>JAQFVV010012396.1:9302848-10588295 GCA_028023455.1 Epiperipatus broadwayi
TCATATATCAGAAGAGGTAAGATTTTTTTTTTTTAATAATTAATTATCTTTGTTAAATATGCTTTTAAATGTTTTTATAGAGTTATTGCTGCAGATTAAATATTTTAGAATTTCTGCATGAAAGCATCATCACACATAGTTAGTCATATATATCATTATCATTACCTAATAGTTTTCTTTTTTATATGTCAAATGCATTGACCAGGAAGCGAACCCAGGCCAGCTGCTTGGAAGACAGCTATGCTAACCGCTAGGCCACCAACGCTTGACATCTAGTAGTTATAAACAAATATTGCAATTTTGACTCCAGAAAAGAAAACTCGAGAAATTTAAAAAAGCAAAACACTTCTTGTTCTAGTTTATTTCAGATTAACAACATAGTGTAATTATCAGTATAGAATATTTTTAGAAATCAAAATAAAGTTGTTTTAAATAATTTTACCCCCCCCCTTTCGAAAGTATCATTAATAAATCTACCTGTAAATTGTCCCAGATATTGTCATGAAAATGGGAAACAAAGTTTGAGTTTGTTGCAAAAAAACTTTTCTTTCAGAAAGAATTCACTACTTTGTCAAAGAATCATTCTTTATTCTAATCTCATCACCTCACTAAGTATGCCCATTCTAACTTTAGGGGTGATAAAAACAAAGTTAAATAGTGAATTGTGCAATGATTATATAAATCTCATCATCCACAAATATGCAAAATTTGGTTCAAGATGCAAACATTGATGGAAGTTTAACAAAATAAACAGATCTGGAAATTTGTGATCCAAACTATATTTTATAAATATGGAATTAAATTCATTTATGATTACACTGTCCTTTGGTGGTTTTGATTATGTGATCAAGATGTGCAACCTCAGCAACAATTGTGTTTTTATTTTATTAATTAAAAAAAAAAAACATGCAGAATCCTTTAAATCTGAATTTTAGCCAGATTTTAGAATCATTTTTTAATCTCACAAAAGAAATGACTGGCATAGTGCTAATTCATTTTCAAAATCAAGTACATTGCCACCTAATTTTGTGTGCTTAAGATAAATGGGTAATCTTAAAGAATATTTTGTTAAACCACTAAGCATCACATGATCACCATCTCTTATGCTGGCACATAACTGTTATTAAACAGACAAAACTCTCCATACAGTAGTGCCACCCTGTGCCAACCAGAAGGCTTGTGCATAAAATCACATCTAGTTCAGACTCATATGACTATATAAGCTATTGAGCTTAGATTGAAAATAGTATTGTTTTCAATTTCATTCTCATAGTTTTGTAGTTAAGTAGAGATAAAAGGTGGCTGCTGGAGGTTTGCATTAGATCCTAAGATCTGGGTGCAGTGATCTCAGATCCAAGGCTCCTCACTGATGAATGCCACAAGGCAGAAACTAGTCTGGGGATATTGGATGAGTAAGCACTAGATGGTTTTATGCACAAGCCTTCTGGCATCCATTGATTATTCTAGTTGGCACTACTGTATGGAGAGTTTTGCCTGAATATTATTGTTCATTGAAATTTCTCTTAATTTCTTTAAATATCAAAATATCAATTAGCAGTTCTGAAGACACAACTTATGCCACGATATCAAATCCTTCAAACCAGGTTAGTTAGTCCAAAGACAAATTTCTTATTCACCATCTATAAATATAGATAAATCAAGCCTGAAAGATATAGTGATAAGTTATATAATTACAGTCCAAGTTTTTTTAAAACAAGTTTTATCATAAATATTTCCAGTGCATTTATAGTAAAGATTTTTCTTTGCTGCTCTCCATAAGTTAGCAATTGATTTATTCTTATGAATGGTGTAGTTTAATTCTTTAGTACATTTATGCTAATCATTGTGCTAAAAATCATATGCGTTGTTTTTAAAAATAGACAAAGATATATATTATTAAGGCTATTATCATGAAGTTCCAATTTATCATAACTCACTGTGCTTCACAATCTCTACCACTATAAAAATTCTTAATAAAACAATTTTTTTATATGCGAGTACCAAATAGACTCCAAACATTTTTAATTCATCAAATAAACCATGCTTCCATGGGATGTTTTAAAGGTGTATTATAAATTGCAATAATAGTACTGTCAATAATGCTTTATTGGCAGGTAGTTTGGATAATTTTATTATGGTCAGGCTTCAACATACCCTAAATAAATTAGTCATTTTTAGCAGAATAGTAAACATCATTTGGTGACAATTTATTTAAATCCTACAATTTATCTTTAATGATCATCAAAAGCAGTAGCCATTCCAATTACAAGAAAAATTTTTTTTATAAAATTTACTTTGCAAGGATTATATAAACCAATATGCAAATCACAAATTATGTCCATATATAAAACATGCTGGTCCTTTTTGTTTATTTAATATTTTACATTGCTGTTTTTTAAATTCCTTTTCAGAAAATCAAATACTTCTACACCATATCTAATTATAATTCTTTAATATATTCTATTTTTTTCTTTATCTTCTCAATGGAAACAATCATCATGTCTTTACCTCTCCCACAAAAAATCAATTACAATTAACTATAAAACATCTTTTTAGGAAGTATTATATTATTCATTCATTTTACATGTCCAATCCAACCAAGATGTGATTTTTACAATAATGAATTCTATATTGTATTTAGAAATCGTAAAAATGTAATGATTGCTTTTGTGATCTGGCAAAAACATATCTTTAAAATTTCATATGGTATCTTTCAATGAAACTTTTTTATGGCCTTAATATTGCCCCTAGTCTCATTTCCAGCTAATTTAATTGTAATAGCACATTTCCAGCTAATTTAATTGTAATAGCACCCCAACATTTGTCCATTTTCTGCTTATAAAATTACCAAGATATTCACATTGTTACATTTTGAAATTGATAATCAGCCAAGCTAAAAGTTACTAAGGATTTTTCTTCCATCACCGACTAATAAAGAAGTTGAGTTTTTTGAATGTTAATTATTAAACCAAAATTTTTATATGTTGGATATTCTTAAATCATCTTTCGAAATTAGCATATTGTAAATTCAAGAAAATAAAATTCTTGATTGTACTTTTAATTGATTCAAGTTAAAAATTTCATTAAGCCTTTACAATCAGTTCCAAAAACCAGTCATAAAAATATACTAGTTTTCATTTCAAATGCTTATTTTCCACCTGTAATATTTCCTCTCATTCCATCATGTAGAAGCTATATAAAAATATGCTATATGCCTCTTAACCAAATCTTTAAAAGCAATGTATAGATCATTCTTTTGTTCTCGACCCTTTTCTTGCACTTATCTGTGAATAAAAACCATGTCTATAGTACTTCTTGATTTTTTAATCAGAATTTAGTCTCCAATAAACATTTATTTAAGACTGAAAGCAATTATTCAACATTCTTGAAAATACTTTTGCTATAGCGGATAATAACAATATTGCACCATAATTACTGCAATCATGTCAATTCCCTTTATTTTTAAAAAATTGAAATAAGAGGAGTATTATTAAGGGGTACAATTTCATGTTTGTATATTCCTATTTGCAACTATCATATCACATTTCAAAATTACTCAAAGTAATTCATCAGAACCTGCAGCCTTTTCATTTTTAAGATTATAAACAAGTGTTTTGATTTATCCAAATTCAAATGAATGTCATAAAAATTGCTATACCACTGTGTGCATTAAAGCTCCCAGACGAACAAAATAATATTTTAATGGTATCACTGCATTAATGCTATTTAGCAGAGAAGATACATTCTTCTTTCATTAATTGGTCTGCCTTTTGTTAAAAAAAAAAAACTTGTAAACATCTACCTGTTTTATTAAATTTCCTTTCTCTGGGATTTTACCAAAAACAGATATATCAATCTTAAATTTTGTAGCTTCTTCACCAGCAATGCTGTCCCTCATTCTGGTCTTGAAAAGTTTGTGTCCAGTAAAGTTCAAACTATGTACTTTTATTTAGGAAAAAAAATTAGATTTATACTTAATACTATTACTGCTTCCTTTATTTCTACTATTTATTTTATTATATAGCTGTAATAAGTAATCCACAAAGTATAATGATCTAGCCAGACAACATAAGACAGGTCAAAATTTTAACTATATTTTTTTAATGTCTTCCATTTCTGTGGGTACAAGTGGATTTCTAAATAGTGATGTCTAAGCATGCAACCATTGCCAGCTGAATTTCCAGATTCAAATCCAGTTTTAAACTGATTCAGCAATTAAATTAGTTCAAGCTGAGATCATAGCTAAGGATTGCCAGTCTACAAGCCTGTTCTTGTCATTGCTTTCATTCTTAAATGCTCGAGCTAGAAAAAAAACAAAACAACCAAGGACGAAATGTCCAATTGAATTTAAAAATGTTGTGCATATAGTTAAAGAGTGGAAATGTGTTTTCCCACACACAATTCTATTATCAGTTAGTAAGGATCATTATTGATGGTCTTCAAGCAGGCCCTATATATAGCTTAAATAGTGGAAGTATTATTTGCACCGGAAACACCTAGTCTTGATGAACTAACATTCTATTCTATTACACAACAAGAGATATTCTTGGTAAGATACTATTATTCATAATTGTTATATCTGCCATCTATGGAGCCCATTGATAATTTGAGCACCCAATCCATCATCTTTAATGTTACATACAAGCTATAGATATCAAATTTTTTAATCTAGCTTAAAAGATAAATTGTGACTCATATTTTATTTCATTTATTACAAGAATTAGAACCATTATTTTTTTCGAGATCCTTTGAACTATGTATGCTATTACATTTTTAAAACATGGAATCAGTACGAAAATAAAGTAGTATCTCCTAGTCCACATTAAGAACAATTACTGTTTATTTTGTGGATTTTATTCGGAGGTTCTATGTCTAAACACATTTTCCAAATTACCATTTGTGTCAAAAATTTATTAAAGGAATCGAGAATGGGATGTAAAATGTTGATTTGTCTTAAGCAAATTCGTGGTTATACTAATAACTAAAAATGAAATCAACAACTGTTTTTGCTTTCATTTGTAAAAGAATGAAAAGCAAATTGTTCTATGCTCTACTTAAAAAATTGTAAAACATACAAAACACATTTAGCCTATAATAGAAATTTGAAGTTACTATTATTGAACAAGAATAAAGTAATTAGTTAGATCATATTATGAATGGATTCCATCATTTCCTTGATGACCAAATGTGGTATATATGAAAACTTGTATAATTGGATTAAAACTATAGACATCTACTGATCATGGTTACTTCAATTTTTTTTTTAATGCAACAAAAAATAGTAGTCAGAGATGATAGAATCCTATCAATTCCATCGGTGACAATTTTTTATAATGACAATAATTCATACAAGTATTTTATTTTTTTGAATGATTACTTAAAAATATTTAATGATATATCCATACTATCAGTCTTTTAGATTTGGACTAAAGCTACCTGTCCTGAATATGACAATAATGTATTCAATTTCAAAAGTACTGTATTGATTTTTTTATAAATATTATGGACAAGTGGTGTGTATTCATGTGTGCAAGTAAATCTGGCTTGATTCCAGACTATGATGAATCCAACTGTTGCATTGGCGAGCACAGGTCTGCACTCCTATTCTTTTCTTCAGGTGTGGTAGTGATGGTCATGAGGGGCTCTATATATTTGTGAGGGCGGTTGGTGATTATTGCCAAGCCCAGGGATACCTGCTGGATGGGTGAAAGTCACTGACCTCCATTGAATTTTGCCCTGAGAGGCTGCTGCACCCGCTTGATGGATTGTTTATTAGGACAATGTTGATTTTAGCTCATTATTTTTTTTCTTCCTTAGTTAACTTTAAAATTAGAGCGATTGTAAGGCAGTTGGTCTGATTTGGGCCACCACCAATTTTTGTAACTTTGATGGAGTCTTTGCTGCAATAATTTTGCGGGCATGGGTCTGCACTCTTTTTTTTCCTCGGGGGTAGTGGCGATCATTAGGGAGCTGGTTTATTGGTGCAGGCTATTGACAATTATTGCCACTACCTGGAAAACCTGCCGGGAGGGTACCTGATCAGTCTTGGCACCATTCCTGCTCTGGTCAGCTGCTGTGCCCCCTTGATAGGTTGGTTTTGGGCAGTGCAGATTTGTGATAGCTACGTGGTTTTTCTGTTGGCTTTTCAATTCTGGGCAGTAGACCGAATGTGGTCCCTGCACATTTGGACTGTTAATTGAGAGACAGAGGTATCTAGAATGATCTCGACATGGCTCGGCTGCGGGTAAAGAATTTGTTTAATGGACTTGAGCCTTGGACCTCGCTGCCTGTTGTGGTGGTTGGTGCAATGCTGGACTTGTCCACCTATTCAGCTGAAGCATTTGGGTCTTCGCTTCGGCGCTCCAGGGGTAGGATCATTGGGTGATGGATAGCTTCTCAGCGGCTGGGCCATGTATAGATACTAGTATTCAGATACATATTAATCAACATTATAGCAACCCTTTTATGGATATAATTGTTATATGTACTTTATATAATCAATAATTGTTTTACCTTGTTTGTTACATTAAACACTTTGTAATTCTCAATGGGTAAGTGTACCCAAAAATTTTTGTAAACTTTTTACTAATAAAGGTTACTTTTGAAAGTAAAATTGTGCTGCTTTATCTTAAGGATGCTTATATTGTTGGAGTTTTAAAAAATGGGGTTAAACAAGACTACAGTAGTTAATATGGAATATTTTTTGTTACAACAAGCATCCTTTTAATATTTTATTGAATACGCTGCTTTTAATCAGATTATCAAAGATATGTGATTTTAGAAAATGATGTCAAAATCAAGAATGATTTACGTATTGTTTTGATCAAAGTGAGACTTAACAGACTTAGTATTATTTGAAATTGGTTTATTTTCTACATGATGGAATGAAAGGAAATGTTTACAGGTGAAAATCTGAGGCATTTAAAATGAAAACTGATAGTAAGAAGTGAATTATCTCAACTCTTTTCAATTATAACAGTAGTTTATGGGGATAATGGAATTTTTAATTTGAATTCACAAAAAGCAAAAACAAAATCATTTTTTGGTTTCAGGCTGATAATTGTGCTGCCTTTTCCAATTGTAAAGATTGTCTACAAAGTGTGTTTATTTTAAATGCAACCAATCTTTGCTTTGTAATTAGTATACTTAAAATTCTTTATCTCAATAAAAGAAAAATCATTAGCAAGTTTTAATTTTATGAATTATTAACTTCAGAATGTAAGCCTATTTAAATAAAGGACTTAGTTGTTGCAGTGCAACATAGACTTGAATATGCTGCTGCTTTTAATAAATCGAAACATGAATACAATATTTCATTTGCAGTAACATTGTATGGAAGTGAAACTTGGACTCTATTGTTGTAACATGAAGACATTACAAAAATGTTATTTAGGAACACACTATAAAATTCTAAAAATGAAACGGTAAAATCATAAGTAAACCAAGATGAGTTCATTTTTGATAAATCTAATTCCCCCCGGTGTTTACAAAAAAATGCCCGTTAGGAAACATCGTATTTACATTTTATTAGTTATTTTAAATAATTGCGGAAAAATTAATTCCAATATTTACAGATTATTTTCTTTTCTTTGGATTAACTTGACAAAAATTTTTACCAAAAAAACTGCTGACAAAAAGAAACGTCTCATCACTTCCCATGTTATAAGTAAAAAGAAAATTGAAATAAAGCTTCTTAAGGCATTAACTTCATTTCCTTTTAAAGATTCATATGAAATCATCTGAAATTTATTCCCTTTTTAAATTTAATATTAGATTTATTAATTTTAATTTAACAATTAACATATCTTCAATAGATTGTAGGCCCCGAAACTGTACATTTGTCAACAATATGGGCTACCGTTTTAGTTTACTTGAAAGCTCACAAATACTCACGACTTACAAAAATTTTCTTCAATGTTATGTATACCATAACCTAATATTGTAAAAATGTTTTTGTTGGAATGACTATAAGAACCATAAAAGGATTTAATGGTGAACTTAGAGCATGATTTTCATGGAAAACAGATTTCATTTATGCTACCTTGAGGAAGTGTTAACGCGTGCTGGTCATAATCTTGAATTTGAAATTGGATTGGTCCGATACATAGTAAAATTGAACCTGAAAATGCATTTGTTGTTTATTAATAAAAAATTACGAAATATGTATTTTATTTTTGGCTGTCACAATACTTTTTTTGAAAAACACCAAATAAAAATGATTTTATCAAATTCTATCTATTTCACTTTCAGGTTGCATAAAGATAAATTAGTTTGCTCAACTTGCTGCCCTCATTTGAAAATTGTAAATGTAGCTAAAAAATTATGGAAATTTACAGTGAAAAAATAATGGAGAAATTACACTAATTAGATTCATCTGCACATGGAGAAAGTACACTATATTGATAATCAATAAAATAGTGATACCACATGAAGGAAGAAAATTTTAGTTGTTCCCTGAAAAACATCAGGGAATTATTAGAGTAAAAGCCCTGGCAAGTGGATAGGTCTAAAAATCAAAGTAATTCAACTAAAGTCCCACAAAAAAATATCTTAAGAGATATGTGGGGTCACAGAGGATTCTATAAAAAATGAATTTTCTTAACAGATTATCAATTGGTAAAGATTATTATCTCAGAGGGAATTATGTGCTTAGTCTTTTAATCTTAAGATTAGTTTTTAAAAATACTACAAATTTGTCTTTATTATGTGTGATAAAATACGTGATTTTGTTATAATAAATTATTAAATAAATAAATATAAAGGTCTCTATTAAATTACGATAGTATTAATATATACTGTATTAGATATTTTCATTACTAGTATATACCAATATCACATATGAAATGTCATTATAAACAAATCAACAGCTTAAATTATAACATTTCATATAGTAATGCATAGCTAGTCAGGAACTTGAAGTTATTTCCCCAATATATGTAACAATATTTATGTACAGCTAGTCATGACTTGTAAAAAGTTTCTATCAATTAAGCTACAACTTCCAAATGTTTTTTAAAAAAGACTGAGTGCAGACAATACAAATATTTACCTAAGTGAATTTTGAGGATAAAGAGGTAACACATTTGCTGCTACCCTACTACTATGATCAAATGTCTTGCCATGAGAGGAAAAACATCTTACTACACCAATATACAATATCTATGATGGGAAAGATCCATGAGCTGCTAAATGGAAAAAAACTACATACAAGGACATTTTTATTATTTCAGAATAGTAATGAAATAGGGAATAAAGTTGATAAAATTTAGGCAGGACTGTGGTTCCAGAGGGCAATTAATTGATAATATTTGAAAATAGTCATTAAGAGATCTGGGGGAGAGAATGATATCGTAGTTCCACTAACCACCTATGCCTAATTAGATAAAAGATCTCCAGAGTGCAAGGATAGAAGTATTTTTCCTGAAGATATCAGTATTCCAAATTTGTCAACATTAGCTAACTCATCCAAGAGAAAAAAAACCCAAAAATAATCTAGAAATGTAGTTGAATAGAGTTCAGAAAATTAAGACTTAAACTACCAGAAACTTCCTGTATTGAATGTTATCTGTTGTGTGAATAAAAGACAGAATGAATATATTCCAGATGTTAATTTTTTGTTCAATATACAATTGTCATTATTAAATGTAGTATTTATAATTTTCTAATTAATCAGATCTCAAAAAAGACCACCTAATTATTCTTTGATTTACAAAAAATCAAGAATGTTGATGTCTTAAATTAGCCCATCGAAAAATATGTTTGTTTACAATTTCAACTTTTAATTACTAGCTTAATATAAAACTCTTGCTAACTTATGAATTAATATGACATAACATTTGAATTTTTTGCAGATCAAAATAGATGCATTGACCATTCTATAGTTCTCATGTTAATATTTTCAAGACTGCTTAAGTCGCCATCATGGATCATAAGATTGGTCAATCTAGCAATGTTTCCAATATACTTTATAACATTCATTACTTTAACAATGGAATGTTTAAATCATTCATTGCCTACAGCCTTATTTAAAAAAAATTGGGATAAACCTTATCTTTAAAAAAGTAATATGGATTGCAATACAATTCTTATGGTTGACTTTGTCATCTCTAATGGACTGAAATTTTTTTAAAAATTCTAAATTAATATTTTAAAGATAGGGGAGTCACCATTGAAAAAATTAAATTCATTATTATCCATATATAAAATAGGTTGGAAGAGATTAAAAAATAAGTATTTTCATAGCAAATGATAAAAATATATAGTGCTTATCTTTTATATACATAGTATATATATGCACACTAATTTATACTTTTTTTTTTTTAGGATTCTGCAGGTTGGGATGTTGATGAATAAAGATTCAAAATGTGTTTTGTTTGAATGTTTGTATAACAATAAATTATATTATTAATTAAAAAAAGATTATAACTGTGTTTTTACTTATAATTTTAACGGCTACTTAAAACACACACATTATTAAACTTAAGCATAAGTTTCTTGTTAATCTTATGTGTAACCATACTTTTACACGACATATTGTAATTGAAAACTGTCTAGTTTCCTTAAATGGAATTATGTACATCTCAGTACTAACATTGATATGCTGGGACATGAGCAATTAGTTACCAATTAGAAATGGCAGCTCAATTTAGCATAAGTTAACATATAGATCAGTAGTATTAAGAAAATATATCAGTAATGTTAAATGAAAGATGAATTTCATTGCATATAAGTTGACATTAAAACCAGCATACAAAATTACAACAAAATACTTGCATAATTTTACATCAAATATTTATTAAATCCTATTATCTATAGATGTAAAAAAAATAAACTTATGTTGAAGATAATTACATATAATAGTTAAAAGTTTATAATATAAACTTAAAAATACAATTTTTTTTCTTTCACATTTGGTGTATGCAATTAAATAATAAAGAATGAATACAAACTAGTATTCACAACATTATTATAAAAATTTATATATTAAAGCAGACAAAATTATCACAAAAAAAAAAAAAATTAAAATAGAATTTTGTAGATCTGTATTTTTATGTTGCAACAAGATCATCCAGTGATAATTAATTACGTTTTACATTTTAATGTGCTTTTATTTTCACGAGATTTCCATGGCAAATATAGATTGAAACAGAAAAACCATTCATTTAATGTATTTAATATTAATAAAGTTACAATCAACATCAAATACTTGACCCAGTAGAGCACTAATAAAAAAAAAATTTTCCTTTAATTAACATCATTTTTAAATTTCCAAGAAAACATATTTTTCAAAATTCCAACAGCTTTGTCTATTTAGTACTATAGTGACAGAATCATATATTCTAGTTTGTTCAGCTGAATGAAATTTTGTGATTAGTTTGTCATAATTTCCAAATTTCAGATAACTTAACCGAACATCATACCTGTGTAATATAATTCCAACACAATATCAAACATTTACAAGATCTTATTCAATTTATATATATATGAAATAAGTATGAGCACAAAAGTAAAAAAAAAACAAAACCCAAAGATATGAAGAATTAATTAAAACCTCTTTATTCTTTTATTGTCTAGAATTATAGAAGTGGTGCATGTAAATGAAATAATCTCCCTAACTGCCGATTGAAAAACTATCTGTACATCTTCCACAAGTATAAAATGGCAACAAAAAACAATTGCTACAGCATTTTTTTGAGTCACTGTTTCTAGTTTACATGATGAAATCCTTTATATCTAAATGAGAACATTGCATATTAAACATTACATCAAAATAAAATAAACGTTTAATTGTATAACCTCTCTTCCCAAACATAAGTAATATTATAACCTATGTCAGATAAGTCTACCTCTTACTAATTTTTTTGTCACATTTTAATTGTAATCGATATAATCACATATTTAGATGGTTTTAGATAAGCACGTTTCTGGATATGATTAAGTACTTTGTTTATTCCAAAAGCAATTCACTATGCAAATAATTTTTCACATGCTCAATAATTTAGTTGCTTATTTTTGGCAAAAATGACATTTGCATATCTGTCTGCAATTTTGTGATGATGGTATTGTAGTTATATGTTAGACTATTTCCATTATCTAATATTGTAACATTGTTTTTAAGAAAATTTAAAATTTTATTTCACATTGCTGGTCTGACCAGTAACAGTACAAGTAACAGAATCAAACGTGGAGTTTTTTAGATTCATGAATATTGGAATTAAGGAAACACTCTAACCAACTAGGTATAGTCAAAAACAAGTCAGAAATTTCATTTACTTAATCTATGAAGGTCTTTCCTGATTTTTCCATTTTTTACTTAAAGGCAAGGTTATTAAATGGTTTCCAAATATGAATTATTAACTATGTTGAATTATGGGATTGTTTGCAATTATCATGTGACCTCTCTATTCAATACTTTTCCTAATTAAACATAGAATGTCTGCTAGTTTAGATATATCAGTTTTTCCCATTCTTAATCATCAATGTGTACCTTTAATTGGTTTTCAGTGGGGTGACTGGTCTCAATAATTTATATCCTTCCATATTCGTGTGTTTCAGACATGGTTTTTATTTTTCGGCATTTCATGTTTTGTAGATGATAGGATTACTCAAAAACTGCTAAAGCTTTAGAAAGCTGTTCTTATGTTATACTGATTGCAGATTCATTTTTCTTTTTGTTGTCTAAGAAATTTAGTGATAGCTTCATGAGTTTGCTCTGTATTGATCTTTTCTTTTGCCAAATCTTTACTTTCTGGATAAACTTCTTTTGCTTTGTATGCTAAGTATTTTCCTGCACGTGTGGACTTCTGTAAACTGTAGTTTTGATTCTATTATGACATTAATTGAAGGAGATGTGTGATCGATGCATGCCCACAAATAAATATATTACAAGATATTGTAAAGCCAGACTTTAGGTGAATGTAGAATAGTATTTATGGCTATGGTTTCAAGTTCTTTCTTGAAAATGTTGCTAATCAGAAGAGAGTGATCAATTCACAGCCTTTCTTTGATTACTATGTTACTGGTCAGTCCAGCAACACCTGAAAAAAGAAAATATTATTTGAAATGTTGGGTTATATAGTAATCGGTGGCTATTACTAATAATTAAATGTATTTGAAAGTTCGATTTTTTTTCTAAAAAAGTATTTAATAATTAATAATACATGATGGAAATACTCCATATATATGATTGTGTTCACAATCTGACTGCAAAGAATTAGATGTCCATGCAAAAGTACATGTAGGAATAAGAACCTGCAAATATATATATTTTTAGATATTTACAAAAATAAAATGTCACAGAAACTAATATCTTTATTAATTTATTTATTTTTTAATGAACAAATAGTTCAATCTTTAGCTGTAGCTGCTCCTGCCATTTTAGCTAAAAATGCAGCTTTCTTTGCATCAACACGTTTTTTCCTTTCAGCTCGGGTTAATTTAAGAAGATTCCATCTAATAAAAAAAAAAACAACAAAAAATTAGCAAAATTAATTTGTAATTTATGAAAATGGTAAAGAAGATAATAGTAATACCTTTTATGTTTAACATCTCGTTTTGGCTTTGGTTTAAACTCAGGATCTGCCCTTATCATTGCATGTGCTTTTTTATAAATTCCTTCTAACTATATTTACAATGGGAGGTAAAAAATATATATATATTTTTTTTATAATTTATAATATGTATATTATTTTTGATAATTTGTAATAAGTATTTGCTTTTAAAAAATATAATTATTATTAGCTTAAGATAGTGATGGTGAACCTTTTTAATGTGTACATGCCAAAAATGTTCAAAAAATATTTATTGAATGATTGGCGTGCCATAAAGTTATTAAATCAAAATATAAGCAACTTAATTATTACAGTTTTTTAAAAGTTTATAAAACAAAATAATAACAACAATAATTAAACAAAATTTCTAAATAAGCTAAACAAGTGAATGCTATTTATTTAGAAGAGAATAAGTTGAATAAAATGTAATAGTGAAAAATGAATAGTAATTAAAACAAAATTTTGGAAATAAACATATAAAATCAACATAAATAGAAATTATTTAATGACGTTTTTGCTGTTGTACATTGGATGCCAAATATTTTATATCTAGTTCATATTTTGTCATTTTTAATGTACCTGCTGAACTAGATTCATATGCATATGCAGAGGAAAAAATTGATAATATAGTGCTTGCTATTTTTTTTAAACAATTAAATGTTTCGGGAATAGGATTCCAGGCAGTCAGTAGTTCCTCTTCAGCATTTTTTTTTACATACATCCAATAATCGATCATTTTCCATTGTTTCTAAATCATTCCTCGAGTCAACAAATTTCTGTTTCCATACAGAATTGGATTGGAAATAGACTGATTGCATTTCCATATCTTTCAAATTAAACCACTCAAAAATTTCAAACTTGAGACTATCCAATGATATTATGTCTGGGTATAAAATAAATTTTGATATTTCTGAAAATTGTCTGAACTATGTAAATCTTAAAGAAAATTCATCAATTATTGATTGAATAACAGTACAAATGTCTTGCATCAATTTTACTTGATCTGGCTTCTCATGAGATTCTAAATCAGTCAAGAACTTTTTTAGATTTTGAAAATATTTGAAAGTGTAAGAAATAACATCACAGTTGAAAATTTGTTATTTAACTTCAAATGCTTCGATCAAATCTAACATGACAACGTTTTATTATAACCTTGCAGTTTCACATTTAATTCATTTAGATGTAAACACATCAGTAAAAAACAATTTTGAAAGCCATTCAACATCCATTAATTCATTATATTTTTTCAATGATTTTCTCATTACTAAAAACAGTCTAATTTCTTCTAAACATTCGAGAATCTTTGAAGAACTTTCCCTCAACTTAACCATCGGATATTGTACATAAGTAAACCATAGTATATTGAGTTTATCTCACTCAATGCGTAGATATAAAATTTGATTAACTTAGTCACAACACCATCCAGTGGCTTAAAGCTGGTATTCGTGCATAAAACCTGCTGATATATAATGCAATGAAAACCCAAAATTGAATATCTAATACAGTTGGTAAATAAACTGAGAAAACTATTTTCTTTTCCAGTCATAAGCACCATCTGGAGTTACTGATACAATTTTGGCAACATCTATGTTGCAAATATCTATTCCTTTTGTTGTTATTACTAATGAGATTAAACTGATCAATTCTTCTTTGATATTATTCCCAACACAATAGTGAATAAAAATAGCCAAACTAGCTATCCATTTATGTCTGTATTTTCATCAAGGCTGAAAGACATTAAACTAGATTTTATATCTCTTTTTTGTTGGTAAGTTATGTTATTAGCCATTTGCAGGATTCTTTCTTTAACTGTATTTCTAGCCAATGATAAATATTTTATGCTCTGAATAATTTTTGCTTTGTTTTCAAAAAACTGGTGCACATTTCATCCAAGCTTCTTTCATATATTCTCCATCATTAAAAGATTTCTCATGTTTCACACATTTGAAATAAAAAAAACTAGCAGCAGTTATATTTGAATGATTTTTGATAAATTTCATTATAGATTTTGATTTAATTCTTAAATGCTTGAGCAATATATTCTTTTTGTTCATCTTTACTTTTTTCATAGAGCAATTTATGATTGGTCTCATAATGCTGTTTTATCGATAATGTTCTCAACACACTGTTCCAGAATATAAACATACTGCCCTAGTGCCTCATCAGTCCATCAATTTTGAAATTCTCTACTGCTTGATAATTTTTATTTTCACTAGTCATATTAATATAATGTAACAAATTTATTTAAATTAGCTTTAATAATTTTATAAATCCAAGATTTATTATATTAAAATATATTATTATCCTTACATTTCACTTTTACAGCAAAATTTCAAGCACAAAAAAAAAAGTCAATTGATGGCGTTGATTACATTAAAAAAATGAATGGTGTCAATACATTTAGGTGAAAAAAGATTAGGTCAGAAAACCATTTGATTACTTTTACTTTAGATTTGGAAAAATTTACTTCATTTGCTAGGTTTATAGAATATGATACTACAGTATACTGGTGCCATTTTATTTGACTTAAAATATAATTTATTGCTTCTAATCAGAATTCAATTATAAATTGAATTCTACATACGTTTCCCTTAAATATACACATATATAGAAGATATAAAAGTGTGCCTTATAAATTCAGAAAAAAAAAACATTGTCATATCTTACAAAAAGCTCAATTTTGATTTTTCCACTTAGAAAATGGCAACTTATACCGATTTACAGATTAAATCTAATTGCAGAACTTTACTAACATAAATGGAAGAGAGGAAAATTAGCTCAAAAAATGAAATGCATTTTAAGCAAATAACTGAATAGAAAAAAAAAAGGGAATATTTTTTGGATAATTATGACATAGATATTTAATAAGAATAAAATTATAAATATTGTTTATTACTTAATATTTATATATATATAACTGACAAATATTTTTTTTTTTATAAATGCTCAACAAGTATATATTATTCATATTTTGAGCAGAGTATAACATGGAAGACATGAAGGAATTAAGAGGTCTACTACTGACTACATGTCCATTTAGTCCAATAAACACTGCAGATCCAAGAGTTTCAGATTAACATTTTACTTTGATTAGTGGCTTCTTCAACAAACTGTTTAGTTTTAAGCATTTCTTTAATAGATACTCTCATCTTCAATTTAGCGTCATAAAATTATTCAAATAGTATTTATATATTTCCATACATTGTCTGATCCTATTAAGTTATTGAATATGGATGATGGTACATGCAAAGGTTCTGTGGTAATCTCATATCCACGTTTAGTTCCTGCCCACAAACATATATTCTAAAAGAAACATCCTGTTTTAATAATACAGCAAATAATGTTAGTATTATTAGAGATGCAATCAATCTCAAACAGGATTGCAATGAATTCATACTAAGAAGAATTAATTATTAAAACTATTATTATTTAGATAATATTGCTATGATCACTTTTGAGTATGTCATAGTCCCATTTGTTTGACAAACACTAAAATAATACTCATTTACACATCTTATACATAAGGATGTACAAAAATTTAAAGCAAGTAATATATACATGCTAAAGCTATTTTTTCTTTATATATAGTTATCAAGTAATAATACAAAAAAGTTTTGTAAATAATAAAAAAACAAAAAGGTAGAATATAAAACGATGATTATCATTAAAATACTATGTATTTATTTTTTAATTTTATATTTGACATTAATTACTTTAGATAAGTACATTATTATTATCAAACTAGATTATCCTTATCCAGATATAAATTTTAAATCTGTTAAATATTATACATAAACCCATGAAATAATTCAACTTCATTTCTCTTTTTGTGCATATGTAATGTCTTCATCTGGATGTGTTTTATTCTTAACTTTTCAAGAATGTGAGATGAAATAGATTTTAAGTATATCGAACAATATGTAGATATACAACAAATGATTAACAACTAAATAATCACTTTATAGTTATTTGCGCAAAGTATAATAAGGTTTTAAAAAATCACACCTCTAAACTTATATCATTCGTCACAAGCAGTAGCAACAGAAATAAAACTTTAATACAATCAAGAAAAATGTGACTAATACACAATTCAATATACTGATTGTAAATTACACTACACAAGGGTCAAAACAAAAACATTACAAATCTTTCACTACCTTCACTTGTATGTTTCTCTGACCAATCATATGAATTTTCCTTAACTTCACTCACCATCCTATACTTCAAAAATATTAATTTCTCTCTGCCATTTCAATTGAAATTTCTATCACATTTTTTGCTTCTTTTTTTTAGTATACAAAATTCCTTCCATTGAGAAGCTCCAACCAGCGTTATCATAGTCACATATTTTATGTTATTCTTAAATAATTATTTCTTTCCCATTCATATTCATTTTTCATAATTTATTTTTTTCATTAACTAGCTTAATCTTTTCTCATCCTAAATTATAATATTCTCTAACAAAGCATCCTTTATTGAGCTCATTATGAAACCAGACATTAGATTATATTTATAATTGCCAACTGGTAAATTGCAGTTATGACAGTATAAGGCTTGTAATTTAATGCTTTAATTTATAATGACTTCAATAAAATATAATTCATATACTATATAAAAAAAATTATTTAACTTACATCATCTGCACGAAGACCAATTTTAATAAACCGAGAGAATTGTTTTTTATATGACTCATCATCCTCATCTTGCAATTTTCTCATATATTCAGCAACATGTACACCAAATATATGATTACGATGAACTTCGGCATTGAATTCTTTTGTTTCAGCATCATATCCTGGAAACCTTCGCACACTTAAAAAGGAAAAGAGAATTTATACAAACTAAAAATTAATAAATATAAAGAAATACAAAAATAAAATAATTTTAATTCTAAAAGAATTCAAAAATGAATTTAAGATAACAAAACCATATATATATTTTTCATCATGCAGCATAACAGTAGCTGGGCTTTTCCCTAAATATTTCAATGGAAATTATAAAATATCAACATATAATTAACCTATTCATTCATTATACTGAATGTTTAACAGTAAATAAAAGGATTTGAATTTAGGACTTCCAGTCTATATTCAACCTCCACATCTCAACAGTGTGAAAAAGATAAATGATTCCCAATATGCATATTTCGTGCAGAACCAGTATTCATAAATTGGACCAGATCATAATCTCCCATACATATACGCAGTCAATGCTTGGCTTACCTTAAGCTTCAATCTTCCAACAATTTAATCGTCCATTTCATTGGAAAACCAATAACAGAATGCTCAAAGCCCTTGGTGAATTTGTTATTGTATTCATACCCATGTAGACATTACATCAATCTAGCCCCTCATATTATCAAACCATTACCTATCCATTTATATTGACAGAAGGATGGGCTAGATTTGTACTATAATGTAACCTATTTCCAAGGCAATATAATTAATCCATTCATTATACTGAATGTTTACTATAGCAATATAGAGGGATTTCAACATAGAATTTTCAGTCTATTCATCCTCCACTCTATCTCAAACAACTGATATATGTATCTATTGTTTGAAATGGAGTGGAGGATGTATATACACTAAAAATCCTAAGTTTAAACCCCTCTATTTACTATAGTAAACATTTAGTATAATGAATAGGTTAATTACATATTGTCTTAAATAGGTTGCACCATCCTTCTATTAATGTAAATGGATATGTAATGGTCCGATAATATGAGTTAGACTGACATAATGTCTACATGGGTATGACTGCAATATCAAATCCACCAAGGGCTTAAAGAGCATTCCATCATTGGTTTTTCACTAAAATGGATGGTTGAATTGTTGGAAGGGTGGGAAGCTTGAAGTCTGCCCATTAAAGATTAAATAATTGCTATCTTAATATAAGTAGAGCACTGATTGTATATATGTGTGGGAGATTATGATATGGCCCAATTGACGAGTGCTGGTTCTGCATAAAATACATTTATTGGGGATCATTTATCTTTTTCACATGTGTGTGGTCATATGTGCACCAGTTGTTTGAGATGGAGTGGAGGATGAATATAGACTGAAAATCCTAAGTTGAATCCCCTCTATTTAATATCAACATATGTGAATATTTTACATTCTTAATTTTTCCTATAGATTTTCAAAAACCTTTTTCAATAACATTAACAATAATTAATAAATATAATTTTCACATAAAATACTTATATTTGAGTGTATATGCATGCATTTATTATTGCATATATTTAAACATTACACATTCACAAATTATAATGTTCATAAAACATTCAAATTGTAATCCATTTCATTTCTTGCGTTATTAGACAATATTAAAATATACTTTTTTTACACTAAATTATAAAAAAAAAAAAAAAAACAATTTTTTGCTAAAAAGTTCTCAACAATCCAAGCATATAATTTACTTTATTTATTAATATGGATGGAAATGGAAAACATCATCCCCAAATATAAAATGATTATGAGCATGAAAGCATCAACATTGCAATAAAATATACAGTGAATAAGAACAGAGATCAGCATTGATACAAGCTGTGTGACCAGCATTACACAAGAATAATCAAGTCACCTCTTACAAGTGGATTTTTAAAGATTGAATAGTTAATGCTAAACTTAGGTCATGATATATGATAATCATCTGGATGCACATCCTTGAATGACAAAATATCTATCATAAAAAATAATGCTGGGATCCTGACATATACTGATCAACATCAATATTCTGGCATAAGATAGCATGAAGATACAGACAAATTTTACACTTAATTTCTAAGCTCTAAATAAAAAATAATGCTGGGATCCGGCCATATACTAATCAACATCAATATTCTGGCATAAGATAGCATGAAGATACAGACCAATTTTACACTTAATTTCTAAACTCTAAATAAAAAAAAAAGGGGGCAGTGAATGTCCAAACACATACCCTCACATATAAATTAATCATCATTACTGATCTAGAGCTAGCGCAAGATCACAAAACCCTAGGGACTGTAACCTTGAACAAGGGAAAGTAAAATGTATAAACTTAATCTTATTAGGATAATTTATAAAGCCCTAAACCATTATGCTATTATGAAATCAAGTCACATACACTGCCAATTCATAGAACAGATAAGTGGAGAAAGTAAGACGTTAAAACATTTTTTTAACAATTATTTGATAAATTAAATTAATAAATAATTAAGAAAATTGACAAATGACATGATAATTGCAAGTTTCATACATTTTACCAAAAAAATATAATTTCGTAGAATAATCTGAACTGTTTATTGATTCTTACTATTTCAATTAATTTATCTTTATTCTAAACAAAATTATTTTTCCCTTCAATAATTGTTTGTCAATGTATAAATCTCTGCATACCCACTACCAGCAATAGCCTCAAATGATTGAATTGTATAAATTTGTAAAACAATATTCCAAAGATAAAAAAAATTAAATTAGCTAAAAGTCCTTTTCCCTCGTGAAAATGAAAAGATCCTATATAATTACATTTTGGAAAGAAAATACAATAAAAACATATTTCAATAAATAAATAAATAAATAAACCTTGTTGCAGATTGCCTTCATTTTCTTTTAATGAATAGGCTATAATGATGTTTGATAATGCTCAGCTTCTAGCTAAAACTTAGCATATGGTTTTCCTCAAATCCATTTTAAAAATCTTTTTTTTTAAGTAGTGAGATGAGTCTTACTTGAGACTATAAAACTATTTCTCAGTTCTCTTTCTGACTAAAATGACGCTACTGCTTTCAACCAGTTTGACCAAGAATAATCGTTTCTAACAAAACACAGACCCACTGCCTTAACTTCCCCATATACATTTGTAACAATCCTGTATCTATCCAATCACATCTTATCTCATACATGACCACATTTAACCTTGGCCAACTAAGTCTATTTTTATAAAATTATTTGGTTATTTCACTTTTTTATTAGTTAAAAAAAAAGTCCACTTTAATTATTTTCCTCTTATGCCAAAAACAAAATAATCTTTAATTA
Organism: Epiperipatus broadwayi; assembly: GCA_028023455.1. NCBI lineage: Eukaryota > Metazoa > Onychophora > Udeonychophora > Euonychophora > Peripatidae > Epiperipatus > Epiperipatus broadwayi. Next base: position 9,324,420 of record JAQFVV010012396.1, read on the forward strand.
TCCTATGATTTGAACATTACCTTTTGTTTTAGAGGTAAAGAGTAAAAAAAAAACTTTAATTAAAGCAAAATTTCTTTAAAATGTTATAACATTTTTCTTTTCATTAAAATTCTGATTAAAAAACTTTTTTTTTTGCCTATTTAAAAACTTTTCAATAATTTACTGAAGAGAAAAAAAAATTATCTTACTATTTTTTCAAAATTAAAACTAGTAAATAACACTGCTGAAGAGAGAATTAAAAGAAATTATATTATATAAATTTTCTTTCTCTTTTACAAATACTTAAATTTTAAGAAATGTTTGGAATTGACTGGTAATGACAATTTTTTTACAATTTTGATCAATCACAGAATTTAACACAATATAGTGTGGTTGGTAAAAACTACGCGTATGTGTAATACATTATTTTCTTCATTATAAAATTACTTTTCCAACAATTTTTTTCTTCTGTAAGATGAAAAGTGCATTTTTAGTAAAAGAAGTTTTTTTACTTTCTTCATTCTTTAAACATGATAGAAAAGAATGAACAATGATTTATTAGTCCCAGGAATCTGATGCATACATGCATAAGTCAGAGGGTTTAGAAACTAAAACAAGTGTAACTTTTATGAAAATTTCAAAGGTAATAAAAAAAAAACCAATGAGCTGTGATAATTTCACTAACAAGTTTTATTGATAAATACCAGCAAGAAAAAACATTTAAAAATTTCTATCTAGAAACCACATCTCAACCTCAGATCAGTGGTTTTATACTTTGGCACTCCTCAGTGAGGTGCTAAGATAGTTGCAGAAACTAGATCTAAAAATACCAACCCAAAGCCAGCATTTATCTAAGTTATCTATTGAGAGAAAAATCTGAAATTTTTAGACACCTACATGTCTTCAAAACCAGCTATCCCATTCAACTCAAATAGTTATATGGGTTGATATTTTTAGATTGTGTCTGAAACTATCCTAGCGCCTCCCTGAGGAGTGCCAAAGCATAAAACCATTGGTCTGAGGTTGAGGTGTGGTTTCTAGATAGAGATTTTTAAACGCTTTCTCTTGCTGGCATTTATCAATAAAGCTTGTTAGAACAATTAGCACAGCTCATTGTTTTTTTATTTACAAGCTTAAATGATTAAGTCTTGTGATATATGAACTTATTTCTTGACAATTTATAATCTTTTGCTTTAAGTCTTAAACAATGTTATATTGCTAAGAAAATTAATATATGGTTTGGCTGAAGATCTCTCAGCCCCATATAGCTATTTGAGGTGGATAGCTGGGTTTGAAGATATGTAGGTGTCTAAAAATTTCAGATTTTTCTCTCGATAACTTTTAGATAAATATTGGCTTTGGGTTGGTATTTTTAGATCTAGTGACTGGAACTATATCCTAGTGCTTCACTGAGGAATGCCAAAGCATGAACCCATTGACCTGAGGTTTATTAAAGCTTCTTAGAGCATTAGCATAGCTCATTGGTTTTTTATTCACAAGCTTAAAAGATTAAGTCATGTAATATATGATTAATTTTTATTGACTATTTTCAAAGCTAATATTTTCTATTAGCTGTAATTATAATATTTTTCATATTTTTTTATATAAATAATTTATAATGCTATAAAATATAAATAAGCATTTTATTTTTATAGCGTCTGTATATAATTGTAATTACATTCATATCGGCTTTTCAAGCCAATTGTGCAAACGCTTTGTGAGTGTTAAATAATAAATGAATACCCTCTGACCAATACAAGATATAGAATTTATGCAGGAATAAAAAAAATCCCCTCTTATTCCTACGACTCAAATATTTATATATGAGCAAATCTGAAGTACTGGCACAGAAGGTGTGACGATAGAACGGTCACTTTAAATTACTATATACAATGTCTTGGTCAGAGGGTATTCATTTATTATTTAACACTCGCAAAGCGTTTGCACAATTGGCTTGAAATGCCGATATGAATGTAATTACAATTATATACAGATGCTATAAAAATAAAATGCTTATTTATATATAATTAAGTTTCAGTTGAAATGACGTTTAGTAAATTCTAGAAAATTTCATCGGCGTCATACATTCAGACATTGTATATAGTAATTTAAAGTGACCGTTCTATCGTCCCGCCTTCTGTGCCAGTACTTCAGATTTGCTCATATATAAATATTTGAGTCGTAGGAATAAGAGGGGATTCTTTTTATTCCTGCATAAATTCTATATCTTGCATTGGTCAGAGGGTATTCATTTATTATTTAACACTCGCAAAGCGTTTGCACAATTGGCTTGAAAGGCCGATATGAATGTAATGCTATAAAATATTGATTTGTTTCAGTATTATTGAATAACAAGTCTGGTTTGTGCTCCAATATATACGTAATTCCTAGGGTTTAAATATATAATATATTTTTGAAATAATTTATAATGCTGTATAATAATGTTTTGTTTCATGCTCTAGAATAAGTTTGTTTTATGTTCTGATGCATATATAGGTGTACCTCCTTGGGTTTTCTGCATACTGTATAAGTAATTTTATCTCATAATTTTTCAATCTAGTTATTTTCTTTTTGTTTATAAAATATTAATACTATTTTTTTTTTAAAGTAATGATTATCTGTCACTAAAAACAGTATCCCATATGTCTGTTTTGTATATATCTGAATCATATAACTGTCATTTACACATAAGTAATTATATTTCATTTTTAGCAATATTATAGATATTTTTTCTACTTTTTTATACAAATATATTTAGTATAATATTAGGAATTTCCACAAAGGTAAATAAAATATAAGATAGATAATAAGAAGCACCAGTATTGTCATTATTCTCATTAATATTTTATATTGCGCTAAAGTGGAAAAAAAAAATTCTATTTATTATCATACATTCACTCTGAAAAAAACTTAATCTTTCATCCCATCACTTTTTCTCTTTGCTCTTTTATATATGTATTGGCAATTATTTTAAAATTAATTTTATTTTTTGATAAATTATAGTTTACTAAAGTTCTCTTTGTATATCTGATATGGAGTGCCTATTCGATATACAATATTTGTTAAATTTTCTTTTTTTTCCCATTAGAAAGAAATACATTTCCAGTAAATACCTGCATGGAAGAATAAAATCTAGATCAGCAAATTATTTCAGCTAAGTCATATTATCAATTTTTTGCAAAATTTTAAAAGGAATGTGATGAAGCTATCTATAAAAATATCATTTTAATTCTCAAAATATGTAAAAATAAGCATTTTTAAAAGAGCTAAAAATCTTTTTATCATTTTTTTAAGATAATGACTATTTCCTCAGCTTTATTACATTGCTTTATATTTACTCTTTCTAATAATGTTTATGATTTTATATTTAATGTATTCAAACTAAGATATTTTACAAATTATATCTGTAGTAAATTTTTTTTTACATTCAATATGATGATCTGAGTTTGTATTAGTTAATTTAAGAAGCTTGTAATCACTGACATGGCCAGAATTGTTCACTATTTACAATATTATAATACAGGGGTCAGTAACCTAGAGCACGGGTGCAAAGCATGACACGTAGAACGATTATCAATGGCATTGACTTGAATCAAAATGGTAAAAAATTATATTTTAATTACAGCACATGCATTTGCCCATTACCTACATTTTGCATATATGACTCACATGTAAATGAAAACCATGATTCAGTTTAATTTATTTATTATTTTATACAATAAACATACGCTTGATCGTAGCTAAGATAAATGGAAACATCCCCCCCCTCCCCGAATTAATTTTGCCTAGATTTTTTTTTTTTGAAGGTCAATTGACCTTTGATACTTTTGTATGCAACAGCATGTTTAGAGTAAGCTTACATTCAGCGATTATATAGATTAATTCATTTGAAAAATTTATTTTCATAATAATACATTTTAATAAAATATGCTAGAACTTGAAATCAAGAATATTTCAAAAATTGTTTCAAAGAAAGACTTTTTATATGAAGATTTATTTTCATTCTAAAATATTACTGCAAAATGAAATGCTATATATCAATTTTATTTAGAGAAAAATAAACGAAATATCTTCTAAACTCGAGAATATTTTCAAATAAAATGGAATTTAGTTATGGCTCTGATTCAATTAAAATATTTATGTATTCTCTCATTCCTCTATTAGGATGATTTTTTTAGAGTGCAATATTGAATTTATAAAAATCAAAAACAAACTAATATTGCACTTTTAGAATGTAAATGTGTATATACAAATATACATATAGCTTATTCTAATGCAATATTTGACAATTCTACAATATATATATATATGTCAATCATAATCAATAAACTTATGAAATTACCAATAATTAAACTCTCTATTGCTTAAAACTATATTATAGAATACATAGATATTTTTACACTGAAAATTTAAATGGTAGAATTTAGCAATACCCCTATTATTAAATCCCTTAATAACAAGATCCATTATTTTGTCCAAACTAATATATAATTACACCTGGGTCTCGTTTTACGCGATAGATAGGTTCCTCAGAAAACGCGCGCAAACGAAATCGCGCAAAAATAGACGTAACTTACATTGAAAATGGGGGGGTGTGCAGTCTGTGATTTTTCAAAATTTGCGTAAAAGCAAAGCACCAACGTAAAATTACTTTAAAATTCGCGCAAAAAAAATATAAGAAGATAAAATATGACTAATAAAAAATTTCATATTTCAAAAAAATTGATACAAGACAAACTTTTTTTTAACTATAATATTTAATTTTATTCAAAATAATATATTTTTATGCATAATTTACAGTACAGTAATTTACATTTTTTTTAATACACGTTTTAATTATTATCGCTATTTGCCCCAAAACACGTTCGTTTGCAAACTACTAAAAAATCAGATTCTCATGTGATGTGATGTATTTGGCTTCTCCTTAAACGAAATCAAGAATATCTCAACAATTATTCTCACAAGAGGAAATACAACTAGCGCCAAGTTCACTCTCATGTTGTGTTAATGGTTTTCTGTTGACGACGACGATGATTTTATTAATTGTTTATTAACTTAGACTTATGATAATAAAAAGACATTTATTCACCACTGCTGGGAAAAATTTAATTAAAACAACTAAAAATTAAATTCTTATTTTTGTCTTTAATTTTCAATTCCGTTTAAAAATCAAATTTCGTTTTACATCACATTAATTTCAAATCGCCCGTAAGTAGTTTTTAAATTGTTAATTACAATTAAAAATCAGATTTTAATTTTTAATTGTGCCCACTGCTATTACTGACCTTTTAAAAATAAACTTGTGGACACTAAATGATTAATAATTGATTACGTTCTTTTTTAAAAAGCAAAAACAGAATGTGATTTAAAATGCAAAATTAACACGCATAATGTTTGAACAAATTTACATTATAATCTTGTAAAATTTAATGTGTGTATACATAAAATGTGGAAATCATGATTTTAATTTAATTATTGCATAAAATCTTACTATTATAAAGCACTGAAAATATTGAAATTACTAAGATGAAAGTAGAATTCCAATAATGTGCTATTACTTTCAATATAACGTAAGTACGCAAAATTTATTATTTAAAGTAACATCGCATTATCGGAGGTCGACTTCCGGTGAAACACGAATCACGTAACTTCAAAATCGTGTTAAATAAGTCCGCATAAAGAGACCCAGGTGTATTACTGTTTTCAAGCACCATCTTAATTATTACTGTTTTCAAGCGCCATCTTAAATAGTGCTTAATATAGAATGATCTAATTACAATTTATATACAAAAGAAGAACTATATAAATAACAGTCAAACAGAGTGAAAATAAAAAAAGCCTATATATACATTCTATACTGAAAAGTTTATTTCAAGTTGTTAATAAGTATACATCAATATATTAAAACTTGTAGAGTAACAGAAATGTCATTTTCTGTAAATGTATTATCATTTATAATCACTGTAAAATAAAAAACTAAAATTGAAATTTTATAGTCGTAAGTTAATTAATTAAAAAGATGAATTCTACCTGTTTTTCATTCAATACTAAATAACTTTCAAATTAAAACTAGAACTTCTTTTTATGTAATTAACTCAAGATTCCAGTTTTCGAAAAACATCTTATTCTCTTTCACTCTGCTTATTTTTAACCCACCCATCGATTGAGACGAATTGTTTAGTCTTTTGGCCAATTCGCCCACTGGTGAATTTTTTCCTAAGTATTATACATTAAAATGCGTGTAAAACTATATATTTTATTACAATAAATTTTTTTCTGGAAAATACTGCAAAAAAAAAAAAAAAGCGTAAAATTCAAAATTTCCGCTTTACATTAGACATAAGTCCTGCCCTGACATGTTTAGCCATTGTGTGTTGATAAGGTTGTAAAACGTTCGGCGTTTTACGACATTGTAGTTTCCAATGACGCAAAAACGTGTTTATTTGCAAACTTATTACGGTTTTAGAAATTTTTTTAAAAATAATTTGCACTATATTTATTAGATATCAAGAAATATAAATTATTAATAACTTATTTTGACTTGAAATACTTTATTTTCAAAAATATAATGTTATAGTAGTAGTTAATATAAATATGGCCTCAAGCAAATTAAAAAATTCTAGCTTTGACATAAACAATCTGCAATATACTTATAGCAAGAAAATATCGTAATTTTGCAATAAATATTCAAAACATTTAAACTTTTAAAGCATAATTCATTAGCTATAAGAGAAATAAATAAATATTTGTTCACGTTTTTAAAAATAATCAGAAACAAGAAATATTTCGTTGATTTTATAAACTGAAAATAATCTTTCTAGAAACAATGACGTGTAATGTCTGTTTTGATTATATGCTATTTTTTTAATATTTACAGAAACAAAATGTTAACATTTAAAATTTATTTCAGTAGTAAACAAAAATATCTATCAAATGAAGTCAAATTTGTTATTTTCTGAAAAATAATAATCATTTTATCATATATTTTACATTTGACATGTGAGACAAAGAAAACGCCAGAAAATGCAGAAAGGTAAGAGGCGTTAGCGTTACGCTGCATATCGTGAGGGTTAATAGTCAATCATAAAATAGTAATTGTTTTCCCCTCTCAAAATACAAAAAAAAAAAAAAGCAAATATTGTAATCAAAATATGTAAATGATTGTACAGCGACGTGATGACTTTATTCAGGAATATTCAATTCTGATACATTACAAGCTACCTCTAGATTTTATATACTAAAAAGTCAATCAATCAAAATATCATCGATTGCTTCTAATCCAATTTAAAGAAGATAATTTTTCTTTCATTTTAAATCTGAAAAATGTTGAAGTGGATGGGTCAAAGATAGATATTAAATTTGAAAATATTATTATTTGAAAAAATATGCAATATTTAATACGTACCTATGTGGAATATTTATTCCTCCATCAACTGCACCTTTCATGGCTCCAAAAACTCGAGCTCCAGTGGTTGTTCGGGCTAATCCTACATCTAAATAAGCACGAAATGTTCTAGGTTGTCCTTCAATATTTTCAATTTCAAACAATTCACCTGTTACTTCTTCGCAGCCTTGATAAATTGTGTCAAGATTAAATTTTTTTAAAATCTAAATATGGCAAAAATTAATATGTATTAATATATTATCAAAATCACCTTTTCCTTTATTTTTGCTATAATATCTTATATACATCTAATTTATCCAAATCACTTCGAACACTTTTTAGTTATTGTACATATATAAACATACACCTACGTTTCGACTGTCCTGCAGTCTTCTTCAGAGCGATGATATAATGAACAAAATAAAATACGTAACTATATAAATACCATAAAAAATGTAAACAATAAAACACTAAAAATAACATAAAATATATAGCAAAACCTTATAAAACTGAAATAAATATAATTAAATCCAAATAAAATAATCCAGTTAATATAAAATAGAATATACAATATAAACAAAAAAATATAAATTGTACATGTGTATTCCTAACTATATACATACATATTCAAGAACTAATAATCTAAATATATTATTCATTTTTATTATTTTTCATAATCTCTTATACTTCTATTCCTTATAAACTTAAACTTTATTTTTATTATCTCCACCTCAATAAAATATTTATTTTTAAATTCATATAATTGTCATTTCAACAATAATCCCTTTATTAGTATTCTTTTTAATTTTTAAATCATATAATCTCTATTATTTCCTTAGTCTTCTGTTAAAACTAATATTTTGTATTTATTATTATTTTTTTAATATCTAAATTCTATAAAAATTGTAATCTTTTAAACTCACCCAGTTTATTTTTATCTTTTTAAAAAAAACGTTTTTCTTTTTTGATGTGATGCACTTTAACTTCTTATACGGAGTCAGGAATTTCTCGGCAACTATGCCCAGAGAAACCTATGAGCCATTTTGACACCCCTTTCCATTCCCCACCCTAAGTTTTCCCATATTCTCTATCCTGCTCCATCCCATTTCCACAACATAATCTTTGTCAATTCCATGGCCTTTATATCTAAATCCCCCCATCTCTTTTCCCAAACCCAGCATAAAAACTAATAAGCCACTTTCTGTATATTCACTTTGTTTATATTTATTCTTCCACAACTTCATTATTTTTACCCTTTCTGCTTTCAGGCATTTACATTCAATTAACAGATGCCTAATATTTTCTATGCCTTCCTTACACAACTTATAGACTAAATAATCACCCATATTTTTCCATTTATGTGTACATTCCCTTGTCGTAAAGATTCTATTCAAGCCTTAAACAGTAAACTATTTTTCTTATTATAAATTAACTCACATCAAATATTCTGTTTACTTCTATAAATATTTAAACACTTTTTACTCTCCACACTAGTTCTCCATTTCTCCAATTCCCTATTTTTTATTAATGTATCTATTCTTCTATCCCATTTGTTAACACTATAACACTCAACAATTCTCCTAACACAATCATTCCACCTTTTGTATAAGTTGTGCTGTGACATTTTGTCACGATCTAATTTTATTACTCCTTATTCCCAAAATTACACCCCAAAATCACCGAACAAGGGCGCCATTAGGAATAATCTAAAACCAGACTGTGAGATACACTCAACAATCGTATTTTTATTTAAATATGAACGATACCTTAAAAATGTAATATATCAAGGACATGATCGGACTAACAAAAAAAATCAAATAAGACTTAAAATGTTAAATAAAACAAACAAGCAGCAGTTTTATTTTTGGATTATGATTTATTTATTCATATATCTATTATAATTATACCCAAGTTTTTCATTTTTCTTTCTTCCCTTCTTCCCACCATTTCAACTCTTCTTTCACTTCCCATTCTATCAATCTTATTGCTAGTTTAACGTACCATTCTCGAAGAAACACGCGCCTTCACTTAATACAAGTGTATTGACAATCCTTAATATTCATGGGGAAAAAAATCATGGAATGTTCTTAAAGGCAACTTACTATAAGAATGTGTTTAATAGCACTCTCCTGGAGTTAAACCCATTTTGAAAATCTGCTACTCTTTCTAATTTTTTTATTATCTATCTTAACTCAAGAGTATAATTATTATTTCTGGCTATATATCTTTACTGTTAGATTAATTAAGAAGCGCAAACATACTAAAATATATTATTTGCATTAACATAAAATAAGTAATCAAAAAAAATTTAAACATCTGTTGTCGAAACTTTTTTTTTTCTGAAAGCATAGCAAAGGCATTTCACCACTCTATTGCGCTGTTATAGTTTATAGATATCAAGAATACCTCTTGTAAACAAAAAAAAAAAACAAGTCTATTTTACCCTGATCGATCAGTGTATTGATTCCTTCCGTAGTAATAAGGTTTCATTCATCAAAAGATTGTCTATTATTTCCATTCTAGTCTTATGCACTCAGCTAGCTCTACAAGTACTCCTTTCTTGGCTCGTCGTTTGCATGGCAGTTCTTGACGATGTCCGGCGGAGACATTTCCAATGGGAAAAGTCCTGTGGTCTATTAGCCACTCAACATATTCTCAGCACTTTCTAAAATATAATTTATACTTTATTTAGTTTTTGCAGTTCTGGATAAGCCTATACCAGAACGAATTCAGGCAATTGGTCAAGACTGGAAGACAAAATATCAATACTTTTTGAACAAAAGATAATCATGCAATTTAGTCTCTCAAAGTCTGTATTCACACCTTTAATCTCATAGCAACATTCCAAGTTGGCGAGCGTAATAGATAACAAAATACTTCCACTAATTAAAGTTTCAACAATAGTACTAATTAGAACAAGAAAAATCTGTATTTTTTTTTTCCCCTTTTCATTTCCCAGAATAAGAAACAAAAACTTTTCTAAGAAAAGCTTTTAAAATTCCAACCTAATCTCTATTTTAATACAATTCAATAAAAAAATGTTGATTTATTTATAAAAACTTTTATTTTAAAAACTTACTTAAATCAAAATAATTTCTTTTTATTTTAATAGTAACATATATGCATTTTTTTCTTTACTAAAAAATAATAAATATACGTGTGTATCTATATGAGCTGGCCGAAAAATACCAGCTCAAAGTATACTGACATAAAGTCTTTATCCAAATCTGCATATCACATTACCTTTCTCACCCATCTTGTTGCCTGCCCTTTATTCATAACCCAATTAAATACTATTTTGGCTATTCTTTTATTTTCCATAAACTGCAATCTACTGAACATTTTCATTTTGCTTTTTGCATCTCTCATATAAAAAATTTAGTGATGTGATTTCTCCTTAAATGGAGTCAGAAATCTCTCAGCAACTATGCCCAGAGAAACCTGTTAGGCACTTCAACTTCCCTTCCCCACCCTAAATTGTCCCATAATCTGCTCTATCCCATCTCCACAACATAATCTTTATCAACTCTATGGCCTTTATATCTAAATCCCCCTTATCTTTTCCCAAACCCAGCATGAAAACCAATAACACACTTTCTGTACAATCACTTTGTTCATATTTATTCTTCCATAACTTCATTATTTGTACCCTTTCTGCTTTCAAGCATTTACATTCAATTAACATATGCCTAATATTTTCTATGCCTTCCTTACACAATTTGCAGACTAAATCATCCATATTTTTCCATTTACATGTATATTCTCTTGTTGTTGAAGATCCCGTTCAAGCCTTAAACAATAAACTACTTTCCTGGCTATTATCATAAATTAACTCGTACCCAATGTTCCGTTTACTTCTATATATATATATTTAAACTCATTTTACTCTCCATACTAGTTCTCCATCTTTCCAACTCCCTATTCTTTATTAATACATCTATTCTTTTATCCCATTCCTTACCATTATAACACTCAACAAACATCCTAACACAATCATCCCACCTTTTGTAAAAGTACACTGAAATAAATTCTTTATCCAATTCTTTTGCATATCGCCTTACCTTTCTCACCAATCTTGCTGCCTGCACTTTACTCGTAATCAAATTAAATACTATTTTGGCTGTTTTTTTATTCTCCATAAACTGCAACCTACCAAACATTTTCATTTTACTTTTTGCATCTCTCATATAAAAACTTGACCATCCCATTTCTCCTTGAACTGCCTCCTTTACTGTCCACACATCTGCATCTAATGCATATCTTCCTACTTCCCTTTGTACTTTTTCCAAGTACCCCTGGATCTCGTTTTATGCGGATTATTTTAATGTGATTTTGAAGTTATGTGATTCATGTTTCTTCTTAACATCTTTCATATTTCACTATATTTATTAGATATCAAGAAATTTAAATTATTAATAACTTATTTTGACTTGAAATACATTTTTTTTTTTTTTTTCAAAAATATAACATTATATTAGCAGCTAACGTGAATATGGGCTGAAGCTATATTTAGAATCTTATCTTCTATGTAAATAACCTACTTATACTAATGGGTAAATAAGAATAAGATTTACAATTATCGCAATAAATATTCAAAAATTTTAAACTTTTAAAACATATTTTGTTAGATATAACAGAAATAAAAAATTTTTTAGATTATTAAAATAAATAACGAAGATTTTATTGATTTTTTAAACTGAAAATAATCTTTCTAATGATAATGTATAATCTTTTTGTTTTGATTGCGATCTCATTTTTTGGTTGTTTTACAATAGCATGTTTGAAACCGCCGGAGGGCATTATTACTGTGATAGTGCACAGAAATGCCGTTTAGGCGGCCTACCACCGCTAGAAAACGTTCTATTTCTAATGCGTAAGCCTAGAAAGTCCGATACGGGGTGGCTGCTAGTGTCTATTTCTACGTTAATGCACAGAAACATGACATTGAATCTGCCACAGAAGCTATCGTGTCAGCTTAGAGCTCAGATTTGTGCTAAGCATTTTTGATGTGCGATCACATTTCACTTTTGGTTACAGTATTGGGTGAGGGTGTCTGGAATTCCGATTGTCAAAACTATTTTAATATTCATTAAGACCACCTCCCCCTCTATCTGCCATCTTTTAGGAATGTCTACTAACAATTATCAGCTGAGCCTCATGCTTCCCTAGCCCCATTTCCGGCTCAAAAAATTCAGCAAGTGTAGGTTCAAGCGCAATTCGGATGAAATCACGCTCTAAGTCTCGTTTCTGCAAGAACAAAGAGTTTCATCGAATGGCTGAAATCGGAAATTTGCTGTGAATGTCAAAGATTCTCTGACTGCTGCTGGAAGGGTTATTAAACAAAAGAGCTTTGAAGCTGCATGCGTGCTGTTCCTGAACAACCCTAAAAGTTGGTTTTGATTGCCGTAAATATATTTATGTGGTTTTTGGTAATTACGGTAAAAAGTTCGTCAACCTTCGAGTTGGAGCATTATGTTCGCTTAGGAATTGTAACCACCCACCCCCATCCCCCTTCCGAAAGTTGGACCTTTTGGTTGTAAATGTTTGGTACCGTTAAATGGAAATCGATTTGGTATTTGTAATTTATTATAAAACAACAAAAATATCAAAAAAAGAAGCTGATTTTGTCGTAGAATACCCGACCGCCAAAAAAAATGTAAGTAATGAGAAGAATAAAAACTACTTTTTAAAATTCATTTCGATTCATGTACCCTCTTTTTTTTGTTGTTTTCGTTCCAAAAATTTTATTTGATAGATAGTAGTTTTAAATGTGGTCAACAAAATCAAAAACATACATATAAAAAAAAAAAAGAATTCCCGGCCCCCAAAAAATATAAGTAATGAAAAGAATAACAAAAAAAAAAAAAAAATTAAGTACTTTTTTAAATTCAATTTTTTGATTTCTGCATATTTTTTTTTTCTTGTTGCGTGTTCCAAAATTTATTTGATATTACTTTACTTTCAAATGTGATAATAAACAAACCCGGCAGCGGCCCCGGAAACATTATATTTATCTTTGTTTACAAACAAAGCCCGCCCTCCGACAGTTTCAACATGCTATTGTAAAACAACCCATTTTTTTAATATAAAAACAGAAAACCATTAACACAGCATAATTGCTGAGATTCTTGACTTCGTTTAAGAAGGTACAGTACATCACATCACATCTGATTCACAAACGAACGCATACTCTCAAATAGCGGTAATGATTAAAATATGTATGAAAAAATGTAAAATTAAATACTGTAGTTAATAAAAAAAAAGTTTGTCCTGTATTAATTTTTTCCAAATATTTGAAATTTTTCATTAGTCATACTTTACTTCCTTATTTTTTTAAGGCGAATTTTAAAGTAATTTTTCCTTGTTGCTTTGCTTTTATGCAATTTCTGAAAATTACTGAACCATATCCCCCATTTTTCAAGGTAAGTTACGTCTATTGTTGTGCGCATTTTCTGAGGAATCTATCTACCGCATAAAATAAGACCCAGGTGTAACCTAATACCCCTTTACTAACCCATAATGCATCATTACCATATGTTAACCCTACTACTGCAACTCCCATACAATTGTAGCTACGTCATATTATATGAAAACACTTATTTTCTTTAACAATCCCTTTCTTTTCTTTGCTTTATTTATCAATTTTTTCTCCCATTCATCCAAGCAATTTTTGTGATTACTTAAGATGATTCCCAAATAACTATATCTATTCACCACACTTACCTTTATATCCCCCAATAAAAATTCTATATCTTCTTTTTCCCCAATATTAACTATCATTATATTTGATTTTTCTTCACTAAATTTGATCGCCATATCTTTACCCACCCTTGCACGTCTTCAGCATAACTTCCATATCTTCTCTTCTTTCTGCACACAAAAAGACATCTGCAAAAAAAAAAAAAGACCAGACAAAGTATATACTCCCTTGCCATCTCTATCCCTCTTCCTAGTCTTTCTATTGCCCTCTCCATTTCACTCAAATACAACAAAAACAAAATAGGTGACAAAGGGCATCTTTTGATGTGATGTACAGTACCTTCTCTTTAAACGAAGTCAAGAATCTCTCAGCAATTATGCCCAGAGAAACCTGTTAGCTATTTTCTTTTACATTCTCCAGTCTAAGTTTCCCCATATTCTGCTCCATCCCATTTCCACAACATAATCTTTGTCAACTCTATGGCCTTTATATCTAAATCCCCCCTTATCTTTTCCCAAACCCAACATAAAAACCAATAATCCACTTTCTGTATAATCACTTTGTTCATATTTATTCTTCCATAACTTCATTATATTTTATACCTTAGCTCCCTCTATTACATATTATTTAAACTAAATATTTATATGCACCAAAACTGTATATTTCATATTAAATGGATTATTTTATTTGGATTTAATTACATTTATTTCAGTTTTATTAGGTTTTGTTATATATTTTGTGGTTTTAGTTTTTTATTATTTGCATTTTTTATGGTATTATTTATATTTTAATAGGCAATCCCAGTATTAATTACAATATCTATTCAAAATAGATCTATTTAAAAGTGGATACGTGGACCATGGCTGGTTAGTCGCCATAACACCTGTAGGCAATATTTGAACATTGTCTACCATATTGAATTTAAATGATTCAATTTTCTTTAAGAAATTTTATAAGAAGAACTTATATCTAATGTGTATATCCTATGCGGTGGCCATCATCCCATCAGTACAACAAACAAAAAAAAAAGACTTCTGGAAAAAGTAATTTATGAGCGTCAGGTAGCAATGACTTCAAGCGCCAATCTCACTAATGCAGCAAGAATTATAATTTCCCTACTATTCCAAATGATATTAAAATATCTCTAATAAGGTGCCTGACCCTAGCTAGCTCGCTCTCAGGGCTGGGAGGAAGCCTATCGAATGAATGAAGGTATATGGTAAAGTTTGCGTGTTTGAACAATCTTTCCCCTCTTTTTATGTTTCTCACACTAGATCGCGTATAGTTTAAAATTAGCTGCTTTGAATTCCTCTCCTGTGAGCATTCATTTCATTAATTAGCAATAAACTTCATCGAACTTAAGGTTCGAGTTTAAAACATATATAATATATGCGCCTATTTGTATAGTGCGTATTTAACTATTTTTGCGAGATATATTGGCAGGGAAAAGAAATAGGCAAGTATAAATGATAAATCTATACATAAATGTTCAGTAAATAATTACGGTTTCAGAGTAAGTACAGAATTTTATACTTTATTTTATTAAATTATGTATTCATAAAAAGATAATTAAATATTCAGTAAAGAAAAAAATTCACACATCTAAATCTAACACTAAGAGAAAAAAAAAATTACTAAATCTAACAGATAATATAAATGTGGAGTAGAATGTAAAAGAATAGTTATACAATACAGTAAAAGAATACAGTTATACAATACAGTTTGATAAATATTTTAGCAGTCAATAAGCATTTTTTGAGGGTAACGATATGCAATTCTACGTTCATTTGGTGCAAATAAAATTATATTTACCTTCGGGAATCTGGCATTTTAATAAAGATTAATTTGCTTTCACGTAAGTTTACGTCTTTCCGAGTTAGGGATACAAAAAAATATATATATACATTTTTTTTTTTTTTGGTTGGAGAAGAAAAATGTCTGCTATTGGCAAAAGTCTGGAATAAGTGTCCATTTTGTGGATTTAACCTGGAAACAAAGAATCATGACAACAGCTATTAAAAAATATTTTCATGGGAGTTTCATCAGCTTCTAAATCTCTAGATTATTTTGGCAGCGGATCAGTAAGTTCCTTGAGGTTCTCGTACGGGCAGGCAGCGAGTAAAAGCAGCATATACTTAAAAGCATGGGGTGATAACCCTACACGTATTTGGTTTTTACCCCAATATTAAGATTGTAGACATTTTATAAGTTGATATCAAAAAACAATTTTCTCCGTGACTTGATTACTTCAACAAATTTCAGTAGTTCATTAGAATAATGAGAGCATAGCCATACAAATTAATACACGAAAAATATTAATATAATCTCTTTCCCAAAATGTCTCTTGTTCTTTACGGCTCCAACTTTTTAATTAATTAATATTTTTTTATTTTTCTTGATCTCCCAAATCAGTTTATCAGCATTTCTATCTTTTTCTCTTTCTCTGGAATGCTTTTAACATTTTTATTTTTGGTTCCTTTGTTTGCGGTACATTACAATTACGATTCCTTGGAATTTAGAGAAGCTAAGTATATAACAAATAAAGAATTGCCTAGAGGTATATATAGCAAAGTCTTTTCATTACCCTCATCAAAATAAGAAGTGATAAAATAAAAATGTACATTTAAAACAAGTAATAATAATAAAAAAAAATAACATCTTTGCATATAACTGTATCTCTCAATTACTATTTTCTACAACATATTTCCAAATATGTTTTAAAATAATTATATAATTTTTTTTTTTTTTAAAAACAAAAAATTGAAACCTATTTCTCTCTCTGCCATATATATACCACTATTCGTATAAAATAATCGAACATATTGACGCCAATTTATATGAAATACGCTTATCCAGGGCAGTAGGTGAATACTATTTAATTCCCTTTAACAGGGTTTAAATCCGGCTACTGTTACAATATAGTTATGGTGTTTTATTTTATTTGTTCATTATATCATAGCATTAAAGAAGACTGCAGGTCAATCAAAACATAGGTATATGTGTATATATGTGCAATAAAAGGTTTTTGCTAAAAAGTGTTTAAAGTGATTTGGATAAATTGGATTTATATGTATTGATATCTATATAATGATTCAAATAATCTGCAACTGAATAATATATAAATTTAAGAACAATATTTTTTTTCTTATAAATGATTATATCCATTTATAAATCATATACAAAGGTACTGACAAAAAATAAATGATGTAATATTTAAAATTTATTGCATAATAATGAAATATTAATATCGGATAATTTTGTAAATCCAGTAAAAACACTATAATAGATTGTTTTAAATGTAAAACAAATTTTTATAGCTAAATTTTAATCGACAAATTATTAAGCTTTTTTTTAAATAACACATTGATTAATAATAATGTTCATATAGTGTAATATAATTGAAAATAATTAGATCGCATGAAATAATCTTACATAAGAAACTGCATGGTATAAAGTTTTGCAAAAAATTGCTAATATCAAAAATATTTTTTATAAGGTCAGACTAAATATCTCATTTTAATTTTGCAAGATTTAACCATGATGTTTCTTCTATAAGTTTATTTGATGTGATCTAATAATTATTTTAATTTACACACACATAACCTATATATAAAGTCTAAGTAGATAGAGAATAAATATGTTTGTCTTTTAGTGTGATTAACTGAATATTTGATTATTTATTTTATATCAATTTTCCATATCAATTCTATTATGATGAAAAACTAATCATAATCATCCTGATCACAGCCAAATATTTTTATAATGAATATTTATTTTGACAATTAAAATTGAGATTTCTAAATTTTATTTACGTAATGTATTGTGCCTAGATAAGACAAACAATTTCAGACATTCTACTTAAAATATTAATATTATCAAGCAAAATAATTATTGCCTAGATAAGACAAACAATTTCAGACATTCTGCTTAAAATATTAATATTATCAAGAAAATAATTCTGTAGTCAGGTAAATAAACGAAAATTATAATCGTTAATTAATCTAGCGTACCAAAGCAGATTAACTTATATAAGCCATTTTATTCCATATACTTGTAATTGCTTCCCTATTTAACTTATTCGTTATTACGAACGCTTAAAACGCTTAAGAAATTTCAAATTATAAACATCCGGGTTGAGGTTAAGACTAACGGAAATCTATGCAGGCTATGCATGCACTTTTTAGATCTTTTCCATCTTTATCTGCAGATTCCAAAAAGGTAAATTTTATTTTTCTATGATAAAAAATAAAAATTTTATAATTTTTGTGATCAAGTAGATTGAATTTTTTTGTCTTTCTCTTATTTTTTTGTTAGTTACTGGAGAACAGTTCAGCGTAAAATTATAACAGGAACAAGCTTTACTTTTTCCGTTGTATTTTGAAGAAAACGTTATGAGGGCCTATTGGTTAAGTACTTTTATTTTTCTATATTTTTTTAAGTATTATTTTATTTTGTTTTTTAATTATTGTTTTATACATATATATATTGATAAAAAAATTACTATTAAAACTAATATATAAAAAAAAGATCATGATTGTCTGCATTTTATTCTATAACGCGAGCTTAGTCTTTGAATTAATTGATGAGAGAAAAATTAATATATTTCGGAAATATAATGACCTGATTTAGATGTTTCTATAATTTATTTTCTGCATTTTAATAGTAACATTATGTAAATGCTAAAAGTAACGATTTGACAGTATATAAACTTAGGCCAATTATAGACTTGCAATATAAATTTCAAAGCTGCATATTTTTTAATTACTACTTTATTATATGTTTTTTTATATATATTTGATAAAAAAATTACTATCAAAATTAACTAATATTATTTTTATAAAGCGCAGTCAATATTGAAATAATTGAGAGAGTGCAAATCTCTCAAGCGCTTATGACTACAACCAGCCAATCAAATATTAAGCACTGGGACAGAGAATTTTAATAAGAAAAGAGCGGTTCCACTCTCTTAACTTGTCTTAATATATATCCAAGCCAGTCCAAAGTACTTATATTTGAAAGCGTGAATCTTAAATATCATCAGACTTAATTCACTGAGTTCAAATTATAAACATACAGCGTGAAATCTTTCGATTTACATAAAAGTTTTCACAGTATATATATATAAACTACAAACGTATGTACATCAAAAACTCTATGATGAATTTAGTATTTCATTCACTTTTCATTTTGTATATAGTGACTATTTTAGTAGTACTTTTTAATAAATTACAAACTGTATTGAAGTTCTTTATTATAATATTCAAATTGTAATAATTACTGATTAATATTAACTACTTGTTATAAGGGATGTCTTATACATTGCAAACCCCTGTATGGAAATGCATTTTGCTGAGAAAAATGAAAAATACTAATATCTTTATTCTATGAAGTTTCCAAGTGATGGATTGATTATTTTAGGTGTTATTATATACCAAATTTTTAGAAATTTTATGATGAATCCAACTAACCTACTAACAAAACAATAGTTTTAAGTTGTGCGCATGATAATTTTGAATTTGTAAAATATTATGAAAATGATTATTAGAAATATTAACTTTTATTCTATTTTTTATTACTTTAAATATCAATAACTATGTTTTTTTCAACTTAATTACATTCTTTGGGGTTTTATGTTTCTAAAAATATATATTATGTCATTTTTGAGTAATATAAATTTAATTCATGATAAAATTTGTGGATTAACATAATTTTTTAAATATTCAATATGGCCGCTTCAGCAGTCAATAAGTTAAGATCGATCAACCTCTTCTCTTTCTTCTCTATTTTTATATTCAACCCAGTTATATTCAATACAATTCTTTTCATCATAATCTTTTTAATTGCCATTTTTAATAAGATTTCTACAATGTCAATTTTATCTTTCCAAGTTATTCTATTCTTCTTTTAAACAACACCTCTAAAGTATCAGAACTTTTCATCTTTATTTTCTTAACAGTCCACATATAATAATACAACTTTCCCCTCTTGAATCTCATTTCAATAGATTTGTTTAGCTATGGTAATTCTAGCTAATTTGTTTATCACTATTTCCATTCAGTTTTTCACTTTCCTGAATATTTAAAAGCATTAAACTTGATTCATAACTTCCTATCTAATATCCATATTTAATGTTTGCAACTCATCACCTATTTTCAATGGCTTTACTATTTTTAATATGATCTGTTTTAACATTTTGTTAAGATCATTCTCACTATCCACAAATATTATAAATCTGATATAGCAAACGATTTCCATTTCTATGTTAATTAATAGTTTTCAAAACAAATCAAGTCTAGTATACATTACCAAAATAGTAACTATACTCTATCCCAATATCTCTCTTTTTTTTAAGTATATTAAAACTTACAAATATTTTCTGATCCAAATACAAATTTTCTAATAACTATAATCCAAATCGATATCTTTTTTTTCTCAAAATATTCAACAAAATAATCCAATTCATTTTATCGAATGTCTTTTCAAGATTTATGAAACAAATATTGCCTTGCCCCTCTATATCTCAACCAAGTTCTCAAAATTAATTGAAAAAAAAAAAAAATTAATAGCAATAAAATCATATACTATGTAAAACAAAAAATATTTTTTAGAAATTACAAATAATTTATGAAATTATTAGAATGTCAATTTTATTGTAAATAAGATATACAACTGTTGTAATCTCATTGCCCTTTCTTTTTATAATGTACAATCAAAATTTCAACTTGAACTACAGAGAGGAAAAACTCATTCTTTTATTAACTTAATTTTTACTAATTAAAAAATATATTAATGACAGAGCATCCAGGACTTTAATCTCTTAATTTATTTTAAATGTAATGTGCTAATGGAATTTAAATATTTTTTATGAAATTTCAAATATTTAAAAAAAGGCATACTGTATAATTGTGCCCATTCATTTGCGTGTTTGTCTATTTAAATGACACAAATCTAATATGTAGGTGAATTTAAAAAAGGCATTATTATAATAAAAAAATGATCAAAGAATTAATTTAATATTTATAAAAAAAGGATATTAATTGCTGTTTAAAATATATAAATAATAAAAAGTGTTTTAGACAATTTGATAAAGATTTATTCAATTACGCATCAATTAAAAATTTTAATCATTTAAAAATATGTATGAACTGGAGGGCAGCATACTAAATCACATCTTTAATAATAAAGTTACATAAGATATAAAATAACATGAAATACAAACCCTTCTAGCCATAAGAAGACCAGTGCAATAAGCAGCAGCATAATTAGTTAACCCAACCTTGATTCCATATTTAGGTAATTCATGTGAATAGGCAGCACATACAATCACATCTCCTTCAATTCTTGCATATGCTATCTGATTAAACAAAAACATCCAATTTTATTTACAACAAATATTGCTAAATATATTTTAATGGGAACAATGAAATTACTTAAATCAATCAATAAATTTAACTTTAATATAATATATATAATAGTGTTATAATTCAAAGATAATTTACAAAGGGTCTTCATTCTTTCTCATTGTTTTTATAAAAATCATGTAAAGATTGAATTCATAAATAGGAATTAACTTCCCATAGAAAATAATGTTAATAACATTTAATTGCATCTGTTGTACTTACTTTAAATAAAGCCATTTGCTTTTAGATGATTACTAACTATTTATTCATAAGTTCCAATGGGGACTCATATATGGTATATATTTTTAAATGGTAACAAATAGCCAATTTTATCCATTTTAGAAAACTAATTTTATATTTAAGATAATACAATTTTCTTCTTCCTTTCTTTATGTATTGATTTCTATATTTATATGTCATACCATTTCCAACATTAATACTATTTTTTTATACTAAATCTTTAGTTTCAACTGTCCTTCAGTCATCATCAGGATTATAAAGATCTCTGATGATGACTGCGTGACAGTTTGGTGTAAAAAATAGTATTGTCAAGTGTATAAGAAGGTTAAAAATAGTATGATATTTAAGATATATAATGGAACTGCAAATTACACTATATCTATGCAATTTTAATCCAAAGAAATATATAAACAAACAAAAATGTAAATAAAGCTACAAAAAAACATTAAAATTCATAAATGTTAATATTAGGTAGCCATTTTTCATTCTTTGAGCCGAGCACATTAAGATTACATATATTAATAACATTTCTTCAGATTATATTGAAAGCATGTATTTTGTATTTTATTCTTCCTTTCTGAATTTAATATGCAGTATTTTTTTAATAAAATCTTTTCTAAAAGTAAAAGTTTTACAAAATTTCAGAATATTGATTTAAAAACATTAAACTCAAGTCACAATAGTTTTATCAAGAGATTTCATTAAAATAGTAAAAGTTATTCTTTTCAAAAGAAAAACTTTTTTCTTTTATAATTCTGTTGATGCGATTTTAAAGAACATTCCCAAAATGTCTAGTTCAATTTTACAATATGTTCATTGTATATTTATGATTATTATTAATTAAACATTATACAATTATTATATAATAAATTTTCTTTATCATTAGAATACTGTTTCGGTTTAAAAATGCTCATCATATAAGTTCTAACTTTTTTTTTGGAAATACACCCCCCCCCCCCAAGCAACAATTTCAATTTTAAAAACTAGACATGAGAAAACAATCGTAAATTATTTCTGTAACCTATACTGAAAATCATGTAGAATGAAAATAAAATACAAGAACTTCAGATTTGAGAACAGTCCTGAATATTTAACAGTATTGCTGGCTTATATAATGTGATCAGACTAAAGTCATTTGAATATTTAATTATTGATGGAATTATGCTGTAAAGAAAAATCTGAAATAGCAATTAGTACCATTGGAACCAGGAATGTAAAGACTACGAGAAAAAACTTGGTGCAGTAAAGATGGACAAAAAAATATCCAGTCATGATATGTTTCTTATTACTCAGCCAAGACTAAGAACAATATTGCAAAGGTGGTTTTTGAATATAATTCTGTGAATGATTAATAGTTATCAAATCATAGGTAATCATTTAACAACATATCTATGTTTAACAAACAATTCAAGCAAGTAACAAAGAAATAATTTTACCAAAACTCAAACTAATTTCATGTGGCATATATACACATAAGACTTGAATTGTAATAATAAAATATCACTAAGAGCAAATTGTGGAATAAATCACCAATTACTCAACTTCATGTGCAGATTACAAGCTTGTTTAATACCTTAATATATAATCTAGGGACCGTATGCAGCTTTTAGAAATATCAGAAAAATATAAGAGATTTTGGGTATAATTGACAGGAAGCACATGAATTGTGGATGGAAAGAAAACTTATAATTTTCTTAACAGATGTATATACACAAAAAATATATTAAATTTTAAAATAGAGCAGAATTTAATCACTTTTTTTAAATACTTAATTCTAAGAAATAATACTCCTTTATGTTGTTTATCTTATAATCAATGAAATATAATATAAATCTTTATTATATAATAATAACAACTTGTAAATACATCACAGAAAAATTATATATATAAAAACCTTTTTCGGTAATTCTCAATTTTTTTACCCTTCTCAATATGATACCTCGTATTAATACTAACACGTATATTACGTATATAGCGACATCTATTGACATTTCCTATAATTCACATTTTATCATTTTATTTATTTCCCCTTATATTACTTTCCATTCTTTATCCATTACCCAATCATTCATTAAATCAATTGACTTTTTGTAAATGTTCATACATGTATTTATATTATATTTTATAATATAAAAATAAATCAATACCTGACAAACAATATCCTTGTTAGAGAAGCGCACTATCATTCTATATTTTGGTGTATTATATTTATTTTTGTCTTGAACAACAAGACGCCTCCGGGCATAATAATCTGTTTTACCCTCTAGAAAAAAATATATATATTAACATTGCTTTATAAATTTTAAAATGTTACTATTTGAATACAAATATAATGATTATATTCCGACATTAAAAAATAAATAAATAGTTCACTAATGTTACTTAAAAATAAATTTTAATT
Organism: Epiperipatus broadwayi; assembly: GCA_028023455.1. Classification (NCBI taxonomy): domain Eukaryota; kingdom Metazoa; phylum Onychophora; class Udeonychophora; order Euonychophora; family Peripatidae; genus Epiperipatus; species Epiperipatus broadwayi. The sequence goes on from JAQFVV010012396.1 coordinate 9,348,524, forward strand.
AAGCAAAAAAAAAAGCTTATGAATTTAAATGCAACAAAAAAAACTTTTTTTTATAAGATGATACAACCCTACTTGTACATACATATATTGTACATCAAATAAACAATTTAACAGACAAAATTAATATTAAATATATGAATCCACTAACTCAGAACTATAGGATTATAACTTAAAAAAACCAACTTAATATTAATCATAAATAATTACTGCAATCATAAAAATATGAAACATTTCACACAGAAACAATATGGGCAACTACAGTATCAATTATCCCATGAACTTTCGTACATATTTGTAATGTAATTTATAGATCAATCAGATAAAGCCATACAAATAGTTTATGATTATTCCATATTTATAAACATCATATGAAAAGTTGGAAATAATTCAAATTATGTATATAGTTATAACTTTAATATACCTGGGTCTCGTTTTATGTGGATTATTTTAATGTGATTTTGAAGTTATGTGATTCGTGTTTCTTCTTAATATCCTTCATATTTCACTATATTTATTAGATATCAAGAAATTTAAATTATTAATAACTTATTTTGACCTGAAATATTTTTTTCCAAAAATATAACGTTATATTAGCAGCTTACGTTAATATGGCCATAAGCTGTATTTAAAATCTTAACTTCTATGTAAATAACCTACTTATACTAATGAGTAAATAATAATAATAGATTTATACATACTTATAAAAATATCGCAATAAATATTCGAAAATTTTAAACTTTTAAAACGTATTTTGTTAAATATTAACAGAAATAAATATTTTTTTAGATTTTTAAAATAAATAATAATCAAGATTTTATTGATTTTATAAACTGAAAATCTTTCGAATGATAATGTCTAATCTTTTTGTTTTGATTGCATCTCATTTTTTTAAAATAGAAACAGCACAAGACTGGAAGTGGCGCTAGTTGTACAACACGTCATCAATCTGATTTCTTGCTAATTCACAAATGAACTCATATTGTAAAGTGACGGTAATGATTAAAATATATATGAAAAAATGTAAAATTAAATACTGTAGTTAATAAAAAAAGTAAAAAAAGTTTGTCAATATATTCGAAATTTTTTATTAGTCATACTTTATTTTATTTTTTTAATGCAAATTTTACAGTAATTTTTTCTTGTTGCTTTGCTTTTATGCCAATTTCAGAAAATTACAGGAACCTATCCTCATTTTTCAAGGTAAATTACATTTATTTTTGTGCGATTTCTTTTGTGCGCATTTTCTGAGGAACCTATCTACCGCATAAAATGAGATCCAGGTGTATGAAAGTATTTGCTTTTTTAATAACATGCATAAGTAATATAAATTCTATAAATGAATAAAGCAATAAGTCAAATTTACAGTGAATCGTTTTTACTAGCTTCCAGTGCAGTAATTCTTAATAATTTCAGTTATCTTAATATTGATTTCCCTCTAATTGGAAACATTTTTGATTACTGTTAATATTTAGAATGCTTTGCAAGTTCTAGTTAAAATTTACTAGAGAATTTCTGAAAATAAAAAAAACAATGATTTATAGAGGCTTGCTTAACAGCTTTCATTTAAGCTTATCAAATACCTTAGGAATTGATTATCACTTCATATGTTCGATCAATATATTAAGTACATTATAGTTTTGAAATATATTTTGTATTGGCAAAATGTAATTCAATTTCACTGTATCTTTTCATCCAGATGTTTTGAATTTTCCTAAAAAAAATTTCATAATATAAGCTTCATTACCTTCAAGTTCCACAAATCTAATCATTTGTCTCCATAACTAAATTTATTCACGGTACTTTTATCTTTCACGTATTTTCCAATTTAGTTTTAAAATTTCACAACAACTTTAAAATGTTTGGTCCGATCAAAAACAATTTGTATATCAAAATTCACTATTTCTTCAATACAAGAACTGACTGGGCATAAAATTATATCCAGTATTCAAATCAACTATCGACTCATCTTTTAAATTCACAAAACCAGACAAAATCCACTCCATTTATTATTACAAGGTTTTTTTCCAATTTAAGCAGCATATCTTCATTCGAACTTGTTCTATAGTTATAGATAGATAGATAAAAGGTTTTCAGATAGCAGGCTAAGTCCATAACCGGAGAATTCTTAGCCTTTGATTAATAATCGTCTTAGATAATTAGATGCCTCTAGGAAAGCCATAATTCATTTTTATCTATTACGATTGTAAATGTAGAGAATTAGCATTCTCACACACAAGCATTTATTTATCTTGTTTTTAAGAAAACCACAACAGTGGGCAATGACAACATAGAGTGAACATTAAAAATTTGTCCAACTAGATTCCTTGAAATCTTTAAAAAAAAAAAATCAAAGAATCTCTTTTCAATTAACGCTACCTTCTTTCCGCAGTCTTGTTGAATACACAATATTTTTATGTTAATGACAGACATAAAAATTATGGCATAGATATAAAGAACTTCAGTTTGCATTACGCTGTATCTTTATATTATATAAAATATACATTTAGAAAACATGAAATACTCTAAATACAGCGTTATTTTGCCAAAACTGAATAATTGATTAGTGATATAGAAATGATTAAAAAAAAAAAAAGCTTTTTATTAACAGAAGCTGACTTTACTTAAAGTTTTAGCTACAGAAAAAAGAAAAACAAATAACTTTAATGTATTAGTGGAATTAAATTTATTAATTATAAAATTATTAATTTCAGGGCAATTATTATTTTAAATTCTGAAAGAAGTATTTCAAATGGGCATAAAGTATGTATAAAAAAAGAGGCTTTATATATATGAATTCAAAATATTAACTATAAATATGATCATTTAAAAAAATAAAGCTTTAATATATAACCAGTAAAAATTTATATTTTTTTCACCAAGTTATGCAAAACTCACCTACTTCCTAGTCTGTAATTACTTTATAGTAATATTATTATTATTATTTTTTTTCGTAACTTTATAATTTTCTTTACAAATATTTAATTAATGTTTTAGCGAAATAAAACTGATAATTTTTCTTCCGTGTAATAGTAATAGTATATTAATTTATTACTACATGCACTTACAAATACAATAAAATTTAATTCATTTAATAAAAATCCAGACCCTAAAACAGGTTTGGGTTTGAGTATGGAATAGAAGAATAAATTATCTAGTAAAATTGCAAACTATTATTAATAAAAATGATTAATTTATTGTTAAATTTTGTTATAGAAAATTCAATTACGTTTAAGAAAGAACAATATTTTTCAATCTAAATGTTACATTTATCATTACAAATGCAAAAGTTAATTATACACAACTATAACAAAAAAAAATACCTCTTCTTCTTCTAAACTTCACTTGAAAGCGCTTAAAATATGCTTTATTCTTTACAACTTTAACAAATCCCTACAGAAAAATAAAATTCATTTATTATTAAAGTCAACAAAAATAATAAATTGTATATAATTAAAAAGTATTTTATCTAAATATAATTACTAATATTTGACAAATTAATCATCTATTCCTTTTCGGATACTAGTAAAAACAAAACACAAATTTTTTAATATTTAATTTCAATGGTTTATGATACAACACCCTAATTTTCTTATTTAAAGACAGCAAATCTGTCATGTCCAAACATTTAAAAATATCAACTTTATCTGCAATTTCCTATTTAATCTTTTCCACTTGCTTTCATCTCAAATTTCATGTAAGATCAGTATATATAGGCTCTAGAAACTTCTTTTCAAGTTTTCTATTTAAATATTTCTTTCCCAATAATTTTGTGGTAATCAGAATGTTCTGATAGTATCTTAAAAATATGTCCTTTATTTACTAAAATATTTTCCAGACATATCAGGCACATCAATTTATTATTTCTATAAAAAAAAAAAAAAAATTCATTGGTCCATTTCTTTTCAAATGCATAAAAAAAAAAAAAAAGTAAATGCAAAATAATAAAATTTGAGTTTTGTTTTTGCTAGTTATACATTAGACTACAGTAATCACTATAAAAATACACACACACAGGTCATAGATTAAATCAGTAATCAGATAGACCACACAATATAATTTGTTGGAATATTGCACCTCTGATAAAATGAGGTAGAATTATTATACTGTTCCAAGCACTCTGAGCGTTCACACACAAGGTGGCTGTAGTTGAAGCTACAGCTCAGTTATAGATATATTTACAATTACTAATTTATGTAGCTATGACATAAACAGTATAAAATGGATATAGTGCCTGTATATATATTTCTTACCGACCCATACTCAAGAATATTAACTCCCAAATTGTAAATTGACGCATAATATTGTGTATAAAAGCGTACAATATTTTTATTTCATTTTATTTTGTTATTTTAATAAATATAAACATCCTACATTATCATTTTATATTTTTTTTTGTAAAAAGTTGTTTATGTGTTGGAACAAGTTTATAAAAAAATATAAATATAAAAATTAATTATAAAGTACTTGTAAATGTTCCAACACATTTGTATTTTATTTTTAAATCATAATATTTTCTATGTTAATGCATTAAGAAATGTAAGGTACCATTGTTTTACCAAATATAAAAATACACTAATGTATTAATGGCCATCCACCTTTGTACTCTTATTTTTACAAACAAAAGTGTTCGAAGAATTCGGACACCAATGCAGATATAGAAAAATCTTGGTTATTTGTTGTATAGCTATGTTTAATTTTAATCCATAGTAAAATAATTTTTTTCTTTATATTTAAATTTGAAACTGATATTTATCAAAATATCAGTATAATGGTCTGAATCGCCCAGATAAAATTAAATTAAAAATAATATATAACATTAATTACAGGTAACATTCTTTAAAAGAAAGTATGTGAATTATTTAAAATCAATTAGCCACCTAGATAGAAGCTTGAGGCAACTATTCAAAGGGGAGTAACCCAATCGACTATGTAATGGAGGTACTATATATACTGTTCACCAGGTGCAGGACAATAGTTATAGTTATATTAGAGCTCTTCTAGCAGGCATATTATTCCAAGTTCTCTCAGATGTATTCTTCCCATTCTTCTGAGGTATAACCAGAGATTCTCAGAGCGATCTAAGCTTTGTAGAATACATTGCGTGACCGTTGCAGACCGACTAGCCATATATTTTAGTCACTGCAAATATTTCATGACTCCAAATTAATGCAGAATACCATTGCTATGGAGTACATATTTAATAATTGAATGGTGATAGCTATAGTTAGTACTATCCAATAATTCAAGAAATTCAAGAATCATTTACAATTTCTTAATTTTATTCCTCACCAACTTTTATAAATTAAATTTTCAAAAGTTAAAATGCAATTTTCAGTCACACCAATGCCAGTGCATTGGAATCCAGAATATAACCAAAAGTGAGACTGAAGTTAATTTATCATACAAATCTAAACAAAACATTATCATTATGTTCACAATATTAGGGATTCAGGTTATTTGTTATCTGGTATGCAACTTCGAATTGCCTTATGTATTTGTCTGATATATGCTTAAGTTTTGTAAATACCTTTGTTACTTTTATATAACTTTTGTTAGTATTTTAATAGAATTTAGTTTTATATTATTTCAAAAAATAAATCATTTGTTAAAACATATCATTAAAACGTAAAAACAGAATCCAATCATCTAATAAAAAAGCAATTTAATTTCAAAAACAGAAAACCAAAGTACAAAATGATTTAAAATTTGGATTTACAAATACTTACTGATAAACTGACAAATTTTAATGATATACTTTATAAATTAATAAATGACACCATAAAACCCAACAAAACTTTGGCACCATCTGGACACAAATACAAACAAGACATTGAAAACCAACTGAATTTTTTATAACAAAACTAAGAATTACAACCAATAACACATACAAAATATCATGATTGATAATAACAATCAATAAGTCATTACTGCATGTTTTTCCTTAAAGCAAAATTGGAAAAAGCTTCACAAAATTGCAATTTAATTCTATCTACTGGAAAAGATTTAATTTCATTATTGGATAGTAGCATTAGCACCAAGTAACAAAAACTAATTGAGCATATATAGGTTATTATTATTAAGAATAATTTAATGGTAGTACATAATATTTGCTATTATTTGATGTATGATAATGAAATTCATGAAAATTTCTAGTTTTGTATATCTTTTCAGTCACACTATTGGGACACTTTTATAAATGATTGGAAAAAACAATCAGTTAACTGGATTTATTAAAATGGGTTGATATAGTGTTAATGAGCTGTGGCTGGAAAATTTATGGAATAATTTTATTTAAAATGGAATACCAACTGCCACCTTAACATATTGTTGTATTCATTGTGAATTACTTGCTGTCAGAAAAATGCAGATAGATTTTAAATTGATAAAACTATGTCTAGTTAATTTTTTATTAAGGCTTATCCATTAAATTCAAATAAATAAAAATATATTATAATCTCTAAATTATTTAAGTAAATCTCATTTTCATATTTCAAAATGAATTAAAGTTATACTTTTATTTTAATAAAAAACTTTTTTTTAATTTTCATCCTTTCACTTTGATAGTTAAGATTGCAAATTTAACTGATATCTTTTACTAATTAAACAAGGCATTTAAATATGAAAAGAACTAGACATTTTCAAAGTTGAAGATAAAATAGAAAATTAAAAAACAAAAAACATCTATGCAAGAAGCAGCTTGAAAATACTTTTTTGAATTATTTACAATCCTATTTGAGTTTGTGCAAAACTTTGAATAAGAAATGTAACACAACACTGACGAACATCTGAAAAGTTTTCAAGAAACTTTGGAGATATTACTTTTCCTATCAAAGTCTTAAATTCTGAATCAGGGACCCATTTCGTTGAAAAAATATGAAATATATATTTTAACAATTTTCGGGAAAAGTTTTCAAGAAACTTTCAGATATTAATTTTCTTAATAATTCTTTTAAATGCCGCAGGTCGGGTCTTGTTTCATAACGAAACTATTCTTGAAATTTAAACTTTGAGAGTTATTTATCGTTATCAACATCTAGAATTATAATAAAAAGCCTTGCATTTGTTAACAAGCTCTACACTGCTTCACTAAAAAAAAAAATACACAACGAATCTAACAGTGTTACAACTTGATAACTACATCAGATATTGTACATCTATATAATTATTTCCTTTCGTTTTTTAGTATTGTGAAATTTCTATATATTAAGATTGCATACAAGTAAATAAAAATTTCACAAAAAATTGCTTATTATTGTTGAGATTTACAAATTGCTAACTAAAAACCATTTCAAAATGGGCACCATTCGACAATTATTTTATGGTTGAATCTCTTCCAGCTTTCAAAATTTCAGTACCATTGGTTAAAATATAAACAGTGGAATACAATTTCAGAATCTTAACATGACAACATAATCACGAAAGACTGATAATTGTGACAATCACGAAGATATTACTTTTTGTCATTATTAATAAATAACTGAGTAAATATGCATAAACTATACAATCTATAGTATTAAAATGTCATATTTCTCAACATTGATAAATGTTCATATTTGTGTAGTTAAACGTGAAAATGTTTGAATTATCAAGTGATTATACAATTTCTGCAGATTGTAAAAACAATCAATAACAAAAGGGAAGAGAAAAAAACTGGCATTTTTTTTTTTTTAATTATATAAAAAATTTACAGGTATTAATTTAAGGTGAAACACCAAATAATACGAAAAGTTGGCCACGCTGGAGCTTTTAAATTCTATTTACAAAACTATTCAAAATAGATTTTGTAAAAAGTTAATAAATATGTTAAGACTTACATAAACTCTTTTAGGCAAGTACAAAACTGCAACTAATTTATTTACATATATAATTTAAAAAAAAAGATATTGCAAGTGAACTTAATGTAAATCTCGTTAAAAAATATAGGAAATCGCCATTACTGCATGAGAAAAAGTATATACACAATCTAACATGAATCTCATTAATATAAAAACATCTACTGACTATTGGTAAAATACAATAAAGAAATATTTACAAAAATCTTGAATGACATTTAAAATTATTTTTTTGACTCACCATTTTGCAAATATCTGAGAGATATTACGGAACGTTCAAGCTCCTAGAAACCCGGCTACATAAGAAAAAAAAAAAAGGACCGGTAGAGGGAGATGAGGTTTGGACATGTGACTTAGCATATTTAGCTACTTTTTTGCAACTAATAACGTAGTTTGAAAGTTAAGTTCTATGTTGTGCAATTATTTTATTTTAGAAGCATATCAAATTAATAAATTTATTAGAATTTTATTTTGCATAACAATTCATTTTATCAAAAGTTTCAGTCCTGATTTCTGATCGAAATTTTATTTTTAAACTTTTACAATAAAAGTTGTAAACGTTTAAACATCAACAAAAAACTTGGGCCCTAAGCCTATAATGTATGATAGTTTCCTTACTAACTCTCTTTTTTTTTTTTTGCAAGAACACTGAGAAAGTGCAAGTAGTTACACACATTTATTAGCGTCATTCTTTTATAATCTTTAAAATCTAGTTTGTGCCCGGACAGTAATGTCGAGGTTAGCAGGAGTATGTCCAGTGCGATGTTTGGTATCATTTTTGAAATAAATTAATCAGTAGGCATGCAATATTCACACTTTTCTTGGATTTAAGAATCAGTGAGCTACTTGTGGTTTATTTATTTAGCACATGATTTTTTTTTTTAGTTTAATTATTAACAAAATATTAAAGAATTTGTAGCGATCCCAGTCAACACTATAATATTTTCAATCCAAGCTCATTAGCTTATATAGTCATATAGGTCTGAACTCGGTTCAATACCTATACATTTTGTCTGGGGATATTGGATAAGTAGGCACTAGGTGGGGATTTTATGCACAAGCCTTCTGGCATCCATTGATTACTCTGACTTGCACTGAGTGTCAATACGTATAGAGAGTTTTGCCTGTTTTAATAACAGTTCTAAGCAAGCATAAAAAATGGTGATCATGTGATGTTCATTAGTAAACCATATTAAGTCCTTTATTTCTGTCATAGTAGTCATAAGTTTGACAGTCATTAACTATGTCTTCCATAGTTTATATCTAGTCACATGTGTCAATAACTTTAATTTAAGAAGCACATGAGTGCAATGATTGCGATCTGAATCTGTTGATAAAATTTCAGTAAAAATGTAGGTAAATCAAATCTAGTGGTTTTATTGTTTGAAAAAAAAAAAGTAATTGGAACTTCATAAGAAATGTATTTTTTAAGCCATAATAAGATTTGATTATTATTGATTGGACATCCAGAAAGGGAATCTTAGGAGGTGAAACTATATTTTGAGCTATTGGAGTAAGTCCAATCTATTTAATAGTTTTTTATACATTTTCTATGAGGCATTTTTGATTGCAATCATCATCAGCATGTTTGTTAAAAATTATAACTTTCTTCAATAAAATTTCTATTTTTTTCAGCATTCTTCATTGAAAATTTTTGCATCTAATAGTCAAAAATATTCTGTAGCAAAATTTTCCAAATTCCAAGACCTGCCTAATTATTATTATTTTTTTTTCAACCATGCTTTATGTTCATATAATACATCAGTAAATATACTTAGTCTATAGAAAGGAGTTTGATATTAACTGAAAAGAGATCCTTTGATTTCTTTTTGGAATTGATTGGAGTAAATTCCTAATGTTTATAAATTCCTGTTACCGCAATTATTATTACTATGAGATTATTCATATAGTAACAGAATATGGATGAATTATTCAGCAACTTGCAAAAACCAGCATTGTAAGTTCATTGATTTTACTTCTGATGAAAATCAACAAACACCATGATCTTTCTGTTTAATTAAAAAATCAGTGAGTTTCCTGGATATGAGTGTTCTTTTATTTATAATATATACATATAAATATTTACAATTATGATAGCTAAATTATGAACTTTAGTCCCAAAAGGCAATAAAGGTAGCAGACAAGCCAATGGTTGGCAGCTGAAAACAGAGGGCATTAAGAATCCTGGTTGTGAACTCTGGCTGCCACTTGATGATCTTTTGTTTCACTTTCAAGTGAAGTAATATTGCATTAAATGAAAGATCTCTAGTATTAAATAAGACATTATTGAATTTTGTGAAGTTAGGAAAAAAGTTGATGAGACAATTAATTTGAAAAGTGGGCATACTTTACTACAAAGTACAAATGAAAGAACAATGCAAAATTAGTTATTCAAATTAATGGAAGATACCAAATGCAGATAATTCAGACTTTTATTCCAACAAGTTCTCATTGTGATGAAGAAGTGGAGAATTTTTAATGGATGTACAAAAACTTTTGATGAGACCAAATAGTATTTTTAAATTACCATGAGAAACTTTAATGCTAGAATTGGCAAACAATTAAAAGATGAAAGTGCTGTGGATAAAATTGATTATGGTGTTAGGAATGAAAGAGGTCCCTAACTTGTGGAGTTTGCCAAATTATGCTTTTTTTTTTCTTTAAGAAAAATGCTAAATAGACATGGTGGCATAATATTTCAAGATTGTAATATTTTTAGTAGATTCAACACTGAAAGTGATCATTGATTAGTTAGATGTATGATATGTGTCAATGTAAAACCAGAGATGAAAAAACTTAAGTCAGTATTAACCACTGATATTTCTAATCTTTAGAAATATTCCGATGAATTTAATTTAGAACTTCCAAATCACTTAAAAATATTAACAGATGTTGAGGACAGTTCAAACTTGACTGTAATCATACATGGCTGTAATCAATAAGTAGGTAGCTGATACTCTATTAGGAACTATGAGAAAATTAGCCCGTACAAAAAAGGAGTACAAATGTTAATTAAACTAAGACGAGAATGTGTAAAGAAAAGAAGCAATATGAAATTTTGTAAAATGAAAAATTGAATATCAGGTTTTGTAAAATAGTATGGAAAAGAATTTATAATGTTATAAGAAAATATAACTAAATTAACAAGGAAAGCTATAGAAGAGAATAAAAGTCTCAAAAATGAATAACAACAGAAAAATGAAACTATTACTAACAAAAGAGATAACATCATGAATTATATGGAAGAGTTCTAAAAAAGAATTATATAGTTGCTGTGTGCACAGTATTCTTAATAAGCCATGTCTGCATCAAAATAAAATAACAATACAAAACAACTTTTATAATTCAGCAAGTTTATTTTTCAATGCTGACAAATGTTAACATTAATAGCAATGCAAATGATAAATAAAATAATAGATTGAAATCCTAAACTTTGGGAGAGAATTACTAACATGTTTGCGTGTTGGAATACTTCATTCTCACACATTGCAAATTAATATTACAGTCTATTAATTTACGTTTCCATAACTCACACCTTTAGAGTCTATAACATAAACATCCTTTACTCCTAATTATTTCCAACTGAAGATAGCAGGCGCTGTCTTATTTCACTTCAGTCTATCATTTTGCCCTTCATTTTCAAGTGTTTAGAAATGAAAATATGGCTTTAACATAGCTCTGTTTTTTCTCCTTTTGACAAAACTTCATTATCCCCAACTTAACAGTTGTTTTCAATTTACATGCTCAGCTAATCTTTTATTAGTTTTGATCATTAGGATAATTTACCATTTTCTTTTGATAGGGAAATTTTCTAGAGTGCTCCATTTGTGGATAAAACAATAACATTGTACTGTCTACAGATATTTACAAATTTTGATCATAAACTTTATATTATAATATACTGTACGGAATATGTATACGCCATTTCATCACTTTCAAATAAAAGTAGAAAAAATATAAAATCACCCTCAGGTAGAAATATATATATAAAAGAATTTAATAATTTCATTTAAATTAATATATATAATGCACAGATGGCAAACTTATTATATAATTATTTAAAGTTTAAAATCTAAAAACAAGATTGTTTTAATATAAAAAAATAAAAAAAAGGTTGTTAATTAGTTATTTTTAATCTTAGAATGGAAATGATTTTCTATATTGACGTAATAGCAAACAGACCCTTGGGCATAAAGTCAGATAAGAGATAAATTAAAAAAATACTAGTGATAAAATTTTGAGTAACTGTAAGAAAGCTGGCCAATAACAATGGAAATAAATACAATCCACAAAGAAAAGTCATCATCGCCAATAAAAACAGTGCCAAGCCAGGCAAGTTCAATCCTGGAATTTGATAATTCAAAAAGATATAAAAAAGAAACTTTGAAGTTGAGAAGGAGATTTGGATTGCATATTATTTAAATAAATTTATAAATGTATTGCGGATCTCCAAAATGTAAGGGTCAACAATAATTTACATTTCCCGTGTTTGCACCAGCTGAGGCAGTCCAGAGAATGATGGTTCCTGGAAACTGGCCAGCAACAGACTTGTCTCTACCTAGAACAATATGAAATGGAAAGAACTTTGAATTGTAGGATGCATCAAGAACTGCAAAGACGGACTTTATCTACAGCATTGGAAAGTATAAACTTGTTTTAAATGAAATATGAATATTAATTATATAATACAAACTTTTCAAGTATTTTAAGAGTCACTTAACTTTTAAAAGAAATCTCTCTTATCTGATTAAAAATTTAAATTACATCTATTTATATATTTTTTATATATGTGTTTAATATCATTTCCATTCTTGTAAATTTCTTTTAAAGTGATAATTTAAAAATAAGTGTAAATGGCTGCATAGATTCATAAGATTGTGTTAGTTTAAGCTGTGTTAATTTTGGTCTAATTGTTTCGTAGTTAAATCAGTGCTAGTGGATAGATATACAGATGTTTTATGTCAATGTAATTTGAATAGGTGCATTGGATACTCGCTCTCGTGTACTGCATTAGCATACAGGGCATAATACCCACCTGAACGTATGGCCCCAAAATGTAGCCATCACGTTGTCAATAGTCATAGACATATTTCTTATGCCATTAATTTTCTTACACTCTGGTTGGGAAAGTATCCAGCAAAGACTGCTATCCCCTTTTACAGAGCATATCGTATATATATATTTCAAGAATTTCTTTTCTGTATTACCAATTGGGCAGTGGGTAGTTCCTGTCTGTTGGTAAAATTTATTAATGATCATGGGGAAGATGCTCATTCCTTTCCACCATGATTCTTTATTTCTCAAATGATATCATACTACAGATGTAAATTCTTATTAGCATGGTTGTGTTATGCGAATAATCTCACTTTGCATTGGTCACGTCGGTATATCAGTAAGCTAGCGTTGATTTAAATGCAAGATTTTAGCCTAAGGTTAAAAGGGATTGGGTTGTTATATGCATAATCTATATAGCCTATTAACGCTTAGTAAAATATTAAAAATTGTATTAAATCAATTAAATGATTCCATCAGTGCATTTAATTCAAATCAAATATATTCACTAGTTAATTTAATTTTTTAGAACTTTCTTTTAATGTGTGTGTGCGTTATAATAAAATGTTTTGTTGAATTCATTTTGGCAGGAACTACTTTTATATATTTTATTAATAATATTTAAAATTAAGAATTAGAAATTTTAACATTCAGAGTGATATTTTAAGCTCAGCTTCTCCCAGACCTGGTGGCTGGGGCTTTCGGTTTGATAAAAGAGTGACCTCTCCCATGCATATCTGCCTACTATCTAAATTTTTTAGGTTCCAATAGCCTAATGGCATGCTGGTATGGCATATTAGATTATGGAGGTTCCATCGACTATTATATTATATATATGCATAGAGATAGTCTACACTTCTCCTTCACTCTAGAAAATAGTCTTTAAACTTTTCAGGTCTTCTGTGACTTTTTTTGATACCTAGGAGTAGGTATGAGTTTTCTTTGATAACACTGTATCTAGCTCTGATTGATTTGCTTGATGATAGATTATCATCACTTAGATCTGAAACATCCTCACTTAATCTGTTATAGTCTTCAACATCCTTATCAATGGCCGACTCTTTGTATTGCACTATTGAGGAGGTATTTTCACACTCTTCACTTAGCTGAGATTCTGATTTAGGATTAGCATATTTACTACCAATTTTATCCAATGTATCACACCAATGAATATGTAAGTATTTATATATCTCCTGACATGCAATCCATTTTCAAGCTTAATAACTAAAAACATCAGATATGACTTCCACGACAGCACCAGAAATCCATATCATTTTTATTAGATCAGAGCTTTCTTGCCCATGTTAGACACACTTGGAGAAAAATGTTGGTAAAACATGACTTCTATCAAAGCCTTTTTCATATCCATAACAATTATTTTTTTTAAGGCAGATTTTTAAACATACTGCTTTTCAGTGATTCCATTTGATATTGGATAATAGGTGAAATTAAGATATGTCATTTCAAAAATGGCAGAAAGTAATATATATATTGAAGCAGTCGGATCTGAGTTCGATCCTAGCTTCATGACATCTAGCCATAAGCCCACTTCAAACCCTAGTACTAATCTTAAATTTCCGATGCAATGGGGCTTTATACAGTCAATCCACGCTAATTTCCATAAAGGAAACTTATTTTATAAATGCATATTAAAATTCTTTCAGATTTAAATTGATCAATTCTATTAATAAATTCATGATAAAATTATTCATGAAGTTATATATATTACAACTGCGTGGATTGTTTGTATATATTTGTAAATATTTAAATATATATAATTGTTCGAAAGTTTCATTGTGTCGGGACTATTTGTTTTTACTTTTAAATAATTTGTTAAAGTTTTAATGATTAAAAGCTACATTCTTTCGATAAGCTTTCAGATTTTCCCTTTCCAAAAACAACAGTTAAAAGTTTTATTAATTAGAAAAAAAAATAAGGATTTCCTAATTAAAATCATTTTCTGATTTTAAGAATCCATTTTCTAATTAGAAAATGAATTCAAGTTAATGAGTTTGAAAGCCTTATCGAAGGAATGTATCTAAAAACAACAAGTAAATCTAAAAACATTGATAATGAAAGAAGCACTAGCCTGAAGGCATCAGAGGACAGTATATATAATTCTGAAAAGTTTGGAGAGAAAAAAAAAGCCATCTTTGTTGTAGAGAAGTGCAGTAAACTCGGAGCGTTTTAAATAGTGTTTTGATTATGGTGAAGGGCTAGAACATCAGGAATCTGGCTACCATTCCTGAAGCCCTTTGAGAATCTTCAATGAAGCTGCTAAATTCTTTCCGGACAAATCAGACTGCCAAAATCAAATAAAATGCTGTTCAAGTAATCAATCAAATGGTGCCTACATTTTTTACCAACTAGGACGTGTAACCTAAGGATCCAGCCCGGAAGAAATGGGTAATATATTTCCATAATGAACCTTAAACTTTCTGGCCAGTTCCGAACTTTACTTTACACTCCCTTTAAGAGCTGTTTTCATTCTATAAATGTAATAATCTCTGTGTAAACTTACTTTTATTTATGCTATTATATCGTAATTCTTTCAACCTCTAGTCTTTAACTTTCCTTTCTTATGTGGCGGTTCATTTATTTTATTATGTATATTTATTGAGTAAATTTATTAATGTTGTTATTTTTAATTATATGCCAATAATCCTTCGACTCGATGATCTCCTTCATTTTCTTTGCCTTACACAAGTAATATAAACTTAATTCTGATAGTTAATTCTTGCCCATTAGAACTAGATTAATACAGTTCTATCAATCATTGAGTCGAAAGAAATTATTAATGTTTGTTATTTTTATAATTGGCTAATAATAAATTATTAGGTCCGCTTCTAATCTATGCCTCAGCTATTTTCTCGTATTCACCAATGTATATTTATTCATATATAATCTTAAAATGTTTTTTTGCAAAAGGGCTGATAAAGGAATCAAATAAATATATTCTAATTCAACTTTGTTATTTTCTATTAAGATTCAGGAAGGGCACGATGATTGGGGCATAATTAATATGATTTACAAATACTTTAAATAATTTTAGTTAACAGCTCGTTTGACTTTGCTTAAATTGATCAAGTCATCACGTAGAGCATTCTATAATTGGGTTTTATTTTTCAAATGATGACTATCAAGTCATCATCTTTGAACGTTGCTGATGTAGGGCAATCTTCCGCTCCGTCAGGCTGGTCGGTGATAATATTGCTGTTACTTTAAATTATCGAGGAAGAAAGCACTTCCTATCCTGTTCATATTAGTCAATGGGCATAAGACTTGTCATATGCAAGCTGCCATAGGACTTAGATTATCAGCCAGCTATCGTCTTTCAATTTCATTTTATAGCTCATAATTCGTCAGCACCGTTGCCTCTCTGTTCCGGTAAAGCCCGCTCTGATGCTCGTAATTCGTGATGAAGTGATTTAAATTAAAGTCCAACAAATTCTCAGTAAATAAGTTTTCCAATAAAGATTAAAGTTATGCCCTAAAATACATATCTTGCTCTTCACGAATGGATTTGCGAATGTGAAAATAAATATCACATTCTTTCGTATAAAATTAGAGTAATAATTTCCTTTACTAATGAATACCTTTATCTGCCTTTTATTTCTTGTTGGGGGCATAGACATAGACTTTCAAATATTACGTAATATTCATTGGCATATAATAAGGACCGCCACTCGTATTACAATTGTAAACTTTGTTTAAGGACTAGAATTAATTAATTTAATCTTTATTTAAAATTCAAACCAAACAAATTATTATTATTAAATATTTTCTAAACACACTTGGTTTCTTAGTTCTTAATTCTTTTATAATTATTTTAAAGTTAATACTCGCTGTCTGTGTTGGCAGCCCGAACATATACATATGATTCGATTTAAAATTATTTTAGTCAGTTTATTATCAGATGTTAATGTCAGTTCAGGGGTCTCTGAACCTCACCAACTGTTGAGCTAGTTTCTTGGCGCATAGCACTGTGCCGTCGATTTAGATTGCTACTAATCTGAGCTGGTGAGTTGGGGTTTGAATTCAGTTTTGGTTCAGCTGAGTTTGGATCAGACTTGCAGTTCTTTTGGTGGGTTTTTCGACTGGTACATGGTTTTGTTTTTGGCTGCCCAATCGTTGTGGCTTCGATTATTAAACCCCACCCCCTGTAGAGAGTAATTATGATTTTAGTTACTTAGTCAATTGAGATCTCGATAAATTAAATGTTTCTATATAGTGTGATATTTTAAAGAGTGTTGTATATATTTAAAAGAAAAGTTATGTGATCCATAATGCATAACTGAAATGATTTAATAAATTAAAATGTCATTTTGTAATTTTCTTTTTTATAAAAATGTTTTCAAGATGATTTTTTAAATGTGCGTTAGTAAAAGATTCGTTAGCCAGAATAATTATTCAAAGAAAAGTAATAAGATAGAATATATATATAAATTAATTATACGTGTACTATATCAGTATATATATATATTATATGTTTGTGTTATACGCGTTTGTGACAGTAGGAAAAATATCGTAAGAAAAGTAGTAAGAGTCCATAGATCAAAGCAAGGGGTAAAATAAATGAAATATTTTGTCTGTGTAAAAATTAATTATATGTATCTCAGTTTTATAATTAAAAATATCCAATATGATATCATGTTAAAAGTTTTAAATTTCAAAGTATTGCTTGCTAGCACATATATTAAATGTTCGCTCCGTATTCTTAGTAGCCTCAAAGTAGGCGAAGACCTTCAAACTGGGAATTATCTGTCAAGCGGTCCGATGCAGTGTGACATTATGCTTTAATGACAATAATTTCTAGAGTAACCTCAAAGCAGGTGAAGACCTTTTGTGTACACCAAGCAGCCAGATGCAGTTGGCAAAATGCTTAAATGGTTTACACGCTTTTATGCTAGCAAGATTAAAAATGATATCAACAAATAAAAGTTCTTGTGTAATATTAATTTTGACATTTTTTTTTGTGTGTGTGAAAGCCTCATGCTTAGTAAAAATGAAGTAGTGAACTCCTATATTTAAACTCAGGTCAGGAACGTGTCAGTTGTTATTAAATAATAAATACTCATCATCAATTAAATTGTTTTATCAAAAATTAAGTCAATCATATGTGGTTTGGGGGTCAATGGGTTATTTCACATGCCCTATTGATCTCATTTTGCTCACTGGCGCCCATATAAATAAATTTGTCAGCAAATTTGATTGTCAGCACAGTAGTGGGTTAGTTGTCTAAATAATAAAAAAACCAAATGTGTCCAATACAGAGAATTACTTGTAATACCTGCTAATATATATGTATAAATATTTGTATATCACTAATCATCTGTATAGTTTTTTTATCAGACATGGGAGAACAGTTGAACAGAGGGAAAGTGAGTAATGTTTGTTGTTCTTATCTTTAATAGTTTTTTAAAAATAAAATACATGTCTCATTCAAGAATTAATAGAAAGAGTTAACCAAGAAAACGTAGGTAAACTAAAACTAAAATAAAAAAGGAAGATTACATAGATTGAGGAAATAATGTGCAGCCGCTAATGAAGATAGGGACAATGGGACCAGTAGTCAGAGACCTAACTAAATGTACTAAAGAAAAAAGTTATTATTTAACTATACAGAGAACCATAAGTTGTGATTCACACTGTCTATTATATTATTTACTTATTTTCAAAAAATGGGAAGAGACACTTTACATACGATCCTCAGAGAAATGAGAGAAGACAGGAAGCTAATGATGATGATGATGGAAAGGATTTTAAGGCTTGAGGAAGAATGAGGCATCCAAACCAACTTAAAATCAGAGAATGTAAAGCATCAGCAAGAAATAAATCCTTATGAAGCCCCAAAAATCGATGATGAAGATGATCAGACCACACCAAAAGAAGTTGTGGATAGCAAAGAGGATGACAGTGGAGAAGTTGAGTCAAATCAAGAAACAGTTAAAGAAGCTGATATAAATACAGAAAGGGAAGAAGATATTCAGACCACTAGTAAAATAAAACCAACAGTAGAAATGGGACGGATGACGAAGCCTCAACTTAGTATGAGGAATTTACAGATGCCATTTCCTGGATCCTCGATACAGACTCAAATTTTCAAAGAAGACCCAGGAGGGAACCCCCTCACTCATTTAGATAATGTTAAACAATTTTTTTTGTGCATTCAGTCACAGAAAAGGCCATAGAATTACTGACAGCAATAGATTACGGGAACTTGACACCCACAAGAAAGGACCAAGACTACGACCATTATCAAAAGTTAAAACCATATGTGCCACCTGATCCAGGAAAACAATAGGACAAACATTAAATGACAGATATATATACAGACAACCAACTGACATGACCATAGGGAAAATGAGACTTGATTAACGAACCTATTTATAAGCCAGATAATATTTAAAAAAATGATTGCAATGAGACATGTATAATTTTTGTAGTTTGTACAGATGATATTCATGCTAATGCTGTTCTCCTAGAGTCTACCAATTAGTCGAGTACACTTATGCGAATGTATCACGCATAAGTAAAGAGATTTTTTTTTCATTGTTTTTTTTTGAAGTGAAATGAAATGAAGCAGTCAGATCTGAGTTTGATCCTAGCTTCATGACATCTAGCCATAAGCCCACTTCAAACCCTAGTACTAACCTTAAATTTCCGATGCAATGGGGCTTTATACGTTCAATCCATGCTAATTTCCATAAAGGAAACTTATTTTATAAATGCGTATTAAAATTAATTCTTTCAGATTTAAATTGATCAATTCTATTAATAAATTCATGATAAAATTATTCATGAATTTATATATATTACAACTGCGTGGATTGTGCGTATATATTTGTAAATATTTAAATATATATAATTGTTCGAAAGTTTCATTGCATCGGGACTATTTGTTTTTTACTTTTAAATAATTTGTTAAAGTTTTAATGATTAAAAGCTACATTCTTTCGATAAGCTTTCAGATTTTCCCTTTCCAAAAACAACAGTTAAAAGTTTTATTAATTAGAAAAAAAAATAAGGATTTCCTAATTAAAATCATTTTCTGATTTTAAGAATCCATTTTCTAATTAGAAAATGAATTCAAGTTAATGAGTTTGAAAGCCTTATCGAAGGAATGTATCTAAAAACAACAAGTAAATCTAAAAACATTGATAATGAAAGAAGCACTAGCCTGAAGGCATCAGAGGACAGTATATATAATTCTGAAAAGTTTGGAGAGAAAAAAAAGCCATCTTTGTTGTAGAGAAGTGTAGTAAACTCGGAGTGTTTTAAATAGTGTTTTGATTATGGTGAAGGGCTAGAACATCAGGAATCTGGCTACCATTCCTGAAGCCCTTTGAGAATCTTCAATGAAGCTGCTAAATTCTTTCCGGACAAATCAGACTGCCAAAATCAAATAAAATGCTGTTCAAGTAATCAATCAAGTGGTGCCTACATTTTTTACCAACTAGGACGTGTAACCTAAGGATCCAGCCCGGAAGAAATGGGTAATATATTTCCATAATGAACTTTAAACTTTCTAGCCAGTTCCGAACTTTACTTTACACTTCCTTTAAGAGCTCTTTTCATTCTATAAATGTAATAATCTCTGTGTAAACTTACTTTTATTTATGCTATTATATCGTAATTCTCTCAACCTCTAGTCTTTAACTTTCCTTTCTTATGTGGCGGTTCATTTATTTTATTATGTATATTTATTGAGTAAATTTATTAATGTTATTTTAAATTATATGCCAATAATCCTTCAACTCGATGATCTCCTTCATTTTCTTTGCCTTACACAAGTAATATAAACTTAATTCTGATAGTTAATTCTCACCCATTAGAACTAGATTAATACAGTTCTATCAATCATCGAGTCAAAAGAAATTATTAATGTTTGTTATTTTTATAATTGTCTAATAATAAATTATTAGCTCCGCTTCTAATCTATGCCTCAGCTATTTTCTCATATTCACCAATATATATTTATTCATATATAATCTTAAAATGTTTTTTTGCAAAAGGGCCAATAAAGGAATCAAATAAATATATTCTAATTCAACTTTGTTATTTTCTATTAAGATTCAGGAAAAGCACGATCATTGGGGCATAATTAATATGATTTACAAATACTTCAAATAATTTTAGTTAACAGCTTGTTTGACTTTGATTAAATTGATCAAGTCATCACGTAGAGCATTCTATAATTGGGTTTTATTTTTCAAACGATGACTATCAAGTCATCATCTTCGAACGTTGCTGACGTAGGGCAATCTTCCGCTCCGTCAGGCTGGTCAGTGAAATATTTCTGTTATTTTAAATTATCGAGGAAGAAAGCACTTCCTATCCTGTTCATATTAGTCAATGGGCATAAGACTTGTCATATGCAAGCCGCCATAGGACTTAGATTATCAGCCAGCTATCGTCTTTCAATTTCATTTTATAGCTCATAATTCGTCAGCACCGTTGCCTCTCTGTTCCAGTAAAACCCACTCTGATGCTCATAATTCGTGATGAAATGATTTAAATTAAAGTCCAACAAATTCTCAGTAAATCAGTTTTCCAATAAAGATTAAAGTTATGCCCTAAAATACGTATCTTGCTCTTCATGAATGGATTTGCGAATGTGAAAATAAATATCACATTCTTTCGTATAAAATTAGAGTAATAATTTCCTTTACTAATGAATACATTTATCTGCATTTTATTTCTTGTTGGGGGCATAGACATAGACTTTCAAATATTGCGTAATATTCATTGGCATATAATAAGAACCGCCACTCGTATTATAATTCTAAACTAGAATTAATTAATTTAATCTTTATTTAAAATTCAAACCAAACAAATTATTATTATTAAATATTTTCTAAACACACTTGGTTTCTTAGTTCTTAATTCTTTTATAATTATTTTAAAGTTAATACTCGCTGTCTGTGTTGGCAACCCGAACATATACATATGATTCGATTTAAAATTATTTTAGTCAGTTTATTATCAGATATTAATGTCAGTTCAGGGGTCTCTGATCCTCATCAACCATTGAGCTAGTTTCTTGGCACATAGCACTGTGCCGTCGATTTAGATTACTACTAATCTAAGCTGGTGAGTTGGGTTTGAATTCAGTTTTGGTTCAGTTGAGTTTGGATCCGACTTGCAGTTCTTTTAGTGGGTTTTTCAACTGGTACAATATATATATATTAAGGCTATATAAAATCTTAAGACCATGCACTTGAAAAATGACAGTAGGGACCTCTACAAATCTTAATGCAAGATTTATTTAAAAGACAAGAGTGGCCACTCTTATCTTCAACCTACTTTTTAAATATATAGAATCTTAAAGCATTTTGATTTGAGAGCATAAGGCTATTAAATACTTCGCTGATTGAGTCCACAATTTCTATAACATGCTAACATTCACAAAATCTTTTGATTTACAACAAGTCAGTGTTGAGATCTTATGCTTAGAAATCTTTTAAGATAATATAAAAGTTGTAATGGTTAAATTTATAAAGTGCATAGTCGTTACATAAAGTAATATATATTAAGGCTATAACCTTGAGACTATGCGCTTGAAAAATGACAGTAAGGATCTCTACCAATTTTAACATAAGATTTATTTAAAAGGCAAGAATGGCCATTCTTATCTTCAACCTACTTTTTAAATATATAGGCAAATCTAAAGCATTTTGATTTGAGAGCATAAGGCTATTAAATATTCACTGATTGAGTCCACAAATTTCCATAACATGCTAACATTCATGAAATCTTTCAATTTACAATGAGTTCAGTGTTGACATCTTATGCTTAGAAATCTTTTAAGATAATATAAAGTTGTAATGATTAAATTTGTAAAGCACATAAGCATAAGATCTCAACACAGACTCATTGTAAAACAAAAGATTTCGCGAATGTTAGCATGTTATAGAAATTGCCGACTTAATCAGTGAGGTATTTAATAGCCTTATGCTCTCAAATCAAAATGCTTTAGATTCTCCTATATATTTAAAAAGTAGTTTGAAGATAAGAGTGGCCATTCTTGTCTTTTAAATCTTGTGTTAAGATTTGTAGAGATCCCTACTGTCATTTTCCAAGTGCATGGTCTTAAGGTTATAGCCTTAATATATATTACTTTATGTAATGACTATGCGCTTTACAAATTTAATCATTACAAAAATGACAGAAGTAAATCCTGTTACATTGTTTGATACAGGATTTCTTGGAAGGCTTTTATGGTCCAATCTGTATTATTAGTTTTTATAAGATTGTATTCAGTCCAACAAGAATATGAATCTACTACAAATTAAAAATAGGTATTCATTCATAGGATTAGCAAAATCTATATGAATTCATTGTCATGGCTTTTTAGCCTCTGTCCACAATTTCCATTTTTTTTGGTAAATATGACATTTGTTACTGATTTTTACTGTCTGTACATGGCTTTTTAGCCTCTGTCCACCACCAAACATAAAGTCATGCCAGTGCCTTCATCTGTTCCACACTTGGATGTCCATGGTATAAGAAATTAATCACCTGTTATGACTTTCAATTGGTCTCAGCACTCAGTCAATCATGAGAATATGTCTGCTGCACACAGATTAACTCTGGCAGACATTCTAAATAGACTTGGAAATGTAGCGTGGCTACCTGTTTGACCATCCAAAATGAATCTAGTTTTTTACTTCAGTATATCCACAATCTTATTTGTCCATTTTACTACATTGACATTATTTAAATTTTCTATATTCACTATATCCAATAATTTCACTTCTATGAACTTCTGCTGAACTTTATCTTTTACTGATAAATGTAATAAAGCATCTGCATGTCTAATCTCTTTATCAGGCTTGAATATTAACTCGTAGTCATATGTGGCTAAGATATTTACTCATCTTAGTAATCTCTGGCTTCCATATTCTGGAATAATTTTATTTTTGTCGAAAATTCGTAGTAATAGATGATGATCTGTATATAAAGTAAATTTGTCATCCATATCCACATTAGTGGAATTTCTTGAGCACAAAAATAACATCCAGAGCTTTCTTATCTAGCTGTCTATAATTTTTTTAGCCATTGTTAGAGTTCTGCAATTTTCCCTGGAGAAAGCTTTCATAAAAGTTGTGAAATGCCAAAAAGTCTTATGAATCCTTAATGTTTTTTGAAGTTGTCACTTCTTTTACTGCTCTAACCTTTCCTGGCTTTAAATATTTACCATGCTTATTTATTATGTAACTCAGAAACTTAATCATAGAAGTTACCCAGATGCATTTTGTAGCATTTTGCTCAGCACTAATTTCAAGCATAATTCTATTATTGATATTTCCAATTCTTCTTCTGCCTGGAAAGTAATAAGAATGTCATCTAAATAGGCACTGACTCTTTCCATGCCTTTCAACAAAGCAACCATCTTAGTCTGAAAGATATTTGTAATGTAAATCAAGTTAACAATGTTTATTGAATAACAAAAAAAAATCTAAACTTTTTTATTGTGTGTGACAAGGATGTATTTCTACCATATCAACGATTGTGTTCACTATTTCAACCCTTAATCATGGTAGAGATATATAACATGGCCGGCACTAATTACTTACAAAACAAATGAAAATAATAATTAAAAAAAATCATTATTAAATCATCCACAAAGCTAACTAGCTAATTTATAATACTATACAAACTATATGTGTAATAGCCTCATTGTCTAATTCCAGTTATTGATGTTCCATCTTTTTAGGGGACTCCCTATCTATGTACAGTTCCCTAAGGTTGATAGGAAAGAACATCTGAACCAGAAAATTAGTCATTCATACTAAAAAAATAAATGATTATTAGTTAAAAATAAGAAAAGACATGAATTCTGTCCTATTATAAGTGTATGTGCTTAATATGGAATAATCTCAACAATTTTACCTTATTCCATACCATGGTGGTAATGATTAATGTCAGATCATTGCAGAGGAAAAGCTGACCTAAACTTTATACTTTATTTAACATAAAGTTTTTTGTCTAACCTAATAATTTCCTCCCCTTCATTTTGTTGCTTTCACTAATAATGGACTCTTCCAAATTGTAGGCATGTTTCAAAGTGTGGAAGTGAAATAAAACTAGAATTTTACGAACATATATAAAAGAAAAAATACACCTGGGTCTCGTTTTACGCGATAGATAGGTTCCTCAGAAAACACGTGCAAACAAAATCATGCAAAAATAGATGTAACTTACATTGAAAAAGGGGGATGCAGTCTCTGATTTTTCAAAATTCGCATAAAAGCAAAGCACCAACGTAAAATTACTTTAAAATTCACGCAAAAAAAAAATAAGGAAATAAAATATGACTAATAAAAAATTTCAAATTTGAAAAAAATTGATACAAGACAAACTTTTTTTAACTATAATATTTAATTTTATTCAAAATAATATATGTTTATGCATAATTTACAGTACAGTTATTTACATTTTTTTATACACGTTTTAATTATTAACGCTATTTGCTGATAAACAGGTTCATTTACAAACTGGTAAAGATTTTTCACAAGAGAAACTATAACTAGCGCCAACTTCACTCTCATGTTGTTGTTTTAATGGTTTTCTAGTGACAACGTAATTAGTAATTAATCTTTGAGATGATGATTTTATTAATTGTTTATGAAGCTCACGATATCCAGACATACAACCATTTAGCTCTCATTGGAATTTAAGAGCACGTTCGTGATTAGTGTCATTAGTAAGAAAATAATTTGCCAACTGATTAGAAAGTTGAAGACCTTCTCGAATCATTTTGGAAGTGAAAGGAACAGGTTCCACTTCTGTTTCATTATCTTTTTCTACATTTTCTTCTGTATCTAAACTTTTATTTTTGTCTTTAATTTTTTAATTTTCAATTCTGTTTAAAAATCAAATTTCATTTCACCTTTTAAAAATAAACTTGCGGACACTAAATGATTAATAATTGATTAAACATTCTTTTTTAAAAAGCAAAAACAATGTGATTTAAAATGCAAAATTAACACGCACAAGGTTTGAACAAGTTTACATTATAATCTTGTAAAATTTAATGTATGTATACATAAAATGTGGAAATCATGATTTTAATTTCATTATTGCATAAAATCTTACTATTATAAAGCACTGAAAATATTGAAATTACTAAGATGAAAGTCGAATTCCAATAATGTGCTATTACTTTCAATATAACGTAAGTGCGCGAAAGTTTGACTTCCGGTGAAAATGAATCGCGTAACTTCAAAATTGTGTTAAATAAGTCCGTGTAAAAAGAGACCCAGGTGTACATAATAAAATCAAAACTTTCATAAGGTCATCTTGGATAATGTCCATGAGTTTGACAATAATGTCTTTTATGGATACGGTCAATCTCTCTTTGGTTCATTTGTCTTTGGTAAGTCATTCATCACTCACTTGAATTTCCTTGGCAACACACTTGAAATAATGTTACATCCATTTTCTGCAGTTGCTTTCCTTCTTGATCCATTTAGACATTCAGTATAGAACACTTGTTGTTTCTTTAGGCATTATACAGATAAGTAGATTAATTTATTGCCTTCCAGGATTGGGACAGTATTACTCTAGTCCTATGGCACTGCTAATTTAGCAGAATACATTGCACAGCAGTTTATAAATTTTTAACTTATCTTGATTTGCTATTGGGCATTCAATGGCTTATATCAGAAAAAATTACTTCATCCTTTTATATACACCTGGGTCTCATTTTATGCGATAGATAGGTTCCTCAGAAAACACGCGCAAATGAAATCACGCAAAAGTAGACGTAACTTACCTTGAAAAAGGGGGGATACGGACTGTGATTTTTCAAAACTTGCATAAAAGCAAAGCACCAACGTAAAATTACTTTAAAATTTGTGCAAAAAAAAAAGGAAATAAAATATGACTAATAAAAAATTTCAAAGTTGAAAAAAATTGATACAAGACAAACTTTTTTTAATTATAATATTTAATTTTATTCAAAACAATATATTTTTATGCTTAATTTACAGTAATTTACATTTTTTTATACACGTTTTAATTATCGTGATTTGCCGATAAACAGGTTCATTTGCAAACTCATAAAAAAATCAGATTCTTCACATGAGAAAATACAACTAGCACCAACATCACTCTCATGTTGTTATTGGTTTTTCTGGTGACAACGTAATTAGTAATTAATCTAACGACTAAAAATTAAATTCTTATTTTGTCTTTAATTTTTTAATTTTCAATTTTAATTGTGCTCACTGCTATTACTGATTAAAAATAAACTTGCGGACACTAAATGATTAATAATTGATTATGTTCTTTTTTAAAAAAGTAAAAACAGAATGTGATTTAAAATGCAAAATTAACACGCACAATGTTTGAACAAATTTACATTATAATCTTGTAAAATTTAGTGTGTGTATACATAAAATGTGGAAATCATAATTTTAATTTCATTATTTCATAAAATCTTACTATTATAAAGCACTGAAAATATTGAAATTACTAAGATGAAAGTCGAATTCCAATAATGTGCTATTACTTTCAATATACGCGAAATTTATTATTTAAAGTAATAGCGCATTATCGGAGTTCGACTTCTGGTGAAACATGGAATCGTGTTAAATAAGTCCGTGTAAAAAGAGACCCAGGTGTATATGCTGGTGATGTTCTATTTCTTCTTTCTCTGTGTTTGAATAATAGCGCAATTTCTTAAATATCAATTTAAAATCAGTTCTCTTATTAAACTGCATGAATTTATCAAACATTTCTCTATTTAAATGTCGGTTATAAATTCTTATAGTTTTGCACTACAAAAATTATACAGATAATTTGGAATATTCGAACAAGTTATCCATCTCTTGCATTCGAACATTAGATCTTAGCATGCTGGCTTCATACAGTTATTGCATCATTTGAAAAATAAAAGATGATTGAAATGAATTGGGTTTGCTTTTATACCATGTTTAGTTTTCAGTGTTTAGTATTTCCTTTTCCATTGCCATGGCTGTTTATTGTTGTGCATATTATATTGTTTGTACCTAAAAAATTAAATTACATAACAGAATTCTACTTTTGTTTTCCTCACTCGGTTGCCTAGAGATTGACTTGACATTAGGTCATCACTGTGTTTACTAAATCTATGTCTCAATCCATAATGTACAACACATTGATAATTAATTTATTGTTGGTATATATATATTATAATGGTCTGAAAGGAAATGGAAGTTTTAAGTCTTACCATATCTGCACTACAAGGGCGCCATCTAGGCATTTGAACCTAGAAAATTTATATAGTAGGCAGATACGTAAGTTTAAAAAAAAAATTTTATTTTATTTTATATATTTTGATTCCGACCGTTAGCCCATTGTCACTAGCTCAGTGGAACAGCAGAGATTTATATTTTATAATAAATTCTTATCTAAGAATATTTAAAAACAAATAAATAAAATAAGCCACTGCCAGTAATTAACACACAAACATTTATTTACACATATATAAAATTATTTTAGAATAACTTTTACTTTGGATTTTAACTTGATTTTAGAATTTGATTTTACATTTTAACTTTTATAAGCTATTATAAGTTCACACAGATGAGTTTCATAAAGTTTTTTTTTTCTAATGTTGAGCATAGATTGACTACATAGATTACACGCTCAAAAACACTTCATAATAAACATAAATGATCAAAATATAAAGTCATTGATGTAATTGCAGAGGGAATTCACAAGAAATCCAATGGCATTCATTATAAGATGCCGCATTGACACCAATAACTAAAAAGACATCCGAATTAATACATTTTAGATATTCAATGTAAGATATTATTTACCGAATGTCTATATATTTTAATCAAATATGAAAACAAAACATAATTAAACATGAACGAATCTATGCAAGTGTCTATGCCCAACTTAAATTTAATGCATTTAAACTACTTGTACAATATTAATAAAAAAATAAAAATGGAAATGATTTTTAAAAAAATACATTTAATAAAATAATAAATAATTTAGTCAGATAGGAAATTCTTCTATTTAGAATATTGAAAAGTTTAGCATTTAGAGTTCTTTTTGTTTAGAAATGTTCATTAATTATATATTTCTTACATTTAGAAAAGTTCATCTTTAAACCGTTGCCATTTGGGTTACAATGTTAATTGTCCAGACATCCTGGGGAGACCGGTATGCTGTTGGTCATTTTATTGATTCATCCAGAGGTCTTTTACTTTAGCTGGTCCTGATTGTAGAAATGATTGGTCATTTCTCTTTCCCTTTTAGCATAACTCCGCACTAACACATATCACCACTGCTGTCATACATCTCCATCTTTTAATTTTTCTTCACTCACTAAAAATTTATTTCCAAACTTTTTCTTTTATATGTAACTTTCAGATCCAATGGACATTACATCATCGATGATGATGATCCTTCCATTGAGGTCCGATTCCCCAATGGATTTCTTTCATTGGCCATTCTGTTCCTATTATTTTTCCTCTCCTATCTGACCTTTGCTTATGCATTTTGAAATGCCCAAGGGCTAGTTTACTTTTACTAATTAAAATAATCATTTTCATTTTATACAAAAGAATTAATTAAATTATTTTGCAAACTTAAAGATATATTTTTATTTCTAAATATTTTTAAGTTTTTGCTTTTAAAATACTTTTTCTTTTTTTAATAAAGTTTTATTTTAATAATTTTTTTCATCTGTGCGATTTTATATATATACGAGTTTAAGATAGAATTAATTTTCAATTTTTATGTCTTAAAGAAAAAGAAATTTTTAAATGCGAACTTTTCAATGTCTCGATTTTTAAAAAAATAATGTAACGGCGTATGTGCCCATTACAATATATATATATTGAAGGATTTCTTTAACTGTGCTTTTATTTTTCATCAAATAAGAGAAATTAGTTGATTGTGTCATTTGTTTAATTTGGAATTTAATAAAGTAAAGATTTGTCAAGCATATATATATATATATATTGTAATGGGCATACATGCTGTTACATTATTATAATAAATAAAATTAGAAATTAAAAGTAAGAAGTTTGCAAATAAAAACTTTTTTAAGAATTAAAAATTAAAAGTCATCTACACTCGTATATGTATAAAATCGCACAGATGGAAAATTATTAAAATAAAACTTTATTTAAAAAAAAGTATTTTAAAACTAAATTTTCAACAAAAACTTAAAGATTTAAAGATCTTTAAGAATGTAGAATAATTAATTCTATTGTGTAAAAAGGCTAAAAAATGGAAATGATTATTTTTAATTAGTCTTAAGTAAACTAGCCCTTGGGCATCTCAAAATTTATAATTAAAGGTCAGATAGAAGAGAAAAACAATAAGAACAGAATAGCCAATAAAAAAATCCCTCAGGAAACGGACCTCAGTGAAAGGATCATCATCATCATGACTTCATGTCCAGTTAATCTGAAATTTTAATATAAAAAGGAAAAGATTAGAAATAAAATATTAGGTGTGTGCTCTATGTATTAAGTCCAGGAGAGTTGAAGGAGAAAGGATTGAAAAGACACACTTTCAATCCTTTCAGTTTTTCCAAAAGAATAAAAATGGAAGCATCGTTTTCCTATATTGCGGACATCAAGGTCCTGCGATACAATTCTACAAAGCTATACCAAGTAGAGCAAAGGACCTCCAGATAAATACAAACAGAATGGTAACAGCATACCTGTCTTCTCCAGGGCATCGTGGGAATTAATACTGGATCCAAATTACAAGTAACTAGAAAGTATGGATTTTTCTCTTTTAAAACCGTAAGAACTTTATCTAACTAATGAACTTTAACTATAAAACTTTTCCAGTATTTAAATAAAAATAGAAATTCCTATCTGACCAAACTAAATCATTTATTAATAATTATTTTTATTGAATGTATTTTTTTTTAATCATTTCAATTAATTTATTTTTTCCATTCTTTTAAGTATTTATTATGTTTTTTTTTTTACATTAAGCTAAAACATTTAATTAAATCATGTTAAATTTAAGTTGGGCGAGAATGGCTGCATAGATTTGTAAAGTTATGTTAGTTTAAGGGAGTGTAAATCTTAGGTTATTTGTTTCACAGTTAGATTGGGTCAATGGATTGGATATATTGGTGTATTAGTAAATGTACGATGAAGATATGCTATGTGCAAGATCACCTTATATGCTGTACTTGGGCAAAATAAGACCCATTTCTTACTGACCATCAGAAGCAGATGGTATTCCCTGCTTCTTGAATCACCCCTTTAGCCTATGGAATGGGATAGTAAGATGGCAAAAAGGACCGCAATCTCTTCCTATGGAGTTTTCTTTTTTAATGTTCTTCTCACCAGACAGATGAAGTATTACTGTACTGGGCGAGAGACATTTCCTCTTGATAACCATGCTGTTCAGATATATATTTCTGACAGTGGTATTGTGCTGTCATATTTATGCTTCATTGAATACATTGATATATCAGGTAGATTGGCGTTAGTTTGATTGCAAACTTTTGGCCTAGGATTAAATAATGGATATAGAATTTTTTTTTTCGAGTGCAATCTATGTAGTCTATCCATACTTGTGCAAAATAAATGTTTCTGTGTATTGTTAATCTGACAGTGGCTTATTCTTACTTTTTATTATTATTCTTTCTTTAAAAATAAAGTATACATTATCTCTGCTGCTCCATGAGCTAGTGACTGGGGCTAACAGTCTATAATAAAATAAAATTGGATCTTAACTTAAGTAGCTGCCTACTAAATAAATTTTCCAGGTTCAAATGGCCTGGTGGTGCCCTGTATGGCAGATACATAAGACTGCAAATATCATCTGACCATTATAATATATATATATGTTTATAAAAAATAGTGCATATTCAATCACCTGTTAGCGATGCTTATGTTTTGAATGGGTTTGATTTGGTAGGGTGGGTAAATAAAGGCTGGTTTTGATAGGATTGTAAGCTACCCTTACAACTTATAAAACAAAAATAGTTATCACATAAATCATTTAAAAAATTAACTACTTTTAATATCAAAGGAAATTTTCATGAGATTGATGGTCTCATGTTCAAGAAGATTTATCATCAAAGTTTTATACATGTGTGTATATGATATTTAGTTGACTTTCATTTGAGAAAATCTATTTGTTAATAAGTAAAACCATGTTCAAGAGAGCATTTTTAGTATAAAATTGTTTTTTTAGATAGTATTTTAATGATATATGATTTTCTATTTTATTTATTATTACCAATATAGAATTAGGCAGTATTTATTTATATATAATATAAAAAAGGCAAAATAAGGCATTACATCCATGTAAATAACTAGAGACATTTTTATATTTGATGTTGCTAGGAAATCCACAATTATTAACTTATGGTCCTAAGGCTAAACAAGTTTTTAGCAATCTACTATTGCTTTTCTGCTTGGATTTGTAATGGTATGAATAATTCATGGGTGAACCTGCAGTGATAGCACTCATCATCATCATCATCCCCATTTAATAAATCATCAAATTAAATTTACAATATAAAGAATATGAGTATGTGAGATCAGTAAAAAACTAATTATAAGTTCAGCATTATAGAAAAGAATAATACTCTTTCATCACCATGAATGATTAGAAAAATAAATTCAACAGTTAATCTCATGACTGGATTTGAAAGTGGTCCATTATAGTTCAGGTTAATTATTTAGCAATTGCCAATCTTGGGACAGATTATATAAATAATTTGGATGCTCAAACTTAAGTGATAATTCACAAAAATATAACAAAAATAATGCTGGGATATTAAAGCATGATGATCATCAATGCTTTCTGGCCACTTAGTATCATTAATGTACTGACCAACTATAAATTTAATTTCAAATTAATAATAAAATAAAATTTAGTGCATGAATTTTAATGGATATCCCCTTTGCATCATTCAGCATTACAGAAAAATAATGAAATCAATTGGATATCCATAATACCAAACATAAACCCAAATTCATATAACTGACCATTATGCACAAATCCAGCTCAGGGAGCAAGAGTTCTATAATTGTTACTGTAAGCAAGAGATAATACCAATCTATTTTAGGATTAAATAAATTCACTGGAATAACTTATTGAAATATAAGTTTATTAATTAGAAATAATATTATGAAATGAAAGTTCTGTAGTACACTATAAATATTAATACATTCTGATTTTGATTGAAATACAAAAAAGTGCTATTACATTGTAATTTATCTATATCTCAATAGATTTACATAAAACATATCTATATATAAGGACTCAGATGTGCTATAATAATTTAAAATTGACAACTTTGAATTGTCATAAATCAATAATAAAAATTCATTTTTATAATACATAATAGTCTTGTCACATATTTCAGTAATTTTTTATATTAATTTTGTATAAAATGCATACTTTTTTTCTTTTTCAGATATGATTATATTTGAGATCAAGTTGAATGGCAATTTTGTAGTAATGACCAGTATTTGATCATCATTAAGCCCACAGTTGGGTTGCCATTTGTAACAGTACAAAGAAAGAAGGCTGAACCTGGGGTGATGTTATTATGCTTTTTATAATAGCATATCACATCTTTACTGTGTATATGAAATATGTATATGTGTTTAAATTAAATATTATAGAACAACTTTAAATAACCTATTAAATTTGTAATGCAAATATTTTATATAGATCAAAAAAGCTAAATAATATTGTTTCTACTTTTTCACTATTATTGAAATGTATGAACATTGCAAAATTACTAATGCATTTTATTGTTGGTTAGAATAAGATATGTATTCTAAAATTCAATATTTCAACATTTTCAATATAATTATTATTATTATTATTAAATCAATAGAATCCAAAGATCTGCATTCTTGCACTCTTAGATCCATGGCTGTATACTGATGAAGGCCACAAGCTAGAAACTAGTCTGGGGTTATGGGATAAGTAAGCACCAGATAAGTATTTTGATGTACAAACCTAGCATTCATTGATTACTGTGGTTTGCATAGGTGGCATTATTGTATGGAGAGAGTTGCTATTGTTTTAATAGATTGAGTAATCATAAAAAATTGTGATCATGTGATGTCTTCATGGTTTAACATCAATCCTGAGCAAAGGATGATAGTGAACCAAAATGTATAGATATTGAACTGACTTCAGATCTGTATGACTATACAAGTGAATGAGCTTGGATTGAAAACTATTGTGTTTTCATTTTGGGTTTGTAGCTTTATAGTTAATTAAAAAGATAAAAGGTGGTTTCTCCAAAGATCTAGATGAAGTACTCTTAGATCCAAGATTCTTCATTGATGAAAGTCACAAGCTAGAAACTAGTCTAGGATATTGGATTAGTAGGTACTAGAAAGGGGTTTTGATGCACAAACTTCTAGAATCCATTGATTACTATGGCTTGCACTAGGTGGTGCTACTATATGGAATACTGTTATTGTTTTAATAGATTGTGTAAGCTTAAGAAATGATGATCATGTGATGTGTTTTTATTTTTACTATGATTATTATTGTTTTTCTGTTATATATTATATAAAAAATAATTATCACAGAACAATCTTAGCTTATATTTAAAATCTGCAGCAATAATAATAATCCTCTCTCTATCACTATATTCTGAAGTCATTTCATGTAATCTTGATTGATTAATGGAAAGCAGGTGGCAGTACCAAATAGATTTTTCTGAATTTTTTTTTGATCTTTGTTAAAGAAGTGAAATGATTCTGTCAAGCATTGGAGGCCTAGTGGTTAGCATAGCTGTCTTCCAAGCAGCTAGCCTGGGTTCACTTCCCGATCAATGCTTTGACATATAAAAAAAAAGTGAAATGTGTACCAGTCAAAAAACCCACCAAAAAAACTGCAAGTCAGGTCCAAACTCAGCTGAACCAAAACTGAATTCAAATCCAACTCAACAGCTCAGATTAGTAGAAATCTAAGTCGACGGCACAGTGCTATGCACCAAGAAACTAGCTCAACGGTTGGTTGGTGAGGAATAGAGACCCCTGAACTGACACTAATATCGGATAATTAATTAACTTAAAATACTTTTAAATCGAATCATATGTATATGTTCGGGTTGCCAACACAGACAGTGAGCATTAACATTAAAATAATTATAAAAGAATTAAGAATGAAAAAACCAAGTGTGTTTAGAAAATATTTAATAATAATAATTTGTTTTTGTTTGAATAAAATAATGATTATATTAATCACCTCTAGCCTTTAACATAGTTTATAGTTATAATCAGAGTGGCGGTTCTTATCATATGCCAACAAGTATTATGCAATATTGGAATTCTATGTCTATGCCCCCAACAAGAAAATAAAGGCAGATAAAGGTATTCATTAGTAAAGGAAATTATTACTCTAATTTTATTACGACAGAATGTGAAATTTATTTTCACATTTGCCAATTCATTCATGAAGAGCAAGATACATATTTTAGGGCATAACTTTAATCTTTATTAGAAAACTTATTAACTGAGAATTTGTTGGACTTTAATTTAAATCACTTCATCATGAATTACGAGCATCAGAGCGGGTTTTACTGGAACAGAGAGGTAACAGTGCTGACGAATTATGAGCTATAAAATGAAATTGAAAGATGATAGCTAGCCGATAATCAAAGTCCTATGGCGGCTTGCATCTGACAAGTCTTACACCCTTTGACTAATATGAACAAGAGAGGAAGTGCTTTCTTCCTCGATAATTTAAAATAACAGAAATATTATCGACCAGCCTAACGAAGCAGAAGACTGCCCTATGTCAGCAACATTGAAGATGACTTACTAGTCACTGTTTGAGAACTAAAACCCAATTATACAATGCTTTACATGATGACTTGATCAAATGAATTTAAAGTCAAATGAGCTTTTAAGTAAAACTATCTTTTTGCAAATCATATTAATTATGCCCCAATCATCGTGCCCTTCCTGAATCTTAATAGTGAGTAACAGAAATTTAAATTAGAATATATTTGATTCCTTTATCATCCCTTTTGCAATAAAAACATTTTAAGATTATATTTGAATAAATAAATATTAGTGGAATGAGAAAATAGCGGTGGCATAGATTAGAAACGGAGCTAATAATTTATTATTAGCCAATTATAAAAATAACACACATTTAATAATTTCTTTCGACTCAATGATTGATAGAACTGTATAAATCTAGTTCTGATGGGTGAGAACTACTATTAGAATTAATATTATATTATTTGCGTGAGGCAAATAGAACAAAGGAGCTCATCGAGTCGAAAGATTATTGGCATATAATTAAAAATAAATGGAATTAATAAATCACATGATAAATATATATATAATATAGTAAATAAACCGCCAAGTAAGAAAAGAGAAAGTTTAAAGACTAGAGGTTGAGAGAACTATGATATAAATTTACAGTAACATGAATAAAAGTGTTATAAAGATTGTTACATTAAAGAATAAAAGAGCTCTAAAAGGGAGTGTAAAGTAAAGTTCGAAACTGGCCAGAAAGTTTAAGGTTCATTATGAAAACATATTACCCATTCCTTCCGGGGCTGGTTCTTAGATTACACGTCCAAGTTGGTAAAAAAATATAGGCATGCATTTAGTTGATTACTTGAACAGCATTTTAGTGGCTTTTCATAATTTTAGCAGCATGATTGGTCCAGAAAAGATTCAGCAGCTCCATTGAAGATTTTCAGGGGACTTCAGGAACTGATAGCCAAATTCCTGATGTTTAGCCCCTTACCATGATCGAAACACTATTTAAAATGCACAGAGTTTACTGCACTTCTCTACAACAAAGATGGCTTTTTTTCTCCAAACTTTTCAGAGCTATATATACTGTCTTCTCTGATGCCTTCAGGCTAGTGCTTCTTTCATTATCAATGTTTTTAGATTTGCTGGTTGTTTTTAGATACATTCCTTCGAGAAGGCTTTCAAACTCATTAACTTGAAATCATTTTCTAATTAGAAAATGAATTCTTAAAATCAGAAAATGATTTTAATTAGGAAATCCATATCTTTTTTCTAATTAATAAAACTTTAACTGTTGTTTTAGGAAAGGGAAAATCTGAAAGCTTATCGAAAAAATGTAGCTTTTAATCAATAAAACTTTAGCAAATTATTTAAAAATAAAATCAAACATTCCCAATGCAATGAAACTTTTAAACAATTATATATATTTAAATATTTACAAATATATACGCACAATCCAAGCAGTTATAATATATAAATTCATGAATAATTCTATCATGAATTTATTAATAGAATTGATCAATTTAAATCTGAAACTAATTATTTGAATACACATTTATGAAATCAGTTATTCTTTATGGAAATTAGTGTGGATTGAATGTATAAAGCCCCAATGTATCGGAAATTTAAGGTTAGTACTAGGGTTTGAAGTGGGCTTATGGCTAGATGTCATGAAGCTAGGATCGAACTCAGATCTGACTGCTTCAAATGATTGTATATATTCATTCAAATATTACTTTTACTTTTTTATATATGAACTTAAATAAATTACAATTTAAGATAGAAGAACTATAATTTCATTATTTAAGAATTCAAATTATTTCAATAATGTTCATCTTGAAAAGTTATCTAGAAAAAAGAAATATGGTAATATGATTAACTAAAATTAGTATAAGCTTATGTGAAGCCTTTTCTATTCAGCTATTACTTACAATTAAGCCCCATAATTCTTTTATTCCTACCAGAATAGCAAATAATTCCAGGAAGCATAAAAGAAACAAACATAGCTTGCTTCTGGAAGTCAAAAGCAGGATTGTGGGTTAAAAAAAGAATAAATAAACCTTGCATTGGTGTTTGCAAGGGATTGTGTTGAATTTTTTTCAAGAGTATGGTCTAAGTGGTAAACTACAGATCTATGACAAAATAAATTGTATTGATTTCATTATTATATATAAGTTGTAGGGCTGGTAATAAGTATTTTAGTAGAATTTAATAATGAAAAATATATAATATTGTATTTAATAAGGTATTTATTTATATAGCACTATGTTAATAAATTGTAAATTAATAAATCTTCCACAATAAAATTGTGGACAGAAAAAATATGTCTGAATTCAAATTCAGATTTTTGTTAAGTTAGAACTTATTTTAGTTAAATTAGAAGTTAGTTAAATGTAATAATTCTGTATTTTATTTCTCATGTAGTATGTATGAATTATACCTGATTATATTTTTGAATAAAATTACTGCACTATTACAGAATAAAATTTTGTGAACCCAATATTTTTTATAACTTATTGGTTTTCATAAGAACATTCTATTTATAGATTCTAGCTTTAATGTTAATGCAAAAGGTTAACTAAGCTCTCATAACAAGAGTGATGTAAAAAATAATCAAGTCACTTCAGTCTAAATTCATTTAAAGCTAAATGTGATAATGTTAAGGAAACAAATGTTTCAATATGCTTTCCATTATTTAGATTAAAAAATATGAGAACCATATCTTCATTTGATATTTGCTTTTTTTCTGATTCAGATAATGATAGAAGTTAGACTAATGCAAACAAATGAATTCTAGTGAAATTTTGGATACTGCTAATAATTAATTTTTTAACGAGTTTGAACTCATTTGAATGTTTTCCAAAAAAAAAAAATTGCTAAAATAAAATAGATACTAAAGACATTCTTATGACCATAATTATTCAGATATGACTATTGGATGCATATTTCTGCCATCTTCAATTATTAGCTTGAAGTGGATTACAAACTAATGGTAACCTATATTATCTCACCCATTCTTTTTACTAATGATCCAAGTTTTTTTCATTTATATGAAGTTACATTCTAAACAAATATTCAGAAATCACTTGCATTGAAATCAATTTTAATAGGCTGTAAAAATTATACCTATGATTATCAAAAACCTGACTATTTATGCAAACATCATGCTAATATCAATGCTATTACTACCATCATTAACCTATTCCATTACTTTCTGTCCCACGATCATTGCTTTAGACTTTAATGTATATTTATTTTTATATCATTTTTTTACAAGTTATATTAATCCTATTTAATATTTATTAATATTTTCAGCATCTTCTAGCTCTGTTGTATTATCAGAAAAACTGATACAACAGACTCTCTTATCCTATGTACTAATTTCATCCTTATCAAAACACATACCTATCTATAGTTATCTCTTTTGATAAAAAAGTAAACAAATTCACCTTCCTTATTACTTTTACAATGCTTATTTAATATATAAGGGTTTTGAACTCAGACTTTCACATAACTCTCAATTCTCCATGCCATCTCATATTTCTGACCCACCTGATCACACACATGTTGAAGAGATAAATAATCACCAATATACATATTTCATCCTAAACCAGCACTCATCAGTTGGTCCAGATTATCATCTCCACACATATATACAATCAGTGTTCAGCTTTATATTAAGATAGCCTCACTTCATACTTTAATGGACAGGCTTCAAACATCAATCTGACAGTTTCAATTGACTAGCAATCTTTTTCAGAACTATAAGATATATATATAAATGAATAAATAGTTAATCATATATATATATATTGTAATGGTATAAAGATTTAGGAGGTGATGGGAGTGATCTCATGAGGAGATGGGTAACTATCATCATCCCCAAATAAAATATAGAATTTAATATAAAAGAAATAAGCATGTATATAATGAGCATAAGAGGTCAACACAATAAATAAATATAAGTAACTATAATTATAAGTTCACCAGCATTATCCAAAAGCAATAATTATTCATCATCATGAATGATCAATAAAAATAAATCAACAGTCCATCTTGTGATTGGATTTGAAATTGGTCTACTATAGACCAGGCTAATTATTCAGCTCTTGCCCACTTGGCACACAATAAATTGGATGCACAAACTTAATTGTTAATTCATAAGAATGTAACATTTAAAGAAATAATGCTGGGATACTAAACATGTTGATCATCATCAATGCTCTGACCACTTAGTATCATTAATGTACTGGCCAACTACAAACTTAATTTTTAACAAATACTAAACTAAATAAAATGTAATGCATGGACTTTAAAGGATATTCCCTTTGCATCAATCCGAGATCATTATCAACTGGATGTCCATAACCACTACATTTAAACACCTATATAACACATCATTATGCATGAATCTAGCTCAGGATTAAAAGCTCTATAACTGTTACTGTGAACAAGAGATATAATACAACATATAATTTATAATATTTTAGGATTAATTAAATTCACTGGAATAACTTTAAACGAAATATAAATTTATTAATTAAATAATGTCTGCTGAATGCAGCTATACATTTAAATTAAGCCCTCTAATTTTGATTGATATGTTCCAATAGATTTACATAAAACATCTATATATTAGCACAGAGACATGCTCTATAATAATTTATGAACATATTTGAATTGTCATAAACCTATAAATGGAATTCATTTTTATAATTATAATGACTGATTTAACATGTATGGGTCTACATGACACTCATCTACACATGCATACAGACATGCTGAAATATATGGGAATTATACAATGATTTGAAAAATAAGCTATCACATTTTAATGATACATAAACAATGACTGATTTAACATATGTGTGTGCACATGGAAATGTATACAAACTGATGTTTATATTATATATTTTAATTTATCAAAATAAACTTTTAAAAAAAAGTAATATTACTTCTTTTAACAGGTTTCTCTTGATTAATTATAAACATCTTTAAACATACTCCAGCAATTTTTTTTCTCTCTAATCTAGAAAGATTTTGGGAGTTTTCCTTTGTTAATAAAATATACTCAACATGCATCACACTTTTTTAAAGTCATTTATTTTAAAAAAATGTTTGTATTTTAGAAAATTATAACTCATTTTCACTAAAGAAATTATTTCAAGTAACTCATCAGCTGTTCTTTATATATATATAAAATACAATATGTTTATTTGTGGTTCTCTGCTTATAGATAAGTATACATATAAAATAATTATTCAGCAAGCTGATGGACTCTCTTGATAAGTTGGCCCCTTTTAAAACAGTAGACTGGCTTATTGTCATTTTCAGGAAAGGTATAATCCAGGTAATTGTTGACCTGCAGTGATCTCTCTTCAGTCTATTCTGTCTAATATGCACACATATATGGGCTAATTAACCACAGAAAAGTTGATCCTGGCCTCCATGTTAATCAAAATTCTACCATGATGAACTAGTACTGGACTTGCACTGTCCTGTCTTCAGTTTTTATAATCTCTATGCTCTCATAATCTGTAAAACTGTAAAATCTAAAAACTCTCCTAATATTTTTTTTTCAATCTTTTTATAGTCAGGGTAAAAAAATACAATTAAAAATGAGTTTTCTTTATCTTGACTGAAAAAAGTTAATGACTCTTGTCAATCTACCTTAATCCTTTGAAAAACAACTTTGTATGATTTTATCAAAATATGTTTTACAAGGTTTAATTAAAAAATTGCTAATCAAAATAAGTAATGTAATTTGATAATTATCAGTTTGTCTATTGTAACATAAAAACATGCTTGTTTTAATTTCAAAATCAGAATTAAAATATTTAATTAGATTTTTTTAAATGTTTAATTTATAATAAAATAATTTTAAATTAAAAGTTATTTAATCCTTATCTGTTATTCTAGTGTAATACTGAAAATATCTACAAAAAATTTTATGTTTTTCTCCTTTTCCTGTCAACTTTATATATGTGTGTGCACACTACTATCTTGTATGCTATGCGATACATAACTTTCTCAATATATATATATCTTATAGTTCTAAAGAAAATATAGCTGGTCAATTAAAACTGTCAGATCAATTAAAATTAAGCATTGTAGAAGTAATATCAAAAATTGATTTTTTTATTTTTTTATAATTTTATCAATGCAAAATGAGAAATAAGTCTCTTCTTATATAATTTTTTTAATTTTACAAATATCTTTTGTTCATACTGAGACATAGATTTCTTAAATACTAAAATCATATTCACATGCAACAATCATTCTTAAATAAAATTTAAAAAGACTATAGAAATTTAAAAAAAATTTGCATTAACAAACATGATGACTATACTAAAACTACCATCCATATGGAAGTGTTTTCTCACACAAATGAATATTAAAAAAACACCTAAATTTAAGCCAAATGTGTCAACAAACATATGATACAATTATTGTCTTTGCAATGATGATGTGGTTACTATTTTACCCAGTTGTGGACAAGTGTTATCTAGTCAAAACATCGATTTTTACTTTTATTTTATTAAACATAGTTGTTCCTGAAAACATGATTTATAAAACATCCTTTATTCATGAAAACATTCATTTTAACATATATGTATATATTGTAGCTTTTCATAGCTGGCTACAAAATAAAAAAAAAAGAAAATCATTATAATGATTTAGGTTAAGTAAAGGAAAGAGTTAATTGCACTCCAGTGGTAGTGATGAAATGTGTCACTACATGTTTTATTTTTAAATATTTTATATCTCTACACAAAAAGGAAAAATTCAAATAAAAACTTATAATTGAAATAAAGAGAAACTAATTGGAATATTGTTCTTGTTAAAAAAAATAAAATCAGAGTAGAAATTTGAAAAAAATTGTTCAAAAAAATTATCAAGTTATTAAAATTAATAATTAAACACAGTTTATTTCGAAACAAATTCAAATTTGTAAAACGTCAACATTTTTCTCTTAGTTTTCTTTTCACTATCTGTTTCTTGATAATTTTTTAAAAAAAATTGTTTTTGGCTGAAAAGAATTTATGGTATTCAATCTTTTTTTTTTAATTAAACAAGGCAAAACTCTCTATACAGTAGTGCCACCCTAGATAGGGTATGCACAAGTCTTCTGGCATCCATTGATTACTCTGGTTGGCACAGGGTGGCACTACTGTATGGAGAGTTTTGCCTTGTTTAATAACAATTATGTGCTAGTATAAGAGATAGTGATTATGTGATGTTTAGTGCTTTTTTATGCAATGACAACTATAAAAGGGATGTAAGGATAGAATGTATTTTGCTAGCAGAGTGAATCAAGCATCCTATCTTCTATTACTGAAGTTAATATTTGTCAGTAGGAGAATATCCTCATTATTGTAAGAAAATAACTACATAAATGTAAACTAAGTACTCATGCTGCTGTAATATGAGTTGCTACATGTTCATCCACAGGTATTTATTTTTACTCTAACATGGCATTCTATAGAATATGAAAGTCTGGAAAATCCAGTGCTATTATAAAAAAATCCAGCTCTAGTCTGAAAGTAAAAGGGATGTTCATCATCATCATTTACAAAAAATATGACAGTTGTTAATTCCTTCCATTGTTATTAACCACTTAAAAACAAAATACAATTTTATGTTTTCCAACCTGAAATAAGGAAACACAAAGGTAATTAATTGACTTTTTATTTTTCTACCAGATTGAAATATGAAAAATTAAAATAAATTGATTTAACTATTTGCTTGCCAGTCTGAAATAAAAAAAAAAAAAAGATAAATAAAAAGATTTAATCATTTGTTTGCCAGCCTGAAATAACAAAAGTTGGGTATAAAGAAGTATATTTATCCAATTATTTGACAGACTGCAGTCAGAAGCTCTTAAGGATAAAATATATATAATCATATATAAACAAATAGCTTGGAACAATTTTGAAATTTGGAAAGTTACACTATCACAGAATATTGGTAAGACCATTTCATATATATAGTAAATAAAATGAGATTATATCTATGTAAACAGAGATAACTTTTAGCTCTTGATGTTGCCAAGAGACAATTGCTATTTATAATGTTATAATTGAATATTTATTAGTCTGCATTCAGAACAGGTTATATTTACCTGTTTAAGGAGATTTATTTAAACTTCTTCCAATCAATAATTTCAATCTCTATAGTCAAGTTGCCATCTTTAGTGTCTTTATAAACATATGAGACCATTACTGGAGGTGGGATTCCACCTCTTGACAACAGTGTGAAATTCTTGATTGTTATCCATATTGGGTTTTTCTAAGTGTTGACTGATTTCTAATGGTTATATATATGTGTGTGTGTGTGAGAGAGAGAGAGAGTATCACATGTGACCAAGTTTTAATATTATAATCATGGATTTATTATATTTAATACTAATTTATTTTACTCTGAAATGTATCTATATATTTGTCTGTATCATTATATTTAACTAAAGGTAATCTTATTTATGTCTTATGTAATTTAATTTGCTTATATATATATGCAATTAAAACATTGAACAGACAAATATGAAGAGGGAGAAGAATAAAAAATATTTTAATTTATAATAAGGAATGCATTTGAAGTTATTAAAAGTGATTACATTGTAGAAAATAATCCATTATTTGAGGGCAATGTATTGATCATGTAGAGTATGGCTACGGTGTGGAATGATTGTTGAATTTCAAACTTTAGCCTCTGTTTAGTTCTGCATTTCATCACTTCAACAAGACATTTTAAACTAAATAGTTAAGTAGCAATATCATGGTTGAGTTCCTTGTATCCTAAGCTACTGCTTGGTGCTGATGTGATGACTACTTAATGAATGA
The DNA here is from genome assembly GCA_028023455.1 of Epiperipatus broadwayi. Lineage (NCBI taxonomy): Eukaryota > Metazoa > Onychophora > Udeonychophora > Euonychophora > Peripatidae > Epiperipatus > Epiperipatus broadwayi. The sequence continues at coordinate 9,392,981 of JAQFVV010012396.1, forward strand.
AGTTTAAATCTGGATTCCTGATAGCACCTTGATAGGTTTTGTAAATGGTATCAGCCTAAAACAAATAAAAATGCCCAGAGAGCTTACCTTTTAGGCCATGTTCTTTTTACATATAATTAGATTGTTTTTTTAGAGGCATATTTATATAAATGAACTATGATGAGCAGGAAATATTACTATTGCTTAACTAATATTGCCAGACATAGGTTTAGAAACTAGTAAAGTCTTTTAGTACACTCATCACCAATCTTTGGTTGGGTTCAAAAGGTTATATCCTGGTACAGAATCAGGGTGATATAACTTTATCAAGCCTCACCGTGAAGGACCAATTGTAACAGAATTCATAAATGAATAACAACTTGTAATACTATTCAAGCCATACATAATTGGCAAATATGCTTTGAATTGACTGGCCAACCATATCTCTCTGGCATTTATCTTATGGGAAATATGATAATGATGGATTTATGTAGTAATGAGTGCCAGATATAATAGATATTACAGCACCACAATCATCACATGATGAAACAACCTCTCTGATATTCATTAGTAGCTATAATTCTGGGTCTTATCTCCTTGATTTACATGTCTAAATAATATTAAAAATCCCATGCTCTAAATTTATAACTTACACTATGGTATCTTTTAGATACATTTTGGAAGATCACATAACATAAAGAAGAAAAACATTCACTCCTATTAAATTTTAATAAAATACATTATTTAATAAAATAAATAAAATAAAATAGCAGTTTAAACCTCAAATAAATGATGGTTAAGTAATTTTTTTTAGTACTAGACAATGAATAAATTATTGCATAAATATTTCATTCTTTATAATTTTATTTCTTTTATTTATCCATTAACAACAATAACAACAACAAAAAATGTATGTTCACACTATGTTTATGCATGAGAATAATGAATATACATCAATGTAATTAAAAAGATATATTTACTATTAAAAAAATAAATAAATAAAAATCTCAGCTTATATTCTTGTCCTCGATTGCAAAACTAAACAAATAGAAATAAAAAATGTACATACTATTATATATCTTGATTATATCACACATATCTTGACTTGTACTTATACAAATAATAGCCAAAATCCAGCATTTGATATTTACTTCCTTAGGTTCCTGTCATTTCCTTACATCTTCTGGAATATATTAACATCGGATTGAGTTGTTTTTAAATTTCTTTACTATATTGATCTTTCTATTTCTATAAATTAACTTCCAATAAAAATAGGTATTTGCCTGTAGATGTGATTATCATTTCAGGTAAGAATGATGATAGCTAGCACTTAAAAGAATAGTCTAGTCCTTCATTATTATAGTTACTGTTGAATATTTTTCTCCATGCTTACAGAATACTTTTCTCCATGGTTACCAGCAGTTGAAATGCAACTTGCTGTTGAGATCATTTTAATAATGATTTGGCACGAAGTTAGTCAGCAATTAATGCCTTCTGATCTCCTAAACAAATCAGCCAAAAAGAGAAGAAAAAATTGGATGAATCAGATAACAAAAGTATATTAGATTTTTACTTCTTTTGTTTGTCTTCTCTTTTAATTAAAATTATCTTTTCAAGGCAACTCAGCATTCCTATTTATAGGTTAAAAATCTTCCAGTCAAACAATATATAAACAAGCCACCTTCCAAATTATTCATAATTAATTATATTTGATTGGGTTTTTTTCTTCTGAAATTCACAGAAGAGAAATTTAATATAAAACTGGGGAAAAAGTACCCTTCTCACCATAAGTTCCAGGTTTAACAATTCTGAATACTTTACAATAATATAAAAAACACACAGAGAAAGGTTTTGACCTTTATCTTATGCACCTTGATCGTAATATTAACGTGTTGTAAACGCAAGATTTCGCTAATGTTAATTTCTAAAGGAAATAGTAGACTTAAAAAATGAAGAGACTAACAGCTTCACCTCGCAAATCAAGGTGCTTCAGATTGGTCTATATAAGTGGGAATTTAGATTAAAAATAAGACATCCGTAAAGTCCCTCCATAGTCAAAAAAATTCTGACTATTATAAACATTCAAGGCATATATGATAACAGTTAAAACCTTTCTATAAAAAGCTTTTAACTATATAAATTAAGCAACATTTGCTAATCTGTGACTAAAATACCCTATCTACAAAGAAAATGCCTGTCAACATGTTTTTTAATATTAAAAAATATCTATAATAAAAGATTTCTTAATGGATGTATTTTGAAAATGCTTCCAAAGTTATAATAAAGTTTTTTATTGAATGAAAAAAGATCAAGTGATTCCTCTGTGAGACCTTAAAAAAAGCAATCAGGAAAAACATCTCATATCGGAATGTGAAAATTACCTTAAATATGATTGTCTGCAAAACAATCTTCTTGGACAACACAAAGAATTTTATGAATTTCTTCCCACAATTTGGAACCATGGAACTACATGATTTTCTTTCTTAGAAACCTAAGGGTTATTAACTGAAGCATTGAACTTTTGTGAAGGAACATATAGTGTATTTATGTATATCTGTGTGTAAATAGCTTAGGTGATTGCATATTATATTGAGCAGGATGGATGATCTTCAGTAACTGAATGATCTTAATTATACAATCAAAAATCTCCATACAGTAACGCCATTCAGTGTAAGTTCACGTGCAAGCATAAAGAATGGTGATCATGTGATGTTTAGTGGCTTGGTTTTAATTATGTTTTGATTAAAAATATGGCAGCATGATTGGTTAGATAATTCATAAATGAATAAAAAAATATGGTGTTTATTCTTTAGTTACCAGATGGTGATTAAAGCAGTGGGACTAAAGATTATTGTTTTCAAACATGGCTTCCTATTAATGACTTTATGTTTGACTGCTTACAACTGAATGGCATTTTCAAATAATAATACAAATGAATACCTGAAAAAACAAATTATTGTGTATTAATAAAAATATTGTTAGATTTTGGAAACTTCAAAGGAAATATGAAGACACAATTGATTAAAAATGTTAAGTTCATTATTATAAAAGTATAAATACAATATTCTGAATATAAAGTAAGTGAGATTCATTACAAATAAAAGACGGAAGAACAATATTGTAAATACAGCAACAAAATTAGTAAATCAATTTATTGAAAGATAATAAGTGCAGATGATTTAAGTTTGTGATTCAATGAATTTATCATTCAAGTGATGAAGTAGAAAAATGGGTATGTAGATGTATCATCATGGGGGAAAGAAACTATAGTGGATAAGTGTGGAAATGAGAGAGTTCACATATGTATGAAATTTGCAGAGTGGAAAAAGGGCATATTATGAACTCTTTTTTAAAAAGTAAATCTAAGATGAAAATATTTGAATAAGGCTGATGTGGATTATATTTTTCTTAATAAATTGATGTACATGCATGCGCACATATAGCAGAAAATATGTATTTGATGATTGCAATGTGCTTAATGGATTCAACATAAGACATTATCATCCATTAATGCTATGTATGCAAAACTTTCTTGCTGGCATATTGTGGCTCTTGAATCAAAAGATTTTAGATATATTATAGTGAATAAAATGAACTGGGTAACAAGTCTATATGAGATACATTATGGTACAATATTTGTCTTTAATACAACTAGTTCAAGGAAGTTTAATTTTTACTTGTCTAAAATTTTCTACTGACTCTATCAAAGCCATTTTCTTTATATGACAGTATGGAAATCATGATTAATGGTTATATCAACCTGATATCATATTCCTATATTAATAAATATTCAAGCAACATTACTGCTTACGTATTGTACTTTACTGATCTCTATATAAATCAAATGTAGTTTTCTTAATAGGCACATTATTTTGAGAAATACTTTCATAATAATCTAAAGACACTTTTAACAGCTGTAAAAACATAAAACTCCTACAAGATTTGTACTCTGCTAATTTCTTAAGAATTCTTTTCAAATGCAGCAATGTAGCATCTTTACAAAATAAACCGAGTGATCATATTCAACTTTAATGTCATCTGCAAGTTCATCACTGAAAACATCTTATTCTTTTTTGAGAAATGCAAATAATTTCAATGTTTGTGGCAGTTTGTCTTTGGTTACCCAATCATTGTCAATCACCCAGGAAAGAGTAAAATTAATCTGAATAAAATTATTCATAGAATTTTGCATTATAAATAATGGTGAATGGCTGCAGTTGTAATTTATGCACTTAAAAATTATCTTGTGTAACCTGTAGTGAAAGCAAATGTGGTGGACATTATAATTAATATTTAAATAAGGGTAATCATATAATTTAATATATCAATCACACAGTTCTTTCCAAAATAGTTCATAAATATCCAATATAGAAATAAAACAAACTCTTTTTTAAAACTTGCTTTTTATTTGACTATAATGATGAAAAAGAAATCCAATATTTTGACTATTTCATATAATCTTTTTAAGGTACACTAAAATGACATAAAATGTATATAATAATAAACATCACATATTCCAAAAAAAATAAAAAAAAAAATATTAAATTAAAAATTACAAAATATATTCATAACCAAAAATTTACCTTATCTCCCACTCCCCTTTTCTATTACAAACAATCACAACCTAAACACAAACATTTTATTTTTTTTTTTAAAAAAAAAACAACAACTATATATATCCTTTAAAACATTTAATTAAAAACCTATTATTTTCTTTTCTCTTTTTCCATTAACATCCTATTTAATTCTGGTTTTATTTTATTAATGTACATACCTTCCTTTATCATCCTTCCATTGTATGACTTAATACATTCCAAAGGATTTATTTCAAAATCTCCATTCTTAAATCTATTCATGTGAATGTAAACAGCAGAATTTTTATCACCTAAATGCTGTTATAATCTAGTTTTTAATTTATTCTTACTAGTCCCAACATATGTCATTTCTACATTCTTTCTAACAATTCAAACATTTTATCAAATAAACTGAATTCATAATGTCTAACCTATTATAGTCCCCATTATTATTAATTAAAAAATTTAAACTTGCTTTCTTTTTATAAACTGGACAAATTGAAACATTATATTTCCTATTAATCATTTTAACTAATTTCTTAACTTTAATAAATAAATCTTTAGATATATTAAAACCAACATAATTTCTTAACTTTAATCAATAAATATTTAGATATATTAAAGTTAAGAAATTAGTTAAAATGATAATAAAAAAAAAGCAAGTTAAAAATTTTTAATTAATAATAATGGGGACTATAATAGATTAGACATTATGAATTCAATTTATTTGATAAAATGTTTGAATTGTTTTAGAAAGAATGTAGAAATAGCATATGTTGGGACTAGTAAGAATAAATTGAAAACTAGGTTAAAACAGCCTTTAGGTGATAAAAAATCTGCTATTTACATTCACATGAATAGATTTAAGCATGGTGAATTTGAAATAAATCCCTTGGAATGTATTAAGTCATACAATGAAAGGATGATAAAGGAAGGTATGTACATTAACAAAATAAAACCAGAATTAAATAGGATGTTAATGGAAAAAGAGAAAAGAAAATAATAGGTTTTTAATTAAATGTTTTAAAGGATATATATGTAGTTTTTTTTTTAAAAAAAAAATGAAATAAAATGTTTGTGTTTAGGTTGTGATTGTTTGTAATAAAAAAGGGGAGTGGGAGATAAGGCAAATTTTTGGTTATGAATATATTTTGTAATTTTTAATTTAATATTTTTATTTTTTTTTGGAATATATGATGTTTATTATTATGTACATTTTATGTTATTTTAGTGTACCTTGAAAAAGACTATATGAAATAGTCAAAATATTGGATTTTTTTTTCATTATTATAGTCATATAAAAAGCAAGTTTTAAAAAGGAGTTTGTTTTATTTCTATATTAAATAAGGGTACTACATAATATTGCCTATTCTTAAATTTTATAATCTGTAATTTTGATAGCCTATATTACATTGATTTCATGCATTATTTATATAATTTTTGAAATCACCCAATTGTTTACATTTAACCATTGCAATTTTTAAGTAGATTTTTTATACATAAAATGGAAAATCATATAACATATATACTAGCCAAAAAACAAAATTTTATTAAAATTCTTCCACAACTATGGTTTCATATATCAATAAATAAACCTTTTCGAATGAAATTCAACAAAAGCATACAACAGATAAATATAAAACAGGATAGCCTATCCTTCAAAATAGAATCTTTTTCAACGTCAAAGAATGTATTCATGAGATTGATGGCCTCAGATTCAAAAAAGTTTTATCATTAAAGTTTCTTTTACTCTTTTTTTCAATTCACTTTTTCATAAAAGTTATTGTCAAATGATATTTTTATTTTCTATACATGTATGTATAGAAATTTATCATCATCATCATCAACCATTATCAATCCACTGCAGGATGAAGGTCTCTCAAAGTCAATCCATTTTTTTCCATTTTTAGCTTCTCTTCTCGACATCACCCCTGCACACTTTCTTATTTCATCCATTCATCTCACATGTGGTCTCTTTCTGTGTCTTTTACAATCTCTTGGAATCCAGTTTAAAATTTTCAATTGTCCATCTATTATTATCTCTTCTAGCAATATGTCAAGCTCAACTCCACTTCAATCTTTTAATTTTTTCAATGAGGTCAATAACACCTGTTTGTTCTCTTACCCATACATTGTGTTTTCGATCTCTTCTTGTTACTCCTAACATGCATCTCTCCATACTTCTTTGAGTGGTCTGAAGTTTCTATATTTCTCTTCTATTAAGTGTCCAAGTCTCAGATCCATAAGTAAGAACTGGAAAAACACATTTATTAAAAACCTTTCTTTTCAAACACATAGGCATATTTCCTTTTAGTATCAAATTATTTCTACCAAAAGCACTCCAACCAAGTTTAATTCTATGATTAATTTCATCCATTATGTTTCCATTTGTATTAATAATCTGACCAAGGTATTTGTAACTGTTAACTTCTTCTAACTCATCATAATCAATCTTTATTTTCATATTTTGAGAAAATCTATTAAACATTACTTTAGTCTTTTTATTATTTATCTTTAGTCCTACTTTCCTACTTTCATCTGATAACTCCTGCAACATTTCATGTAGCCCTAAAGCATTATTTGCAAAAACAACTACATCATCTGCAAAATCTAAATGACTTAAATAATCTCCATTTACTTTCACTCCTTTAGCTTCCCATTTTAATCCACAAAATACTTCTTGCAGGACTGCTGTAAAAAGTTTTGGAGATATGGAGTCACCCTGTCTTACACCCTTTTCAATGTTGATTTTCCTACTATCATTATGTAATCTAATTGTTGCTGTTGCATTTTTAGAAATATTCTTTAAAATATGACAATATCCTGGATCTACACCTTGATGATCCAATGCTTTAATCATTGAAGAAATGTTTATAGAATCAAATGCCTTTTCATAATCTACAAATCCTAAGCATAATGGCAACTCATATTCATTTGTCCTTTCTATAGCTTCTCTCAATACCAGTATATGATCTACTGTACTAAAACCACTTTTAAATCCAGCTTTGTTCTCTTGGTTGGTGGAAATCCAGTGTTTTCTGTAGATGAGTTGTAATTATCTTAGTAAAATTTTTGTATAAAACTGATAAAAGACTGATAGGTCTGTAATTTCTAATATCTTCTTTATCACCTTTTTTAAATATTAATATTAATACTGCATTCTTCTAATCATCTGGTACATCTTTGTCATTTAGATATTTGGTATATAACTTTGCTAAAAAAAATTCTATTTCTTTACCTGCTTCTTTTAATATATCAATTATAATTCCATCATTACCTGGAGCCTTCCCTTTCTTCATAAATTTAATTGCATGTCTCACTTCCTCATTCAAAATTCTGGGCAATTTGGAAGATATAATAGGTATAGGAGGCACTTGTTCTTTATTACTATATAATTCTTGACAGAAGTCTTCTACACATTTCATGATGTCATCTTTCTTTATAGTAATAATACCATCTTTTTCTCTTATTGCAGATATAAATTTCCTACCAATACCAAAATGTTGTTTTACATTTTTTAGACTTTTATTCTCTTCTACAGCTTTTCTTACTAGTTCACAATTATACTTTCTATCATTTTCAATTCTTTTCCTCACCATTTTACAAAATTCGAGATATTCAATCTTTTTTAATGCATCATTGTTGTATATCCTCATATTCCTTCTTTTCTTCATAAATTATCTAGTCTCAGTAGAAATTTTATTGGTCAATTGCTCTTTTTTCTACCAGCTATCTTTGTTGCAGTTTTTAAAAGTGTATCAGTTATTTTCCTATTAATGTCGTTCAAATCTGAATCATGTTCAAAATTTACTAATACTTGAAACAGATTTGTAAGTTCTAATTTAAATTCATTAGAATGTTTCTGAAGATTACGAATGTCAACTGTAAATATAGTTTTTCTTAATAATTTTTGTCTCTCTAGTTTTGCATTAACATGTATCTTACATCTTACTAATGGATGATCATTTCTTGTGTTAAATTTATTAAGAACATTACAATCTTGAAATATGTATTTTCTGTTAGTCAAAATATAATCCAATTCTGCTGTACCTTCATTTGAATGCTTCCATATCCATTTCCTTTTAACATTTTTCTCAAAAAAAGAATTTATAATATAAAGTTTTTCTTTTTCTGCAAACTCCACAAGTCTATGTCATCTCTGATTTCTATTACCATAACCAAAATTACCTACAGCATTTTCATCTTTCATTTGTTTACCAATTCTAGCATTAAAGTCTCCCATAACAATTTAAAAATGTTGTTTACTCTGATCAAAAGCCTTTTGTACATCCATATAAAAATCTTCTATAACTTCATCACTATGAGAACTTGTTGGGGCATAAACCTGAATTATCTGCATTTGGTATCTGCTATTAAGTTGTAAAACTAATCTTGCCCCACTGTCCGATACACCATCAATTTCCACAATGTTATTCTTCCATTTTTTATTTATAATGAGTCCTACTCCACTTGTATTTCCAATATTTGCGCCTTTATAGTAGAGTATATATATCCACTTTTTAAAAATTTGTATCCTATTGTATATACTTCTCATTTTGTTTCTGCTAAAAGTTTTATTTAGAAATAATCATTTCACGTTATTACAATATTATCTGTTTGCGCTTAATAAATTTGATATAATCATTTAAATTGTAAATAAGATAAATAGTGTAAATTTTGTACACAGGATGTCGCTAATATTTAAGGTACTGAATTTAAGTTTTCATTTTTTTTTTTTAAGAGAAGAAGAAAGTGAATGGTAAACGTTATTACAATAAATGCTGCGATTGCGCTATTTTGAGATTAATTTTCTTTTTAAATTAACTTATTAAAATTAATACCATCAATTTCTTTTTAGTTAATATTGACTTTAATTATCATGGACACGCTATGTTTATGGAATCGATTTTTTTAAATCAAGTATTTGAAGTTCTAATCAATGAAAGTCACGTGGAGTTTACTTTCTCATCATGTAAAGTCTATGGTTAAATATTGGTCGTTTTATTTTCATAAGTGTACAATTCCAGAAGCAGCATTATCAGCTCAATACATTGTAGGACATGTGATCAAAGAAAAAAATGTGCTTTATTTAAGACAAGCCAAAAGAGTGCTCTCAAATAATGAAATTTTGACCATCAATCATATGTGCCTACAGAGATTAAAGAGAAAACCTGTTCAAGCTATTATTGGGGAATGGGATTTTAGAAAATTAAATTTGATATTACGATCTCCTGTATTCATTCCAAGACCTGAAACTGAGGAACTAGTTGATTTAGCCCTTAATGACTTAAAGAACTTGCCAGAAGCCCATTCTGTTCTTGATATTGGATGCGGAAGTGGAGCCATTGCTCTCTCCCTTGCTAAAGAATTCCCTCAAGTAATGGTTACGGCCATTGATATTAATCCTTTAGCTTGTAATTTAACACAGGAAAATGCTGAACTTTTAGGATTGGATAACAGACTAAAGATACAGCATGCACAAATAATTGAAAATGGTTTTCAAGGTCTGGAAAATTCTGACAAGTATGATATGATTATTAGTAATCCTCCTTATATTCGTGATGAAGATTTTGCTAACCTGGAACCTGAAATAAGTAGATATGAAGATCATGTAAGCCTCCGAGGTGGATATGATGGACTGCATGTAATTCGAATGATATTACTTAATGCCGCTAATCTATTAAAGCAACATGGATCATTATGGTTAGAAGTAGATATAACTCATCCCCTATTAATTAAAACTTTTGTCCAACAAAATAATGTACATTTACAATTTATTAATACTTATATGGATTTCACTAGAAGACCAAGATTTGTTCATTTAAAGAGAACTAATTGAAGGATTACCCAGAAAATAAATAATTCTGAGTTACATTCACCAATATTTTAATTAGAAAATTGTTTTTACTGATGTTATAATAAACGAATTTATATTTGTCTTTGAGATTTAAATACATTTAAAAAAAAGAGTTTCATTTAAAAGTGAAAATATATTTTCAAATAAATAATCCTAAACATAATTTTGTTAAATACATTGTTTAACTTTCTATTAATAACTTAAATATGTCAAAGATATTTATTTTAGGCCATAAATAAAGCTAGAATTCTCTTTCCTGATTTTATTTATAGGTAAAATTGAAAGAAATGATGTTTATGTTATTATACTTTTTTTTTTTAAGTGTCATAGCATCGGCTGGGTCGCGAACCCGCAACCCGGGCAACTCTGCAAGTGCAAGGCAGTCGCGCTGACCTCTCGACCACCAATGCAAGACCATGTTATTATACTTTATGTTCAAAAAAAATTTGATAATAATACATTTTAAAAAAAAATTGATGGCATATTTATCATTGAGAATAAAGATGTACAGTTAGTTATTTTATAACAATGAAACTGCAGTAATTAATAGACATTCTCGGTTTCCTTTATAAAGCTAAGAAAATAGCTGAATGTAAGATTTTAAGTATTGTGATATCTTTTAAATTGTATTCTTAAGAAATTTTTAAATATATACGTATTTAATTATTAGGAGAGATTCATAAATGAGTAAACATTAAATCTCCAGAAGAAAAGAAAAAGATAAAAAAAATCTGTATAACAAATATGGCAACATTTTACAACACTGTCTTTTAACTTCTCTATAGCAGTTTTTTTTCTTAAGTATTTCGACACTTTAACTGACTTAGATTTCCATTGTACAATGTCTTCCCAATGAATTAATATTCTACCATTTTACCATGTTTTTGAAATAATCTTGATAATGTAAATAAAGTGGACTATAAAAGTTATGCTCAAAAGAATAATAAAGCATAATTCACTTTATGCAACCAATCCAATAAAGATGTGCTTTATAACAGTAGATTGTATAACATCACATCCAGCAAGAGCATACATATTGGCCCCATGATTCTATTATTTTCAGAATTTTATGAAATAACCTTAAATGTTGTATTGTAGGAGGGCCATATCCCACTTCCATTATTTGACATAAGTCTTCCCTATGTCATCATCATCAACCATTATGAATCTACTGTTCCATCAGGACTGTGTAACCTTCACAAATTGGAATTTAGGGTGTAACGCTATTTCGAAGATCCCGATGAATGTAATGTATCGACGAGAAATCGTCCGAGACAAGGAAGATGGCTGCTTCAAACTCTGAAAATTGGCAATTGCCATACACCAGAGTTGGCTTTCATTTTAATAGTTTGTTATAATTATTAACTTTAGTGGGTAAATTGCAATCTAATTTACTTTATCCTCCCCAAAACGCATTGTCTGATTAATTACTGTCCAAAAAAGGGTAAAATTTACTTTTATTACAAAAAGTATTGTAACTTTTCCGATCCACACACACACCCAAAGAAGCCTGTCTCTGATTAATTACTGTCCAAATAAGTCTCCGCTATATTTACTAAGTTCATTAGAGGACAAACTGTGAAATGATTATGCAGTAAAGAAGGTAATTCACCACTACTGATAAACTTAATTATATGCTATCAAACATATATTTATTTTTTCAACATTTTAATTTACTGATCTAGGCATTTATTATGAGTGCTTGCTTTCACCACATGAATTGAAGTATTGTTAAGACTGCCTTATTTCATAGACATTATGATTTTGCATCTCATTAACTCTTTAAGATAATACAGTTTTCTTATCTCTGAATGTGCATTATATTTTTTAGTTAATTTGACTTTACAGATTTCATTTCATCAATAATGTGCTCATGTTATTTATCATAATATACCTTGCCTCAAAAATGGAGAGACATTCTATAGAATAGTTAGGCATTCTATTAAAGTTATAGGAACATCAAAATGAGATAATCTTATGTCACATTTAAATAATAAAGCTATACAATCAACAGAAGGACTTTAGTATTCTATACAATAACTAAGCTTCACTCAATACAGATAACTTGTATAAATAATTACATACAAGACAGGTCACAAAAAAGATTTTGCTATTAAATGAAAGGAGGTCCTTTGATTCTTCTGTGAGATGTTAAATGAGCTGGCAGGGAAAATTTTTCTTGTCCATTCCATATGTTGGCATTACAAATGTTATTACTATAAGATTATTCATATGATAAATGAATATGGATGGATTGTTCACTAACATGCATCAAAGAGTATGGTGAATTTATTAGTTTTATTTCTGAGTTTCTTAACTGAAACAGTTGAGTTTCTCGAAAGCAGGATGAATGAATGCTTTTTTAAATAGATATTACAATCATGACAGAGAAAACTAAATTATGGCCTTTATTCTAGGAGGCTGTAAAGTCATCAGCCAAGACAGAGAATTGGCAGTCGAAGGAATGCGTAACGAGTATTACACATTCCCTAAGTATGGACTCAGGTTAACATTCAGTGATGACTTTATTTAATTACTTATAACAGCAGATCACTTTTAATAAAGTAATAACATGAATTGTAAAACTACTTTAGAAGGTTGGAAAGTGGATATTTATTTTAGTATAAAGTCAAAACTATCTGAAATGGAGTAGAATTCATTATAAATAAAAAGTTGATGGTAGAATGGCAAGATTAGTTATTCAACTTAAATCAGATCATTCAGCTTTATGTCTCAACAAGTTTTTATTGTTTTGAAAAAGGAGATTTTTTTATGTAGATGTACAAAATGCTTTTGATCAAACTAAATAATTTAAAAATTATCATGGAAGCCTTTAATATTAGAATTAGAAAATGATAGAAAGAATAAACTTCTGGGGGTAAATTTGATTATGATGATAGAAGTGAGAGAAGACACAAAGTTGTGAAATTAACAGAAGAAGCAAAACTGTACGTTATGAATTATTTTGTTGAGAAAAATGGAAATGTACATAGAAGCATACAAATGAAGGTACAACAGAATTGGATTATAATTTGGCTAACAGAAAATATTTCAAGATGGCTAACAGAAAATATTTCAAGATTGTAATGATATTAATACATCACAGGAAGTAATCATTAATTGATGAAATCTATGATACATGTTAATGCAAAACTAGGTAGATGGAAGAAACTTAAAAAAAGGTATCAACAGTTGATGTTAACAATAAACATCAACTGACCATCATTTCTTATGCTTATAACTTATTGAAATAGGCAAAACTCTCCATACAGTATTACCACTCAGTGCAAGCCAGACACTGACGAAGGCCACAAGCCAGAAACTAGTCTGGGGATATTGGATGAGTAGGCACTAGATGGGGATTTTATGCATAAGCCTTCTGGCATCCATTGATTACTCTGGCTTGCACTGAGTGGCAATACTATGTGGAGAGTTTTGCCTGTTTCAATAATAGCTGATGTTCCTAATCTTCAGAAACACTCCAATGAATTTAAATTAGAACTTCCAATCATTTTAAAATATTGACAAACTTCGGAAATGATTCAAACTTAACTTAAATCAATAAGAAGTTAAGTGATACTCTATTAGAAAAAAAAAGGTGGGGGGGGGAGCGATTCAAGAAAGCACTAATTGTTAACTTTTTAACTGAGACAAGAAAATATATGAAAAAAAGAAGAAATATAAAAATATTTAAAAATGGTACCAAACAGAATTAATAATGATAAAAAGTATAACCGAATTGATAAGAAAACCTATAGAATTAAAGTTTAAAAAATATAAAGCATCTTGGTATCAGAAGACAAATTAATTGAGCAATCAAAAAAGATAAAACACTAAAATGAGGGATGCCATCACAAAATGTGTAATTGATTTCTACAAAGAATTATATAGTACACCTGGGTCTCTTTTTACGCAGACTTATTTAACACGATTTTGAAGTTACGCGATTCATGTTTCACCGGAAGTCAAACTTTCATGCACTTACGTTATATTGAAAGTAATAGCACATTATTGGAATTCAACTTTCATCTTAGTAATTTCAATACTTTCAGTGCTTTATAATAGTAAGATTTTATGCAATAATGAAATTAAAATCATGATTTCCACATTTTATATATAGACACATTAAATTTTACAAGATTATAATGTAAATTTGTTCAAACATTGTGCGTGTTAATTTTGCATTTTAAAATCACATTCTGTTTTTGCTTTTTAAAAAGGAACGTTTAATAATTATTAATCATTTAGTGTCCACAAGTTTATTTTTAAAAGGTGAGTAATAGCAGTGAAACGAAATTTGATTTTTAAACGAAATTGAAATTTAAAGACAAAAATAAAAGTTTAGATACAGAAGAAAATGTAGAAAAAGATAATGAAACAAGTGGAACCTGTTCCTTTCACTTCCAAAATGATTCGAGAAGGTCTTCAACTTTCTAATCAGTTGGCAAATTATTTTCTTACTAATAACATTAATCACGAACATGCTCTTAAATTCCAACGAGAGCTAAATGGTTGTATATCTGGATATCATGAGCTTCATAAACAATTAATAAAATCATCTCGGAGATTAATTACGTTGTCACTAGAAAACCATTAAAACAACATGAGAGTGAAGTTGGCGCTAGTTATAGTTCCTCTTGTGAAGAATCTTTACCAGTTTGCAAATGAACCTGTTTATCGGCAAATAGCGTTAATAATTAAAACGTGTATAAAAAAATGTAAATTACTGTACTGTAAATTATGCATAAAAATATATTATTTTGAATAAAATTAAATATTATAGTTAAAAAAAGTTTGTCTTGTATCAATTTTTTTCAAATTTGAAATTTTTTATTAGTCATATTTTATTTCCTTTTTTTTTTTTTTGTGCGAATTTTAAAGTAATTTTACGTTGGTGCTTTGCTTTTACACGAATTTTGAAAAATCACAGACCGCATCCCCCCTTTTTCAATGTAAGTTACGTCTATTTTTGCACGATTTCGTTTGCGCGTGTTTTCTGAGGAACCTATCTATCGCGTAAAATGAGACCCAGGTGTAATTAAGAATGAGAAAATAAAATAACCACTACAATTTTCTGAATTGCCAAACATTTTAAATAAAGAGATGAGATATGCCATTATTGAAAATTATGGAATACTAAAATTAAGAAAATTATAAAGCAGTTTTTAAAAGTTGGTAATAATTTTTTCTTCTTATCATTATGTAAAAAAATTATTTGTTTAGATAAAATGATTATATTATGTAACGCTAGCGAGATTTAAGTCATAAAACTTACACCTTTCTATGTTACATATTTTATAATTTAAAAATATATGATCAAATTTATTAAGAAAAAGAAATGAAATAATAGTTAAAGAAATAATTATTTAAGAAGTAGTTTTTAAAATGTAATTTTGTAAAAATAAAAAGATTGTGTTATATTTTCTTTTAAAAGAGAATAAAGCTTTGCATTGAGAATGGGGTGGGGAAAAATAATTAGAAATAAGATGTAAAAATTCTCCTTTTTATAAATAAAATAAAAAAAAGTTAAAAGAAATGTTTAAAAATAAATCTTAGTGAGAAATCTAAAATAAAAAAAGATGAATTAATTAGTGTAAGAAAACTTTTTGAATGCCAGCTATATAAACTGTCTTATCAGCATAAATGTAAAGAGATAGTAGATTAATCTAGAGAAAGATTAGTTTAAAGAAAAATGTACAAATCAATTAAATTAAAGAAAAATATAAAATTAAATTAAAAAAATAGATTTAAAGTTAAGATAAAAATAAGCTATAAAGAATGGGAGACTAGATCTAAAATTGTGACTTATCTATTGTTATATTCATTCCACTTTTGAGTTTAAATCATTCCAGTCTTCAAGCTGTTATTGATACATTACATTATTCATTGCTCTAGAGATTCAGAAATTTAAGGACAAAATAGAACCATTCATTACTGCTACAGAAAATATTGCAGAAGCTGTAGAATGAGCAACATGCATTGTTAGACCATCTTAGAAGTGTTCAACTGGGCTCCATGCCCTAAGATCTTCTGTCAAATATCAACTGTCAATGCCTGGAACCAACACCTAGAATCAATGCTTAAGTCATAAGATAGATGCTGCAACTACTTTCTCCCTCCATTGTCAAGCCAAAGAATGGAAGACAAGCCCTGAAACCATTGCTGGAGACCAAGAAGCCAACTGGTTAGAAAGTAACACTAATGAAAAACAAAAACAAATGAACTATGTCATCTAATATCATGAAAACCTAGTAAATATATTTTCCATAATAATTGACTATAGACACTTTATTTTTAAATGAAATGAAATTTAACAAAGGGTTATAAAATTTAGCTTGATTAATCATTTATATTTTTTAATGTGAATTTTCATATTGTTATGTTATATTAAATATGTGTGCATGAATAAATAATGATGATTGCTTAATTGTTATTTAGTCTACTCTCTCTTGTCACTGTGTCACCATTTATTTAAAGAGATACATGTTTATATGTGCTAAGTTAATATGTTGGACCCCCTGATTAAGAGTAAGAACTAGCTTGGAATATTTCAAGTGCTGGATTGTGTGCCTATCATCTGAGTAAAATGCTTTGGCTGGCAGGGTTTTTGTTCCAGCAGTTGAGGTGACCAGGTCAGGAAATGTAATCGTGTTATACTTTGTATAGCCATTTTGGCTATACGTATTATTGATGGTCATGCTACCAATGGTATTCTCTCCTCTGCTTAAAGTACTGGTCCATTCCCATAGTTTAGAGATATAATTAATTAATAGCATAATGAAATTATAAATATAGAAGAAATAATAAATAAATAAGGTCAAAAATATAAGAAAAAAAATTATAATGAATAAAGGTGTATTGAGCTCGATAATAAATTTATTAAAGTAAATATTAAAACTTAAAGTCAAGAGATATAAAATGTGAAATGTTAAAACTTATTAAAATTTTAGATTCCAAAAAATATTATAGTTATTTTAAAAGGTATTTAAACCAAAGAGTATATTCAGAGGGAGCTGGTTCAAATGCCAACCAAAGTGCCATCAATGACCAAGCATAATTAGAATTTAAAATTATAAAGATCAAAACTAAAAATTAAATTAAACGCTAGATTGCATAGTAATAAAAGTGAAATCAGGGAACAGTGTGAGAAGAGAAATAGACCAAGGCAAACAAATTATAGTATTAAAAATTAAGATAATTAAAAATATAAAATAAAAAGAGTAAGATATGCAATGTAAATAAAAAGCAGAGAAGAAAAAATGGTCAAAGAGATTAATAAATTTGTTATTGGGGGTTGCTTATAGTCAGGTGGAAATTAGAGAGGATAGCAGGTTTTCAGTTAGTTGAACACTTCATTCAATTTAAAATAGTTAAAAATAATGATAATAAAGAAACAGGAAGTAATCAATAAAGTAGAAAAGTGTAAAATAAAAGAAACTGACATTATCAAGTTGTTGGAGGAAAAGTTTGAGAAATACACTGAAATGTGTAACAAATGAATAGAATGAGTAATACGGGAGAGGATAGCCAGACTAGAAAATAGGAAAATAATAGAAAATATGAAAATGTTTATAAAGGAGTTTGTAGATAAATTAAATAAGAGAAAATATACAGGAAAGTGAAAATAATTATGCACAATTAAATAGCTCAAATACTGCAAATGAAACTGAACTAGAAAACAAATATAATTTTGAACAAAAATTTAAGTCTGAATTAGAGAATAAGTCTGACTCAGAAATTAAGCCAGAACCAGAAAATATTTCTGATCAAATAGTAACCTTAAATCTGAAAATAAAAGTGAGTTGGAAGTAAAACAATGAAAAGGAAGTTTTTAAGGAAGAAAAAATGATAAGTAAAATGGAATTACATTCAAATAGTGAAGACAATCATAGAAAGAAAAAGACAGATAAAATACCAGAAAAGATATCTGTAATTAAATTTACTTACAGACCACTCATAAAACAGAGACAATACAAGAAGCAGAAAATAAAACAAAGTTTAACATGAACAAAACTAAACACAAGCAAGAAACAGACAAAAGGGGAAAAGGAACCTATATCATAAAATTAGTTAGAAGAAAAAAGAACTGCCTGACAAAGGTTAGTAGGGTTAGAGTTTATATTAACTGGATGGATTTTTAGGTAGCAAAAAAACAAAAAGTTTATTGTACATGGATTACGAGAATGGAAATAACATTCAACAAATAAAATAAAATGTTTTTATGAGAAGTAATAATGCAGTAAAGTTGAATAAATAAAATGAAATGTTTGTGAGAACTAGTAGTGGAAATAAAAGAGCATATAAATGAAATAATTTTTAAAAAAATTAGAGTTGATATATGATAGTGGAAATGAAACAAAAGATAGATACATGAAATAGAATAAAATAAAAATATTTTAGAGAATCAATACCCAATAATGGTGATAAAAGAGTAGATAAATGGGAATAAAATGAGAATTTATTGCTTAGAATAAAATAAAATAATAAAATTTAGACTAAATATATGAAAATAAAAGTTCTTTTGTAGAGAATCACAAATATACAAAATAAAAGTAAAAAATCGAATAAAACATATAATAAATAAAATGAAATTTATAATAAAATAAATAAAATATTTCAAAATAATATTTTAAGTGAATTTGGATTGTGTATAGGTTAATAGAGTCATGGAGGGAGGGAGAAGGTACAGATAAGGTTGAAGAAGGTGTATTAAGTATAGGCTGTTACTGTGTGAATTTAAGACCCATAACAGGCATGAAAATAAGAGGGATAATCCAATAGAATGAGGATTCAGTAGAAAAATGGATCCATCCAACATGCTAGAAAATGTCCCAGTCCCTTATCTAAAAAATGTGTGCATTGGAAAGAGAATTACAGAGTAAGCCGCAAATCAGTTTCATTGGAAGGAAAATTCCCAACATCATATAGTTATAATAAATTATGTTTTAGTGTAAGCCAAATGGTCAATAGATGAATACTGCCATTTGCAGCAACCCCATATTTTCTAGGATGCAGACCCAAAGAAGAAAGTCCTGGGCTCATTCAACCTGCTGGTAGAGAAATTCCAGCACAGTAAACAGGTTAAGTTAAAGTATTTTTATTGCATAAGTTTGATATAAGCAGATGTGTTCTGCTACTTGCAGCATCCACCCTCTTTGTACATATCAGAAAGATGTATGTTGTCCCCGGTGGTCATCACATATGACAATCATTGCAAATCAATATAGATCACAACCTATGAGTTAAGAACAGCATAGGAAAGATAACCCTTTGTGGTTTGTCATTCTGTATACAATTCAAAACTTATTGTAAATAAAAAATAACTAACTAAATAAAAATATATAAAAAATCAAACAGTAAAGAAAAAAATAAAGGTCAGAGCAAAAATGGTCAAATTGATGCCTTTTCCTCTCAAACAAGGGGTGTGTGTGATGTAACACTACCATGATATATGTTATAAAACATATCTGTGGTACATATTTCATAATATACTAATGCAGGAGTCCCCAACCCTATGCCCGTGGGCACCATCGCGCCCGCAGACCATTTTCTGTGTGCCCGCCGCTATCCGAACACGATAAAAAATTATTTATCTGCTACAAATAAATTTCATTTTTAAAATTTTTTATAAATTATTGTATTATATTGCAATCAAATTGTAGGGCATACTATACTTTTACAGCGTAAAAATATAAACATTAATTATATGTTAAAATTTTATTTTTGAAATAAATATTTTTTTGTACATAATGTGTATTATTAACAATATCTAACTATAAATTTACATTGAAAAAATAAATGGTGTCCGCCACCTGGCCAATATTATAGAATATGCTCTTAAGTGCAAAAAGGTTGGGGACCCCTGTACTAATGTATGATCAAATTTATTAAGAAAAAGGAATGAAAGAATAGTTAAAGAAATAAATATTTAAGAAATAGTTTTTAAAATGTAATTTTATATAAATAAAAAGATTGTGTTATATTTTCTTTTAAAAGAAAATAAAGCTTTGCACTGAGAATGGGGTGTGAAAAAAGAATTAGAAATAAGTTGTAAAAATTCTTTTTATAAATAAAAAAATAAGTTAAAAGAATAAATGTTTAAAAATAAATCTTAGTGAGAAATCTAAAATAAAAAAAAATTAATTAGTATAAAAAAACTGTGAATGTCAGCTATGTAAACTATCTTAGAGTATAAATGTGAAGTGATAGTAGAGTGATCTAGAAAAAGATTACATTAAAGAGAAATGTAAAAATCAATTAAATTAAAGAAAAATGTAAAATTTAATTTAAAAAATAGATTGAAATTAAGATAAAAATAAACTATGAAAAATGGGAGAGTAGATACAAAAGTTCATCATATCTATTGTTATATTCATTCCACTTGTGAGTCTGTAAGTCATTCTGATCTTCATTTTGTGATCAAGTTATTCCAGTATTCATGCCATTATTGATGCATTACATTATTCATTGCTTCAGAGGTTCAAAAATCTAAGGACAAAATAGAACCATTTATTACTGTTGCAGAAAATATTGCTGAATCTGCAGAACTAGAAACATGCATTGCTAGATTACCTTAGAAGTGTTCAGCTGGCTCCATGCCCTAAGTACTCTTTCAAAAATCAACTGTCCCTCCTGGAACCAATGCTTAAGTTTCAAGATAGATGCTGTCACTATTCTCTCCCATTGTCAAGCCCTGGAATCATCAATAAAGATCCAAAGGACACTAATGAAAAGAAACAAATGAACTGTGTCATCTAATATCATGAAAACCTAGGTAAATATATTTTCCATAATAATTGTTTATTGACACTTTATTTTTAAATGAAATGAACTTTAACAAAGCTGTATTATAAAATTTAGCCTGATTAATCATTTATATTTTTAAGATAGTTTCCTATTATTATGTTATATTAAATATGTGTGCACAAGTAAATAATGATGTTTGCTTAAATATAGTTTGTCTATTATCTCTCTCTCTTGTCATTGCATTACCATTTATTTGAAGAGAAATGTTTATATGTGTTAAGTTAATGCACTGGGGGTATAATGTGCTGGACTCACTGATTAAGAGTAGGAGCTGGCTTGAGATATTTCAAGTGCTGGATTGTATGCAAGTCATCTAAGCATGCTGACCATATAATATATGGTCATCTGGTGTTGAGTTTGAACTTCAAAACAAATAAAATGCTTTGTATGGCATAGTTTTTGTTCTAGCAGTTTAAATGGGTCATGGTCAAGAAATGTTATGTTATGTCTTGTAAAGCCTGATCTGGCCATATATATCATTGATGGTCATGCTATCAATGGTATTCTCCCCTCTGCTTGAAGTGCTGGTCCATCCCCATTCCCATAGTTTAGAGATATAATTGATTAATAGCATAATGAAATGATAAATATAAAAGAAATAATAAATAATGTCAAGAATATAAGAAAAGAATTATAATGAATAAAGGTATATTGAACTTGATAATAAGCTTATTAAAGCAATTGTTAAAACTTAAAGTCAAGGGATATAAAATGTAAAATGTTAAAACTTATTAAAGTTTTAGATTCCAAAAGTTATTCAAGTTATTTTAAAGGTATTTAAACCCAGAAAGTTTATTTGGGGGGATCTAGTTATATATATATAAACATGTTTTTATATATAAAATTTTCTATAACAAGTATTGTACTATTACATTTATATAAATATATATATTGTACCGGTCCGATGTTTCTACCCTAGTCTTATATACATTTGACCTACATATGCACTGAGCATGAAGTGACATATGTTGTTAAGTGAAAAATCTATAATAATTCCCCCAAAATATTGTTAGCTAAATATGAAGAAAATATCTCAAAAGAATTATTAGAGGAAGAGAGATATATCTTTTATATTCACTAATTATGGACTGCTGATGTGACATAATTTTATATTTGCTAATCTTTGGATGCAGATATATTTTATATTAGCTTATTGCAGACTGCTGACCTATAGATTTTTATATTTGTTGATTGACAATGGCTAAAGTAAACCATTCAAAAGAAAAAAGAGGTGAATAAGCTTAATATTGGAATTAGCGACCTCCATTCAAAATGCAGAAAATACCCACCTTAAAACACCATATTAAAAGTATGCAGTGCTAAGCCATTCTAAGATGAACCCTGGAACTTGAAATTGTGCCATCATGAACATGTCCTAAATGCCTAGTTCAGAACTGATCCTGAGTATTGCTTTTTTACTCCATGACCAGATAAATGAAGATCCAAATTCATTATAATGTACTCCCAACTGAACTAAAACTTTGCACACACCATTGAAATCAATCAGACTGAAAAATTGAATTCCCACAGGTAACAACATTTTATGTTTTAATCAGACTAAAATCTCTAAGCTTTATACTCAAAGAAATATGGATATATGATAGGCACATTCATAATAATTTAGATATTATTAATAGTTTATAAATATTTCTTTTATTATATATATATATATATATATATATATATATATATATATATATATATATATATATATATATTGTGCCACTACTTTTTATACCTGAAGGATTGTATGCTGAGAATTTAAAAAAGTGAAAAATCTGTAATTGTTATCATATGAGGGCACCACTAGGAAAAGAACTTAGAACTGCAAAATTAGAAAAATCCCATATTCATGGTTGATAATTTGTATATGTATGACAGATTAACCCAAATTCCTCTCAACAATCCCATTTCAACATGGACAGACTTAATACAATAATAGGTTTTATTGTTTAAAGAACAAACACACACAAAAAACATACATTTTCATAACCTTTAACCAATAATACGCTTTATTATAGCTTCATTTTCTTTTTTATTCAGGACCATTAACAAAACAAATCGCTAATAACCACTCTATACCTTCCTTTTTTTTCTTGACTCTTTATATAACTAACATAATCTTTCTCTTTCTTCTTTTCTCTTTTCTTTTTTTTAATTAAAGAAAATAAACAAAGGTGAAGAACAATATATATTTCGTTCTCAAAGGAACATGCGCTTTTACTTAAATAAGCATCCAAATCTTATCCGGTATTAGAACTAAGTGACTTACTATTAGGAGTAAATTATAACACAAGACCCCTACCCTCTCTTTCAATATTTTTTTAACCCTTAATACTTTTCACTTGCTTTCAGTTTTGTTTAAAAAACAAACACACACAAAAAACAAATACACTCTCATAACCTTTAACCAATCATACGCTTTATTATATTTTCATTTTCTTCTAAATCATTTTTTTCTATTCTGATAACATTCACATGGATTCACTTATTGGATTATTATCTTTTCTTGACCTCACCCAATAACCCTGAAAATTTGGTCAAATTTTAGCTAAATCATTCATACAGAAAAATTGAAACATACAAATAATTTACGTAATTTAACTAAACAAATTAATTAATGTAGATATAAATATTACTAATATTAAAATAAAATCCCCTTCTATTGTCATAACTCATAGTTCATTAATGGTTAAATGCAATCCTAAACATATGTTTAAAGTTCGCTAATGTCTATAGTTTAATCAATAAACATAAAGTTTCCATTACCCTGATCAATCAGTGCACATCCATAAGCATCTCTTTGTACATTTTTGGAGTTGATTCTCAGCAGCTAAATTTTTGTTCCATGGCTAGTTCTGATTTCTCCTATGTGGTTTGATGTTCCTTGAGATGGTTTCATGGTTTGATGAAGATCTAGGAATGGGTCAGTGCTCCAGTTGGGGATGAATTCTATTTCATTTTAGCCTTTGATCATTTTTATTTCATTTTTTTATATCTCACAATAGGTTTTTCTTTCTATTTATAGTCCTTTTTTTTCATTGTCCTTTTTTTTTTTTGATCATGTTCCCAGCCAGTGATTGCATTCCTTTCACTTTTTGTTTTTAACACCTTGCTAACCAGAAGTCACAACAATAGAATTAATTACAATTCTTTTTCTCTCTCCCCTACCTTCAGATAAGAAAATTAAAACAATTAATTACGAAATTGTTTCCAAAAACTTTTAACATTTTTTCTACCACTTTTGATTTAATTTCTCAATCCAGTTAAAAAAATATATAACCTACCATTTTTTTTTTCTTTTTTAAATCCCAATAAAAAAACTAATAAATAATACCAAAAAAAAAAAATCCTTTACACACAGTTTTTATTTCCTATTTTCTACCTAATGAATATGTGTATATACATATATTTACATACACACAGAGAACATAACATGAGCTGATTGAAATTATCAGCTCAATATATTTTAAAAGCTATAAATTGTAGTGAATTAGTTTAAGATTTCAATTTTTGTCACTTTGTCAGAAAGTGTACTGTGGGTTAATATTTTATGATCAATTTATCATTATTATTATTATTTATTGTTAAAAACTTTGGCAGATAATAGTAGTTTTCTTTTATCTCACCTGTTTCCTATTTGTAATTAATGTAGTTAATGTGTGTTTGGGTTTCCTGCAGATGGTAGATCATTGGCTAGGGATTTATTGGTTATATAGTTCTGTTTTCCTTGCACCCATAGAGAGTTTGTTTGCATTGTAACACAATTTCTTATTAGGATTTATGAAGCATATGACATTCTTGTTTTGTACCATTATTTTTATGGTGTTAAGGAAAGCCACTCTGTGCTGTTCATTGACTTCCACACAAGAATATTTTTATTAAAATCTTTAAATAAATGAAAATAGAAATTGAAGTTAGATAAATTGACAACAGAAAGATCATTATAAAGCTCTATAAATTAGGTAAAAAAGCAAAATTATCTGCCAAAGTGTTTAATGCTAATATTCTTGTGTACTCTCAGACAAATAAAGGATAGAATTTAGGTCAAACTTTTGTATTTTGTTTAACTAACATTTTTTTGAATTTAATAAAACTTAAAAATTATTAATAATTATATTGTACCGGTCAAAACATGTTTATCCATCTAACATGAGCTGGAACTCACCAAATCTACTTCAAACCCAGTCCTGCCCAAGATTTAGGCCAGGGACCAGTCTGAATTTGAACCCATCCTCTAACCCCAGATCTAACACCTAATGAATAACATAATAGTGATGGCACATGAGAATTAATTTTAATCTGGCCCACTAGCAAAGTGGAGAAGACAATGAGACATCTGTTAACTATGACTAAACTAAAATATATATAAGCATGGCTGTATGTTTGGAAGTGGAGAAAAGATGAATTCAAACTACTCAGACAAGTTGGATAATAAAAATTAGTTTAATATAGTGACAAATTGTTTACATACATTTATAAATTAATTGCAAACATTAGTATTTGCGTGAATGAGCAAGCGGTAGATGATTACATAGTGTCATTCATGCTATTATTTCTCATGTGCTCTTTATTAGCTAAATAATATATTATAAATAAACACACATCTTTGGTGGGTCCAATGTTAAGATTCCAATCAATTATTAGAAAGAATTTACATAAAATTGCTATTAACGCTTTGGGTCATGGTTCTGAAACATGGTGACTAACATTATTACTTCAGGGAGCATTCTGAGATTCATTACAGATATAATACAAATTATTTTCAAGCCATTATAGTCATGAAAATAAATAAAATACATTTGAAAACCTATTTGATTATATGATACAATACTTAATGAAAATTCTTTTAATTAGCGCTGGTAAGAAGAACGCTTATTTTCCCCAAGGCATATAGGTACTCTTAAATACAAAAATAAGTTACGATGGTGGGATTGTATAAGATTAAAATAAATTTAATTAATAAAACTAGAAGTAGTTGGCATTTATATATATTTTAAGCAGAGCACAATTTTAATATTAGAGCATTAAAACTGGGTCATGAGGCAAAAGAAATAATATGAAGAAGTTTGCAGTGCTGACATAATAACCAAGAAATACTAGGAAAAGTCATGCTTCTGGATGAAAGACGAAGTCTAAGACCCCCTTCTTGGGTAGTGCTTAGAGAAAAGTGGATAGACATGCCGTGGATGTTGCCGATGTGTAGGCCTTTTTTTAACAAAGAAAGTGGATAGGCATAGCATGTGCAGACTTATGAGAATCACCGCCAGAGGCTGTTTTATATGAAATAAATGGTTCTGGGAAGGTCAACTATCCTCAGAATAAGTTTTGAGAAATAAATCTATGGGTTCGAACTTGTCGCAACCCACAGATTAGAAGCACATATATATAATCATAAAGATAAGGTAAATGTCAGTAATACAGTATGGGTAAATGTCACTAACGACATTGAATAAGTTTACTGCTTTAAAAATAAATGACCCTAGTTTGAATGCCATAATTTATATAAATAAGATGCTATGCCACTTGAATATATAGAAAGAGATTTCAAATTAATAAAATATACATGCAGATTTGACCTCCTTTTCTGCTATTTAAAATAAATCAATCCCACCTTCATTGATTTTATAATAACTGGAATATTTAAGTACTATATTTGATATTTTAAGAGTAAATAACAAAAGACTAGCAGTTATATAGAAAACAAATAATCGGTCATCTTTTCAGAATTGATCCTCTCCTTTTCTGCTATTTTAAATAAATCAATCCCACCTCCATTGATTTTATAATAACTGGAATATTTAAGTACTATATTTGAGACTAGCAGTTATATAGAGAACAAATAATCAGTCACCTTTTCAGAATTGAATAACATTTATAAAATAAATAAGGTTCCAAAGCATTAATTAGCTTGAGTTCTGGATTCACCTGGATAGAAAATCCAGAGTTAAACAAATATATTTTTATACTAAAACATAAATAAAATGTTGACTCGAAAAACAATCTGGTGAGTGTATTAATTAATAATGCATTATATTTTATGGGGATGTTAATTCATGGAGTTTACTTACAAAGAAAGAAAATATTTTAGAACTTCAACTCATCAGATTGCTTGAGCTTGGCATAATAATAATAAAAGCAATAAATAACTATAAATAATTGACCGCACCAAAATTAAAGAAAGTTAGAGCATATGAGAGAATTAAATTTATGGAAATCATTTGAGAGCAATTTACATATTATATATTAGAAATAAAGTTAAATGATACATTAGGAAAAGAAGTCTTGATAATAGAGTTTGAGATTAGTTAGACTAGTTTTACTTGTGACTTGAAAATTTACCTTGCACTATTTTAAGAGTTCATATTTTAAAGTCTGCTCATGCATGGAAAATGGTTCTTAAATAACAGCAAGCTTTTTTTCAGCATTCCACAATTCTCCAGTCGAGCATTTACTTTATTCTATGGGAGCATGATATTATGGAACCGGAAGATGACCGTCACAGGTCAGAAAGGTGATGAGCTTCCTATGCTTACATTTCCAAAACAGCTTGGATTCAGTTAACTATACAGTTCTCTCAATAGTAGCTAATCTATCTCAATTTAAAATCCAGCCTCTTTATATTCTGCCCAGGTATTTCTAAAATGTTTTTAATTGCTTAGTTTTAGCCTTAAAATCTGATCTCTGATTATACAGAAATTTTACATTTCTTTGTTCATTGTTTTTGAAAGATGCAACTGTTAGATAACTTTCAAATATATTCAAATCTTTCCAGATTAGAAATAGATTTGACAGAAATGTTTATAACAAAAGAAAATCTTTAATCTTAATCCTATTTTAAGTAAACACTTTAATTAAAAATATCTTCCTCAGATTAAAACAATAGTGTTTCCAACTCTTTAATTATTTTTGAACAATTAACAGTTGCATCTTACATCTTGGATTTTATAAAATACAGTTTAACAGGAAAAAATACTTTAAAAACAAAAAGTTGTATAAATGACATATAAAATATTTTTAAAAAATCAATATTTTGTTAGTATTTTGCTCCTATATATATATTTGAGCTGCACCTATGTACTTTAATAAAAGAATTAATAATCATAAAATTAATAATAATAAAATGTTATTGAAAGTTAAAATTTATAAATTTTTAGGTGCACATCTCAAATATATACATAATATATATGACTAAAGGAGCAGGATGGGATATAGGGTTTGAGTACAGGTTAATAGGTGGAAATATGAAGCTCAATCTTAAGCTAAGATTGAATGCTTCAATATTTGTATTTGGATGATGTTAGTTTCTGTATTCTGTCCCTCAGTTGTCTGAACAATGTTAAAGATCTCTTTCTCTCCGTGGACTTAGCTGCTAATATTTATATTCATCATCATTAACTTTTTGATCACTGTAAATCAAATTTATTGGTTGACAGTGGCATTCTTGATGATAAAAAATGGAGTTCCAATACAACAGTTAGAAAGATTTGAGTCCTGCCAAAATGGGACTTCAAATTATAAAACCCACATGAGATTTTGTCCAAAGAGTTGAGGAATATTTCAGAGTAGGAAGGCAAAATTTAGTGTTAGTATCTTAGGAGTGTGTGTTGATGGAGTGATTTGGGGTAGGGTTTAAAGTAAAAAAAAATGTACAACTGAAAATAAAAAGTGAGAAATATAGAAAGTAGGATATATTGGATTTGATTTCATTTTCGAAAATAGAATTCAGTGATATGTTAGAGAAAGAAACCCTATTTCTTTCAAAAATGCACAAGTAATCAAAAAAAAAAAAAGAAGTGACTGAGGTACCTATGATGATGGTGATCATGATGGAGATAATAAAAGAAAAGGGAGAACTGAGACAAGAGTTACTGGAAATGAAAAAAGACAGCAGGTGATGTGGGAAAAATTCAAAGCCAAAAGGAGAGAAATGAGGCAAGAAATAATGGAAAGGGTGGAGAAAATCAGGAGGCCATAGAGAAAGATTTGACCTAATAGCACACTTATATTCTCTGCATGCTTTTTTCCTCTCTTATACACTTTTACTAACTATTACGTTTATTCTTCTGAATATTCTCACCTAAAACCCTATTTGGCACTTTTTCTATTTCATCACACCAGTCCTTATACTCATTCCCAACCAACTCTTCCATGGTTTCTTTAACTTGTATTTTATGTTTTTCCAACTTATTCTTATCATTCACTCTCCATCCACATTTTTCACTACTGTTTCTACTTTTATTTCTATTCTCCATCACATTACTAATCATTTCTATTACAAAGAAGTTATGATCACTATTACATATTCTCTCTTCATTATCAAATACTTTAATTTTCCATACTTTATTCATTCCTTTTTTTCTACCAATACATAATCTATTTGTGTGGAATATATTATTTCTAGACCATGTGTATTGTCCCTCATAAATATTTGATAAATTTCCAATGCTCAAATTCACACTCTGACAAAAATAATTTCACAAGCTGTCCATTCTTATTGTCTACATCATCAATTTCTTCAGTATGTTCATTTATATCCCCTATAACCATTATTTTCTTCCCCTTTTCTTTTAAACTCTGTATATTCTTAACTAGGCATTCATATATGTTACTGCTCCACTTCATTATAATTTGACTATATCCAGTAGCTATATAAACTATACCACCATCCATTCTTGTCTTCCCAACCTTATTTTTAAACCACGAATGTTCTTGACATAAAATATAAATATTTTTTTGATATAACACCTATACCACCACCCCTTTTTTCTTTTCTATTTATACCCTGCCATACCAAATCTTCCAGAATAGGTTTTTCTTCTTTTCTTAGATGTGTTTCCACTACTGCTAATACCTTAATCTCATCATTTTCAATTGCTTTGTTTAAATTCCAGCCATTTTTCTGGTCTCCAATCACCTAGTATATTCGAATACCCAATTTTAACAATTTCTTCTTTCCTAACTACTCTTTTATAAATTCCTTTCATTTTTTCTTCTCCACTACATTATACATAACTTGCTTTCCATTAATTTTACAGACCCATTCCCTCTCCACATCTACACTTATATCTAAATCAACTACTCTTTGCTTATTTCTTACATCACATCCATTCTTCTTCTTTTTGATAATACTGCAATTTAAAACCCTACCCCCTTTATAAGTTTCCTAAATTATATTCTTATATATCAGACTCCCGAAAACTTCACTTCCTTGTTTTCCTATGTGTAATCCGTCTTTATTATATAACTCCTTCTTTTTAATAAACCATTCCCACACATCCACAAACACAACATCATTTCTCTCACACAATTTTTTCAATCTCTCATTTGTAGAACATGCCATATCTAACAAATGTCTCTTGTCAAATCTTGATAATAATTCAACTATGCGTACTCTTCCTTTAATCTTACTCAAATTCCTAATCAATTCTACATATTCATCCATTACTCTAATGTTCTGACAAATTATTACTCCCTACCACAACATACACATCTCTAATACCTTGCTTTTTTATTTTATCTGTCACATCCCTAATTCTAGCTCCAGGCAAACATACTCATACATACCTGATTCTATTTTTCCTTCCAATTATATTCCCACATTCTTTAATTATTGAATTTCCTATCAATACTGTCTTATAATCTATTTTCTTTGCTCGATCCATATTTATTACCACCTTCTGGACCTTCTTATCTACTACTTCCTTATCATTTTTACTCAACAATTCCTTTATCTGCTCATACTTCATCTCTAACAATTTTAAGTTTGCTTCTGCATTCTTCACTTCTTCCTCTATCTTACTTATTCTTTGGATAACCATCTCCATTGCACTACTAGTTTCTCCTGACTCTACACTAAAATCATATTCTATTCTATCTTCCTCAACTACATTTTGCTCCTTTTCCCCTGACTTTCTCTTTAGACTATCCACACTTAGAAACCACTTTCTCACCTCTTTTAGCACATTTGCACACTGTTTACATAACCATAAACCTGTTACATCCTTCCTAGTCTTACGCAAACATCTCAAGTGATAAACCTCATCACACACAGTACACTCTACCAGAACACACCTAGTTTTTTTTGCTAATTATATATGCATTGTGGAATGCAAATCCAATCCACATTACTTATTTTCCAAGTCACCTATTCTATATTTGATTTTACTGCCTCTCCTACTCTTCAAACCCCCTTGCATGGAAGGATACAAACTACTTTCTTTCAAAATCGATCAATCTATAATCACATGTTTTCCCAACTTTAGGTCTCCAAAACCTTATATTTTTTCTTAAAATAAATCACTGATCTTAAATTTTAAAAAAAATCTTTAGCAGCAAACTTACTAAAAACCAATTAATCTTACATACAACTTTGTTATATATATTCTTACACTTAAAACTTTTATATATAAAATGGTGAATGAAAAACTTTCTAGCCATTAAAATTTTTTTTTCTCTTTCAAATTTCAATTAACTCAGTCTCTTAATCACAATTTATACATTCATACACAATAATCAGTCTTTATATCGATACTCTCAGATGATTAATCGCATACACACGAAATATTATAAAATAAAAAAATAATACAATATACTTAGCTTTGCCCTTTGTCACTAGTCATTTTTAATCAAAATTTCTACTATTAGACATTCAAAAAGGATTGCATCTGATGATATCAGGTATTGATAGTACTATTATCCCCACATGACTGAAAGGATAATAATACGAATAGATGAGTTATTAACAAAGTGATTTTTTAAGAGTAGCAAACTCTCCATACAGTAATGCCATCAAGTGCAAGTCTTAGAAATTAATGAATGCAGGAAGTTTTGTGCATAAAATCCCCATCTAGTATCTACTCATCCAATATCCCCAGACTAGTTTTTAGCTTGTGGCTTTCATTAATAAGGAGCTTTGGATCTGAAAGCACTGCATCTAGATCTAAGGATCTGATGTAACCCTCCAGCAGCTACCTTTTACCTATTTAGTTAACTATGAAAACTAAAGCACCTTAATATTTTCAATCCAAGCTCATTCACTTGTATAATCATATAGATCTTAATCCTGTTCAGCATCTATACATTTTGGTGTCCTTTGTTTATCAAAAACCAATCACCATCATATCATAGGCAAGAATTGTATAAAACCAACAAAACATCACATGATCACCATTTTCTATACTTACAAAAGCTGTTATTAACAGTAATAAATTCTCTATATGTTAGTGACACCCAGTGCAAGCCTTAGTAGTCAATGGATTCAGGAAAGTTTGTGTGTAAAATCTCCATCTAATGGCATCATCCAATATCCCCAGACTAGTTTCTAGTTTGTGGCTTTCATCAATGAGGAGTTTTGGATCTGAGAACACTGCACCTAGATCTAAGGATATTGGATGGTTGTTAGAACCTTAGGTGCAGTGCTCTCAAATCCAAAGCTTCTCACTGATAAAAGCTACAAGCTAGAAACTAGTCTGAGGATATTAGATGAGTAGGCAATAGACGGAGATTTTATGCATAAACCTCCCTAAATCCATTGGTTACTAAAGCTTGCACTGGGTGGCACTACTGAATAGAGAGTACTGTTAGTAACAGCTTGGGTAAGCATAGGAAATGGTGATCATATGAAGAAAGTGTGAGTTTCTTAAAATTAATTTTATACAAAATTAGCAAAATTTTTCTTATAATCTCTGGTGTGATTATTATTTTAGTGTTCTGTATTAGCACATAAAATGTTTTGATGTTTGTTAATAAATAATTTATTAAAATAAAAAATTTAAATAGTCTCTTTCATTGGTTTTAGGGAACTTAAATCTTGTATTCCATATGTAAACATATTTTTGGTGGAATCTGTTTCTGTAGATAGTTTTAAAAAGGAAATTCCAATATTCTTTATCCTCATCTTTTATCATTTTATTTCCTTCTCTTTCTCATTGCAATATTATGAGGTTAAATTAATTTTTTTTGTGTGTATACACAACATATAAAATAAAAGATATATTATCTTGATTAATCTGTTTATAATTAACAGAATGACCAAATCAATATTTTGGCTCTATTTTGCATCTTCCATCATATGTTATAAAAATGTTGCACAGACTCTGCAGATAACAATACATATTACAAGTTTAAACATTCAGTCAATAAAAATAAAAAAATGTATAAAGTATATGTTAATATGAAGATTTTCACAGCTTACAGATATAAATGATGTGCTTTGTAGATTCATCTGTGTATTATTCTAATGATTTTGATTATGAATATGCTGATGTTTCAGCTTCATTACACGAGCCATCAACTGGGTGATGAATAGAATATTATAAAGATGATTGTGTAGAGGCGCTGTAAACACTGGTTTATACCAATGTTAATTTTCCACCAATAGAAAAAACACATATAAACTTCTTCCTATTTGGAAGAATATTTTTAAAAACTTATTACTCTGAAGATTTTCTGATTTTTATATTTTCAATTTTATATACTTGGAACTTTAATATTGCTATAAACCAGTGTTTACAGTGTCCATATAAATAAATCTCTTTACAATATTCTATTCATCATTTGGTTTGTGTAATCAAAAAAAAAATTTTGGTATATGCATAATCAAAATCATACACGGATGAACCACAAAGTATATCATTTATACATAAAATATATTTATATACTATATTTTTATGCATACGTTTGTTTTTTTATATTATTATAGATTAATTATTGTCTGACAACAGTATAAAAAAAAAATGAAGTTCTATTTCAGTAAGCCATTTAGCCTTTTCCAATAATATATGATATTAGGAAATACTCTGGTTCTAATACAACTATATTTCAGAGTGTTTCCACTATTTAGTTTTATTTTTTCTACCTATAATTTATTTCCGTTAATTTTATTTACTATTATCTAAAACTCATTTCATTGTAATATATGTATTTATTAGACATTTTGTGTATATGTATGTGTGATAAATCTCATTATTTACTTTAGCGTCTAAATAAAATAATTTTTATTTAAAAAATTTTTATTATGCAATCTTTTCAATTCTATTGTCTGGAATCCGAATATTTGTTTATTGTCTTATAATAGCATTTCTTCTTTTATTCATTTTTCAATATGTAATTTAAAATCACTAAGTGAATGTTGATATTTCTAGAAATAAATGGTAAAAATTATTTATCTTTTAAAAATGATTGATTGTGCTAACCTGTTTTATTTTTAATACAATTATATAATTGCTATTCGCAATAAATCTATGTAATCAGTTTTGAACATTAGATGTTAATGATAGATAAAAGCAGCGGCCATATCAAGCGTTGGTGGCCCAGTGGTTAGCATAGCTGCCTTCCAAGCAGCTGGCCCGGGTTCGCTTCTCGGTCAACGCATTTGACGTACGAAAAAAAAAAGCAATGGCCATGTATTCTTAATGATGATAATTAATTTTATATTGCTAATTTACAGGTCATTTGATCAAATTCCGTAAATTTGTTTTTAAATCTAAAAGTGTTGTAGTTACATTTTTAGAAGTCTGAGGTTTCGTATCTTGTGGGATTTTATTCATTTTAATAAGTTAAATAATGTCTTTTTAAAAAAAACTGCTTTTAATAAGTTTTTTTTACTGAAAAATAAATTCTCCAAATGTCTCATTACTTTTAATCAATTTACACAATAAGAGTTTTGAAGCTACGAGTAACCATCATCGTCAACCCAATCCACTGCAAGATGAAAGTCTCTCCAAGTTCAATCCATCCCCGATATTCTAGCCTCTCTTCTCCACATCACCCCTACACACTCTCTTATTTCATTCATCAATCTCACACATAGTCTCTTCCTGGGTCTTTTATAATCTCTTGGAATCCAGTTAATGTTTCAATTGTCAATCTAGTTTTCATCTCTTCTAGCAATATGTCTGGACCAACTCCACTTCAGCCTTTTTAATTCTTTCAATGATGACAATAAGACCTATTTGTTTTCTAACCCGTGTGTTATGTTTTTGATCTCTTCTTGTTACTCTTAACATGCATCTCTCCATACTTTTTTAAGTGGTCTGAAATCTCATATTGCTCTTCTATTAAGTCTCCAAGTCTCAGATTCATAAGTAAGAACTGGCAAAACACATTTATTAAAAACCTTCATTTTCAAACATATAGGCATATTTCCTTTTAATATTAAGTTATTTCTACCAAAAGCACTCCAACTAAGTTTAATTCCATGATTAATTTCATCCATTATGTTTCCATGTGTTGTAATAATCTGATCAAGGTATTTGTAGTTATTAACTTTTTTTAACTCATCATCATCAATCTTTATTTTCATCTCCTGAGAAAATTTATTTAACATTATTTTAGTCTTTTGAACATTTGCCTTTAGTCCTACTTTTTTACTTTCATCTGATAACTCTTGCAAAGATTTCCTGAAGCTCTGAAACATTATTTGCAAAAACAATACTAGTCACGTATATATATTACATATGCAGAGTTAAATACCTATAAAATTTAAACAGAAATAATCTATGTATGAACAACACTCATATATATATATATATATATTAAAAGGCTCACAGTTTAAAATTTCCTGCCTATGCCCATGAATCTGGGTTTGAATTTCTATTAATCATTCATTAGAGTAGAGATTATCCATTTAATGATTAATTTTTCTATAATGTAATTTTCACTATACCACTCTCATGCAAGGTAGGGATTGTTTTCTATATGCTTTTAATACTTTGTGGATGTGTATAATCATGAACATATACAGTTTCATTGATAAGTGTCAAACTTTCTGCTTTCACAACTTTGTTACAAATCATTTGATGGAAGTATATTAATAATTTTTATTAGTGATTCAATTGGATAAAACTTTAAAATTTTGAGACAATTAGGCTTAAAATTTTTTTTTTATGTAGCTAGTCAGAAAATTTATACAGCTATTTTTTGTTAGAAGATAAAATAAAGAGGGAACTCTTCATACATTAACCATCTATCTGATAATTAAAACATCTTGTAATTAACAACTTCTTTTTTCTTTATTTACCTGCAGAGTGAAGAGCTCTTGGAAAAGTTGTTGCTGGGCAATGGGCTATTTGAAGGCTGTTTTACGATTTACTGTTTAGTTTATTTACATATACATACATGTAGAAAAATATTTATTACATCAGATGAAAAAATAAATAATTAAAAATGAAATAATGTATTTAAATATCTCAAATGTTGTTTAAATAATAAAGAAGATAAAAATTAAATTAAATAGCAATGAGATTGGAGATATGCAATACAGAGGATTTAAACTCCTGCTTTGCTTAATATTGATTTTGATAATTTGTTAAATTAGTGTTTTGATGAGGATAAACTTATCAGATTTGTTAATAATATAGCAGAAAATGAAAATAAATTTGGAGAAATATTAAATAAAATTGATAAATTTATAAAAATGTTGGAAATAATCGTAATTAAATCTAGAACTTTTGCTTAATTAATATTGGAAATAATGATTTTTAATAAATGCAAGGGCTGAAACACACAGGCTTATATATACCTGTGTCTATTGAAACAGTGAGGTCTGCTTTGCAGATCTTCATTTCACCTTTTCTCACCTATTTTCTACCCTCATACCTTAGTTTGAACCCCAATCTATCGTAGTGTGTCTGCAATACGCTTATATACCGAAAATCCCGCCTAATTTTAAACCACGAGTACAATGCTTGTATTATATATATAACTCATTCCCAAATAAAATAAAATATTATGGATTATGTATATGTTCACATAATTTTGATTTATTAAAAAGTAGGTTATATAAGTCGTAATTGCGCACACACTATGATATGCATTTTAAAACATATCAAAATTATAAATTGTTAAAGTTATTTTGTTTGAATCTATTTACAAATATATATTACCGTCGTAATATGTTTTTGATTTAAAATAAAATTCATTTAGTAAATATTCGTTTAGTAAATAGATTCAAATATTGCAATTTAAAAGTAAAATAATTTTCGTTTAATTTAATAAAAGTCATTCCAAATATTTCTGTTAAAATAAATGAGGGACAATAGTTTAATTAGTTAATATTATATAAGTTTATCTAAAAACAGCAGATGTCCACTTAAGGTTTTCTTTAATTAGTAAAAGTAATTTTTAATTAAATCTAGTTTGTAATTCGAATGTCGACAGGGAAATTAACAAAAGAAATTAATTAATGTTGAATTCCTTTAGACATTCGGATGATTTAATTACAGCTGATAAGTCCGATATATTTTTGTAATGCTCCAGGGCAGTTCTATTGTTAAAGTCTACTATAAAAAGGAGAGTTTTCTTTTGTTCTCCATTCTTCTAATGTTTCTAAGAGAAATCATTCTGAGGTCTAATGTTTCTAACCAAAATTATTGTAGTAATTTGTAAATCTTGACATGACGGAGTAGAGCACAAGAAGGCTATTTCTCTCCGAAATGGTCATATGCTGCCATAGACCATCGGAAGTTATCACACAAGGAACCCCAGAACTGCTGCTGCTGCCAAAAATATGAACATTTCCAGATTTTGCTGTTAAATTATATAAAAACCTGCCGACCATCAATCTACCTAAAAATGCTTCTCCAGAGGTAACCCTAAATTAACCCAAGAGCTCTTGTGATAACTAACATGCTATAGCTATTTTAAATTGTTTTCTGATATTTCACATAACTTCATTATGTATTTCTTTAACGTGTTTAAATATACTCAACATTTTGCTCTCTATCCTTGGGTTAATATTTTCTATTTATTAAGCTTTCTGTTATTTTATTATGATAATGTGTCAGAATCGTCTTTGACCGAGTGAATTATTCCTTTTGTTGAAAATAAGACACCGCTATGAAGGCATATTTTAAATTTCTAAATAATTTCCAATTTTATTATCTTGCAAATCACTCGTTCGAGGGCGATTCTTTTCTTTAATATATAATATAATCACATAGTTTAAAATCTACATGTTATTGATTTTAATCTAATATGAGAGTATGTGCGAGGTCAATGATTAAATGTGTCCCCTAATGCATGATTGCGTATATAAATCTATACTTACTTTTCAAACCCGCAAGCATGCATTTTCCTATTTTAATTACCATGTTCTACTTTAATTACAAAGTTCATCATTGACGTCGAGAATGTGCGGACTCTTTTAAATGAATTTTTGGGAATTTGATTGGGCATTTCTCTTAATCCAAGTAAAACCCATTCAGTATGTTTTATATACACTAGTCTCGTATTGCTGGTAAGTGAATTGGTTGTTGAGACCACTTTGTTTTACTTTTCCAAGGATTCTTTACATGGCCAAAGTCCGTTCTCTTTGCGATTTCCAGGCAGAGTGTGTCCACAAATGACATACCTGGGAATTAAATGCAATCGTCACCCAGTCACTAAGTTTTGGCTGTTCATAAAATACTTTCCTATGGGTTAGTGGCAAGATGCCCTCCGTAATCATTCCAAATATTCCATTATTGTTTTATTTTTATATTTATTTTACAAAGCATCCGTGACTTAAACGTGTCACACCCTCCAACTTTAATAAATTCATTATCAGCAATACTGACCTCCCAATGCAACTCTATTATTATTATTCTCAAATAAATGCTTTGATCACATTCCCACTTTGTTGCTTAGTAAGCTTTTGTCCGTGCTATTCTCGAAATCAATAAATATTTTATAACACTTAATTTCAAATATTTTCTTAAACTTGTATAATTACTCAAAGCACCTCGCACATGTTCCTATCTCTTCAAGCACATTATCGTAATGCTATTAGCCCGAGGAATAGAATATATCACTTTGCTTTAAAACCTTTTTGTCATTTATTGGAATATAATGCCAACAATTATTTAATATGCATCCCTGTCTCATATAAGCAGACAGTGGCGTTATATATATAATTTATATAAATAAATTTTGTGAAATTATTTAAAACTAAATTTGATCTCTTATTTTATTTGATTCCTATCACTGTCTCGGTCTATATATATATTTTCTGCATTTCTTTTGTAAATCCATAGACGTTAATTAGCCACCCAAGCTTCTTTTAGTATAGAGTCTTTTGTTTCTCCCTGACCACCAGGCACCGGTCAAAGGTTATACTAGTAGTGGCATCAGATGCGTTATCATGTAGATGGCGCTGTGAAATTTGGACTTTAGATTCGAACTTAGTATATCTAGAAGGCAACCCCTCCTAGAATGTTCAGTTTCGTGTCTGGGGTTTGAATTCTGCAGTGTGTTAGCGAGATAGACGATTCTGACTGTTACATAGTATTTTTTTTTCCGGGTCCATGGCTTGCCCAAACGTGGAGCCTCGATTATTTAAACACCCACATCCCTGTAGATCTTAATTATTTAAACACCCACATCCCTGTAGCTTAATTTTAGCATTTTGTTTCATATTTAATCACTCAAATCCTTTATATTTTTGATATATATAATATTTTTCAAACTCTATATTATCTATTTGCATATATATTTCATGTTTTGTTTGACTTGGGCATTCAATTACTTATACTGTATAATCAGAACTTGTCCAAACTTGCTATAGTGCGATACGAGCCATCTGTATTTATCTGTATTTATTGTTTCACTTAAGTCACGCTATATACGCATAGCGTGAATTACTTAAATATTGTCCCAAGTGAATATTGTGACAATCTATGAATATTTCAAATATTGTATTTTCTATCAAAATAAAGTTTTATCGGCTCAATGCGCAAGATAGCATAATAATAATTTTGTACGGTAATGACCTAGATATGTAATAGGCTATCGTATGGAATTCAAAAATTCAATAATAAATAAAATGTTGTAATCAATAAAAAAAAATGCGAATGTTTTAACGAGTGCCCGTAGTTAAATGGAATAGTTATTAAAATTCATTTTGGGAAGCTAACAGTCTATGGATCCTTTTAACTGGTGACATGGCGCCCAAGGGTAATTTCATTAAACGGAGTTACTTCTAAAATAAATTTTGTCACCAGGCTAAATTCTTTTATATGTAATTTGTTTTTTTTCCAACGTGTGTAAATTTTCTTAGACCAAATAATGAGACGTGAATCGGATCAATAATTATGTAAATAAAAATATATGTATGCTAATCTTAAATAAGAAGGAACGAAATAAGTATACCTGGATCTAGCGAATGTTAACATATATAAATAAAAATTGCTTGAGTTTAAAAATATATATGTTAGCAAAATATTTTGACAGATAGAATTTAAGAGATTTTTTATGTACGGGCAGTAGAATATATGTATGTTGGCAGCAGATTTAAACAAGAAATTTTTGCAGTAGTAAAAGGGTAGTAGTTGGGGTTTTTAGTGATAAACATAAAAGCAGTAATTAGGCCAACAGAACCGAGAGGGAGATAGCCTATTAGCCATTAATAAAATTTTGAAATCAAACGTAATAATCATCGCAGAGAGTCAAACAAGGAAAATATAATAATAGTATTTTTTTTAACCGTATTAGTTTTAGTAAGTTCAACGTAAAACAGTTTAAAAGTTTTCTTTATCAGTGCTATACATTGTGTTTTAAAAGTACACCAATTCGTTCAAAAAAAAAATTTTTTTTTGTTCAGGATAATATAGTTAGCAGTAAAATAAAATAAAAGTCATCATCATCATCGATCACGATAACATCCAAGGCCATGGAAAATACGGATACTAATGAGGTCCATTTCCGGACTATTATAGAATTGTTTAAGCAAGGTGAAGAAAGAGCGAAAAGATGGGAAGAAGAAAGCCGAAGGAGAGGTGAGGAACTTAGAGTGCTGTACAGACTCCTCCCTGGATGGCAAGATATGGCAGATAAACTCCTGAACCAGAAAGTTGAGACAAATGATTCCGCAAAGAAGACTGATACACCAGACCTGGGACCTCGAACTCAGCCAACCAAGCTCAACACTAAAATATTTCATGAAGTTAAAGAATGTCCCAAACTTTCTTTCGAAAGAGTACTTCCATTAAATGATATCCGAGACTTCGGAGATCAAACCC
The DNA here is from genome assembly GCA_028023455.1 of Epiperipatus broadwayi. NCBI lineage: Eukaryota > Metazoa > Onychophora > Udeonychophora > Euonychophora > Peripatidae > Epiperipatus > Epiperipatus broadwayi. The sequence goes on from JAQFVV010012396.1 coordinate 9,434,194, forward strand.
AGCTAACCAAACTTAACACTAAAATATTTCATGAAGTTAAAGAATGTCCCAAACTTTCTTTGGAAAGAGTACTTCCATTAAATGATATCCGAGACTTAGGAGATCAAACCCAGCTAACCAAGCTCAATATTAAAATGTTTCATGAAGTTAAAAAATGTCCCAAACTTTATTTGGAAAGAGTACTTCCAGCAAATGATATCCGAGACTTAGGAGATCAAACCCAGCTAACCAAGCTCAATATTAAAATGTTTCACAAAGTAAAAAAATGTCCCAAACTATATTTAGACAGGATATTCCCAGCAAATGATATATGAGACCTAGGGCCTCAAACCCAGCTAACCAAACTTACCACCAATATCGAAGTATTTAAAAAACACAAGGAAAATATCCCACTTGATATAGCAAAAATATATCAACCAGATGAAATAAAGGAAATGGCCGAATTCTTAACCACTCTGGATTTCAGTCCCTGGGCTAAAGAACTGCCAGACAAGGTAAAGAGGCCTGATAATCGGAGACTGCACTTATTAAAATATAAAGGCAGGTACTACCCACCAGACCCAGGATTATAGTAGTTTTTTTTTTAAAAAAACAACAACAACAAAAAAAAAATGGACATGTCACAGGATAATATAAAAAGGAGATCGGATAAACCAATGTTAAACTTTTAAAATATTAAATATAAAAAAATTGTTGAAATGATAATAGAAAATGTTCGCTAGATGATAGATTTTTTTATATGATCCGGGGATATAATTCAGTTTCGTTTCTTCATTAATTTATATACTATACGTTATAGGTGTTAACTTGTAAATTTTTTTTATGCAGGCTTCATAGGTGGACACCTGTTGTAAGATTTTTTTTTTAACAATTTTTTTTTGTTCCGTCACTAAGGGAATGTGAAACAGTAAGGTCTGCTTTGCAGATCTTCGTTTCACCTTTTCTCACCTATTTCCTACCCTCATACCTTAGTTTGAACCCCAATCTATCGTAGTGTGTCTGCAATACGCTTATATACCGAAAATCCCGCCTAATTTTAAACCACGAGTACAATGCTCATATTATATATATAACTCATTCCCAAATAAATAAAATATTATGGATTATGTATATGTTCACATAATTTTGATTTATTAAAAAGTAGGTTATATAAGTCGTAATTGCGCACACACTATGATATGCATTTTAAAACATATCAAAATTATAAATTGTTAAAGTTATTTTGTTTGAATCTATTTACAAATATATATTACCATCGTAATATATTTTGATTTAAAATAAAATTCATTTAGTAAATATTCGTTTAGTAAATAGATTCAAATATTGCAATTTAAAAGTAAAATAATTTTCGTTTAATTTAATAAAAGTCATTCCAAATATTTCTGTTAAAATAAATGAGGGACAATAGTTTAATTAGTTAATGTTATATAAGTTTATCTAAAAACAGCAGATGTCCACTTAAGGTTTTCTTTAATTAATAAAAGTAATTTTTAATTAAATCTAGTTTGTAATTCGAATGTCGACAGGGAAATTAACAAAAGAAATTAATTAATGTTGAATTCCTTTAGACATTCGGATAGATTTAATTACAGCTGATAAGTCCGATATATTTTTGTAATGCTCCAGGGCAGTTCTATTGTTAAAGTCTACTATAAAAAGAAGGGTTTTCTTTTGTTCTCCATTCTTCTAATGTTTCTAAGAGAAATCATTCTGAGGTCTAATGTTTCTAACCAAAATTATTGTAGTAATTTGTAAATCTTGACATGATGGAGTAGAGCGCAAGAAGGCTATTTCTCTCCGAAATGGTCATATGCTGCCATAGACCATCGGAAGTTATCACACAAGGAACCCCGGAACTGCTGCTGCTGTCAAAAATATGAACATTTCCAGATTTTGCTGTTAAATTATATAAAAACCTGCCGACCATCAATCTACCTAAAAATGCTTCTCCAGAGGTAACCCTAAATTAACCCAAGAGCTCTTGTGATAACTAACATGCTATAGCTATTTTAAATTGTTTTCTGATATTTCACATAACTTCATTATGTATTTCTTTAACATGTTTAAATATACTCAACATTTTGCTCTCTATCCTTGGGTTAATATTTTCTATTGATTAAGCTTTCTGTTATTTTATTATGATAATGTGTCAGAATCGTCTTTGACCGAGTGAATTATTCCTTTTGTTGAAACTAAGACGCCGCTATAAAGGCATATTTTAAATTTCTAAATAATTTCCAATTTTTATTATCTTGCAAATCACTCGTTCGAGGGCGATTCTTTTCTTTAATATATAATATAATCACATAGTTTAAAATCTACATGTTATTGATTTTAATCTAATATGAGAGTATGTGCGAGGTCAATGATTAAATGTGTCCCCTAATGCATGATTGCGTATATAAATCTATACTTACTTTTCAAACCCGCAAGCATGCATTTTCCTATTTTAATTACCGTGTTCTACTTTAATTACAAAGTTCATCATTGACGTCGAGAATGTGCGGACCCTTTTTAAATGAATTTCTGGGAATTTGATTGGGCATTTCTCTTAATCCAAGTAAAACCCATTCAGTATGTTTTATATACACTAGTCTCGTATTGCTGGTAAGTGAATTGGTTGTTGAGACCGCTTTGTTTTACTTTTCCAAGGATTCTTTACACGGCCAAGTCCGTTCTCTTCGCTTATTGCGATTTCCAGGCAGAGTGTGTCCACAAATGACACACCTGGGAATTAAACGCAATCGTCACCCAGTCGCTAAGTTTCGGCTGTTCATAAAATACTTTCCTATGGGTTAGCGGCGAGATGCCCTCCGTAATCATTCCAAATATTCCATTATTGTTTTATTTTTATATTTATTTTACAAAGCATCCGTGACTTAAACGTGTCACACCCTCCAACTTTAATAAATTCATTATCAGCAATACTGACCTCCCAATGCAACTCTATTATTATTATTCTCAAATAAATGCTTTGATCACATTCCCACTTTGTTGCTTAGTAAGCTTTTGTCCGTGCTATTCTCGAAATCAATAAATATTTTATAACACTTAATTTCAAATATTTTCTTAAACTTGTATAATTACTCAAAGCACCTCGCACATGTTCCTATCTCTTCAAGCACATTATCGTAATGCTATTAGCCCGAGGAATAGAATATATCACTTTGCTTTAAAACCTTTTTGTCATTTATTGGAATATAATGCCAACAATTATTTAATACGCGTCCCTGTCTCATATAAGCAGACAGTGGCATTATATATATAATTTATATAAATAAATTTTGTGAAATTATTTAAAACTAAATTTGATCTCTTATTTTATTTGATTCCTATCACTGTCTCGGTCTATATATATATTTTCTGCATTTCTTTTGTAAATCCATAGACGTTAATTAGCCACCCAAGCTTCTTTTAGTATAGAGTCTTTTGTTTCTCCCTGACCACCAGGCACCGGTCAAAGGTTATACTAGTAGTGGCATCAGATGCGTTATCACGTAGATGGCGCTGTGAAATTTGGACTTTAGATTCGAACTTAGTATATCTAGAAGGCAACCCCTCCTAGAATGTTCAGTTTCATGTCTGGGGTTTGAATTCTGCAGTGTGTTAGCGAGATAGACGATTCTGACTGTTACACTATATATGTAATATATAGGGTATATGAGCACAGACTTTCACATGACCCACCACTCTCCACACTATCTCATAACACTGATACACTCGGACACACATCTGTTGAAAAGATAAATAATCACCAATATACGTATTTCATGCTAAACCAACAATCATCAGTTGGTCCAGATTACCATCTCTACACATATATGCTATAAGTGTTCAGATATATATTAAGATAGCCAAAGGTTTAGCATGAAATACGTATATTAGTGATTATTTATCTTTTCAACATTATGTGTGTTCGAGTGTATCAGTGTTATGAGATAGTGTGGAGAGTGGTGGGTCATGTGAAAGTCTGTGCTCATATACCCTATATATTAATAAATGGAAGGGCTAAATTGGTTTTTAACAATGATGGAATATTGTGTATGTTCCATTAAATTTTAATATAAAAAAGACCAAACAAATATTTTAATTGGTATGTAGCTTAGTAAAGATCAGAGTCTTGGCAGAGTGAAAACTTTTGAAATATAGGAGAATAGAACTAATGTAGAAATAATATAAAAATGTAAAAGGATTAAAAAAAATAAGTGAAAAGTATTATCTATCAAGAAAATCATGGAACAGAAAAGGAATTGAATTAGGCACATGTTTAAAGGTAGAGAAATGTCAAAACTAATGAACATGTATGGTAAGAGAAAAATAGATGAATAAAGAAAAAAGATTGAGAATCTTAATAAAATAATTTGAAAAGTAGCTTAAAGAAAATGGTAAAGATTGATGTGCAGATTTTGCCTCATGGCAGATAATTAATTATGATAATGACACATTATGAGATGTGTTGAAAAAGAAATGATTTTATTTGGATTAAAGTACTATAGGAAGGAGGCCACAAATTTGTATGTTTTCATTTTTCCTCCCTACATTCCTATTATCAATTATTATACCTAGCAGAAAAAGAAATTTCTTTTAGTAATTCATTAAAAATCCAATTAATTTACCATCTCTCACTGTAAATATATGTAGCCTTTATTGACGCTCTAAATAAATGTTTTCATGGCTTTCATGATTTTGTCCAATAATAGAATAATGGACTATGGAGATCAAGATCCATGGATTGTAACTGTTCTCAAATTTCTTAAGAACTCCAGAGTTATCATTTACTTATTTTTTAACATTTTATATAAAATACAAATATATATTATTCTAATCTTGAAATGTGAGACTATTATTATTAAGAGTGAAGGCTTTTGAAATGTGGATTTGGAAAGATTAGAAAAAATATGTTGAGAAAGTAATAAAGTAGAAGTATTAAGATAATGAATCAAATTTTTTAAAAAAGATTATTGATTAAAAAAATTTTAAAGTGAAAGAAGTAAACAATACTTAGAGATAAAAGAATTATAAAAGTATATATTAGAAAAATTTATGAGTATATATAAAAGGGAAAATAGTTGACTGAACATATCAAGGAAATAAGCAAATCTCAAGAAAGCAAAAACAAATTAAAAATAAAATGAATAAAAAACTTCAGGGAAGATAATCAAATTTATATGCAATTTCTCTTTTTTTACATAACTTAAAATGATAATGAACATTGCTATAATTTATAGTGATGTGATGCAATTATTCTTGCAATCTAAAAAAATAATACTATAATTACAATATACTTAATATATAGGGTATATGAGCACAGACTTTTACATGACTCACTACTCTCCACTCTATTTCATAACACTGATACACCTAAACACATATATGTCAAAAAGATAAATAATCAGAATCTCAGGGTGGCCTTTGAGCGTTCTATCATCAGATTTTCAATTGGATGGACAATTGAAGAGTTGGAGTATGGAATGGATTGAAGCCAGTCCATTAAAGTATGAAGATTGACTATCTTAATATATATCTGGGCACTTACTGCATATATGTGTAGAGATGATAATCTGAACCAACTGATGATTGCTGGTTTAGCATGAAATATGTATATTGTTGATTATTTATCTTTTCGACATATATGTGTTCAGATGTATCAGTGTTATGAGATAGAGTTGAGAGTGGTGGGTCGTGTGAAAGTCTATGCTCATATACCCTACCCTATATATTACATTTATTTATACAGGTATATAATAAACCTGTATTTCAGTTAATATACTTAATAATATTTTTTGAATAATGATCTTTTTTATGATGATAATTATTAAAATATAATTTGAATATTCTACATTATAAAATTAGTGAAGTAATTGATTCACATTTATACATGCTGCTTATAAGGATGAAAAAAAAAAAGGGAATGGGGAGAAAAGTCTGCTTCATCAGATTCGTAACTTTAGATTAGCATTTTTTTAAAATTACATTGATCAAATACAAAATGATTACTCAAATCAGATTTTCAATTAGTTAAAGATATATTTAAATGGAATTACAATCTAATGCAAAGAATAGTTACTGAATAGTAGATATTCTTCTATCATTGTTAGAATGCTCATTATAGTTGGCTGAAGTGAAAAAATAGTAGAGTCTGGATATTAGGGTCCACAGATTGTATTTAATTATGCCTCTTCCAGAACTTATGAACTACCATACAATGAAGCTATTTAATTATTTTACCCTGTATGATTTAGTGCCATCTAGAGTGCTAGGTTATGGAGCTTAAAATTTACAGTTCACACCCAGTTGTCATTTCCAGCACTCAAACTTCCTATGGATTCACAAGAAGTAAAGAAATTCAATTATTTAGTTTATTTATAAGTTTTAATGCTAATACATACAGCTTGTATATCTTTAACTTTGTTTCCAACAATTAAAAAATCAGAGTTCACAAAGTTTACTTTTAGTTCCCATATTCTTCTAAGCTTTTTCTAACCCATTGTAGTTGGAAATAATTTTTATACAGTTTCAATTCTTTTGTTATTTCATATCTTCTCTAAAATGTAAAACCAAATTCATTTGAGCTATGCTAATTTTGACACAACTTCAATTAACTGATTTAGAATATTCATATCTTAATGAAATAATCTTGGGAATGTATAATACACTTTCTTCAAATCACTAAATAATAAATTCTTTTTTTAAATTATTATTTATATTTGAATATGTAAATATATTGTAAATACATGACTGGCTAGCAGTGAATTCTTGTTTTTATCTTGACTTAGTCGTTTGCTTTAGCTACTACAACTAATTGAGCATATAATTTTCTGAAATTACTAAAAATTTTCTTGTATTCAATCTTGTGGCTTCAACAGTGCTCCATTATACTGATGTATTTTAATTTCCAATAAAGTGATTAAATTAGTCACTTATAAATACTACCATGCTTCTACCTTCTTATTTAAGTAGATCCATATGCACTACCCCTGATATCATTATTTATTATGATTTTAATTCTTTTAGAATCTTTTTTACATTTTTTTCTGCAATTAGAAATTATTAGTTGTTGTTTTTTTAATTCTATTTATATATATATTTGCCTTTATTGAATATATCAAGCTAAAAACCTAATAAATAAGCTGATCCAATTGCTTTTTTTTTTTTTTTTGCTGTAACAGTTTTCTTTATTCTTCATTTAATTATATTATAATTTTTCTTTATCGTGTTGTTTACTAAGTAGAAATGTATTTCTTGTTTGCTTTGTTTAATTAAATTTTCCAATTTAATTTCTAAATAATATACATTATATATTATTTTTTTTTGTTTTTCATTCGTATGATTCTATTCTGACCTAGATTCCTTATATTCATTTTTTTGGGTAATTATATTTAAATCATGGAACATGTATTACTTCAAGATTTTGTTGATTTAAAGAAGTTTATTCTTTATCTTCATCTTATAATGATGGTACACATCTTTGACTACACAAATCTTGGTACTGTTCTATTAGCCGATGTCATTATATTTTTAATTCATTGCACATATTTCTGAAAAAGAAAGAAAAAAGGTAAATAAATATTTGATTTTGTTTTGATAGTAAAAATATTGCTATTATTTATATTATAATAATTTATTTTAATTCAGGACCTTATACAAGGTTTGTTTGAAGCAAAATATACCTTAGTAATAAACCTGAGTTTTAAAAAATGCTGATTTGTATTTTTTAATTTAAATCTTATATTTTTTTAAATCATAAGATGAAGTGTTCAGATAATAAATAATGTTTAAACATCCAAGTTCCTATGTCAATATTCAATCCAGGCTTCTGTTTTACAGCCAATCATTTTTATAACTGGGCTGATTACAAATTTACATTTTTTATATACTCATACAAAAATGCATATATTGATTTATTTTATATTTTTATCTTCCTTTCATGATAAAGTACTTATAATACATTAAAGATCAGCCTTTCAAGCTATTGTGCATACGCTTTTTACGAGTGTTAATAATAAATGAATACTTTAACTCCCAACACAAGATATAGTATTTAAGAAAGAATAAAATGAATCCACTTATTCTTTCCAACCCAAATGCTTATATATGGGCAAATCTTAAGTACTAGAAGTGAAAGTGTGAGGATAGACCACTCACTTTAAATTACTGTTTACGATGTCTGAATGAATGACATCGACGAAATTATCTAGAATTTACTAAACGTCATTCTCAAATGAAACTTAAACATATGTAAATAAGCATTTATTTTATATAGCGTATTTTTTTCTCATTATATATATATATATTACTATAGGAAGCATTTTTCATTTTCTCTTATATGAAAAAATTTAGGTTTATAATTACATATGTTCACTATTATTGGATTTCCAAGTAGTATATCTAATAAACACTGTTTTCTAATTCTATGCTCAACAAAAAATAGATACTGATTTAGAGTACATTCACTCCATTTTGAATTCTAAGGACCACCCAATATGTAAATTCATATTTTAGTCATGTGATTTGATCAATGAAAGTTAAATGAAATTTGCAATTTAATTTTTGAATTATTGATGTAAATTGTGATTTTATAACGAATGGTCATATCATGACCACACATGCATTAATCCATGTCATTTATCATTTGTATGTATTGCAGTGGTTTTGGGTAGTCCTTAAAATTTAAAATGGTGGTGTGTGCACTTTAAATCAGTCCCAATAAAAATATATATACAAAATGTAAAGCCCTAATAAAAAAGTGACAGGAGAAAGATTAAAATACGTGCAGTTTAAGAAATTAAAACTCGATTAGTATGGTCTGTTTAATTATGACTTTTTGTTAAGTAGAAATTTAAGAACTTAAATATGTATACATTAAACTAGTGTTTTTTAAAACACTTTTTTTTTATTATCAAAGAAAAAAGTACAAGGATATTCTTATTGTTTGGGAATAGGAAGTCATCATAGGAATTGTAATTTTAAACATAATCAATTATTAAACAATTCAAAACAAAGCAAAACTCTCCATATAGTAGTGCCATCTTGTGCTAACAAGAGCAATAAATGGATGTTAGCACAAGATGGCACTACTATATGGAGAGTTTTGCTTTGTTTTGAATTGTTTAATAACAATTATGTGCTAGTATGAGTTAGTGATCATGTGATGTTTAGTGTGTTATAATCAATTATGTTAGAAATACATTACAGAAATATAATTTATGATATAAATTATATTAATTTTAATAACTGTATAAGCAAACATTAGATAATAAATATCTAGCATTGAGAATTCTTTAAGATTCTTTTATAAGTCAGATTTTCTAGAATATTTAACAAATTTGCAAATAAAACCCTCTCATATTAAAGTAATCAATTAATCATGAAAAATTAGTTCACTTTCATTTGGTGGTAGATTAGTCATTGATATTTCATAGAGGTGAAACATTATTTTAGTGGTTATTTTAATAAGGCTTCAATCTAACCAGGTGTCAAAAAAAGAAGTATTTAAACTTTGATCAGTCAATACTATTCTAAGAGCATCTACTAATACAAATAATGATATCAACAGTAGCACAGCAGTAACCTTAACTGACCAAACAAATAAAGAATGCTCAAAAATCATTCCCTAATATTGATTCTTTCAAATAATAATGTAGATATAAATTATATTAATTTTAACAACCCTGTTAAAAAACAATAGCTATTAAATATTTGTACTCTCAGAATATATAACATTTATGAAATATTAATTTTTAAAAGTGCATACTATAATAATGCTTTAAGAGTCAGACTTTTAAGTCATTTTAATAGCTATTGTTTGTTTGCAGAATTGTTGAAATTAATAAAATTTATATCTGCATTATAATCTGAAACTATAAGCTGATTGAATCAAGACTTCATTAAGATTGTTGCTAATGTAAACTTTTATTGTAAGAAATATCAAAGGTTGACCTACTAGGCATATAAAATTTTGAAAATGAGGTGATAATGGATCTGCTTTTCATCTGATTAGTAAATTATGTTGATATGAAAGAATGTTATTTGCAAGTATATTAAAACAACTCTAGAAAGTCTAATTTTTTTTACAGCATGCATATTCAAAAATTATTTCTTCATAGATAGTTTTATAATACATTGAATGAGAGCATTGAACTTTCCTCTAACAGGCCATTATTTAACCAAGATATAAGATGTTATATACGGCAGAATTAGCTGTTAGACAACACCTGATATTAAACAAAGCAAAGCAAAACTCTTCATACAGTAGTGCTATCTTGTGCTTTGCTTTGTTTAATAACAATTATGTGCTAGTATGAGATAGTGATCATGTGATGTTTAGTGGTTTAACACCTGATATTAATAGTGGAAGAGATGTTAAATAATATTCAAATTATAGAATTTTCTTATTGTATAATTTCTTATATCTTAGTTAAGTGATGAGTTAATAAATGAAATTTAAATATTATTATTTTTAATATTATTATTTTAAACATACTTGCTTCATGTTGAAATTGATTGTTTATGAAAGACGGACAGCTTAAAATGTATGGGTATATCATTTGGGTACTTCTTTTAAAGACACTATGGGATCAAAATTCAACTTAACTATTAATATAAGATTTACAAAGTGGGTTATAAAACAACTTTACATTTAAGATGTAATTCTAAATTTAAGATGTTAGAATAAATTGTACTGAGAAGATAGTAAGCTATATCACTGACAATAATTAAGTGTTATCATTTGTTCACAATGCTCTATTGCCTAATTATTCAATCTATCTTCAGATAAATAACTTAAACATATGTAAAGCAGGCAAAAAACCCTCCATATAGTAGGGCCACCTTGTGCTAACCAGAGTAATCAATGGATGCCAGAAGGCTTGTGCATAAAATCCCTATCTAGTGCCTACTCATCCAATATTCCCATTGATTACTCTGTTTAGCACAAGGTGGCACTACTATATGAGTTTTTTGCCTGTTTACTAACAGTTATGTGCTAGCATGAGATGGTGATCATGTGATGTTTAGTGGTTTAAACATATGTACAAGGTTAAAAGAACATAGTTACGCATTATTACATGCTGTTTTATTTAAAGGTTCCTAGTAAAAAGATATCAAATAGCTTTATTGCTTAAGCAATCATAAAAAGTTTGATTGTTTTAAATAGTACTGGAACCAATCAGAGGATGACATACTCTAGAGTCTGAAAACCAACACTGCACTAAACCATATCCTTAAGAGACTTTTATTACTGAATATGATTTTTTTAATTCTCACACTTTTAAATGTTATTAATTTTTTATTCTGGTTTTGTGATCATTGTTTAATAACAAACATATTATAAGAATCATGAAATTTGGCAATTTAATAAATGGCTTGATTAAAAATTATAAACATGAAATGCTATATTGAATTTCTTAACAATTTTCTTTATAAAATTTGCCTTTTTGTCTATCTAAAGTCTATTTTAAAAGGAAAAACAAACACATGTTACACAATAAAGAAACAAGTTATCCAATTTAAATAAACTTCCTCCATCTCTTTTTTCAAAATTATAAATGCAAAGTTCACTGACTTAAAAACAAGTACATTGATCAGTTTTGAAAAATATATCAAGTTTAGATATATTTAAATACAAAATAATATTGTTAGTTTTTTTTAACAAAAAGGTGACAAAAATTTCATAAAGATATGATCAATTTAAATGGGACATTTGCATATTTTCTCCCTGCAGTTTAAAAATACATAATTTTTATTTTGTTTTAATTATTTTTAAGCACTCTAGTTTATTTAAAGATGTATACAAAATCATATATGTTCTAATAATTTCATTGTTCCAACATGATCATGTGCAATTTGTACACATACATGTGTGTATACATTGGTTGTCAGAAATTCGTTTAGTTTTAATGTGCAAAAACATGCTTTTGTCTATTTACAAAAAGTTTTCACATAACATAATTAGTTATTCTCATTAAAAAAACATATTAAGTAAAATATGACTGAAAATACAGTAAAACATCAATTATTTAAAGGCAAATTATCAAATAACCCTATTTTAAAAATAACACTACTTACTCTTAATGAGATGATTATAACGATAAATCATGCCATTGAATTTATGTGTTTTTAGTTATTTATTAAAAGATATATGAGATTGATTTGATAAGACTTATTATTAAACTACTTCAGAAAGTTTACCAAATGTTTATTTTAATATTGTTTTAATTATTAATAAACTTGGAGGTTTTTTTTTTAAATGTCATAGCATCGGCCGGGACGCGAACCCGCAACCCAGGCAACTGCCTGCAAGTGCAAGGCAGTCATGCTGACCTCTCGACCACCAATGCAAGACATAAACTTGGAGTTTAAATATAAACTTTCTATATTAACATATTGAAATGCATTTTTTTTAAAAAAATCTACTACTATTTGAAACATTTTATAAAATATATACTATTATAAACTTCATATTTCTACTAGTAGAATTTAAATATAATGACATTTCTGGAATTAATAATTCTACAATTTCAATATTCAAAGTCTGATTTACTCATGAATGAAAGGAATGTTTTTTCTTCCAATTTTTTATACTATTTAAGTTGATTGAACTATTTGAAAAAGTAAGAGGAAAATAAAACCCACTGTCCTCTTATCTAAAATAAAAGAGCAGATAGCATAGCAATTTTATGAAATTAAAAGATATAAATATTTATTATTTATACAGATCTTAAAATTTGCAAACAGTTTGTTCATCTGCATAAAGAAGTGGTTTTCTTCTTTATAATCCAATGCTAAGTGTACTTTCAGTGAAGTTCCCCATACAAATACAAACAAAACAAAAATCAATATTATATAAATCTAAAACAATAATAAATCATCTAATAAAATGTTAATATTGTTATCTTATTAAAAGTCACTGTTAATTTGTTACTTTATATTAATATTTTAGTTTAAAAAACCTTTGTAGGACTTTTTGTGCTATAAATATGTTACATAATTCTACTGTTTTCATTATGTAAAATAAAAGTCCATTAAAATGAGATATTGAAAGAATAGATTGATGCAACATGTAGCCCAATAGGCCTATTCAAGAATTGAATTCACTTCATGCTTTGCACCATGAAAAACAGGAAGGAAAGTGAAGACAGACCTAAATGCTCTTTTATTTATGATATTCTTATTTACAACTACTTAGCTCAGAAAAATTCAAATTAATTATTAACCATTGCATTTTAACATAAATAATGATTATATTATAGATGAAGTACTTACTTCAATGAAATGTATTTAAGATGGAATGAATAGGATCTTTAATATTTTTATGCTCAGGGCAATTTACCCATTAAAAATTGTTGGCTTATTTTGAAATTTAAACAATTTCCAATAAATTAACAAGTAATTGTAAATATATTTTCTAAAATATTAGATTAATTTGCAATGTTTAGACATTGCATTAAGAATTATTACTAGAAATGATTTGGTGGGAATGTTGAGTATGTATAATATTAATTGCAAACATCCATTGACTTAGCTACATAATTTTTAAGCAGTAACATCAGAAAGTCTACTATTTGCATATTCCATGTTTTAAACATAGTTTGCCTTCTATATTTTGTACAGCCCATAATTTCTGTAAAAAAATATTTCTTATTTTATTCTTATTGAGAAATTTATTTTTTTCTCCATGTAATTAACACTTTCATTTATTTGAAATATTAATTCTATAATTTAATTTCAGTCTTTTGTCAATAATAGACAGTTGCTGTTACTGTCACAGTACTTTGTAAATTTTATAAAGACAATACTTGAAATAATGTATGCATATCGATTTTTTTTTAAATATTGGGAATTTATCAGTTTAAACTAAAGTATAAAATGTATTACATTTTTAATATATAGATTGCAGTTTTAGAAACTTGAGCCGAATTGCAGAAAATACCCAAAATACAAAATTCTTTAAAGTACAAGAATGTAAAAATTCTGGTAAATCTTGATTGGTCAGTAAGAAATTATGTACTTGTGAGTTTTCAAGTAAATCAAGATGGCAGACAGTATTTTTGATTAATGTTGGAATTATGAGAAAAAAATTTGATTGTTTACATGCATAATTAAGCATATGAAAATTTTTGACAACAATCTTATTCTTTTATTTCCTAAATTTGTCAATTAAATTAAATTTTTTAATATTGATATACTTTCACTACTTAAAGTGATTGAAATTAGAACTTGAAAATGATAGTAGGATATTGCAAAACATAAGTAGAATTGTAGAATAATATACATGCATATGGATAAAAGAAAAATTTTCTTCATACAAAAAATAAATTTGTAAAAAAATGATTGTTAAATATAATTTTCAAATGTTAGAATTAGTAGACCAATTTTGAAAGAAAAGAGCTATTTATTTATTAAATTAATTAGAAGTGCAATATGTGGATGAACATGATTTTATATAAAATAAATAATAAGAGGGAAATGTTATTTCTGATTAGGAAGTTGTTATGATATGGTACAGACATAGTGGTGAATATGGGGAGGTGGGATATCACATCATCATTCTCATAAATAATCAAAACCAATGAGAAAATATAAAAAGAATAAAATGGATAAATAATGAGCATAAAGAGTCAGTATGGAATAAATAATATATAGTTATACTAATAATAAGTTATAAACTACAAATTACCCAGAATTATCCATAAATAATTAACTCAGAAGAATAATAAATTCAACAATCATCAGCAATCAATTATCAACCTTGCGATTGGATCTAAAAAGGGTACATTATAAATAGGCTAATTATCTAGCCACTACCAAACCTAGTGCATTACATACAAACAATTATTTGGATGCACATATTTAAGTGCTAATCTATCACTCATAATAAAAAATAATGCTGGTATACTTATAGATGCTGATCATCAATGCTCTGATCATATAATACCACTAGTGTACCAGCCAACCATAAACTTAATTTCTAATAAAAAACAAAATGCAGTGAATGAACTTTAAATATGATACCTTTGTGCCATCCAGAGTTGTCATTTGAATGTCCAAGCACAAACATAAACCTTCTACATCCATATAACTAATCAGTATACTTTCTAGAGCTAACTCAAGATCATGAATCTAGGGGCTGCACTGTGAACAAGAGATTATATTTGACAGCTTATTCTACACTATTTGAATAATTTTATTGGGTTAATTTTTTTAAAAATTCCTAAAACACTAAGCTGTAATAAAATGAAGTCACACATACTTCCAAATCATAGAATAGATAGCTGGAGGAATAAAGACATTAGCACTAAAATATTTTTAAACAATTAATACACTAACTTATTAATAAGTAAAAAAATTAAAATGATATGATAATTCAAACAGACATTTTATCAAAAAATATAATTTTTTATAGCAAGAGTGATTCACCATTTGATTTTCATTCATTAATTTAATTAGCTTTTTCTCTCATTGAGTTATTTCCTTTTCAATAAGTAAAATTGAAAAACAACTTTTTAATCAAAAATAATGAGTTAAATTAGCTTAACCTTTATATAATTTTGGAGAAAAGGCAGAAAAAACATAAAAATTAAATTACCTAAAACCTCTTTACAAGAAAATGTTATCTTAATAAAAATATGCCTTCTTACCAATTATTATTTCTATAATTTTTTTTATTTTTAAATGAAAGTAAAATGTGCACATTAAAAAATACCTTTACCATGGATTTTTATTTGGAGTTTTTCTGGGAAATTATAATTTACAGTTCTTCCATGTTGGCCTTTTTCTTGAAGGCTTTTTCAGTCCAGGCTTATAGAAGTTTCCCTTAACACATTTTTAGAATAATGCATAATGTTAATTTATCTATTTCTGCTATACAATATTTTCAGAGTCACAGAGAATGATTTTTTCATTTTCTTCCATATATTTATTTCCAAGTCAGACTATCACATAATGAGTTTATTAATTTTTCTTAATAGTTTTTCAGGTCTGGCTAAATACATTAAGTTAGGGACAGTCATGCTCTTGGATGAAAACAAGCTTATTGCAAATTACATCAAGGGTATTTTTCTTCTTTACATTTTTCTAGAGAGCTGGTTGTTTAGCTTTATCTAAATCTAGGGCACATATTTGTCTTCACCTTCATTTTAGAAAACATTTTTAAACAGCTGAATTTCTGCATTTGTTTAATAACTGCATTAACAATCACTCCTAGTACATTCCATAATAGCTGAGCCAAGAAACACTACTATTGCTCTCCTCATTAGCTGGACCAAGAATAACTGCTTCTTACAAATCATTCAAGTTTACTAATTTATCAATATCTCTATTTTTGGAACAGTCTAGTCCAACCAATCATAATTCTGTCTTTCACATGACCAAATTAAAAACTGACCAATTAGATCTATTTTTATAAAAAAAAATCCTCTATATTTGTCTTTTTCTTATGCCAAAAGAAAAAAAAATCCATTAATTACACTGATCTGATAAACATTGCTTGTTATAGAAGACAGAAAAAAAAACTCTAATTAATTAGAACAAAATTTAACAAAAATGTTGAGACTTTATATATATTTCTTTTTAAAAATAGTATTAAAGATAACTGCTTTATCTCTCTTAAAAAATTAAAATGAAAAATTTTTAAATAATTTACTGAAGAGAATTTTTTTTCTTCTTAGAACTTTTTTCAAAATTAAAATTAATACTTGTAGATAATTAAAATTACTGAAGAGAGAAAACAAAAGTAATTGTTTATTTTATATTTTTCTTTTTCTTTTACAAATATTTATAACTTATAATAATATTCACTTTATGTTTAAAAAATGTTTGAAATTCTAATATTATCGTTTGATGAAAAAAATATTTAAACAAATCAAATACCCACTAATATTAATAAAAAACTTGAAAAAATTAAATATTATTTTTCCATTAATTAATATATTCTAAACTTAAGGAGATAGTAATATTGGCATGGCCAGAGTAGGTCACTGCCTATAATATTACAATATGTTATTAGCTAGATATTCGAAATTTCCTCCTTGACATGTATTTGCAAACATATACATCATTCTAATTTTTTTTATTTATGTTGTGTGTGAATGCACATATATGTAATTGCTTTCTCCATTATATACACATACAAAGATAAAATATAACTAATTATATTTTGAGAAAGTTTCCTTGTTGAACTATTATTATAATTATTTCTCTTTTAGTTAAATTGTGCAGAATAAATTAATATTAGTTGTTTTCTACTTAAGAACATTACTACTGATAATCACTTAAAGATGAAATTAACCTTTAATAATCATATAATTTAGAAAGTTAATTTTTTCAATAGTGAAATATTAAAAAAAGTAAAACGAATAAAACCAATTTATGAAATACTTTCATTTTCAAATAGATAGATAGAAAGATAGATAAAGAAAGAAAGGAATATATAGAAAGAATAAAGACTATCATTAATGACAAATAAAAAATAAATAATTTTAAAAAAAATAAAAATTTTACTAATTAAAAAGGTGAAAATATTAATAATGTATATTAAAAGATGATATGATACGATAAAAAAAATTGAAAATAACTTAAATAATTTTAAAGCGAATCTAATTTTTATTTATGGACGATTGGTTAGAGATATAAAGAAAGCAATTTAAAAATCTATTCTAAATCAATATATATATAACACATTTCTCAATGCACAAATATATATGTAAATTAACTATAGGTTTATAAATAGGTACCTTCCTCAATAATAATAAAGATCACATCTTATTGCAGTTATGTGTGCATTTTTTGCAAACATTATACATTTTTATTCATCTAATTAATCTAGGTTAACTTGGTACCTTTATCTTGAACATCAATTAAATACCATGTACACATACATATAAAGGGAAAAATAAAACATATACAGATATCTATAAACATTTATACCTCACATGCATATATTTGTGATTAATACTATGATTATATGCCAAAAAATCATTATAATAATGAATGTGCCTTTAAAGTCTGAAAAAAACAACAACAGATGGTAGAAGTAGATTTTCCGGAAGTTGACAGCATTTCATTAGAATGAAATTTCATTTCATTTGTTTTTTTAAGCTGTTCAAAGGCACCCTATTGTCAGCTATTTTCTTATTTTTTACCACCAACCTTTCCAAATATTATATGTTTTTTTATCAGTTCACAGTATGACTAAAGTCATTTATGCTTCAAGAGAGAGTTTAAGTCATTAATCTGATATATCTATGTGTTTGTTATGTCTAAAACCATTACCACACTTCCAAAGCAATAGTATTTATATTCTCATTTTACATGTCCAATTTTCACACCCATAAAGAATCATAAAAAATACTATATCTTCATTAATCCTAATCCTCATATTTAAAGATATGTTCTACATTTAAAAATCATTTTGAAGTTATCTACTATAACTTTGATTAGTGCTAGTACGTGATGAATTTCTTATCAATTGCATTTGATTAATAATACAATAATACATTATTAATTTTAAAATTAGCTGCTTATCATCTCATCATAATCTTTAACTTCTTTTTATTTAACTGCAATGTCATATTTTCACAAACTTTTTTAATGAGAGTCTTGAAGTGTTATTTAAGGTGATGTCATTAACAGGCTGAGATTGTTGTTATTTCTTCCATTAATCCTGAATCCATATTTCTCATCAACCAATTTAGTTTTTCTTATCGCTTATTTTTGGTATACAAATTGAGTATATAGTGTAATGTGAAACCAATTGTCCACCATAATCTGTTTTATGTAGCTTCAAGTTCTGCACAGAAAATTTTCATAAGAACATGAAAATATTTCTACATCTATTTTTAAATAGTCAAAATAAGAGTCATAGATCACATGACCCTATCTCTTAAGCTTGTAAGTTATAAACAATGAGGATTGCCAATTCCTCTACAAGCTTTATGATAAATGCTTAGCCAGAGCCAGCACTTAAAATATCTCTGTCAGGAACCCCTTCCCAAACCTCTGACCATGGTTTCATGCTTTGGCACTCCTCAGAGAGGTGTCAGGCTACTATATGGTATGGCTGAAGATCTATCAGCCCCATATAGCTATTTGAGTTGGATAGCTGGGTTTGAAGACATGTAGATGTCTGAAAATTTCAGATTTTTCACTCAATATATAACTTTTAAATAAGTGCTTTGCTTTGTCTGAACCTAGCCTGACACGTCTCTGAGGAGTGCCAAAGCATGAAACCATGGTCAGAGGTTTGGGAAGGGGTTCCTGACAGAGATATTTTAAGTGTTGGCTCTGGCTAAGCATTTATCATAAAGCTTGTAGAGGAATTGGCAATCCTCATTGTTTACATCTATTTTTGTAAAATCTGTCTCTACTTTAACATGGTCAACAGAAACAAAAGTTATGATATAACAATAATACATCTAAATATTGCTGCAGTATTCTTTGATGTTTTTTATCATCCATTGCTTACCAACACTAATGGATTTAGCTTTTTAATCTCTTCTAAACTCAGCTTGTATATCCGAATGTTAAATATAGTATGGGCTTTATGATTTTCAAAATAATCATATTTGCAAATGATATAGAAAATATAGTATGAAAGTGATTATATTCTGTTGAGTTTTATTTAGTTTAGAAATAAAAATTGTTTTCTTCCAATTTGTAGACCATAAAATAGTTTCCAAATTAATTGTTTTTTTTTTTTTGTTTTCTGCAAAATTTCTGATGCAACACCATTATTTCCAACAGGTTTTGTATCAAGGTTAATTTAACCATATCCTTTATTACTGAATATTCTTCATTGTAGAGTATCTCATTACCATCTGTAATTTAAAAAAAGATCTCTCTATATATAAAATCAAACAGACAGATAATTTTGATGGAGTGACATTTATGTGAATGCTGGATTCAATGACAATTTGATGATACCAAATAAAAATAAAAAGATCAATAACAAAGCTATTATGTATTAAAATTTTTGCTGTTTTTCTGCTGTTTTAAATTTTCCTTTTTTCTCTTACTTTGTTAAATAAGGCTATCTAAAATGATTCCAATTTATAGCAACACAACAACTCTTGTTTCATCAGCTTAACTTGTTTAATGTCTAGGCCACCATACTGAATTATTAAAAAACTGGCTTGAGACAAAATTTTCACAATAACTTCAGGTTTTAATAATGTTAGAGCAAAAACATTTTACGTTGATAGAAACTAGAAAAACTAAGGAAAACCATAACACTAAGATAAATAATGATAACCACTTAAAAAATAAGGAAAAAAAAGAAATTTCAACATCTGACATAATTTTTACTTTATTGTTTGTTCATAATTTTTAATTTATCATTAACTAAGTTTAAATTACATCTTCATTGATAATTGTTTTGTATTACTTACAAAATTATCCTTCAAATCATATATAATACTTATTACCTGAGTCAATCCATAGCTTCAGAATCTTCACAAGTATTCACATAAGAATTCTACATCTTTATCTTGTCCGCCAAAAGTTACTAAATCTCAAAGGCATCTATAAGAAAAAGATTAATCTAATAAAAGTTACAAAACAAATCATTTCCAGAAGATGGTATGTATTTGTCATCATAGCAATTGGCTTCTTGTCTATCTAAAACTAGAAATTGTAGGTTACTATTTATATCACTGATAAAATGAGTTTCATCTCTTCATTTTTTTTTGTATACATCAGTGGTGTTTATATTCTTTATGCACACCAGTGGTGGTATCTTATTATATTTATTATCCCACAAAGATATAATTCATTTCCATATACCTCATTTGCTAGCTATAGACTTGAAAATAATGTGATGCAAGATGTGGCAAAACTACTGACTCCACAGCATGAGTACCAAGGCATGGGCAAGAATCAGAATTTGATTCTTTGCCTGCATACAATTCCATGTGGTATATACATAACTATTGTAGTTATCTCCACACACACACACACACCATTTGAAATCTCTCTTTGTTGGTTTTAAGTGTTTGTATTTTCACATGGTACTGTATCCAGTAAATTTTGTGATTGCTTTGTCAACTGCAAAATTTCTGTATATTTGCTAATCAGTCCTAAAATTTACATTATACTGCTTTATATCTTAATTTTATATATATAGACATTACTTCTTATATAAACACAAACATGCATTTGCAAACTTAAAGTTAGTAAATACATAGTAATAAATATAGTAAAATAAATATAGTATAAATTATTAAACCTTTTGAAAATCATTATGTCTATAAAATAAGTTGCCTAATCTTAGATCAGAGCCTCAGAATTACATAAATTACATTTGTTGTATTTGAATACAAATGCTTAAATTTATTTATGTATAATAAAGAGCATAAATGATATATAAATTATATACTACTCAGACACCAATACAAACATAAACACACCATTTATCCAGTAATTTTTAGAAATTTACTATTCGAATAATTAAAAAATAAAAGTTTTAACACAACCCAATATTCTGATTACATGTTGAAGTCCAAATGTGAATTATCAGCACAGATGTTTAAACATTTCTGCCTTTATTTTCTACATGAAAACTAGTAAACTGAGGGGAAAATAAAAAAATTAAATGAAGGTATCCACAAAAATATTCATAAAAAATCCAATTTTTTTCAGATTTAAAAAAAAATGGACACTGTTAAAAAGAAAATTTTAAAATGCAACAATGTCATGCTTGTAGTTTCATGTAATTTTAAAAAGAGCATAACATTTCAATGAAGCACCACTGCTGCACTGCGTTACCACTGTAACTACTGTAACGGTCAGAAAACGTGTGACTCGTAAACATAGTGCAGAATTCGACCACCATACAGAACAGCAGCACCATCGAGTAGTGAAGCCACCCGTGGTACTGAGTTCGAACATAGTTTATCGGTTCCACAATACAATCCACGAAACAACGCATCTGATGCGACATTAGTAAATATTTCCTTAGGCATGGTGGTCAGGGAGATGCAAGAGATTCATGATTTTATTCTCGAGTTAGCCAATAATCAAACTAATATTAATTAAACATTCATATTTACATAATCGAGGAAATATTATACAGAATGGGTATCGAATAAATGAAACGTAATTGCAGACGTATAGTTTAAAATTATTTACTAATACATTTTAATAAAACAATCATTAATAATAATATTTTGTGGATTTAAAGCTTCAGTAGCGGGATTTGCGACATGACTATATTTTAAAGAATACATTTTATTTATTTAGACATCATTTTATATTGAGAATTTCAGTAGCGGTATTTCCGATACTGAAATATTTACAAAAGGAATTCACTTATTTGAAGGCGTAATCTAGCTACCTAAAATTCTCGAGTAAGTATTTCTAATGCATGCCTTGGGGAATTTATACCTTTGCAATGCAAGAGTCTAAAGTAAGATTTAAGAGTAGCGGCGGACATATATTTATTTAATTAAACTATTTATTTTATGACTAAGAGCAAACATTTATTTGAGAGTGAATTATGAAGATAATGCAGAGGCGGAGTGATATATAGAATAATAAAATTGAGCAAAGGAACACGTGGTACGCTTTAGAAAGGCGATATGGAATGGCAGTATATCGAAACTGCAATGCCGCGAATGGGTTTATAAGGATATCAGACTGGTCTCTGCCTCGGTCCGACGAAGTAAGGTGTCATATAAGCATTACCAGGGACAAGCGGTATGTGGCGCGATTTGCCTGCTGGCTGCATGACATTGTCAAATCCTACGGGAGCACCCATTATGCCCGCTTGTGTAGGACGACTGGGGTTAATTTCAACCCTGAAGAATCCGGAAATTTCACGGTGGAATAGATCATCGCGTCTCTAAAATGTAACACATGTATACTTATAAACGATTATGATAAGATTTAAATAGATTTCTAACTTGGTCCTACATTATCAACATTTATTAAAGAACGTTGACGACTATCAAAGAAATGTAATTTTATGGAATTATTCATGATGATTTAGTAAATACAAAACATATATATAAATTGGGAATTATTATAACTAATATGTCAGCCATTTGCGAAGTTGTAGACCCCTGCATTACAATAAGTGAAGCATTGAATGCATGTCGATTCATATGAAAGTTAAGTTATTAAAGAAAGTAAATATTAATGAAAATTTGACACGCATTCATCGTTTTAAACAATCATAGATTTAAACTTTGAAAATAGAGACAATTGTGAGCATGCAATAATTAAATAATAAATATAGATAAAATGTAGATTTTAGAAATACGCACCCCAGATAGTGAGGTAAGCTAGATTATTAGAGAAATTTACATATTAAATTAATTATTCAATTTAGTTATACAAATGGTAGTTTTTACATTTTATAATTTAGATAAGTAGTATGAAAAAGAGCTATAGCATATTATTAGAGTACTCTAGAGTTTGAACACAGACAGGTACCTGTTTTATAAGAAGTTTTCTTATTCCATGAGTTTATCAGCAAAAGGTTCACGAGTGGCAAGTCTTTCTTGTATTTAGATATTTCTTTAATTTCATGGCAGCAGCAGCTTTCTCATTCATTTCAGGCAGCAGATCTTCATGGTGAATTTATGATGGGCAATGGAAAGTTCAGCATCCGGTGGGCCATAACCCGATGGAGAATAATCTAGGTGCTTTACTCGGTCATACCTTGGCAGGAACAAATTATTTTATATTTTTGGAGACTCTCATTGATTGAGAGCAAAGCTAAAGTTTAAGTGCATGTCTCCAGCAAGTCTAAGATGGCCTCTTTTTTTATCTTGATCTTTCACATTTTTGTTAAGATATTTTTAGGTTCTACTTAATCTGCCCTGAGGATAATCAATGCATTTAGTTGGTTTTTAATTAAAGAAAGCTGCCGTTCTATTGTTTACATTTTACATTTACTAATTAATTTGGGGGAATTTTTCTTTAATTAATTTATTATCTATCACTGACCGATGCTTTTAAATTTCAAAAACAAAAAGGGAACATAAGATTATTTTAACTTTTAATTAAATATTACATCAGATATTTTTAGAATTATTATTAAACGAAATTTAAACAAAGCAATAAATACGAACTTTATAATGCAAAATAAATGATTAAAATTATACATTTTTATATAACTAAAAGAAATCTAAATTATATTATTTTATCCCTATTTATTGCCTTTAATTTGAGATCGAAATGTGTGCATGTTTATGCTGAATTCTACACATATTTATACATTTCTAAGATTGCTACACACACAATTCGATACCAAAAAGTTTAAATTTGGGCGGGATAGACCGGTCAGTGAGAGACGACAGAAAAAGGTGAAACTTAAGATTCGAATACGAATCTTACTGTTTCACTACTTAACATGCAATAACCAAATGCATTTCTTTTTCTTTTCTTTTTTTTTTACTGCTATCGTAAACTTAAGTCATAGTCAGTTTATATTTAATCCCAATCTCTAGATATCAATGAGGATTTGAGATTAAATTGTACTACAATCAGATAAATACTGATTACTCAAGTTTACAATAGATAGCATTAAAATAAAAAAAGATAAATACTCTTAGTTACAATTTATAAAATTTAACTAAAAATATTAATGCTTTAGTCAGATTAACTGTTAACAAAATATCCTAATTCCAATCAGAATATAGATATTATATCCTTCCATTTTGTCACTGTAGTTATAAATTTGGCAATCATTTATTATGTGGATCATGGTCATGTTAGTTCACTATATAGATCAGTGTCTATTTAATTCTACTTATAAAATAGATGGAGCATAACAGCAATGGGATCTGAATCTGTTGTCGAAACTCCAGTAACATCTATGAAAATTAAATTTAGTTAACTTTACTGTAAGATCTGGGGAAAAAATATGATTCTAATAACAATTCTGTTTTTATATCATAATTCTTTTATTAAAAATTCTTGATTAAATACTCAGAAAGGTAAATATGACCAGAAATGTTTTTTATGTGGTGAAATTATGTTTTGAATTATTTGGAAAAACCAATCTACTTAACAGCTTTTTAGATACTCTAAACAGGCTTTAACCTGCATTCAATGCACTTTAAAATTCATGATAATCAAGCATATTTTGCCGATAGAGGGAACTTTCCAAACCGCATCACAAGATAATGACTTTTATAAAGATAAGAGTGGCCATCTTATTCTTAACCTAAATGTCCACTTGTATAGGCAAATATGAAGCATCTTGATTTGGAAGCATGAAGTAGTTGTTTTCTCCACTGTTTAAGTTCACTATTTCCTTTACAAACTAACTTATGTGAAATCTTGCAATTTACAGCAAGTTAATATTATGGTCTTAATATTGGAAATTCTATAAGCTATTGAAGAGTAGTAATTAATTTATTGAGCACACAGAAGGCATATGTAAATACTTTAAACAGGCTTTAACCTGTATTCAATGCACTTTATAATTCATAATAATCAAGCATATTTTGCTGATAGAGGGAACCTTCCAAACCATGACACAATTTAATGAATTTTATAAAGATAAGAGTGGCTGTCTTACCCATAACTAAATGTCCACTTGTATAGGCAAATCTGAAGCATCTTGATTTGGAAGCGTGAAGTAGTTGTTTTCTCCGCTGTTTAAGTTCACTATTTCCTTTACAAACTAACTTACGTGAAAAAATGCGATTTACAGCAAGTTAATATTACGATCTTAATATTGGAAATTTTATAAACTATTGAAGAGTAGTAATTAATTTATTGAGTGCACCCTCTATCAGCAAAATATGCTTGATTAGTATGAATTTTAAAGCACAATGAATACAGGTTAAAGCCTGTTTAAAGTATTTACATATGCTTTCTGTGCACTCAATAAATTAATTACTATTCTTCAATAGTTTATAGAATTTCCAAAATTAAGATCATAATATTAACTCACAGTAAATCGCAAGATTTCACATAAGTTAGTTTGTAAAGGAAATAGTGAACTTAAACAGTGGAGAAAACAACTACTTCATGCTTCCAAATCAAGATGCTTCAGATTTGCCTATATAAGTGGACATTTAGGTTAAGGATAATATGGCCGCACTTATCTTTATAAAAGTCATTATCTTGTGTCATGGTTTGGAAGGTTCTCTCTATCAGCAAAATATGCTTGATTATTATGAATTTTAAAGTGCATTGAATACAGGTTAAAATCTGTTTAAAGTTTTTACATATGCTTTCTGTGCACTCAATAAATTAATTACTACTCTTTAACAGCTTTTTATATATTTTCAAGAAGCAATTTCTCCCCTGATATTGGGTAGATGAATGTGTAAAAAACCAATAATACACTACAAAAAAATATACTAAAAATATTTTTCATGGTAATATTTACCTGAATATCCAGAAATTTAGTATGAGCACTTGTTCTTCAAACAAGAACACAGAATTCACTATTATACTAATATACTATGGAAGTTATGCATAAAGTGCTTAGTTCAAGTAGTGCCAACTATCTTTGCAATGAGATTATTCTTAAAAATGAAGAAAATAAATTAGGCTAGGATCTAATGTTACTTCTAAATAGCATGGAATAGGATTACATTTCAGATTATTGTAAATTTTAACATAAATATAGTTATGAATTTAAATATGTCACAATAATTTTTATTACACAGTATCCAAGCTTATAAAAGCAATCCAGAATGTAGGTACATTAATTTACTAGAATCTCAATGGATCCACAGCCATGTGATATTGCTAGCAGTAAAATCCTAATCACTTGACATTGCCTGAAAAAAAAATTTTAATTTTAGAAAAAAAAAATACTGAATAACATAATGGGTAAAATAGTTTGATAAATAGCTTTTAATGCAATAAAAAATAATAATATTTAAGGAAATGCAACCTATATCAGCAATCTAATTTAAAAATTAAGTATGATTGTTAAAAGGTTTAAATTCTAATTATATAGCACCTGATAAATTGTTTAGGTATGCTGTCTATTGCTTTTTCTTGATACAGGCAAAATTAACATCTATAGTAAATATTTTAATTTTTAATTGTGAGTTTATTATAAAGGAGAATAGTTAGTTTTAAATAAATTGGATGATGATAAAAATAATAATTTTCTAATTACTGAGGATTTTATTTTGGCAGGAGTTACTACTGAGATGCATCTTATCTACTCATTTTATGTACAGTATTTCTGTTATCCAAGCTAATTCTGAAGACATTACAATCTAGCTTTCTTGATTCGCTTATTATTAAACAGATTACGAAGAAACTGGATGAAACTACTGCATTATATATTAATAAAATAAATTTCTCTGGCTGAGAGATTCCTGACTTCGAAAAAGGAAAAGCCACAATGCATCGCATAAGTTTAAAAAAAAAGGGGTCATGTGCTACTTTGTTAACTGCATCCAGTTGTTGATTGCTGTTAATAAATTATATAAAAATTCTGAACAAGTTTTATAATTTTACTGCTATACAGTTTGAAGATTAGGATTTTAAATTTTGGAAGATAGAAAATTGCAATTCATTAGCTTAAAATAACATGCATAAATATAAAACCAGTTAAAGCAATAAATATATGATGAAAAATACTCAGAAACTGTAATGAGAAAATTCTAAATATTGATAGATTAATTCCCCAAAGTCTAGTCTAAAAAAAGATTACTATCAT
The DNA here is from genome assembly GCA_028023455.1 of Epiperipatus broadwayi. Classification (NCBI taxonomy): domain Eukaryota; kingdom Metazoa; phylum Onychophora; class Udeonychophora; order Euonychophora; family Peripatidae; genus Epiperipatus; species Epiperipatus broadwayi. Next base: position 9,461,828 of record JAQFVV010012396.1, read on the forward strand.
AACTGTAAATGGTAAAAATATATTTAAAAAAGTTATACAATACTTTATTTGGTGTCTATATCTATGTATTATGCCATAAATTGCCAATATAAGCTACGAATATATGTATATGCACACATACACAGAGCAAGGTTTATTCAACACATTTAGAGAAAAAAGCAAAAGGTATAACAACACTAGTTTTTTTTTTTTAACATCAAACAAATGCAATTAAAGAATTAATCTATTTAAATTTCTTGTTAAACTACTAATATAATTACAATATTATCTTTGAAGTTAAATTGCTGGAAATAAATTGAACATTATATATATATATATTGTTGATATTTTAAAAATATATTTTATAGTAAATATACTGCATTATAGCAAAAATTTAAAAAAAAAAAAATTAAGACTTTTTTATTGTTCTGTATCTTCATATTATAAATGCTGTAAAAATAATAATAAAAACAGTTGTATATGAATTATTTTTTATATCTATTAATGAATATTTGATTATTCAATACAGAAAAAAGTTCTGTATTTTTTCATAAATTTCTACTGCAGAGTTTTTCTTTTCTAATAAAACTTTTTAACTATTAAGTAACATTCAATCATATTGAAAGAATTGTCTTTGCATAAATGGACTCTCTCTTGCATGTGCATATAATGGGGGAGAGGGGGTTAAAGAATGCTATACATATTTCAAAAACAACATTATTGAAAATATTCATGTTACATGAGTTAAGTAAGTCAAAGGGTCCAGGTAATCTTGGCACCTTATGCTGGCATTGTAGTGCTAGGTGGCTGCATCATGGCGTAAGGGTGGATGTTTTGAATTTCTCAAGGTGAATGTTCATGTACTTGGGAAGGAGACGCTTTTCCAGGTGTCTCTGAAAAGCCATTCAGGAGCTAACAATTTATCTCTTTGCTTTATCTTGGAAAGTAGCTTGAGGAAAGTCTGGCAGGCATTGAGATTTCCTTGCATAAAAATGAGCTTGCACCTGGTAAGCCAGATTGCAAATATGAGGAAAATGGACAATCAGATGAGGGAGAAGGTGCTGTTTTTGATGGCATGCTTAATGGATGATATATTTTGTGTGTTGGTTGTGTTCCCTTTATAGATAAGGTGCTGAATCTGACTGAGATAAAGGCAGGTGAGTAGTACATGCTGGATGGTTTCTTCATCCAATGAGCAGATCTGAAAAAGGGTGTTGAAGCATGAAAATCCCCTCTTGCACACCAGGAAGTGGTTAGTGGGCAGAGAGGAGAAATTCGGCTTTACAAGAAAGCCTATATATTGAGGTTCCAAATACCATCTCTTGGTCTTTTTAATTTGCACTTTGTTGTTTATTCTGAGCTCTGCTTGGAGAGGTACTTGGCTGGGATAAATCAGTTTGTATATCTCCCAATAGGTTCTTTTGTTTCATAACATTTGAGCCATTGGGTTTGCAAATTTTTTGACATGGGTCCAGATGTCAATGATCCATTTGCTTTTAAATGGTGGAGGAGTGTTATATATTATAACATTGAAAATTATGATAGGCTCTTATTTATTAGCCCTACAGATTTGGGTGGCATTTGTAACAGATTGGAATACAACGATAATGGAACAACACTGTCGTGTAAATAGTAATATATCCCTATTGGACAAGCCATTTATAACAGAATGAAAATATTGACAAAGGATGAGGAAGATAAACTTTAGTATTTCTCACGAATTGAGACACCATTTATAATATGAACCTAGCATAAATGTTGAGCGCTATTTGTAACTAAAGGGAAATGATTCATGATAAAGAAATAAAAACTAGCATAAACTGCAAATTTAAAACACTAATTGTAACAAAAAATATAATTCAATAGTTGATCACTAATGATAAATGAATAAAATGAAAATAATGTTAATGAGAATGAAAATAAAGACGATACAAATGGAATAATACTATCTAAAAAAATAGTAAAATGCCCTTATTAGATAAAATGGAATGAAATACTTAATGATAATAAAAGGTTTTGTTAATCTAGAGATTTGTGTATATTAATCTATTCTTAATAAAATATATAAAAAAATTTCTTTTAAAACTTTATAAATTCACAACACCGAATTGTAATAGAACAAAAGATATATGATACAAAACTATAATAAAATACAATACCCAAGATTGATTAATCTATCATATCTCATCACCATTGCCAACTTATAATAATATGATGAAAATCAGCATTTCAAATAACTTTAAAATTTACAATATCTAATCATGAAGACTTAAAATATATGAAAGATTCTTATTTGAGACTTATACAAACACAATTAGCAAATCACAATGAATTATCTTTCAAATCATTAAAGTTAGGCTATATATGGGGATTTGAACACAGACTTTCAAGCATCCTTAACTATCCACACTATCTTATACCACTTATCTCCATGACCACACAAATGTAGAAATGATAAATAATCATCAATATACATATTTCTCCCTCTTCTATGTATTTAAATGGATAAGGTCATATACATGAGGGGTCAGATTGACTTGAGGTCAACATAGGCATAACAATAATATTGGCATCAACATGAGAATTGGTCATTCCACCTCAGATTTTCAATGGTATAGATGGCTAAAGAGTTGGAAGTTGGAGTAGATTGAAGCCTATTCATTAAAGTATGAAGATTTGCTATCTAATATAAACTGAGCACTGATTATATATATGGGTGGGAGATGATGATCTGGACCAACTGATGAGGACTGGTTCAGCATGAAATATGTATATTGATGATTATTTATCTTTTCTACATGTGTGTGGTCATGTGTATAGTGGTATGAGATAATGTGGATAGTTGAAGGGTGCTTGAAAGTCTGTGTTCAAATCCCCTAAATTTACAATTAAGTTCCAGGTATATGAAGAATGCCTATTAAACTCTAAATTATAATTACCCAAATATATCTAATATTATTATAATCAAATTTCAATAACAAAGCTTTAGTATTTAAATTAAATTTTCGATCTATACTGATGAGCTTTAAATTTCATCAAAGTAAATCATTCTATTTAATAGAATTCAAATACCAATTATATATATGTGGTTACCAATTTTCATAACTAAATACTAAATTACTATAACATATATAATAGATGAAATAAACAGGCTTATATATACCTGTGTCTATATATGTAATAGACAGGGTATGAGCACAGACTTTCACATGACCCACCACTCTCCACACTATCTCATAACACTGATACACCTGAACACACATATGCCGAAAAGATAAATAATCACCAATATACGTATTTCATGCTAAACCAACTGATGATTGCTGGTTTAGCATGAAATACGTATATTGGTGATTATTTATCTTTTCGACATATGTGTGTTCAGGTGTATCAGTGTTATGAGATAGTGTGGAAAGTGGTGGGTCATGTGAAAGTCTGTGCTCATACCCTGTCTATAACATATACCCAATAAATAATAGTTTAAAAAATGTGCAGGCATCTAATTATAATCGCCTTTGCTGATCCTAAATAATTAATATATTTGAATTTTATAAACTATCGTACTAGCTCAGAAATAAGTTTCTATCCTAAAATAACTATTGAGTATAATTAATAAGATAAATATGATAATCTTACAGTTACTTATTAAATATCTAGCAATATCAAATCAATTACTTTGTTACCAGTATGCTTGATTCAAATGATAATATATTGGATTTATTATAAAGAAAATATGTAATAGTACAAACACCAGTCCAATCGCTTCTCCGGATTATTTTATGCTTATTTATTATAAACTATATAGTGTAAGTCGATACATGATTACTAACTGTCAAAATATTAATAGCCAATAGGTTTGCATTATAAATTGAATGACAACTACTGCAATTTATTAATAATAAAAAAATATATAAATGATATAAACAATAAACATTTATATCCATTATTAATAAATTTTAAATTCATTTAAAATAAATAAACAAATGACATAAAACAATAAACATTTGTCAAGGGTTGTTAGCCGAGAGATCAGCGCAGCAGCCTTACAAGCAAGCAGTTGGTTGCAGACGGTTGTTGCGGGTTTGCCTCCCAGCCGATACTATGACATGTGAAAAAAAAAAACAATAAACCTTTGAAACATATATTATAATTAAATAGCATAGAATATATTCTCTATTCAAATTAATATTAATAAGATAAGTGTTTATACATCAAAATTTATCTATGTAATGTTTAATATATAATATACATATTTATGTGAAATAAAAAAAATGTTGCCTTACATATACATTCTTTGAAATACAAGAAAGTTAACTTTCTCTTATTTCATATATATAAAACAAACAATTACCTAACTCAAAATATAGTAACTAGCTATATATTAAACAATTGAATGCATAAAAAATATATACTACAAATTAATATACAACCTTATCACCCTCCTATATGACACGTTAAAGTAACACAACAGCTCCATTGTCTGTTTCATGAGCTATAATTTGATGATATTTATTAATCCAAATAAAGTAAAAGTATTATAAACAATTATCCAAAATAATATGTATTTTTTAAAAATTCCAATATATTTCAATTATTAAATTTTATCGTTCATTTTTCAGATATTTAATATTATAATGGCATTATGAATGAACAAACGCTGATCTCCATTTTATGATGATATGCTGTACAAATAAACTGATTTAAATCCTGAATTAAAATACTTCATCAATATTATAAAATTATATCTGCAGATGAAAATAATTATTTAATACAATATTATGTTAGCTTTCATATTCCATTATTAAAACATTTTTTTGTTCACATTCGATATTCATTTTAGTTAGGGATATTAAAATAGCTTTGAAAGCTGAAGATCTCTCAGTCCCATATAGCTATTTGAGTTAGATAGCTGGGTTTGAAGACATTTAAGTGTCTGAAAATTTCAGATTTTCTACTCAGTGGTTAACTCTTAGATAAATGCTGGCTTTGGCTTGGTATTTTTAGATCTAGTGTCTGAAACTATCTTAGCATCTGTCTGAGGAGTGCCAAAGCATGAAATCGTTGGTCAGGAGATTGGCATGGTTTTCATAGAGATATTTTAAATGCTTTCTCTTGCTAAGCCTTTATCATGAAGCTTGTTGAGCAATTAGTAAAGCTCTTTGTTTAAATTAAACATGTTTAGTATTTATGACATACATTTGTAAAACTATGTTTTAAATCCACATTAGTTCTTTCAATTAATAGAAACAATTAATTCAAACGGATAGATATGTGTTTATTATATATATAACATTCGAGATTAAGATTCATAATGCTGTACAATAAATGTTTTAAAATATTTTCTAATTTAGTATAAGGCAACAATTAACAAGACTAGAGCAGTCATCTATTGCCATGTCTCATTTATTAAAGTAGAATCTTGCTTAAAATACTTTGGTTAGAATGTATTTTAGAGAGTATTTTAAAATATTTATTGTATAGTGTTATGAATCTCGAATGTTATATATATGTTGCGAATATATATATATTAAAACGTTGAAGGTTATTCTATTCTATTATATATATATATATATATAATATTAAAACATATATATATATATATAATTTTTATACTAAACAATGTAATTAGAAGGGACTTGAACTCAGCTTTCAAGCTCTCTATAGATATGCACACTGTCTTTTTCACATTATGTGGTCATGTGTATCATTTGTTTAGGTTGAAGTGCATAGCTGTAAAGAGCTTAAAAGTCTAAGTTCAAATCCCATATATATATTGAAAATCTTGTCTATTAATTTAAAAAACTTCTAAATTTTTGTTAATATAGTCTTAGTTCTTTGATTCTGATAGTATTTCTTCTATATATAAATGCTGTGATTGATTAATGTTTTAAATATGAGGAATATAAATGTTTTTAAGCCAATAAACATCACATGATCACCATTTCTTACACTTGCTTATAACTGCTATTAAAACAGGCAAAACTCTCCATACAGTATTCACACTCAGTGCAAGTCAGAGTAATCAATGGATGCCAGAAGGCTTATGCATAATCCCCATCTAGTGCCTCCTCATCCAATATCTCAACTAGTTTCTGGTTTGTGGCCTTCATCAGTGAGGATCTTGAATCTGAGAGCACTGCACCTAGATCTTAGAATCTAATGCAACCCTCCAGCAGCCACCTTTCATCTCTACTTAACTACAAAACTATGGGTCTTAAATTGAAAACACAATAATATTTTCAATCCTAGTTTATTAGCTTATATAGTCATATAGGTCTAAACTCAGTTCAGTACCCATACATTTAGGTATCTTTGGATCTTTAATAATCATAGCCACCACTATCCTATTAGGCAGGATTGGTTTTAAGCCAATAAACATCACATGATCACTATTTCTTATGCTTGTTTATAACTGTTATTAAAACAGGTAAAATTCTCAATACAGTATTGTCACTCAGTGCAAGCCAGAGTAATCAATGGATGCCAGAAGACTTGTGCATAAAACCCCCATCTAGTCCCTGATCATCCAATATTCACAGACTTGTTTCTGGCATGTGATCTTTATCAGTGAAGGAACCTTGGATCTGAGAGTACTGCACCTAGGATCCGGCTTGCACTGAGTGGCAATATTGTATGAAGAGTTTTGTCTGTTTTAATAACAGTTATAAGCAAGCATAAGAAATGGTGATCATGTAATGTTTATTGACTTAAAACAATCCTGCCTAAAGACACCAAAATGTATGAGTACTGAACTGAGTTCAGACCTATATGATTATATAAGCTAATGAGCTCAAATTGAAAATATTATTGTTTTTAATTTGTCTAATAGTTTTGTAGTTAAATAGAGATAAAAGATGGCTGGAGGGTTGCATTAGATCCTAAGATCTAGGTGCAGTGCTCTCAGATCCAAGGCTTCTCACTGATGAAGGCCACAAGCCAGAAATTAGTCTGGGGATATTGGTTGAGTAGGCACTAGTTGGGGATTTTATGCACAAGCCTTCTGGCATCCATTGATTACTCTGGCTTGCACTGAGTGGCAATACTGTATGGAGAGTTTTGCCTGAATATAAATGTTTATGCCTTACATACCTAATATCCATTCAAAAATAATATCGATTATGCACAAGGATTTTAATATTGGGGTTAGATTCCCCTTATCACTGAATAGACATTTAATAATTCCAAAGGTAAAATTAATAATGATGATAATGCTCAATTGATATACATCCTGGATTGATATTATCTTTCATTTTTATTTTATCTCATGAATATTTAGAAACACTCTAAATATTCCTTATATCATTAAAATACATAGCATAAATTATAATCAAAGAATAGTAATTAATTATTATTAGATGCTATAATAATTGTATGATTAAATAGAAGTTAGTAAATGAATTATAATTAATGATGGCCGATCATTTTTTATTGATTTATTACATTACGATTTTCCAAGAAACTTCTTGAAATGAGTTCACCTGTTTCCCAGAAAATCGCATAGCCTACATATAAAAATTCCTAAAGATAATTACTTTGTGCTATTCTTTTTATAATTTTATTTAGTTCAAAATTTTTCGATTGTAACAACAGTTCCTAAGAGTTATTTTTATGCTATAGAGTTTTATGGAACTCTTTATGAAATGAAAAACAAATATTAAAAAAGCAGAAAAAAAAGATGTTTTTATGAAAGCCATAGATAGAAAAAAGATAGACAAAAAAATTATGTTAAAAGTCTAATATCCAAATTAAAATTATCATATTTTGGATTAAGTATAAAACATGTTCATTTTTTGAAAATTACTATTATGATAAAAGCAAAAAAATAAAAAAGAATAAAGTGATTACCCTAAATTAGATAAATTAACCACAATAATTATCAAGATCCAGGACAAGCATTTAATATGATTTTTAAAATATTTTTATCCATGTCAAGTCAAAAAAATGCTGTCTGTGCACATTAATTCCAAAGTGGAGTTATTATCATTAAAGATACCTAAGACAATCGATGATATATTTAGGAAGTAACATTCAGTTCAGTTATAGATTTTACACCATCAACAATTTGTTTATGTTTTTTTTTTTTTTTTTCATATGTCATAGCATCTGCCGGGACGCGAACCCACACCCGTCTGCAACCAACTATTTGCTTGCATGACAGCTGCAATACCTCTCGGCTAACAACGCAAGACTTGTTTATGTTTTTTTATGCTTGGAAAAGTCAATTTAACATTTAGTAAGAAACAAAAAAAAAAAAGTGAAAAAAAATTTACTGTAAAATTCAATGCTGACAATATATTCAATATATTAGTTATATAATTGTGATTGAAAAGAGTATCTGTAGATTATAATGATAATCAAGTCTTGTATCAAAGAGATCTTTGCAGCATTGGAAGACATAGTTGAAGCTGCTGAAGCTAAACCCAAGATGATATTGTAAAGAACTATATTATTTTAACTATAAATTTGAATTTATTAATGCAATTAATTTAATGTATTCTTTAGTAATGTGCAAAATGAATAAAGGAGAGAGTGATTACAGTAATAAAAAAGAATGGAAAGTCAATTAAATTTAGATTACAATACAATATCTCCAATCGAACATCTCATATTTTATTAAGAAAATTATAAGTACAATAATTTCTTTATATATTTTACTTCATATCATTTAAATATACAATATCTAATTAATAACACATAAGAAAATAAAATTATTTAATTTTAAAGGCAAATCTGTTTTTGCTTTACTTCATAATGTAATATGTCTTATATATTACATCTTTTTTTTTTCAAATTTTATCAATGTTTCTCTCATATCACTTTCATCATGTTACAACTATGTATCAATACTTTCACTAAGAATACATTTTGTGAACAATTTTTGCTCTTACAGGTAAGTTCAAGATAACAAATACATGAATTTTCATATTGACAACTTATCACCCTTCATCACATTAAAACAGTCAAGAGCAAAAGTTGTACATAAAATGCATATGTAATGACAGATGCTTAGTTATATAATTAATGGTGGACAGTTGTGATATAATAGAGTTGAGATAAGAGAAAATGATCTGAGTGCTAATGGATGGCTATGATATGATGGAGTTGAGCTGAGAGAAGATGGTCTGCATTCTGTAATGGTGGATGCTTATGATATGATTGAATTGGGATGAGAAAAGATGGCTTGAGGTCTGCAATGGTGGATGGTTGTAGTGTAATAGTATTAAGATTAGAGAAGATGTCTGAGTGCTGATGGATGGTTATGATAAGGAGTTGAGATGAGAAAAGATGGTCTGCATTCTGTAATGGTGGATAGTTGTGATATATCAGAGTTGAGATAAGAGAAAAATGATCTGGATGCTGGCAGATGGTTATAATATGAAGGAATTGAGATGGGAAAAGATGGTCTGTATTCTTTAATGATGGATGGTTGTGATATAATAGAATTGAGATAAGAGAAAATGATCTGCAGGCTGGTGAATGATTATGATATGATGGAGTTGAAATGATAGATACATTGATAAAGACCAAAAAATATGAAAATTGTTTATGTAGATGATAATACATTTGTATGAATGCATGTACAAATTTGTGTGTACGATTACATGATTAAAGCTACGATTAGTAATTCCCATATATTGTTGACAAACTAACATATAAAGTAAAAATAATGTTCCACCACATAATATAATTTTAAATAAAGCAAGTTTTGTTATTATTTTTAACAGGTTCTTAGATTTAAATTTAAAAAAAAAAAAAAAATTCAAGGACAAACAAAAAGTAGGCTAATAAAAAAAATTAGTTCCACTTATGATAAAAATAAAAAAGTTAATCATTAGTAGGTGTCAAAACTTTAAAAACAAAAATTGAAATATGTTACTTTTTTATGCATAAAAAAGAAGATATATTTATTGGCTAGATAACTCAGGGTCAAGTCTACAATGAAATAAACCTTAATGTTAATAATTTCCTTCTTTATTTTTTACAACTTTTATATACTCTGTCATTTTTAAATTGAGGTCAACAATAACATGATAAATTTTGCACAAAATTATTAAGTTATTTTATTAAGGATATTCTGTAACAACCAACAATAAACAACTGGCAGCAAAGTGTCTGAATTATATGTGCTTATAATTTTACTACTATCAAACCAATCATTAGCAGTCTTTTGTAAACCTGTAGAAGTAAAGATTACTCTCAAAGTATATGCAGAATGTGCTCTGTGTTTCTGTTCTGGTGGTTAAATACAACATGGAATAATTGGAATAAAACTGCACTGACAAAGATCAATAAATTTGAAAATATATAAACATGCATTATTAATACATTATGAAATGAAGCAGCAATTAACAAAAGACAAAAATTCTAAATTTTGTGATAATTCTGCAAATGAATCTGAAAATCAAATTTGTTCCTTTAGAAAATCTATTTCATTCATTCATTTCTTATTCTAATCAAATAAAGATGCAACTTTACAATAGTAAATTAATTAATAACATTTGGCTGAGGACCATTTTGACTGATTATATCATTGTATTTTTAAAATCATATGAAGCATCCTAAATAAACATTTTCTAATGCATCTGTTATATTATTAGGCAGTTTATATTTCACTCCCACACAATAATTCAGAAAAATAGCAGCCTTATAGAGAGATATTTTTGCAGTGGTTATGTCAATATGATGAAAGACCCTGTCTTTAATATGATTAAATGCAACATAATAAATTGGACCAAATAACCACCTTAAAGACAGATATTTTTTGCAGTGATTATGTTATTATGATGAAATGCCCCATCTTTAAATTATTAAATGCCACATAATAAATTGGACAGAATAATAACCTTATAGACCGCTATTTTTTGCAGTGATTATATCATTATGATGAAATGTTCTGTCTTTAAATTATTAAATGACACATAATAAATTGGACAAAATAACAGCCTTACAGACAGAAGTGATTACATCATTATGATGAAATGCTCTGTCTTTAAATTATTAAATGTGACAGCAGCATGTTGGAGTTGATAGCCATACAAGCTAAAAGTTGCTGAAAATGTTTTTTGTATTATAACTGATGAAGTCTTTATAGATTATTTAAAACATTAAGAACATTTTGCAGATCATTATTTGAAAGGATAAAAGTAGCACAATTATTTGCATGCTGTAAATCTAGAAATAAAAATAAATTTTTTAGTTTTGCTTTTAAAATTAAAAATTTAATCCACAAATTTGGACCACATCTTGATGTCTGCCTTATACTGTTATCTGTAATTAGTTTTAAAGACCCACTGCCACAAAAATTGGAGAAGTTAGAACTAGTAAATGGTATTGTAATATCGTTTAATTCCATTTTTATTTCAAATGTCTCAGATTTTCCACCAGCATGAATGTTTCCTGTTAAATTATTTTCTAGAAGTTTCATAATATGAATAAACTTCATTGAACAACCAGATATTTTCAAACATTGTCACAAACTTGTTTGATTGAGTCAAAAACCTTGAACAAATCAATAAAGGCAGCATATAAAACATATCTTTATATTAATACCATTCTTACATTTGCTGCAACAATAAAACTCATATCTATAATGCTCATTTTATACTCTAACACCATACTGATTCTTTGGTAGTAACAGCACAAAATTCCTCTAAAAATACCTTTATCTTCTTACATAATTAAAGACTATGGATTTGATCATGAAAGACTAATTAATACATTGTGGCTGCTACTTATTTCAAATATAAGTAATTTTCAATTTTTTGTATTAATAATTTTATTAGTGGATAAATGTATAAATTAATTACAGATTGATAAGCTTGGAAATATTGAATGTAATTCAATCTAATGGAGAAGTATTTTCAGTTAAAATTTATCTTATGTAAAATGTTTAGGCATTCATAATACTATCTTTAGACTCAAGAGAATTTTATAAACTTCTGCATAAAATATTGATAACAATAAATAGTTAAAAAAAATGATACATTAAAAGTTTGAAATCACATTCCATGTAACTAATGAAGTCAAGGATTATTTCTACTAATGTTGTGGCTATATTATCAATATTTGATTTCTAGTTTTTGATATTGCTATGTTGGAAAAGAGAATATGCCAAGAGAAGATTACCATAAAAACTGGAAAGTGCTGAGAATAAGTATTACAAAAACTGATATTGTGAAAATGGAAATATATTTCTTATGGATGACCATATCAGAAATGAAAAAAATATAGTACATTGGGAAATTATCATTTAAGAGAATATTCTGCCTACTAATATAGTAATATCAAAATGAAATGTTATGGTATCCAATACCAAAGGCTATAATGTAAAATCTATGAATGTTTAACTAATATATATATATATATATGTGTGTGTGTAAATAATAAATATATATATAGCCCAATATATGCATATGTAATTGTAAATTTAAATGAAAGTAACCATTTTCTGCAAGCCATTGATAAGGAGTACTCATACATCAATGAATATTAATAAAGAATAGGTGCCTTAAATCATTTTATCAGGCTTAAATCATGTACACATCAGGATATACATATTTATTATTTATATTTATAAAATGAACTTAATGTTAATATTACAGGCCATTAAAAATAAGATAAACTCTTTGCCCTATAATATATAGATATAAATTCAAAATGATTTGAACTATATTTAAAATCTGGCAGATATATAAATTACATACTCATTTCTCAACCACATTGCTAAATGGTCATTTAAATACAGACTATTCTTTATTAATATTTATTGGTGTATGAGAACTGTTTATTAATGGCCCACAGAATTTTATTTAAAATTATATATATATTAAATTCTTATAATAAAAGTTTATTTCTCTAAAATTCATGGAAGTGAAAAAGAAATGGCAGAGAATGCATATTTTAAATGATAATTGAATAGAATATTAAAATTGGGCATATAAAAAATTAATTCAATTGAACTTTTTTTCATTTAGCTGCTGATTGTACAAATGGATATCACCAGTGAAATTCACAAAATCAAACAGATTACATTCTTTGCATTAAGATATGGAATTCTTCAGTTTTAATGATGAAAATATGACAAGAGCAGATCATAAAAAAGATTACAAATAACTGGTATCCATCCAATGACATAGATATCCACAAAAAGTTATTGATTTTAGAAATAATACTAGAAATTAATTTGAGATGTTGGAAGTAAATTTACATAAAATCAAAATGAAAGCAATAGTTTCAGATATGGAATAAGTTTAATTAATAAATAAAATATTTGAATGGCATTATTTCTCAAGGGTCCAGAAGAAGTTTAGAATCCTACATTCCAGAGCCTGACACTCTACCAACTGCACTAAACTGTACAGGGCAGTTTGATGAATATAAAACCACAATAAAATCAAAATTCACATTAAATTATATGACTGCAAAAAAAAATGAAGATCAACACTGAAAAGATTAAGCTATTTTGAAAAAATAAAATTTTTAATTTCAAACTGCAACCAGAAAATACAAGAAAGAATATTTCAAAGCATTGAAAATAGAAATAAAATTGAAAAATTATAATGTAATTTAAAAGACAACATAAAAAAAAGTCCAGCCTTAAATGGATTAATTTAACTGATAATATAAGATTATACACAATGAAAGAGTTAAAACAGAAATGAAAGAAATATTCATCAGAAGGACAATTAAGACATTTTTAATGAAGTCAGCTATACAAAGACGTCATCAAAAATAGATCCTGAAATTGGCTAGTTATATTTTGTCAAAAAATTTTTGGGAAAAAAAATACAATAAAAATTCCAATTAAATCATATTGATTAATCAGAAAAAGGAATTTTGAATGGAATGTAAAAAAGATTGTATTATTTCTATAATAAAACTGTACACTAAGCATTATATGGCAAAACAATTCCAAAGATATAAATTGGTTTCAGAAAAAAAATATTGAAAATGTTAATTACACTAAATAATAGAAAATTCAAAAAATTCTAGAAGGAAGTCAATATAAGCATTGACTATGATAAGACTTTTAATTCAATTTAACATTTTAAATTATAAAATATTCATAGAAAAATAGATGTACCCAAGTATCTTATTGTTCTTTTATTTTTATTATTTAAAACACTATAAAATATTTATAATGAAAACTTAATCCTTGAGATGGGTAACCTCAAAATGTAACCAAAATACAACATTAACATAATTACTAATATAAAAATACAAAAAAATATTAGACAAAAATAATGCAGAATGCAGATTACAGCCATAAACTATGCAAAAAGTAAAGGTCTATAAAAGCTGGGCTCATATTAAAGTAGTGACAAAATTAGACAGAAGATTGAAATATGTATGGCTTAAGAAATTACAAAACTATTAAAAATAACTTAATGCTTTTCTTTAACAATGATTTTTTGGGGGGGAAATTAAAAACATATATATAAATTACATTATAAACCTCTATGCTTAAATAAACCAACAATACTACAATTAGGAAATAAACTGAATCTTTTTATTTTTTACTTGCAGTATTGCCTTAATAATAGTTTGCTACAGTATTCTATTGGTTTGTTTAAACATGAGAAGTGTGGTAGTGTAATTTACATATAGCTTCCAAGTAGTTATTGGCATCTATGGCTTAATATATATATGGGTGTGAATGTCATGCTAAACTTGATTATTTTAACACTTAATACTTTTATCATTAAATGAAAAGACACAGAACTATATATATATATATTTGGAGGATATCTTTTGTGTATTTATTGTAAAGTTATAAACAGGGTCAAATTTGAACTTAAATTTGGAGTTTGTTTAGAATGAATTTTTCTTTGAAAAAAGATTGAATTATAATTTTAGGATTTTTTTTTATTTTTTGGAATCTAGATAAGTATGTCTAGAATTTTACCAAAAAATTATTAAAGATATTTAAGCTCATTTACATTCCAAGCTAATAACTTTCAAGTCAAATGGTGCTAAAGACCTTTTTTTCATCACTGGACTACAAGCACTTAAACTTTTTTGAATTTTAATTACTAAATTAATTAAAATGATAAAGATATTCTCTCTTTTTTTTTAATTGGCAAAAATAATACAATCATCATTATAGTATAAATTTAGGATTCAAAATAGTGCAATTTTTTAATTCTTTTAATTATAAATTTCTCCATCAAATCTACATTGCCTTTTGATATGGGCTTTATTAAATTTATTATAAAGTATTCTTTGGCCCCTTTTATAAAAATTATAATGCTATATTCAGTTAATGTCTCTGTTTAACATTAATTTTTATTTCTAATGCCTTATGATTTTTTACCAACAATAATAATGCTTCTTCCCATTCAATCATGTAAAAACTGTATAATATAAAGAAACATTTTTGAACATTTAACTAATTTTATATATTGCCAAACAATTTCCAAAATTGATAGAAGTGATATATAAAACCCATTCTTGTTATGATGTTTTTATATTATTCTGGCAACAAAAATTTATTCATAGTGCTTCTTGGTTGTCTAAAGCTAGCCTGAGTTCAATGACCACTGTCTTATACCTTGAAACAGACTAATTAATAAAACTCTTGAGAGTTCTTTTTTTGTAGTGGACCTCAAAGACATTCTGTGATATTTATTGCAATCTTTTCTGTTCCCTTTATTTTTATAAACAAATCGGCAGGGCTTTCTGCCTTTTTGTTCAGGAATTACCATTTATGTAAATATGAAGAGGAAAGAAGAATAAATATCAACCAGTATGTTAATGATCTAATGAAGGTTGGTTATGATTTAGTAACCATCAATAAAAGAATCAAAACATTTTATGAAAATATAACCAAACCAAGCAAGGACAAAAAACAACATATATGTCTGCCATACATACCTAATATTGCAAGCGAACTAGTCAAAAAATTACAGAATGAATTCACAATAGGTTTTCGAACCCCTCCCAACACCAATAGAATTATTAACAATTCTGAGGACAAAATTGATCTACAATCAACACCACATGTGGTGTACAAGATAACATGCCCTCAGGCAAACTGTGGAGCAGTATACTATGGTGAGACTCAGGCCACTATAAACAATTAGAGTGGCTCAACACAAATACTTATACAAAAGAGTATTAAGCAGAAATGAAGGTAGCTCAGTGTTTGTGGACCACCAAAAAGTGGCTAATCATGAATTTGAACCTGCAAGTGCTAGAATAATTTCCACTGAAAGAAATGATGTCAAAAGGAAGGTTAAAGAAGCATGGTATATAGCAAGAGATATGAAGGCAATAAACAGGAAGGATACATGCTTTTCTATTTCAAAGAGATGGACAATATAAATGAGCTTGCATAGATTTGCATAAATTATTATGGTTGAAGGCTATGAATATGAAGATGAAAGCTCTGAAAGCGCTTAGCCTTAAGAAATATTAATGCAATTTTTATGAATTTAATTTCACTATATACATCAAGGGTATTAAATCTTAAATTATGATAATAGAAGCATCTTAAGATCAGATGATACAACTTCATGGACTTACATATTTTTTAATTTTTTTTATAGTTTTGAAGATAATATATATCACCATGATATTTTACTTTTCCAATATCCCATCAGAATCTGTAATCTTTTCATTTATAGGATTATCAAAAATAGTCTTAATTTAATCAAGTGGATATCTCTATCCAAATTTAAATTGATCAGCAGAATGGATATGTCATTAAATGCTATTATTTAAATTTATGTAGAATTATTTAAAAGATGATAAATATTTTATTCATATGCTTAATGTTTGGCATAAAAATATGCAGCTTATTAATTTTATAAATTTATATCATTTTTAAGAGCATTTATTATTTCAGACCTGGATCAACAAATAATAGCATCTTTATTGTAGTTTTAATGCACCAATCATTTTCAACTGTCTTTTTAATTGCCGAACTTCTGTCATTAAATTTCTATATTGTTTATCCCTCCTATAATTTAGTTCAGCACAGAATATCACATATTTTCTTCTAATTAAATAAATAATGCAAACATTCAAAAGTAGTGCTACCCTCTCTCTTTTACACATGCAATACAATTCAATGCAATACTTTTTATAATCTTCCAAATTGGCAGATAGTTTCAAGTAACCAATCCTTTCTATTTAAAATCATTAACTATTTTTTAAATAATTTTAAGGAGAAAGAAAAGTTCTGAGAAAAACTGCTGGATAATCCAAACTATCAATTTGCTCAAAGATTATATATTGTATTGCATTGTATTATGTGCATAAAGGAGTGTGTTAATATTATTTTTTTAATTAGTATTAATATAAACAATACAGAAATATTAGTGAAAGAAAAGAAGAAATAACTGTTAATGCAGTCAATATGTACAGTATATTCTTTAAGAGAATTTTCATAACTTCTAAATGAAAATTTTAGTGTTCAGCAGATATCAAAATTTAACATGATTAAGAGATTGTATAAAAAAATGATCATTATTTTCTCACTAATATAAGAATATATGATCTGTCCAATAATATGAACCTATAAGTGCTTATGTAATACTGATTTATTATTAATGTTGTTACAATCCATAGAATACAATTGTTTTAACATTTGACACATCCAAGTTGTTTATAATGATTTTTCTTCTAAATATTATATTTGTGCTAGTCAACCCATATAATATATAAATTCATAGTTACAAGAGATCATGCAAGCTCATAAAGTCAATAAAATTTATTTCTAACACATCAATTGATTAATTCAGCTTACAACAAAGGCAGATATCTCTACTATAATGCTATTTATTATACATTTGATTAATTAGTGATCATAATTTATTAAGCATTAAAATCTTCAAAAAGAAAAATTCAGTTTGATGGAATAATGTTATCTGATACTGAAAATAACATTATTTTCTTTTATCTTTTGGTTTTTAATTAAAAGTTTTTATTTGATATATATAGATTTTTAAAAAGGAATTAGTTGTGTTTAAGTTGTGATTGTAATAGGAAAATTAAAAAAAATTTTGGTTATGGATATATTTTGTAATTTTTAATTAATTTAATTTTTTTTTTTTTTGGAATATGTGATATTTATTGTATATATATTTTATTTTAGTGTGCCTTGAAAAAAGACTATAAAAAATAGTCGAAACGTCGGATTTCTTTTTCATGATTATAGTCATAAAAAATCAAGTTTTAAAAAGAAGGAGTTAGTTTGTTTTATTTCTGTATTAGATATATATATGAACTATTTTGAAAAGAAGAACTGTGTGCTGGATATATTAAATTATTTTATATTTATATGTGCAAAATATTTTTTATATTCCTGTCATCTTTTAAAAGAAGGGCCCCACATATAAATCTGTATAACTTTTTCCAAATATTCTTTTCATTTGCTTTGCTTTTAAAAAGAACTCAAAATTCCACATTTTCCATTGTGGACTTCTCAATCCACAGCTTCTTGTAAAATATCTTCATAATTTCTTTTTTTTTTTTCATTGCATTCTACTTGTTCTTTTTTTTTTTTTTTCAATAAATACTCATTTTTCATTCGCTTTTTCAACATCATGATGTTTCTAAACTTATTTTCCTAGCACAGCAGCAGTCAGCTACTGGTGGTCAGCGAACCAGTGGTGAACTGTGATGTAATTTTAGTGGTTCCAAAGAAATTCAGATATTATTTAAATTCACTAATAAAAATTTTAAATAATTTGTTTAAGCTGTATTATTATATGTAAAATTGATTTGTTACAAAATACTATTGTGACTTGCAAAACATTTACCTCAAAAGCGTTTAATTAACCCCTACTCGGTTAGTGGCAGAGAAAAAATAACAAAATAATACCGAATTCTGTACAATTGACTAGACATCAAATTTGACTAGGCGTACCCTTGGTAATTGGGTGAACAAAACTCAAAAATTTTAATAAGAATTTTGAAGGTAAACACATCTATAAAAATTATTAAAGAATATAATACTATTTGTTATTAATCTTAAATAATTTTTAATTAGAGAAGATATTAATTAGTATTAAAGTTTATTGGCTTAACGTTTTCGAGGATCCATGCCTCATATTCATAGCCTTCATAAAATGTATAATAAAATATGCAAATACAAATATTCAAATAAGCTAGTATTACGTAGCCCATTTCTTCGAGATCTCGAAGCAAGTATCCTTTCTATTAATGGCATGGATGTTTCCATTGATGTAAAATGCCTCCTTTATTTTTCTTTTGTGATCATTTGATTCTGAGCACAATATTATGGGATTGGCGGGTGTGAAGTTGTGTCCAGATTGTTTAGCATGCTCCAAGAATACAGAGGACGTGTTGCTGTTTTTCTGAGCTCTGTTAAATGTGTAAATATGTTGACCCAGTCTAGTATTGATTGTAGCTTTCGTTTCACCATAATATATAGCATGGCATCCAGCCTGAGGGCAGGCAATAGAGTACACCACGTGTGGGGTGAACGATCGATCAATGTGGTCTTTAGAGTTGTTAAGCAATCTATTAGAATTAGGTGGAGTTCTAACTGCTATGTTAAATTTATCGTTTAATGCTTTCATTAGTTTGTTAGAAGTAAAGCTATATTTATTAAATAATTTTTGTAAATACGAATTAGAAAATTACACATATGAAACGTAGCAAATACGTATTTAAACATTTATTTATTTTTATGAAATAAAATGAACATTATATTAACAAAAAACAAAATAAAACATAATTCTTTAACAAATTATAAAACATATAAATATTAATATATAAATATATATGTATATCATAGTCAATTCTCATATTAATTCGTACCTTTAAAAATTATGTTAGTTGGTCCACAATATCTAAAAGAGTGCCGCCCGCTGTCCTAGCATATCGTTCCATTCTCTTCCAAATACATATATTTAGAGCCTTAATTCCTCCCTCCAAATGTCCGAGTTTTGGTTCCTCTAAAGCAATATACCAAATCAAATACGTTATAAGTTTCTAAATTTTATCTTCAAATGGCACAGATTAACTTAGAAGCCTCTATTAAAATCTGTTTATTAATTGCAATTCGGATGGTAATTTCTTGATTACTATTCTAATCAATTAAACACTTTATATCTGTTTTCCTGAAGAGTTGTGATGATGGTGCTTTAGTTGTATTTAATTTAATTTTATTTAAATATTCCAAATACATTCAACTGTTAATAATAGCACATCAAACAGGTTAGTATATGCACAACATTTCGAGACGTATTATTCTCCCCTCTTCTTCAGGTGCTGTTGGCCTGACCAGTGCATGGGATTCGAATTTGGATTCTTAGATTTTTGAGTATTGAATTTTAAGGTAATGCTCTAACTAACTGAGCCATATTGCCAAATGTTTCGAAAGACATTCAACACTCATATTAGATGATGGAAATAGGCCAATATAAAAAGACAACTTTGTATCTCACTATATCTGCCAGTTCAACAATCATTGTTTTAATCTCTCCACTTATTGCCATTCCTTTAATTTTAAATGATGGCTTGCAGCATATTAATAAAGATATCATCAAGATCCCATTATTTTGATCTAACTTATATATATAGAGAGAGGGGGGGGGGGAATAAATATAACGAGTAAAAAAAATGGTAATGAACACATCAGAATTTTTTTTTTATATGTATTTAAAAAAAGATGAATAATGAAAAAATAATAATCACCATATAACTTACATTTTAAAGGAAATTCTCTTTCAACCGTGAATGTCAAACACTTTCCCTATTCAAGTCTAATAAATGTTTTAAAATCCATTACAAAAGTACAAAGATACACTGCGGAGAAAATTGGTTCGTAAAATAGATTTTATTTTTTTAATCTGTAGGTATTGAGAGCAAAATGCCGCAGATATACATATAATTTAAGCTTTAACTTATTAAGATAGGTATGCCGTGTTTTCGATTTGTGAACGACGAAAACGTATATGATAATCAAGAATAACAAATTTATTAAAAAATATGTCATCGGTAACAAAAAGCGATATATCCCCTAACCACTTATATATCTTTTAATAATATCAAGAATATCTACACTATAATTAGATATCAATTTGAAACTGGATTTTTTTTAATAACCCAGCAATATAATTAATAATTGCATATATTTTTTCTACCATAAAACCAACTAAACTTCAACGCCCAATAAGTTATCACTTGTCAAATTTGTTTGATATATTGGAATAGATTTTTATTTAAAGTATTTTTAATATTTCAACAATTATCGTTTTATTCTCACTATATATGCTTATATTGTAGACCTCATGGTAAAGAAATTGTAACAACTACCTGCTATAACCGTGACCTCAGGTTCAAATTTGAATGAAGCTTGATAACTTTTTTAACTGAAAATTTCCAGGCAATCATACGATATTTTTGAGCACCCAGAGTAGTTAATGCAGATAGGTATTCAATACCCTCATTCACTGACAACTGTCTTATCTACTGAATGGAAAGTCATGTGACATGCATGCATCACCAGAAGTAGCAAACTGAGTTTCAATTTAGTGATATTAAGCTCATTATTCTACCACTGTATTAAATTTTATTAAAGTTATGTTCTTCTGTGTGGAAGGATTTGGAGAGGACTTTTCCTAGCAGAAATTATTTAAGGGTGTTTTATCTTTACATATATGTAAGTTATCAGAGATAAACAAATCAAACAGTAGTAGATAGATAAATAGATAGATTGATTGATAGACAGATAAACAGAGAAGTGGCTAGATAATTAAATAGATAGATAAATATATATTTAAATAAGTGAACTGATAGACTGATTGATTGATACTCATAGTAAATAATTAGATAAAGTTAGAGAAGTCAGTAAATGAATAGAAAAGACAGATAGTAAAGTTAATATACATGTATTAGCTATTTAAAGGGAAAGTAGCAATGATTAAAGTAATATTGAAAGTCCTACTATTGACAAGTGTAAATAATAAAACACAGAATTTCATTCCCACTTTGAAAAAATAATAGATAAAATGTCTGAGAAAGAATATAAGTGCAATAAAAAAAAACTATATTGAGAAAGAAAAAATAGAACTCAGAACTATTGCTGAATAAAATGATAACATTAACTGAAATGATTATTTTATATCCTTATTCAGTAAAGTCTACAAGGAAATGTATGTCAACTAGACTACTTCAATACCTAAATTCAGTAAAATCTGCAGAAAAATGAATACCACTCATACTTCTTTAGAATATTTTCAGAAGATATTAACTAAAAAATATTAAATCTGCTAGTAAAGAACAAATAATCAAATAAAAACAAGTAATTAGAAAAATTATATTTGGAATTTAACAAACTTCAAATCAAATATTATTTTAAAAGACATTCAATACATTTTAAAAAGCACTTACTATTTGAAAAAAGCAAATGGATCTTGTATTATCTGGATTTAAAAACCCAAATAATTTTCAGAATACAACAGAGTATAAACTTATTAAATGAAAATCCTCTCCATATTCAATGAGAAAATTTTTTTAGGAGTTATTTCTTCTAAATCAACTAGTTCTACTACAAGAAATTCTAATAATTTAATGAAATTGTTTCTTTATTAATTAACTAATCAATTATGTATAATTGTATCCTTAAAAAAAACTATAAATAATACCACATCAGGTAATTTCTTTTAGACTAAAAATATTCTTTACAATATTTAGTAGTTTGAATCAACATTGTTAATTGATCAACTTTTCCCTGCAAGGCTTAGTGCAGTGGTTCAGTGTTAGAACTTGGAGCTCAAAGTCCATGGATCATGACATTAGTTCTTTCACTTTCCTTTGTTTGAATTTCTGATAAATCCCTGAACAATAAACCATTTCCTCGTCTTGCGTTGTTAGCCGAGAGGTATCACAGCCGCCATGCAAGCAAGTAGTTGGTTGCAGATGGTTGTGGGTTCGCGTCCCGGCCGATGCTATGACATATATATAAACCATTTCCTTAGGAATATTATACTAGAACCTAATTATCGACCTGCCATGATAAACATGATTCTAATGAGAATGGTGTTTAAATATATTTTAAATAAACACATTATTTTCTATTCACATAACTAGCTAGTCCATAACCATCAATCTATTAAATGATGAATAGATATCTAACTATTCTCAGATAGTAAAACAAGAAAGAAAATTTTTAATTTGTATAAATTTGTGAACATTACTTTCTCTATCCTATTTTTCAACAGCATCCATCCGTGGGAAATCTGAAGAATGAACTGTTAGTATATGTAATGCTAAATTAAAACTAAAAAACATTTCTGTAGATACGTCCTCACATAAAATTATAATAATAGCTATCCTATAACACCAGACAGAAATACATGTGGTAGAAGCTTATTTTCACAAATGATGTGCACATCTTGAAAATTGCTTTCAAATCAAATTTTTTTTTGTAAGTATAGAAATCCTACTTCTCTATAATCATTTTTCAAAATACAGAATTAACAATAATGCTTGAAAAACAAACTCTAACAGAATTTTACCCTTTTCCCTTCCTCCCTGATATATACCAGTATGTCATCAGTAAGATATCAAAACCATTATTAATAAATGAAATAGCTTACATTACTTAAGTATTTGTAGCTATATGCTGGAGTATTTTCATCATTTAGTATTCTGCCTCACAGTGTTTATTTCTTTATTTAAATTTAGAATAAATTGACATAATGACTTTGACGCTATTTTTTAAATATTGGATACTATCATTTTATGAAGATTTTAATTTAATTATCATAACTTTCTAAAAAATACTTCACATTTTTAAATAAGTAAACACAATTAAAATACACAGCAGTTAATCCATGAGCATTTCTTAATCTTATTTTAATGTATTTATTTTAAGTTCTCTAATATTTGAAAAGCTGATCAGAAGACTTCTTAATCATCAAATAGTGTTAGTTTGCTACTTTCAACACAATTTATTCTAAATATAGCAATAAAACAAACAAAACTCCTTTTTAAAACTTGTTTTTTTATATGATTATAATGATGAAAAAGAAATCCAACGTTTTGACTATTTCATATAGACTTTTTTTCAAGTTACACTAAAATAAAATAATATATATAATAATAATAAACATCACATATTCCAAAAAAATAAAAAAAATAAAAATATTAAATTAAAAATTACAAAATATATTCATAACCAAAAATTTGCCTTATCTCCCACTCCCCTTTTCTATTACAAACAATCACAACCTAAACACAAACATTTTATTTCATTTTTTTTAAAAAAAACAAACAACTATATATATCCTTTAAAACATTAAATTAAAAACCTATTATTTTCTTTTCTCTTTTTCCATTAACATCCTATTTAATTCTGGTTTTATTTCATTAATGTATATACCTTCCTTTATCATCCTTTCATTGTATGACTTAATACATTCCAAAGGATTTATTTCAAAATCCCCATGCTTAAATCTATTCCTGTGAATGTAAACAGCAAAATTTTTATCACCTAAATGCTGTTTTAATCTAGTTTTTAATTTATTCTTACTAGTCCCAACATATGTCATTTTTACATTCTTTCTAAAACAATTCAAACATTTTATCAAATAAACTGAATTCATAATGTCTAACCTATTATAGTCCCCATTATTATTAATTAAAAAATTTAAACTTGCTTTCCTTTTATAAACTGGACAAATTGAAACATGATATTTCCTATTAATCATTTTAACTAATTTCTTAACTTTAATAAATAAATCTTTAGATATATTAAAACCAATATTTTCTTAACTTTAATAAATAAATCTTTAGATATATTAAAACCAACATAATTATGTTGGTTTTAATATATCTAAAGATTTATTTATTAAAGTTAAGAAATTAGTTAAAATGATTAATAGGAAATATAATGTTTCAATTTGTCCAGTTTATAAAAAGAAAGCAAGTTTAATTTTTTTAATTAATAATAATGGGGATTATAATAGGTTATACATTATGAATTCAGTTTATTTGATAAAATGTTTGAATTGTTTTAGAAAGAATGTAGAAATGACAAATGTTGGGACTAGTAATAATAAATTAAAAACTAGATTAAAACAGCATTTAGGTGATAAAAATTCTGCTGTTTACATTCACATGAATAGATTTAAGCATGGGGATTTTGAAATAAATCCTTTGGAATGTATTAAGTCATACAATGAAAGGGTGATAAAGGTAGGTATATACATTAATGAAATAAAACCAGAATTAAATAGGATGTTAATGACAAAAGAGAAAATAAAATAATAGGTTTTTAATTAAATATTTTAAAGGGTATATATAGTTTTAAAAAAAAAAGAAATAAAATGTTTGTGTTTAGGTTGTGATTGTTTGTAATAAAAAAGGGGAGTGGGTGATAAGGTAAATTTTTGTTTATGAATATATTTTGTAATTTTTAATTTAATATTTTTTTTTTTTTTTATTTTTTGGGAATATGTGATGTTTATTATTATATATATATTATTTTATTTTAGTGTACCTTGAAAAAGACTATATGAAATAGTCTAAACGTTGGATTTTTTTTTTGTCATTATAGTCATATAAAAAACAAGTTTTAAAAAGAAGTTTTGTTTGTTTTATTTCTATACTGGGCATTTATGAACTATTTTGGAAAGAAGAACTGTGGGATTGATATATTATATTAATTTATTCTAAAATAACTATCAATCTTTCTTTTTACTCCATTTTATTTTAATAATAATCGTAATATACATAATGTATTATTTAATTTCTTTTTGTACATATAATTTTAATTAAATGTCTACATATTTATAATTTATGTACTGTTTGCTAATATCATATGTCTGCGCGTGTAAACATCAGATTGTTTCCAACTATAATTAATGTCAGTAATTAGCGTATAATATATTATTACATGTACTACGTTGCAATATTTAAAAATAATATGTTATAGATTTTTGTTTTTCTCGGATCTGTTTTCTGTAATTTTCTTTTTTATAGATATTTTATTAATATTTACAGTTATCTGTGTATAATTTTTATTAAAGTATATATATATATATGTGTGTGTATGAGTATCTAGTGTAATGTAAACATTTATGTAAAAATTTAATATCATTATTACTAAAATGATTATTACATATTTTAAAAAGGTCTTCTAAAAAGTTATTTAATGTCAAGGTTGGGGTTGAAATATACAGAAGAACTATCAAAGTGTGCCTTTAAGCTTTTTGCATAGATTATATTATGAAAAATGACTTATTTTTTTCTTTAAAAAAAAATAACACTTTAATAAACTCTGTCAGGAATTAACTGGCCAAATTGTCATTAAATTGTCAATTTATTTATCAAACTTCAATCGGTCTTTGAATCTAATGTCATTGACTCATTCATAAGCAAACATTTTAGATATGAAATATTTTTATTTTTTTTTATATAAAAAAACACTTTTTAAGGCTCACATTTTATTTTATTTACTAATAGGATCAAGAAATAGCTTTATATGATGTATAGATGAATAATAAGGAGAAGGATAGTTGCTTTTAAGATATTAGAGAAAAAACTGTTCAGAATCTCTGTTCAAAAAATAGTTAAAGATCTTGGGTGGAATAATTAGTACTTTCACTTGTCATATCCTCAGTCTGGAGTTTGAACCTGAGTACAACTAGATTTTTTTTTCAGATTTCATATAAGCTTAGGATTTTTCTTTTAGATAGTCAATCTAGAAGCCGTCCAATTGTGGTTGGCAAATGGAAAATTATGAACTCTTATCATCTGACATTTGACTAGTCTTTGAGTATTATTTCTTCCCTGTTTTTTTGTATACAGGTTTTAAAAAGTCTTGGCTTTGTATTGAACCATTTAAAGTCCATTTACTTTTTTCTATCTACTATTTAAAAAATCAGAGGGTACAAAAAGTCTGTCTACCTTCACATTAGATGCAAAAATATTTAAAGTTGACAAGTGATAAATAAATTCTTCAGAATGACATAATGTTTATTCAAAGTTGTGTTCATTGACTTTATTTACAGTTTTGGTGGTTATTATTTTATTTTCAGCTTTCTGAATATTGTAAATTTGATAATATCTTTAAATATAATGGAAATAATATTAATTTCAATCTGGTATAACCCTTTAGATCAAAGTTCAAGCCTATACATATTGTTTTTAATTATCTAGGGCATTTATAAAAAGCTTTTTGAATAACATAGATGAATAAATACTACAAATACTTTTCTAATTTTATACATTTTCTTTTACTGTCCAGTATTTGTATTAACAGAAATAAAAAGATACTACAGATTGAACAATTCTGTTCTTTGTATTAGGCTGAGTCCATTCATATAAGCTCTTTTCATTACAATTCTTCAAAATATTTATTCTTACAAATATTTGGATTTCTGAACATTTCATTGTCTACTTCACCTCTATTCTTCATTTTACCATCAATCCATCTAATCTAATTATCAACTTAGAAATTCTTTCTCTTTTCAAATTTAAATTTAAAATATAATCATACATATAAATTGAATTATTTAATTATACAAAAAATGATCTGAATTATACTACTTATGCATATATGTTGTGTCTGACAGGAACAACAAAAGTTAATACATTAGTTATTAATTACTAATAAATAATGGTCATAAAACGTAACACTAAATATAAATTATTAGAGATCTCTGTAGTTAAAAATTCTTTATCTTTGCTATTCTGCTATTAATTTAAAAATGGCAATATTAAGGAATTCAGAAATTCTTTTTTATTGATTTAAATTAAATAAAATGTAAAATATTAAAAATAGTGTTTAATTGGATTATGGATATAGAACAACAAATATGGTGTGTTAAAGAGATTTACAATATGCAAAACTAATATATAAAAAAATTATTTTTATGTAATTATACAATAAATGGGATAAATGTATAGGAAATATATTACAAGTATATAAAATATAGAGTAAAAAATAAATAAATAAATTGGATAGAGAAAATATAGCTACAGAAAATGAAAATGAATAAAAAGAATCGGTTAGTTATATATGAATTAATATGTATAAATTATAAAAGGATGTATGATGACATTAGAGAGAGCTTATTATTTGGTGCAAGAATAGGTGTATTGGATATTTAAAAAAAGATATAAAAATGGATTAAGAATTTAGATTGTAGTGGTGGTTTGATGAGAATTAAAAAAGTATTGAACATTTATTTTGGAATGAAAGATGTTGAAAGAGGATCAGAATAAATTGTATAGAAAATCAGGGCAATATACATGTAAAATATAAAATATTTTTATATTGCTAGTTTAAGTCATTATGACAAAAATAAGGAATGTATTGATAGAGTATTCAAACTAAAGCATAGTTCATTTAAATGGGATAGAAGAAATAGAAATGGGAGAATGTTTAATGATTGTAGATTAGAAGAAATCAATGGATAGTACAAGAAAAGTAGATTGGTATTCTGTGGTATATAATGGTTTCAAAGGAATAGAATGCTTAATTTGATTAACAGTATATCTAAATAAAGCAGAAAATTTTGACTTTATCTAAGAAGAATTTATTTTAATCATTTTATAACTTCATAGCCTCTAGCCGTCAATATTCAAATAAAAAAGAGAGACTTTAGAACTTTAATTAAACATGACGATAAATAACTGTCGTGATTTAATTATTCATTTAAATTCATTCTTAATGTTCAAAGTCTTATTGCAGTTTTATATATTTTATGACAACTATTGTAATAAAATTTATTAATTGTATATTGACAATATTTTATTTTTATCCTATATACAGATTAATTGATCAGATTTTCTGCATTAAAAAACTGTTGTGATATACATATAGTGTGAATGAGTAAATCTATAAAAGTTTCTACTTGATTGTAATATCTTATTGCCTAATTATTCAATCTGCATCAAGTTAAAAGATTTAATATATATTGCGAGAGTACATAAATCTATCACATAAGTATATAATTAGTATATACATTATATATATTTTTATAGTTGTCTTAATAAATAAAATTAAGATAATTAAAAATAATTATTTTTCATTCATTTATATAAAACTATTGTTTAAACTAATAAATTCATTAACCAAGATGTTGACATAGAGATAACCTTAAGATCAAGTCGCAGCCTAGCAACTAATACAAAGCAAATAAAATTCAATTCAATTATTCATTATTAATATAATTAACAATTACAGAATGTAAAAATTGTGAAAACCAAATGATATATGCAATACATGCTACCGGAAGTTGATTCTACTATAAATACTGAATTAGATAATTTATTAAAGAATTCTATCTTTTGCCGATGTACAAACCACTAACGTACAATAATTTTTACTGTGTTCAAATATAGAATACTTTTAAAAGATAGATTAATAATTTGAATGATTTGCTTATTGCTAAAAGTTTTATTAGAAAACAAACTTTAATATTACTCAAATAGAAGAATAAGTAAATTACTAAACATCACATGATCACCATTTCATACTAGCACATAATTGTTGTAAACAAAAGCAAAACTCTCCATACAGTAGTGCCACCCTGTGCTAATCAGAGTAATCAATAGATGCACAAGCTTCTGGCATCTATTGATTACTCTGGTTAGCACAGGGTGGCACTACTGTATGGAGAGTTTTGCTTTTGTTTATAATAAGTAAATTACTTTTTATTAATATTATTAGTATTTTCAAAATGAAATTATATATTTTTATTAATTACAGAAGCTTATAAAATCATTTTAATTTGGAATTCTGAAACAAATAAATTTCTTCACAAAGCATTTATTTATTCAAACCAAAATTAATTTAAGATTATACTATAGAAAAATGCATTGCGAATATACACCATTTGTCATAGGTATGCAATGCTATAGTTTTAACTGAAGATAAATGTACTTATTCCTCCTACTGAAATGCCTAAAGTTATATAAATTTCATCTATACAATTTAAATGAAACTCCAACTGGTAATGAAATCATTTGCGGAAGAAGATGTCAACATCATGCAAGAAGAATATTTTGAATCAACTGGATATCTGGATGATGAATGACCAAGGAATAAATAACTTTATTCTTAATGAACATTACTCCACAAATATGGAAATTAATAGGACAATAATATGAACTTTTATTAAAACATATTATCTTCATGAATTGTCATTTAAAATATTTAATTTTATTTCCTTTGTTACTAAAATCTGTTTGCCATTGAAATAACTCATTTAAGAAAGACTAAATGAAGAGAAACAGAAGATCATGAAGTCAAATTTTTTTTTAATATTTAATAAAATTTGGGTATTCTATGAAAGCGACTTGACTGAGGTATGAACTGAGATATGAACTGAGGTATAAAGGTAAACTTAATACGAAAATAAGATTTTACCATTCTTCATATTGGATTTATTTATGACATGACAGAACTTTGTTGTTACTAATTTTATGCATCAATTTACTATTATATTTATTGAGAGTTTAGAATTAATTCCTCTCTAGTATATGTAATATGGGTTATCTGACCATTGTGCATTTCCAAGGTATGTAAATTTGATTTCTTCCTTGATGGTTTGGAGATGGAGCCTAGCTATATCATTATTATTGATATTGAAATAATTGATAGTTTATTAAGAGATAGAGGCTTACTCTCTCCGATATTGTCAATATTTTCCTTGAATAATATTTTTTCATGTTTATGGTGATAATGTGTTGTTTCATTCCTGTTATTATATATGTCTAGGGATAAAGTCCTAATATATTTTATTGCTCTTAGATAGTAGGTACATACTCTGGGTTCATGCCATCACAGTTTATTGCTTTAATAGCTTTTTCTCTAGGAAGTATCATTGTAATATTTTTAGCACTGTATATGGTGTTGTTGAAATTTGGTATTAGTCATTGATAAGTTTATTTGAAGTGTATCATCCTCTTAAGAACACTTTTAACTCCCTAAGAGTACGTTAAGAGTTTTGATATATAATCTGTTTTGCTATGCTTTGCCAGCAATACGTTAAATAGAACTGATAATGATTTAATCAAAATTATAAAATTTATTATTAGCCTAAAATAAGCAATATGCATCATAATCATCATCATCCAGAAGAAAATCACCACTGGATTGGTAAGATCTTAAGAACATTTAGTTTTATTCATTGCTGGGACAAACAGCCTCAGGTGTGTGGGTGTTTACATGTAACCTCTGAAAATGATTTAAGGTTTTATTATAGCTTTGATAGTTAAAGATCATAGAGTTAATAAATAATGCATAGTTGGTAAATCTATAGATTATAAAATTATAGCATTATTTAGGGCATATATTTTCAGAAAGATATAAGCATACGATAAATTTATTAATAATTTATGAAAGTTCGATTACTTGAATGGCACAGAATATTTATTGAGAATAGTAATAGAATAAGTATTTAATATGAATGGTAAGTAATTTAATTTAACTGGTCAAATATGTTTGTCCATCATAGGTCATGGATATGTAATTTAATCATGTTGTAAATATTTTTTATTTTGTTCATTGTTAATAAATTGTTTAATATTAGCTAACATAAGAGTATAAAAAGGATATATTTGGATTGAGTAATAAATACAAACTAAATAGATTACATCTAAACTCCAGGGATATAAAATATACCTGTATTTAAATATTAATAAATAAATAAAACTGTTGCACACAACTGTCAACACTTGACAAAAATATTATAATAACAAAATATATTTTAAGTTCAAGCTATGATTCAAATTTAAAACCTTATGGTATTTATACTAGCAAAATCTTACCATATTAAATATTAAAACAGATACTAACTATAGTTTTTTTAGATGCCATTCTTTTAATATTTTACTGTTATCTCCCTTAGTTTTCCCAATGAGGGTCTTCTCCTTGATCTCTAGTGATGTTAAATAAAATAAAAACAGCAGCACTGGTGATGTTATATGAACTGTATGACTGTACATCTTGAATAATCTATATGACACTATCTATTTCTTCCTTTATGACATACAGAGGCAGCTGGTTTTTTAAACATAAGCTCTAATTTCTGGATCCAACTGCATTTTTCAAGTTGTTTTGACTGATATGGTTTTTGATTATCTAGCCACACATGGTAGATAGATTTCTTCTAAATAGAAGCATCATACTTACTGTTGTAACTGCGTATTAAAAATACTTTAAAATTACTCAGTAAAATACAGCTTACAGTGAAATGAGAATTTTAATCAATGGTTGTTTCTCTTTTCAGCATAGATCATGGAAATATAGTTTCAATAATGGACTGTTCTAATGTAAAGCAATATGAAATACACTACTGGGCTTCTAGAATTAGAGTGATAGTGCCTAATTTCATGTTTCATTTCTATTTATACCTAATTCATGTTGTTCAAACAGTGTGGTTTTTAAACAATGTACACATCACCAGCTAGGGGATATATAACTTTGTGTCATTACAATATATATTTTTTGGAAAACATCCTGTTTACTTTCTTCAAAACATCTTGTGGATACAAATTTTATGTATATTATCTCATATGCTTTTTATAAAGGAAAAAACAATTTTTCTCTTCTCTCTTTATTTACATTTTATAACATGGAAAGAAGAAAACTTCATTGCTGACTTTTAAATTTTTAAAATTTTAACTATAACTTCTAAAATATTATCAATTCCAAAATTTTAATATTAGATTCAAATCGACCATCCAATTGTCTATAAAAGTGGATAAGTTGTTTAATTAAAACTTTCATTTGAAAGGCAAACTAAACAAAATTTAAATTTAGATATTTTCTAAAATGCATATTTCTTTCACATATAAAAACATTTTTCCTTCTTCATTTATATTATTATCATTCCCTTGTTTTTACATATTACAAAATAATATTTAATAATCTTTAAGAATGTGTATGAATCATTTTTTCTTTTAACCTTTAGCCAGTTTACACTTTTATTTCTCAAGTGATATGCATATGGAAGTTTATATATTTATTAGACAGTTCATATGAGCATTTATGAAACTTTTTATCTTATTTCTCTGCAGCATTGTAGTATAAGTAATCTGGATTGCATCAGATTTGTTACAGCTACAAATCCCCTCCCTGTATCTGTTAAAAGGAAAATGTTTTAAGGATAAAGAAAATTATATGAATTAAAAAATAAAATATATGACAATCCTCAAAGTGACAAAAAAGAGAAATTACCATTTTTTTAGAAAGCAAGAGTAACTATTATTAATAGTAAAAAAAAAAATTAAGAGTTTAGATGTGGAAATAACTAAGCAATATATGATTGAAAGACATAAATTGATTTAAGTGGAGTAAGAAAAAAATGCTTTTATAATTTGTTTTAAATATTTTTACTTCTAGTGATATATTAGGATTTTGGTCCTACACAGGAGATACTATGTTGTCATGTGATGTTTTGAAGTATACATTGTTTCAAGTACTGCTATAACATTTATTTTCTTTTCCATGTAGTTTACTCATTCACCTGTAAGATTCAGAGGAAACAAGGTGCAGTTCGAGTGTTTGTGGAATTTATCAGCCTTTAAGACTCAAAAGGAAGCAAGGTGTTTTTTTCAAGTGTTATATTCTTCAACCTCTAAGATTCAAAACAATGCAAAGCTTATACTTTATTTTGATGTGTTGTGGGTATTTCATCAGAAATAAAACTGGGATAATCTTTCTAGTGTCCATTCATGCTTCAGCATAATTTTAATCTTCTATGATAAAATTTTTGTAGATCCTAGAGTTGAAATCCTGTGCATTCTTTATAACATTCAGTATCAAGAAAATCTCTGTATGTTATGGACATATGTGTTCTGCAAAATACTATTTGGGAATCTGAAAGAAATACAAAAAAATAATTAGAGTACTGAATAAAAGGTTAAAAGTTTTGCAGTAAGAATACTAATGAGAAATGAGTAGTTATAGTGTCCCATCTTAAAGGGAGAGGATTTGTAGATGTACCAAATCCAATGCAGCTCAGACTGATTATATTATAATGCTGCAAAAAAAAACTTGTTTAATAAATACTCATGTGAACTGACAAATATACAAACTACCACATGCTTGTCACTTGAGAAATAAAAATGTAAACTGCCTAAAGGTTAAAAAAATTAATTCATGCACTTTATTAAAAATTATTAAATATTATTTTGTAATATATAAAAAACAAGGTAATGATAATAATACTATAAAAAAAAAAGAAAAAGTGCTTTTGATATGTGAAAGAATTGTATAATTTAAAAAAAAAAATCTAAATTTGAACCTTGATTAATTTGCCTTTCAAATGAAAGTTTTAATTAAGCAACTTGTCCAATTTTATAGAAAATTGAATAATGAATTTGAATCTAATATTAAGATTTTGGAATTGATAATATTTTAGAAGTTATAGTTAAAAATTTAAAAGTCAGAAATGAATTGTCCTTCTTTCTATATTATAAAATGTAAATAAAGAGAGAGAAGAGAAAAACTGTTTTTTTTTCCTTTCTTCTTTTATTTATAAAAATCATGACATAATGTACATAAAATTTGTATTCACAACATGTTTTAAAGAGAGTAAGGAGAGCATCTTTCAAAAAATATATTATTGTAATGATGCAATGGTTATATATTCCCTAGCTGGTGATATATATATATGTTATTTGAACATCATCAGTTAGGTATAAATAAATCTGAAACAAAAAACTAGGCACTATTATTCTAATTTTAGGAGCCAAACAGTTCATTATATATTGCTTTGCATTAGAGTGCAGTTCACCATTGAAGTCATGTTGGCATGATTCATATTGAAGAGAGAAACAACCATTGATTAAAACTCTTATTCCACCATAATTTGTATTTTACTGACTGTTTTTAAAGTATTTTCAATACTCCAGTCATTAATGTGATGATTTTAATTAGAAGAAATTTATCTACCATGTGTGAATAGATAAGCAAAAACCACACTAATCAAAACAACCTTATTGGATCCAGAAATTAGTGTTGAAGTTTGAAAAACTAGCTTGTCCAATGCCTCAGTAATGCCATGAAGAAATAAATGGATAGTGCCATATAAATTACTCAAGACTTATAGATAGTATATATCATATAATTTCAACCAGTGCTGCTGTATTTACTCTCTCTAACAACACCAGTGTTCAAGAAAAAAACCATCATTGGAAAAACTAAGAAAGACAACAGTAAAATATTAAAAGAATGGTACCTGCAAAAATCATGGCCAGTGATTGTTTCAATATTTAATATGGTAAAATCTTATAAATATCATAAGACCTTAAACTTAAACCATAGTTTAAACTAAAAATATCTTTTGTTATTATAATATGTTTGTGTATAAGTCAATAGTTGCAAGTGTGTATATATTGTAACTAATACAATACTAGTCCATAATAAAAATATTTCAAAATGGCTTGCAGGGAAAAATGATGATGAGATAAATATAAAACTTCTCTAGAACATTTGTAACATAATATAAAAATATAGTGGCTTGAGGGCAAAAATGATGAGATAATGATATACTCCAAGATGGCCAAATAATAAACTAGCCATTTCAGGTATCTTGCCTATTTCGAGCCCTAATTGGGCAGCCATTGTAACCTAAATAAAATATCTCATTATAAATCCAGTAGTAATTTTAACCCACTTTTTATCTCTAGTTTTATATTAAGTGAATATTATGTGAATATGGTCTATCAGGGTCCCACTAGGTTAGCTAAACCTAGATAAAGTTATATTCTATACCTACTTGCAAATGTACCAGGTTTGAACCTATTTGGTACCTTATTTATAACTGGACATAGGATTTTTGGATTTTAGACCCATATCACATTTGCACTAACTATTATAAGAGAAACTAAAGAGAAATTTATATGGCATGATTACATAGAAAATAATGAAAAAAGATTTATAACAGAAATAGAAAAGAATAAATATAATAGAAGAAAAACATATTATTATAAAGCACAACAACAACAAAAATTTAACTTGAATATATGCATTATACTTAAAGATTATAAAAATATATATTGGAAGAAATTGTAGAGATTGGAATAAAAAAGACAGTGGGGAAAAAAATTGATCTTAAGAAAGACTAAAACTTCAAGTGTTAAAGAGTTGACAGTAGAGAAAAAATTGAAAATGGCCTGTTCTGATTTAGAGACCTAACTTTTAACAGATATTTGCTGCTAAGGAAACTACTAATTTTGAAATTTACTAAAGCAGATGGTTTCTCCCTAAGGAATATCAAAAGTTACTGCATATAAACCTTGTTAATCAAATTGGTATTTATTCCATTTGAAGCCATTGCATACCATAGTAAATTCATTTGCTTTTCTTTATTTTTCTCTTACTCTACTGTCACCAAACAATTCTTCCAGCTCTAATGTATTTTTCATTCCATTTTAATAAAATCAGTTTTGTCAGTTCCTATTCTCATGTTCCCTTTTCTTTCCATAAAAATCTAAGTAACATTAACAAAATAAAACATTCTCTACCTCTTTCACTTCATTCATACTTATGTAAGTAATATGTGCATTTAAATAAATTTATAATTCATACTTATGTATATTTTACTTTCCATTCAATTTTTACTGATCCTTATTCAACACTCTGCACTCCAGAAATAAATGTTCATTACTATTCTACTTTCTTCACACAATCCACATATATAGCCCAAATTCTTATTCCACTTTTACTTTCTTGATTTGATAGCCAAAACTTTTGTCTTTGTAACAAATATGTTTCTCTACTGTTATCATACATTCTTTTATATTATAAATATAGTTATATAATTCTAAACTATTTTTTATTCGTATTTTTTTTCCTAATTCTTTTTCTCGAATAAACTATCTATTCTTTTTCTTTATCCCTCACAACTATGGATTTGTAAAAATAATTTCTAAACATGTATTTCATTTCTTACATATAGTATATACAAATAAATTCTTTATTAAGTCAACCAATGCTTTTGATCTTTCCTACAACCCAATTAAACCCTATTTTAACTAGCTATTTTTATTTTTATATATAAAAGATTATCTCATTTCTTCTCAATAGCCTCATTTGCTGTCGAAAATTTATTATCCAATGCATATCTATCTTTTTCTTTTTGCATTGTATCCAAAAATTTCTGTGACTTTCAGCCAACATTCAATGCTTTATTTCCAAATATTTAAAACAGCTACTACAATTCTTCTTTATATACTTTACATGCTTGTATTTGTTAAATGAGGAATATCCTAAATTTTTATCCAATCCTTTTTTTTCCATCTCAGTTCTAACTTTCCATTAGTCAGTATATAAATACCTATACTTACTTCTTTAAGATAATATCCCTCATTTTATATGTATATCATAATACAATGCAACTACATTTAAAATAGTAATCATATCAAGCGTTGGTGGCCTAGTGGTTAGCATAGCTGCCTTCCAAGCAGCTGGCCCGGGTTCGCATCCCGGTCAACGCATTTGACATATGAAAAAAAAAAGTAACCACAAATGTCTTAGAGTAAAAAACAAGCAAACAAACAAGGGTCTCTACATTCACAGATTTATTTTAGAAATTTAACTGCATTCCTTCTAAAAGAAAATATATATATAACAATTCAATTAATAACATTTAATATTTTAAAGATACGTGTACAGTATTAATCTTTCTGAAATAATTACAATAACCCAACGATTTAAATTTCGTTGCATATCATATATACAATATAAAGTAGGTTATCTCTGTTCAGTGAACCGTCTTAATAAAAATATTTGATTATTTTGATATGTCAGAGTTGATATTAATTATTTCAAATAATAGTTTTTTTAATTCCGGGTGGACAAAGTTATTTGAGAATTTTATACAAAACTTAAATGGATTTTTTTTTTATCAGTTTCGATAGTTTTTTAAAATTATAAATTCACTTTGTTAGAAGAATCAAATTACCCCACAATCCTAACATATTCAAGTCCCCTCCTCCTCCGCATTCACATTGCGTTATTTAGTTTTAATCAAGTCATTTTTAAAATATATTAATTTTAAATAATGAAATTTAAGTGATTATTGATCAAAATTACTTTACTTTGGATACTTAAGAAAAAATAAAATGTATTTATATGATTTCCTAGTTATTTCTTTTTGGGCTACGCTACGGATTATACATATAAATTGTTTCATTAAGTATATTAAAGTTAATCTTCTATAAATGTTTTTTTTTTTTTTAATTAAAGGGTCAAATATTTAATTTCTTATAATCCAAAAATTTATTATGATCTGCCTTTTATTTTGATAACTATTTATTCTAAAGCTGTAAAATAAATTTTTAATTAAAATGCGCATGATTTAAATTAACTCTGGTATTAAAAAAATACTGACAAATCAGCTTTAGCGATTTTTTTTTTTATATATATATACTCTTTCCAGAAAACATAATTTTCTTACATAAAATAGTTTACCTCTGCAATTCTATTTATTAATTGAATACTGTGTGATATTTTGGATTTATAGTGTATTTATTTTAAATACAATAATGTCGACCGAAACTTTGGAAATGAAATCAAATGATTCACAAGTGTCAGAACAACAAACGATTAAATCAACTAAAGATGGTACTTTTAAATTATATTTAGCTTCGTTTGTAGCTTGTTTAGGACCTTTCATTGCTGGAACTGCTATGGGTTATAGTTCTACTGCGGGGCCTCAGCTAACAAATTCGAATGTTACTGATGCTCAGTTAATAATAACAGACAACGAAAAATCATGGTTTGATGGCCTTTTAAGTTTAGGAGCAGTCATCGGAGGATTAATTGGCGGCGTCATAGTTGGATTTATTGGCTATAAAAAATCACTCTTTTTAACTGCTATAGTTTACACTACAGGTTTGCTTTTAATTAGTTTTTCCTATAATTTAGCTATGATTTTATCTGGTCGGTGTTTAGTTGGCATTGGCATAGGTTTTTCTTCGTTAATAGTACCTGTATATATTGCCGAATTATCGCCGCCAAGTTTACGGGGAGCTCTAGGATCATGTTTTCAACTATTTCTCGTTATCGGAGTTCTTTTCTCATTTGTCGTAGGAGCTTATACAACTTGGCATTGGTTAGCAATTATATGTGCATGCTTCCCAATTGCTATGTTTATCTTTATGATTTTTATGCCAGAAGGCCCCCGTTGGCTACTAAGAAAAAACTTACGTGATCGTGCTATCGAATCTTTAAAATGGGTTCGGAGAACAGACGCTAATGTTATATATGAATGTGACGAACTTGAAAGTTTCCTGAAACAAGAAGGAAAAATGAATTTTAAAGAAATTTTACAGCCATCTCTTCTCAAACCAGTTTTAATAACAGTTTTGATTATGATCCTACAACAATTTTCGGGGGTTAATGCAGTTACCTTTAATACAAAGTCGATTTTTTTTGACGCAATGCCGTCTTTTGATTCTAATGTAGCGTCTATCATAATGGGAACAACTCAAGTTGTTGCTACTTTGAGCAGTGTATTTTTAATAGAACGTTTTGGTCGGAAAGTTCTATTAATCGGATCAGCCATCATTATGGGTGCAATGTGTATTTTATTCGGAATATTTTATTATTTTTTTCACGCCGAAGGAAAAGCCACCTGGCTACCATTATTTTGCATAATCGTTTATATTGTAGCTTTTTCTTGCGGAGTCGGACCCGTACCATGGGTTGTCATGGCCGAATTTATTCCTGGACGTGCCAAAGAATTAGCAACAGGAATAGCAGTTATCGCAAACTGGGCTTCAGTATTTTGTACCACTAAAGAATTTCTTGATATGGAAAATGCTATGGCTGATTATGGAACATTTTGGTTTTTTGGCGCCGTTTGTTTCGCTGGAGTATTGTTTGTATTTATATTCGTACCGGAAACAAAGGGTCGTTCTCTTGAGGAAATTACGGAATCATTTTCATCAAAAAAATAAGTTCATTTAAAATATACGATAATATTCTAAACCGATAAATGTAAACAAATAGACACCTTGTTGTTGGTCAGTTTTTATAAAATAGAGATAACTATTAAAAGAAGCGGCGAGGGATTTATTGATATATTTTTTTTAAAAAAATGAATCACGAGATAGCTACTGGTCAGTTAATTTGAAACGAGTTTAATCCAGAAAATAATTCGATCTAATCGCGTATCTGGGTATGTTTGAATGCAAATACAATAATAGTGATGAGTAGGGGTGATATATTATTTTAGAATTCAGTTATTTTCTTTTCAACTTGAAGATTACAAATTTTAAACAAAAACTTCCAAAATATGCGAGATAATTTAAACAAAATATATAATCCTATTTATTATAGACTAAATTACAAAATATATATTTAACAATTATATATATTTTTCCTTAACATGTTGTTGAATTCTTATTATACTGTAAATATAATGATTTTTAAATACCGTATATGTCTGCAGAGTTGAGCTACGCAAGACATTCAAATATGTGATATGCTTAAAGTATCTTACTATTTCTTTGTTCTTAGGCAGAATAAAAAACTTAATTTATTATAAAAATTTGATTATTTATTATTTGCTTTTCGCTTTAGGAAAACATTCCAAGTTGGAGGAGAATCTGGTTAATAACGTAAAGCTATTAGGAAATCTCATTATATTTCCAATTTTTATAAGGCCGTTTTATTTGGAAACGAAAGCAAGCACAGGTGTATATAATATATTAGAAATATTTATTTATAAAAGCAATTTTTTTTAGCATGGATATATATAACTGAATTTCATGTAATTTTAAAATCTATATCCAAAGTTAAATACAATAATTTTTATCCTAATAAAAAATCCTTAATGGTGCATTTATGATATGGGTAGTTAATGAACAAGTGCTTGCTAAAACGTTTATAAAATAAATTTGTGTAAAATAGATCAATAAATAAAAACCAATAAGATGTGGTAAAATAATGGATCCAAGAGGTAAAGGTCCACGGATAGATCACCAGCTGAATAAAGTAAAAAAAAAAATACTTGAATGAATGAATATTTTTCACTCAATTATTTAGTTATTCGAACATCACATTATCTCTGAGTCATGATGCATGGCATTTGAGAAATTATATGAAATTTGAAATGGTGATCATGTGATGATTATATGAGGTTTTGTTTAATAATTTAAAAAATCTGATTGATTAAAATGCATCTTAGAAGCTATTTGCATTTCTAAAAATATAATATAATGGTGCAGGAATGAAAAATAAATGGTTTAAAAATGAGTTTGTCATATACCTATATAAAAATATTAGTAAGAAAAGTAAGTCATACATCACCTGTCTTAATAAGCTTGTATTACAAAATAATATAATCAGTTTGTTAATAGATTTAAATAAGCTTTTCCAATAAGTGCCACAAGAGAAAACATTTAAAATCTCTATCTAGAATTATCCCTATTCCCAAACTGGTTTCGAACTAATGGCTCTCATCAGTGAGATCTAAAATACCAACTCAAGCACCGCATTTATCTAATACTTAACTATTAAGTAGAAAATCTGAATTTTTCAGACACCTATATGTCTTCAAATCCAGCTATCTAACTTAAATAGCTATATAGGTCTGAATAATTTCAGCTACACCATATATTAATAGCCCACCAATATAACGTTGTCAAAACCTCAAAAACAAAACTATAATAGTAAAAAAATAGTCATACATCACGTGACTTTCCTTAATCATCAGTGAGGCACACAGACACAATTTGTATGTTCATTACAATAGATCTGTAATATAAGCTTATTAAGTCACATGATGTGTGACTTGATTTATTATAGTTTTGCTTTTGAGGCTTTGGCAATGTTATGCTGCTACGGATATTAATATATGCTATAGCTGAAAATTATTCAGAACAATATAGCTGTTTAAATTGGATAGCTGAATTTGAAGACATATAGATGTCTGACAATTTTCAGATTTTCTATTTAATAGTTAAGTATTAGATAAATACTGGGCTTGAGTTGGCATTTTAGGTCTAGTGTCTAAATATTCTAGTGCCTCACTGACAAGGGACATTAGTTTAAAACCAGTTTGGGGATAGGGATAATTCTAAATAGAGATTTTAAATACTTTCTCTTGTGGCAATCATTGGAAAAGCTTGATTACAGCTATTAGCATGCTCATTATATTAAAAAAAATATTGTAGATATATATAAACTTTATTAAATCTATAGTTAACTTAAATGTAATAATCTCCAATTTAATAAATAATGAATAATTTCAATATATTTATGGAAAAATGATAGTTATGAATAATAAATACTTGCTAAATTTTTTATAAATATAAATTTAGGAATGCCAATATATAAATGTTGTGTTTGGGAAGTATATGTAGGATTTAGCATGACTGAAGTCACAGGGATAACTGGAGTGAATCTAGCATGATGACATTCATCAAACATCATCATCAATCCCACTTAATACATTAATCTAAATTTAAATATACAAGTATACAATGAATATGATGAGCCTAAGAAATCAGCAAAAACAAAGAATATAAGTTCATCAGCATTATAGAGAAGAATAAAATCACTCATTATGATAAATGATCAACAATAAAAAAAGAATCAACAGTCAATCTTGTGACAGGATTTGAAATGGGTCTACTGTAAACCAGGCTAATTATTAAGCCACTGCCAAACTTGAGATAGCAATATAAGACAATAATTTTGATGCACTGGCTCAGGTGCTAATCCATCAAAATATAAAAGAAAAATCAAATAATGCTGGGATACAGAAACATGCTGATCATCATCAATGCTCTGGCCATTTATTATCATGAATGTACTGGCCAACTATAAACTTAATTTCTAATTAATACTAAACAAAATTCAGTGCATGGATTTTAAATGATATACTTTTGCACCATCCAGCATTAGAGAAGTAACGAAATCATCATAAATTGCATGTCCATAACACTAAACATAAACCCCAATTCATATAATTGACTATTATGCATGAATCCAACTCAGGGAACAAAAAGCTCTAATTGTTATTGTGAACAAGAGATAATATCAACACAATAATTTAAACCTATTTTAGGATTAAATAAATTCACTATAATAACTTAATACAATATAAATGTATTAATAACAATAAAATTAAATTAAGGTTCTGTTGCATATTCTATAAATATAAATTCAGCATTCTGATTTTTATTAGAATACAAAAAACTTTGCTATTACATTGTTACAAAAATAGATGCTATCACATTGCATGATACACATCTACATAAGTGCATATATGCTGTTTGATAATACAGAATTAACATATTAGAATTTTCATAAACTAATAAAAAAATCTATTTATTTTAATAATACATAAATGACTAATTTAACATATATGTGTACATGCATGGAAATGTGTGCACACTGACATATAGAATATTTCATTTGTCAAAATAAACTCATTAAATCCATATTCTATTTTTACAAGACAATTAATTTGATGTTAAAAATATACATAAAATCCATATGTATGTGTATATATAAAAATAGATAGTATAAATCAAAGTTATTAATTAGTCTATTATTTTTTATAGTAAGTAAAAGTTGTTTTTTTAAAATATATTTCTTCTTTGACAGTTCTTCATAAAAGTTTTTTTTTTTTCAGATTACTAATAATTGTAACCATCTTTAAAAATATTCTAGCAAGTTTTTTTGTTCTCCAATGTAGAAAGATTTTTGGAGTTTTCCTTTTTAATAAAATAAAACTGGAAATATATCTTAGTTTAATTGAATAATTTAGACAAAAATTATTTATTTTTAAATCTTGTAATTTAAAGATGTTAACTGTGAAGTTATTTCAATATTCTAATCACTATATATATATATATGACTGACAGAAATTATATGTTAGTGCTTCTTTGCATATAAATTAATCAGCATACACATAAAATCATATCACAGTAATCCTGCAGAAAGCTGATTAGTTGGAATCTCTTTATAAGCTGGACCACTCTAAAACAGTAGATTGGCTTATTGACCTCTTTGGAAAAGGTATAAATAAGGTAACTGTTGTTATTCAATCCACTCCATGCAGTCTCTTTAATTTGGTAGACTTAAGGCATCCTCATTTCAATGCTAATTCAAATTCTATCATTGTGACATTAGCAGCAGCTCTATTTCTTGCCTTCAATTATAACTTCATAATAATCATGCTATCCATGATCTTTTAAATTCACTTTTTTTATATTGTATCATGGAATTTAAAAAACAACAATTAAATAAATTCTTTCTTTATCTTTGTTTAAAAAGATTAATGATTCTTTTCAGTTCATCTTAATTAAAATCAAATTTTTAACTCTCTAAAGTATTTTTCTAATCCTTTAAACAAATTTTATTAAAATATATTATATAATCTTTAATTAAAAAAAAAACTTTTTTAATCCAATTATAAAATAGATAGAGGAATTTTATAATTACTAGTGCAATCTATTATAATGTGAAAACAAGCTTGTTTTAGATTTCTTTTTTTAATTTTTAATTTCTTTTTTAATTATCCAAGCGTATGACACACTTGAACGAGAAGCTATAAAGATACACAGAAATTACTATACACTAAGCACTTTCGAGGCCTTTTGACTCATATTCATAGTGGTACTGTGAGCTGTAGAATGAGGAAATAGGGCAAGGAAACAAAGCAGTATGCAAAGCGTATGCAAATGAACTAGATAGTCCAACGTTTAGAGATGTCAAAGCAGGTATCTCGTCTATTGATGGAGT
The DNA here is from genome assembly GCA_028023455.1 of Epiperipatus broadwayi. NCBI lineage: Eukaryota > Metazoa > Onychophora > Udeonychophora > Euonychophora > Peripatidae > Epiperipatus > Epiperipatus broadwayi. The sequence continues at coordinate 9,506,505 of JAQFVV010012396.1, forward strand.
TATTATTGCCATTAATAAAGTATGCTTCTCTGATTTTCTGCTTGATGTCATTTTTCTCAATACAGACTATTTTAGGGCTGGAGGGTACAAACACATGTCCTGTCTTCTTGGAATGCTCTAAAAATGTTGATGAATTATCATTGTTTTTCATAGCTCTATTATATGTATATCTGTGTTGTGCTGTCCTGTTGATTATGCCTGCTTTGGTTTCTCCAAAATAAATGGCCCAGCAACCAGGTTGTGGGCATGAAATGCTGTAAACGACATGGGGAGTCTGAGAAGGTTCAATTTTGTCCTTAAGAGTTATTGATTAGACTATTAGTGCATGGGGGTGTATGAAAACTAATTTTAAATTTGTTGGACAAAATCTTGATTAATTGATAGGAGATTTTAGGTATGTGGCGAAGAGTAATATATGGGGGTTTAATATTATTTTTATTGTCTGTGATTTTCCTATAAAATTGTTTGATTTTATTGTTAAGTGTTGAGTTTATAGCCTGCTTGTCCTATTTCCTTGTTCTGCAGCTCACAGTACCGCTATGAATATGAGGCAAACGGCCTCGAAAGCACTTAGAGTATAGTAATTTCTGTGTATCTTTATAGCTTCTCGTTCAAGTGTGTCATACGCTTTGTTAATTTTGTATATTAAATTATCAAGTGAGAAGTTTTAAAATCCTTAATATTTTTTAATTATCAAAATCAAAAGAAACTATTAAATAAACCTTTTTAAATGTTTAATTTACAATAATTTTTTTAATTCAAAATTATTATTTAGCCTTTAACTGTTATTCCAGTGTAATATAGAAAATATTTACAAAAAATGTTGTTTGTGTTTGTTTCTACTTTTTCTTTTCAACTTTATATGTATATACATGCATACACACTACTATGTTATTGAATGCCATGAGTTATATAACTATCTCAATATATATAATAAAATATTTTAAGAAAACTTGTAATGTAAATTGTGCATGTATTAATGCCACATAATATAGAACAAATAAATGTTCTGCACATGTATGTGGTTTGGGAATAAATTAAATATCAGTTGGATTTTGTTATTACAAATGATTATTATGTTCAAATTTATCAATCCACTTCAGGATGGTCACTTCAGTTTTTATTATTTCTAGCCTCTCTTCACAACAAACCAGCAAACTTCTTTATTGTGTTCATTTATCTCAAATAGAGTCTCTTTCTACATATTTTGTAATTTGTTTGAAAATATATATCATGTCTTCTATAAATATGAACAAACCAGCTCCTTTTCTGTCTCTTACTTCTTTCATTTATATCAGTGGTATCTGATCTCTCACCCATGTATTTTTTTAATTTTTTCCTCTTACTCTTAGCATTCATCTTTCCATACTTGATTAAGAAATCAAGTGTTTAAATCTCAGATTCCTATATAAGAATTGATAAAAGACATCTGTTAAAAACCTTTCTTTTCAAACATGGGACCATACTTTTTAAAAAAATTAAATTATTTATATCCAAAAGCATTGCAACCAAGTTTAATTCTATAATTAATTTAATCTCTTATGTTTTCATCTCTATTAATAATTTGACTAAGGCAGGGGTGGGCAATTGTTTCGGCTTGGGGGCCACTGTGAAGTGGGGGTTAGTGGAAGGCCACACCTTTTTTTCATGACATAATAAACACTGCTTTATTTTCTGTATTACTAAAGAAATATTAGTTTGTCCATTCTTCATTAAACGCATGACATTCATTACCGATTTTGTTTTTTCAGAGGGTCATGGTTTCATTAAAGTTTGAAATTTATATATTTAGTGTTGCAAAGACAAAACTGAAATTAACCAGATCAAACAAAAAAGCACTGTTTATCGTATCTACACTGCACATGTGTATTGATGTGGTCATCTTAGTGGAAAATATGAGACAAATCTTCGGTCACACACAGGAAGGAAATCTCAGTTCAAGGCAGATTTTTCTGTTGGTGGGCCATATAAAAACTCTTAGTGGGTCACATGTGACCCACAGGCCACAATTTGCCCACCCTTGGACTAAAGTATTGTAGTAATTAACTTCTAATTTATAATTATCAATTTTCTTTTAAGAAAATCTATTGAACATTATTTTACTCTTTTTAGGATATATCTTTATCCCTATTTTTTTACTTTCATCTGATAACTTTTGTAAAATTTATTTGAAAAAACAGTTACATTATCTGCATATGCTAGATGACTTTAAATAATCTCCATTTACTTTTACTCCTTTAGTTTACCATTTTAATCTGCAAAATATTTCCTGTAAAACTGCTGAAAAATGATTTGAAGATACTAACACACACCCTTTTCAATGTTTATTTAATTAATATCACCATGTAATCTAATCACTGCTGTTGCATTTTGATAAATATTTTTCAGAATATGATTATCCCAAGCCTATATATTTATGATCCAATTCTTTAGTCACTATAGAAATGCATCTAGAAACTAATGCCTTTTATAATCCACAAATCCAAAGTATAATGGCAACTCATATTATTGGTCCTTTATATAACCTATCTTATCATCATCCATTATGCTTGTTTCTTTTGATTTGTTAGAATCTAAAATTTACTGTGAACAAATAGTAATTATTTTGATAAAAGTTTTGTGTAGATCTATTAGAAAACTTGTAAATATGTAATATTAAATATCTTCCTTATCACTCTATGTGGATAGCATTATTTTTCCAATCTGATACATTTTTATCATTGAAAGTGGTTCTGACTTAATTGAAATTAATAAAAAGGTAAATATTCATCAAGAACTGGGTAGTTGATACAAAAAAGCAGAAATTTACTAGTAAATTTTTTACTGCAATAAAAAAAATGTATGAAGAAAAGGAATACACCATTTTTAAAAATGATTCATTAAAAAGAATTTAATTTTTAGAATTTTGTAAAATGATAAAAAAAAAAAATTAATAATGATATAAGAAAATACCATTGTGAATCGTTAAAGAAAGCTATAGAAAATAACAAATCTCATAAATGTAAAACAACATCTTAGCATTGAAAGGAAAACTATTTCTTCAATAAGAAGAATAGATTAAATTATTACTAAAAAGAGAGACAATGGTATAAAAAGTATTGAAGAGTTCTTTAAAAAATTATTTGGTAATAAAGAACAAAAAAAAAACAAAGTATTTCTTACAGTTGTTGTATCTTTTGAATTGCCTAATCCTTTAAACGAAGAAGTGAGATATGCACTTGAATCTATGAAGAAAAGAAAAACTGCAGGAAAAAACAGGTGAAGGCAGTAGGTTCTTTTAATACACCAATAATAATGCCATTATTTTCTGGAGCTTTTTTTTTGTTTTATAGATTTAATTGCATATCTCACTTCTTCGTTCAAAGTGTTAGCAAGTTCAAAATATATAATATCTTTAAGGAATATTTTGCTTTCTTGTTTTTCATTACTTCATAATTCTTTAAAGAATTCCTAAACATATTTTATATCATCTCTCTTTTTAGAGATAGTTCCATATTTTCTAATTATTGCAGAAACAACCTTATTTCCAATGCTAAGATGTTGTTTCACATTTTTGGACTTTTATTTTTTCTATAGCTTTTTTTGAAGAAATGCTGCTTTGTTATATCAGCTAAGAATAGCTACATATTGGATCTTAATTGAGATACTTATTGTCTGAAAGAGAAATCTAAACCTGATTAGAACCTGAAAAGAAATTTTTTCTGGATTTGAACGCAAATAATAATAATTAATAATTTAGATAGTTTTCGTGATGCATATTTTCTACTAACATCATATTAAAATCATGAAAGATGATTAAAATTAAACATAAAACAATATAAAAAAAATTAATGAGAAAAAAGGAAATAAAAGTGATTAATAAATAAAAGCTTCGAATACCTTTTTTTCCTTTTACAAAACAGATTTCCCTCCAATAATCTTAATATTATGTTAATACCTAACAATAAGTTTGAACCTATTCTAAATTATATTACAACTAAGATTACAAACTTGACTAAAACTTCAATAATAACAATTAAATTGCTGAAAATGAAAAAAAAAATTGTAATAAGTAAAAAATCATTACTGGACAATTTAAAAAAGTAATAATAGATTTCAGTAAAACTATAAATATATTCATAAAAATATTTGATGATCCCCTGTTTCTTTTCAGAAAGCTTGTAAATGAATATTCAAAATGCAATTTTTTTTAATATTATAAATAAAATGAAATTCTCAACTAAGATGAAGAAATTCAACTCCACAATTATTGTCAAAAATGAAAACCACATTGTGAAAAAATATACTCAAGCAGTGTGAATATGACCAATGATGATAAAAATAAGCCATCTCAAATCCATATTATGCTCTATGGATTTATTCAAAAAATAAATCAACCCAGAAATACTTTTGCTAAATTAAATAATATCTGGGAAAAAATATTCAATGTAAGCATGACTTCCAATGTATCTATAATCCATTTTAATCAAGTAGTATATGAAAGTGATAGCTGACAAATACATATTATCTATGCCTACCTTCACCAATTACATAGCCAAATAGATAAAAAAAAAAAAAGAAGAAAGTACCATAGGCTAAGAGGATGAAGAAATATAATACAAAACAATGTTGAAAGCTGTGCAAACAGCTAATTAAATGTTGTCACATCAATCTAAAGTAATCTAGTTCAGAATAGCAAAATATTTATTTACTGATTATGATTAACTTGTTAACTAAGTTGAGTATAAAACAATTATCCGAAAGAAAAGTCCTTATAAAATACTTATAACTAAAAAATAATTTTGAGGTTAAACCAATCCAGTATAAATCTCATATTGGGGATATGAGAGACATTTCTAAAGTTGATCTTATTAAACATAACTGCAATTGTGTCATTTTATCTAGATTTCTCATATTCACTGAATATCACACACTCACAAAACGTTAGCTATAATTGCCTTTAGGTAAATTTAAAGCAAAAATTTGCAAAGAGATTACCATTTTTGATTTATGAAGATTTTATGTCAGATTTTGAATAATTCTTTCATTTGATGATGTTATATAATCAAAAACTTCATATGTTCCTTTCCAGAGACCTTTGATAATTATAATAAAAATAAAAGAATTCGAGTCTGTTTTACGATTACTATGTATCTTAAATGATTAGAAATATGGACAATTTTTGAATTTATTTATTTAGCATATGATTTTTTTTTTTGGAAAGCTTAACAATAAACAAAATCTCATTAATCCACTTTCTTTTCCTATCTATTTTCTATGGTTCTTTTCAATACATCTTTCACAATTTCTGTAAACTTTTGTCTTATCCATTTCCCTTTTCTCTCTCCTCAAAAATCTTTATTCATATAAATTTTTTAATTTCTTTATATTTCTGGTCATATCTTTCCAACTTATTTTTTATTCTCCAATTTCATATCTCTCAAGCCTACCATTTTTACTTCTTACTTTTTCTAAATATCTACACTTTTTTTCCAGACAAACATATGTCTTTTTCTTAGATATAATTTTGATGACTCACAGAATAATCTCATTCTTTTATTAAAGGTCTGTTTTCTGTTTTTCTATTTCCATCTTCAGTTACCCAACTTTTCAAACATTTTAAATCACTAGATTATTATATATATATATATAATTCTTATTTTGTTCTTTTCTTTGATATGTTTTTATTGCTTTAGTTTTATTAACATTTACTTTCATTCCAACTTCCTATAATAATTGCCAATCTTATATAACATTTTATTGATCTCAGTACCATTAGGAATATCATCATCATGATTTTCATCCATTACCATTCCACTTCAGGATGATGGTCTCTCCAAGCTTAATCCATCTCAGATCTTTAGTCTCTATTCTCCACAACACCCCAGTACAATTTATTTCCCCTATCAATCTCACATATGGTCTTTTTCTCAATATTTTACAATCTCTGAGAATGCAGTTTAAGATTTCAACTGTCCATCTAGTATTTTCTCTTCTACCAATATCCCCAGATCAACTGTACTTCGGTCTTTTAATTCTTTCAATGATATTGGTAACACCTGTTTGTTTTTCCATGCATGTATTTCATTTTCAATCTCTTCTAGTTACTCATAACATACATTTCTCCATACTTTGTTGAGTGGTCTGAAATCTCTGAATTGCTCTTTTGTTAAGTGTTCAAGTCTCAGATCGATAAAAAAGGACTGTTAAACTCATTTATTAAAAACATTTCTATTCAAACACATAAGCATATTTCATTTCAATATTAAATTATTTCTATCAATATTATTTCAACCCAGTTTAATTCTATGATTAATTTCATCCAAAATGTTCCCATCTGTTGTAGCAATCTAACAAAGGTATTTGTAATAATAGGCAAAACTCTCTCTAGTTATTAACTTCTTCTAACTCATCACTATTTTCTTACTTTTACTTGGTAGTCTTGCAGTATTTTCTGAAACTCTATAGCATTGTTTGCAAAGCAATTTATATCATCTACAAAATCTAAATCACTTAAATAATCTTTATTTTTATTCCCTTAGTTTCACATTTAATTCACAAAATATTTTTTGCAAACCTACTGTAAAAAGTTTTGGAGATATGGAGTCATCCTGTCACACACACTTCTTAATAGTAATTTTCCTAGTATCAGTATAACAATTTAACTGCATTTTTATACATTTTTCTTTAAAATATGACATTATCCTGGGTCTATATCTTGATAATCACTGAAGAAATGCTAATTGTATAGAACCGATAACAGACTAATAAGTATGTAATTTCTAATTTCTTTATCACCTTTTTTAAATATTAATATAAAATTATATTCTTCTCATCCTTTGGCATGTCTTTAACATTTAGACATTTGATATATAATTTTTCCAAAAAAAATTCTATCTCTTCATCGGTTTTTTATAAGATATTGTTTATAATTCCATCATTACCTGGAACTTTCCCTTTCTTCATAGCTTTAATTACGTGCCTCATTTCTTCATTTAAAAATCCTAGGCAGTTCAGAAGATACAGTAATTGTAGGAGGTACTTATTCTTTATCACTATATAATTCATACTAGAACTATTCTACCCATTTTCTAATATTGTATAATAGTTCCACCTTTTATTCTTATTGGAAAAATATTTCCTACCAATACCAAGATGTTGTTTTAGATTCTTGAGACTTTTATTCTCTTCTATACCTTTTCTTGCTACAATTATATTTCTATTCTTTTTCACACCATTTTGCAAAATTCTAAATATTCAATCCTTCTTAATGCATCATTTTATATATTTTCATAATCCTTTTTTTTCTTTATAAATTGTCTCATCTTAGTAGAAATTGTACTGGTCAACTGCTACTTTTTTGTATCAGCTATGCTTTGGATTTGTAGGTTATGAAAAGGCATTTGATTCTATAAATATTTCTTCAATGATTAAAGCATTGGATCATCAAGATATAGATTCAGGATATTGTCATATTTTAAAGAATATTTATAAAAATGCAACAGCAACAATTAGATTACATAATAATACTAGGAAAGTCAACATTGAAAAGGATGTTAAGACAGGGTGACTCCATATCTCCAAAACTTGCAAGGAAGTATTTTGTGGATTAAAATGGGAAGCTAAAGGAGTGAAAGTAAATGGAGATTATTTAAGTCATTTAGATTTTACAGATGATGTAGTTGTTTTTGCAAATAATGCTTTAGAGCTGCAGGAAATGTTGCAGGAGTTATCAGATGAAAGTAGGACTAAAGATAAATGTTAAAAAGACTAAAGTAATGCTTAATGGATTTTTTAAAATATAAAAATAAAGATTGATTGTGATGAGTTAGAAGAAGTTAACAGCTACAGATACCTTGGTCAGATTATTAATACAGATGGAAACATAATGGATGAAATTAATCATAGAATTAAACTTGTTTGAATTGTTTTTGGTAGAAGTAACTTGAGACTAAAAGGAAATATCCATATGTCTGCAACTCATGTTACACAAATTATGCATTCTCATTGTTAAATCTTTTTATACTACAGTAAACTCATCTATTGCTTTTATGATACTGAGCTCTGAGATGCCTTCTTATCAGCCAACATCCATTTGATGGAATATAATTGACATTTACTAAAACAAGGAAATATAATATTCTGCAGTCTTGAAAGAAAAAAATCATTGCCATGTCTCAAAAACTATAATTCAAAAATTAGCAAACTATTTGAGAAAAATAATTGGCATATGTCATAAATAAATTCTCCTAAGTTCTGAATTGTAATTGGTGATGTTAATGATGGTAGGGGATAGCAACTAAAGGAAAAATTTTCCCAAACTGTAGAACATTACCCTGTATTTTCTTGTTTCATTGATTATTTTTGACTGACTATTATAAAAATACTTAATAAATTTTTAGTTTTGTGTTTAGCTAAATAGAGGATATTTTATTGTATATTTATATCTAATCATATAGACTTAAATATATTATCATATATAATATAGAGTAGTAGTTTTGTTTATGTACATTAAGAATGCAATAGAATTGGATGGTAATTTCATTAATATCTGATACATAGATATTCATGTCATGTATGAATTGATACGTTAATGTTGTAATTTAGTATACAATTAATTATTTCAGACAATCACAGAACTTGAATTAAACAATTGAGCTTAGTATAATTGTAACTAATCCTCTTATTACCTTAAGATTACAACAATCAATGATATTCTTAAACAATTAATTATAAATAGAATCTATTTGAACATAATAGTCTGGATTCTATATTTTAATATGAACAGATTTCTTAGAATATTCATTATTACAATTGATCAACTCAGACAATCACTGCAATCATAACCAACACTGGAAATCAACCTAAACAAATATCAGTGAATTGATTTTTAAATGCTAATCAAAGCTGTCGTAATCTGATTGTACAATAGTAGCCAATTAACCTATAAATGGATACTTTCAGAGAGTGATATAATGATCATGAAGCAGTATATGCTTTGTTAATGTTTGTAGTTTGAAAATGCTGTAATCTACTCTGCAATAAAATCAGCATAAATATCATCAATAATTAACTTCAAAATAATATTCAATCACAAGATGTAACTTGGTTACATCCTTGTAACAAAATACCAATCATTTAAATTAAGATGCATTAATATAAGTGAATCTTGTTAACCATATAGTAAACTTATGTACAGTTGTGTAATACTTTGGTGTTCATTGTAATAAAAGATTTATAACTTATACCATATTATTTTTATAGCAATTTCAAATACAACTACAACTTCTATCAAAAAAGTATTTATGGTTTTAAATTGTGGTTGAGTACTTACCATGCAGCCTGTGACTAAATACATATGTGTATGCAGACAATTTTAAAGATTCCTATTTAAATAAAATACAAAAAAAAAAAAAAACTAATAATAAAAAAAGTGGTCAATAACTCTTTTATTATAATCTATCCATTAAAAAAAAACATTTTCCTAGAGTCGTTTTTTTTATCTTGCGCAATTTAATCGTATATAATGTTTAATATTATTATCTTGTTTCAGTTCATTTTATAAAAGTCTGATATTTGATTACAAAATAAATGATGCGATACCTTAAAATTCCTGTTAATTGCAATTTCCATTAAATAAATATTAATATCAAGCCTGAGCAAATAAAGTGCGATAACATAAACTTGTGTACAAATTAAAACTTAATTTTCCCAGAATAAAAAGATATTTTTACGATATAACATGTACAGATATTCGTGTATATTATTTCAAAAAGTAAAATATTTGGAATATTAAACAAAAAACAACAACTATTTATTTCTTAATTTGGCAGGCTTTAAATGTCAGATATAGAGCCTAATTTATTTTTAACTTTAGTTCCACAACGTAATATAATTAAAGATTGGTAAATTTTGTTAATGTTTTTTTTTTAAATAACAATTTTGTTAATAAATGAAATATTATAAAAATAAAGTTGTTGCTTTGTAAGTTCTAAAAGTTTTCGCATAAGTGTTTGATATAGCCTGGAATAAGGCCTGTAATAAGGCATATATGAACTAGGAAATTAATAGAAAGATATTTGAAAACTATCAGTTTGATGTTTTCATTGTTTTTTTTTCTCAAAGCAACTTTATTAAGTCACTAAAGTATGATCCACCTGTGCAGGGACCACATTCTGTCACCTGCAGCAGTGGGCCATAGAGGCTACAATGTTAGATTGATATTCTGAAACTAGGTGGTGGCTCAAAGCAACAGCACTGCCTTATACAATAGATTAGATATTATAGGTATATAAAAAATGCATTCCAAGTACAAACATCAGAAAAAACACAAAAAGAGGGGGAAAGGATATGAATTATCAAATGTTAGTCAATCAAGAGGATGCTACATCCATTTGAAGAGAGTTCATGCGGGACAATCAATTCTCAGCCCACCTGGCAAGTCTCCAAATCAGAGAGGGCCATAAGAACCTTGCTAGATCTCTCTAGATCTGGATGTGGTGATGATTGCCAATTGATCCCACTGAAACAAATCCTCCATGGCCATCATCTCTACCCTTGAGACCGAGAATTCAGGCAAAACCAATGATTAGATTCATGGTCCCACTAGGTCCTCGGGTATGATTCTGCTTTACTGATTCTATTGAGTTCTTCTAATCCAAGTTGAGTTCTAATTTTGATGCTTAATTAGGGTTCCAATTATAAAATCTAACGGTTTGTATTTAGTGGTTACTTATATTAGCTTTTGCTTGATTAATGGTGGCCATTTGCATAAAATAAAACGATTGGAAAACTGAGTTATTTTGGCTTAAAACTGATTTAAAGTTTCTTGAAAAGGTGTAAAAGGTTAAAACAAGTGGTCACTTACGTTTTATTATTTATCTTCTTACCAACTTCCATCTTGAATATGTGAATCCTCCCATCCTTGTGGAGCCAGTAGGTAGTGAAATGCTCACCCTCACAACAGGATGTGGACTCCTCTGTTATAAAGTTTTGATTATATATTTGTGTTATGAAAATTATGATTTTTGTTATTATTTCCTCTTTTGAATTATTAGATTACATTTTAAATACGTTTTCTCGATTTTAATCTAGTTTTAATGATTTTAGTGATTACTTATATTAGCTTTTGCTTGATTAATGGTGGCCATTTGCATAGAATAAAACGATTGATAAATTGAGTTATTTTGGCTTGAAACTGATTTAAAGTTTCTTGAAAAGGCATAAAAGGTTAAAACAAGTGGTTACTTATGTTTTATCATGCACTTTCTTACCAACTCCCATCTTGAATATGTGAATCCTCCCATCCTTGTGGAGCCGTTTTAGCTAAAAATCATTACTGCATATAATGAATAGAGGTAATTTTAGTCATGTGTGCAAAGCAAAATCAAAATTGATATTAAATAAATAAATAATAGAATGGCTCAAGAGTTCACAGGAAGTTGGAGAACTGAAAGTGCCAGAACTAAAATCAATCTGTGTTCTTTACGCTCCAGAGTCTAATATTCTACCATTATACTAAACCAAGCATGGCATTAATATTTATGTCATATAAATCATAATGCATTCAAAAAATTTATGGATAGCTTCTGTAATGATATGAATGCCATGGAATAACTCTGACTTTGTCAAGTGCCTTATAAATCAAATATTAGAAAAATCAAATAGAAATTTTTGCTATATACAGTGTGAAGCTGTGAACTATACTGCATCTATCTTCATGACTTCAATTATACACTAGTCATATATATAAACAAACAAATAAGAAAATCATTAAAATTCATAAACTGATTAAATTTTATGAATCTCATTTGCAGTGGCAGCCATTTTTTCCTGCTAAACACAATGTTTTCACATTTCAAATTTCTTTGCAATTTAAGTAGAATTCACTAGCACATTTATAAATTTTTTTCTTTGTGTTTGTTTTTTGTTCAACAAGTTTTTTTTACACAGTATATATTACATACATTTGTTTTATCTTTGTAACAAAGTGGTTTCTTTATAATCTAAAGCTGAATGCACTTTCACTGAATTTTACTACAAAGAAGAAAAAACTACTTCATTGTGCAGATAAATAAATGTATCCAGATTTGAATTACAAATATAAACAAAGGAAAAAATCAATATTAAAGTATATATTAACATATCTTTATTAAAATATATTATAATACAATAAGTGATATATCCCCCAAAAATCATAAACTGCTTTCATTAAATGAGGGGGAAAATATTTGATAATTTTAAATACTAGTTAAAATTGTGATTCGATTTTAGCTTTAAATATATAAGACAAAAATGCAGTTAATAAATGTTATATTTTCATATTTCAATGCTAGTTTTTAATTGGTACTTTGTTTCTCTACATTATACCTGAAAAATTATTTATAAAAATATAAAGTTTTTTGTTAAATTTTCAACATGGAGGCAATACTCTCCAGGTAATTAATGGATGCAGGAAGATTTGTGCATAATATCCCTTTATAGCACCTATTCATTCAATATCTCCAGACTAGTTTTTAACTTGTGGCTTTCATCATCAAGAAGTCTTGGATCTGAGAGCACTGAACTTAGATCTTAGGATCTAATGTGCTCTCAGATCCAAGGCTCTTCACTGATGAAAGACACAAGCTAGAAACTAGTCTGGAGATATTAGATGAGTAAGCATTAGATGAGGATTTTATGCACAAACCTTCCTGCAACAATTGTTAATCTGGTTTGCACTGAGTGGTGCTGCTGTAAAGAGGATTTTTGCCTCTGTGTTAACAGTTTGTGAAAGCATAAAAATGTGTGATGTTTAGTGGTTTAAATTTTCAACATTTAAATATATAAATATTGAAGCTATATGTATGCATACATATATATATATACTTCATGTGCATAAATTAAAAATCATAAAGTTTTAAATTGAAAAGTTTTTAAATAATTTTAATAAATAAGGTTTATATAGATATTTTATACACACAGATAAATGTATACTGTATAATTAATTATAAAGTTATTTTGTTAAATCAAGTTAAAAAGAAAATGCTTTTCTAAAGTTTGTAACAACAACAACAACAACAAAAAAAAAAAATGGTTCTAACTTTATTTTTAAAAGTAGGTTAAAAACAAAAGGTGTTTTCTTTTAACAATAATTAAAAATGGAAATGACATTCAGGAAAAAATAATTAAAAAACTTGTAAATAATCGATAGATTGAAATAAGGAGATAAATAATTAACATGATTTAATTAATAAGATTCCCCATATAAAGATAAAAACTTGCTGATATGGTATTGGCCAAATAAGCAGTGGACTGCAGCAGATTCTCAAATTATCTATAGTCAATAGATCAAAGGATCCAAAAGACAAGAGATGGATCCAAATTTTACAGATAAGACATCTCCAAACCATATAAATAGTGCTGAAAATTACATTTGATGATTAGTATTATTTTGCTTTTATTATTCTTGCCTGCTTCCCAGATTATATTCTTTTGCTATTATTTTTAAGCTGAGATTATTCTGCAAGTCAGTTAATTAATCTGTTAGTTCCAACCAGATCTACTATGAGAAAGTAAAGAAATCATTATTTGCCTTGCTCTGTAAAACTGGCAGAGGGCAAGTGAAAATCCATAGTTGAGTCCGAAAAAAGAAGCCATCAACAAGTGAAGAAAAAGAAATCATTATTTGCCTTGCTCTGTCAAACTGGCAGAGGGCAAATTGAAAATCCATAGTTGAGTCTGAAAAAAGAAGCCATCAACAAGTGAAGAAAAAGAAATCATTATTTGCCTTGCTCTGTAAAACTGGCAGAGGGCAAGTTGAAAATCCGTAGTTGAGTCCGAAAAAAGAAGCCATCAACAAGTGAAGAAAAAGAAATCATTATTTGCCTTGCTCTGTCAAACTGGCAGAGGGCAAGTTGAAAATCCATAGTTGAGTCCGAAAAAAGAAGCCATCAACAAGTGAAGAAAAATGTATCCACATGAGATGAGTAAAAGTCTGATGTCCAGTACTACAGGAAGAACCACGCAATAAACCAAGATGAAATCACTGTTGAATCATTTTAATAAGGTCTAAATGGTCATTTAAATCTTCAACCATTATAGCTATGGTTTTAAGAGAAATCCGCTAAAATAAACCAATACCTACAGATGGAACATGAATTTTTGACAGTCAAAGAATAAGTATGAACTTTAAACTAATCTTTAGTTGATTATTATTTATCTCCTATCTAATGAAATATGTTAGTAAATAGTCATTTATTTAATCTGTTTATGAGCAGGTATGGCAAGAGACTGTAGTTTGTTCTATTTATCACACCACAATTTAATGGGAATAATTGTATAAAATTATTTTATAAAAGGCAATTAGTTTGTAATTGCAATCTCTTGCCATGCTATTAAACATTTGTATATTAATTAAATCGATTATTTCCAATTTAAAGAAGTTAGATATAGAGTAAGTTAAAAACAAACTCTTATGAAGCTTCAAAAATACCCTCAACCTCAGACTGCGGTTTCTGCCTCTAGCATCATCAGTGAGGTGCTAGGGAATAAAAATACTAGAACTAGTCCAGCATTTTATCAATGCCTAACTATTGAGAAGAAAATCTGAAACTTTCAGACATTTAAATGTCCAAAAATCCAGCTATGACATTTAAATGTCCAAAAATCCAGCTATCTAACTCAAATAGCACCTCACTGATGACGCTAGAGGCAGAAACCGCGGTCTGAGGTTGAGGGTATTTTTGAAGCTTCATAAGAGTTTGTTTTTAACTTTATATATAACATTTGTAAATAGGAGCTTTATTAAAATTAGGTCATCTGACTTGATTTTTTATCAATTTAATTTAAAGAAGATATCACCAATATGTCAGATCAGCAAGTTAATGTATTATGAATGAAGTTTAATTCTGCTGCATATACAATCTATATTAAGGATATATTAAATAGATGTCAGTTTTAGCTATTCTTGTGTTTTGAAGTAATATTATTGATAACAATGGATGGCTGTCAATCCGTTAATTCAGGTTATGCTAATAATATGTGAAACTCATTCTTATGCAATGGATTAGTGAAATGATTGTAAAACCATTTGCAACTTCTGGCCTCTTACTTTCATTATTTTTTTAATCAGCTATGTGCAGTAGATGAATGATTTGTATCATATTGTAATGGTATTGTCTGATGTACCTGGATGTTCCAGTCTGCAAATACACTTGAACACACTTATCAACTTTAGCAAGCAGCTGGTTTGTCCATAACATATAACCAACTTACTTTCAATCTAAAAGTGCTGGTGCACCTATCTGCCATATTCCAAAGTTGATATTGCCAAATGCAACCATCTGGTCCATCCACATATATAAGAGAAAGAGAGCAAGCTCACATCTAACTACTGTCAGACCTAGGGTCCTCATGTAGGATGCTAGAGATAAAACAAAATATCTGACTCATGATTACATCCATCTTCAATAGACTAGCCTAAACATCATCCACTAAATCTACATGCAACCACTCTTTTCCAAACCCGCTGTCTCAGATATTCGAACTCAGGAACAATTCGCATTCGACTCTCTTAACAGGTATGTATCTTTGCAAACTGTTAATTAATAACTAAAATAGCACATTCTATCTATCAAACAAAATATAACTTGTATTTGATGTTCTCTCCCATGCTGATTAAACAATAATGTGGATATATGCATGTGTAAAATATTGGTTATAAGATGTAAGTGCTTAATTGAATGTAAATGCTGGATCAACAAAACTACAGAGATCTTGTTAATTTACAAAACTTCCTAATATTTATTTACAGACAAAAATAGGATATATTTAAACATAAAATAAATCCTTAAACAATTTAGAAAAGAAAAAAAAATTCAATAAAAAAAAATATTAAAAAAAAAATGAAAAAAATTCCCATAAATTACTTGGATATCTCTATGCATTTACAGTTTCTATGTCTATGATAATAATAATAAAAAAATGGTTAATTAAAAATGAGATTGCTTACCCTAAGTAAATTTAACTGCAACCTCAGATATAATATGCAATTTTAATTGTGAAAAAATATAATGGTCACACAACACAGAATATGATAGAATATAATATAAAGAATACTATTTTAAAAAGGGTTAGTCATTTATTCACTTTATCTTAAGAAATATTAGTAGCATATATATATATATATAATTAGTCATGTCATGTGGTAAACATATTTTATATCAGTGGCTTTTAAAAAAATAAAAAATAAAAATCTCTTGCCGTTAACTAGTCTAGTGAAGCACTTAATTGTTTGTACATATTTCAATCCCACATCTCTCAGTAGAAAGTAAATCATCTAAACTTTATTTTAAAAAAAACTTTTCAACCTATCCCCCCCTCTTCTACTCTCTTGATATTTTCCTATATTGGATTGTTCCCTCTATATAATTAGCAATAGCTTTTTCCAAATATAAGATGGGATAATAAATAAAAATAAAAATTGATACAACAAAAAAATAAAACATAATTGACAATTTTCCCTTTATATAAAGTTCTTACGGTTGATGAATTTTTTAAATAGATGTTGAAGAACTCCAGTTTAATTTGATAGAGCATCCTGAAGATATTTCAGTGAGCAGTATGTAGTTTAGTGTTACTCATTCCATAGATTTTCATTCTGTGTAAATATCAACTTCTCAGGCAATTTAACTGTAGACAGTCATATCTTTATATGGCCATAGTAGATAGAGAAAAATGTTTCACCCCGATGACAATTATGCTCTTTAGCCAAAGTATTTCATGCTTGCACTATATATATACAACTTTACATAAAATTATAGACAGTTTGTATCTAATAAAATATTTTTATAGACAGAATAAAACTTAACTGTTTTAATTTCTTTTTTTTTTCCAGTTCCTTTTAAACAAAAATCAGGTTGCTTTTCTTTTTTAAATTTTGAATTGATAATTATTTCCACTTATCTATCGAATAAATCAGATTAATGTTCCATCCATTTCTTTTACTTTTTATCCAAATGCCGAATTAATTAAGAAAAAAAAGTCTATTTTGTAGAAAAATATAAAAATAATCCTTTTCATAAAACTAGACTTGACTGATCTTATTCCCAGCAAGAAGAAGCAGACGATTTTTTAATTGTTTCCTTTTTATCTTGGCGCTATTTCTATTGTTTAAAAACAAGCATTTCAGCTTAAAAAAAATTTTTTTTTCATTGATTCATTAAAAAATAACAACACAAGTTACAAAATAAATATACAATATTATTCTTATTCCTCTTATATTTAATTATTGATTTACCTTCTACTGTTATAATTATTATTATTATTTAAGTCATTGTCAGTTTAACACAATTCAAATGATCAACATATATATATATACATTTTTTTTTTATATTAAGATTGACATTTTCTTAGTAATAAAATTTTATTACTAATATATATATGTGTGTGTTTTTTTACAGTCAATTACCCATCATTTTTAGGTACTTAGTAAATAGTTATTACACTGTTTAGAAAAAATAAATTTAAAAATATAAAAACATTAATCTTCCTTTCCAAAAGTGTTTTAGCAAAAACTTTTTATTTATGTTTCTACTTGCTAATTAAAAAAAAAATTTCCATTATTTCAGATGGCTTAGGTATAGTTGTTGGATAGCGATTTTTAGCTACCTACACAATTCCCCTTCCCTACACAAGATCAAAATTTTGCTTATAAATCAAGATTTTATCTTCTAATGACTGTAAAGCATGTACATTTTGGGTATATTAATCTTGCTTATCATCTGTAAAAAAATCGCACACTGACTTTCTTCCAGTTCCTTCAATCTCTTAATTTCAAATACCTGTCCTGGCATTCCCTCTCTCAATAATTACATATCATTCCAAGTGAGAACCTATCTTAGGGCAATATATATATATATTGTTGTTCAACTTTATGTAATGAACCTGACCATTTATGTATCTCTATAACAGATGATACACATCTTTGTTCACTAATCTCTCTCCTGCTCTTTAGAAATTTACCAGATTTTGAGGACTACATGAACTAGAGTATCCATTGCCATGCGTGGATTGACTACAAAAAATGAGGTCAGTTCTAAGGTATACCAGTATGTCTACTGAAGCATACCCTCATAAATATAATATTTTAATTATTATAACCCTAACAACATTTTTTTATGTTCTCTCACTTTTTCTGGACTTCATTATCATTTCTAATGATAACTATTAGTTGGTGATGAAATTATTTATTTCATACTATTCTATAGATTGACCGATATATGGTATCAATATATCTAGCATTGTATGTATCTCTAATTTCCCCTTTCATATTTAACCTAAACTATTAGGATCAGTCTGTTTTATTATGACATATGCTCCCTTTATTGATCATAAATTTTTTTTATACCTGTTTTCTTGGGGGTTTTATTTTGTTTTTGGTGGTAAGTTTTTATAAGCACTCTTTCCCTATCTGAAATCTATATGAATCTTCCTTCTCATTCTTCTCAGTTTTGCTTTATTAGGTAACACTTCATGAGTTTTTTTTTTTCTAACTACTTCAGTATTTATGTCATGATGTACTACTGTGGATAATTTTATATATATATATACAAATGTTATTGTTGATTCATAGTATTATTGTGTTGAAATGACTTAATCTTGATGACTTAGTTCACATGTGTATGAAATCTTTGCTCCAACTGACTTGTGACATTGTTTTGAACATTGACATCACTATTAACTATTTTACATGTATACAATAATTTAATTTTCCCTTTTTGGAAAACTATATTAGGATTCAACCATTTTCAAAATAACCATTTCACATTTCAAGTCTGCAACTTTCGAAGTCAATCCCGTATTACATGGTTTTTTTTAAATATAGGCATCATCATCCATTTGCCTAATAAATGTAAACGGACCTTCATATGTATTGCATAACTTATGGTATTGTGAACTTTTTTGGCTATTACTCTCTAATGTGGCCATTCCCAATATCATTTGATAATTTCTCTATGATTTGGACATCCTTCTGATTATGGAAACATTTTATGTCCCATAAAATATTTTTAAGATGATCCAATCTATAAATTTCTTTTGCTTTAATGCAGTCATCTTTCATAAAGAGACAGTTTTTTCCATAATAATCCTTTGAATAGCTAGAAGGTTTCTCCTAATCTGATTATTATGATTACAAATATTTTTAAATTTTGATTGCCTATTGTGACAATTTTCTTCTGCATTAAGCTTTTAAGCATATAATAACCCTTTTTGGATTCTATTACTATATTTATGAACTTTATATTTAATACAAACTTTAAGTTCTGAATACTGAAAACTTTAAGTTCTGAACATTAGATGCTCACATTAACTTGCATTTCTCGGTTACATAACTTTTCTGCTTCTACATTATTCATGGACAAGTTTAATAAATGTAAATCAGTGTCACTCTGACATATTTTTGGAATCACTTCTCCCAACTTAAAATTAATAGAATGGTTTTCTATCTCATCTTTAGAAACCTGAAGAGTACAACTAATAGAAAATTCATAATCAAGTGAAGTTTCATTAATAAAAGAATGTTTAGTACTTCGATTGGATTCAAAAATGAAACCAATTAAGCTCTTTTGCAAAACAATAGCTTGTTGCTGCTTATTTGAAATATGAATGACAATCTCATTACCCCCCCTCCCAGATAAAAATCCAATATCCAATAGCTGAATGTGTTAAACTGGGTAAAAATATAATAGATTGAATAAGAGTATAAGGTTTGACTTGTTTATGTGCATTCAGTAATATTTTTAAGAATTGTTTATAATTTTCTAATTCTTTTAAAGCATTCTTCGAGCTAATATCCAGATACATCATAACAACCCTTTTATTCATCCTAAATTGAAAAAACTCAACACTCCTGTTGGATAACTCTAATATTGCAGCTCTAATCCAACTAAGTAAATAATATTGTTCATGAGCAGCATACAAATCATGCCAATGATAAGGTATACTGGGTAAAGTTTTCTTTCCATCTACCTATGTACTTTCTCTATCTTCCTCATTATCAAATACTATAGTGATTACTTCAGTGTTGTCCCCTATATGTTCCATTTCCATGGAGTTTGTTAAAGATGTTATTAATTGGGTATTTACTACAGATACTTTTCCCATGTTACTCCAAATATTTGGGCTGGTCCTAACCTGTTGCATCTCCATAACTTGTGTCTTTTGGCATAGCTCAATATTTCCAAGTCTTTGGTTCATGGTCTCACCTAAGCATTTCAAACCTTGTTCTAGGATCTCTATAGCTTCACCATGTATTTCTATACTTTTACAACCTGTTTCCATTTCAATATTTTTCTTGGTTATGAACAAGTCTAAAATTTCATGGGTAACCTTCATTTTTTCATGCATTTGATCTGCGTGCTTCCTTTGACTCTCACAAATCTCTTTTTTGAAGGACTCTTGATTTTGAACACCTCTTGGTATTTAACAGTTAGTTGACTAGTGACACAATGTTTAAATTCTTCCAAACATTATCTACATTGTGGATCTTTCTCCTCCACTTCTTTTCTCATTTCCCCTATTTCTTGTTTCAACTCAACACTACTCTTTTGAACACTTGTCAAACTTATAGACAGTTGTCTTATTTCTTGTGATAATTTTGGTTCCACATCTTTAATTTCTTCTCTTAAAACTGTCTGCATAACATTCACGCTCTCCTTCATCCCTATGTCCATCTTTAAATTCCATATTGGCAACATCAGCCTTGGTTGCCATATCTCCCATTCTGATTTTTATGCTATCTATATTAGCTTTTAATGTTTGTACTTCATCTTTAGTAACCATAATAGCCTTCAATTGGTTCACACTTTCATTCATACTCTCCATATCAAGCTTCATATTCTCCATTTTAGCCTTCATATCATCACTATCAGCCTTCATATCAAGCTTCATATTCTCCATTTTAGCCTTCATATCATCACTATCAGCTTTCATATCAAGCCTCCAGCTCATGATCATCTGGGCCAATTGTGCCATTTCACTTCATGGTGATTGAATTATTTCTACAGTAGTTTCTTGTACCTCAATGGTCATTTTATCATCTGGACATGTTCATGGAAAGTGTTCGCCTTCAGCTACAGACCCCCCAGATGTTTGACTAGGTCAAGACCCTCCCTCATGGCTAATCTCATCTTCACCTATCACAGCATCACTAACTTTACTCTTCTCTACTTCAATATCACTTATTTCTCCTTGGAAAACTTCTGTCTACATACTCAATAATTTTTTTCTGTTTCTTATTAGCATTAATTATTTTAATCAACTTTTACTGATAACAATATTACAGTAGATATTTGTCTCAGGGTTTTACATTTTCCCCAACTATACCATATGTAACTTTAACTTCTATATCAAATTTTTATTTGATTTTGACTGTCTACATCTAGATTAGTTCTTACATTGCCTGACTTCTCTACTTTAATATCAATTTACTCTGGATTTAATTGTTTTACAAGCCTCTGTTTATTGATCCCGCATTCATTCTTCATTTGCACTTAAATATTAAATAAAAACATAAAACACCTAAAATTAAAATTTATTAGTTGTAGGCATATATACAATAGTGGTTTAGTATTAATTGAACTTGTTATACAAGTGGCAAGTTTAAAAATATTCAACAAAAATTTAAAAAAAAAAAAAAAATTTCCATCAAATGGCTAAACTTCCTTGCAACTATAATATCTTCATGCCTAACCATTTTGGGGACCAGATGTAATGGTATTGTCTGATATACCTGGATGTTCTAGTCTGCAAATACACTTGAACACACATATCAACTTTAGCAATCAGCTGGTTTGTCCATAACATATAACCAACTTACTTTCAATCTAAAAGTGCTGGTGTGCCTATCTGCCATATCCCAAAGTTGATAGTGCCAAATGCAACTGTCTGGTCCATCCACATATATAAGAGAAAAAGAGCAAGCTCCCATCTAACTACTGCCGGACCTAGGGTCTTCATATAGGATGCTAGTGATAAAACGATGAAATACCTGACTAATGATTATATCCATCTTCAATACAAATCAGTTCATCTCATATTTTACCATTCTTTTTCAAAACCGCTGCCTCAGATATTCGAACTCAGGAAGAATTCGCATTCGACTCTCTTAACAAGTATGTATCTATGCAAACTGTTAATTAATAACTAAAACATCACATTCTATCTATCAAACAAAATATAACCTGTATTTAATGTTCTCTCCCATGCTGATTAAACAATAATGTGGATGTTTGCATGTGTAAAATATTGATTATAAGATGTGATTAATTGAATGTAAATGCTGGATCAACAAAACTACAGAGATCTTGTTAATTTACAAAACTTCCTAATATTTATTTACAGACAAAAATAGGATATATTTAAACATAAAATAAATCCTTAAACAATTTAGAAAATAAAAAAAAATTTCAATAAAGAAAAATATTTTTAAAAAAAAATCCCATAAATTACTTGGATATCTCTATGTATTTACAGTTTCTATGTCTATGATGATAATAAAAAATTGCTAATTCTAAGTAAATTTAACTGCAACCTCAGATATAATATGCAATTTTAATTGTGAAAAAATATAATGGTCACACAACACAGAATATGATAGAATATAATATAAAGAATACTATTTTAAAAAGGGTTAGTCATTTATTCACTTTATCTTAAGAAATATCAGTAACATATATATATATATAGTCGTGTCATGTGGTAAACACATTTTATATCAGTTGCTTTTAAAAAAATAAAATAAAAAAATCTCTTATCCTTAACTAGTCTAGTGAAGTACTTAATTGTTTGTGCACATTTCAATCCCACATTTCTCAGTAGAAAGTAAATCATCTAAACTTTATTTAAAAAAAAAAACAACTTTTCAACCTATCCCACCTCCCCTACTCTCTTGATATTTTCCTATATTGGATTGTTCCCTCTGTATAATTAGCAATAGCTTTTTCCAAATATAAGATGGGATAATAAATAAAAATAAAAATTGATACAACAAAAAAATAAAACATAATTTACAATTTTCCCTTTATATAAAGTTCTTATGGTTGATGGATTTTTTAAATAGATGTTGAAGAACTCCAATTTAATTTGATAGAGCATCCTGAAGATATTTCAGTGAGCAGTATGTAGTTTAGTGTTACTCATTCCACAGATTTTTATTCTGTGTAAATATCAACTTCTCAGGCAATTTAACTGTAGACAGTCATATCTTTATATTTTTATATGGCCATAGTAGATAGAGAAAAATGTTTCACCCTGATGACAATAACGCTCTTTAGCCAAAGTATTTCATGCTTGCACTATATATATACAACTTTATATAAATTTATAGTCAGTTTGTATCTAATAAAATATTTTTATAGACAGAATAAAACTTAACTCAACTGTTTTAATTTCTTTTTTTTTCCAGTTCCTTTTAAACAAAAATCATGTTGCTTTTCTTTTTTAAATTTTGAATTGATAATTATTTCCACTTATCTATCCAATAAATCAGATTAATGTTCCATCCATTTCTTTTACTTTTTATCCAAATGCCGAATTAATTAAGAAAAAAAAGTCTATTTTGTAGAAAAATATAAAAATAATCCTTCTCATAAAACTAGTCTTGACCAATCTTATTCCCAGCAAGAAGAAGCAGACGATTTTTTAATTGTTTCCTTTTTATCTTGGCGCTATTTCTATTGTTTAAAAACAAGCATTTCAGCTTTAAAAAAATTTTTTTTTTTCATTGATTCATTAAAAAATAACAACACAAGTTATAAAATAAATATACAATATTATTTGGTAGTCTAACCCGACATACACGATGGGCACTAGAGGAACTGTTTCTGTGTTAGCACACAGAACATACAGGGTAGGGGCATTGAAAGCAGAAATGCTTCTTCCAGATGCTACTGTTATAATTTTTTTTTAAAGTCATTGTCAATTTAATGCAATACAAATGATCAACATATATATATAACTATGTACAATTTTTTTTAATATTAAGATTGACATTTTCTTAGTAATAAAATTTTATTACTAATATATATGTGTGTGTGTGTTTTTTTTTACAGTCAATTACCCATCACTCTTAGGTACTTAGTAAGTAATTATTACACTGTTTAGAAAAAAAAAATAAAAACATTAATCTTCCTTTCCAAAAGTGTTTTAGCAAAAACTTTTTATTTATGTTTCTACTTGCTAATTTAAAAAAAAATTCCATTATTTTAGATGGATTAGGTATAGGTGTTGGGTAGTGATTTTTAGCTACCTACACAATATATTATGTATTTTATTTTCATACATATTGTGTAGTGATTTGTGATTGCTGATCACTAATATGCATATAATTTACACATGTAATTGCTCTTATGTATCAATTATTGTAGTACAGAAGTTATTTCCTGTATTATGCAATTATTTGAGTATTTTAATTGTTTGCTATATCATAAACTGAAATTAAGCACACAGTCCATTACTTAAGTCATTCTTCATTGCTAATATTATATCATCATTAGGCAGGGTTGGTTAGTCTTAGAACAACAACAATGAAAGGCATGAGCAGTTAAATATGTCTATGCAATAGACTAGGATTCATTCAAAACCATCTAATGATAATAATATCATAAATGAGAAATTATCAAATCTCAATTGTCTAAGAATATTTAAGCTACCATATATTATATCTGTGCATAAATTAAAATAATACCAATAAGATTTAGAAAGATTGAATTACCTTTAATTAATTTATAAAGCAATTAACTAAAATGCCATCAATATGTTATTTTATATATATGTAAATAAATTGTGTTTGTCTCATGATTTTTGGCAATTTGTCATCATTATTTGCAATCTATAACTTAAGTAATATAGTTAAGAGTGTCTTGTTTCTCCCTAATCTTGGCGGCTGTAAAAAAAAAAAGTTATTATTCTGTGATGTCCAAATGTGGAATGCACATGGGAATTGCTTCGGGTGATTTAAATGTGCGTTGCACAATTCTGTCAGTTACAATATATATATAATGTGTCTAAAATATAATAATTATTAGATCCAGTTTATAAGAAATTTATAACTAAACAATATTTTATAAGCAATCCAATGTTTTTATTTTGTTTTTAAATACATTTATTTGAGTTAAAACCTTTGTTTATTTAAGTAAAATTTTGAAATCAAAAATTTTATACAGGTCTTAGAAATGAATGATAATGCGATATTTCAGGGCAGTACCCTTGTTGTTTGCTATAGAAGTGTGATAGACTGAATTTCATAAATGTTGATATCAATTCTGTAAGTTTTCAGTGATGCACATAAGAAGCAGTATGTGTGTATATATATAATTTTAAAAAAATCTTATATTAAAAAGTGTTTTAATGGTCATTGAATATGAAAATAAAATAGATTTTTCTTGATTGTAAATTTTTTTTAATAAAAAATGTATGAAATTTTATATTCTTTTAATTGTAAAAGTTGATTTTTTAAAAATGATTTCTTCTTGGACAAAATAACATTGTAAACAATTTTTAAAGTGTGCAATTTTTCTTTCAAAAAGTAAAAAGACTAATCTCTATTTTAAATTTTGAAAAGGAATAATCGCAAAAAAAATAAATACTAAAAAATTAAAAAGAATATATAAAAATAATATAAAATGTTTTTGAATTAAATATAGCTCACCGTATATGTAAACAAAGGGAGTAAATAACCTTCCCCCAGGCTATGACTTAAAAGTACTCTAAATGTTGAACAAACGATCAAGGATAGAATGAATCCACCTATACTTTATAGCTCTGATGATTATAAGCATACCTTTGTCAACATTGTTGGTAATTCAAAGTGAAATTAATTTATCAACTAGCTGGAATATGGCACTCATTATAATTAATTATACAAAGCTGGAGACAGGATCTCACTTTTAACATTTTGATTTTAATAATTAAACAAGTTTAATTATTAAAATCAAGGTGTTAAAGTGAGGATGCTGTCTCTAGCCTTGTATAATTATAACTTTTATAACTCATTAAGTGCTATATTCCAATTGATAAATTAATTTCACTCTGAATTACCAACAATCTTGACAAAGGTGCTATCAAGAATAAGTGGATTCATTCAATTTTTGATCCTTTACTTAACATTTAGAGTGCTTTTAAGTCGTAGCCTTGGGGAGGATGATTTACCTTCTTTGTTTAAATAAATGCTTTCATTTACTAAGCAAATATTAAAAACTTAAAAACAATATATATATAAAATATAATAAATTCTTTTTTTTACTTAAAAAAAAGTCAAAATGTAATTGATTCTTCAACTACAATTGGAGTTTTTACATTTAACTTCAAATAAAAGTGTGGTATGTTGTCAAGTATTGGTGATCGAGAGGTCAGCAACAGCTGCTTTACAAGCAGTTGTCCCTGATTAGCGGGTTCACTTCCCGATTGATGCTATGACATATGAGAGAAAAAAAGTGTGATATATATCCAAAAATGAATTAATTCAGTCCTTGCTTTTTATAACAAGGGATTGACTTAATTAGTTTCTGGACAGCCCATACTTTTATTTCTTGTTAAATATAATAATCTCAACGTAATGATTGAATTAATTAATTTTCAGACTTTTATTTGAAGTTAAATAGAAAAAACTCTGATTGTGAGATTGAAAAATCAATTATTTTTTGACTTTTTAGTCCATAGTAAATAAAAGTTTATTATAAAATATTTTTAATCTATATTATTATTTAGATATTTGAAAAAATTATTGAACAATGAAACATAAGATTATTTAGTCAAATTTGAAATTGTAAAATATAAGTATTGAGAGATGTTGCTTTGCTAAAATTCTTGAAGTATATGCTGTATAAAGTGAGAATATTATTAATTTCGTGTGTCAAAGCATCGGCCAGGAAGCGAACCCACAAACCCAGGACAACTGCTTGTAAGGCAGCTATGCTGACCAGTGAGAATATTATTATTTTCATATGTCAAAGCATCGGCCGGGAAGCAAATCTGCAAACCCGGGACAAATGCTTGTAAGGCAGCTGTGCTGACTACTCGACCACCAACGCTTGACCAGTGAGAATATTATTTTGTCTATATTTAGCACAATATGAGGATCTTAGATACACTGATTAAAAAAAAAATACATTTCCCTTTTATTTTAACATTAGGTAAACCATTGAATTGTTATATTTAAACTTTTACAGATTTTGTTTTTATTAAAAATTTTATTAGCAGTCATATGCACTTTGCTATGGCAAGATAAATTATGGTAATTAAGTAATTATTGTTCAAGTGTAATTTTTAACTCATTTTTTTAAAGATCTCAATTTTTAGAGATGTACATCTTTAAAATTTATAATTGCCTGCTTTTATTATAATAATAATAATAATAATGAAAGGATTAAACAAAACTACATTCTTGAAATTTTTTAGGATCACGGTAATAGGAACTAGTTTAAAAATTAGATAATACATCTGTGTGTGGGTATTTTGAATATGTAAATATATGTGTGAAATAGAAGCTTTTTTGCATTTAGATCTATGCAAATAAAAGAGGAGCTTTTTCTCTTATCAATCTCATTGATACTATTTTAAATTTTTTTTAATACTGTTGGTACCATAAAAAAATCTTTGATCTTTATAGATATGTGCAGTGATGATATTCAAAATATTTATCAAACAGTGTAGGAAATTTAATCCTCTTCTTGTTATATAAAGGTAAAAAATAAATCCGGAACTTATAATGCAAAAATGCTAATACAAAAATGCGATAGAAAACAGCAAGAAAAAAAAAGAGGGCTTTGTTACTTTCTATCTAATTTATAATAGAACTGATGGCGATATTCATAAATATTAGATTAAAAGTATAAGCTATTAAAGCAGCATTTCCTATTTAGATAAGAACTCATCATTTTAATTACCCACTATGTCACAATAAAATGTTATGCTGACATAATTCTGATAAATTTATTCAGTAATTTCTAAATATTTATTTGATTTTTCCAACATATCTATAATGACTCACTTGTACTTTTGTTTGACGTTTTCTAGTTATTTATTATTTCAAAAAAAATATGTTTTTATTTTCAATATACTGAGTCTAGCTTAGTAATAAAAACAGAACATATGTAGAATTAATGCAGTAATTGTCTGCTACTTTAAAATCTTCAAAACAAAATTTGTACAATAATAAATTGTTGAATGAAGAAGAGAAAACACTAAACATCACATGATCACCATCTCTTATGCTAGCACATAACTGATATTAAACAGGCAAAACTCTCCATACAATAGTGCTCTCAGATCCAAGGCTCCTCACTGACGAAAACCACAAGCCAGAAACTAGTATGGGGATATTGAATGAGTAGGCACTATATAGGGATTTTATGCACAAGCATTTTGGCATCCATTGATTACTCTGGTTGGCATAGGGTGGGACTACTATATGGAGAGTTTTGTCTGAATGAAGAAGATCTGAATACATCATATAAAAATAATAAACTATTATAATTTAATTTGCAAATATAATTATGTGCTTTAAACATGTATGGTAGAATGGAAGTATTAAATAGATATAAAAATAATACATATCCATTTGTAAAAATTTTACAAGTATAGAAGCTTTTTAAAATTTTATAATCTGTTTTGACAATGGCTGGTATTCACAAGCTGATTATCATCATTGTGTGATATATATATATATTTACAAAGACATGGTGTATCTGAGCAAGTTATTAAAAGCAAAAAGAATACACTACAAAAATTATTAGATTTCCTTCAGAGCATAACCCACTAATATATACAATACTTTCAAAGAAATCAACTGATGGCAATGACTCTTACTCTTGATTAATATTGCAGGAATCCCAAAATGTACTTGCTAATTTTTTAATCCCATATAGCCATTAGGTACCTACAACTGCTGACCTTTCATGTAAAGAAAATTTGCATGAATTGGAAGAATTGTCTAGTATTAAATAGGACATTATTAAACTTTGCAAAATTAAAAAACAAGATGATAATTAATGTCAAGCATTGTTAGCCGAGAGGTCATCGCATCCACCTTGCAAGCAAGTAGTTGGTTGCAGACGGTTGTGGGTTCGCGTCCCGGCCGATGCTATGACATATGGAAAAAAAAAGATGATTAATTGATTTAAAAAGTAATCATGTCTTTACTACAAAGCCACAAATATTAAAAGTACAAGAGTAGTGGCATTCATTGTAAATAAAAAATGAAATGACAACATTGTGAAGATTGATGCAATATCAGAAAAAATGGAAAGCTTAGTTATTTAAATTTATGGACAATACCAGGATAATTCAAGTTTTTGTCCAACAAGATCTCATTATAATGAAAAGTAAAGAATTTTTATGTGGATGTACAAATTTTTTTTTGATCAGACCAAATAACATTTTTAAATTGTCATGGGATTCTTTAATGCTAGAATTGGTAAACAATTGAAAGATGAAAGTACTGTGGGTACATTTGATTATAGTGATAGAAGTGAAAGAGAACACAGACTTCTGGAGTTTACAGATAAAGAAAATAAAAATGTGTAAAAGACATAAAAGCATCTAAAGAAAAATACATAGAAATGAATTATGTTTTGGCTCACAAAAAATGTACAATTCAAGATTGTCATATTCTTAATAAATTCAACATAGGAAGTAATCAACTTTAATAATTTGTAAAACATGTATTAATATAAAACTAGAAAGATAAACACTACTATGAAAGTTAATATTAACAGTTGGTATTTTTAATCTTCACAAACACTCCAATGAATTTAAATTAAAATATATAAACTATTTTAGAATGTTACTGGATTTTAAAAATGGTTCCGCTTGACTGATATCAATAAAAAGTTAACTAATACTCTAATAAGGACTGTAAAAAAAATAGTTGGATTAAAAAAGAACAACTTATCAACAAAAAAAAAAAATGATACAACAATGAATGAAAAAAAAAAAAAAGAAATATGAAAAGTAATAAGAAGATAATTGATATTTTATTAAGAAACTGCAAGAAAGATAGCTAGATAAAAAAGCAGCAACTTATTAATAAATTTTCTATTGAGACAGGAAAATGTATATATATAAAATGAATATAAAATTTTTAAAAAGTAAACAACTAAAATGAATTAAGTACTTATAACTTTTGTAAAATGGTACCAAATATAGTTAATAATGGTATATGAAAAAAAAAAAAAGAATATAAAAATTTTAAATAACAATCCAATAAAAAAAATTAAATATCTAAATCTTTATAAAATGGGTAAAAAATATTTAGTCATAATATAAGAAAATTTAATTGTGAATTTGCAAGAAAAGTTGTAGAAGAGAATAAAAATCTCAAAAATGTAAAACAAACATTTTGGTAGTAACAGGAAAAATTGTTCAGCAATAATAAAAAAGATAGAATATTACTAAAAAAGGAATTGACATCATAAGATGTATTGAAGGATTCTATAAAGAATTATATAATATTCTTTACAATTATTACATTTTCTTAATTGCCAATTATTTTAATTGAAAAGATAAGATACACAATTCAATCTATACAAAAAAAGAAAAACTCCAAGAAATAATGAAATTATTATTAATATTTTAATAGAAGTGAAAAAATAAAAAAATAAAGATGTACTAAATAATTAGAAAAACACTGTAATAATTAAAAACATAAATTACAGTTATCAGTCTTCTATTAATTCTATACAGATGTGGATTTTTAGTCTAAAGTAATGTTCAATGGATTTTCTTTGAAGAAGAAAATAAAGATTGATTATAGGGTAATAGAAATTATCAACTACAACGATTTTGGTCAGATTATTAATTAATACAGATGTAAGTATAAGGGATCAAAATAATTTTATATTTAACTTGGATGGAATGTTTTTGCTAGAAATAATTTAGTATTAAAAAAGAAAAAGTGATGTTTGAAAAATATTTTTAATATATGTTATTTATAATTCTGAGACTTGAACACTTAATAAATAAGTAATATAGTGAATTTACATCACTCAAGTATGGAGAGACTATATGCTAGGAATAATATAACAAGAAATCAAAAATTAAATGCATGGGTAAGAAAACAAATTGAAATGATAGACATCATTGAAAGAATTAAGAGATTAAAATGGAACTAAGCTGTGCATATTGCTAGAAAAGTTATTAATAGATGGTCAATTGAATTTCTAAATTGGATCCCAAGAAATTGTAAAAGATCTAGAAAGAAACCACAAATGAGATGGATGGCTCAAATAAGGAAATTTGTTGGTGTGTTGTGAAGCTATGGATCAGAAAAACTGGATTAACTTGTAAAGACTTATTCTGCAAAGGATCTACATTGCTTAAAAATGTTTGAAATTAAAAGACATAATCTTGACTTATAGATGGAATTTTATGAGCATATAAATATGCTTAGAGAAATTGAGGAGCAATGGATATAATGTTATAAATTGTGAGATTAAGATTATGTTTGCTAATTGAATGAATAATCTATACTTCTATAGTCATTAAAACAGGCAAAACTCTCCATACAGTAGTGCTACTTAATGCCAATCAGAGTAACCAATGGGTGCCAGAAGGCTTGTGCATAAAATCCCATCTAGTACCTACTCACCCAATATTCCCAGACTAGTTTTTGGTTTGTGGCCTTTGTCAATGAGGAGCTTTGGATCTGAGAGCACTGCACCTAGATCTTAGGATCTAATGTAACCCTCCAGCAGCCACCTTTTATCTCTACTTAACTACAAAACCATGAGAATAAAGTTGAAAACACAATAATAGTGATCATGTGATATTTAGTGGTTTAACACCAATCCTGCCTAATAGGGTAGTGGTGGTTATAGTTGTTAAAAAGCCAGAGACACCAAAGGGTGTGGGTACTGAATTGGGTTCAGTCCCATATGATAATATAAGCTATTGAGCTTAGATTGAAATATTATTGTGTTTTCAAAATTATTTTCATGGTTTTGTAGTTAAGTAGAGATAAAAGGTGGCTGCTGGAGGGTTGCATCAGATCCTAAGATCCAGGTCAGTGCTCTCAGATCCAAAGCTCCTCACTGATGAAGGCCAAAAGCCAGAAACTAGTCTGAGGATATTGGACGAGTAGGTACTAGATGGGGATTTTATGCACAAGCCTTCTGGTATCCATTGATTATTCTAGTTGACAATGAGTGGCACTACTGTATGAAGAGTTTTGCCTGTTTTAATAACAGTTATGTGGTAGCATAAGAAATAATAATCATGTGAGGTTTAGTGGTTTAACACTTCTATAGTCAGTACAATGGACCAATTCTGCAAATATTTTGTTTTACATACGTATATAGCAAAGACATATAACCAATGTAGCCTTCAGATCTTATTTCAAAATGTCAGTATGCTTCAGTTTTTTTTTAAGAGAAAAGCTATTTTTTGCTTTTAAAGCTTAGTAGTATAATATGTATAAATGTATATATTTGACGACTAGTATCTTCCTGAAGTATGCTCTTTGTGGTAAAATGACAGATTCGAAAACCGAAGTCCCTGTATTGAAGTTCTCTTCAATGTTCAAACGTCACCTGGTTCAGTGATCAACTAATTATACAATTATTATTACTATAAATAAATGTTAGGGAAATAATGCTAGTTCATTTTTCTCCCATAACAATTTTTATAAAATAATATTTAACTAAATATCAACAAATTCAATAAAAACTTAGATGTTTATTATTATTAAAATTCTATTACATAGTATTATGAATTTTATAAAATGATTAACCGTTTATTTTGAAAGAACACGATACAATTAAAATATTCAAAATAGTTCTGGCTTTAAAACAAGAATTTGCCAAGTGGCAAATATTGGTACTAAAATGTTGCACAAAACGTATTTGTTCTTTGATCATTTGACTTATTTGGATTAAAATTGTAAATACAGTATATCATTTATACTTCAGAAACTCCACAATTATCCTTGAAAATGAAACAAAATATCTGTTATAATGTACGTGTATTAGAAGTATTAAAATTGCTCATAATATAAATATCTGAAGTTAGGCTATTTTTAAAGAATATTAATTAAAAAAAGCTTTCAAGTTGCATCAACAACAACAAAAAAATCCTGCTGTCATTCTAATGATTTATTTTCAGAAAAGTAGTGAAGATAAAAATAATGAAGCCTGAGGTGAAATAAAAGAAAGATGGGGAAAAGTGATAGCAAAGTTTTTTTTTTTATTATTCTAGGTTAAAATTAAATTATTATTAAAACATTCTTATTTTCAGATTTAAGAAATTAAGTAGTTTTTTAAAACAAGTTGTTGGTTTTTTTTAAAGTAAAGTTTAAATCTACTTTTTTCTACGTAGATCTCACAAAACTATTTTTAATTTTAAATATTGTATAGTATATCTAATTTTTTCACAAGTCAAAAAATTTTCCAATTTATTTGGATTTCCATAGTAAGATTTGAAATACAGGCATTCTTATAACTGGAATTTAATTGTAAATATGGGGGATTTGAACTCAGATTTTCAAGCAACCTTCAACTATCCACACTATCTCATACTACTGATACACATAACCACCCACATGTAGAAAAGATAAATAATTATCAATATATGTATTTCATGCTGAACCAACACTCATCAATTTGACAGATTATCCTCTCCCACACATATATATAATCAGTGCTCAGTTTATATTAAGATAGCAAATCTTTATACTTTAATGGACAGGCTGGATAGCTGAAGAGTTGGAGTTTGTCCATTAAAGTATAAAGATTTGCTATCTTAATGATAAACTGAGCACTGATTATATATGTGTGGGGGAGATGATAATCTGGACCAATTGATGAGTGCTGCTTCAGCACGAAATACATATATTGGTGATTATTTATCTTTTCTACATGTGTGTGATCATGTGTATCTGTAGTATGAGATAGTGTGGATAGTTGAAGGTTGCTTGAAAGTCTGAGTTTAAATCCCCCATATTTCCATAGTAAGTAGTTTTTTTTAATACTGGAAAAAAACAATTATAGTTGTGTATTTTTTTTAATTAAAAATTGTCAATGTTTAAAATAAACAAAGATATGTTTTAATATTCAAAACTTCATTATTCATGGATGACAATTCCCTCCCTTTTTATTATATTATGTGTTATATTTATACAAAAGGGTGAGTGAAAAAGAAATGTTACAATATAATTTGAAGTACCGGAAACGAGAGAATTGGAATTTTTTCATATGTCATAGCATCGGCCGAGACGCGAACCCACAACCGTCTGCAACCAACTACTTGCTTGCATGGCGGCTACGATACCTCTCGGCTAACAACGCAAGACAGAATTGGAATTTTGAAAGCATATTGAATTTTTAAAAAAAAAAAACACTCCAGAAGAAAAGATAAGAATTTAGGGGGAAAGCATGACTTAAGGAAATGAGAATAAATGATAGCGGTGTTTGTATAAATAGAAATAATAAATTACAAGGGGGGGGGTGTTTCAAAATGATAAAGAGAAAATATATAAAATATACTAGTTTAATTAGCGAAAAGAAAACGAGCTGATTAAATCTGGAATTAACGAAGTAAAAAGTTGAGGGAAAATAACTTGAATTAGTAAGGCAGGAAATGATTAGATTGTCTGAATAAATTAAAAAATACTAATTAAATCTGTAAATATAGAATTTAATTAGTGAGAAGATAAGAAGAAATTCAGAGATATATAAAGAGTGGGAAAGGGACAGAAGAATTTATCTGTTTTTACAATTGTGCGAGCCAAATTTTGTTTCCTCCGTCATCAGCCAGTTAGCAGAAAAGATATATAGCGGAGAGTTGGCGCTGCAAGACATCGTGGAAATACCGGTCCCAGGCCCTAGTTACCTGAAGTTTAATGAACTGGTTAGAACTTTATACAGATCGTCCTGATATTATTATTTTATATACGCCTGACAAGGCTCTCCTAGGATTTATTACCAAATGATAAAGTAGAAACATATATTGTTTGATTGTAAAAAAATTTCGGAAAAAAATAAATAAATTATGGGATGTAGCAATTAATAGCTGTCTCTAAGTAAGGATCACTATATTTCATAAAAAAAGTCATTGGAAAGTTCATTTTTAACTTGTGCAGTTTAGAGCTTTGTATCATTGGGGTAGGGGACATATTGTTTATTTGTCATATCAATAAAGACTTAATTTTAGCATATTGGATTTGTAAATTTATTGAATATTACTTTAATCTATTTTGCTATGATATTTTAGTAGTTTGTTTTGCAAATACATAGCACTATGATTAAGACACTATATGGTATCAAAAGTACTTAGCTTTAAATAAATTCTTTTGTGTTCAAAACCCAAACCTGTTTAGTCACATTTGCTTATTCATTACCTCTATTATAATAATAATTTGTATTGTGATATTTTTAAAGAAATCGATTGAGGAAGGAAAAACAAGATGGACATATAGCTAGTTAAATTTATTATATCATTTGTGGTCACAGGACCTGGCTGATCAATTTTGGTGTCTGAGACAAGTCTGAAAAGTCTTCATTTTAAGCAACTAATGTAATGCGAAAAATATGAATTAAATAAAAATATTTATTGAAATATAAATATTTGCAATATAACACATTTGATGACCTATTTTAATTCAATGCCTGACCTATGTGGAAAGAATTCATTCTTTTAATATACATAAGATATATATCTTTTTCCAAAACCATTCTAGCCCCATATGTATTTTAAATAATATAAGTTTGAGGATAAGAATGTATACATGAAATAGTTGTCTAATCATATTCATAGATATAGGCTGCATTTCCTACTAGTACCAGCTGAATTTACAATTGCTACGTATTGTTATTATGAATGTAAATAACAATATTGATTTTGCAATTAAAGAATGTCAAGAAAGTATGAACAACATTGTTTTTTGGTGCTTTAAGAGAATAATTTATAAAAATGGAGAAAAAACAAAATGTATTTTAATATCTATCTTCACATGAAATATAAAAATAATGATATACATTGCATTCACATGAACGTTTATATGACAATAATGTAATATGTAAAATATATTAGATATCTTGGAATGATGATACATGAAAAAATGTTTTGGAAACACCATATAAACAAACTAATTAATAAATTTAGATATTTTATAACAATGTTCTACAAAATCAAAGATATTTTTCTTTTAAATATTCTTATTATTATATATAAATCATTATGTGAATCTTTATTGAGATATGGAATAACTCTTTATGGGTTTGCAAGCTTTTCTAATATTAATGGATTAGCATTATTGCAAAAAATAATAATTGACCTAATAGAAGAAAAATATATCAATAAAGAAAAAAGTGTATACAAAAATATTTTATTATTCAATCAACTTCTAGATTATATAATTATAGAGAAAAAAAATTTTGATAGTACTTTCAAAAAACCTTGTATAAAACAATTTAAAATGTGTCTAAGGAAAATGGATATATACATAGTTTCAAAATATTGTAATAAATAAGGAATTAGAATAAGAAATCATTATGATTCTAATTATTTAATAGGTAGTTTTCAGTTATGCATACTGTGGCCACTAGGTGATGCTGCAGCTGCACAAAAAGCCTGCAAGTGATAAATTTCTATCCAAAAATGGCTGAAAATGATGGAAAATTAAAATGCCTAAGACAAGAACCTAATTTTTACTTGATTTTTTTTACTTACTTTTAATGTCTTGCCTTAGTTGTTTTAATTTCACAGACTTCAGCTATTTTTTGGATGTCTTGCCTTAGGTATTTTAATTTTTCCTCGATTTCAGCCATTTTTGGATAGAAATTTATCACTTGCAGGTTTCTTGGTGGTTCTGCAGCATCACCTAGTGGCCACAGTATGCATAACCAAAAACTACCTCTTAATAATTTACCTATTAAATTAAAAAGCAAGGAAGAGGGGAAATTAGTATATAAAAATATGAGTATCTAATGTTATATAATCAATATTTTATTATATAATTAATATATTATTGAAATGTAATTTATTGTTGTTGTTATTATTATTAGCATGATTTATGTTTAAAATTTCATGTAAATATCTAAAATGCCATAAAAAATTTTCTTCTACATAAAAGCACAACTAGGGTTTAGTAGAAAAATGAAATTTATATTTGTGTAAATATATTTTGAACTGTATTCAAATGAATTAATGTAATGAATGTATTTATTTTAATAAACAATATATTATAAATATATATAAAAAAATCTTCATAATTATTTTTGTACTACTTATTATTTTTTTGTTATTTTTATTAAAAACATAACAGATGACTATTTTTTAATTTGTATTAATTTATTCTTATATAAGTCATTTTGGTTTCTTGCATTCTGATTTACGTAAATTGTCATGATATGTGATTACTTTTGCATATTTCCCATGCCAAATATTTATTGATGCACATGTTGATTGCCTACTTTACTAACCCATATCTATTGCATGTAAAGTTTCTGTCCCAAAATTGTATGGAAATACATATATTGATTGATCATGATTATTTTAGATTTTTCCCTATACAATGAAAGTAACATATAACCTTGAAAAATATCATAATCTTATTAAATCCATTAATGGTGCTCTCTGATATAATAACAAAGATATTATAAACAAGTGAAAGGAATACTTTCATCTTTTGCAAAATGGTATAAAAATTTAATGATGATTTTTATTGATATAACAATTTTATCTATTAATTTAGATTTAGACAAAGATATTATTCTTAGTGAAGTTAAATAACCCATTGTAATCCTAAAAATGGAAAGATTATTAAATTATAAGATACTTGTGGAGAAATTTTAAAATGTGGTTTTAAAGATGCTTCTACTAATTTTAGTTTTTAAAAGTAAAGGAAATAAACAAGATTGTAGTAATTATTATGTGGAATATTATTTTTCCTATTTTAATAAGAGTACATTCAATAATTTTATTAATGGGATGCTTTCAGTTATAAATGAACGGTTATTATGGTTTTAGAAAATTAAGAATTACTATATGATTTTTATTATTAGGCAAATGCAAAAAAAAAGGGCAAATATAAAAAGTGATTTATATATTGCTTTAATGATTTGATCAAGATATTTGTTTCTACATGATGGAATGGTAGGAAATGTTGAGGTATTTGAAATAAAAAATAGTATCATGGATGTGTACTAGGTTCAGCTTTGTTTCAATTTTTTACGACAGTAGTTTTTGAAAATGTTTACAGTTGTGTTCATGAATCAGGGATCAAAATGTGATAAATATAAACTTTAATTTGAATTAATTAAAAGCAAAATGAACTTCATCATGATAGCTTATGGATTTACAGTATGTTGATGATTATGCCATCATTGTCATTTCAAAAGATGATTTATAGAATGGTTTGAGTGTAAAATATAAAGACTTTGGTAATTAATATTCAATTTTTTGAAGCTTACCATAAGCATAATTGATTTTTTTGTCAACCAATAATAGAAAAAAAATCTTCAGTAAATTTTAGCTTGAATGGTTATCGACTTGAGAATGTAATCCTATTTGAATATCTTGGTAGCTTTTTAAGAAATAAGGTACACTTAAATGTTGAAGTGAAACATATACTCTACTATACTACTGCTGATGCTTTTTATAAGCTAGAAAATAGGGTATTTCATTGCAATAATAAAACTGCTGCAATTAAATTAGCCATATCTTGAGCTATTACTTTACCCAATTTACTGTATGGAAATGTGACTTGAGCCTCTTATTGATGTAACATAAACATTTTAAAAATATATTTATTTAAAAATGCTCTATAAAATCCTAACACTACAATGGCAATATGATTATAAAATCAATCGATATGTTTTCTAGCTTCCTAAAAATGATAATCTATTATAGAATGATATCTTCATTGAATTAGACATGTAAATAAATGAGCAATACAAGACACTGATGGTGAACTTGGTTTTTGTCGAATAAACAGATTTGTTTACAGTAAAATGATTATCTCAGTAGTGATTGCTTTTATTGGAAACATATACCTGGATAGAATACAATGGAACCCTACAATTAAATAAAACATTGAAGTTTTTTTAAAAAAAAAATTATAGAAATTAAAAGATAGCATAACAAATATATATGTAATCATTGTAAAACTCATTTCTAGTGGATTATATATATTTTTTCATTTTGAAGTTGTAATGATTTGTATTTTGTATATTGATTTGTTTAGTCATCATAAAATTCATTTTTAACTTTTTAATCTTTGTTTTTCTGTTGGAGTACTGAAACACAGTTAACAGATACAATTAATGTTGAAATGATAACTATTAATGAGAAATATTTTTGGTGGTACTAAAAAATGAAACGAGTTGAAATTTTATGTATGTATAAAAATCACAAATCTTTGGAAGGATATTTAATATTTTTTTGACTGATAGAGGTTTAAAACACTAAACATCACATGATCACTATTTCAAAGCTCCTCACTGATGAAGGCCACAAGCCAGAAACTAGTCTGGGGATATTGAATGAGTAGGCACTAGATAGGGATTTTATGCACAAGCCTTCCGACATCCATTGATTACTCTGGTTGGCACTGAGTGGCACTGTTGTATGGAGAGTTTTGCCTGTTTTACTGGTAGAGGTTTCTTTTTATTTTGTGATATTTTAACTTTGTTAACTTATATTCTGAAACTAATAAAAGATGAAGTGCTTAATTCTATCATCACGATGGTAGATATGGTTCAGAAATAATTCCGCCTAACATAACGAGATTAATAGCTTTAAGCATTGTGCTACTGTTTTATTCACATCTTGAATCAATTCCACAGTTCTAGATCTAAATTTATATAAAGGTTAGACAAAGTAAATCTAAAACTCCACTTGATGAGAATGGATATTAAATCATTATCCAGGTATATATTCAGTTTATCAGTCGCAGTGCTTGGAAGGTTCACCGAGGATTATGAAAACAATGACTTCTATTTTTAAAAATTATTTAAAATTACTGTGTATTTCAACAAACTCATCTTAAGGAATATTCATCAAGATTAATTTAAATTTAAAATAGAGTTGTTAAAAAAAAAAAAAAATCTAAATAAAATATAAAAATTCAATCTGAAATAAAAAAAAGTTACGGCTTTTACCAGCTAAAATATAAATACTGAGATTGGCTTTTATTTACTAACATAATGAGGATATCTACATTCTCTCCTTTCACCTAGAAAAAAATGGCAAATCAAAATAATAATTAAATGGGAATATATAAATAGAATTGAAAATCTTTTAAAACATTAAAATTTTTTAATAATAATATGGAAGTTTTTAAAAATATATATGTACATCACTTCCGTAATGAACGACGACATGCGTAGGAGTTGGTATCAATTTGATAACAAATTCATTGCGATACTTTTAAGCTAGCTCTAACGTTTTAGATATGATGAAAATATATCTACTGTATTTTACATTCATTTATATATCGACTTATTTTTATCAGCATCAACTTCAGTCGCTATATAATTTGTCAGAACTTTTATAATCAATTTGTTACTTGAAAGTCATTTAACATCCTGAAATTAACCATCTGCTAAAAAAATACATTCAATTGATTCTGAATTTAATTCTAGTTTTTTTTTTTTTTGATATTCTTAATTAAATTTAGATGTATTTTTTTTTATTACAACAAATATAATAGTTAAGGATAATTTAGTGAAACACTTAGCTTAAAATATAGCACTTTATAAAAAAGAATCCTAAGCAATTAAAAAGGAAAAATAACTTTTACGAGTGGTTATGGAAAGATATAATTAGAAATAATATAATGTTAGAATACAGTTGTTGTTTTTTTTAAAGTGTGGGTCAGGAGAGAGGAATTTATAGCAAGAAGAGAAAGATTTATCTTTTTTTTATTATTATTTTTAAAAAATAATATCAAAATGAAAGCAATAAAGAGAAACAAAAAAAAATAGTTTAAAAAGATATAGATGGCAGATATATTTAATAATAGATTTCTACAATTAATTATCTTACCGCTACTCTAATAGCAGTTTTGGATTGATTTGTTTATACTACATTTTTTCACAACCATTATTAGTTAGGTGGAAAACTACTACTAGGGCAAAAGCATTCAACAATTTGATTGACATCTAACATTTTTGTTGAACTATATCCTATGGAAATTTGCTCTTAAAGATGAAAATATTAACACATCAAGGGATTATTAACTTTTACTTGCTGCTATAAGACATTAATGATGTTTTAGGTTAATTCATTATTATAAAAGCAACACATACAGCTTTTTTTTGCCTAACATAAAATTATTTTCTTAAATTATTAGGCTTTATAATGGTTGTATGGTTAGTTATTAAGATCATATGGTGTTAAAACACAAGTTTCATTCTTGATCAAGCTAAGACTTTTTTTTTTAAGTTTTATTCAGCAGGAAATCTAGCGTCAAGTCTGTCCAAACTACACAATGTATTAGGATATAAGTATCTACTGTATCAACCAGGATAGATAAAATAATGAGAATATCTGTCACACTAGAATAGATATTATTGATATCATTAAGCATAGAAATGAAAATGATGCAGGAATATTTTTTATAGATAGAATATGTAAAAAAAAAAAAGTATATAATAAGAAAATTGATATCACATTCTTATGTTATGAGAAGATATACTGAACTTATTTTAATTTAAAGGGGATCCATTCATCAATTCCTAATTAAGTAAAACATAGATATCACAAATTACTAAACTGTTTAAAGTTCAGGATTAATTGTTTCAAGATTAATGAATGCATTCATTAAATATGGGAGAATGAAATTTGACAAAATCAATATAATCAGAAATTAATACTTGACTCAGTAAGACTAAGAGTCTGATAAACGATTGCAAGCAAAATCAAAGTTATACCAAACCAAATCACTGCATAAGTTATATTCAGTAATTGTGTGATTGGTTTACTCTACAAATTGCC
This sequence comes from Epiperipatus broadwayi, assembly GCA_028023455.1. Taxonomy (NCBI): domain Eukaryota; kingdom Metazoa; phylum Onychophora; class Udeonychophora; order Euonychophora; family Peripatidae; genus Epiperipatus; species Epiperipatus broadwayi. Next base: position 9,548,454 of record JAQFVV010012396.1, read on the forward strand.
TTCAACACCATCTATGAATCAATGCACATGTTACATAGTAATGTAGTTTAACTATTTACCATAAAATCACAAATTACAACCTGAAATATGACATTGTATTTTGTACCTCAGAGATTATCTTCAATGCCCTCCCTAATACAAAATCTTGCAAATCATTTAAAAACATTCTTTTTAATTCATGACTTAACTGAAATACACAGTATGAACCATTGCAAACATTTTAGTATCAGTTTTGTCCAATTTAAACCAAAGCTTAATGTTAGCATGCTATTTATTGTGAGTTAAGATACAAAGCACTCAATCACACTTCATATCATCATTCAGGCATGCTTAGTGCCTCAAAATTTTTGTGATAAATAGCTAAATTATATTGCTATGTAACATATGGATTGATTTAAAGATAGTGTTGCAGGTAGATTAAAGAGACACCAATATAAGGTTATTCCTATATCTCTCAAAACAATTGTGACATTACTATAGACTATTTCAAAGCCAATATTTTCTGATATAATCAATAACTGTTAAATAAATGATTAGAGGCTTGTTATATAATCATTTGAATTATTGTTGTACTCTTTTTTTAACCATCAAAAGAATTTACCTCTGATGACCATCCAAAGAGTTATCAACTAGACTGATATATTCCAGCTGTCAAGTTAGAATAAAATAATCTACCGCTTTGCCAATTATATAATCTTCTATTTTGGCTCAAACATTTTTGTGTATTTATACATTATATTGCAAACTTTTAACATTTTGAGATACCAGTTTACTCTATGAAAGAAACATTCTCATACAATATCTTTTATATTAATGATGCTCCAATTCATATAATTCATACAATTAAATATCAGCTTAAGAGATATAAGAATGGTGTTACTCATCCTTGGATTGTTTCTTAATCACCTGATATAAATTCTTAAATAATAGATGGTGGTGAGTATCTTTCATCATATGATCATCATTTCCTATACTTCTACAAGCTGCAAATGCAGTAGCAAACTCTCCATATAGTAGTGCCATCTAGTGCAAGCCTTAGTAGCCAAAGGATGCAAGAAGGTTTGTGAATAAAATTCCTATCTAATGCCTACTCATCCAAGATCCCCAGACTAGTTTGGGAGCACTGCACTTAGATCTTAGGATATAATGCAATTCTCCAGTAGCAATATTTTTACACCAAATATAAAGATACTGAACTGGGTACAGATCTATATGATTATACAAAAGAATGACTTTGAATTGGAAATACTTTTATGTTTTCATTGTGGGATCGTAGCTTTGTAGTTAATTAAACAGATAAAAGGTGGCTGCTGGATGGTTGCATTAGATCTTAAAAATCTAGGTACATTGCTCTCAGAGTAGGCACTAAATAGGGATTTTATGCACGACCCTTTTTGCATCCATTGATCACTAAAGCTTGCACTGCATGGCACTACTTTATAAAATGTTTGCTAAAGTATTTTCATCAAATAAAAAAAAAATTGATGAGTTTCTTAAAAATGTTTAATATTTCTCTCAAAATTGTATAAATATTATATTTTATTATATGCAGAATATGTTATTTCCAATGCAATTATTGCTTTTACATTCTATCGATAAAATTATAACAAGTATTTCTATTATTTTGTTCAACCCTATATTTCAGCATTGTTTCACATGCTATGTAATTCAATCTTATCTCAATGCGAGGATGTATTAATAAAAATATCTTTAGTGTTCCTATTATTTTGTTTAACTTCTTTATACACATATATGCTAAACAATAAGAATATGTGTAATATGTAGGCTAAAAGTGTGTTTATTGCCAAAATCATTTTTATGCTCTTTGCAAATACAGTAAATATGTTTAAAATAAGATTAGGTTTTCTTTTTTTTTTAAAAAAAAAAAAAACACATGTTGATAGTAATGTTTATCTCAAGAAGTGCCAAATCTGTTCATAGTCTACTACGTATAACCTGAGCTAAGTAAAATAATTATTTTTGGAAATTGAAGTGGCACATAGCATTTATGATATTATCTATTACATGTTATGCAATACATAGTAATTTTAAATAATGATTGCTAAGAATGTTGAACTAGATGAATAAAGTAAATCGTATTTTTAATTAAATAAAAATGCTTATATATAAAATAATACATACATTTTTAATATAAAGAAACTTCATTAAACATTTAGTATTATTAAATTAATAGGGGGGGGGTATATTTTTTATGATTTTAACAAACTCAAATGAAGAAATAGATTATATGCTATTGCAAAGAATTTTTGATTCCTTTTTTTTTTTTTACAATAATTTTCAAATTTTCTTTAATAGTTAAGAAAATCAATATCATTTATATATAAATACATAACATATCTACACTAATGCATATACATATAAACAAATATATTATTTATATAAAATAAAAATGTATACATACATCTTTTCACTTAGAATTCTCTTATTCACTCATTCTTCTTGTTCATCATTTATTTTAATCAAATTTACAAAATTTAAAAATAATTTTCATTTAATATTTTATATTTTGAAATTTTTTATTATTTACTATTTAATGGAATATTAATTTTTAATCAATTCACTTTTTCACATTAAAAACAATTTAAAATTAATTTAATAAATGAAGTGGAAGTCATTATAAATAAAAATTGAAATAACATTGTAGAGATTAATCATAGGATCAGTTGTTCAGTGGGTCATGTGATGTTAAAGCAACAGATTAACAAATTGTGCTTTAACCCAAAAAGTTTTAGATCTCATTCTACCATTGAGATCAGTAGGACAAAATAATAATAAGATTAGTTATGTTATTTAATTAAAGACACTAAATGCAGATAATTCAGATTTATTTTCCAAATAGTTTTCATTATAATGAAGTGAATGATTTTCATATACATGTAAAGAATACCTCTGAATAAATCAAATAACACTTTGAAATTATCATTCAAGATTCTAAAACTACAATTGGAAAACATTTAAGAAATAAAGCACTTTAGAATAAAATTACAGAAATGAAAGAAGCCTTGGAGTTTTGGTATTTATAAGGAAAATACACGATGAACCCATTAAAAAAAAGAAGAAAATTCTAAAAGAAAATGACCACGGAAGCACCCGAATGAAGGTACAGCAAAATTGAATAATATTTTGATTAAGAGAAAGTATACATTTTAGAATGCAATTTGCTTAATGTGGTCAATATTGAAAATGGTTGCCATTGCTTGAGATTAAAATAATTGTTAGTCCAAAGATAAAAAAAAATAAAAACTTAAGAAAACACTATTGACAATTCATTAAAGTATTCTTAAAAAATACTCCAATGAATATAAAATAAGATATATAAATCATCTTTTTTTTTTTTTAAAGTTTTAAAATGATTTAGGCTTGAATAAGAAAATGATACATACTTGAAGTAAAACAAGTTACAAATAGAAGATTTAAAAAAAAAAAAAAATCCATTAATAAATTTTCTATTAAAACAAGGCAAATTGTTTAGAAAACAATTCTGGAATATAAAAATAACTTTAAATGACCCATTTAAAAGACTAAAATATCTGGGACTCTGTAAAATTATATGGAAATAAGTTAATGATAACATAAGGAAATATTAAAGCAAAAAGGCAAGAAAAGCTTTAAAAAAAGATAAAAATCTTTAAGATATAAAGTGTTATTTTTATATTGCAAGGAAAGTTATTTAAGGACTAAGAAAAATGATATATGGTTGCTTTCAAAAAATGATACCATGAATTATGCAAATGTCTTCTCCAACAAACTACATAAAAATAAATATGTTCTTTAATTTTTTTAAAATGGAATGTATTTTAAATGAAAAGATAAACTATGTTATTAAATATATGTGGAATGAAAAATCTCCATAAAATGATGCAACTATTATAAGTATTTAAAAAAAAAAACCCCAGTTAAAGCAATAAAGAATATTCAGATGATAATAATACACCAGATGACTGGGAAAATATGTCATAGTGGTATTAATATTTAAGAAATATAAAAAGTAAAGTATTAGAAATTATTAGTTATATATATTAAAAATTAAATAGAGTAATATTATTAATAATTTCTCTGGTTCTTTAAAATTATTTATTAGGTATGTTGATGATTATTTGTTATACAGAAAGATAAAGTGAAGGATATTTTTGATAGATAGAATGCTTCTGATTATCATATTAAATTTATTATTGGGGGGGCGGGGTACATTTGAATTTGATAAATTAAACTTTTTAGATTTAAGTGTTGATAAAGTTGATAATGTTTTATTCTATAGTCATTTTATTAAAGCAAAAAATTTAAGAAATATGTTAAAGCCAGACATTTAACAACATTTTACTCATAAGAAATTTTATCGAATTTTTGTTATAGGAATAAATGACAATAATTTTGAAAATAATAGTTATATTCAGAGAAGTCAATTTGATTATGACTATATTGAGTTAGGATATAATCACAAATTTATTAGGAATATTATATTCAATAAAAATATCTATAAATCTGTTAATAATAAAGATTTAATTGTTAATGAAAATAAAGAGTTTATTTTTCTGCCATATGAGTCATCAATTAATAAATTGATTTATAAAAATAGTTTTTTATTTGATGATATTGGAAAAAAGGCCTGAATTTTATTACTAAATAGTTAAAAACAGTGAATTGATTGCAAAATCTATTCCTGGGATAGTTTATAAGATGCCCTGTAGTTATCATAAAATATATATAGGTCAGAGTAAATTAAGTCTTAATGAAAGAGTTAAAGTTCATGAGAGTAGAGTTAAAAAGAGATATCAAAACTCAGCTTTGTATATATATATATAGTTAAATTTCACTTGAGAAGGTCTATTTGTTAATAGATGAACTCATGGTTGTATAAGAATTTTAGTAAAATTTTGTTGTTTTGGCTAGTATGTAGTGTTATATGAATTTCTATTATATATATATAAAATTGAAAATAATATAACATTACAATATTATCCAAAAAAAAAAATTGTAATTAAAATTTTTCCACAACCATGTTGAAATCATTATAAATCATTAAAAGATGACAATAGATTCAAACCAAAAAAAAAAAAAGAATTTAAAAAAATAGTAGACAAATCCAAATATCAAAATATTAAAAGATATTATAGAAAAGGCCACTGAATTTGAGGTCTTTTTTCATTAATTTATAGAAAATGCAAAACTCTATAAATATTTATACTTTAGTTAAAATATTTGGAACATTAAGACATAGACCTAGGATATCAAATTTTACTGCTTTAATCCTTAACTTATATCTTTTTCAATAATACACTAACCATAAATCAAACAGCAAAACAAGGCAGTATCAAATATAAATATACTATAATTATATCAGATTAAATATGAGGTCAAAACCTAAATATCACAATATATACTTTAATATTATATTTTTATACATATATATTTTATCCCCTTTAAATTAATGTATTCTTACTTTTATACTTATATTGCTCTATATTATTGTTTATCCCCACTTATTATAAGCTACTAATAACACTAAACAAAAGAAAATGTAAACAATTAAATGCATACATAGAAAAATAAAACATATCATTAATCTTTAAATATTTAATCTCCCAATACCTTTATAATATTTATCTGAAATATAGAGATTAAAATTATCCAAACACCAACAAATAAATGTTTTCCTGAAGGTTTGTGATTATGGTGTTCTAGTTGTATTTTTATATTGGACTATTTCCATCACTTAATAATATATGTATTGAACGTCTGTAGAAAAATTTAACTTTATTTAAATATTCCAAATACATTCAACTGTTAGTAATAGCACATCAAACAGGCTAGTATATGCACAATGTTTTGAGAGGTATTAGTCTCACCTCTTCTTCAGGTCTTGTTGGCCTGACCAGTGACAGTACTAGCATTTAAGTAGCCAGGTTCTAATCCCATGCTAGTACTATCACTGGTCAGACCAGCAACACCTGAAGAAGAGGGGAGATTAATACCTCTTGGAACATTGTGCATATACTAACATGTTTGATGTGCTATTAATAACAGTTGAATGTATTTGGAATATTTAAATAAAGTTAAATTTTTCTAAAGACATTCAATACATATATTATTAGATGGTGGAAATAGTCCAATATAAAAATATAATCAACAAATAAGAGTTGTAGAATTGTTTTTTCTTTCTTAACACAGAACACAAGTTTACAACATTTTATCTTTGGTAGGTTTGGTGTCTTATGGCAATCAAAATCATTTCAAATGTTTTTCCCAACTTACAATTAGCATCCCTTTTCACTGTTATACAATTTTCCTTGTAAAATAATTAACTGCATGAATTCCAATGCAAACAATTATTCTCCAATTTGATATTCTTTCTTTCAACTTACAATAAAACTTCTTTCTGATTTTATTGAATACATATTTTCATTGTAGTCTTACTTTTTCATCATGACATTAATTTTTCATAACTTCATAATTTTATATTTTATAATTCACATTATCCCATTAGCATCACTTTCAAGTATTATCCTTTTATTAGCTTAATATTTTATACCAAATTCTATTTGCTATGCAGATTGATATTATCTTGGATATAAGTTGTACATATCTTAAATATCATTTATCATTAGTGCTTACTTGGTTTTCTTTCTCTTATATATTTTTTCCAATCTCATCTCATTAACAAGCAATTTACTCATCTTTATAGTGTGCCAGTTGGATGTGTATATTGGTTTAATCCAATTCGAATACTAGGTAAAAGTATCTTGAGGCCACTCATACGTGAAATATAAAAATCAAGAATACTATGATCTCTGCCCTATTTGACTATTTTTGAGTCTAACTATGAATCAACAACATATCCGAGACACGCATAAATTATTTTATAACCCGGTCCAAGCTTAGCATCAGGGTAGAGACAATGGACTAGAATACTTAAAGAACAAAAATAAGTTAAATGTGCCAATATAATATAAGTTAAGTGCTTGTGCGTGCTTGGATCATCAAATAAATAACATAAAAGGTTTAAAAAAAATTTAAGACTAAAGCTTTTTGTTTTAAATGAAATACTTTAATAAATGCAGTTTAAAATATTATTAGTGTTTTAAATATATATATATCTGCTATTCCCCAAATTAATCCCCAATGAATAATTTTACAATGAGGCAGTTTCAATGATGTATAATTCTGCGGCCTGGGTATGATTTTTCCAATTTAAATCAATTTATCAAACTGTGCTCCCTCGATAAAGCAAAACTGAATTAACTATTTCACAAAGCATTCTCGTTGCTTTGTGCTTTATAAATAATTTAAAATATCTAAAGAGTTCTTTAAATAACTAATATTTAACTGTGGAATGAATACGAACAAAATAAGTGTTATCGAGGAAATCGAATTGGCAAACAAAAGGAAACTTAACTAGTATTAATTCACAAATATTCATTTCAAATTGGAAATATTTTCAAATAAAGAAATAATTTATACTACATAAGGAAACAAAATATATAATATAGAACTAAACTTGGATTGCATCTGTAGATACAGTAGTTCAGACCATGTAAAATTTATGGAATCTTGTGTAAACCAATAAAACAACTTTTACATACATGTGTAAAACTACAACTACAGACTACCCATGTAACCACAGCAATCTAAGCTATGTAAAACCATTCTAACTAACTGACTGCATAAATAAACTTTTACATACATAAACCTACACGTATGGATTGCTGATGAAACCACGGCAATCCAAGCCAAGTAAAACCCTTGTAACTAATCCACAGCATGACATTTTTTTTGTAATCTCATGTAAATCAATAAATCAACTTTTATGTATGTAAACCTATATCTATGGATTCCCCATATAACCACAGCAATCCAAGTTATGTAAAACCATGTAACTAATTCACAGCATGTTAAAATTCCTGTAATCCTGGGTAAAACAATAAATCCATTTTTGTATATGTAAACTTACAACTACGGATTGCCTATGTAAAGACAGCAATCCAAGCTATGTAAACTCTTGTAACCCTTTAAGACAAATAAAGCTTACCATTGAAACATATATATATATTACATTAAAATAAGGAATAGCGAAAGGGGAAAATTTAAGCATAAATAGATGATCAAGTTAAAATAAATATAAATCTAAATTTTAAGATAAAAAGAGATACATTACGAAATAAAATAAATTAATGAAACATTTAAAGAAAGGTACTTATATTAAAAGGGAAAGTAAAAGTTCATGAGGAGATCATTAAAAGTTACCAGTCCTTGTTTAGTTAGTCCAGTTTCCTCGACGTCCGTGGCTTGATTACATACATGGAGTTATTTGTCCAGACAAAGAGATTTGGAATAGAAAGCATTTTGACATGAAGGGCGCGCACACAGCTCACAGTTCGGTTTTACTAGATACTTGACACTTTACAACATTTTGATGGATTAGGACCCCAATGGCAGGCAAAGCTGATGAACTTATCCACCGTACATGGTCACGTCCACCAAATTAATAGAAATTTTAAAGGGTCACATGTTTAAATCAGAACAGGAATTCTCTGCAAAACTAGGACACAGTGATTTTCAGTATTTATATTTCAGTGCAACCTCGGAGGATCATTAGACTTGGTCACCATAACAAAAACAGTGGAGGTAGGTAGTAGAACTCTTCAAAAGAGTCGACGAATAGCAGCTAAGTACATTTTCAAAATTATTTCAATAACAAGTTCAGAAATACTTTCAGAGTCAATCTCTGAATAATATAATTTTAGAATAGAATCTAGGCAAATTTCAGAAGAATTTCTGCATAATAAATCTTTGAACAGAATCTCAATCAATCAAGAACAAAATCTGAATGCCTTCCCGCACAAAATCTGAATGACCTAAAGAACAAAATCTGAATGAAGAATGAATCAAGTCTTTTGTTCTCCCACCTTTTATCCTTTTCGGAGATACTTTTCTATTGTTTTTGTGTATGATTCTAGATCTTGATACGCCCCCCATGCTCCTTTGTTTCAAAGTAACTTTTTGCTAAAAATAAACTTGAATTTCTTATTATCAAATTTTGCTTTTAACTTCGAATTTGATTTATTAAAAAGACCATCTTTAATTTGCCTTGAATGAAATACTAATTGAAAATGCCATTACTTTAGGAATGCTGGCAGGCTTATCTTAAAATAAAATCATACGACATATTTTTAACAAAATTAAAAGAAAAATATTTTATTATTTCTTTTAATAAAATGACATTGCATTTAATCATATATATATACGCTTGACGTACATATATGTTTAATTAATAAATTTTGAAAAAGAAATTTTTATAAACTATTTAATTTTAATCAGAATTTATTTTAAAAGAGCATTTTAATGTAAATAGCTAATTTAATGACCGTTGAATATGCAAAATGAAACACTTTAATTTTATATTTAATGAAAAACTCTGTTGATACTTGAATATAAACTTAACACAGGTTTACAATGTCGGGAAGTTTATAACAGGCTGTGAGGCATGGATCGGACTTCTGGATCCATTGCTTCAATAGTAAACATTTGAAATCTTATACTAAAAATGTAGATAAAAAAATTCATCTATTTTTTTTTCCTTTTTGTTTATTCTGTAAAAATACATCCATCTACTTTTTTTATTCATTATATAAAATTCAACTATAATGTCAATCATACACAACTGTCTTAATGAAATAATTAACCATATTCCTATAAATTTTATCTGATTTAAATTATTAATTACATATAATTCATTATGCTTTCTTGTAGTATTAATCTTCAGCTTTTCTTAGGTAAATACTTTCATTAAAATTATTTACTGAGTTACTTTTCGTGATCTTCAAGTTTCTGTGATTCAATTTAACAGGAATATTTTTCCTTCAGTTTGTCTATTTGTCTAAAACCTGTCCATTATAGTTTTATTAATAACACAATGTAGACTTAAATAAGCTTGCTTTGTAATTAATTTATTACGTATTGATATAATACTCATTGTTCTTGAATCTATTTCCTTTTTTATCTGATAACAAGCTTGTATAGATTTACCACTTTTTCCTTCTATTTTTGTTATTACTTTAAACAATATAACGATTCTAATTGTATTTTTTTCAAAGGATTGAATATTGGTTACTGCCACCAAAGATTTTAAGATATTTACTCCATAATTTCCAAGAGGCTTTATAAAACAATTTTAGGCTATTAATTAAATATTAGTTATTTTACTTTTTAAAATCTCTAAACAGAACACTCCTATCTCCAGACCAACTGGTTTCAAGCTTATGTCTCAGCTCAGTGAAGAGCTAGAATATTCAGACACTAGATCTAAAACATCAACTCAAAAACCAGCACTTATTTCATACATAATATTCAACTAGAAACTCTGAAATTTTCAGACATGAAAATGTCTTTAACTCCAGCTATCTAACTTAAATAGCTATATGGGATTAAACCAAATTCAGATTACCATATTTTAATATATAAATATTATATTTTAATATATAAATATTATATTTAAACCTCACTATACTGTAAATATTATATAAACTTAAGAGCATGCGAACGCTCTAAACAAGCTTCTTTTTATATATATATATTGTGATAAATGCTACTACAAGAGAAGGCATTCAAATCATCTTTATCTTAGATAAAGTTTACATATTGGTAATTGCAAGCTATATATAAATCATGTGACATCTGACTTATTATTATTACTGTAAATATTATAAAAAATTAACTATTAACAAATAATCTTAAGTTATATTTTATTATAACCCTTATCTTTCCTAGCTTTACAACCAAATATAATTATTTATAAAATTATTCACCTAAAATTTACTTTTAATTTAATTTATGGGGTGTACCAATCTAAAAGGGTACACTATATACATACAAATTTATTTTTTAAACAATGTATTCTTTATCTTAAACTTCAATACATTGCAACTACCCACTATATAAAATCTCAGAACAATCTCTTATTACTTATGTAATTTGTGAATAACCTTCACTCATCCTGTGGATTAAAGAAATAAATCCTTGGCTCTCACTGCCTGTCTTAACAATTTGATATTTTTTTATTATACGACTCTTTTTCAAAGTAGAAACTGGTTTCTATCTACTTTTAATACGTCATAAAAACATGAAAAAATGTTTTTTTTTTTTTTTTTTTTTTTTGGGGGGGAGTTCTTTTGTTAGATAAGATGTACTAATTCAATTCATAATTTTTGATAAAATACATACAGTTCCAATATTGTATAAATTTGATCAATTAATCTTTTAAAAACATTGATATATTAAATTATACATAGGTAATAATTGAAGAAACAATAATTATTGCTATTATTATATTTAATATTCTGAACAAGCACTAACCTGTATTTAATGCACTTTAAAATTTGCAATAATCAAGCATATTTTGCCAATAGAAGGATCTTCTAAACCACAACATAAGATAGCGACTTTTATAAAGATAAGAGCGGCCATCTTATCTTTAACCTAAATGTCCATTTATATAGGCGAATCTGAAGCATCTTGATTTGGAAGCATGAAGTAGTTGTTTTCTTCACTGTTTAAATCCACTATTTCCTTTACAAATTAACTTACGTGAAATCTTGCGATTTATAGCGAGTTAATAGTATGATCTTAATGTTGGAAATTCTATAAACTATTGAAGAGTAGTAATTAATTTATAGAGTGCACAGAAAGCTTATGTAAATAGTCTGAACAGGCACTAGCCTGTATTAAATGCACTTTAAAATTTGCAATAATCAAGCATATTTTGCCGATAGAGGGATTTTCCAAACCACGACACAAAATAGTGAATTTTATAAGGATAAGAGTGGCCATCTTATCTTTAACCTAAATGTTCATTTATATAGGTGAATCTGAAGCATTCTTGATTTGGAACCATGAAGTATTTGTTTTCTTCACTGTTTAAATCCACTATTTCCTTTAAAAATTAACTTACGCAAAATCTTGTGATTTGCAGTGAATTAATAGTGGATTTAAACAGTGAAGAAAACAACTATTTCATGCTTCCAATCAAGATGCTTCAAATTTGCCTATATAAATGGACATTTAGGTTAAAGATAAGATGGCTACTCTTATCTTTATAAAAATCGCTATCTTGTATCATGGTTTGGAAGATCCCTCTATTGGCAAAATATGCTTGATTATTATGAATTTTAAAGCACATTGAATACAGGTTACTGCCTGTTCAGACTATTTACATAAGCTTTCTGTGCACTATATAAATTAATTACTATATTTAATATTGTTTTGTGTAGTGTAATTATTTATTTTTTTAAAGTAATATTCCTCTTTTAAAAAAAAAAATTAAACAATCATTTATTATCAATAATCAATTATAAAAAATTAAAACATAAAATGTCTTTAATTTTATAAGGAACTGATAAAGATTTAATATTTTTTAATAGTGGACGACTAATATGTTTTTTAGTTTCAGAGCAGCATAAATACTGCAATGAAAGCAGCTGTCCACATAGCTTCATTATATCATCAAAAAACATGGCATTGTCCTCTAAAATAAGAGGATTTAAATTACCAATATAGTCTTCTAAGGCATTTCTTTCTTGGGATAAATCAAGTCCAGCTTTTATAAATAAGTTTATTACTTTTTTGTCTATAATATATGGTCTTGAAGATTTAATTGTAAATTTAGCGACAGCTACTTGTAAGGCTGTCATAAATATATTTCCATGTCTATGACCATAAAAAGAACACCCATTTTTTATAAGTGCCTTAACAACATCATCATGATTAAGCTGAATAGCAATTTCTAATGGACTAATATTGTCATCATTAAGGTGGTTAACATCAAAGCCAAGAGAAGCCAATACATTTACAGCTTGATAATTACCTGAAGCACAGGCTATATGAAATGGCATATTGCCAAAAAAATTTTTTGCATAAATATCAGCTTTGTATTCGATAAGTAATTCCATAAGTTCTAAATTAAAAACAATGCAAGCTTGATGGAGAGCAGTATTTCCTTCATCATTACCCTTATTTATATTGCAATGGTATTCTAAGAGTTTTTTAACAATAGAATTATACCTGTAAGAGCTTGCATATACTAAGGGCACAGAATATTTATGAATGGTCATGTTGTTTGGATCTGCTCCATAATGTAACAAAAGTTCAACACCATCACAGTTATTACTTTCAATAGCCCATTCAATGGGATAAGAACCATATTTTGAGATTTGGGATGGATTGGCTTTATATTGTAAAAGGATTTCAATGAGTTCTCTACTTTCAAATGCACATGCATAAAAAAGAGGACTAATATTACTGATATCACTCAAATTAGGATCACAGCCAGCATCTAATAACAATTTTAACGCTTCACTATTCTCTTTTCTGCCAGGATTTGTTAAGATATGATGTAAAACTGTTTTCTTTTTAATGTCTTGAGCATTCACATTAACTTTAAATGATATTAAAAGTTTAATTACCACAATATTAAAATGAATACATGCTATAAGAAGAGGTGTGCGCAGGTTATCATCTTGTGCATTAATATCAGCACCACTCTCAACCAATAAAGTAATTATATTTACATTTTCATTTAAACAGGCCAAATGAAGTGGGGTCGAATTGTTATTATTTGTTTGATTAACATTGCTGCCAGAATTGATAAGTGTTTGAACTACTTCAAGATGTCTAGTAATAGAAGCAAGGTGAAGAGGTGTATTCTTTTGCTCATCTAATTCATTAACATCAAATCCTTCTTTAATCAAATTATTTACAATATGATTCAAACCATGTTTAGCTGCATTCAGTAACATTTCTTCTAATATGTAAACATATAAAGCTGTTGGAAAATTCAACAGATATGTCTGAAAAAAAGAAAAGAAAAAACAATCACATTTATATTACAATTCTTAAAATTTAACATTTTAGAGATCAATAATGAAAAGATCACTAATATTTTTTTAGATATAAATCACAGATCCTATCAATCTTAAATATTTTCTTAATGAAAATTTCTAAACATTATTTTATCTATTCCTATGAGAAATTGACAATCATATAACAAGTTTTCATTTATAATTGCGCCCTCTATGAGTTAGTGCAGTAATAGAATTGCAGACTTTGGAATTCAAGAGTCATGAATCATGTCTCCAGTACTTTTGTCCAACAAATCATCTAATTATTTCTATTTAGAATTGGAAATATTTATTAAATCCAATTAACAATAATTATTCATACAAATACAAAATTTGTTCTTTGACAAGTGTTTACTGGTGATAGTGCATATTCTTAGGAATGATTCTATGACTTTTCATAACTTTGCAAATGCCACAAGTAAAATAATCAATGTCAGATTATGTGTCTTTATATATGAGTTATCTAAATATCTCAATCAATATATTATCCCTTTTAGTTGGCTGTTTAATAATAACTACTTTATGTAGGTTAATTCACATTGCCGCACACACACATAATTTAAACTGCACAATAAGTGTGTGACAAATTACTGCACAGAACACTTAAAAAGATTAGTATCTAAAATAATAAGATATATTTATATGTTTGCAAATAATCTTGCTAATTGTTTTATCAAATAAACATGGACAATTAAGAATTCACTTTTAGAATTTTTGTTTTGAGTGCCAGGGATATAAAGATGTAAATAACTATGATGTAATACTAAAGATAAGAGATCTTTTGTAAAATTTTTGATCTAAATTAAATAAACAGCAAGCAATGCAACTTATCAATAATTATCATTAAAAGTTACAGTTTCGCCATCTATTGCAAGCTTAAATAATTAATAGATGTTAGATATAATGCTTTTTAAATCGTTTTTGGTGCTGTCATATTGATATTCCACACAAATTCAAGAAGAATATATTTAAATCTAATAAAATTGTATGGCATGAAATATTATGTAAATATGTAGAAGGCAAAGATCTCTTAACCCTTTGTCTTACCAACAACCTTAATTCAAATCTAGGCCTGTAAACCTTGGAATTTTTTTTAATATTCATCAACATTCTTAGAACATTCCAAGAAGACAGAACATGTGTTTGAACCCTCCAACCCCAAAATAGTCGACATTGAGAAAAATGACATCAAGCGGAAGATCAGAGAAGCATATTTCGTTAACTGCAATAATAATGCTATCAATAGAAGAGATAACTGCTTTGACATCTCCAAACGTTGGACTATCTAGCTCATTTGCATATGCTTTGCATACCGCTTTGTTTCCTTGCCCTATTTCCTCACAAATGGCCTCAAAAGCGCTTAGCGTATAGTAATTTTTGGAATCTGTATAGCTTTTCCTTCAAGTGTTTTATATGCTTTTTTAATTTGTATAATATTTAAAATAAATTTAAGGCTTTTCCAGATAGTTATTCAGTGATCATAACTATTCATTTTTTGATCATTAAATGAGTATTTAGATTTTCTTAATCAAACCATACAACAAAAATGAAATGATATTAAAACTTTCTTCACTTACCAATGGAAGATAACATTTTTAATGTTTTCTTTTTTTTTTATCTTTGTAAGAATAATGCCTTTTCTTTTAGTACTACTCTTTAAAGAATTGTTTAAAAGTCTTTGATTTGCAGTGTATTATCTGAAAGCAGTTTTATCCCCCGCTTTCTGGTTGTGCACACACACATATATATAATATAAAGATCATGCCAATAGCTCTAAACAAGCTTATTTTTTGTGATAAATGATCATCTTTATTTAGGATTGTCCCCATTCCCAGACTGGTTTTGAGCTATAAGTCTCTTCAGTGAGGAGCTAGGACACCAGATTCCAAAAACTACCTCAAGATAAGCATTTATATTAAAGTTAACTCTTATAAAGAAGACCTGAAATTTTAGACCTCTAAAACTCTTTAAATTTAACTCTCCAATGGAAACAATCATATGGTTCTAGCCCCTCACTGAAGTGAGACATAGCCCAAAACCAATATGAGGATGAGAATAACCCTAGATAAAGATGATTTTAATGCTTTCTCTTATAGCATTTATCATAAAAAAGCTTGTTTAGTGCTATTGGCATGCTCTTTATATTATATATTGGTAAATGCAAGCTATACAGGTCATGTGACACATAACATGATTAGATTACTATTATTATATTGCTGTTGGGGGCTCTGGCTAAATTAAATTACAAAGCCCATTAATATATAGGATTTCTGAATTAAGTGCAGACCGATATGATTATTTCAGTTGGAGAGTTGAATTTAAAGACATGTGGATGTCTAAAGTTTCAGATCTTCTTCTTAAGAGCTAACTTTTAGATAAATGCTTATCTTGAGTTAGTTTTTTGAATCTGTGTCCTAGCTCCTCACTGAAGAGAACCATAGATTGAAACTGGTTTGGGGATGGGAACAATCCTAGATAAAGATGATTTGAATGCTTTTTTTTTGTAGCATTTATCATTAAAAAAGCTTGTTTAGAGCTATTGGCATGCTCTTTATATTACATATTGGTAAATGCAAGTTATATAGGTCATGTGACAATATAATATGATTTTATTACTATATATATATATATTGTACTGCTATGCAATCTTACATGCTTCGTAATTTTTTAAGAAAAAAATTATTAAATTATAAGTGACTTAAAGATTTCTTAAAAAATAAAAAAATATTGTGTCATTGTTTTCTCATAGAATAAAACTTCTTACTAGGAGGGGGGGGGAAGAAATGTATAGTAGAATTAAAAAACAGTTAAAACTTTCTCTCTCTCTCTCTCTCTCTCTCTCTCTCTCTTTACAGAAAACAGCTTTTATAAAATAAAAGCTAAATAAATATATAAAATCAGACTGAAAATTAGTTTGTAAAAGAAAACTTTAAAAAAATGTGTATAATTAGTTTATAAGATTTTGTTGATTAATAATAGAATCAAAATCAATAGTCGGTATTAATTAAAAAAAAAACAATTGTAAACTATTTTATCGAGAATGTTTAGATGAATCTGAGCAAGGAATTAAGATAACTAGAAATGGAAAATTAATTAAAAGACATTTCAAGTTAAGATCTAAATTAAAAAATGATAAGAAATTAAAATAATAGAAGAGAAAAGAGTATATAAAGTCACTCTATTATTAGTCAGTCTGGTTTGTGATTAATACAGTCAGGGATACAATTTGCTAGATCGTTCATCTGTTCGGATTATTATTATTCAGTTCATACAAAATGCAGAATCCAAACAACCAGAGATCCAGATATTTAACTGTAAATGCAGTAAGTAATAAGTCAGTCAATTACTTCAATTACTTCTGCAGAGAATCTTATTGCCCAAGAAGCAAAATTAGGAATATGTGTGCTGGACATTCAGCTGTATTAAATTGGGCTTCAGATCGCAAAGAACCTTCGCAAGTCAAATGCTGAAAACTGATGCTATAATCATAAAATAAATGCTACTGCTATTCTCTCTCTCTCCCATTTCTGAGTCACAAAATTGAAAACAGCCATGAAGCCATCAATGGAGAACAAGAAAGCCAAACGGTTAGAAAATACGGTTGTTTTATAATAGCATGTTGAAACCACCTGAGGGCGTTATTTCTGTGATAGTGCACAGAAATATGCCATTTAAGGTGGCCTACCACTGCTAGCGAGCATTCTATTTCTAATGCGTAAGCCTAGAAATAGTCCATTCGGTATGGGGTGGCTGCTTGTGTCTATTTCTACGCTAATGCACAGAAACATAACATTGAATCTACCACAGAAGCTATCATGTCAGCTTACAGCTCAGATTTGTGCTAAGCATATTTGATGTGCGATCACATTTCACTTTTGGCTACAGTATCGGGTGAAGGTGTCTGGAATTTCGATTTGCAAAACTATTTTAATATTCATTAAGACCACCTCCCCCTCTAACTGCCATCTTTTAGGAATGTCTACTAACAATTATCAGCAGAGTCTCATGTTTCCCTAGCCCCCATTTCCTGCTCAAAAAATTCGGCAAGTGTATGTTCCAGTGTGATTCGGACGAAATCACACTCTAAGTCCCGCTTCTGCGAGAACAACGGTGAGCTTCATCGAATGGCTGAAATCGGAAAACTTGCTGCGAATGTCAAAGATTCTCTGACTGCTGCTGCTGGAAATGGGTTATCAAACAAAAGAGCTTTGAAGCTGCATGTGTGCTGTTCCTGAACAGTCCTAAAAGTTGGTTTTAATTTCCGTAAATATATTTATGTGGTTTTTGGTAATTACGGTAAAAAGTTGGTCAACCTTCGAGTTGGAGCGTTACATTCGCTTAGGGATTGTAACCACCCACCCCCACCACCTTTCCCAAAGTTGGACCTTTTGGTTGTAAATGTTTGGTACCGTTAAATGGAAATCGATTTGGTATTTGTAATTTATTATAAAACAACAAAAATATAAAAAAGAAAAGAAGCTGATTTTGTTGTAGAATACCCGACGGCTGCCGTTAAAAAAAATGTAAGTAATGAGAAAGAATAAAAAGTAACTACTTTTTAAAATTCATTTCGATCGATGCACCCTTTTTTTTTTGTTTTCGTTCCAAAAATTGTTATTTGATAGATAGTAGTTTTGGTTAAATGTGATCAACAAAATCAAAAACAAACATATAAAAAAAAAAGAATTCCTGCCCCCCCCCCCCCAATATAAGTAATGAAAAGAATAACAAAAAAAAAAATTAAGTACTTTTTTAAATTCAATTTTTTCTTTTCTGCATATTTTTTTTTTGTTATTGTTGTTGTTGCGTATTCCAAAATTTATTTGATATTACTTTACTTTGAAATGTGATAATAAACAAACCCGGCGGTGGCCCCGTAAACATTATATTTATCTTTGTTTACAAACAAAGCCCGCCCTCCGACGGTTTTAACACGCTATTGTAAAACAACTGAAAATACAAACAATGAAAACCTAGGTAAAGATACTTTAAATAACTAAATATATATTTTGATCACTGTCTATAGACACTTTGTGTTAAAGAATGAACTTTTATTAATGAAGGATTATCATAATTTAGCCTGAGTAATTACTTATATGATTTTATATGTAAATTTCAATGTTATTGCATTATATTAGATGTGTGTGTTTAATTAAATATTAATGTTTGCCTTAACTGCTATTTTGTCTATTTTCTCTTTCTCTCTTGTCACTGCCTCACCAGTAAATTACTGTAAAGTTATGTGTTAAGTAAATATGCTGGACCCAGAGACAGAGTGAGTTAGTCATGGGATATTTCAAGTGCTGGATTATGGGCCTACCATCTAGACATGTTAGTTACTTTGTGTAATTAACTGGTGCCTGAGGTTTACCGCTAAACAAATAAAATGCTTTGGATGATAGGGGTTTGAATTCAGCAGTCGAGGTGAACCACGGTCTATAGATATGGTAGTGTTATGTTTTGCATAGCTCAGACTGACTGTGGGTAACATTGATAGCTCTGCTATTGATGGTATTCTTCCCTCTGCTTGAAGGGCCGATCTGTTCACGTAATATTGAAAATATAAAATTTAAAGTTATGTTAAAAAGAGATTAAAACCCAATGAAACAGTTTTTATTAAACAGATCTGGTTCAAATATCTTCCAACATGGTTGCCAAAGTATCATAAATTGACCCAGAATAAGCAAAGTTAAAAAAAAAAGTTCGAAATTAAAATTTAAATAAATGCTAAATTGCATAGTTATAAAAATTAAAATCAGTGAGCAATGTGAGAAAAAAAATAGACAAAGACAAACAAGTTGTAATATTGATAAAATAATTAATAATAATGAAATATAAAATGTAATTAAAAAGGAGAGAGAAGAAAAAGTGGTCAGAAATGATAAATAATTTATTACTGGGGGTTTGGAATTTGGCGAACACTTCCGCTCGGTTTAAAATATTTAGTCAAACAATTGCTTTGATTTAAAAATAGATAAAAGTTTTTTTTTTTTTTGGGGGGGGGGGAGTTGACAATGGAAAGAATGTGAGCTACAGTTAAATAAATAAAAAATGTTTTTGGTTATGAGAATTAATAACGTAAAGGAAATAGAATAAAATAATAGTTTTACAATAAATATACGATAATAAAAGTTGTTTTCTTTGTATACAATCAAAATGTGGGGATAAAATAATAAATAAATCTAAAAGAATAAATAAAGTATATAATAAATAAAATGAAATCTACAATAAAATCTTTCAAGTAGGTATAAATTATATGTGGTTTATTAGAGTTATGGGGGAGTGTATAGATAAAGTGAGGAAGATATAGTAAGTGTAGACTGTAGGTGGCATGAAAATAGTACCTATAATGAACTAAACAGGGGAATATTCTCAGAGTGAGGGTTGGGCCTATCCATTAATTCTTTACCTATGTGTGTTGGAAACAACCAGAGTAAGCAGCAGGTTAGTTCTTGAGAAAGAATTCCTTTATTCTTTAAAGATATGCATGCTGTGAACAACCAAAGTAAGCCACATGTCATTCTTGGGGAAGAGTCCCCATTCTCTTTAAATAGGCATACTGGGAACAACCAGAGTAAGCTACAGATTCGTTCGTGGTGAGAATCCCCACCTCTCATAAGTATTGCCAATAGTGTAAGTCGAATAGGTCAGTTGATGAATCCTGCCATTCACAGCAACCCTTTTTTCCACTTTCTAGGATGCAGACCCATTGGAGCAAGTCATGGGCTCACCCAAATATCTGGTAGAAAAACCAGCATAGAAAGCTTTGTTTTTTATGTATAAATGTGTAAGTTGGTATGAGTCAGGCAAATCCTGTTTCCACCTCAGTCAAAATCCATGTTCATGTCAGAAAGATTAATGTTGACCCCATGGTCATCACACAATACTTGATTGTTGGAATCAACATTGACAGTCTGGAAAGAAAAGTAGCTTAAGAAAAGTCACTCTCTGTGCTATATATTGATCTGTAGCAATTCTAAAACTTATTTGATAGAAAAATAATAAATAAATAAAAATGAGAAATCAAATTGAAAAGTTTAAAAAAAAATGTCAGAGCTAAAATGGGTCAATTAGATGCATTTTACTTTCAAACGGAGGGCGGTGTAATGTACTGCTATGCAGCGCTACACGCTTTGTAATTTTTTATAAAAAAAAATTATTAAATTATAAGTGACTTAAAGATTTTTTAAAAAATAAAAAATACTGTGTCATAGTTTTCTCATAGAATAAAACGTATAGTAGAATTAAAGAACAGTTAAAACTTTTCCTCTATCTCTTTTTAAAGAAAACAGCTTTTATAAAGTAAAAGCCAAATAAATACGTAAAAT
Source organism: Epiperipatus broadwayi (assembly GCA_028023455.1). Taxonomy (NCBI): domain Eukaryota; kingdom Metazoa; phylum Onychophora; class Udeonychophora; order Euonychophora; family Peripatidae; genus Epiperipatus; species Epiperipatus broadwayi. The sequence continues at coordinate 9,569,692 of JAQFVV010012396.1, forward strand.
CAGAGCTGAAAATTAGTCTGTAAAATATTGTTTGTAAAAGAAAACTTTGAAAAAATGTGTGTAATTAGTTTATAAGATTTTGATTAATAATAGAATCAAAATCAATAGTCGTATTAATTAAAAAAAACAACTGTAAACTATCTTATTGAGAATGTTTAGATGAATCTGAGCAAGGGATTAAGATAATCAGAAATGGAAAATTAATTAAAAGACATTTCAAGTTAAGATCTAAATTAAAAAACAATGATAGGAAATTAAAATAATAAAAGAGAAAAAAGTATTTAAATCGCTCTCTCTATTATTAGTCAGTCTGGTTTGTGATTAATACAGTCGGGTCTGCAATTTTCTAGATCGTTCATCTGTTCGGATTATTATTATTCAGTTCATACAAAATGCAGAATCCAAACAACCAGAGATCCAGATATTCAGAACTATAAATGCAGTAAGTAATAAGTCAATTAAATACTGCTGCAGAGAATCTTATGGCACAAGATGCAAAACTAGCAATATGCATGCTAGATGTTCAGCTGTATTAAATTGGGCTTCAGGCCCCCAAAAATCTCCACAAGTCAAATGCTGGAAACTGATATCATAATCATAAAATAAATGCTACCGCTATTCTCTCTCTCCCATTTCTGAGTCACAGAATGGAAACCAGCCATGGAGCCATTGATGGAGAACCAGAAAGTCAACCGGATGGAAAATACACACAATGAAAATCTAGGTAAAGATATTTTAAATAACTAAATATATATTTTGATCACTGTCTATAGACACTTTATGTTAAATGAATGAACTTTAATTAACAAAGGACTATCATAATTTAGCCTGAGTAATTACTTATATGATTTTATATGTAAATTTCAATGTTATTGTGTTATATTAGATATGTGTGTGTTTAAATACTAATGTCTGCCTTAATTGCTATTTTGTCTATTGTCTCTTTCTCTCTTGTCACTGCCTCACCAGTAAATTACTGTAAAGTTACTTTATGTTTTAAGTAAATATGCTACTTTATGTTTTAAGTAAATATGCTGGACCCTGAGACAGAATGAGCTAGTCATGGGATATTTCAAGCACTGGATTATGGACCTACCATCCAGGCATGTTAGTTACTTTGTGTAATTAGCTGGCACCTGAGGTTTACCTCTAAACAAATAAAATGCTTTGGATGGTAGGGGTTTGAATCTAGCAGTCAAGGTGAGCCATGGTCTGGAAATGTGATCATGTTATGCTGGCCTGGAAATGTGATTGTGTTATACTTTGCAAAGCTTGGTCTGACTGTAGGTATCATTGATAGGTCTGCTATCGATGGTATTTTCCCCTCTGATTTGAAGGGCCAGTCCATTCACGTAATGTTGAAAATATGAAATTTAAAGTTATGTTAAAGAGAGATGAAAACCCAATCACTGTTTCTATTAAACAGACCCAGTTCAATATATATATATTGACAATAAATTTTAAATTGGTGATTGCTATTGATATTGATTAACTTAGTTAACTAGTTTTTAATGATATACATATAATTGGTAAAACTTACATATAAGAAATTTATATATAATAAATCATGTACACCTATGGATGTTTATTGATGAATTAAAAAATGATCATTACATGTAGTATTATTTTAGCCAAATGCATTTTCAGTGTAGTCCATCATAATCATGAGCTTTAGTTGCTGACAGAATTAAGTAGAATATTTTAGTTATTTATAAAGGTTCTTTAATAAATCTTCTAATTGGAATGTTCCATCAAATACTTAATTGGGCACTATTTGATCTATTATTTTCCATTTTTGGTCAAACATATTCAGCACAAACCAGCTTAATGTTTTCAGGATTAAATAAATATCCATGTTAGCTTTCATAATCCAAGAAAACTGACATATGTGCAGCATTTTTTAAACTGATTTTATCATGAAACAAACATATATTCAATAGAGAAAATATTAAGCTGAGTTACAATCAACATGATAACCAAAAATGGAAAACAAAAAATATGAGGAACATTGCTAACTATTTGAACATTATTAACAATAAATCATATAACATTCTACAAGTATTCTATGGAATATTTAAATTGGAAACTTACTGATATATCTATAAAAATGTTCTAATTGATCCTGTTAGCAACTAAAAGGCTTGAGTGGGTTGCCCAAAATACATTTGATGAAATAATAATTACATTTAGCAATTAATTTTATGACTTGTGCATGATTTATTATATATATATTTAAAGGTATAAGATTACATATCAAATGCTTAGCTAGAGGATCATAACAATAAATCCTAGAATGTTTTTAAACCAACCAGACAGTTATGTTAAAATTAGAAAAGTGAGCATTTATTTGTAAATAAGATAATGATACATGAAAAAATTAGGTTAACTATAATGACTCTCTTTTATGCAATAATAATGATACTTTAAACAGGGATAAGAAGTATTTCAGTCATCTTTCATCTTTTGATGAATTGTACCAGAATTAAGATGCTGACTTTTAATTATATATCCATTTTATTTACCCACTTAAATTTGGACAAACATATCTATAAATTAAAACAGCTTTTGGTAATTCTAAAAATGAAAATGCTACTGCTGTTTAGGAGGTACCTGGAAAAGGTATAAATTATGGTAAAATTTTATTTTCAAAAATAGTGGAATTTTTTAGGAATATACGATTCATAACTACTGGTAAATGCAAAAAAAAAAAAAAAAACTATCAGGAATATAGAAGTGATTTTATATTGCTTTTATTGATTTGATTAAGGTATATGACTCAATTAATCAAGTAGTTCTTTTTTCACTGTTTGAAATTAGTTAGTTGTCTACCAAAGTTTATTTTTATTATACAGCTTTCTCACAATAGAATGAGAGGAAGTGTTATTGCTACAAGTGGAAAGACAGGCATTTGAAATGAAATTGGTGTTAAACAAGGTAATAGATCTGATTTTGTTTGTTTTATTTTTATGATTATGGTAACTGGGAATATTTATAGATGGATTGATCAGTGATGAAGATATGGTACAGGAGGTTTGTAATAAAAGTTTTTATTTGAATTTATTAAAATAAAAACAAACAAAAACAAGAACTGCATCTTTTTGACTTCTGAAATTACAACATGATGATGATTGTGTTACCCCTTTAAAGAGTGATTTATAAAATGTAGTTAATGCTTTTGAATAAGATGTAAAAGACTTTGGTTTATAAAAAGATATACTTAGATGTTGAGTTTGAAACATACACTTCAAGGTGTTCTACTGCTTTTAGCAAGTTAAAAAATTAAAGTATTTTATCACAGTACAATAGCTACTATAACAAAATTAATTATACAAACAGTTATTATTTTATCTAATTTATTGTATAATAATGAGATTTGAAATCTATTAACATAATATAAAAGAAAATTATCATTTGAGGATGCTTCATAAAAATGTAAAATGTGATGACTAATCACAAGACCAATCAAAACATTCATCAACTTATTAGATATGATACAATAAAATCCTTTATTGTAACATCCCATCTTCATTGGATTAAGTATGTGAAATAAATGAATATCACAAGACTTTCTAAAAAAAAATATTTTCTAGTAAACCTGATCATGGTTTTTATGGGAAGGGCAAACCCTATTTATATTATAAAGATTACCTAAAAGACATTTTAGAGAAGTTTAATCTCGATTATTTTAATTTGAGAAGACTTGGCTGAGTATATAATGAAGAATTACAATTAGATAATGAATTAAAATATTTCAGAAATAATTTGTTACAGAAAAAGGTAAAAGATGACATCACAAAAGATCAAATAAACAGAATAATGGACCAGTATGTTTTTGATGTAAATGCATTCATGGATCACAGATTGGTTTATGTATTCAGTACAAATATTTTTTTAGTATATTATCAGATTGGTTTATATAGCCATTAAAATATGTTTTAGGGTATGATCTTTTTTTAAAATCCTTTTTCTTCTTCTTAGAATTAGAATGGTCATATTCGTAAAGGGCTGATGATGAAATAAAAAATATTTTATAAACATTTAAACTTTACCAAATTTAATGTCTATATTTAAAGTTAAAGGAAAAGTCAACTTTTAATCTAATAAGGAATGATTAATAGTGATATATATGTAGAAAAATGATTGCAAAAATTTGACTTGTAATTTAAATTAGGGTAATATATATATTAAAATGATTGCTGTAAAAATGTATATGGAACTAGTCTAGATGGTTAAATTAAACCAGATCTTTATTTTAATAGAACGTGAAGAATAGTAATAAGATCACAATCTGAAGTAAAAAAAGGATTTAACGATATATATAATTACTATATATATGTGTGTACGATTAATAATATATCAAAAAGAAGGATTTTTTTTAAAATCATCACTAAACAGAAATATTAAAATAGTTGTACAATTAAATTAATTTTCATTTGTGAGGTAAAAGATAGGAAAGAATGAAATAAACTGTTCCGTGTCAACAAATTAATTTTTCAAATTCAAGTAAAATTGCAAAATAATAGACTTAATATTATTATTACATATTCGGGGGGGGGGGGTCTAAACCAACAGGTTATAGCTTTGTAATCAAAAGTACTAAATCAGAAAATTGAAATACGACTAAAATTTACAAAAAGTTAATTCAACAAAATTTTATACGAAATATATTAAATAAAAAAATTTAATGAGGGAATGTACAGCTAAATTAAGTAAAATCCCTCGTTTAAGATCTCTTTTAAGAAATGTTTTCTTAAATGATTGATATACAGTATTGTACATTATATTGTACTGAATTAATTTCTTATTCAAATCTTAAACTGTATGTACACTTTGGTTCATGTATACATTAGAATAAAGATTCTTTGAAGATAGTATAGTGATGATAACTCGAATAACAAAAAAAAAAATGCAACTCTTCATACTTATTTTAACTTTTAAATATTAATTTTAATATTATTTATAAGATCTTCCAATAATTATTTTAAACTACTAAGTAACTTAATAAATAACAATATTAACAACATTATATAACAATATAATACAGTAACATATATAAACATTTCTATTCCCCTTAATTACCATTATAGAGATTTAAAATTAAATATTCTCTTCTCCATAAGATAGGGTGTTGATGTTACATTTAACTTCATTTTTTATATAACAAAATCATATGTATTTATTAAATGATCAGTCCCCTTTTATGGATTTTATTTGCACTCATTACCCCTTTTAGATTATACTTTACAATATAAGAAGATTTACAAATATGGATTATTGTTTTCTTTCTTAAGTAAAATAATTTTATTGTAACATTATGAAATACTATATAATTATCTATTTTTATATCTTATGATATTTATCATTTGATCTTTCTTTTTACCTTACACTAAGATGATATTAATTCGATAATAATGGAATCATTAATTTCTTTTCTGATATCACACACACTTTTCCTATGGTCTTATTATCAAACCTTATAACTAAATACAAAAAAAATAAATCTTTTATACTATATACTCTCAAATAGGACAATCTATCTTCTCCTAAACTAATTTCCATTTACAATTTATGATACGAAGCTAAATGTTGATAGAACACTCCTTGGTGCATCCTAAAATAAGAAATCCTTATTTTCATTTTATCTAAACACAGATATTAACTTCCTATTTCCAATCTATACCTGTTTCATACATTTCTTATAAATAATAGCCTATAAAGAATTACAAACTAGGATTAATTATAACTCCACTATATTTATATTAAATTATTTATAATTAAACATACGATCAAAATTTAAATATCACAATTTACCATTCGAACACAGACATATTCCGTCTTCTTATAATACACATATGTAACTACCTTTATATGTATATTTCACTAGCTCATTGTTTATATCTATTTATTTAATGATATTTAATAATAATAAAAAAATTAAACAATTAACTACATAGATAAATAAATCAAAAATTTTTCAACATTTACTTATCCCCCATATTGATAACGATTATTTTAAAGTATAAAATTAAACTATATACAAGTATTATGTTAGAAGTTTTTTTTTTTATTAATATAAGTTCATCTTAAAAAACTTTAATTTTTAATGGTACTCCAATCGTTCCAAACGCTTCAGACTAGTTACTCATCAACATTCTTCCCACTTCTATTCCTTTTGTTCTCATAAAAATATCACAAAATTATATAATTCCAATGTATACAGATTATTGACAATTTCCCGTTTTTTTCTTGACAATCAAAGATTATCTTTAACTTGCATACTGTATTTTATTCAGATACTTCTCATGTTTTTTATATCCATATTCACTGATCCACTACTATGCTTCAGTCTTGTCATTATTTCTTATGTACTCTTTGTCAATGTTATCATTTAAGATAGAATATTTTACACCTTCTCTTTAAATGTAGACTGACATTATCTTCAATATACATTTTGTATTCTCAAATAAACTAATAGTTATTCCATTAATTTATTCAACTCTTTCTTCTACCATGCATATTTATTTTTTATTAGTTGTCTTCAGTATTTATTTAATTTTTTACACTTATCTTATTTTTTCATTTACAGTTTTGATAAATAAGTCTTTCATTTTCCAAGCTATGATTTTATTACAAGTATAAATATAATCTTCATTTAAAATTTTCCTTTTACATTTTGTCTTGTATTATATCCATACATCCTTCTAACTTTTAATCCTTTATTTACCATATATATAATTCATTATTAAATTTTATTATACATGGAAGTTATACTAAAACTAATAACGATTTGTTCATATCTTTTATACCACTGAAATTTTCATTCAGATACATTTTTATATGTTCTCCTCTAATACTAAGTACACTTTTCCATAGTCAAATATTTCCACTATTATTCATTTCTAATTTAGTTTTAATTATCTTTAAAAATGTATATTTAACTCTGTCAGGAATGATTTTCTTTTTATCTATCCATTGATTCCAATTTCATCTTTTACAACTTTTATGGTAGCCACAACATATCGGTACTTCAACTTGCATAAAAACTAAATCATGTTTTAACATAATATTCACTGTTGTTTCATTGAGTTCATGTATTACTTTATAACACTTTGGCATAAATGTACAACTTTTTCCTTTCATTCTAATATTTTTTCAATATAATGAATCCAAGATATTTTCTGAAAATCACCAAATTGTTGAGTTTACTAATAGAGATTTAATTTTTTTTACTCTTGTATTTTAACAAAACTTTATCATATATAGTTTTAAATTTTCAAGTGGATCATAAGCAATTACTTTTTTAAAAAATAATGAGATTTAAAAGAATTTAAACAAACTTTTTAAAGACAAAATGAAGTTACTTTTCTTCAGATCTGTAATCTTTTTTTCTTTTCCTTATCCCTTTTTTCCCTTGATATTTCCCCCCTTAAAAACATCATCTGCATGTTGTTAATTTATTCCAAATTGTGCTCTCCCATTGGTTAATTCTTCTATTCATTATTTACATGTAGTTTAACTATTTTTAAAACAAATATCTTTAAAATATTTACTACTACTAAAAAAAACAATACTTTTCAGGAACTGAATAAAAATACAATTTACTTTGAATCAATTTAGATCATTGTGATTTTATTTTTATACAGACTAGATCTGAAATTAATTTTATAAACTTTTTATTCATAATATAAATATTAATTATTTATTTTTTTAAGATAAATTAAGATTTCACTGGAAATAGTCATTACTTTATAATATTAGATGTGCACAGACATGATTATCTATCTCTATAATGCATAGTTTTTATTTATAAGATTAGATTTGAACTTCCTACAATTTTAAATATCAAATGATTACTTATTATCACATATTATTAATTTATATTTTATTTTATCTTTTATATACCTTTGAAAATAAATATTTAACCAAGATTTATATCATTTATACTACTTCAAATGAACTAAGCCCAAGTTCAAACCTATGATAACTAAAATGACTGTTATTTTTCATAGTTTAATAAGTAAATATTTTTGACTTTATAAAATTTAGAATTATAAATCTTAACTTTTTATTCCCAATTTGTTTTATGATGTGTGTGGGAGGGGATGTACCAATAAAAAGGGCACAATATATATATATATATCGCTTCAGTACATAATATATATCTACATTATATACTTTAGATTATTTATATCAGTAAACACTGAAATAAATAAATAGAAACAACAATAAAGTTGAATAATGCTCTATTACTTAAACCACTTATTCTCGGTTGAATGTATATAAATTTAATATCAATCTAATAGCATATGTGAAGAGTAATTTTCTTCCACAAGATTGTATAATATCACATTTATTTATATATATTTAATGTGAAAGTAATAATAATTTTTAAAGAAATGATAATATATGTGTAAAGGGAGAATAAACAATTTTAATCTGAGAAAACTTTTTTATCAGGAGAGTAATAAAATGAATCTAGAGGAATTTTTGAGCACCTGCTGCTCTGGTGATATAAATGTAGTAAAATTGAAAGATATACATTGATTGTTTAAACAAATTAGTCTGGGATTTACTAATTTCATTTTCATTTTTATAAAATCTTACAATAGAATAATACATTTTAAAATAATTATAAAAACAAACAATTGTTCAACAGACAAAATTCCTATTACAGTGTATAAAGAATTAGGATGGCAATTCAGTATCTTATTTTAAAAAATAGCAAATATCTATAATATCTTAAATGACATGAGACAGTTCTTTCTAAAAAGCTATATCATAAAAACACATTATATGTAATAAATTTAAAAACTGAAATAATACAGAATAAATATTCATAAAATGCTAATTAAATAATATAAATTATATATATTCTGCAACATTAAGGGACAATGCATGTTTGGTAAGTTTTAGCTGTTATCTTGAGAATGCTATTGCTAGGAAAGATGATAGATCTGTGTTATATGTTCATTATTTGCAGTATGGACATAAAATAAATTGTATTGATAATATAAGTGTTCTTGATTATATTAAAAATGTTAATAGACGTAAAATATATGAAACAAACTACATCATGTATAATAAAAACAACTGTATGAATATATACAAAACATCCATTAAGTTAAATAATAAGTGGTTAATGGATAAAGAATGGATAGTTAATTAATTAATATATGTGGATATATATCCATTCAATATATATAACAGAGTAATTTTGTAGTAGAATTGAGGGGGGAAAAAATCACATAATAGATCATGTCAAATATCCATTTGTTTATCTATCTTCTCTCATGTATTGATATAGATGTCGCTGTATGTGCTTTAAATCGTGGAGGCATATTGAAAAGGGCAAAAAAAAAACATAATTTGCCGAAAAAGGCTTTTATATAATAATTTTATAATTTGTAATCTTTGTTGCTAGTATATATGTATTTTTAAACATATTTGACTATTGTTTACTGAATAAGTACTTTCCACAATAGCAGCTTGCATTCTTATTTCTGAAGACTGAAATGCAACCAGGCATTTCTTTTAAAACTAGTGGGGAATGTTGTTAATATTTTTTTCCTTAGCCAACTTCAGTCTCTATAGTAAATATTGTTTCAATTGTTTCTGAAGTCTGCAATCTGAATTTTGCAATCTGTAAACTGCCAAGAAAAACTAAAATCCATTCTTTGAAATGCCTTTTATAAATTTTCTATGTTTCACCCATCTGCACAGAATGTTTTTCAAAAATGTGATATTTTCACTGCACTTTCCAAATCCTTCATTATTTATGGCTTTCAAGAAAAATGTTATAGCTCTTAATAAGAAACATTTTTAATTCTTATAAATTAAAAATCCATAAATTAAAACATTGTTTTTTTTCTACCACAGCTTGACAAAACTGAATTTTTTAAAATAAATTCAGACTGTATTTTACAAATTTTACTACCAATCAAATGCCTACAAATTTAAATCTTCAGTAATTATATTTTTTACTTGATCAAAGATATTGCTATGAGATAAGGCAGTCTGCATTTGCCAAAACCATATTTCCTCTCTGTAATAAAAGGTAGACTTTTAGTTAAATAGTCTCTTAGAACATGCACCCTATAAAATTTACATATTATAAAACTTATTTAGATATTAAATATATGCTTATAACTTACAGACTCAAAATGCTTTAAATAATTAAATAAATGAGCAATAGAAACTATACTATATAGTCAATTTATCCCTTACACAAATATATTTGAGGATATTTTCCATGTAATAAATGGATATTTACTTTATCTACATTTGTTTCAATGTTTGGTTCTGCAGTGGAATAACATCGAAATAAAGATTATTAAAGTTATTTTCTAACTTAAATTCCTATATTCTTTTATACTATTTTAGATATAAATTTGTATCCCTTTATTTTAAAAATTGAAACAATAGAAATATTCTTAAGTTCAGGTGATACACGTGCATGTGTCCACATATTCTTAAAAAATTTTAAACTTTTTTTGGTTCACCAGGATCAGCATTTTTAAGATTACAAAAAACTGTTTTAAATTTATTTAGCTGAATACTTTTACAAAAATTTAAATGAGCAGATAAAATGAAGATATCATTAAAAATGTCATTTCAATTTTTTAATCAGTATTCAAAAGCTTGATCAAAGTATTTTCCATACATTTTTTACTTTCTTAAAAAGATCTTTATTAATTAGATTACATAGCATATTAAAAAATATTAAATAATGATATATATTTTATTTAATTCATAATACAAACAAAAATAAATAAATAAAAACTACATGTAAAATACTAATTATGTAAATTCTATAAGATAAAATAGAAACCACATACAATGTAACCAAACAACATAGAATTAAAATAATAATAATAGTAGTAGTAGTATAGTAGTAGTAGTAGTAGTAGTAGTAGTAGTAGTAGTAGTAATAATAACAACAACAACAATAATAATAATAATAATATCAATACTTATGCGCTTATAACGCTCTTTAAAGAAGTTATATGTTATTAAATTTATTTAAAGCTTAGCGCTTTCAAAGCTCTATGGCTTCATAATCATAGCTGTACAAAATAAAAATAAAACGGTTGATTATGAAGCCATAGAGCTTTGAAAGCGCTAAGCTTTAAAGAAATTTAATAACATATAACTTCTTTAACGAGGGTTATAAGCGCATAAGTATTGATATTATATAATTTATGAGAAGTTTATAAACAAATTTTTTTTTACAATAATAATAATAATAAAAAAAAATAAGCATTTATTTTATATAGCGTCTGTATGCAATTGTATTAAATTCAAATATCAGCCTTTCAAGCTAATTGTGCAAACGCTTTGCGAGTGTTAATAATAAATGAATACTTTCTCACCAATACAATATATAGTATTTATGCAGGAATAAAAGGAATCCTCTTATTCCTACAACTCAAATATTTCTAGACAATTTCATCGACGTCATTCATTCAGACATCGTATAGAGTAATTTAAAGTGACTGTTCTATTGTCATGCTTTCTTTGCCAGTACTTTAGATTTGCTCATATATAAATATTTGAGTTGTAGGAATAAGAGGATTCCTTTTATTCCTGCATAAATACTATATCATGTATTGGTGAGAAAATATTCATTTATTATTAACAATCGCAAAACGTTTGCACAATTAGCTTGAAAGGCTGATATTTGAATTAAAAAAAAATAATAATAATAAAAAAAAAAAAAAAAAAAAAAAAAAAAAAAAAAAAAAAAAAAAAAAAAAAAAAAAAAAAAAAAAAAAAAAAAAAAATAATAATAATAATAATAATAATAATAATAATAATAGGATATTAAAAAAAACTGGGCCAAAGATGAATGCTGATTCAGCATGAAATGTGCACCTTGGAAATTGTACACCTTTTTTCATGTGACTTTGGCCATATGTTTATGATTAAATCCTCCACAAGGTGTTAAAATTAGATAGAAACCAGTCTCTCCTTTGCATAAGTGGTATAGTGAAAATTATATTACAGAAATATTCTTTAAGTGGATAATCTCTAGTCTAATAAATTTCTAATAAAATTTTTTAATTATATAACAATCTTTTACAAACTGTTAACAGAAAAGGGCAATTATTCACCTAAAATCCTTAAAAAAAACTTTTCGCTTTTATCTAATAGTTATAGCGATGGCATTAAAGAGACTCCATTCCAAGTAGTTGTAGAAAAAGTCTGATGATATATGAACATGATTTTATTCTTAATGTAGATGAATTTATTTACAAAAAGGAAAGTCATTTTCTGAGATGTTGAAGGAATTCAAAATAAAACTTCAGAAAGCAAAGAGTGAAGATTAGAAAAGTTGTAATTCTTATGGAAGGAAAAAGTCTCTATGAATATTTTTTATTAAAAATATTAAAGAAGGAATTCTTGAGCAAATCAAAGAGCATATTTAACTGAAAATGTTTGCAGTGAGGGATAGAAGAACAAAAACAGCTCCAGTGTCTCTCTGTGTAATATATTGAGCAGACAGTTATGTTTGACATCTTTTTATCAAAAAGGCAGTTAATTAACAGAAAGTTTAAATTCATTTTAATAAGAAAATCAAACTATTTCAGATCCAAGTATCAATTCTTTTTTTAAAATAATATATTAGAAAAAAAGTAACATAGATTGAATGTATGCTTTTATTTAGTTTATTTGCTATCTCATAAGATTTCAATGTTTAACTTTTGGGGGAAATAGTGATAAAACTGGATAAATTTATTTTGAAGCATGAATTACTAATTCTTTAATAAATTTATTTTTAATTGTTGATGGTGTATCAGTAGATTCAATAGAAATAAAATTTTAAATGAAGGAATTTGAAATAATGAGCCTACAGATCTCATTAGTAGTTATCTGAAATTAAAATTTAAGAAAGGAACGCAATAAAAGACCATTAAATTTGGAAAATTCTTTGCGTGGTTTTTATTCTAATTGGTACAGCTCTTTCATTTTATATCATTTTGAAACATAAGGAGTGTATTTTTCTTGGGAGAATGTTAATAAATTTAACAATAGTCATACGTTTTTGTTTTTTAGAATCATAAGGATATTTAAAAAAGAACTTTAGCGTCAAATGTTAGATAAGATTTAGAAAGAGACCTGATTATTGGTGGGTTTTTTTTAAATTAGAAGATGTTTTTTTAATAGGAATCTTATTATATTAGCAAAAACATAAAATAAAAAAAACAGAACATTAAGGAGAAGTGGGGAAGGAGTATAAATGGAGAAAATTGTATTACTCTTAAAAATTCTTCAAATAGATAATTTATAGAAATACTCTCTAAATTGTCCAAAAAATAAAACAAGGGAGAAAGATATTTCTTTGTGAGAATAAATATTACCAGGTCAACCATATTAGAAATGTGCTTAATTGATTGAATATGAATGGCAGGAAATTTTTTCCCAATCTCTATAAGCAGAGGATTATTGTAAGTAATGAAAAATAAAATACTCATTGGACATTCTTGAAAAATAGAATTATTGAGAGAGATTTAGAAATATTTTCCTATTCAGTGAATTCTAAGAAATAAGTGAGACTGGGTAAAGATTTTCAATTAAATAAATTTGTGTTGACAGATCAGCTCTTATGTTGAGGATAATATGATAATAAATTGACTTGGTAGGAATTTGGGTAAGTATGATAGTCTGGATGAATGCTATCTGATGTCGAATTATTATTTTTTGTATAATTTTATATTCAATTTATATCATGAATTAATTTACTCTGACTAAAGAAAGAAAAAAAAGATTTGGAAAAGGTTTGACTGTGTTTTAGATGATAGTAAATATGGTGTAACATACTTTCTTCAAGACAAGTATAGAATCAATAACAATAGAGGAAGACATAAGTTTTTTAGATCTATGATCACAAATCCAATAAATATATTATTTAGATCAATTATGCATATTGGAAAGATAAATCTTTGTCCTTTTTTTGACAAATACTCAGCATTTGTGAATTGTTTCTGCCTACACTTTTGTTTAAGCAAAATCACTAGATTAGTAGAATTAGCATCAAAGGAAACATTTTTTAAAAATTTAATTGCAGAGAGTTTAGTTCTTTTAATCAACTAGTGGGATGTGGGTTTTTAATGAGTAGTGTTGATTTGTAAACATAATATTAATAAATGAGAATCAGGTTTGAATAGAACTAGAGATATTAATTCTTTGGAAATTGATATAGAACAGTTTCTGGAGTTATAGTTTTCAGAAGCATTAAATAATTGTACTGATATACATAAAAGTCAGGTGACCTTGAAAATTAAAATTAATTTGACAATAAAAGTATAATGGTCAGAAAAGCGTACAGGACATAAAGTAAAATTAATTATAAAGTGGAAGTTCAGAAAAATTGAACATTAATTAAAATAAAGTGCTTCTTAGTATAATATGAGATAGCTTTCATAGAAAAGCCATCTGGCATCATAAGTTTAATATTGATTAAATACAGATATTTTGAGACCAAATGTGAATACATCATGTTATACTCATTAATCAATATAACTGAATAAAAGTTCATATAAACAGACTAAAATAACTGTAAAACTTATAGATGAATAATAAAAGGTGATAATTAACATATGATGACCCAAATAGAGGATTTTAAAAATTTGAAATGAAGACTTAATGTGAATGAACATTCCCACACTAGCAACTGGAATGTTACCACTTGCCAAATTTTCCAAGATATATGTGTTGATTTTTTTAATATATACAATATTTTACCACATTGAAAAGAATTCTAATTACTCAAGGCAGATACTATTTGGAGTATAATGTTTAAAGTCATGGAATAATTATGAAAGAAGAAAAAATACCATTCCAGCACAAAAATAATTATATTTTATGTAGTAGTTTACATAAATTGAGAAAAGAAAAATAAAGTCTCACAATACCACATAGTCCTCAGTTTGCTCATAAGAAATATTAATATCAGTAAGTAAGAAATTTATCATAGGGTAATTCTTAGATTAAAATAAAATAAAAATACAAACAAATATTTATTTGCAGAATATCTAGTATTCAACATGAAGAAGTTATGGTGCTATATCTCAAGTATCTGGATATTTCTACCTGGGGATTGTGTATATGTTCTTAGTATCTGCTTCCATTACTGTTATGTCTATTTTTTCAACTCTTAATATCATTATCATATTAGAGAGTTTTCCATTACTTCAATACTTGCAATATGTTCATTTTGTGTCAGATGGTGTTTTTCTTTGTTTAATTCTTTACTGTTTCATTTCAACAAAAAATTTATTAACAATAAATAGTGATTACATACTAATAAAGGATAGATAAATGAATAAATTGTACAATAATATGATTGTATAATGTTCTATTTGTCATCTGGCTAGATTTTGTTATGAGAGTACAATTGTTATACTCTTATGTGGTTAGGTATAGTGATGAGATTCTAAGAACTTGTTTAATGGAATAAGCATTTTTTATATAAACATGAATATTTTCTTTTAGAATTTCCTATTCTATAATGCTGGGTAGGTGGGAGTTGATAATCAGGAAAAGGAAAGAGCAGTTAAAGACCAGGTGTCATCAAAGACTTTACTGGAGGCCAGGAGCTGGTCACGTTTCTTGATTTTTTTGAGCGTTTGATAAAACAATGGTATGATTTGTGGCGGGGGTAATTCCATGAGAGTTTTGCATCTCACTATCCATATGGAATAAAGGACAAAGGTAGAAAGCCTTATTATTGAAAAAAACCCATTATGAATGGCATTTTCAAGTGAGAAAATCATATCAGGTCTTATGTTGGAATTGATTATAATTATATCTTTCAGTGTTTTAAGTCTTGGGCACTGGTGTATAATATGGTCTATGGTTTCATCTTCACGAGCACACAGACCACATATAGGGTCAATGCTGGTAAAACCTCTTCGGTGATAAAGGAACCAATTCGTGGGAAGCGCATTAAGATTTATTTTAATGATGAAGTCAAGGAATTTGGGTTCCAGACTCCATCTTTTGAAGTGTGAAATGAGTCTTTGGTTGGTTACTTTTAGGCTGGTTTTAATGGGTTGTTGATTATAGTTGATTATATTGTATGCTTCCCATAAGGTGATTTTTTTGTTAAGGTTAAAGGGCATTATTGGGTTATAAAGTTGTAGGTGGTCTATTAGGGAGGCTATCCATGAACTGGCAGAGGGCAGAGGACGATCTGTCGGTGTAATTTTTTTAATAATGTTGGAGTATCCACAGAAGAGGATCAGATTATGTAGAGTGTTGTGGGTTTTCTGTAAAATGATTGCTTGTATTGAGTGGAATGACAGTCCATTGAACCTGCGTGGTCATTGGATGCCTTGCAAGCTAATACCAACTGTCCTTCCTCTCCAGAGAAGTTTGGTACATAATTGGTTGATTTTATTTTGGAACTGTTTAGACATTTTTACGAATGGAAGATAATATGAGATTTTTGCAATTATGATCATGTTGAGGAGGCCAACCTTTCCATATAATGAAAGGTATACTCTAGAGAGTGACGTGGTGATGGCTTCAGTTGAATGGAGGATTGCATCTTGAATCTCTCTTGCCATTGCAGTTGGTGTTTTGAAGATTGGGAAACCTAGGTATCTTTGGGGTTTTGCAGAAAAGGGAGAGTTAATTTGTTTACCAGACATAATCTTCCAGATGGAAGATTTGTTAAAGTTTATTTGTAGGCCAAGTTTTGCTGTATTTCTGTTTAAGATGTTCATGAGATGGGGAAGGTATTTAATGGTGGGAAGAACAACCATGATGTCATCTATGTATGCAAATACATTGAAGTTTTTATTGAGAGAGGGAAGGAAAATTTCAGGGAGGTTTTTTTCTATATCCATCAGAAGAGGGTTGATGTATGCTGTGAAGAAAAGGGCACTGAGTGGAGATCCTTGAGGGATCGACTTGTATGGCTTGAAGCCTGGTGTGATCTTGCCATCAAGAGAGAGAAAAATCTCTCTGTTGTTGAGCAGATTGCTGATCATCTGAACAATCCCGGCTGGAATGTCGCATTCCAACAGAATATCCAGGAGGATATTTATCTGGACTGAATCAAATGCTGCCACAACATCCAGCTGGACAGCAATAGGTTTTGATTTACGATGTCCTCTGATGTAATTGAATAGTGCAGTTACATTGGACATAGCATGCGAGGTTGATGATCCCTTTTTTCCATATTGGTTTGACAAGATATGGCTAAGGATTTGAGTTTGGATTTGATCTTTAATGACTGACTCAATTATCTTGATAAGCAATGGGGTCATGGAAATTGGCCGGATATTGTTAATGTCGTTTAGTGGTTTTGCTTTTTTAATAAAAGGCATGAGTGCCACTGGGTAAAGATCTGTTATGTTTCTGTTGCCGGAGGCTAGGTGATCAATCATTTTTTTAATAATTGGCACAGTGAATTGACTGAGGTGTTTGAGAAGGAAATTTGGGATGCCATGAAGGCCAGGATGAACGCTGTCAGGGAGAGATGTTATCTTTTTGATTTGGATTTCTGTGATGCCATGTTTGCCGGGGTCACCAGCATCCAACCAGCTGTTTATAGGAGGAGTGACATCTTTTTGCATTAATTGGCAGAATTTTTTGCTGATGTGCTGCATCATTGGAAAGCCAACGAGATCGGTTCCATTAGAATTAATGAATAAGGGCGTGATTTGTTTTCTATTGTACCCCAGTGCCCATCTAAGGTAGTCTCTCGTCCAGCAGTGTTGTTGTGCTAAGAAGCATTTGGCTCTTCTGATGGATATATATTCTGCAAGGGACTTTTGCTTGATTTTGTAGAGATTTTTAAGGAAGATGATTTTTTCTGTATTTGTGAAATTTTGCTGTAAAGCTTGAAGTTGTATATTAATGTCTGTTAGATCATTTAGAAGGCCATTAGGTCCTTTGATTTTCCTGGCGTGGTGATTTAATATGGATTGTAGTATTCCGATGAAGGAAAACCAGCCCTCCTCAGCAGGAAGAGAAAGGATGGTTATTTTCTGGAAAAGGATGTATGCCTCAGATACTATCGCTTCGGTCATATTTGATTGGGTGATCATCGCATGGTTTTACCAGGTCCATCAATACGTGCAGGGATTGAAATAGGTGTAAGTTGTAAGATTAGAGCCATATGATCAGAGAAAGCAACAGGGGCCAAGGTTGCATCAAGGTTGAAATGGAGGTCTGGGGTGTAGTAAACCAAATCAATCAGGGACTTTTTAGTTTTAGTATAGAAAGAGTAGGCTTTGGGAGGGAAGAAGCCCTCTCCACACATTAATCTGTGATTTATTAGATGCAAAAATCTCTTGTTGAAGTCATTGTATGTGGTGTTAAAGTCTTCCAGAAGAATAGTAGGGGAGGCTCTGTTAGCATTGATGGCATTTAGGATGTGGATTATTTTTAGATATTGAAAGGTGTCTTTGGCTGTATATATATAAGCTATGATGATCGGATAATCCCAATAGTCTATTTCTATGATAATAATATTGGCATCTAGGAATAGAATGCTAAAACTGTTTGGTGGGGTTGACTTGCTGAGAAGAATACCGACTCCACCTGAAGCAGAATGGCCTATGGAAAATCTAGTAAATCCGAGAGTTGAGAGAAGAGATAGTATTTTATGATCGGTCTTATGGTGATATTTAGTTTCACCCATAAGAAGTATATGAGGGGAGCAGAGCGAGAGCCAGTTTTTAATAGCTAGAACTCTATCAATTGAGTTGATGCTGCGAATGTTAATGCCAGCAATTTTGCAGAACATGATAGATTAATCCAAACCATCCTCAGCAAAGTGTACCAAGTCAATGTGGGACATCTCCATGTTAATGAGGTCTGATGTTGTTTGGCAATCAGAGTCTTGTGATTGAATTTGTGGATGGATTGGTGATATAGTTGTTGGTTGAGGAAATGCATTCGTGAAGTCTTCGGTGTCTGATGAAGTAGTGTAATCTGTCTGAGATTCGTCAGAAGGATCAATGGTATCAATGGCTGTAGGATCCATGTTTTTCCTCTTTTTTTCTATGGATTTGCGAGGCTTTGTGCTTGATATATCTGAAATTTTTTTGTTAGAGGGTGGAGGTGAGTAATGTATCAGATGGGCGCTATCATCACCAGAGCTTGATTTATCTGAATGAATTGATTTTCTTTTAATTTTCTTATTTGTATTTTGGGTATTTGTTGTGTCGGTTTTTTGAGGGTTTTGAAGTTTAATAGTGTTTTTTCATTTTCCTGTTCTTTTGATAAAAGTGTTTTTTTATTGTTATAGGAATTTGTTTTAAATTTTAGACCTGAGTCATTTTCGGTTTGCTATAACTGTTGGGAAACATTAACTATGCTGACTTTCGGGTTGAGTGTTTGATAGATCTTTTCATCTGGATGGTTAATTATTGCAGGAGTTGAAGAATTGAGGACAGTTTGTGGATCACTTTGTTTAGGTTTACTGGACTTAACTGACCCAAATGAAGATGTATCAATGGTTTTAGGCTGGGTGGGAGTTGTTATGGATGGATTGTTTTGAAATTTTTTGAGTGTATTTTCTTCATCGCCTGTATTTTCCTTGCTCTTGTCAGGTGATTTGGTCATATTGCCTTCTTTTGTATCAAGAGTTTGGCCTAGTATTGTTTCTCGGGGATTAGTATAATATGTATCGTATGTATGATCTTTAGTCTTATCGGTTTGAGTGATTGGTTTAGGCGCAGTATCTGTAATTGCTTGGATCTCTGATTCACTACTATTAGTGTAGAGGTTGTCGTTTGTTCTTTCTTGAATATTTTCATTTTGAAAGATAGGTTTGGATGTGAAAGGGTTTGTTGGAGGATTTATTTGAATCAGGTTGTCTGGGTTTGTGAGGTTGCTGATTGAATTAGGCCCATGTGGTGATTGTCTATTTAAGGATGTGAAAGCCGTGTTAGTAGGTCTACCAGGACATCTGTGAACTTTATTCTTTTTAATACCACAGTGTGTACATATTCTTGCTGCACAATCTTTAATGAGGTGTGTTCTTTGAAGCAGAAGAAACATTGTGGATGTACTCCCCTGAAAGTCAAAACCATAGGAGAGCCTCTTGCAGTAATAATAGTGGGTATATCAGTGGGTATAATGTTTTTCTTCAATGTAAGTGTGAAGATAACTGTATTGGACAGGATTTGATCTTCACAGTGAGGGTTTAATAGGTGTTTAAATTTGCTAACTGAACCATAATTAATAAGGATGTCTTGTAGTTCTTGTTCTTTCAAGTGGGCAAGGCAGTTTTGGATTCTGCCGGATAGTGTAACAGGACGGTTTATATCTATGGAGCATAGTATAAAATTTCCTAAAGATCTGTATTTATTTTTAAAGTTCATACGATCTGCCCACGTTTTAAACTCAACGATAACAAAACGATTCCCAATAGCCTATATAAATAGTTTGCTAACTACTACAGCGATAAGTCGTTAATCTTAGCCATAACAAATCAACAATGTGCTCTATATAAGTTCCCTCTAGAACATCTATACAGTCTAATCAATCAAAAACAATTAGGCAGAGGCATTCATATGATTCTTAATCATCCCAATGACCGCTATGTTATCGTTAATTCTTTACTGTTAATTGCAGACTTATTGATAGTATGAGGGTTATTTTATTTTTTATTTCTCTGTCTAGATTTCTTACTCTCTTTTTACATCAGTTTCTGAAAATTCTTTGTCAAAATTTGTTTCATCATAATTGTTCTCACTAGAATTTTCTGAATCCTCATAAAAATTAGAATTTATGGACAATACTCTATCAGAGACAATCCAGAACTTGGGAGTATTATTTGGAATATCATTGATATCTTATAAGAGAGAGCTATCAGTAGTTTTTCATAGGAATATGTTATCATCTTTCAGATCCAAATATAACTTTCAATGTGTAAAAAAATGATTTTCAAGTGATAATTTTTCAGTCTTTTCATATTCAATTTATTATTCTGTTGAGCAAAAATTACTTTCCTTTTAATCAAGTTACTAAAGTCTTTGATTATTCTTTTTAGTTAATTCACTAATACCCTCAGTAATATGTCAATAATTAAAAGTCCAAATAAATAATTTTAGTATGTAATAGATATTAAAATTTAATACCACTAATATATATTTCTAAAAAGCTTTTATAAATCCAAAGTTATCTATAGTTAGCATAAGACTAATGTTACTAAAATATATATTATTGTCCAAGTTTTTAATTTTAATGCAATAATCATTTTTATCTTGGAGTACATTAGTTTATAATTTTTTCAATAATCTATACTTGTAAATAAGTGTTGCACATGTGCTTTAGATTTTAACTATAAAATGAATGAATACTAACACTTCAAACACATGATAAAGTCTTTGGAAAAGATAGAATGGCCATCTATCTTTTCGAACCCAAATGTTTTTATATGGGCAAATTTTAAGTGTTTGAAAGTGAGAGCATGAAGATATTAAATAATGACTTTAAATTATTTTTACATGCTTGAATGAATGACGCTGGTAAAATTTACTAGAATTTACGATATGTCATTCTTATTTGAAATTAAATGTATGTAAATAAGTCAATTATTTTGTATAGCGTGATGTTTATAAACTGTAATATTACAATAATCTATGCTTGTAAGTGCTATTATAATATGAATGTTTTTATCTTGACTACTAACTATAATATAGTATATTAAAAGTCATTGTGTTGGGTGTGTTCTTTCCTAAACAAAGCATTTGGGATAATTATTCTAGGTACTGTGAAAAATTCAATGTTAGCTAATTATTTGAGTTTACAGCACAAATACCATTATTTTGATCAATTTTTGTTCTAAGTTACTAACTTGTACTATAAAATCTTCCACCAAAACAAGTAGTCTTTTATTGGTATTGAGATAATAATGTTATTCACTACTAGTATGAGTAAATAAAATGACCATAGATATGATTGCACAAACTAAATTATAATATTATTAGACATTCATTAATCATCAAGGTAGATTTTGCATCAAATCTAACACCAATCAGTCTCCTTTCACTGGTCAATATCTTTTCCAAAAAAATGTAGCTATCTACCTATCTATTAAATTATCTTGAACTAAAAAAGATTTTTACTAAGAATAATTATATCAATCTTAAATTTTGAGAGCTCCTCAGTTACTAATGCTGTCATCTATACTAATCTTGAAGAGTTTGTTTTCATAAACTTATGCCATTTTATATAACGTTATATAAACATTTGATATTGATCATGTATTATTTATATAATTTTTCTCTTATTAAATGTTCGTATTAAATCAAAGAAATTGCAATAAATCTCAAATTTGTTTTCAATCTAAGATTTATTATTAAATGAGAGTCATCTAATGTATGGAGCAGATTTGAATTAAAAATTGTGCCTTAAACATATTTGTTTTTGCTAATTTTTTTTACAGATTAAGAATGACTATTCAGAACAATAGAAATATACCTCATTTAGTAATAATAATAATTATTATAATAATTAAAGCTGCGTAGAATTTTTATAATTCTATGCGTTGATGTATCTAACTATAAATGCATATATATTATACTATATATATATAATTTTTAAATACAGCTGGTGAATTGTTTGCACAATATATACGATTAAAATCAAGAATAATAATGAGTAATAATCCACCCAAAAGCTGAATTATATATTCAAATTTCAGTAGTAATTTGATTATATTATAGTTTTTCTAGTTGAAAATATTTCTTGAATTTATAGTGTACATATTTCTTTAATCTTTTGCTTTTTATCCTCCCTTTCTTTACATATAACTTCAACATTTTAAGAATTAAAATTATAGTCATTTTTTGTGCTTAAGAAATATCAATGTGTATACAGCATTAATCTTTGATTGGTTACACTGATGTCATGTGTAATTCTTCCCATGCAAGTTTGCTCTTGTCTCCCAATAATAAATTAAAGGTCAGTTATAATTGTCACATTTGATGGTATATACCAGTTATGTATGCTCCTTAGCATTAAACGTGATTAATTATTAACTAATTTGTTTAGATTAATAGGTGAACAGAATTCCACACTAAGATCCTTCACACAAATATATATATATATATATGGATGATGTGTTTATTTGTGGAAGTCATGATATAATATATGATTCATTTAATGAATTAAATCAGATTAAGGATTTTAAAGTGAGTTATAACACAAGAAATATGTAATGAATTAAAATTTTTGAACATTAAAGTTATATGTAATAGATAGAATTTGGATTATTTTATGACAATAAAACTAATTGAAACTAGAGGATTTAACCCAGATGAATCAAATGTACATATAAGTCATAAATTATCAGGATTAAAGTCATTCTTATTTTGAAATGAAAAATTATGCAAGTATTCTAGACAAAATAAAAAAACGTAAATTTATTTGTTAATGATTTGTTGAAAATTGGTTATAATAAAAATATTATTACTTATACTATTAAAAAATTTAAAAAGGGACAATATAATAAAACTAAAAATAATATCAAGATGAAATGGATTGCAATGCTATTTATATCAAATGAACAAGTTTATCAGAAAGATTTATATTGTTTGTGCAAAATATGATTTTTTTCTTGAGAAATAATATAAAATAGATTAATAAGAAATTCTAAAAGCAAAAATTTAAGTTTGAATCAAAATTGTATTATATATAAATTAATATGTAAATGTGGCTTTCAATACATCAGATAATGTAGATGTACATTAGAAAGAAAAAAAAAAGAAATCCTTTTGTATAAAAGAGTTCAAAAAGATAGACAATTAAAAGATGAAAATAAAGCTTCAGCATCTGTTATATTTGATCACAATAAAACTTGTAAATAGAATCTAAAGTTGATTATAAAAACATAAAAATTATACAAATTGAATGTTGCCACAATAAATAAAAAATAAAAGAAACTATATTAATTTCAAGAAATCATCAAGTATTAATGAATCATCAATCATCAAACAATAAAATAACAGAATTGTGGGAGAGCTGAATAGAATTATGGGAGTTATAAACTAATGTTTCATTTTGATTATTCAACATTATATCATTATATAGTTAAAAGCAATATAGTCGAAAGTGCTTCTAACAGAATAATTTAAATTATATGAATATTACTGTATTCAATATATATCAAGTTGAATTTTATATATATTTTGAGAGAATACAGGTATCAAAATTAATATTTTAATATATATGTGTGTGTGCGTGTCTTTAACACAATGGCATATTAAATTCACAACATTGAAAACTATGATTTATTCTGATTTTTCTCAATCAATGAACCAGTAATGTTATAAAAGTTTTTATATCTGATTTTAGTCATGAATATGATACAAACATAGAGATTTTGTTTTGGAATTGAATTAATCAATTACTTGACTAGAATATTTAAAGAATAGAAAGCATATAGTTTACTTAATTTCTAGTCCAATCTGAAATGTTTAATTTTATTTATATTTAAGAATTGTTTTAAGATTAGCTTCATAAAAAAAATCCTGATTACATTATATATGTTTAAAATATAGATTTGTTTTTCATTCCTAAATGAATAATGTTTAAATGTAAATAGGAAATATTACACATCTATAAATTGAATGAGGCTGACTTTATGTCATCACTATCATCTGAATGAGAGCCTACATCAGGCTAAAATATTAGAATAACCTCATTATTTGGCTAATACATTTGAAAATTAAAGAAAATGTAATTTAATTTATTTAATTTCTATTCTAACTTTAATTGTTTAATTTGATGTACATAGAAATTGAGTTAATCGATGTGTTTATGTACAATTAAAAAACAGATAAAATAATCTTTAACTGGGGTTTAAAGTTTATATATGACAGGATAATCTCTAGTTTAATAATTGATTGGTGATAAGCATTAATGTATTTATCTAAAATGGATGGGGTCAAATTTGTGAGTGCAAGAAATCTGACACTTGTAACTTGAATACAAGTATAATTTATATAGTTAGAGTATAGATGTAATTGTAAGAGATTTGAATACAAACTTTCAAGTTCCCTTCAAATATCCACTCTATCTCATATAACTGATACACATGACCACGCACATGTGAAAAAGATAAATGATCTCTAATGCATGTATTTTGTGCTAATCCAGCATTTATCAGTTGGTCCAGATTATCATCTCCCACACATACATATATAATCAGTTTTAACATAGATTGAGCACTGATTATATATATGAATGGGAGATGATGATTTGGACCAACTGATGAGTGTTGGTTCAGCATGAAATATGTATATTGAAGATCATTTATCTTTTTCACATGTGTATAATCATGTATATTAGTTGCATAAGATAGAGTGGATATCTGAAGGGAATTTGAAGGTCTGTGTTCAAATCCCTTATAATTATATATACATAATAATAAATATTAGCACAATAATAAATTTTACTAAAATTCTCTCATGGTTTCATCTATTAACAAATAGACTATCCCAAGTGAAAGCCATTAACAAAAAAAAATACACATAAAAACAGAAATAAGCTTCTCATAATTCTTCAGAAACTACCCACTTTTAATATTAAAGAAAGTTTTCATAAAGAAGGGTTTCCCTCTTTTCTTCCTAGCATAAGCTTGTGGTTAAGACCTGTAGAGGTCCTTACCATCGAATTTTGCAGATGCTTATTCCTAAAGGTTACAGCCTTAGTAAATATTATCTATACAATAGTAGGTATAAAAGGGCCAGATACTTTTAATGATTACAACCAAGCATTCAAATATGGAATGTGTAAAACTTAAAATTTTTTCAGGTTTCAACTATTTAGATTTTTTTTTTCAAATAGCAGACTTTATAGTTAATCTAGTTAGCCATTCAGTTATTAGTTAATAATATAAATATCTAGTTAATTTTAGCTAGAAACAATAACATAAAACTGCTAAAATTCTTACCACCTGGAACTTGGAAACCTAGTGTGGAATGACCTTTTTATATAATTATATTTTTGAAAGGCTGTTATTGAGATCTTTGTTCTACAACTGCCTTTAACAGCTGTTTTATCACTGACACACTCACAATCGTATATAAAACATCTCTAAATCAAATTATTTGGTTTTAAAAGTTGTTTTTATTTATTTGTTTCTATTTAAAATAGCATCAAATATATATAGAATTATAATTTTTAATAAAATCAAATACTTTTGTCAAACCTCATGACAATAAGTAATAAAATAAATACAGTTGTTAATTAATGATCAATGTACTCCTATTAGTTATTTAATATTTTATTATTTAATTAAAAAATAAAAAAATACAAAATTGCTTAATAACGTAAAAGTTGGTTTATAAAAAATTTAAAGATAAAATGTCTTTAATTTTTTGGGGGATGTATAAAGATTTAATATTTTTTAATAATGGAAGATCTAGCTGTTTTCTAACTGCAAAACAACATAAATGCTGTAATGAAAACAGTTGTCTAGAAAACATCATTATATTATCAAAAAATACTGCATTATCCTCTTTAATTTGAGGATTCAAATTATCAATATAATCTTCTAAAAAATATCTTTCATGAGACAAATTGACTCCAGCTACTATAAATAAGTTTACTATTTTAGCGTCTATAGTGTAAGGTCTTGAAGATTTCATTACAGACTTATCAACAGCTAGTTGCAGTGCTAGTTTAAATATATTTTCATTTGTGTGGTTATAAAAAGAACAGCCATTTTTTATAAGTGCTTTAACGACATCATCTTGATTACGCCGAACGGCAATTTCTAATGGATTTTTATTATCGCCGTTTATGATATCAACATCAAAGCCAAGAGAAGATAACAGATTCACAGCTTCATAATTGCCTGTTGCACAAGCTGTATGAAATGGCGTATTGCCAAACAAATTAATTGCATAAATATTAGCTCCATTGTCAATAAGTAATTTCAAAATTTCTAAATCAAAAACTTTGCAAGCTTGATGAAGAGCCGTGTTTCCTTCATCGTTGCACTTATTTACATCACAATGGAATTCCAAAAGTTTTACAACTATAGATGTATATCTATATGCGCTAGCATACACTATGGGTACAGAATGTTTGTGAGTGGTCATTAAGTTTGGATCTGCTCCATAAATTAAGAGAAGTTCAACAGCTTCACAATTATTACTTTCAATGGCCCAATCCATTGGATAGGAACCATACTTTGAGACTTGGTGTGGATTGGATTTATATTTTAAAAGCATTTCAATGACATTTCTAGTTTCAAATGCACATGCATAAAAAAGTGGAGTGATGTTGTTGATCTCACCCAAATTAGGATTGCAACCAGCTTCTAATAGCAACTCTAATGCATCAGTATTTGTTTCTCTGCCTGGGTTTGTTAAAATATGATGTAGAGCTGTTTTCTTTTTACTATCTTGAGCATTAATATTAACTCCAATTGAAATTAAATATTTCATTGCAACAATATTATAATGAAATGATGCTATTAAAAAAGGTGTGAATAAGTTCTTGTCTTGTGCATTAATGTTAGCACCATTTTCAACTAATAGATTAATTATAGGAACATTTTTATTCAAACAGGCTAAATGCAGTGGAGTAGAATTATTCTCATTTTTTTGATTAACATTGCTACCAGCGCTGATAAGTGTTAAAACTATATTGTGGTGACTATTAACACAAGCAAGGTGAAGAGATGTATTCTTTTGTTCATCGGATTCATTAATATCATATCCTTCTTTAACCAAATTATCTACAATATGATTCAAACCATGTTTAGCTGCATTCAATAACATTTCATCCAATGTATAAACCACAGGAAACATTTGGAAAATTCGACAGATGTGCCTGAAGAAGAAGAAGAATACTTTTAAGTTATTATCATTTTTTTAATAAGTCAATAAAAATAAATTCACTTAGTTACAAACTTAAACAGATATATATTGAAAACAATTTATTTTAAAACATAAAAATAAAAAATGGGTAATAAAACTTCTGAACTATCTGCACAAAGAGCTATAATTATGAGAGTGGTTTAGCCTGTTGGTGTGTTTAGACTGAAAAATTAAAGATTCTTAATCAATTCCCAGCTGAAAATAAGTGACCAGAATCTTAATTTGGTCAATAAGTTGTTGCATATATTGGGGCTGAATAACCTCAGAACAAATGTCCTTTTATAAATAGGTAATGTTAGTGAGCAGAAACAAAAGCTAGAAAATATAATAAAATAAAACAATAATGAATATAAGCTCAAATAAATGAATATAAAAAACATAGCAGTAGAGAAAGTATATAAAATAGAAAATTCCAATTATTATTTATTCAATATAGATGGCCATATAAGTAGTTTAGTGCAGTTGTAGAATGGTAGACCCTGAGCTTAAAATCTTCATATTATGCCCAGCTCTGTCAACTAACCAAATAAAGCTATTTGATAATGATGATGATTATTATTAACAATTATAAATTGTTCTCAGTAACTTTTTCAGTAAAATTTCTTTGTTGTTTACTGTTCTGTACAATTCTTTATTGGGAATGATTTGCATTAGTTAATTCATAATAACTTTTTTATAGCTTACTCTTTAAAATTTCAAGATTCTTATTAGTGAATATTTTGAAATCTTCCATATTTCTCATACACATAATACATTAATAGGTAATGTAATGTCTTTGTTTTTCCAAATCCAGCCCATGGTTTATAGACATATTTTTGCTTTGATTATTTTTAGTTTTATTTCACTTTTGGAAAACAAGTCGCTAAAAATATTATTTTCAAGATATACAAAAGA
Organism: Epiperipatus broadwayi; assembly: GCA_028023455.1. Taxonomy (NCBI): domain Eukaryota; kingdom Metazoa; phylum Onychophora; class Udeonychophora; order Euonychophora; family Peripatidae; genus Epiperipatus; species Epiperipatus broadwayi. Next base: position 9,598,440 of record JAQFVV010012396.1, read on the forward strand.
TTTACAATCAGAATAGCAAAATTAATAACTGAAATTAATGAAAGATACCAAATGGAGTTATTTCAAACTTATATCCCAACCAATTATCATTCTGATGAGGAAGTTGAAAATTATTATATAGATGTAAAGAATGTTTAGAATAAGACCAAACAGTATTTTTAATTTGTCTTGGAATATAAATGAGAGACATCATTTAAAAAAATCCTTATATTACGTTTTTTTAAATCCTAAACAGATATGCATATGGCAACAGCTCCATGAATGATACAAGAGAGATTAATTATATTTGAAGCAACAAAAGTACTTATTTCAAGATTAAGGCAGTTAGTAGATTCAATACAAAAATAATTATTATATGTAAAGTGTTAATATGTGTCAATGCAAAGATAAACAGATAAAAGCTATTGAGAAAGACAACATTAATAATATCTCTAACTTTTTAAAATATTCCATTAAAATTAAACTAAATCTAGCAAATCACATTAAAATATTGGCACACTCTAATGGTGATTCAGATTTGAATAAGTTCAAAAATAAACTTATATTCTGTTTGAAAAATGTTGTACAGAAAGCACCAACAATTTTTCTATTAGAATAAGATAATATGATTTATGAAAAAAAAAAAATTAATTTATTTAGAACAATTAAATATCTAGAATTCTATAAAATGGTGTGAAATTAATTAATATAAGAAAGGCTCACTATGAAACAGCAAGGAAAATTATATATATACAAAAAACTCTCAAAAATATAAAACAACCTGATATTGAAATTTGTTTCAGCAATAATAAAAGATATTAACATTACTAAAAAAAAAAACATCATGACATATGTAAAAAAAAAGTTATACAAAGTACTATATAGTCATAAAAAACAAGAAAACAAAATAGGAGGAACTTATAAATAAACCTGTAAAGAATGGACAAACTCCAGAAAATAACATCATGTTAAGAAGTTAGAAAAATTTATTAGCAGAACTTGGTATCAAATGTCTAAATAATAAAAATATATCAGGTGAATGGAAGAAAGCAGTAGTGATATATTACAAAAATTGGATCAATATAAGTTTTAATAAATTTACAAAGATTATTATAATGCAACTAAATGTAACTTTGAACTCAAACCAATCAAAAAAAAAACTAGATGGGTTTTAAAATGATTTTAGGACAGCAAATCACATTAAAGCTTTCAAATAAAATATAAAAGTAAAATAATGAGTATGGGTTTACATTTTACATTGGATTTATAGATTATGCAATGACATTTGTTGTAATTATTTCTGTAATAATTAAAGGTTTGGAACATCAAAACATAAATCGATATTGTCTAAATATTAAGAATATTTGTCAAAATGCAATAGCAGTGATTAGATAGTATAATTACATTGGGAAGATTTATGACACATCTCCAAAACTTTTCATACCAACATTACAGAAAAAATTTTATGGATTAAAATAGGAAATTAAAAAAGATAAAAAGAAGTGAGGTGGTAGTTTTCACAAATACATTCAGAGTTTTAATTTTTTTTTTTTTACAGAAGTTATCGACTTAAATTGAGAAAGCAAGGCTAAATGCCTAAAAACTAAAATAATATTCAATAATTTTTAAAAAAATAAGGAGAGAACAAAAATTGATAGTAATAAATTAGAAAAAAATAATAATTATGAATGTCTTGCTCAGAGTATTAATACCAATGTAAACATAAAGAAGGAAATTAAGCTTAAAATTAAACTTGCCAGAATGATTTTGGTAGAACAATTTTAAAAGGATATTTAAGATCTTATGTCCATGACAAAAAAAGTTCTTATTAAATGTTTTATCAGTGCTTATTTATAGATATATGTGTTGAACGTATAATAGAAAAGTATATACAGAGCATATCAAAGTATGAAAAAACATGTTGGAATTAATGAGAAATAATTGAAATATAATGTTTAGTAGAGAAAACAAACATGGATCATTGACATCACATCATTGAAAGACATATGAAGGTGAAATGTAAACAGACAAGACATGACATTAGAAAAGATGACAGTAGATGTGTAATTAAAATCTTAAATTGGATTTTAAAAAACTAAATGATCTAGAAAAATACCATGTGTGAGATGAAAAAAGTTTGCTGGGATGATGTTGAGAAGATATGGATTAGAAAAGCTGGATTAACTCAGAGAATTTAATTCTGCAGTGTATAGTTAATATTTGAAAATAATGATATGAACTTTTTATATTGTTTACTCCAATTTCATCAATTTTATATTTTATCTTCATTTTTTTCTTTGTAGTAAAGCACAATTGATTTTTATTCATTTTTCTCATGTTTATATGTAATATATATATATCGTTGCTTTTCCATTTACCATTGCAATATTGATTTTAGAATGTCGTAATCTTCTGCAATGATTTCTTTAAATTATTTGTTATCATTCCATTCACTGGTGTTCCTTTGTAATTCATAATTCTTCCCAACAATGAGATATGCTTGGTGAGATTGGATCTCTTGTCTCATATTCTTTTCAAATTTCAAACCAGATTCTAATTCTTTCATACTTTTTTTAATTATCAAAATTATCATGTTTTTAAAAGATTAATTAGTTTAGTATCTATTTTATATTATTCTAGTACTACCAAAGTCAGCTTTTAGTCAATGCTATCAAAATACTTCTGAAAGTTAAAAAAGCACAGGTTTGGATTTTTCCTATATATTGCTTTGACTTTCTCTGCAGTAATAATGCACAATGATAATATCTGGTATGTGGTGCTGATTTTCTAAATCTAATTTTATTTGCATGCTAAGCAATCTTTTATTTGCATAATTAATATTACATTTAAGATGTTCATTAAGATTTTACTTAATTACTGTTAAGATTTTATAATTTTCACTTTCTATTTTGTTTCTCTTTTTGGATATTAGCATTAACAATGACTGTCCTGTTTTAAAGACTGTAATTTCTTTTAATGCAACATTACATAGCCATATCCTTCTCATTCTTCTTAAATACTTACTGAATATGCAGAAATAATGATTATATATATATATACTGAAATATTTGTTTACTTCTTGACTATAAAATTATTTATAAATGGCAGGAGCAGAGTGAAATAAAAATAGGTATAAAATAATTACATCAGAATGACTTTTAAATATATTATTAAAGATTTGGAAAATTAGTTTTATAAATAGAAAATGCATATAACAAGTAAATTATGTGCATCCTATTAGGTAAAATAAATATTGATATATTATTTGTCTTAACTTATAAGAATTTATTTCATGCAATTAAAAAAAAATATTTTTTTTCAGGAATTCTATAAAGTTTCTGGATATATTATATGCAAATTAGACATAAACATTGATCTAAAGAATTTAGATGTTATTAGGAAATCATAATATTTTCAATCAAAATGAAGTTAGGTTTTTCATAGGTATAATGAAATTCATTATAAAATTCATGCCAAATGTGACTGAACTTTTCAGTCATATTAATCTTTAGCTAAGCTTAAATAGCAAATAACCATTACTGGCCAAAAATTGGTTGGCTATCTGGGTTATGCATATATATATAATTATTCAAAACAATACAATAATTAATACAGTAAAAAATTTAAAAACAAATATATACCATAATTTAGTAGAAGTGCTTTCAACTATCTATGTAGTCATTATCAACTAGATTCAAATTGTATTACAAAAAAAACGTTACAAATGTATACCAAAAGAATTACGTCATACATCAATTTTCCCACAATTCATTAATTTTTATATTTTATTATAATTGGAATACAGACATTGATTAATAATTTATATATATATAATGTAAAAAAAATATATATATTAAATGTAAAATATTTACAAATAATTAGAGATGCTACTGATTTAAATTATAAATTAATTTTTAAACCTATTGGAGAAAGGGGATATATTCATTTTAAATCATGTGTTCCAATGATACATAAAATGGCAAGGCTGAAATCATTTATGCACCGCAATGATAAATTATGTAAATATAAGAATGATAAAATTTTAAATATTAAACTCTTTGCTAATGAACTTTTAAAGGTTGGTTATGATAAAAACAATTTTGTGTACAGTAAATTCATTTAATAATAAAAAGAGGGTTTGCAATGTTACCTTAGATAATAAAAAATGGATATCTATGCCATTGGTAAATAACATGCAATCTAAATTAATTTAATATATTTAAAGAAAAATATTTCATTTTGTGTTCATCCAAATGTTAATCGATTGATTAATAATTCTAAGAGTATACTTCCTAAATTGCAAAAAAGTAATATAATTTATCAGATTTTATGTGGATGTAAAAAATTATATATCTGTGAATCGAGATGTTCTGTGGAAAAAAAGATTAAAAGAGCATCAATTATTACATAATCGGATTAAAAATAATGTAAATAGTCAATTTAATACAGCTTCAGTATTCTTTGACTATGAGAAAACTTGTAATTATAGGTTTACATTTAATATTAATGAAATAAAAATATTAATGGAAAAAAGGAATCATAAAAAGAGAAAAATTAAAGAGGCAATTTTAATAGATAAATATAAAGATAATGTTATTAATAGGAAATTTGCAAATACGGCCATACACAAATTATGGAAATTTATGTAACATTAAAATCAAAATTTGAAATTCAGTTAAAGCTGATGATGATTACTCCATAATTGAAAGTGCTACTAAAGAATTTGAAATATATTTATTTTACCATTAAATTTTATATATATATATGGATCAATTATCTATCAAAAATTAAGCTTTTGAAAATTACAGCCACCAGAAAATAATTTCAAATTTTATCTACATTTCAGCCCAGAAATGTGAATTTAGGAATAAAAAGTACTAATTTCACATCATAAGACTGTTACTAATATGGGTAAAGTGTAATTATTCCAAAATATCTGATTCCAGGGCTTTTTGGATATGTGAATTTTTCAAATGTTAAAAATAAATCTTTTGTTTTCTTATTGCAAACCCAAGCTTTTCTACGATTACGAAAAAGAGATGGCTTATGACAATTAGGCTTATTAATTTATAGATATTTAAAAAAAATTTTTTCCAGTTTTATTTAAAAATGTGCTACAACTAAATTATTTATTGTGAAAAATTAGTTCTCTTTGAAATTTTATTTGGATCATGTAAATAATAGATATGTGAAACTATATAAACAATTTTCATGCTTTTTCAATTCTATATACTTTTATATATTTATTAATTCATGTATGGATTTTAAATGTTTTTATTGATTTTAGAAAATCTGTTTGTTTGTTTGTTAACTTTTGATATTTTTCAAGTTAAAATGAAAGTTTAAAATTAAATTCAATAGAATTGCCTAAAAATTGATCTATAACTAAGTTATATCATACTAATCCATTTAAAACACTTATCTTTTTAGTATGCCAACTAGTTTGATAGATATGGAACAGAGATAGAAAAAATATGAAAAATATTCAATAATTTTTAACAATTATTCTTAGAATTTTCATTTGTTTTAAATAATTGTCACTAGAGGCCAGTTTAAAATTTTTTTTCTTTCAATTTAATAATATTTTTAAAACCATTTAAAACACTTAATATATATATATTATATTTAGAATGTGTACATAATTTTATAGGTATAATAAATCAGTAATTAAGTTTTCTATTTAAAACTGTTTTTATTTATATTTTAAAACAATTGATTTTTTTAAAAAGTAAATTAGAAAAAGCACAATTATTTAAAACAATCGTGTGCAAAAAGTTAAAAAATATAGTGATTTTTTTTAGCATTTTTTTTAAAAAACTATTTTAAAAATAAAATAAATCTATCAATTTAAACAGTAATCTTAGTTAATGATTTATTATACATATATAATTATGTACACATACATATTTTTTGTATATAAATCATTAGATATTTTTTATGTCTAGAAATTAATTAGATCAATCCCTATTTTTTATAACAAATTCTAGTAATATAAATATATATCAATTATAAGTGTCCAGCAAAGTATAATATAATTTTATATTTTCATATACTATGCCAATACTAAAAACTTAAAAATAATAGATATAATTTTTTTATATATTAAATGCTTTTATTGATTAAAAAGAATTAAAAGAATTGTTTCTTGAACCACAATTGGAGTTTTAAGATTTAACTTGAAATAAAAGCATGGGGGAGGGGTCAGAAATTAATTAAGTCAATTCTTATTTTTTATAATAAGGGATTGATTTAATTAATTTCTGGACTCCCCTCCCCATGCTTTTATTTTAAGTTAAATCTAAAACTCCAATTGTGGTTAAAGAAAATTATTTTATTTCTTTTCAGTGCACAGTTAATAAAAGCATTTAATACAAATTTTTTTTTAGCTCTATTATTTAATAAATAAATCATTTAATATAATTTTTAATATTACCCAACACAATTGATTATTTTTATTAATTACAACAATTTGTACATTTCAGTGCAGTGGTATCATGATAAACCCATGAACTAAAGTTTCCTGTGTAAACACTTCATTTCTTATTTTGGTGCTTGAATGCCCCATATATTCCTGGCACTACCTATTTGATTATTAATTGTTAAAAGCAGTATCTGATTTAATAAATAAAAACTAAAAGCCAATTTATAGAAAGTTAAATGACAAAATATCTTTAATTTTATTAGGAACTAACAATAAATTAATATACTTTAAAAACGGCTTTCTAACATGTTTTCTGATTTCAAAAGAACTCAAATGTTGTAAGGAAAGTATCTGCCTACATAACTTGAATAGATTATCAAAAAATATTTCATTATCTTCTATAATTTCAGGATTTAGAGCATATATATAATCTTCTATAAAACATTTATTTTTTGAAACATTGAATCCAGCTTTTAGTAAAATATTTAAAATTCTGGTATTCATTGTATATGGTCTTGAAGATATAATAACAGATTTGGATACTGCCAATTCTAAAGCTAACATAAATATATTTTCTGAAACAGTATTTTGAAAACAGCAACCATTTTTCAAAAGTGTTAATATAATATCAGCTTGATCATACCGAATTGCAATTTCTAAAGGAGTAATACTATCACCATTTAAAATATTAACATCACAACCCAATGATACTAATAAATTTACTACTGCACAGTTTCCTGAAATGCAAGCTATGTGTAAGGGCAAATTTCCAAATATATTGTATATGTACATATCAGCCTTATGTTCAATAAGTAATTTTGTGACTTCCAAATCAAACACTTTACATGACTGGTGAAGAGCTGTATTCCCTTCATCATTGCATTTATTTATATCACAGTGATATTCCAAAAGCTTTTCAATAATTGGCTTATATCCACATAAAGTTGCATAAACAATAGGTACTGAATCTGGGTAAATTGTCATTATGTTAGGATCTGCTCCATACAATAATAAAACCTGAACAGCTTCAAAATTATTACTTTCAATTGCCCAATCCATTGGATAAGAGCCACGTTTTGTAATGTGAGAGGGGTTGGCATTATATTTTAAAAGTAATTCAATTATAAATTCAGTTTCAAATGCACATGCATAAAAAAGAGGTGTGACATTACTAATATCACTTAAATTGGGATCACAACCAGCTTCCAACAATATTTCTATCATCTCATAATGTGCTTCGCCTATTGAATTACATAGAGCATGATGTAATGCAGTTTTTTGTTTTAAATCTTGAATATTAACATCAGCACCAACAATGATTAAAAATTTAATGACAGCAATATTGTTGTATATTGAGGCTATAAGAAAAGGTGTGCACAAGTTATCATCCACAGCATTAACATTAGCTTCATTTTCTATTAATAAACTAACAATTCGAACATCGTCATGACAACAAGCTAAATGCAGAGGAGTAGCATTCCTGACATTTTTTATATTAACTTTGCAACCAGCATAAAGCAAGGTTTGAACTATATCATAATGGCCTTTGAGACAAGCTAGATGAAGCGGTGTGTTTTTGTCACAATCCTGCTCATTAATGTCACAATTTTCTTTAATTAGATTATTTACAGCATGAAGAATGTCATATTCAGCAGCATGCAGTAACATTTCTTTTGAAAGTTATAGGAAAAGGAGCAATCTGATCTAAATGGTGACCCTGAATAAAAAAAAAAAAGAGAGAGAGAGCTCTTGAGTTATTAGATGTTTAATTTTTTTCTTAACAACAATAAAAAAAGTTTAATAATTACTCAACATTATGCATATGAATATGTGTGAATGCATGTGTTGAATAGACAGATACAAATAAAAATAAAAGTTACAAGGTATATAAAACTTTTTTTATATTAATATAAAATAAAATTTAGTATTTATTAAAAGCCTTATATAAATACTGCATGAAATAAGATTGCTATAAAACAGACTAAATGTGCATGATTAATAATATAAATAACAGAGAACATGCAATATTTATTAGCAGTACTTTAAATATATCAAGTACAAAAAAAAAGAGCTGAAACTGATTTGCCATGAGAACCTAATATTAACACACACATATAATATATTTGATTATAAAAGTGTATCCTTACATCAATCTTATAATCTGGATTTTGAATATTGATGTGTTGAACTAGAAAAAATTTCAGGTTTCTAACAGAAAACCATCCAATGTCAGTCACTAAATGGATATCTAACAGTTTTTACTTATAGAATAAAACAAAGAATAATAATCTTTTATTAACATTATTCACAAGTTGGCTAGTTTGCTAAATAATCTCTTTTCTTGCCTGTTCTTTTTTAAACATTGTTGAAAAGCTATTTTAATTATATTAATAAGGTTGTACCAAATAATACTATCCCTTCAAAATCTTCTACAGCAGTTTTAGAAGAAGCATTTTGTACATTAAAAAAGAGAAATATAATGAGTAAAAGTAAATAAGAATTATTTAAATCATATGAATTTTGGAAATATGATTGCTTTCACATGTAATGCTTCTGTAAGCAAAAAAGTAAATATAAATATTAAAAAGATTAAGACAATGTTCAGTGAATTTTCAAAGAACGATTGAATGGTTTGAAAATGAATGATTGATAATGAAGGACAAAAATTTAACAATTATAAATATCTTTAACAAATTTGGTGAATGAAATACTTATTTCTGAAGAAATCAATCCTTTGCCAAAGATTAATGATTAATGTAAAATTAGAATGAATGTTGGATCTGATAAAAGTGGTTATTTTGTTTTATATTGGAAAACTAAAATAAAAAAATCTAAGAATATTAATTTAAATAAACCGAATCAGAAAACATAAAAAAAATTGAGAATTCTAATTGTCATTAATTATTGGAATAATCTCACATTCAACCATTGGGTCATAGAATGAAAGACCAAGAGCCCTCCCTACTCATCAGTGAGCAACAAAATTCTTGAATGTTGGCAACTCATATAATGAGACTCTCCTTTAACTGTCAATAAGTGGAATTTACATTGATAGAGTAAAAAAAAGAATTTGGCTGTAAATAAAAAAATTAATTTATTGTCCATTCCCAAGAATCATTCCTACAAATTATCAATTTTTATACTCTGATTTGAGTGACTACTTTTTTTTTCCAATATCAAAAACCTATCTGAAGAAAGATGTGTGTACATCATCAAGGCCTTCTTACTGCAATTTTCTCATCAACATATTTAAATCACAGAATATTAGGACAAAACTAAAAAAAAAAGGTTAAAAATACAATATAAAATATGCAAAGTAGGTTAATTTTACTGCATCACTTTGTAGGCGAATCCATTAATTTATAACAACAACAACAACAACAAAAAAAAAACAGAAGAGAGAATTTGATGCTATAGTCAATTCAAGAAGAGAAATATTTTTTACTGTACCAAACCAAATACTTTCAAATATATGCACAATAATTTAAACAATAAAAAGGGAAAATATTAGTCAGCTGCCACTAATATGGTTTCCATTATAGCTACAATGCTGGTAAATACACTAATTGTCAAAATTTCAATAAACAAGTTATTATTGTTTTATTTTAAATGTTTAAAGATAAGATAATCTTCCAGGTTAACATTACTATCTCATATTTATGCAGATTTTGAGTTTGAAGATAATATGTAGGCAATAAAGAACATTGATGAAACATAAGTAAATCTGAGATCACTCAAATAAAAATAAATCTTAAAAACTACATAATATTGAAAAATTCAAAGTGTAAAGGATCTTAAAGAAGACAATCTAAAACTCTGAACATTCAAATGTAATATAAATTTAATTATAAATATAAAAAGTCTTTGAAAAGTCAATAGTTAAATAGTTAAAGTGAACAAACTGATTGATACACAAATATATGCTTAAAAATAACTATTTAATAAACTTTAATATGATACTGAAAATCTTAAAAAGTGAGTAAAATATATTATTAATAGCATGTGCTGTGATGGTTAAGCTGAAACTTTAAACTTTGCATGGAAAATGAAGCAAATAACTTTAATAGTTCTAGGTTTCTATTATTAATGAACATAATTCTTCTGGCAATGTATGTGCAAATTGCTTTTGAGAGCAGAATTATCTATATTCTATAAACTTTTTATATATACAAGTAAAATGTCCATTAATTAAAAACTATTGTAATAACAATAAAAATAAAAAATATAACAGTAATTAACTATTATATACAGGTTTTCAATCTGCAGAAGTACTTTTAGTTAATTCCTTAACCCTCCTCAACAGCCATTAAATTAAAAAAACATAACAGAAGCAAACATCATCAACTCAAATCCCAAGAATCTCAAATTTTAACATTAGCAGCATGTCTACTAATTATATTCATTTTATTTCTGTTTATTAATATCACCTCTTTAATTTTTCTTATATTATGGTTTTTCTCTTCATGAAGAATCTTAACACTTTCAAGATAAAACTTAAATTTATATTCATGATTCAAGAAAATTGAAGCACTCATTAAATCACTATTATTTTTATTTTTCACATGCTTGTATGACAATTCATACTCCTTTAATCTTTTTTCAATACTGCAACTCGATTCACCTATAGATGATAACATATATTCATTAAAAATTTGATAAACAACATTACTTTTTGACTTGACAGGTATGACATTTTTAGAATTATTCACTAACTTATTCACATTATTTGTAACACAAAACAAAATATTAACACATCCGTGTATATATATATCCTTAAAACAATTTCACTTGAGCATTTGAAATATATGGAATAGATATCCATTTTTTATTATCAATCTTTAACTCCTTTAAATCATTATAATTCTTTTTAAACTGACATAATGTATTGTTAATTTGTTCAATTTTATAATCAACTTCAAGCAAGAAGAGTCACCTTTTTTAAAAATTACTTTGATTTATTAAAAGTTATGAAAATATCCATTATATTTGGTTATTTTTTTAATATGGGGCACTAGACTGAAGCAAGTAGCACTTCAGCTCTTATCATCAATACGTTGTCCAGTATTTTCCCTGTCAACTATTAGAAACTTCTAAAGAGGGAAAGAAATGGAATATCTTGCAGATAAATTGCCAAGAAAGTTTTTTGTTTCAAGTAAAATAAAATACTAACATTACGTGTAACTATAGTCAATGTTTGTGTGATAACACTTAAAAGAGGGATTATTCAAGACAAAATGGTAAGATAGTTTAAAAGGGAAAAACTTTAAGGTTTTATATTGTTTTTGAATATTCAAGTCAAATAAATAAAAAGATATATACTATAAAAATATAGAACATATACTGAAATTTGAGATTGTCAAATAAGACATTATATTTTGTTCATGGCAATAATTATTCATGGAGGGAATTATATTATAAGCCACTGAGAATAATATGAATGAAACTATCTTAATGAAAGTTACATTGAAATAAATTATTTATTTTTTATATACATATGTGGGAACTTATAATGAACAGTTAAAAAATATAAAAGATTTGAACTTTTGTTCTGATATCCAACTGGAGAAGAATTCAAAAGAGAATTTATAAAAAAATTATTATTTATTTATTTGTAGAGGTCTCTCTTGTAAAAAATTAAGCACTCAAGGTGCATGTACTAAGGTTATAGCCTTATTTAAGTATTATTTTTTATTAATAAATTATGTTATTATTTATTAATTTGTCTGATTGTTATTTTTATGCACATACTAAAGTAAGTATTGGGTATAATACTTTTCTATTTTCAAAAATACACAAGTTAATAATATCTAATTAGTGTACTGTCATAATACCTTTTGTTTTATATAACACACGCTAATAATTATACAGCATTAATGCCACACACACATGACTTGCAGAAAGAAAATTCCTCATAGCTCTGAGAACATAGCTCTCCAATGTGCAAAGTTTGGAATGTATGGTTATAGAAGAAAATTGTTGTTAATTCCTGTATTGTGATTTTATATATATATAATCCCAAATACTACTCTTCAATTTTACTGTTATATAATTGTTGATCATTTATTTAACAGATTACTCTAAAACTATCATTTGCTTCTTATTTTTGATTATCAGCATACCAGTTGGCTGCTCTGCACATAGTTTCCATTTCAATATATATTGTACTGGTCACTTCATCTTCTATACTTTTGATCACCAAGGGCACCACCAGGTCACTAATGACCTAGAAATTTTAATTTATAGTGATCAAAAGTTACTAATAATGATGGTTGCCATCAACTAGACCCAGGGAGAAAAAGATATTTAAGATTGTTCAGACAATTGAGAAAAGACAATAGAGACAAATGTCAGCCCAAAATAATTTTAAATAATTTTCAAAGTTTATTAAATTCAAAAATAAAATAAATCTTAGGCAAACAAAAATATAAAATTTTGACCCAGATTCATCTAGAGTATTTATCAGAGAGTGTACAACAGTTTTGCAAAATTAAATACCCTGGCAGATAATTTCATTTTCTCACCTATAATTTAAAAAGAGGGGTTTATAATATCTTCCTGCCAGCGATTTATAAAAATTAATTCCAGTTTCATATTTAGAGATTTCAAAAATAAAATGATCGTGCAAGGAATACAATAAAACAGCACAGGTGAGCTTTCCTTGGCCCAGAATAAAGCATCGGGACCAAGAATGAATGTCATATGTCCACAAAACATCTCATGATATACCACTTTTAAGGCAATTCATGGTTGACCCAAATACAAAACAATAAAAAAATAGAACAAGAGAAGATTACTATTATGCATAATCTTAAATGGAAGAAAATAAAATCCCTGATCTAGAAAAAACAGAACAATACACTTGATAAATTACCAGCCAAAAGATTTATGGTCTGTAAGAAACACAAACCAAACTTATTTAAATTAATTATAATGAAAAGGGACAGGTGAGATAAAAAAATTACTAATATCTGCCCAAGTATTTATGAAGGTTAGTAATGTAAAATGAGAAAAGTATACAAAGCATATAAAATAGAAACTCACAATACACTCTCAGATAAATGAAAAAATGGAATCTTAAAGCTAAGAATCCAGCACACACTATAAATAAAATACATAATAAATGCTTGAAGAGATTTAAATTAAATATATAAAACGTATTACAAAGCAAAATTTCTTTTAAGACTAAGCTGAGTCTTTAACATAGATTTAAATCCTGGTTAGGAAATGAAAATGTGTTACCTTGAAGCATAATGTTAGGTCTGGGTTATGACTTTCAGCAGCACACACAGTTTATTTCATTTGAAAGTTCCTATGAAGATTTTGGTTTCCATTTATATGTTCAGGAGGCAATCCTAGGGCTTAGTTTTTGTTCAAGCTTTTATGTCATGATATTGAAGAAACAATCTGGGCTCCATTTTTGGGTTGGTTTAACACTGCAAGTTGTAGATAAGATTCACCATGGTATGTAGTTTTGGCATTCTACAGAGATGATTTTATTTAAAAATTGGAAGACAGTAATATAATTTCAGCAGATTTTCCTAATGGTGAATAGCAAAAGGTAATATTAATAATGGCGATCTCCAGACATGGACAGAAATCTTTTTAAAAAAATCAGGCAGCACAGCAACTTGAATCAGAATCACAAGTAGAATAAAAGTGAATAGCTGAATAACTACTCAATACACAGAATAAACTGAATAGCTGAATAATATTTAGTCTGAAATCCCAGGATTATTTATATGCACTCGTATCTCCTGTGTCATCTTTAAGTAGCAGATTTTTCCCAGAGCAAATCTCTATCTCAGACATAATTTTAATTAAAAATCTGACCAGGGATCTTAAAAATTAATTAATACAAAATTAAATCTCTGCTCATTTCAAAATAAATTAAAATAAATTACAATTAAAATAAAAGAACAAGAATGCAATTAACTTTTCTTTTAAAACTAAAAGCTTTTTCAAAAACATTAGAAATTTTAAATTAGAATGTTTTGACAAATAGATTTAAAAAAACAAGTGTCAAAAGATATTTTATTTTAAACTAAAATAAAATCTACTGAAGAAAAATGAAATCAGAGACTTTTAAAATATACCAGAGTATGTTGTTAATGCACACACTCTTAATATATAAATTAGAATAACATACAATACTTTAAAAATAATTTTCCTATAACACTTTATAAAATCAAAAAGATTTAACTTTTGCGATGGAATTCTTGAAGTGGATAAAGTATCTGGTTCAATATATATATACACACACACATATAGTATTTCTTTTGCTATATTTTACTTCAAATGTACAGTATTTTTGAGACAAAAATCCATTGGAAAGATATGTAAAATATAACAGTGGAAAAAATATATAAATATCTTTTAAATGCATTTAAACAGAACAAGTCTCATCAATTAGAGTTAACCATTAAAACCCTTCTCAATACTTATACTTTGAAATATGTATTTATTTGTGTGACTTATATAAACTTAATTTATAAAAACTAATTTTTTTTTTAAACTAATACTTATTTCAAACTGTTGTCTTTTAATAAATATCTAAAACATTGTTTTGGGCCAGAAATTATAATACTTTCTTTAACATTAGATTCAGACTTCAAACCCTATTGAAAATCAAATATATCTATCATTCTTTATAAAATCACATGAGACTTGCTTGTGTTAATTATAGCCTGATGTGTCACATCTATATCCAATGTAACAATAGAGGTTAGATGATCCAAGATAGCAGAGTTTTTAAATTTAATATTAAAATTATAATACCATTGAAGAATAAAATACTAGATATATTTGGAAATTTCATATTTAATATTTACATTTTATTTTTATTACTACTATTTTTAAAAAAGAAATTATGAAAAAATTGATTACAATATTTACATTTTTTTTTTTTTTGGATTAACTCATTTACAGAAAAAAAAAAAAACATAGACTTTTTTTTTCTTTTTGTTTATTTTCCTTAGTCAGAAATCAATTCATCTTGCTAACAAATAATTTTATCATAATTCATTTCTAAAAGCATGAACCAAATTAACAAATAAATTAGAATAAATGAATACAATAGGATTATTGATTTTATCTAAAAAAATTTACATTAGTCATATGCATTATCTTATATCTGTTTACATTATTCTTAATACTATCTTTTATTTCATTCACATGATTATAGATATATATTAATAAAAATATATGATTCCTAATATGAATTTTGATTTGAAAAGATCTTGCTAATTAGGTTTAATCATCTCACTTTTTCCCAATAATCAGACATTATGTTATACATTTCTGTATGAATTATAGAAATTTAATTTATAAACATTGTTCAAACTACAAACTTAGAATATAAGAATCTTAAATTATTTCAACTAACCAAACATTACAATTTTTTTAATCAGCATGTGATTATTGGTAAGAATTGAGATGGTCAAACCTAACTGATCAGATGTGTTGGAGTCAAAATGCATATTAGTAGGCATTTAAATATTTTTTCTAATGACTACAATTATAGAATAAAATTAATTTACAGAAATATGAGTGGCATGAGTAATATAAAATAGTTAAATAAGATCAATGTAATTATCATGCAGATTTGTAAAAATTGATAAATATACAAGAAGGTTGGCTTGGATTTACAATATTAAGATGTTTTTATTTATTATACTATTCCTAATAATAAAAGTCTATAACATGGTTGCTGGATATGAGATGTATTAAAAACAGATGCATCAAATCTAAGCTCTTTAGTGATGAAGGGCATTACTCGGGAAGTAGTCTGAGTTTATGATAGCACTATTATCTAGTATTCATTGATTATTCAAGAATAAATGTTTCTGAAGTAGTGTGAATCACATGTTAAATGAAAGCAAATTTAATCACGTAATGTTTGTTGGTATAAATCAAATATGCTTTAGCAATTTTTTAGTTTAATTTTCTTTTTTAGAATTTCTGATTTTATTACATCATTTATAATAACAGGTAAACTTTTCAGAAAATGAGTTTAATTTTTTTATTTTACTGTGAATTTTTGTCTTGCGACTAAATGGCTGACTGTTATTAGTTTTAATTTTAACTTCTTGGACTAACATCTTTATTATTGTGGTGTGTATTAACTGCTATCAAATTGAATTAGTTTTAGTTCATTAAAATCTAAATGGTTTGTGATGCATTCAACCATTTCTTTCTTCATTCTAATTGTTTCTTTTATCTTCACACCTTTTGCTTTTAATTTTCTTTAGTTTTTGAATATGGATAAAACTTAAACATTATGGACTTTTCAAGATATCAGTCATATTTCTAATGTTGTGCATTTATGTAACTACATTTTCATCTTTTAATTATATGTATAACAAATTCTAATATTTCTCTTTTGTGCACCTATATATATATATGTAATATAAAAATAAAATGTCTGTTAATTAAAACAAAATTGTAATTACAATAAAAATAATAATAATAATGGTAACAAACTATTAAAAATAATCCTTAAATTCGCAGAAGTACTTTCGGTTAATTTCTTGAACCTGCCTCAACTGCCATTAAAATTCAAAAAAAAAAAAGAGAAAACAAAGCGGAATCAAATGTCATCAATTCAAATTCCACGAATCTCGTATTTTAATGTTAGCAGATTGCCTATTTATTAAATGCATTTTATTCCTATTTATAAAAATTGCCTCCTTAATTTTTCTTTTATTATGGTTTCTCTCTTTGTGAAGAATTTTCACATTTTCAAAATCAAATTTAAATTTATGTTTACATGTTTTTTCATGATCAAAGAAAACTGAAGGAGAAATTAAATAACTATTATTTTTATTTGAGATTGAGGGAGCATGAATTGTTATATAAATGTGCAAAAAGTAAAAATAATGGTTATTTAATTTCTCCTTTCGTTTTCTTTGATCATGAAGAAACATGTAAATATAAATTTAAATTTGATTTTGAAAATGTGAAAATTCTTCACGAAGAGAAAAACCATAATAAAAGAAAAATTTTTATAAATAGGAATAAAATGCATTTAATAAATAGGCAATCTGCTAACATTAAAATACGAGATTCATGGAATTTGAATTGATGACGTTTGCTTCCGCTTTGTTTTCTTCTTTTTTTTTAATTTTAATGGCAGTTGAGGCAGGTTCAAGAAATTAACTGAAAGTACTTCTGCGAATTTAAGAATTGTTTTTAATAGTTTGTTATCATTATTATTATTATTATTTTTATTGTAATTACAATATATATATATATATATTATCCAATGAACTTGCCAATAGCTCTTAACAAGTTTTTCAGAATATCCCCAACCCCAGTCCACAAAAAAGATAACAATAGAAATATATTTAGAGGACTTAAAATCAAATCACTATTTATCACATAACTACCAAAAGTTGTTAGTAACTATGGTTATTTAAAAGCCAGAATAGCAAGATATATAAATACTGGACTGAGTTTCAATCTGCATGACTATACAAGTAAATTAATTTGAATTTAAAACATTATTGTGTTTTCAATTTGGGCTTATAGTTTAATAGTTAACTAAAATGGTAAAAGATATCTGATGGATGGTTGCAATGCTTTCAGATTCATGAATCCTCATTGATGAAAGTCATATGCTAAAAAGTAATATGAGGATATTGGATAAGTAGACACTAGATAAATATGTTGATGCACTAGCCGTCTAGCATTCATTATTACTATAGCCTGCATTAGGTGGCAATATTATATGAAGAAAGTTTCTACTCTGTAGGACTTGAAATGTTTAGTTGTCAACTTACATGAGGCACTACAATCAATAATAATTTGTTTGAAACTTGATTTAAGGCCAAAGTCACACTTGACAAATATTTATATACTTGTGCAAGCCTATTAAGAAATCCCCTTCCCAATTAAAGAATCACTTTAAATACTCTCCAAAATTTTTATTTAAAATACAAAGTATGATATGTGTAAGCTTATTTGTGATTCATAGATTAGTTTGTATAATCACAAAATTCATCTTTAATTTTTAGATGATCACATTTATTTAGAATAATTGCTAATTAAATATATGTATATTTCTATATACGATTGTATAATTTAGTGTGGTGATCAAAAGATAAACTCATGAACTAAATGTTTTTGAATTGATTCTCAGATTAAAAAACTCAACTTGCTTATTTAAATCCTTTGCTACTCTGGTGCTTGATTATCATTTGTCTTATTTCAAAAAGTATTTTATTTATTTGTAATAAGTGTCTTTAACAGTACACTATGACTTTTCCAACAGTTTTTCATAGAAGACAAATAAAAAATAAGGTATTATTAACAAGTTGTGACAAATGCTAGAAGATGAGGCTTTAAACAATTTATTGTCATTCTTTTTCCTGCTAGCTAAGAGTAATTAGTTATCTATTTACTGACCAATATTGAATGTGGACCCATGCTACCATTTGATGATGACTTTTTATTTAAATACTTACAACTGCAGATCACTTTCAAGTGAAGAAAGATTGAAAAAATTAGAAGAAATGTCTTATATTAAATGGGACATTATTGGACTTTGTGAAGTTAGAAGAAAAGGCGAAGAGACAATTGATTTAAAAAGTGGACATGTACTCTACTATAAAGGCACACATATTGGAAATACAAGTGGAGTAGGATTCATTATAAATAAAAAGTGGAAGAATAACATTGTGGAGATTGATGGTGTATCGGATAGAGTGACAAGATTAGTTATACAACTTAATAGCAGATATCAAATGCAGATAATTCAGGTTTATGCCCCAACAAGTTTTCATAGTGATGAAATAGTAGACGATTTTTATATGGATGTATAAAAGGCCTTTGATCAGAGCAAACAACATTTTAAAATTGTTATATGAGACTTTAATGCTAGAATTGGTAAGCAAATGAAAGATTGAAGTGCTGTAGGTAATTTTGGTTATGGTAATAGAAATGAGAGAGGACATAGACTTGTGGAGTTTGCAGAAAAAGAAGTTTATATTATGAATTCTTTTTTTGGAAAAAATATTAAAAGAAAATTGACATGGAAGCATCCAAATAAAGGTACAGCAGAATTGGATTATATTTTGACTAACAGAAAAAAAAATTTCCAAGATTGTAATGTTTTTAATAAATTTAACACAGAAAGTGATCATCAATTAGTAAGATGTAAAATATGTGTTAATGCAAAACTAGAGAGACAAAAATTATTAAGAAAAACAATATTTATAGTTGATATTCCTAATCTTCAGAAACATTCTAATGAATTCAAATTAGAACTTACAAATTGGTTTCAAGTATTAGAAGATTTTGAATATGATTCAGATTTGAATGAAATTAATATGAAAATAACTGATACACTTTTAAAAACTGCAAGCTGGTAGAAAAAAGCAGCAATTGACCAATAAAATTTCTACTGAGACTACAAAATTTATGAAGAAAAAATGAATATGAAGATATACAAAAATGATGCATTAAAAAGGATTGAATATCTCAAATTTTGTAAAATGGTATGGAAAAGAGTTGAAAATGATATAAGAAAGTATAACTGTCAACTAGCAAGGAAAGCTGTAGAAGAGAATAAAAGTCTTAAGAGCGTAAAACAACATTTTGGTATTGGTAAGAAATTTATATCTGCAATAAGAAAAAAAGATGGAATTATTACTAAAAAGAGAGATGACATCATGAAATGGGTAGAAGACTTCTATCAAGAATTATATAGTAATAAAGAACAAGTACCTCCTATATCTATTATATCTTCTGAATTGCCCAGAATTTTAAATGAAGAAGTGAGACATGCAATTAAATTTATGAAGAAAGGAAAAGCTCCAGGTAATGATGGAATTGTAATGATATATTAAAAGAAGCGGGTAAAGAAATATAATTTTTTTTTATCAAAGTTATATACCATATGTCTAAATGATAAAGATGTACCAGATGATTGGAAGAATGCAGTATTAATATTAATATTTAAAAAAGGTGATACGATATTAAAAATTACAAACCTATTAGCCTTTTATCAGTTTTATATAAATTTTTTACCAAGATAATTGCAACTTGTCTACAGAGAACATTGAATTTCCACCAACCAAGAGAACAAGCTGGTTTTAAAAGTAGTTTTGGTATAGTAGATTATATCGAGGTATTGAAAGGCAAATGAATATGAGTTGCCATTATGCTTTGGATTTGTAGATTATGAAAAGAAATTTAATTCTATACACATTTCTTCAGTGATTAAAGCATTGGATCATCAAGGTATAGATCTAGAATATTGTCATATTTTAAAGAATATTTATAAAAATGCAACAGCAACAATTAGATTATATAATGATACTAGGAAAGTCAACATTGAGAAGGGTGTAAGACAGGATGACTCCATATCTCCAAAAACTTTTACAGCAGTTCTGCAAGAAGTATTTTGTGGATTAAAATGGGAAACTAAAGGAGTGAAAGTAAATGGAGATTATTTAAGTCATTTAGATTTTTCAGATAATGTAGTTGTTTTTGCAAATAATGCTTTAGAGTTGCAGGAAATGTTGCAAGAGTTATCAGATGAAAGTAGGACTAAAGATAAATGTTAAAAAGACTAAAATAATGTTTAATGGATTTTCTCAAAATATGAAAATAAAGATTGATTATGATGAATTAGAAGAAGTTAACAGTTACAAATACCTTGGTCAGATTATTAATACAGATGGAAACATAATGGAGGAAATTAATCATAGAATTAAACTTGGTTGGAGTGCTTTCGGTAGAAATAACTTGATATAAAAAGGAAATATGCCTATGTGTTTGAAAAGGAAGGTTTTTTAATAAATGTGTTTTACCAGTTCTTACTTATGGACCTGAGACTTGGACACTTAATAAAAGAGCAATACAGAGACTTCAGACTATTCAAAGAAATATGGAGCAATACATGTTGGGAGTAACAAGAAGAGATCGAAAATGCAATATATGGGTATGAGAATCAACAGGTGTTACTGACCTCATTGAAAAAATTAAAAGACTGAAGTGGAGTTGAGCTGGACATATTGCTAGAAGAGATGATAATAGATGAACAATTGAAATCTTAAACTGAATTCCAAGAGATTGTAAAAGACCCAGAAAGAGACCACATGTGAGATGAATAGATGAAATAAGAAAGTGTGCAGGGGTGATGTGGAGAAGAGATGTTAGAGATTGAAGAAGATAGATTGAGCTTGAAGAGACCTTTATCTTGCAGTGTATTGATAATGGTTGATGATGATGATTGGATTGGTTATAGTCCAATTATCTAAAAAAAATTTATGTCTAATTAATATCTAAAAACTAATTTTGAATTAAAATCTATATGTCTATTAGTAGGTGAATATGCTATATCATAGCACAAAATCTTCACTATTTATAATATACATATACACAGAAGCTCAATTTAAAATTATGATTTAAATATTTATTGAATTATTATATTAATTATTTCTGATCAAAGAATACAATTTCCAGTTTTTATATATATATAGTTTTAATTAAAACTTCAAAGTTGTAAAATATCTAAATTTATCTATACAAAAATTTAATTACCCAAAGAAATAAAAAATATTTGTTCTGCTTACATCATCTTTCAATTTCCTCTCACAGCATTAATTTCAAAATTCATCAACCATCAAAAAAAGTTTTTTGGTATGTTTATTTAGCTTTGCTTTTCCTATTTTAAAAATAAATCTACCATACAAAAATATGAAGCTAGTGCTTGACAGAAAAGATAAAAATAAATTTTCTGCAGAAAATAAGAGAAAGAAAACTAGAGTTTATAACTTAGCAAAAGTTAGATCGAATAAAAATTTAAATTGCAAAAAAAAAAAAAAGATATTAATTTCCTAAATCAAATAATAATAATCTTAGTTATTTGCAAACCTACAGTTGTAAAAAAAAACAAACAAATTTTTAAAAATATTAATTTCAATATACATATTAGAACACTTTGCGGCTTTTTGCTGCTCAGATGTCACATTAATTTTATTAAAATTTAAAGGACAGTAATTACAAACTATCTTTAAAACAAAATTTTCAAATTGCCCCCCCCCCCCCATTTTTAAAAAAAAACCACGCGCACACACAATTCTTGCATTACTCCCCTACCTTTTCTTAAAACAATATTTATAATTTTCTGAGTATATATTTTATTCATATATTAATCATTTTTAAAATTTCTAAATTTTAAATATCTATCTCAGTATAATATCCCTTAATTAATCTTTGAAAATTTTTATAAAAATTTGAGAACTAAGTAATAAATAAACTAAGCTTTATGTGACATTCAAGAAAGTAAAATGATAGCTACACAAACCTGTTCCACCCATTTGAATTAAATAAATTTCTATTATCTCAGTTGGAATGACAAATTATCACCAAAAACAACATTTAAGAATGCCACATAGATTTTTCTGATTATATATATTTTTAATATTGCTTGAATGGGTTAGGACAGTGATAGATCAATGAGCCTCGATCCCGATTCAACTCTGTCAGCCTATGCTTAAACATCTTCATAACCTATCGAAAAATAATCATTCAATTTTTTTAAATATATAATTTTTGATATTTAATATGTTCAAAACTTTTAACATTTTATAAAATAATTACAAGTCTTCTGTTTTAAATTATTCATCATTTATCATGAATTTTTTTTAAAATATATTCATTTGAGTCATAGTTCATTATAACATTTTTTATTTAAAAAATTATAGTTGACTAAATAATTAGCCCTATTATTACTTATAATAATAAAAAAAGCTCAATAGCCGCATATATATATATTAAAAAATATTTTAATACATAATTTCTAAATTTTATATATATATTTGTAAAATTATTTTGGCCCCAATTTTAGATTTTCGAATTTCTGAAGAAAATGATTTCTTAATATTAGATAAATGCTTATATAATTATCATGTAGAAAAATTATACTGTTGTTTGTTAACAATTCCTTATTTTTCATGAATGAAATCAGACTGTTTATAATGTATGCATAGAAAGAACATTGAGTGGAGTATGCCAAGTTAACGTAATTCATGAAAAAATAGTTCCAAGTTGGACACGCATATTCTCGAGGTTACAGCCTCGATAAATATTACTTACGTAATCAATGTGCGTTTAATAAATTTATAATTATCAAAATAAGGAATCCTGTTATAAAACAATAAGGGAATTTGCTTTAAGGATATGATTAATTTTCATTTTATGATAAGACAGAAATTAAAATAGTACAAAAAAGAAAATGTATATAATTACTGTTTTTTAATTAATAAGAATTGGGGTATTAGATCTTGACATAAGAAACAATTTGTTTGACTGGAGAAAACATACTAGGCAACATATTCATGGTTGTTGAATTAATCAAAAAGGTCAGAAGAAGTTAATCTCATAAAAAGATAGGGATAATTTTTTCTTATGTATAGGATAGTAATGGATATCATTAAACCTTTTCTCATAATGAAGGACTATATTAAAGAAATTCATCAAGATCATACTGTTCTGTAAATATACTATCTTTTATTTCTCTAACTTCAAAAAAGAATGCATAAAATATGGCATGAGACTGCTGTTTTTTACCACTTCAATGTAATAAAGGAAGAACACTATTAATATTCTGTAATCAAACAATTAAAAATAGAACATATATTCTTTTCATCTGAAAAATACTCCTTGTAACACACATCAGAAAAAAGTATTATTCTTGAGAAAAAAAACCATATGATTTACAATGTACAATAAAACATTGGAACTTATCAATATAGACAAAAAATAAAAAAATTCTACCCAGAAAAATAGATGGTAAACAAAAGTAAAGATTAGACCATGCTTTATAAAGAATAATAAAGATACAGTGATGAAAGCTCATTAAAAATGGAGTAATTTAAAATTAAATTTTATCATTTGAATAATAAATATATTTTAAAAAATATATACAAGAAAACCGAGTTCCAAATATAATGGGCCATATAAATTACTAGCAAAAAAGAAAAAAAAAATGATGATAAATGTTTAAAAATATCACAGGAAAGTCTCCATTCCAGTTTTTATTTGACAATCATGAACAGATTTAAGATTAAATAAAAACTGAAAAGATTTTTCATTCTAATCAAGTGAAAACAATTATCTCAAAATGAAAGAAATAAAGAATATACTGAATAAATTATCCTTCATATTTCATATATAGTAACAAAAGAATGAAAAATAAAAAATATTGAAGTGTAATTACAAAACTAACAATAAGAAAAACAATTTAAAGAATACAATTCAATAAAATACAAAACAGTCATGATGGAAGATAACAGGTAGATAATACTTTAACAAAAAAACTAATAAAAGATTATGAAAATCTATGTTAAGGGGAGAAGCATTTTAGAAATTTAGATTTTCATGTATTTATTTCACATGTATAGTGTATATATGAGGTATGAGGTGATTTAACAAGTAGATCTATTTATATATTAAATAAAAAATCTTAATGATGAAGAAAATATAGCTAATAATTAGCTAAGTGTTCTCAAACCTTACATCTAGATACTCTTATAATTATAGGATTTAGAAAAAAGAAATAGTTTTAAAGAATGACAGCTCTCTGATATTTCTTACAAATATTAATCATTGAAGACATGGAAGTAAGTAATAGTATATATAATTAATAAACACGAATTCAAATGTTATATATATTTCACTTTCTTCAACTATTTGTTAAGAAATCTGGACTATGAAAATGGCTTTTGCATGATATATATATATGGTATGGAAAACAAAAGATATTCTCAAAACAAAAATAATTGAAAATTACTATTATAATGAAACATGATAAACAAAAATAAATATATTAAAATATGTCACTGCTGAATAACAATCAAGATTATAAGAAATGCAAAAATTATAAATAAGCAAAAAATAGCTGTGATTCATAGTAATTATATGTCACATTTTACATATAATCAATCAGTGTCTAGAAAAGAAGAATACTAACCAAGCCAAAAGAACTGAAGTACCACAAACATAATTATTATGATTAGAACCAAGGTCATCAAGAAAATTTAGTGTTCCTAAAAATTGAATCCAGATTTAAAGTTTTTATTTTTTTAAAAAAAGTATGCATCTATCTGTTCAGAGATAACAACTATCAAAAACACTCAAAAAATTTCAGTATCATTCCTTAATGAGAGAAATATAAAGCTGTATTATATCGATCTCAAAACAATAATACAATTAACTAATATAATAAAATCAAATAATATTTATATGAAAACATAATGTTAAGATAAACATAGTTAGTATATACAAATAAAAATAATTTTATAATTTGCTGCTTCATATTTTACACTTAACAACTAATTAAAAATGAAACAATAGTGCAATGTTATTTATTGGATAACTAAGTTTATAAACCACATAACACAACTCTTGTGCTTAAATAAACCAAAAGAATATCAGCATCTATTGTCAAGACAATATTATAATTAGGTAATTCTATCAGTTTATTTATGGTGTGATTTATGAATAATCAATTAGCTATTGGTACTTATGGTTTATTATATATATATTAAAATGATTATGTGTCACATGTCATGGAACAACATAGTAGTGTGTGCATCCATACATATGTATATCTATATCTATAAAGTTGAAAGGAAAAGTAGAAATAAACACAAAAAAAAATTTGTAGATATTTTCTATATTATACTGGAATAACAATTAAGGATTAAATAATTTCAAATTTAAATTTTTTTTAAAAAGGTCTAATTAATATTTTATTAATTCTGATTTTGAAATTAAAAGAAGCATGTTTTTATGTTACAATAGATATACAGGTAATTATAAAATTCCACTATCTATTTTGATTAGATCAAAAAAGAAATTTTAATTAAAACATATTTTGATAAAATCATACAAAGTTATTTTTGAAAAGATTAAGGTGAATTGAAAAGAGTCATTAACTACTGTTTTTTAAATTCCATACTGACTATAAAATAGTTGGAAAAAAGATTAAGAGGGGGAGATTATAACAGTTTTATAGCATTACTATTATTATGAAGTTATAACTGAAGGTGCAGAGAGTACAAATCAGCTGATGTAACTAGTGAAATGATGGCAGAGTTTGAATTCACATAAAAATGCCTGGCATTTATGTGGTTTATAACTTGTATATACATGTATTAGATAGTATAGAATGAATGGAAATCACTGAATACCAATAGTTATCCAGATTATACATTTCCCAAAGATGATAACCCAGCTGATAGTTTTAGAAGGGACCAGCTTATCAAGAGATTACCATGTTACATCAGTTTTATCAATATGCAAAGAAGCTCAAACAAAGATACTGTGTAATGTACATAAAGTACTTAGATATCTTCTGGTTTTAAAGGTAAATAATTTTTGACTAAATTATTCAACTAAAACTAGAATAATGAAAGTAAATAATAAATTACTGTTTCTAGTTTTATTTATGAAAAGTGAAACTCAGAAACTTTCTTCAATGAAAATGATGACTGTTAAAATCTCTAATTTAAAAGTAAAACATCTAAAAACAAAAGATTGATTTATAAATGATTTTATTTTGAAATATTTTTTTAAAAAAAGTCAAAATCAGAAATTTTTTTCTAAATGAAGAAATAAAAAGCCAAAGGTTTTTTTTTTTTAGGAAAAGGACTTTCCAAACTTAATTTCACAATAACTTTCTTTTTTAAAAAAGAAAAACTTTTTTTACCATTAAAAATGATAAATTAATTAATAACTTTGATTCATACTATCTATTTCTTTTATATATATATATACTCATACATGTGCATTTTATGTATATTTTCAATGTGGAATTAATTGTCTTGTGAAAATATATTTTTAATAAGTTTATTTATTAACTAATGAAATATCATTAGGATATGACTGATATGTGCTCACATCTGAATGGGTACCCAAACATATTAAATTGATCATTATTTATGGATCATTAAAAATAAATAGAACATTCTATACAGCACATCTGTGATCATTTATATAGTGAAATGGTAAATCTGATTCAGATTTGCCATTTCACAGTCTGACTCACCTAACCACTTATTTTACTAACGTTTGTTTTTTGTATTATTCTGAAAAACATTTTTTAACTATCCTGAATAAATAGCTAAAAATTTGTTTTGGATAGTGTTAATCATATATAATTATACTAACACACTCTAAGTTATTTCATTGATATTATTAAAAAGAAAACAATTCAAATAATAAATTTTGAATTTTTTTATATATTTTATATATCTGTATGTTTAAAATATCTAATTTTTTTTATTTAAGAATCCAAGATCGCCTTTTGGAAAGATTTGTACCTCGACAAGAAGTTGAAATTAAAAGTTAAATTAAAGTATTGATAAATTACCAAATTCCATTTACTTTGGAATCTTTATTAATTAATTAATAGAGATTCTACATCGTTATCTAAATTGAAAAGCTAACATAAAATTATACTGAAATCTATTGATCCTTATCAAGGTACAAACTTTCTACAATTAGAACAAAAGCATGATTCCTATTGTTTTCTAAAGGCAAATCACCTCAGGCAGCAGAGAAACGGAATACCATTAGGAAGGTATAAATAATAGTCCTTTTAGAGACAGGGAAGAACAGACAAAAAAAAAAGAGCTGAGAAGTCTTCATGATTTTTGAAATGTCAAGTGAGTAGTAGAAAGGGTAGATCATCGCCTGCCCCTTCCTGAAACCTGAAATCTTCCATTATGTCACTACCAGAATCTGCCTGCAAAGAAGCCATCGTGCCACCAATTCGTCAAGATGTTAGAAACTATTATTAGAATGTAAATATAATTTTGTAAAGCTTAAAAAAAAATGTCAAAAGTTATTGTTTATTGACAATCTTTTAACTGATTCTTTAACCCTTTTTCTTTTAAATTATGTTTTTCATAATTCAAGCTCACCATAATTTTTATTATTTTTCATCATTTGACTATGAGACTATTTATTTGTTTTTATGTTAAATTTAGCATGAGATTTTATGCTTTGATTTTTATTTTATTTCGACAAGCTTCACTCATGGAGGCTCAAAGAGAGTAATTTGCTAAGAGAGCAAATTATGTTTACTAGGGGAAGGGAGTTTTAGCAAAGAACAAATTAATTTTAAAATAAAATAAGTTGATCTATTTTTATTTTCGCAAGTGAAGTTATGTCGAATATATTTATATATTTCAAAAGTAAACTGACCGTAATTTTTTTAACTAAATTTATTATAGATTTCCCAGGATGGGATTCTAGAATTTTAGATTTCTGTCAATTAAAACAGAATAAAATTGCTATATATTTTTGACCTAGTAACAGCGGAGAGCATCAGTTAATTATCATGCCTTTTTTTTTTAAGTTAGGAAAGTGGGAATTTATTCGAGAAGTAAATTTCCTTATTCTTTATGCTTGTTTTTCGTTGGATCAATATATTTATTAGATAGTCGGTTACATAGGTTGATTTCTATGCAGTATTAGATCATTTAAGGCCATTTAATTATGATTACTTCATATATGATGATTATAATATCTCGTGTTAATAAAGAATGCTCGAAATAGTATTGACAGACTTAAAATAGTCATTCATTTGGTGTTCGAAGTTGGCTCCCGGTTACGCATATGTCTGTGAGCCAGAGAGCATGGTTGAGGCAGAGTTGGTTAGATAGCATGCTTTCCATGTAGGCGGACATGTTGACTCTCCACAATCCCTATTCCCTATCGGTATATGACCGCGCGACAGGTGGACGTATTGATTTCCCTTTTTGTTCTTCGTTGGAATATGCATGCGAGTGTCTATAATCTGGCTCATATGACTCTACCTATGTTTCTTCTTTCATTTGCATTCGTATATTTATTAATCCAACATTGTTTTGCTTTTCTTTTGCCTATCTAATACGTAAGCCATAGGGAAATGATTCTACTCAAGGATCTTCGGCCTGAGTAACTGGTTATTTTATTATCTCGTGATTAGTTAAAATCTTTTAATTTTAGCTAATTCACATTCTAGTTGTCTAAGGTATGATTTAGTTGAAAGTCCAACTAATAAGACTCGTTTGCTTGATAATTAACTGATCTATTTTTTTTTATAACTGCTTACAGTTTTTAATGACTGTGTAGTTTAATGCTATTCCAGCAAGGTCCACTAATGTAATAAAAAAATTTTTTTTTAAAATTTAAATTATTATTCATTAAAGAAAAGTAAAATAAATCATTTTCTTTTCTTGCATCATTAGAGTAAGATGACAAATCAGTCTTATTGTAATTATTTCCTTGATATCCGTTTTTAAATAAAATGTGTTTTTTAAAATCTCTTTTTGTAAAGAAGCAATAAAATATTTATTCTTTATATACATCAGTCAGGCAAATGTTTAGATCTGCTGCTGTATTATAAGCTTGTACTAAATGGGTACGGATAAATTTAGAATCCGTGATCATTTAATTTTAAAGTCTTTTTTTCTATAAATGTAAACAAAATAAATTGTACAAACCCAATAAGGTATCAATGATAACCGCTAATGTAAACTCGTCATAAACTTATATGATTAATTGTAAAGTTAATTTAAAGATTGTGTTTTTTTTTAAAGAGCTTGAGTTAAATGTCAATATAAAATATTTAATGATTTTAAAATATAATATAACTAAAACAAAACTTCCAGTGTTCCTCGAATCATTTTTATTTACTTTTATTTTAAATAATCTTTGATTTTAAGTTTATATATAAATCAATCATCCAAGTTCTCATTAAAATATAATAAAAAATGAATCTCATGCTTTAAGACTCTGCTTCCGGCACGGTGAAAGTAAAGGAATTCGATGTTATCATCGAGAAAGGTTATTGATTAGATCTTTGACCTGGGGATATAGATAAATAAAGCAGAATTCATGATGTACCTGACTTATATATCTTGGACATGGTCAGATTCGAGGTACTTTACCTGTATTCCGGGTCCTGTTGGATCGATATACATTTTCGACCGGTACAATAGATATGTGTCATGTAAACATCTAAAGATTTTTGTAAATTGTTCAATTAATTATTATGTATTATAAAAATGAATTTTATTATTAGTTTAACACAATTCTGATATGTAAGTTTTTTTATACAGGTATGTCTGTGTGCTGATATATAGATGTTTTATGTAAATCCATTAAGATATTTGTAAATCATAATATGATAGCTTATTTATTTTTGTATTAAACAAAATCGGAATGATGAATTTATATTTATAGCATACTCAGCAGATCTTAATTTCCTTTATTGTTTTTAGTTAATAAATTTATATTTCATTGTTAAAGTTATTCCAATGAATTTACTCAATCCTAAAATAGTTTTAGAATATTATATATGTTTGTATTATATCTCTTGGTCACAGTAATAGAGCTTTTGCTCACTGATCTGGATTTATGCATAATGGTTTGTTATATGAAAGTGGTTTATGTTTAATAATATGACTATCCAGTTGATGATGATTTCATTACTTCTCTAATGCTGGATGGTGCAAAGGGGATATCCTTTAAAGTCCATGCACTACATTTCATTTTAATTATTTATTTAGAAATTGTTTATAATGGCCAGTACATTAATGGTGCTAAGTGGCCTGAGCATTGATGATGATCAACATGTTTTAGTATTTCAGCACAATTTTTTTCTTATGGATTAGCAATTTAAGTTAGTGCATCCAAATTATTGTACTGTATTGCTGTCCTAAGTTTGGCAGTGGCTAAATGATTAGTCTGATTTATAAGGGATCATTTTCAAATCCAGTCACAATATTGACTATCGATTTATTTTTATTGTTGATCATTCATGATGATGAATGATTATTATTATTGTCTGTAATGCTGGTGAATTTATAGTGATTTTGTTAATCTCTCATGCTTCTCGTATTCATTATTATTCCTTTTATATTTAATATTTAAAGTTTATAGTAACTTGTAATGATAATGATTTTTCATCACCTCAGATTCACTCCAAAATTCTCTGTATCATTACAATATATATATATAAAGAGAAAATACACTATGATCAATGTAAAAATTTAATTTGAACAGCTCTCATTAACTATCCATGCAGTAGCATCACTCAGTGGAAGTGCGAATAATCAATGTATGCAGGAAAGTTTGTGCATAAAATCCCTATCTAGTGCCTACTCATCCAATATCCCCAGACTAGTTTCTAGCTTGTAGCTTTCATCAATGAAGAACCTTGAATCTGAGAGCACTGCATGAGTAGGCACTTGTTAAGGAATTTATGCACCAAACTTCCTGCATTCATTGATTACTCTGGTGCTACTATATGGGGAATTTTGCCTCTGTGTATACAGTTTGTGTAAACATAAAGAATGGGTAATCATGTGATGTTTGATGGTTTAATATTTATTTTATATGAATACTACATTTACTTAAGACATTGAGTATTAGTTATTAAATTTATTTATATTTTAATAATCCAAGTATCTTTATCATATATAATTATTATAATTGCTAGGATCTTATTGCAGTACTGTTGATTGTTATTGATATTGGGATTGTCTAGGTGTTGACTGGTTTCTAATGGTTATATATATATAAAATTCAAAACAGCCTAACACTATACCAGTAATAAATAGTATTAAATAGTATAAATAGTAGTAGTATTGTATTGTTTTATGGTTTTGTATTATATATATAGTAATAAGAATACTGGGATTATCAAAGATATTATTACACACCTATGTATATACTTCATGAATAAATTGCTAAAGATAAAAATTGCTTTATTAAAAAAAATGATTCAAATAAAATGAATCCAGATGCATGGAACTAAAGATGAACAGGTAGAAATCATACTTAATGCAGTCAGTACCTTGTATAAACATTCTGATTTGCAAAGCAATAAAAATAATGCAACATGAAATTATAAAAAAACTATTGGTTTTATAAGCTTTCACTCAGTACTATAAATTGTGACTCCAAAAAAGCATCTAGATATTTTGTTGACAATGTTGATGTTGGAGTATGGATGTATAGGTATACAAAAAATGCCCAAGAATTGCCTTTCAAAAAGGTAATAAATATCTAATATTTTATCTGAATGTCAATGAACCATCCATATGTATGTAATATGTAATAGAAGTGACCATCCATTATAACTGATGGAATTTCATTGAAAAAAATGTGATTAAAAAAAAAAAGTAATGCACCACTGAGGGATTGTCATTATCAATACAAAATTATCACTCATCTCTAAATGTATCAAAATGCCATTTCTGTTATGAAAGCGCCATTCTATCTTCTAAGCTTGGTAATATATTGGTGTCAAAAGTAGAGGTCCCAAAGAAAACTAGTTGTTTAAATCAATCTGTGTCAATTTTCATTCATATCTTATTTAGAATAAAAAATTGCTTAAGTCAACTGCCTACTGTCAGAGTATATCTTTACTAAATAACAATGTCTTTTTTCAATTATCATCAAACGTAGTCAATTACTCTTACATCCCTAATATATATAATCTACAGTTTGATTTACAAAATGTGATGAAGAGCCAAGTATCTTCTGATAATGCTGACAACAAAATCTCTAACATCTTCAGATTCTTTAAAATACTATGAGAATAGTGAAATACCTGATATATTGCTTCATATTGCATAAAATATAAGACATTAGATGATTTCTTAAATTCTTATCTTCCCCTGAATCTTATATAGTTGATATGTACTTAATAGACCTCACTGGTGAATTCTATATCTGCCACTATAAGTGTTCTCTTCTGGGTAAAGAAATTTCTATGTTGAGCAGAATGTATATTCAACATAAACTATACAAACTACAGTCAATTGTATTCATACCTTTAGAAACTTTAAGTGGAAGACTAAATAAAATTTAGGATCCCAAAAGTTGAGGCCGTTGTTTGCATTTCATGTTCCTGTATTTAAATATAGTTGTATGTGTATATTCATACATTTTAATGGTCTCTCAATGTAGTGATAGCATATCAACTTCCTATATTAACAATCTGGATTGAAATCTGTGCCAGATTAAATTTTATTTTTCTATACTCTAAATAGCTTAATACTTTTCTTTCAAATAGCTGAATCATAACAACTCAGCTAACATATTCATTCAATATTATCAAGCAATGGTCATCTAATTATTCCTAATAAAAGAGTAAACTATGACTGAAAACTGCTCAGCCTTTACCATGCAACAATTGATATTCCTGATAAGCTGTTTTTTCACAATTCCCTCAATGAGATACTGTTGAAGAAGCATTTGCCTTGCAGTGGGCTATTTTAAAGGCTCTTTTACCTATATGTATATATAATTTTATTATTATATATATATAAATGAAAATATGTGCGAATGTGTAAGTTTTTTCCTTTCACATACTATTTTTAAATTGATAAAAGTTATTGTGATAGCGTTTTTTAGAAAATATACAGTATATATATATTTTAAAAATATCTTATTGTTTAAAAATAAAACTGACAATATTTAATGAAAATAAATTATATGACAAAATATTTAACTTACTTTTTAATGAAATAAATTCATATTTATAGTCATCATACATTTCCTATAATTAAAAAAATAATAATAATAAAAATCGCAGTTGCAAAAGTAATAATACAGTATTAACTGCTTTTTCAACACATAGTTAAAATATTCTATATTCTTATAATATACCTTTGTATTACTTGCATGTGCTATAAAAACAAAACAAACAACTAAAAAAAAAAAAAATGTTCAAATTACAGATTTTAAAATACAATATCTAACTTTTCAAATGATAAATTAAAAACCAAACAGATAATTGTGTCTTAAATATTCCGTTGGTTTAAAAAACATTTAAGAAAATTTGTTTAGCGACTCGAGCAGAATTGCTTATCTTTAAAATGTTAAAACATTTTACTTTATTTAATAATTTTTATTAGTCATTTATTAGACTAGAGATATTATTCATTGTACTTTATTTATATACATTTCCACACACATATATGTGGTTGATCTTTAAGCAAATTACAAAATATAAACGAACATTGCACTTAGTTTTTGTATAAAAAGGGGGAGGAATACTGTTTTTTAATTTCGCATTAAATTTGATAAAAATATGACTTGAAATAATTTATCTGAACCAGATCTTATTGTCATTTTAATGATATAAAAACTCACTAAATAATTCTTAAACCGAAATGCTAGAATAATTTGAGTTAGGAAGGTTCCAATGGCAATTACCCTCGACGATTAAATATTGTTATTAAACGTATATTAATAATCAGCATGAAGCTATTGTACATGCGCTTTGTAGATTTTAAACAATAAATGAATACTCCCACTTCAAACACAAGATAAGACTTTGGAAAAGATAGAATGAATCCATCTATCTTTTCGAACCCAAACGCTTATGTATGGGCAAATCTTCTGTTTGAAGTGGGAGTATTCATTTATTGTTTAAAATCTACAAAGCGCATGTGCAATAGCTTAATGCTGATTATTAATATTACAGTTTATAAACATCGCTATATAAAATTAATAGTTTAAACGTATATTAAGAATAAATAATAATAAAAAAAAAAAATTAAACATAATTAGTTGAAAGAACTTAAATTTTATCTAATTATAGAAATGCCTTCCCATCCACATTTGGCCATTTCAAAGGATAGTGACTTCTGCTTTCCATTGGGAGAATTTCATTCTGCACTAAACTAATTAAACGCAATAATTTATATATAACAAAATTGAGTTGGCTTAAAGTTGAGAAGACAGTAATTTTAATTTCCTAAAATAGAAAACAATATATTTACAAAGTTAAATTTTTCTACATATGCACATGTGATCAACATAATTTTCAAAGTGGTATTTCCCCCCCAACTGATGTAAATGCATACTTATTTCTAATTGAATCATTATTTAACATGACTTTTATTACTTGGAATAAATAATAATTGTGTAATTTATACTAATAAAGGCCCACACACAAATCATTTAAACAGATGTTAAAAAATCTAATTACACAATGAAATTAACAAAATGTATAATAATATAAAAGATTTTGTTGTTGTTATTGATATTTAAATGTTTTTTATATATGTATAAATATATCATTTTTTATTAGAAGGTTTGTAATGATGGCATTTTGATTATAATTAGTAATTCATAGATAAATAAATTTGGAAAAATATAAATAAAGTTGAATTTTTCTAAAAATATTTATTAATTTAACCAGATGATAAAAATAATTCAATATGTAAATACAATTATTATCTATAGTGCAATAAAGACATTGCTTTATGAAATTTGTTTGTATATGTCGTTAATGCAGAATTCTAAATAGTCTAAAATTTATTATTAATATTATGCATATTTCTATCAAGAGTTTGAATCCGTTGTGTAAAATAATTACAATGTTGTAATATAACCAAATTTTATTTTATTGTTCATATAATAAGTTGATTAATGTGACTGATAAATAGCTGAAACCAATCAAATCTTACAAATTTTTAACATATTCCAATATAAAACTCTAAGAATAATAGTAATGAATGCATATTATAATGTTGGACCTATCTGAATTTAAGAAAATCAGGTAGAGGGTGTCTGATTAGTTAGGAAAACAACTTTATTGTTTAATGTTTTAAGATTGACAATCAACTTAAAAGTAATGGTTGCATTATTTAAATGTAGAGAAAACCATTTCTCCTAGAAACAACTGAGATGAAAACTAATGCTAAGACTAACTAATGAACATTATAAAGAATTGTGTCCAATAAATGCTAAATAATAATGAAACAAATCACTGCAGTGTGAATTCAACAAACATATAAAGAATTCATTGTCTATCAAATTTTTTTTATTAACTTTACAAAGTAGCATTGTTATTATTATATTTTCTTAGTTTAATTATTACACTGCTTGGATCTTTTACAGCTGCAAATTATTTTAATATTTTGATAGACTATATACTATTATGATACAAATTCTGTTTCCAGATAAAACTCTAAATATTGTTCCAATTTATACAACTCCATTCAAATATCGATATTAGTCACATGAGGCTAACAGTACATGTAATCTTCTCAATCACTCAATTTAAATGTTTATTAATTCTTTGTGGATCAAAAAAATTAACTTCACCTATATACGTTTAAAGTGTATTATAAGTATTATATGTATAAGAAAAAATTAGGCTTTTATTTTATAAATTTAAAATAATTCAATTTTTTTTTATAGATACTGCTCAAATGTTATATGAATTCATACACTTAGAATATAAGCAGCTCTTGATGAAAATGGATGCTCAACACCATACTATGTAATATATTTCCATAATTTTGTGCAATTTATTATATATATATATAATTAAAGGGGATTTGAACCCAGGCTTTCAAGCTCCCTACAGTCATCCACTCCATACAATATAACCTATATACATGACCACATACATGTGAAAAAAATTAATGACCTATTTCATGATGACCCAGCACTCATCAGTTGGTCTGGATCATCATCTCTCTTATATATTTATAATTAGTGCTCGGTTTTATATTTTCTTGGTTGTCAAGGATTTATTCTCAAGCTAAGAACAACTAGATATCCATTTATTAATTAGTACTGTATAAGTATCTGAAGTAATTATGAATTAGTAAGAAAGAAAAATACTAAATCTGATTCGAATCTGGAAAAAGTATTCAAATTTTATTTAACCCAGTTTGAACTCAGATCATAGGTATGGATGTAGATGTTTTTAGCTCCAAGTCTCTCTTCATATATATATAATTTTGAGAGTTCCTCAGTTCGACCAATCATAATAATCTTATTTATTTGTTAAAAGAAATTGTTAAATAACATACTACTTTAAATCTTTTAATATAGTAAAATGCAATAAGTAAAAACGATAAGATTAATATGTGTTAAAAAGTCAAACTATATATTTCTTAGAAAGGTTCCAGCATACATGTATGTCATATATTAATTTGTATATTAAAACAAGTCTTTTTTTTTTTTTTTAGTAAAATAGCTTTTATTAAAAAGCTATTATTCATTTTCATTTGATTTATATCAATAAAGTTCAATATGAAAAAATTTACACTTTTTATTAATCTTTTAAATATTAAGAGTGCCAACTATACAAAATACACAACAAAAGTAGGCTATTTTAATTCTTATCAAACATTCACATTCATACATAAAATTCAGATGTTGCATAAAAGACTAGATTACTCAAGATTTGATTTATAGTAAATAATTAGAATATATGGCAACTTAATTTTGAAACTTTAACTTATTAAAAAAAAAAAAATCTGACATTTCTCAAGTATTAATTGTAGTAGTGTATTTTAATATCAAAAATGCCTTTTTTATTTTGCTTGAAAATCATATAATCATCCAAAGTATTTTTTAAATAATTTTGGAATGTTATTAAAAAAATTTTAAAGGAAAGATTTAACTTCCAATAAAAAGTACAAATCACTTTACTTGAAAGATATATCAAACTTCACTTAGAGTGAAAATTTTAGTTCTACATTTACCCATAATTTTGATGATCTTTAATCTATTTATAATCTGATTCTTTTCCATTACTCATTATAATTATAAAACATTTCAATCATTTATATATGTAAATAGATAATTTACTAGAATAAATTGTTGAACTAATTTTGATTAAACAAAGCATATCTTTTCTACTTGATATATGAAATCATTAATTAATATTAATTTTGATGAACATCTTATGTATTCAATGAATCTAGACTAGTGAATAATTAATAAAAACTATTAACATCTTATGCTTTCACATTAATGAATCTGAATGAGAATCTGTAATAATATTTAGTTGTTTTTTTTTTCATATGTCAGAGCATCAGCCAGGAAGTGAACAGCAATAACTGTCTGCAAGCAAATGCTTGCAAGGCAGCTGCGCTGACCTCTCAGCAACCAACGCTTGACTAATAAGATTTAGTTATAAAAATAATATCTACAAATTGTCAATTTAGCTTAAAATATGTACATGTGCAAACTGTTCACAATTGAATAATAATTTATGATCAAAATACTTGATCCAATAAATGTATGGTTTCATTTGAAACATTAATTATTTTTTTACAGACTTTACTTTCCCAAAAATAGCAGCACATAAAATCTATAAAACAACCAATAATCAGATAGTCTCTAGAAGAAACTGCAAATAAAGAAAAAGGGAGCAGATATATAATTAATCTAATTATGTATTGACCTGTATTTAAACTACAATCATAAATAAATGCAATGTAAGGATGTACTAATATACCATATTATTTCATGATAGAATTCTAATATGATATCTATTTGTTCACTTTTAAGTAATTGTATAGATTAAAAAAAAAAAGAATAAGTTAAACATTAGAATTACCATATTACTTTCATAAAATATTTGCAGATGTTATAAATCCAACTAGAAAATCATTGTAAATAACTGATCATGTTAGATGAATCATCAAATAAGCAAGACAAGAACTTCATATTTAGATTATAGTTTTGATCATTAATAATTGCATTTCTTAAATAAAATCACCAATAATCAAAAAAGTAAGCAAATAATACATTTTGTTAAAAAATAAATAAATTTATGTATAATACATTTAAAGTTTATTTAAATGAATAAAGTGTATCAAATCACACCATTTCCACCTTCTTATAAATTTAACAATACTATTTTTTACACCAAAACTTTACTCTTACAGTTTCAACCGTCCTGCAGTCATTATCAGAGATCATAAGAAAATGGAAATGGTATGATATGCCAATATAGAAATCAAATACACAAGGAAAGGAAGAAGAAAATTGTATTACTTCCATAAAATCTATCATACTATCAACACAATGTTTCCCCTCATTTCTTAAAATCATTTTATATCTTCAACTTAAGCATTTTTTTGAAAAGTTATTCAGTGTTTATGCATTTAAAATATGATTGATTTTGTAAACAGTGAAACATTATTATATTATTAATGCCTTTACCTATCATCAGTTAACATATAAATTAACTAACTATATACAATATGTCTACTCTCTAAGTAATACATAATTATCAAAAAATATATAAATAAAAGATCTCACAAGGATTTCTTACCTTATTTATTTATACTAAATATTCATTATTTGTATTAAATGTAGGGTCTTTATTCCTTCCACATTTTTTGTTACTATAAATTACCATTTATGATTAATAAGCCACAGAAGTATTAACTATGCATTTCAAATATAAAATATAAATAATTAATGATAAAAAAGTAAGGTAATAAACTATGATAATGGAAGGACAAAGACATTTACCAGTTTAAAAAAACAAACAAAATATCTTGAAAATAATATTTAACAAAATAGTAGTTATGAGATTTTGAAAAGAGCACATGAGAAACAAAGTATTAGGAGAACCCTGATCTTTGTTGCAGAAATAAATAGATAAGAAAACATATATAAGACTTTGGTAATAGCATAATATACAAAGACAAGGTAATGAATGTTATTTTAAAAAATAGAAAATAAATTATTGATAAGTGAAACTGACTTTTTCAAAAGTAAAAAAAAAAGCTACAATAAATAAAGTGAGAATAAAATAATATGAGGAAAAATTCAGAAGAAAGATATAATATATGATATACAAGTGGCAATTTGTATGATTTAGATATGTCAAGAAAATAAAAGGCTTCCATACAAAGCAATAAAGCAGACAGCATCTAAAAAAAAATTAGTTATATGTAGCTGACAGATGATGTCAATAAGACTTTGAAGAACAGGCATATAAGATCCGAGAATTATAAAAACTGAAGTAAGTGATGACTATAAGACATTCATAAAAATTCCACAAAATCATATGTAGATAACAAACTAAAATTATTATCAAACTGTCATATCTTGATACCTTTTACAGAATTATTCCCTAAATATAAATAAATCTCACTTGTCCATCTTATTATTTAGATGCTAATACTTTTTGATTGGATCTTCATTACAATTTCATGCACTGAAAATCTACTGCACGATGAGCTGTTTTCAAGTTTTATGCCGTTAGTTTTGATAGGCTCTTCCAAAGAAATATTGTTAATGTTTATCATATCTTTATTATCAAATATTTTAATTTTATCATATTTTAATAATAAATAATTTTTAACACATATTTCTTTTATTAAACTATTTATATATGCTTTCTTGTAATTTTTGATACAAAAATCTACATATATTGCTGAAAATTATTTGAGTTTAATAATATCATTTGTACCTAACATTTTTTGAAAGATATTTTGATGTACTGTACTTTTCTATTATCTACTTTGTAGTTGTCTAGAAACTTTCCTATCTAAATGTTATTAAAACAGGCAAAACTCTCCATACAGTAGTGCCACTTAGTGCAAGCCAGAGTAATCAATGGATGCCAGAAGGCTTGTG
This sequence comes from Epiperipatus broadwayi, assembly GCA_028023455.1. Lineage (NCBI taxonomy): Eukaryota > Metazoa > Onychophora > Udeonychophora > Euonychophora > Peripatidae > Epiperipatus > Epiperipatus broadwayi. The sequence goes on from JAQFVV010012396.1 coordinate 9,639,253, forward strand.
CATAAAATCCCTATCTAATACCTACTCATCCAATATCCCCAGACTAGTTTCTAGCTTGTGGCTTTCATCAGTGAGAAGCCTCGGATCTGAGAGCACTGTATCTAGATCTTCTACTCATCCAATATCCCCAGATTAGTTTCTAGCATGTGGTTTTCATCAGTCAGGAGCCTTGGATCTGAGAGCACTGCACCTAGATCTTAGGATCCTAAGATGCACTAGATAGGGATTTTATGCACAAGCCTTCTGGCATCCATTGATTACTATTGCTTGCACTGAGTGGCACTACTATATGGAGAGTTTTGCCTGTTTTAATAACAACTGATGCTATCTAAATGTTATAATAAATAACTGATATTTCAAGATAAGTCTACTTCATCTTTCTAACACTTGGTGAAAGAAAATAAATATGAACATATTAAAATAAATTTAAATTGGTAAATTTAAAAAAAAAAGGATACAAATTAATATATTTTTATTTGATGCAAGAAAAATTACATCAAGAGAAATCAAAAAGATATGAAATAATTTTACTTTGATGCAATGATTTAAAAAACAAGCTGTATAGGTACACTAAGTAATAAATTAAAATTTAATTTCTTTGGTTAATAATCTTTTTTATATATACAAATGGAATATTTGGATTTAATTGGTATTTGTACCACAATTTCAATCATAACTAATAGTAAATAAGAATAATAAGCACAAAATCTTAAAATATTACTATACTTTTAACAAGAACAATATAAATATTATAATACAAATTGCAATCTTTTATCACAGCACAATATCTACACAAATTATATCCTTTATATGGATATTAGAACTTCATACAGATTATAAAAAGTTATAGATTTTAGAATAATAGTGAAAAATTTATGAAAAGTGGACATTACTATGTAATGGTCAGACTCAGCATGTTTCATTGATTTACTTTTTTTTTAAAAAATTTATATAATTTATATGAGTGCCACCTGACTTTAGATATCAGGTAATAGATTGGCACAAATATTTTAAACAATCTTTTATTTAAGAGGATAATGATGATCACTTCACAGCCCCTATTTGTAATATTTGGCTAGATCATGAACACAAGTTATTCCTGGTGAATGACTAGTAGACCATACAATAGTATATTTAAAGAAGCAAATACATTATAACAATAATTTTTTGATTACAAAATATAATTGTCAATTGGCATATAACTTACTTTTCTTTTAACAAAGCTATTTCTCCAATCGCTTATATATTATTGTGATAGAACAAAATGGAATCTGTTCTCATCATGATCAAGTTAATGCAATAGAAAACTTCCCAACCCCTACATCTAGAACCAATTGTAATCTTTTTTAGGATTATACAATTTTTACTAAAAAATTTATAACAGTTCTTCTCAAGATACCAAATCTTTTCCACAAATTACTTAGTAAAGATTGTCATTGGGACTAGTCTAGTATATGTGGACAAGAATTTAACTGTATCAAAACAAAGTTCCTAAATCAGGTTATATTGGCATATCCTGATTGTTCCCAGTCTTTTACATCCAAACTGATAGTAGTGAGTCTGTTTTAGATATGGTTTCAAATTGATGATATTCACAGCATCAAGTTTTATATTTTATTAGCCATGCATTCAAATGAGCCGAGCTTAATTATTCAGTAAATGAGAAAAGCTTTTACAATAGATTGGGCATTTCAAAATTTAAGCATTTTCTACTAAATTCTGAAGTGATCACTATTACTGATCACAAATGTTTGGAGGTTTTGTACCTATACTTACCAAAAACTTCAGTAAAATTTTTTTGAGAGATGAAATGAACTTGTTATACTTCCTTACTAATGGTAATCTTTTTTTAAGATTAAGATGTATCTAATATCAGCTGTTGCATTTTAATATTTTTCAGAATTACATAACTTGAATCTAAATCTTGACTCTTTGAAGCATTAATCTACAAATCCAAAATGACTTCAGCAATTTTAGATGAAATCAAAAATTTGTTAAAGAAAATGGCTGCTTGGAACATATATTTATAGAAACATGTCTTTCAATGTGCTGTTGATTGTTCACAATAGATTTTTTTCTCTCTATCTATCTATCTATCTAAATAACTATGTATTCTAAATTGATTTTGCTGTTTTGTTTTAAATAAGTGAGATATCTATATAAAACGCTTATTGGCTAAAAAATCACTTACATATATAATTTTATCTTTAAAAATTTCACAATATATAAAATAATGAAAGTTAGATCTGTTTTAAATATATAATTTTTTAAACAATTTAATTTAACAATATGTGACATTAATTAAGTGTGCATGAATAATTATAGCTTAAATAATAAATGACTAAAGGGCAAAAATTTCTAATTCAAAACCCTTATTTTTAATTATTTACTTTTCAAATGGTGTTGAAGTGAAAAATTAAAATGATCTAGAATTAAAGAAGGTGTGAGGAAAAAAAAGGTTATAATTATTTTTATACATATAAAAAATGGTTATTAAATCTTTAAGAAAAAATACCACTTAAAGGTAAAAATAATTGGAAATGTTTGTTATGTATGTTATCAGCTTAAGGCAGATTGAAATTAGTAATCAACAGGGTATTCTGATTGAACAACAGCAAGTAATCACTACTGATAGTAATTTGCCATTATATTACACACCCATAACAATTTATCAGTTGAGAATTTTATTAATATAGTTGAAGTCAACAAAAATGTGGGTTTTGTTGTACTTCCATCTGATAAAGCCAGAAAAGTTTGAAAGTTATCTTCTATTACATAAGATATTCTTCCCATTTCTATGATAGCAAATTTATATATTTCAAATTTTTTGTTTGAGATATCTAATTTTTTTTTGTATCTTTTATTTTACATTGCTAAATGGTTCCCCACTTTCAATTTTTAAAAAGAACGAATAACAAATTTGGCTTAACATTCATGATATTAGTAAGAATTCCTAAGGATGATTATTAGTGCGGCCTAATAATAAAATGGTATCTTTCTTATATAGACAAATCACTAGAAGAAATTTCTGTACTTTGTATTATTGACTAATTTCATCATAGAATAAGATGCATAGAAATGAGAGATCACTGTAGATTATAAAAACTAAATATGTTAAATAGAGCCTTTCACTCTTGTCATCAGTGACTCAATATATTGCACCAATAGTAAAAAGGCTATAGAAGAGCTTTGCAGAATGATCTTAGCAAACATAAGAGATTGGGATAGGTTTATTTCCTTAATACAATCATGCAGTTATATAAAAGTTTTTTATTACAAGGATATGGAATAGCATAACTGAAATAGAAATAGTTATGAGGATAGAAAATATTAAATGTGATCTAAAATCAATCTAAATTACTCTAACCATGGTCTTAAATTATTTCATATATAAGATGGCATGCACTACTTTACATCATGAATAAACAAAAGATATCTTTAGACAAAATAGGTCATTCAGTTTTTAAAGAAATACTTTCTGTAAAGATATTATGATTTACATTTTCATATGTTATTAGCTTGATTTTCTAACTTTGAAATGATAAATTGGTTTTTATTGACATAGAACAATTATGGCAAATATTTTACATCTTCAATGGCTTCAATCAGTATGTTATACTACTAGAAATTTTATATGCCTTAATTTGATATAATTTTATGGATTAAACAGATGCCATCTCAACATTTTTCTAGAGGTATCTATTTTGCAAAGATCAAATTAGTTTAAAATTTTCTTGCATAGTGTAAATTTTATGCCAAGTTTTTTTAGGGTTTAATGTATCTTAAACTGCTGGTAGACTAAACACAAGTAATTTTATTTCTCCAGTTTTTTGGGATCTATGATTTTTCTTTCTATATTTTTTATACACCTATTATAATAATTATTGTAAATATTATAATAGTTATTGTCAATAATGATAATAATAAAAAAATCCAATTTATTTCATTGTAATAACTGATCATTCTTTTCCTAAAAAAAAAAAAAAGCAACCATATTAAAATCTATCTTTTTTTTACTTTTTTACACAAATATTATAATATTTATTGTAAATAATGTTTATAATAAATAAAATCAAATTAATTTCACTAGAACTGATTGTTTCTTTCTTACAAAAAAGCAACTATCTGCTCTCAGAATTCCATTTTTGCATCTATGGTTTTTTTAATACTTTTTTATACAAATATTAGAAATATTTTTAATTACTTACATTATTTTAGTTAGAATTATGAATATTTTAAACAATATAATGTTAAAATAATTTATTTTTTGTATAAATTATAAACTGAAAATTCTATATATGGATATTTAAAAAATATCAAATTTGGAATCTTAATTATATCTTTTCTTATGAGCCGTATGAAATACCATTTTGGAGCATTGCATTATAAAATTATATTGGAGATTAAGTGTGCATACCAAAAATTTACAAATAATATTCATAAAATGACTGATATATATATGTTTTTAAAGGGGAAGAAAATTAATAGAAAATTAATTGTAACAGAATTTTATTGAGATAATTTTAAAAATTAGTATAGAATCTTACAAAAATGAACTGTCAAAAACAAATTTTTTAATGAGATTTTTACTACTGTTCATTAGATGTTAAATGTTTTATACCAGGATCAGATTTTGTCACTTTTAATAATATACATGTCAAACTAGATTTACCAGTCATTCTACTTCTTTATTCACATCCATGAGGAGGAAAATAATGATAATACAACTGTCACTAAGTGTTTTTAAATAACTGAAGATTCTGAGAATGGCATTCCAAAATTTTAATATTTCCTTCTCAGCATTTTTTTATTATTATTACACCTAATAATCAACCATTTTCAATCATTTCCAAATCATTTCTCTGTTCGATAATTTTTTATTCCTATATAGAACTGGATTGAAAATAAATTAATTGCAATTTTATATCATCCAAATTCAACCACATGAGAATTTTCAAATTGAATTTATCTGCTGATACTTGTTTAGATATAAAATTTGATATTTTTTCAAATTGCCTGAAATGTGAAAATCTTGAAGAAAATTAATTGATAATTGATTGATTTACAATGGTAAACTCTTATCCAATTTATATTAATTTGATTTTTTTTGTTTTGGAAATATTTATAAGTACAGTAAAATCATGATATACTCTGCATCAATATAAGCTATTTCAACTATATGCTATCTAAATATATATATATATTTGCAAATCTAACAAATTTCGCAAATTGGCAGCAGCAAATTTTTCTGTTTCAAAGTGCCATAAGAAATCATATTTATTAATAATGTTTATTTGGATTACATGAAAGCTCATCTTATGATTCTTTTTCTTTTATTCTTTTTAAATTTTGATGTGATACAATATTCAAAACGGAAAACTATAGAATTTAAGAAAATTTATACTTTCTCAAGTGAACAAAGGAATCAAGAATAGAATGAATCCACCTATTCTTAGTTGCTCTGATGTTTGTAAGCATACCTTTGTCAACATTGTTGGTAATTCAGAGTGAAATCCGATTTACCATCAGAGCAACTAAGAATAGGCGGATTCATTCTATTCTTGATTCCTTTGTTCAACATTTAGAATGCTTTTAAGTCATAGCCTGGGGTTTACATATACATTAAGCCAGGGATCCCCCAACCTTTTGGCACTTAAGAGCACATTCTATAATACCGGCACCATTTATTTTTTTCAACCAGATGGTGGGCACCATTTATTCTTTCAATGTAAATTTATAGTTGGATATAGTTAATAATACACATAATGTACAAAAAAATATTTATTTCAAAAATAAAATTTTAACATTAATTAACGTTTATATTTTTACGCTGTAAAAGTATAGTATGCCCTACAATTTGATTACAATATAATACAATAATTTATAAGAAATTTTAAAAATTAATTTATTTGTATCAGATAAATAATTTTTTATCATGTTCGGATAGCGGCGGGCACACATAAAATGGTCTGCGGGCACCATGATGCCCATGGGCATAGGGTTGGGGATCCCTGCATTAAGCTATGTTTAATTTAAGTTTACTTTCTCAAGTGATAAAACGAAAACTAGCATTTAGTTGTATCAGAAAAAAAGAATTAGAAAACATTATTAAATTGCATCATAAAACTTAAGTTTGAAGAGTTAACAGCAAGCAGGAATAACTATATAGATATTGAAGTCGTCAAGCGTTGTTAGCCGAGAGGTCATCACAACCACCTTGCAAGCAAGTAGTTGTTTGCAGATGGTTGTGGGTTCGCGTCCCGGCTGATGCTATGACATATGAAAAAAACCGAAAAAAAAAACCCAACTATATAGATATTGAAGTTGATATGGACATCAAAACAATTAAATAGGATATAGTTTGGTCAATATTGCTGTTGCATTTCTATAGGGAAAAAAGTTATTGAAAAGAAAAAGGCTATCACCTTGAGCATGTTTAATTGTGATTAAAGTCTAACACTTAACTAATCATTTTACTTTTTTTTTTTTAAAAAAAAGATACAATAGGTTTTATTACTTTTATTTTTGAATGAATGTAAATGAATGAAGAAACATCTATATATGTTGTTATTATCAACTATATTATTTTAATTTTTATACTATAATCATAATTCATAGATGCATAATATACACACAAAGAACATTTATATTATTTATATATATGTGTGTGTGTGTGCATGTGAAAAGTACTACAAATCTTTAATTCAATGAAGTATCACATATTCTATTTGAATCAAAGCTTATCAAAAAAACGAGCTATTATACATGATGTTCATGAGGGGCCTTAGAACAAAATATAGCAGATATAATGTCACAATTAAAATTTTCTGATTTAACTTTGAATACTTTGATTAAATCAAACATGACAATGACTATTTTATTAAAATCTTGTAGTTCAATATTTTGGTGGCCTAGCAGTTAGCACAGCTGCCTTCCAAGCAGCAGGTCTGGGTTTGCTTTCCGGTCAACGCTTTGATATATGGAAAAAAAAATACAGATCAGTGAAAAGCACTGATTTTGAAAGGCATTAACTGGCCATTGTCTATATCATTCAATGATATTCTCATTATGATAAAAAAAAATCTAATTTTCTCTAAATACTCAACAAATCATTGAAGAACTTTTCCATGATTTAACCACCAAATATATTCACCACAAATAAAACAGTCTACAATGAATTTACCTCATTTAACAGTTCCAGGAATTTTATTTATTTGAAGTGCATGCAGATATAAAATTGACTGATTTTCTTACAAAGCTCATAATATCTTTCAATATCTTGAAATTAACTTTGATACATAAAACCTGCTGATATATAATTTAGTGAAAACACAAAACTGCATGTCCAATACATTTGGTAAATAAATTAATAAAACCATTTTCCTGTTCAATCATACTGTGAGTACCATCAGATATTATTCTCATCACAATAACCAATGAAAATAGTAAATGAGCTAATCCAAGTATGTCATTAGTCTCATTAAGATAAACAGAAATGAAACTAAGAAATTTTATATTTATTTTTGGTGATAGTTTATATTTTAGCAATTTCCAAGATTCTATCCTTTACTGTATTTTTAACTAATTACTTTTTGAATAATATTTATTTTCACAATTTTAAAAACCAATGTTTTTTTTTTTTTTAGCTATTCATGATTTCCAGTAAGTTATCTATATTTGGCAATTACATTTGAGGCAACATAATTATTTTTTTCTTTTAATACCCAAAATAACATTTTTTGTCTTTACAGAAATATATATATTTTTTTATCTTTACTTTTCCTAATTACATTCATTATTATTAACCTTTTCCAATTTTTTTTTCCTTTGTACACAGCGACACTAGATAAGAAATATATATATTTAAATTATTACAAATAAATACATTATTTATTTTTATTCAGCAAAGTACATAAATTAGATCGTTTCTCTTTTTAATTTATTTAAAAAAAGATACTTTATTAATCAAAAGACAGGAAAGAAAATAAATAAATTGCCACATTACAAAAAAATCAGTTCCAATTTGGATATTTTGGTTTGTAACATGAATCCTTTTAAGAATTTATGATTATAAATGGAACTTGTGAATTCTCCATTCAATTTTCTTTAACCTTTTCAAATTCTGACATTTTCTATTGTACCACCTGATGAGAGATTTTAAAAATGCTCAATCTTTCACTTTTGCATAAAATCTTTATTTATACTAAAACTCAATAAATTGAATTTGATTTCTTTTTAATTTAATTTTATAAATGAATATTTTAAAAAACCACATCTGATCTTTTTAAAAATTTAAAAACTTGTAAATACAACAATACAGTAAGCATCATCTACTGACATTTGTTTTTCAAAAAATGAAGATTCCTGTTTACTTTGATTTTTTTTTTTTTTAATTAAGGAATGTTGTTTTGTGATAAATCTATCAAATTCTGCTTTAAAATCTGATATTGCTTTAAAATTGTTAAAATATTTGAAAAACTTCTAATATGTATTAATTTTGATAGGTGATGTTAATAATGAGTTTCACATAAAGTATCATCAAGGAAAAAACACCCTTATAATAAATCTTTCATTAGAGAACAAAATGTAAAGCCTTAGATGTTAGCTTCTTTTTGTAAAATATTAACGTCTTAAGATTTTTTTTTCAATTAAAAAATCAATAAAACCATTATGGAAAAAATCTATATAATAAAGAAAACCCTTATACTAATATCACATTAAAATTGTGATTTAAAGCATCGGAACCATGCCTTTTTTTTTTTTGCAGGAACACCCAATGAGTCAATGAATATGAGAGTTATCAATACTATTATTTATATGTTGTTGTCTTTCTCCTAGAGTCAGTTTTCATAAATGCTTCTAAATGCATTGGGACCATTAATTAATATGCAAAATTAATGCATTGATCCTGTTTAGCTTTTACAAAACTAAAATTATTTTCCATTACTTTATTCTTTCCACTTTCTTTCATATATCAATTTTATAGTTTGGCTAGGAAGTTTGTATGGTTAAACTATTTTATTTAAGTGGAGTTTGAGCCATTACAATATTGGGAACTATAAATGATTGTAACTTTGAATGTCTGCAACACAGCTTAAGATTTTGGCTTGCATGGCTATGACCTGTAAAGTATATTTGCTTAAATTTGTTTCAAACCAGTAACGATGACACACTGAATCTAATAAGAAAAAATTATATGTTTGATAAGTGGTCAAAATTAAGGTAAAATTATTCCTTTTAAGCAACTCAAGAATGCTTAATTATAAAAATAAGATGAATATATATTTTACATTATTCATTTTAAATTAGCATAATATTTAGTGCTAAATTTACAATCTAAGTTAGGAAAGCATGGGAATTAATTTAAACAAATCATATAAATTGATTTGTAAACAATTCATAATTAAAAGCTGAACAAAATAAAAGTATAAAATTTTATGCATGAAGGTAGATAAATTACAACTGGCAATAGAGTAACAATTTAAAAAAAAAAATTAAGACCACAATATTAATGATAAAGAACAGAAATATAATTACTTTTAAAGCAATGATAAAAATAAAAAAAATGAACACAAATATTAAATAAATAAATCTTTCCATCAAAAAAAAAAAAAAATCCAATGTTATTTTATTAGTAGAACAAATAGTAATATTTTTAAAATATCAATACAATGTATATACTGATGATTCCTGATATATTTAAGTCCATACTTAAGCCAAAAAAATGATACACAAATCATTCTAAATTCATCAAAGAAGTTCAGATTTCAAATTTCAACTGAAAAAGAAAAAATATATAATTAATTAGAACTTTATTTCTTTATCATACCTTTAAAGTTGAATAGTAATTCAATTTAATAGGATAAAAAAGAAAAAATACCATCCATTAGCATACAGTTTAAAGTTTAATAATAATTTACTTTATGATATATAAAAAAGAGATAAAGCATCTTTTATTCATTAAATGCAAACTAATTTAACTTATCACAAAGTTGAATAGAAATTCAACTTAACAATACAAAAAACAACAACTTGTATTCATCAGCAGGATAATAAATATTAATTATAAAATTATTTATTACAGAGTATCTGTTATTTTAAATACTATCAAATAAAATCATTTTACAAAACATTTTCAATATATTAATACTGCAATCATTCAAAGAATAGACTCTTAGACATTACAGCAATAAGTTTACAATTTTTTTGGCTTATATATAAATCAGTTATGCAAAAAGTTACAAAGGTACTACTTATATAAGTAGAAAACTGCCTGCATATAAAATAAATGTCATATTTATCACATGGTCATACATGTGATCTTATACATAAGATAATTGTTTAATAATAGTTTTGAGACAGAATAATAAAAAGTAGTTTTGAAATTCTTTAAAAGATATTAAAAAAAAATTATAATATATTTAAAAAAGATACTTTAGTATTAGACCTGCAATTGAAACTAGACCTCAAAAACAAATCTGTAAATAAACACTGAAATTAAAAAACTTCTAAAAAGGAAAACAAATAATTTTTTATCTGAATATTACAATCCTCCAGTCTGGTTAAACTTTTTAACGAAAATGTTGCTTTCACTGCTAATTTTATATTTTAAATTAGGTTGATATCATGCAAATGCTGACATGACTAATCAATGTTAGATATATATGTCACTACTTTATTTAAATGCTGACCAATAAATTTTGACTATCAAGCTAGAATCAGTACCCAAGCAGATTTTTCTAGTTTTCTATACCAGCAGGGTGCATGAACGACCATGATATTTTTACATCTATATTTTGAATAAGCAATGGCATTATTATGTTCAAGGTAACAAAAAGAAAATGAGAATATGTAAGGGAACATGGTTTCATGGTTCCAGAATTACCTTCATCACTACACTAAAATTTATTTACAGCTGGAATTGACATCTATTAAATGTGGCAGAGAATCACTAAAAATGGCAAGCAAGACCATTGTAGACTGGAACAACTATTTTCATGAAGTTTGCATGTCTATTATGTTTTTCGCAGAGACGCAAAATCAGAGCCCTAACAAATTGTCAAAATTGACAAAAGTCTTTTCACTAAGTGAATGAACTAGGCAGGGCATGGACATTTGGCGGATTCTGCATAAAGACAGATCAATGTTTCGTTGTCAGAATTCCCGATAGGATAGTGTTGGTTCTCATGCAAGATATCACAGACAATGTTGAGAGGGCTCCACAATTTATTCGGGTTGTTGAATATCCTACAAAATGGATGAACTGCGAGCTTCCAGGTAAACATTTCTGGGTCAACCATACTTATAATTTTATAGATCTAAAAACCGATGTCTATACCCAGAATATTGAAAGACTTTTGGGTTCAGCCAAATGGCAGAATAAAAAATGAATAACTGCACATCAGCACTTCAATTCCTATTTGGCAGAATTTATGTGGAAGAGAATGCACAAAGAAAAGGAAGCTTCCATTTTAGAGGACATCAAAAAGTTCAGTCCGCTCCAGTGATTGTCATTATTTTGATTGGAATAAATATAGTCATCATTATAATGTAAATATGTTTGTCTTCTTTTTTTAAAAAAAATAAGTTATAGGTCGCCATTTTGTGGTAAAGAAATTGATCGATTAAGTTTGTCCAAAGACCTCGTGCAGGTGTTTTTTTACGAAATCGCAAAGTTAGAAAGTATTATCTCCACTCGAATATGGCCATGATATTTCACAGCAGGTCTAATACTAAAGTACCTTAAAAGAATAATACTGTATTAGGTTAGTTTTATTACCAATATCTGAAGAAATTAAAACTAAAATGAGTAATAATGATAATATTTTTTAATATAAAAAAAAAATAATGTAACAAGATAATTTTGTAATAGGTAGCTAAAAGATCGAGAATTAAAAAAAAAGATTATACTTAAAAATATAATTGAAAGAATGTATGTTGGAATGACTGATTAAATCTTATATTATTTCAATTACAACAAAATAAAATTAGGCAGATTAATTAAAAAATAGACCTTTAAAAAAAGATAATTAAAGCTTTACATTTTGTTTTTTTTTTTAAAAAAAAATAGAAAAAAAAAAGAAAATTAAAAAAATGAAGATTTATGTTATAGATTTTTATATAGTTGCATTTTTGATTAATGGATTAAACTATAATATCTAGTTTTACTCCAAAAATTGTTAAGAAGATAATTATAGAAAAAAAGTTAATAAAGTGTAATTATGGGTTATTTAAGGTTTGATTAAAAAAAACATAGAAGTCACAGAGCATATATAATGGTGTGTGTTAGACACTATAAAAGCTAACATGATGTTTAGTGGTTAGAAATTAAGAAACATCATCGATTGCTTGAAATCTATCTTTGGAATCTATAATTGCGAATTGAATATGTTACTCTAAAAGAAATTTCAACTTCCACTCTAACTAGAAATATATTATGATGAGCCAGGGAATATTTATACAAGAAAAGTTTAATAAGCAACATTGAAAATCAGAAAAAAGAAAGTTCAATTTTGTTCAGAAAATGTATAAGTGGACATTCTAGTTTGTCTCCAAAATATATATGTCTATGAAGAAAACTCTAAGACATGAATTGTGGAAATCTCACAAAGCTACTGCAAGAATTTCTGCAAAGTTATGTAGATGGACATAAGTTACTTGAATTATTTGCTTAAAAAAAACCTTTATAATTTATACATATTAATTAAAGAATCTTTTAAAACATCTGCTCTGACATCATTAATGTTATTAGTTAATCATATACACATTTTGTTGTTAAATTATTATAAATTGCTATTTGTAAAATATATATGCAATACAGAGAAAGACAATTTGTTTGTAACTAATTAAAAAAATAACAAGTGATATTTTTGATTTGCATTGTAGTTAATTTATTTCAATATTTAAATTTTATTTAAGAGATTTTAAAGGGCAAATCATTTGCTGCCCTGATTAATTTTCTTTTTAAAAAAATCAGTTTTAAAAAAAAGAGAAAAAAATGGTTTTGCTGATAGTATCCTTTGAAATATGGATAATTAGGGTTCATAAAATATCTAAAAGTATTATTTTAAATAAAATATGTAATAATAATATTTCAGATTACAATTCTCAAACTTAGATAGAATAGCAAGAGAACACAGTAGTCATATAGCAAGATATATAAATATAGTATGTGTGCATGCATGATGCATATTTGTATATATTAGAAATGTCCAAGTAGAGTAAAAAACAGTGGGTATATAATCATTTGAATTTCAAATTAAACTAATAGATTATTACAAATATGATTGAGCATTGCCTTGAATGTTTCATGAGTACATATAGAAATATATTCATGATATATGCTTTTATCTGCAGTTATTTATAAATTATTACAATTTAGTATATTTTTGATATTCAAAGTTTACTTAGAAGTAAAAGTGATTACATAGTAAGAATTACTGTTTTATAAGGGGTGAGATCTAAAAGCTGACTACCTCTATGAATTATTATGAGTTTTATGGATATCATTTTATAAAGGATAGGATCCAAATATTAACTATCTCTTTGAATTATTTTTACTTTTATGAAAGTTAGATTGTATAGTTATGTAAATCTTTATCAAGATTTACACCAAAGAGCACTGGTACATATGTATGTAATTAAGTAAATGGATTAATTTTCTAGAGATCATTAACAAGTGAAGTTATATTCTGGATGCATTAAAGGCATGGGATATTATGTTATATACTGGAGTTTATATAATTAATATTTTTAGAGTTTCATAAAGTATAAACTTCAGACATTTTTCAAAAGCCATACTATGTCACATATGGTATTTCTATATGTTCTCACGAAACATCAATTAAAATATAACTTAAAATAATTGTGCTTCTCCAAAAGTAATATTGCTTGTTCAAAAAATTTAATAAGAGAGATAGATAAGAAATTATTTATTTAAAAAGAAATACAATTTAAATTGGAAGAATAATTTTAAAGGGATTAATGTAAATGTTAACTACAGAATGTATTTTTTCTAGGGAATGGAAATAAGGAACTATATATACTGTAAATTACTTTATTACAATTTTATAAATAAATTATTGTTATTATTATTCTTTTAAATATTGTGAGATTTCAATTTTTAATATATCAAAATTAAATTGTCCAGTCAAAATACCATGTCCACAATCTGTTTCATCCAGAAGTATTTGGCCAGATAATAAAAATTGAGAGCAATGTATTGGGTCAGTTTAATCAGTGAAGTATATAGTAGGTTAACAAAATGACTAAAAATATTTTTAAAAAATGTGATAAATCATATTAATACATTTCTGATGGTGTTTATTAGTACCCAGATTTTGATGATTAGGAGCTGAACTCTGAAGGTTGGAGTAAATATATTATTTATTTAGTGTTATTATGTATATTTCACATTATCAATATCATAACCCTAGCAAGATATGTATCACAAACATACATATATCTTGTGTTACATGTTTCATAAGTTTAAAAAAAAAAACATTATGATCAAATTTATTTGAAAGAATAGTTAAAAACACAATTATTTAAGTAGATTTTGTTATATCCGCACTTACGACTGTGCCAATGTTATAACTGCAAGTCATACTGTGCGGTCAGCAAATAACGTTCGCTACTGTTCAACTGCGTATGCTCTCCAACGAATGGTCTGCAACGAATGCTCTGAATATTCTCTGTATTCTCAGCAATGGATGCTTTCCAAACGGATGGTCTGCACTGAATGCTCTGCCACGGATGCTCTCCAATGAATGATCTGCACCGACTGCTCTCCAATGAATGGTCTGCAAGCGGATGCTCTCCAAACGAATGGTCTGTAACGATCTATTTCTACAGTTCGCTAAAGTTCAATTCCCACGATGTTCTTTCAGGCTGGCTGCTACAAAACAGTTCACAATGGGCCTACTTTAGCCCCAGTCCAGTGTAGCTGTACACAAACTCTTCGTAGTAAGCACTGCGACTGCCGTCAGCTATCTCCTACTGGAATTGAACAGTAACTACTGTAGATGCACTCCATACTGTCTGCTACTCGCTACTGCTCTCTATGTTACACTGCTTGATGTTACCCAGTCTTCTTATCGCCCTCTGACAACTGCAACGATCAATCAATGCACTGACCAATAAGGTAATATCTCTTATCTAGAAACATTTGTAATTAGCAAATATTTCTAGGAATTGTTGATCACCATTACGTCAATGCACTAATTAAATTCCTCAGCTATCAGAGCGCGATATAAAAACAGCCTTACGAATAAATTCTAGTTTTTTCTGGAGTGCACAAACATGTCTGCCATTTTACAAAACACTACAGATTTTTAAATGCAACTTTGTAAAATATAAAAAAAGATTATTATTATTTTTTTAAAAAGAGAACAGGGTAGGGAAAGATTTAAAAACTCTCTCCTTTTTAAAGAAAACTCTCTTTGTTTTATAAAGTAAAAATAAGTTAGGCGAATAAATGGGTAAAAATAAATCTTAGTAGAAATCGAAAATAAAAAGATTAGATTAAAGCAAATGTAAAAATCAATTAAATAAAACGAAATGTAAATATAATTAAAAACCAGATTTAAGTTATGATCAAAATTAAAAATAATGATAAGAAATTAAAACAATGGAAGAGAAAAAGTATATAACATCGCTATGGCCTATTGTTATTTAGTCTGGTCTTCAATCAGTCTACAATCTGTAATTTAGTCTGACCTGCATTTTGTGATTGAATTATCCTACTCTTCATTTTGTGATAGAATTGGTCGGGTCTTCAATCGGTAATTCAGCTGGGTCTGCAATCTGTTAGATCATTCTGCTCGAGTCTGCAAATCAGTCTAGTCTTCGATCTGTAATTCAATCTGGTCTGCATTTTGTGATTGAGTTATTCAGCTTTTCTGCTCTTGAGTCTGTGAAACGTTCTGGCCTTTATTTGGTGATTGAACTAATCCAGTTTTCATTCCAATATTGATTCAGTTTGGATTATTATTATTCAGTTTGGATAGAATGCAGACTGTTTTTCATTGAGAATCCAAACAACCAGAAATCCAGATATTCGGAAACTTCAAATGCAGTATTAAACGTCAATTACTGCTGTCATCAATATCAATGCAGAATCTGCAGAAGTCATAGGAGTGTTTGACAACTTCAGGCCCCAATGTCCTCTGCTAAAATCAACTGTACTCACCTGGAGCCAACACCCAGAACAAATACCTAAACCCTAAAGGAGATGCTGCTGCATACTCTCCCTCTCCCATTGTTGAGCCAAAGAAATAAAGACAAGCCCTGGAACCATCAATGGAATCAAAAGGCCAACTGGCTGGAAAATACACACAAATAAAAAACCTAGGTAAAGATATTGCAAATAACTAACTAAAATGAACTTTAATGAAGGACTATTATAACTATAGTCTAAAATCATCATTTATATTTTCTTATATAAAAATTTATTGTTATATTATGTTAAGTGTATATGTGTGTGTAAATAAATGATAATGTTGCTTGTTATTTGGTCTGTTCTCTCTCTCTCTTGTCACTGCATCATCATTAATTTCCAAGTTATAAATGTTATATGTGTTAACTTAAATGTGCTGAACTCTGATTAAGAGTATGAGTTAGCCTGGGATATGTCAAGGACTGGATAGTGTGCCTGTCGTCCGAAGTATGCTAACTATATGACATATGGTTGGCTGGCGCCTGAGATTGATCCTCAAAAGAAATAAAATGTTATGGATGGCAGGGGTTGGATTCCAGCAGTCGAACTGAGCCACAGTCTGGAAATGTGATCGTGTTGCTTTGTAGAGCTCGATCTGGCCGTGGGTATTGTGGATGGCTATGATATCAATGGTATTCTCTCCTCTGCTTGAAGGGCCAATCTGTCCTCATAATATTAAAGATTTAAAATAATAATTACCAAGAAGTTAAATATTAAACTTAGTTAAAAGCCAAAAGATATAAAAGGTTACATGATTAAAGATATTTAACCCTAGTTAATATGAAAAATAACTTCGGAGGGAGCATATTTAAATATATAGTCATATATTGTATATCATAGGCATATTATCAAACATCTATTGATCAATATATTATGAATAAAGCAAACTTGATATTTGTTTATTTATTCAGCGTATGGATTTACAGTATATTATTTATTTAGTATTAATATGTTTATTTCACATTATAAACATAAATACCAGCATATTTAAAGGTATAATCACATATTATAAGTCATAGACATATCATCATTAATCATTATATTGTGAATACATCAAACTTAATACTTATTTATCTAATGGTGAATTTAGACAGCTTAACGATTAATAAAATATCATAAAGAACCTATAGATATTTCATCTAGAAAACAGATTCATTAATGACTTCATTAAATTCTTCAATTTTGCCACTAAGCCATAAATCTGATAGTTTAATAATAGTGTGGGGTTCATAGTTTTTATTTTCCCACAACAATAAAAATAAGGGGCTGATAAATTCCATTTATCAACAAGCAGACCATAAGTTATCCTGAATCTGTTGATGAGACTCCTATTGTATCAAAAAAAAATCAAATCCAGATGGCTTTATTACTGAATCCGGAAAAAGGAATTTATTTAAAATCTTGTAAGAATACTATTTTTTATGCTATAATTCTTCAATTGTAGATTCTTAAGTTAGTTTTAAGTCTGATCTGATTAACTGTTTTTATATATTTTCTTTGAGGCAATTTCTCTTCTGATATTTAGTAGAAGAATATATAAAAAATAGAAAACAACTTTTCTATTTCTATGTCAGGAAAAAATCTCTTTTGAAATAGAAAAGTTTCTCAATAAAGATAAAAAGTTGGAAATGTTGTTGAAAGATTGGGATAATAAATAATAAATTACTATAGAAATATTTTAGTGAACAACAGAAAAACTTAAAGCAATGCATAAAAATTATTACAAAAAAAAAGCATACAGAATATTAATAATTAAAAATATATTAAGTATAGAAGAATAGTTTGCCATGACAATTTCAAAATGACAAAGGCAAACTTGTATTCAGTTGGCATCTAATAACTTCTAAATTAACAATTTTAAAAAAGGTTTTAACTAAAGATCTATATAAAATAAAACACATAAAAATTACAAAAAAAAAAATGTTTCCATAAGTAACCAGTCCAATTCACTTATCTAATTAAATTTCCAAACATAAGTCTTTACTAAATAGAAAGGTAAAAGTTAATGCTAAATCATGGGTTTAGCATCTTCAAGAAAAAAATTTTCAATGATGAAAACTGCATTGCATAACAGATAAATGTCAATAGTTAGCACATTGTTATTTATCTAATCAACTTAGATTAACTTGGGACCTTTACTAACTAACAATAACTATTAAAACAGGCAAAACTCTCCATACAGTAGTGCCACTCAGTACCAACCAGAATAATCAATGTGCTAGCATAAGAAATAGTGATCATGTGATGTTTGACAATAACTATATCTATCTGTTTATTGAACTATAATTAGATGACAAACTGATTAGCTATGATGCTTGGCTTACATAAAAATTCTGTTACTTGGAAAAATGTCCAAATAACATATGGATTTGAATTTTAAAACTTGAGTAAACATGCTAATTACTATACCACAAGTCTTTTGTTTAATAAATAAATATTTTATTAATAGTATTTTTAGTGAATATGCAGAGTATACATATTAGTTCGCATAATAAAAATAATTTTTTTAATAACCAGATCAAGAAAACATTGACAATAATTTCTAATAAACTAACTTTTTCTCCTATTGATACCCACTTTGTTTTGATCTCTACATATGGCAGTTAGTTGATTTTCAATAAAAGTTCATTTCCTCATTTTTCCAAAAATGATAAAACTCAAAAAGTTTATTAAAGAAAAATATATTTTTTCATTTACCTTTATCTTGGTTTTAGTTTTCAATTCTTTAATTTATCATTTTTTAAATTCTACAATAATTTTTCACCATCTTTTTCCCCCAACAATCGAATGTGTTTTTGACACTTTTGATAATATCCATTTCTGATCCTGATGAATTTTAGTTTGATGTTCTGAAAATATGTTAATCATCTTACCACGTTTGACCAATTCTTCAAGCTTTTTAATAATTAGAAATTTTTCCTATTGTTGGAAAATTATCTCTAATCCACATCTTTATCTATATAAACAGGCATACTTTCTAAAGTTACGTCATCAATTCCTGCTCTTCCTTATTCACTTTGATTATTCTTAAGAATAATTAGATTTTAAAAAATTTATGTAATCTAATTATTGCTGTTGCATTTTTATAAATATTCTTCAGAATATGACAATAACCTGGGTCTATACCTTGATGATCCAATATTAATCACTTAAGAAATGCTTATAGAATCAAATGCCTTTTCATAATCTACAAATCCAAAGCATACTGGCAATTCATATTCATTGGTCCTTTCTATAATTTCTCTCAATACTTGGATATGATCTACTGTACTAAAACCACTTTTAAATCCAGCTTGTTCTCTTGGTTGGTGGAAATCCAATGTTCTCCATAGACGAGTTGTAATTATCAGTAAAAATTTTGTATAAAACTGATAAAAGGCTGATAGATCTGTAATTTCTAATATCTTCTTTATCACCTTTTTTAAATATTAGTATTAATATACATTCTTCCAATCATCCGGTACATCTTTATCATTTAGACATTTTATACATAACTTTGCTAAAAAAATTATATTTCTTCACTGCTTCTTTTAATATATTAATTATAATTCCATCATTACCTGGAGCTTTTCCTTTCTTCATAAATTTAATTGCATGTCTCACTTCTTCATTTAAAATTCTGGGCAATTCTGAAAATATAATAGATGTAGAAAGTACTTGTTCTTTATTACTATATAATTCTTGCTAGAAATCTTCTACCTATTTCATGATGACATTTCTCTTTTTAAAAATAGTTCCATTTTTTTTTCTTATTGCAGATATATATTTCCTACCAATATCAAAATGTTGTTTTACACTCTTGAGACTTTTATTCTCTTCTACAGCTTTCTTTGCTAGTTCACAGTTATACTTGCTTATATCATTATCAATTCTTTTCCATACCATAATCTTTTTAAATTTATCATTTTTGTATATCTTCATATTCCTTCTTTTCTTCATAAATTCTCTAGTCTCAGTATTAGTCAACTGCTGCTTTTACCTACCAGCTATCTTTATTGCAGTTTTTAAAAATGCATCAAATCATTTTCTTATTAATTTCATTCAAATCTAAATCATGTTCAAAATCTGCTAATACTTGAAACCGATTGCAAGTTCTAATTTATATTCATTAGAATGTTTCTGAAAATTAGGAATATCAACTATAAATATTGTTTTCATTAACAATTTTTGTCTCTCTAGTTTAGTATTAACATGCACCTTACATCTTACTAATCGATGATCACTTCCTGTATTAAATTTATTAAGAACATTACAATCTTGAAATATATATTTTCTGTTAGTTAAAATATAATCCAATTCTGCTGTACCTTCATTTGGATGCTTCCATGTCCATTTCCTTTTAACATTTTTCTTAAATAAAAAATTCATAATATAAAGTTTTTCTTTAAACTCCACAAGTCTATGTCCTCTCTCATTTCTATTATCATAATCAAAATTTCCTACAGCACTTTCACTTTTCATTTGCTTACCAATTCTAGCATTAAAGTCTCCCATAACAATTTTAAAATGCTGTTTACTTACGGTTAAGTCGTAAATGATGTTTTCCTGAAGGTTTATTATAACATTTTAGATGCGATAATGTTGGATTATTTCCATCATCTATCATTAAATGTTGAAAATCTAAAAAAATTTAACTTTATTTAAACTTTTCCAAATACAAACAATTGTTAATAATAGCACACAAAGACAACGCAGGTTAGTAGATTACACAACATTTTAAATAGTATTATTCTCAGTAATTTTTCAGATATTGCTAGCCTGATCAGTGACAATGCTAGCACAAGAGTCAAAGTTACATCTTTAGATTCTTGAATATCAAATTTTAAGGCAATGCTCTAACTAACTGAGCTACACAGGTTAATAGATTATACAACATGTCCAGTGGTATTATTCTCTACTCTTCAGATGTTGTTGATCTGGCCAAAAACAATGTTAGCATAAGAATCAAACTTACATTTTTATTTTCTTGCATATTGAGTTTTAAGGCAATGCTCTAACCACCTAGAGCATTGCATTAAAATTCACCATTCAAGAATCTAAAAGTGTAAGTTTGACGCCTATGCTGGCATTGTCACTGATAAGGCCAGCAACATCTGAAGATTGAAGAATAATACCACTCAAAACGTTATGTAATCTACTAACCTATGTTATTCTTATGTGTTACTATTAACAGTTGTTTGTATTTGGAAAAGTTTAAATACAGTTTAAAATTTACTAAACATTGAACATTTAATGAGAGATAATAGTAATAGACCAACATATCACAAATCATAAATACTTTCATTTAAGCTTTTATGTCGCTTGTTTTGCATATGAAATAACTTTAGAAAGCTACTCATATTATTAATGTTTTAGCATGTCTTGTGTAGTTTGGTGCAATTGTAGACTAGAAGACTCTGGAGTTTAAGGTCTACAGATTATGCCCAGTTTAGTCATTTCCAATGCTTAAAGTTCTTATATAACTACCAAGCAATAAAGACATTTAATTATTTATTTGTTTTTAATATTTTAATATTATTTAGCACTTCATTTTATTCTCTGCTAAACATTACCAGAAAAAAGATAAAAAACTGAATCTGCCTCAGCTATCAGAAATACAACAAACACTGTGAAAAATGAACTCATTATATATTAGAAAAGAATTAATAAATCTTGACTCAGAAATAGATCCATTAACTCTCTATCAGAAAACTATTAGTATATATTTACTTATAGAAACATCTAACTTTAATAGCGACTTCATTCTTATTTATAATTTTATTTGTAATAGCTGGGAAGATATACTTTGACAATTATTCCATCATAACATTACCCCCATCCCTCCATCAAAATAAAATACTATGCAGCTAAAACTTTGATATGACAAAATCCTGATATCTAGTCATAGTGAAAATTTGAAATTCTTTATTGACATTTTTTATTTATTCACCAAAAAGCACAATCAAACACGCTTAATAAACATAATACCTCACTTTTTTATATTCTTTTTTCTTATATGATTTTCAAATTCACTTACTTAAAATGTTTAGATGCCAATCTAATTCAATTACAATGTTGTTGTTTTTTTCATTTGTTCATTGATGATATTTTTTAAGTACTATTTTCACTATGAGACAAACTTTTTACTAAGATTTATCAAAACTTTAAATATTCTTTTTATTTATAGAAAGTAAAAATAAATTATTTCAGATTTAAAAAAACTCCTATTTACAACAACAACAACAACAACAACAATAATGACAAAAAGATGAATGACATTTATGAATTCATAGGCTAATAAAATTTACATTTACTTTTATTTATAAAATAAATAATAATGACAAATTTGTAGTTCATATTAATAATAGACTACAACAACAAAAAAAAAAACGTTTATCAGTACAAAAATAAAATTCCCATTTTTGAGAAACATTATAACTTATAAAAATGGGTTATTAATTATAAATAAAGTGTGTTTTATAAGTGATCAAATTTTAAATATTTTTTCAAAGTCTGTGGAATTTCGAGTATTTCTATTTGGGATAAAAGTTTTTTACCTAATAATTTTCGAATACTGATGGTACATAACAGCTGCAAACTTCTTGGATGCTGGCTATAAAACTTAATAGCATCAAATAAATCTTGATTTCTTTTCATATAGCAATTATGCAGTTTTTCTTGTATTAAATTTTTCCACTCATTTAATGGTTGAAGCTCAGTTTCTGCTAAATTGTACCCTGCTTCAAGAAGTAAAAATGGTATAGTCTTATCAATGTAATGAGAAGGATGAATAGATGATTGAATAGATAAAAAAAATAATGATGGAGTATCTGGAACTTTCAAAGTACAATTGGCTTTAATTAAAATCCGAACAATGTCAATTTGTTGCTGATGAACAGCAATATGTAATGGAGTTCTATTTAGAACATCACAAGCATCTAAATCACTCCCATTAGAAATCAAAAGTTTAACAATTTCAGTGCAATCCATTCTACAAGCTATATGTAATGGTATTTGTCCAAACATGTTTACTTGATTGATGTTACACCGACCAGTTAAAATGAGGAGCTCTGTCATTTCTTGAGAACGCAATGAACTCACCAAATGTAACGCAGTATTTCCCTCTTTATCAGTCATATTTACATCACAATTATACTTAAGTAATACTTTTAATACATCCATTAAATTGGAATTAATGGCATCAATAACTGCTGGAAGACTTAATCGATGAAGACATTCATTTAAATCAATTCCACACTTTAACAGAATTTCTAAAATCTCTGCATTTTTTACTTCTAAAGCCCATAACAACACATCAAAAGAATGTACATCTGCACCATTTTCTATAAGCATGTTAACAACTTCAGGATTTTCAGCTCTGACAGCATAAAATAAAGGAGGAGCACCCTCTTCATCATCCAAAGCATTAACATCACAGCCGCCACTAATTAAATGCTGGACAACAGCTGGGTTACAATCTCCAAAGATTATGACACAGTGTAATGGTGTATGGCCATCTCCATCTTTAATATCTAATTGGCACTGGGAATGAACAAGCAGCTCAACAATATCAGCATTGCCATTATTGCAAGCTATATGAAGAGGGGTGCTTTTATCACAGTCTTTAGCATTTACATCGGCACCTTTATCTATGAGTAATTGTACAATATTTGGATCAGTCTGACTAGCTGCTAATAATGGAGTAGCTAACTTACTGTTAACCAAATCAATTTCACAACCAGCTTCTACTAAGGCAGAGGCAATGCTGTAATAACCTTTGACACAAGATATATGTAAAGCAGTGTTTCCATTGGAATCTATTTCATTGAGATCTTGACCTTCATTCATTAATACAAGAATGGCTGACAAATTATTATTACCACTTGCACAATGTAATGGATGACTACAGCTTTTTTTACCTTTCCAAACATCACAAGTTTCATGCAGTTCATCATCATTATCACTTTCATCCTCTTCTTCCTCCTCATAACCATCATCTTCACTATCATTATATTTGTTGCCATCTGATGAAACTTCAGCCATTTTAGACTTCTTTGAAGATCATTTGCAGTCTGTAATTTTAGAAAAAAAAAAGTATAAATGAATCACCTTAATTAATAATAACATATTCAATTGACTAAAAAGAAAATCAAAAAATAATGGAAATTATTAATGATTGTGACTACAAGTAAAAGTAGCTAATCAATCAAGACATGTTATAGCACAAATTGAATAATTTTTCCACTTGCTGCTATGAATTATAAACAACTCTCAATAATTACATTATTGTTTATATTCTGAAATCTCATGAGAAGAGAGAATATGAAAGGCATTAACTCTACTGAAATTCATAGAAGAATGGTAGCATGGTGATATAAGCCAGAGAAAAAATTATAAATAGGGAGAAAGATTTAAATTTGTCAAAAAACAAAGATTGGAGAACTTTGATACTACTAAAATGAAAATATTAAAATTAGATAAAAAAATTTAATGCAGCAAATAGAAAATAAATTACCTTTCCATTTTTTGATTTTCTCATATTATTATTGCTTATATTTTCTAAGATTTAAAAAAAAAAAAAACATTTATAATCAAAACAAAAAAATCTTAAAAAAATATACTTTTATACTTTTAAATTATTTTAATAATCCTAAATATTAAAAATCAATTTTACATGATAAATCATAACTTAATAATAAAATAAAACTGATGCTAAAAATTTTTATTATTAATTTTAAAGCAATGTTTATTGATTATAGTAGGAAAAAACATTTAGATAGAATAATTATTTGTTACAATATTAAATATGATCTATATATACATACAATATTCATAATCATTATAAAGATAATAACATGTATAATTTATTTAGTTAAATAACATTTAAAAAAAATAAAATGATAAAAACCAAAGAATAAACTTTGTGAAAGATATTAGAAACTAAAACATTTTGTACATTATGTGAATATCAAGGATTTATTTTAAAAATGCAATGAATCGAGTAGAACATGTATGTAAGAAAGGGCAATTTAAAATAAAATAATCTTTGTTGTGTAAGGAACAGATCATATTTATATTTGCAAAATTTTTTTTATAAGAAAAAAAATTAGCACGTAAAACATAAATTTTAGTTAGAAAGACAAATATTTGAGTTATATGGATTAATAGTTGAATTTTTATTTATCTGTTATTAAACAATAGAATTGAAATATACTTTTAAAATCTGTAATATTAGTTATTTCATAGGATTCCCAATACATGAATTTTTTTTTAGGAAAAATAGTAAGATCTGATTAAGGATATCTAAAAACTGTACTTTGGTATTAGAGCTGCAATATAGGGGAGATAGGAGACCCTTCAACACCCACAATAAATGTGTAATGTCGCGATGACGTCAAATTGAAAGGAAATAAACCCTGCAAGTATGTGTTTTTATCTTTAGCAATGTGATCTTTTTTTTGTAATCCTTGGACATTTTCAATTATTGTCCAGATTTCTTTCTGCCATGCTTAACGATATATATAAAAAAAGGTTCTGCCAGGATAAAAACCTAATAAAAGTCTCATAATTAATATATATTCTTTTTGTGTGTATGTGATTTGTGTTTTTTTGGTTTAAGTTGTTTATAAAAAAAAATACGTTTATTAGTATTTCTGTTGAAAATCCTAGCATACTCTGCAATCATGTACTATATTTTTGGAGGAAAATTTTTTAGTAGAGATCTCCATTTTCTGTGGTAATATTAAATATTTTGCTTCAAGGCAACAATTCCTGTTATATATTACATGGTAAATATTGTACGAGTATAAACAATGAGGATTGCCAATTCCTCAACAAGCTTTATGATAAATTATAATTATGATAAATGCTTAGCATTTATCATAAAGCTTGTTGAGGAATTGGCAATCCTCATTGTTTATAACTTACAAGCTTAAGAGAATAGGGTCATGTGATCTATGACTCTTATTTTGACTATTGTATAAGTATACTTAATATGTTTTTATAAATATTATTTAAAAGCCAAAATCATTTACTGTTTGTTTAGTAACAATTTTGTATAATGGCGTCATTTCATTAAGATCACAAATCACTTTTTTAATAAATATTATTTCAAAATCAAAATCATTTACTGCTTGTTTAGTGCATATTTAAACTAACAATTTTTTTGTGGAATGCCATCAATTCATTAAGATTGCAAATCACATTTTTTTTTTTTAAATGTCATTCTTAAAAGTTGTTAGTGTTCAAGTTATACATATTTGAATGTCTTGTTCAAAATTATACATTTCTTATTGAAAATGATAAATGTTTATTATGTTTTTACTTTTAGTCCTGCAAAACGGAGCATGTATTAGACCTACTGCACCTGTTCACATTTATATCAACCTCCTGATAACTTTGTTAATCTTGCCAAAATAGTACCCTAAAAACATAATTGTATTCTTAATGAATTTATTTTTTATCAATGGAAATATGTCAGCAGGAATAATAGCAATAAACCTTCACAATTCAAGAATGAATTTGTTAATCTTATCATATAATTAAATGCATTTTTGTAAATAGAAAATATGAATAGAATATAATGAGACCATTGCAAATGGAGATTATAATATATTGGACTATTTCCATCATCTATCATTAAATGCTGAATGTCTATAAAATGTTAAACTTTATTTAAACTTTTCAAATACAAACAACTATTAGTAATAACACAAAGAGACAACACAGATTAGTAGATTACATTTCAAATAGTATTATTGTCCATTCTTCTTCATGTGTTGCTGACTTGACCAGTGATAATACTAGCATAGGAGTGCACCTTTAGATTCTTGAATATCAAATTTTAAGACAACACACTAACCAACTGAGCTAATCTGTCAAAGGCAACAGTCGGTAGAAATTTCATATACTTAACTATGAGGTTGGTTCAAATCCTCCTGATTCCTCCAATTTTTTTAATACTTGTTTCTAGGAGCAAAGTTAATTAGAGGCTTCCAGACATTAACTATGGGCAGCATACTGAGTTGACCTATAGGATTATTTATCATTGTCATATGATTCTCTCTATCCGATATTTTTGTATTTTCCCAATCAAACTTATGTTCATTAGTACATATATGGCCTGCCAATTTTTCTAACCATTAGTTTGTGTTCTTTTAATCACTGTTCAACAGAGTAATCTCATCAATATACTTTTTTCCATATTCACATGATAGTCATGCAGTTTTGTTTTTCAGTATTACAAGTTTAGGCTTTAATAAAAGGTAAGAATTCTTTGAAGTGTGATATGGCTTTGGAAACCTGTTCTGTTATATTGACAGATTTTCCCTAATTTATTTGCCATTCCCATGTAGGGATATACTACAATCCCAATAATTGTTTTTTCTTTTGATCTCCTTTTGTTGTCTATTAAAGGTTTTCTTGATCTTTTCATTTTCCAAATCACTGGTTTCCTAACAAACTTTCTTTACTTTGTTCCATAGTAGTATAATTTCATGTTTTGTTTCTAGTGTAATTGGATGTATACACCAAATACTCACCAGTGTATGTTGATTACCTATAAGCTGTTGTTTTGACTTTGCTATGCAAAAGTCTTGTCACAAGAACACTTATGAATGCCAATTTTTGTTCTAATTTTGATTCCATTGTGAATTTAATTGAAGGGAATATATTGTTGATATATGTCCAGAATGACTAATCATTCTTCAGCATGTGGTAATACAACAAATGTATCAATAGGGGAACAATACTTTAGACAGAAATGGAATAGTATTTATGGCTGTGATTCAAACTCTTCCATATAAATGTTGCTAAGAAAGGATGAGTAGTGAGCCCATGGCCGATCCTTGATTTTGTTTGGAAGAATTCTGAGTTTGTATTGAAAGAATATTGTTACACAGAAAGTTGATAGTTTCATTATACTATCAATAGGTAGTTGTTCTGTAGATTATCATCATCATTTAACCTTTTCCTTACAACAATGCTTCACCACATGGTAAATTTGTAAACAAACTTTTCTTGTCAAAGCTTATCAATAGATCAATTCTTTCAATTCCCATGCTCCTGATTCATTCTACAAAGTGCTTCAAATCTCTGAAGGATTGTATCCTATAGGCCAAAGGATTAAAAAATTTGAGGGCAAATTTTGACATTGGTAAATTTCTAAATTAACAATAGGTTGTAATGGAACATTGTCTTTACAGATTTTAGATAATCCATAAAGATAAAGAATTTTGCTAACATGATGTTAATTTCATTTTTTCTGAATCACTGGAATACCTGCAATATTTCTGAAGTAATGTTTGTAACTTTACTTCTGTACTTGAAATTGGATTTTTTACCACATTTTTTATATTGGCTAGCTGTAAGGAGTTCTTATATTTGGTTATCATAAACATTTGTATCCATTACAACTGCAGTGTTAACTTTGTCAGCAAAGAGAATGGTTATAGAAATATCCCATATTTGAGAGATTTAATAGCTTTCCTCTCATTACATGAAATATTTGATTTCTGCTTTTGATGTCTCTCAGCTGTTCTTTTAATTCTCCAGTGTAATTCTGCTGTTCTTTCATATGCAATTTTTGGGTGATTTCCTCAATGTCTTCCATTATATCCAATAATGGGACAGTAGACGGTGTAATGGCAAAGTTTAAATCTTTTCCAAGAACAGATAATTCAGCATCTGTAAGATGTTTAAAGCTAAGATTTTTAATTGATGAAGAATATGACTTTTGCTGAGCCCATATACATTTACAAGCTTTTTCTTCTGACATTCCTTTATTCTTCCATATAATTTACAATATGATCTTCTCACTTCTTAACAAACTCTTGTGAAGTCTTCATCAATAAGTTTATTTCTTGGAAAACATTCCACATTTCTGTTGGGATGCAAGGTTTGATGAAAATCTTTGAGCATTTATTATTTCAATAGGGTGTCATTTGCTCTCTGAATAATCTTCTCTACTCTCTTGGAGTGATAGATTTTAATTGCAAATTCTTAGGAACAATGCTTTCAGATTTACATTTATATAGGTAATGTTAAATGATTTTCTACTTTGGCAAGTTTTAGATATAATTTTTTATAAAATCTAAATTTCAACATTCTACATTTAATGATAAATTATGGAAATAGTCCAACACATTATAATATTTAAAATACCACCATCACAAATCTTCAAGCATTGTAAATGGAATTTTTTGCATTTTCTTTATACTTATGAAAGCTAAATTTTTTATTTTAGATTAATTTTTTAATGAAGAAATAAGGTCAGTTTAATGTGTATAATATGTGATTCTAGGATAAACCAAAATATTTATAATAAAAACTTTAGCATATATTGAAAAATAGCTTTTGAAGAATGCATTAATAATTTCTCCTATCGAGGAGTCAGTTTTTAATTGTAAATCTTAATATGTTCAACGAAAGATGGATTGTGAAGCTCAAAAACTTATATCACCTGTGAGACTACTCTAAGGTGAAGATGTATCTTTATGAAAGGTTATGCATTATTCTCTAGAATAATTATCTAAAATTTAAAACAACTGAGGAAAAAAAAATTTGAATTCAGTAAAATAATTAAATGATCCATACAAGTTATGTATGTAATTAACTGATTGAAAAATAATAATATACATATTGGACCCAATCTTCAAAAGTAGACAAGGTAATCAGAAGAAACACTTGTGGAATGTGATTGTAATTAAAGAACCCAGAAAATATTTTACTAGTTAAGATTATGTGAACTTGCCTACTTAAAAGCAATATATATATATATATTACAAATCGATGTTTGTATTTCTTCAAAATAATATATGTAAATTTATAAATAAATATTAGAAAATACAGTATTTAAAAGGTGTATTTTTATATTGGACTATTTCCATCATCTAATATGTGTGTTGAATGTCTTTAGAAAAGTTTAATTTTTAGTTAAATATTCCAAATGCATTCAACTGTTAGTAATATCACAGCAAACAGGTTAGTATATGCACCAACTGTTAGTAATATCACAGCAAACAAATGTTAATAATATCACAGCAAACAGGTTAGTATATGCACTAACTGTTAGTAATATCACAGCAAACAGGTTAGTATACGCACGTTTCGAGAGGTATTTTTTCTCCCCTCTTTTTCAGGTGTTGCTGGCCTGACCAGTGACAGTACTAGCATGGGATTCGAACCTGGGTTCTTAGATTCTTGATTATTGAAATTTAAGGTAACGCTCTAACCAACTGAGCCATCCTGCCAAAGGCAACAGTATGTAGTAATTTCATATACTTATCTATGAGGTTCCTCCTGATTTCTCCACTTCTTCCTCAGAGCAAAGTTGATTAGTGATTTCCATACATTATGTATAGTCACACTAGGTTGGCTTATGGGATTTTTTGCCATTGTCATGTGAGCAGCTTCTTTAAATTTTCTTCTTTGTACCTTTTCTTCTTTATCCAATATTTTTGTATTTTCCCAATTGAACGTATGTTCATTGGTCCATACATAGTCTGCTACTTTAGACACATCTATTTTCTCTCTTCTAATCATCAGTTTATGTTCTACCAAGCGCTTTTGAATGGGATGGCTGGTCTCACCAATATATGTTCTTCCACATTCACATGGTATTTCATAGATGCAATTCTTTCTTTGCAGCATTTCAAGTTTAGGCTTTGTAGATGTTAGAATTCCTCATAGTGTGGTATGGCTCTGGAAAGCTGTTCTGATGTTATACTGATTGCAGATTTTCCTTAATTTGTCTATTTTTGGAATGTATGGATACACTACAGTACCAATAATTGTCTCTTCTCTTGATGGTTCTTTTTGTTGTCTATTTAATGTTTTCTTAATAACAGCTGATGGATAACCATTTTTCTTAAGAGTTTGTTCTATATAGATCTTTTCTTTTTCCAAATCACCAGTTTCTGAACAAACTTCTTTTGCTCTGTTCCACAGCGATAGTATAACTCCATGTTTTGTATTTCTGGTGTGATTAGATGTATAGGCTAGATATTTTCCTGTATGTGTAGGTTTTCGGTAAACTGTAGTTTTGATTTTGCCATGAGGAAGTCTTGTCACAAGAACATCTAAGAATGCCAATTTTTGTTCTTGTTCTATTGTAAATTTAATTAGAGGGGATATGTTGTTGATGTCTGTCCAGAAAGTTTGTAGCAATGCTTCACCATGTGGCCATACAACAAATGTATCATCCACATAGCGAAGCCAAATTTTAGATGGATAAGGAGTAGTTTTTATGGCTGTGGTTTCAAGTTCTTCCATGTAAATATTGCTAATCAGGGGAGACAATGGTGAGCCCATAGCAATTCCTTGATTTTGTTGGAAGAATTCTGTGTTATATTGAAAGTAGGTTGTTTTTTTACAGAAAGTTAATAGTTCCATTACGCTATCAATAGGAAGAGCTGTTCTGGCTTGTAAACTATTATCATCATTTAACCTTTTCCTTACAATAGACAATGCTTCTTCACACGGTACATTTGTGAATAAACTTTCCACATCAAAGCTTACCAGTAAGTCAGTTCTTTCAATTTTCATGTTCTTGATTAATTCTACAAAGTGTCTAGAATCCTTGACAAATGATTGGGTCTTGCATGCCAAAGGACTTAGAACTTTGAGAAGAAATCTTGCCAAATTCTGGCAAGGTTAATCTCTAGAACTAACAATAGGTCGTAATGGAACATGATCCTTATGGATTTTAGATAGACCATAAAGATGAGGAATTTTGCTGAAATATGATGTTATTTTACTCTTTTCTGAATCAGTGAAGTACTTGTGATGCTTTCTGAGTAATGCTTGTAACTTTGTTTCCGTACTTGGTATCGGATCTTTTGCCATTTTTTTATATTGGCCAGCAACTATTGCATTGCCTTTGTCAGCAGGGAGAATAATTATAGATTTATCTGCATTGAGAGATTTAATTGCTTTCCTCTCCCCATAGGATATGTTTGACTGCAATTTTTGTTGCTTGTCAAGTGTTCTTTTTATTCTCCAGCACAATTCTGCTGCTTCTTCTAAAGGCAATTTTTGAGTGACTTCCTCAGTGGCTGCCATTATATCTAATAAGGAGATATTAGATGGTGTTACAGCAAAGTTTAATCCTCTTTCAAGAACAGAAATTTCAGTATCTGTTAGATGTTTAGAGCTTAGATTTTTAATAGATGAAGCTGTTACATTGCTTGGTATATTATGATTTTTGATATACCCATGTAGGTTAGCAAGTTTCTTCTTTTGACATTCTTTTATTTTTCCCTGTAATATAGAATACGATTTTCTTACTGCTTGAAAAACTCTCGTGTAGTCATCGTCAGCAAGTTTATTTTTTAGAAGACATTCTACATTATTAATTGAATGCATTGTTTGATACTTAGAAAACCTTTGAGCATTTATTCTTTCTCTTAACAGAGCTTCACTTGCTCTCTGGGTAATTTTCTCAGCTCTCTGAGAGTGAATTGGAGGTTTTAGTTGCAAACCTTTAGGAATTATCCCTTCCGATTTACATTTACATAGGAAAGTTAAATAATTTTCTACTTTGGCCAGCTTTAGACATAGTTTTTCATAATGTCTAAAGTTTAATATAGTATCTGGTCCATACCGAATACTTAGTGTTTTTCTGAAGCTTTGTGATGATGGTGTTCTAGCTGTATTTTTATATTGGACTATTTCCATCATCTAATATGTGTGTTGAATGTCTTTAGAAAAGTTTAATTTTTAGTTAAATATTCTAAATGCATTCAACTGTTAGTAATATTACAGCAAACAGGTTAGTATACGCAGGATGGCTCAGTTGGTTAGAGCGTTACCTTAAATTTCAATAATCAAGAATCTAAGGACCCAGGTTCGAATCCCATGCTAGTACTGTCACTGGTCAGGCCAGCAACACCTGAAGAAGAGAAGAGAAAAATACCTCTCGAAACGTTGTGCGTATACTAACCTGTTTGTTTGTGATATTACTAACAGTTAGTGCATATACTAACCTGTTTGCTGTGATATTATTAACATTTGTTTGCTGTGATATTACTGACAGTTGGTGCATATACTAACCTGTTTGCTGTGATATTACTAACAGTTGAATGCATTTGGAATATTTAACTAAAAATTAAACTTTTCTAAAGACATTCAACACACATATTAGATGATGGAAATAGTCCAATATAAAAATACAGCTAGAACACCATCATCACAAACCTTCAGAAAAACACAGTATTTAAAAGTTTATAAAAATATATCTATAACCGTCGCTTAGAAGCGCTTTTCAACTATCTTTGTAGTTTTTGTCTACTAATACTTTAAAATGTCAGCTTTCCCATAATTCCATGATGTCAACTTTCCCATAATTTTGTATATTTGTATTTTCTAATATTTATTTATAAATTTACACACACACACATATATAGCAAAGTTAAAGAAATATTGTGTTATTAGAGCAATTCTAGAAATGTAGCTATAAGAACTAAGTTGAAGGCATAACTAAATTATTGTAAGTGGGATTATTTTGTGGATTGTCATACTAAGTCAATAAATATTTAAAATAGTATTGTAAGTGCAGAAGTAAATCTTTTTAGAAAATTGAAATGTTAAATTTTATTGAAATGTTGAATTTTATCATTTATTAGATATTTTATTATTTTTATAGAAGCCGTGACATTGAAATAGGTCTTAAACAATATCTTTTTTTCCATAAAAGCAACCACAAAAACTGAATAGATATATTTGTCTAGAAAAAAAAGTCTAATAGATCAGTGATCTTCAACCCTTGGTCCTTGGACTAGTGCCGAGCCGCAGAACATTTCTGACAGGTTCTGCCGGTCCACACGCTAGACTGGCAGGAAAGTTTGTAATAACAAAATAATGAGTTTAAATTTTTAATTAATATAAACAATTTTTATTTATCTCCTTTTTACCAAATTAAAAAAAAAAGAAACAGAACGAAAACAAAATCTAATCAATCATACATAAATTAATTTGTTTTTCTAGTTATCACAGATGTTTATGGGGGGGGGGGGGGATAGAATTAAATTTTTTATTGCTTTTCTAAAAAAATTCAAAATTAAAAAAAAAAAGTTGTTTATTATACAAGCTCCGTATATATATAAAACTTCATCTTGTATATTTAACATTATTGTTTTGATAAGTTATAACAATTATGCTCATCTAAGGCTAAGCAGTTTACATCTTTAAGAAAATTTATTTATAGACTTCTGCCGGTCCGCAAAACCTTATCATTATTTTTACCGGTCCGCAGGTGTGAAAAGGTTGAAGACCACTGCAATAGATAAATGTAGAATAGGAATAGTGAAAATAATCCAGAATGAACAAGAGAATGGCACGTGTACCAGGATGTGTGCTGCCTACTGCGGAATTAAACTTTTGGTGCAATTTCATGTTTTATAATATTATGATTAGTATCACAATAATAAAAAAAAAAAAAAGGAAAAAGATGTTGGATAGCAAAGTGCCTGTAATTTAGATTTAATTGGGTGGGGGGGGTATGCATTAACACCCTTGGTGATAGAAGAGGATTAAGTTTTTTAGATTTATGATTAAGCTTCCAATAAATTTAACCCATATACTAGTTGTAAGGGTTAGCCAAAAATATATTAAACTTTTTAATAAAAAATAATCACGAATTATTTTTATTTAAGGGAGAAAACAGAATTGCAGATGAACTATCATAGAAAAATATCATATACATGATTATATTAATAAAAAAAAAGCAAGTTCAATTCTAACATCAAATGTATTTTAGGTATGATAATTTTGACTTACTTGCTTAGTTGCCAATTTTTCTGCAAGACTTATTTTTTTATAACTAAATGATTTTTTGTCTTAACACTCATCGTAAGTTTCAGAAATTGAAAGCTAAGTAAAGAAATCATCTTGACTCAATCTGTTCCAATATTTGAAAATACTGGTATCAGATTTAAATTTTTTATTGCCAGATGCTTTGAGAACTTTATTAGTAGGTTTATTAAGAGAATGTTTGTTTGGTATGTGAAAGTTTTTTGAAGATAAAAGATTCAATTGTGGATTCTTCTACTAATCTACACTTTAAAATTTTTTTTAATGTTAAAGTTAATTCTTTTCCAATTCATTTGAAAATGCCTATGGACAGAATTGTCATAGAAATTAGATTCCACATTAAAACTCTTGCTGGTAAGAGAAAGATGTAATAAAAAATTTGGGATAATATTCTTAAGAATGATAGTATCATGATATGGACGATAAGAATGTAGGGTAGTTTGTTTTAATTGTTCAATTTTTTTCTTCTATTAATTAATATTATTAAGAACAATCTTTGTATTTGGTGGCTAGATGAATCAAATTTGAAGTGCTAGATATAATCCTAACACAAAGATGAGACTTACTGTTCTTTATGCTACACAATTGACAAAATATAGTTGTGCATTCTATGATTTGCAATAGAAGCATTAAATAGAATAAGCTTGAATATGAGTTAAAGGTGATATATCAATAGAATGCAAGATGGGAGTGTCAGTAGGTTGAACAGTTTTCTGGAGTGTCATTTAAAATTCAGCAGTATAGGTAAATATTGATATCGCATTCATTTTTTCATAAAAATATAGAAATGACATAATTTTGCTATACTATTTCATAAAATTTTGTGATATTTAAAATTAACATGGCAGTTTTTAATGTATCCAGTTAAGCTGCAGACATAATTAAAGTCAATATTGCATATTACTAAATGGTTTTTGCAATAATTATTTTGGTCAGCATTGTAAAATTCAAGTATTAAGTATTTGTTATTAGAATAGTCTAATACTCTGCATATCAATATTTAATTTTTTCCCTTTAAAAATTGATAAAAAATTTCAATGATAATTTCATAATGGATATGATTGACAATATAAATTTTATTATTTGACTACAAGTCTAATGTATATACTTAAGCTTTAGTTGTAATTAGAGGAGATTTGAAGAGAGACTTTCAAGCTCTCTTCATGGAGTGGATGACTAAATGGAGCTTGAAAGGCTAAATTCCCTCTTAATTAAATTTTATTGTGGAATTTTATGAATGATTGTATGATAGAATTAGAAATGCTCAAATTAAAATCAATATATTATTTTACATTTGATCAATAATCTTTTCATTTTTATCAAATTGAGATGAAAAATATATTTAACAGCCTATATTAATATTATTACAAAATTCATCAAAAACATCACTTAAAACAATAATTAATCTCAGTTCTTTTTTTTAAAACTGAAGTTAACTAAACTGTTCTGGACATTAAATAAATTATCAGTTATTATTAGATAGAACTTTATAAGGTCAATTTTAATCAAGGTTTAAATTATCATAATCAACAATTCTGCTGTTGACATTAGTAGAAAAATTACTTTCTCATTCATTTCGGAATGATTAAATAATTTTATAAAATAAAAATTTACTCTCAAGTGAACTTATCTGATTCTGTATTGCTTCCTGATTAATCTTACATATATTTTAATTGAGAAAACAAAAATTCTGAAGCCTATTTAGTTGCCTAAGAAATATGTTATCTGATGACATACATCACATTTTTGATTATTTTTTATAATTAGTTTTTCATTTATAAATATAATATCATTTCAACTTAAGTGATACACAAACTTATCTAGAGATATCAATTACTGAATTGAATGTCAGACATCTGAGCATTGTGCTATTTAAGACTATTTAAATACAAAAATTTCAAGCTGATGAATTGCCTTAATGATAATTATTGTAAATTTATCATCAACTCATCAATGATTCCTAGCAATCATGATAGAATACTAAAATTTGTGACAGTATATAGGGGTAGTTTACAATGATTTTCTTTCATGCAGTTTGCAGTAGTGAGTACCAAAATAAATTTAAAAATCTCCCTATTTTTGGAAGATAAAAGATATTTGATTTACTAAACTTACGGTATATCATTTAATTTCCTACTTTTACCTGTAATGCTCATTCTCACACAAGCAATTATATGTTGTGGGATTCAATATCTGTGAAATACAGTTAACTGATATGAATGAGACTTTAAAATATAAACCAAAAGAAAATTACATATTATATATGAGACAGAATGGTCTTATGTGAGCACATATATTTAAAGTTTGTAAGATTAAGCAGAAATGAACACTGATAAAATTTATATATATCACTATTTAAAATAAAGTCTGAAATATTGATTAATTAATATTTCTTGGTATTTTTGAAATACTACAAATTATTTAAAATTAAATGTGTTACTATATAATATGAAATATTTTGACTTATTTTGATTTTGATAAATGTTTAAATTTTTCATGTAATAAAAAAGTTATTTTTGTTTAAAACAAGGTGCTTATTTTAATGGATATGCAAGTAATTATAAAAGTTACTTATATTTATTCACAGTAAGTATAGCTAAGAATACTTAACATTTGGGAGAATGATTTGACATTTTTTATATTAGAATTTTCAGTTAGCATATGCATTGGGATTAAGTTAATTCTAATATGTATTTACTTAAAGGATTAAGTAAGATTTTTTAATTAAACTATTTTTAGATTTAATGAATGTAAATTAAAAAACAATTGCAATTTAGTTATATTGATTTTTTTTTATTATTAATTAAGAAAATGCATAATTAAATCACTATCTATAAATTTTATTGTATTTACTATAAATAGTGGGTTCAGTTTAATTAAAGTAACATTATTTAAAAACTAGAGAGACAAAAATTATTAAGAAAAACAATATTTACAGTTGATATTTCTAATCTTCAGAAACACTCTAATGAATTTAAATTAGAACTTACAAATCGGTTTAAGAATTAGTAGACTTTGAACATGATTCAGATTTGAATGAAATTAATATGAAAATAACTGATACACTGTTAAAAACTGCAACAAAGATAGCTGGTAGAAAAAAGCACCAATTGACCAATAAAATTTCTGCTGAGACTAGAGAATTTATGAAAAAAAGAAGGAATATGAAGATATACAAAAATGATGCATTAAAAAGGTTTGAATATCTCGAATTTTGTAAAATGGTGCCAAAAAGAATTGAAAATGATATAAGAAAGTATAACTGTGAACTAGCAAGGAAAGCTGTAGAAGAGAATAAAAGTCTCAAGAGTGTAAAACAACATTTTGATATTGGTAGAAAATTTATATCTGCAATAAAAAAAAACAAAGATGGAATTATTACTAAAAAGAGAGATGACATCATGAAATGGGTAGAAGACTTATATCAAGAATTATATAGTAATAAAGAACAAGTACCTCCTATATGTATTACATCTTCTGAATTGCCCAGAATTTTAAATGATGATTACTCATTTATTTATGGTAAAGTACACTCATGGTACCAGATGATCCTGAGCACTGATGATGATCAACATTGATATAATAATCCAGCATTTCTGGTATATATTAGCCTAAGATTTTTACATTATGCCTTTTAAATTCAATCTCAAAAAATGATCACTGATTAATTTGCCGCTGATACACTGACTGACTGTTGATGATTATTTGCTAGTGATGCTATGTTTATTAATCATATTTAATTATAATTATTTGATCTGCTGGTTATTTTCTTATTTTCCTTATTGCATTGGGTTATGATAGCAATTGGTATTATTTACATATCCCATATAAACACCTACTACATTTCTCTCCAATATGTTCTTTCATGAATAGGATAATATTACAACTTAAAAAAAAACAAAAAAAAAACAATTTCTTACAAACAGATGTGTAAAATTCACAATGATGTTAAAAAGCTTTTCTTCTATAGGACATTCCCAAAAACAAACAGAAATACAGACATTTATCTTTACATTAATAATGTTAAAAATATATACAGATAAAGTTAAAAATATCTTTTCTCGAATTATATATATCTCCAAACATCCTACTAATTGTTAATTTTATAATGTTTGTTTTCTCTGGCACGGTTTCAGATTTGTCTTAATTAAAAAATAAATATTTTGATTGTCAATAGTATAAATGACTCAAAATATTACTGCCAAATAATTTTTAAATCATAGTATAGTGATACCTTTTTTTGAGGAAGGTTAATTTATTTAATTTCTTTACTTGACAATTAAATTGTTTCAGCAATGAAGTGATTTGCAAATATAGTAGTTATATGATATCAGATCTCATTTATTTCTGTCACATTTACATTAAAGAATTTAAAGTAACACAATAATAAATAATTTTAAAACTTCCGAACACTCTGACATGAATTCAGATATCACTTTAAAATTTATCCTTCTATATATAAAAAACACACAAACACCTACACACAAAAAAGTATACAGAACTTAAACATAATTGAAGTAACTCTTTCAAATCCATGTGATTGAAACCCAACCAAATTAGATGGAATACTCTATACATAAAAACACCCACCCATACACAAAGTAGTATACAGAACTTAAACATAATTGAAGTAACCCTTCCAAAGCATGATGATTGAAACCTAACCAAATTAGATGGAATACTCTATACATAAAAACACCTACACACACAAAAAAAGTATACAGAACTTAAACATAATTGAAGTAATCCTTTCAAATCCATGGTGATTTAAACCTAATCAAATTAGATGGAATACCTTCTAGGGTTGCAAAAACAATTTTTGAGAGAAAAAAATATTAATTCTAAAAATCATGATTATATATTGTAACATTTAGTTTTGTCAATAAAACTAAAGTTCCAGCCATCTAATTGTTAAGTATATATATATATAATTTCAATAAGTTAATGTCTATTACAAGCCAATTTATTAGGGCTTAATAGTTAACTGTTAGTTCATCCATTAAGTCATTTTTGAGAATTTTTATTAATTATTTTAAAAGTCATTTTTAAAAATATTTTACTGTAGTGATTTAAACCCATTTGTGATTATAAATGATTTAAATTAGGTATATGTTTACCCTGTATAATAATGTTAATGTTAAAAGCTAAAATTATTTTAATATAGCTCCTAGTGTATTAAAATTCAATGTTCAAATTAAACTTTTAAGAATAACTGAATTTAAATCTTTAATGTTAAATATTAATATTTAATTTACTTGATTGGTATTTTTATTTAAATCATTTGTTAATAAAAATATATTTTTCTTAATGCTAATTGTAATAAGATTAAATTAATGAAAACAAAGTTAAGCAATGTTGATTAAAAGAAGATAAATAGTTAATTTATTATTATTAAAAGTTATTAGTTTTCAAATAAAAAAAAAACCAGTAGAGAATGTGTAGGAGTATGCTTGCTTCCTTGTTTGTAAAGTTAAAAATTATTCTTAAATTTCTTTAATAAAAAACAATGAAAAGTATTCTGAAAAACTTCATATTTATTACATAGTGTGTAAAATTGTTTAAAAGAGTAAAGTAAATTAATGTTCTGTTTAAAAAAATGTAATTTATTATACAATATTTCAAATAATTTGGTTTCATAAATTTTTATTATTAAAATGTAATATTTTAATTAAACAGTTTAGATGATATGTATGAGTTTATTTTTAGCCTTGTTTTCCAGGATACCAAATCAATCTTTAAGCTCTAATAAAGTATGTTATGTAGGAGTAATCTAAAATGTCAATTTTAATCAAGCTCAATCACATGATCAGCAGTATAAAAGAGGAAGACCTTGCACACACTTTCTTACTATTACTATTATTTCTTTTATTTATTTCTTTAATTATTTAGATGCAGAGTTATTTTTAATACTATTATTATTGCTTTTATTTTTTCCTTTAATTAATTATCTAGTTGCAAATTTATTATTTTTAATAATTCTCAGTTTAATTATTTTTAATCAATTTTATTTTATTAAAGTAGTATGTATCTTTAATCCAGGTACTAGTTTTAAACTAAAGGTTACTAGGAAATCTGAAATCTACATCACTATTAAACATGATGGAAAGTTTGAATAATTATTCTTCAACAGTTATTTTATGCAGAATTACTATTTCAAAGAAATTTTCTATAGATCACACTTACACAAGAACTCTTATTGATTACTAATTTTTTTTATTTACAATAAACTTTATTATTGGGTCAATATTCTTTGTGCCATAATATTGATACTGTTAAAGACTTAATATTGTAAAATGCTTTTGCTTAATTACAGGAAGTTGCTGAAAAAAATAAGAAATTTATTAAGACTTTAAAATGTTTATTCTTCAGCAATGTCTATTTAATGATATATTTATTTCAATATTATCTTACCTTTAAATGATTTTCTTTGGAATAATTCATTATTTTAATGAATGGACTATTAAAATTCCAGATGGCAGAACCTATTTATTACTTTTGAGATGACATTTTAATTTCTTGTTTATTATCTTCAAAGTAAATAAAAGCATTTGCTCTCAAAACTTTTAACTTATATCTAATATAGGCTAGAGGTAGGAACAAAATTTCTCCCAAGCTTGTGAAATGAAAATTATTAACTTATTCTTTCATTTAAAAATTATTGCTGGACTAATTATGTTTAAAAATTAATATTCTACCATTGTAATGAAACATGTTCATAAAAGTACTATTATTGTAGTTTATCTGCAAGGTGTACTGAATAACTGGAACAGTCATGTGTTATAAAAATATAAAATGTTTTTAAATGAATTATTTTTCAAGCTTATTATAAAATTAACTTTTTATTACAAACCTGCTCTACTATATGTCTCATTATTATCCTCATTGTGATTATGAATTTTAAAAATATCTGCTATATGATGAAACCTGCATTATCCAAAGAATATACACTCCCATACTTCATCATTAAATTATACATTTTCCACAAATTAATGAAAAACTAATATATTATACTAGAGATTACAGTGTTGTATTTAAATATTCTTTGGTGAAAAGTTGAATTGCTATTGATATATTTGTGTGCTTGTGCTTACCATAAATTCTGTTGCTTATAGGAAACATTTTGAATGCAGTAAATATAATTTTTAATTTGCTGTGTTTTCAACATTAGAAAATTTTCAATGTTTGCAAAATGGTAATGGCAAAACTGTATCCTGTTGAATGGTAAAACCTCCAGGATGGATTTTAATAATTTATTTTTAGTAAACTGGATATAATTTTATGCTATTATAATTTACCACGTATTTTATTAATATTATGCATATTTGTCTGATATATTCTTACGCATTATTGGTAAACTGTAATATACAAAATTTGTAATTTTTTTAATATTTTATTTAAGCAATGAATTATTGATTGTCTGAGTTTGAAGGTTTTGATGTAGCAGGCTTTTTGTAAACTATAATTTTCATGTTTGCTTATTAATTTGTACCTGATTGAATTAGGTTTTGATGTAGCAGGCTTTTTGTTAACTATAATTTTCATGTTTGCTTATTAATTTGTACCCGATTGAATGAAACATTAATTCAATCAGGTACAAATTAATAAGCAAACATGAAAATTATAGTTTACAAAAAGCCTGCTACATCAAAACCTTCAAACTCAGACAATCAGTAATTCATTGCTTAAATAAAATACTAAAAAAATTACAAATTTTGTATATATTTTTTAGAACGAGTTGTATTATGAATCATAATTCAATCAGCCACTTTCTTAGTTCATACTATTATTCACTCTTAAATGAAAGCATGTGCATTTATATCACTACTAATTTTATATAAAATAGACCTAAAACACAAAATAATAAAAATTCTAGCAAATTAATATAGTAATGAAGTGATTAATTACATAATGATATGTACTTTTTTGAAATAGGGAGCAAATGAGGGAGTTCACACACATGCATCCTCTCCTACCTAGATTTAAATATATAAAATATGTGAAAGTGCTCTTTCTCAATTTATCACAATACTGATTTTTTTCATTATTATTTATTCTATTTTTGTAATAATTATTTTTATTGATGACTTATTATGTATATTTTTTAAATTAAGATGTATTGTAAGTATACTTAATATTTATCTGAAGATTATATGTTGCATTATTTCCATTATCTAATATTAAATATTGAATGTCTTGAAAAAATTTTAATCTTTATTTTCAACTGTTAGTAACAGCATGCACATTAGTATATCACACAATGTTTTGAGTGGAATTATTGTTCTCTCTTCTTCAGATGTTGCTAGTCTGACCAGTGACAGTACTAGCATGGAAATTGAACCTGGATCTTTAGATTTATAAATTACCTTAAAATTCAATATCCATAAATCTAAAGATTCGGGTCAATTCCCGTGCTAGTACTGTCATTGGTCAGACCAGCAATACTTGAAGAAGAGAGAATAATACCATTCAAAACATTGGGTTATATACTAACCTGTATATTATTACTAACAGATGACTATAAATATACATGTTACATAAAATGAATTTACAAATGTCAATATTTCTTAACTAAGATTAATTTATTTGAAATAATTCTTCTGTGAATGCACATAAAAACATAAAATAGTAAGTTCTATATTTGAAAAAAAAAACCATAATGATAATTTAAAAACAGTATTTTTTAATTTACAAAAGCAGTATTTCGTAATTAAGATCTTATTTT
This sequence comes from Epiperipatus broadwayi, assembly GCA_028023455.1. Taxonomy (NCBI): domain Eukaryota; kingdom Metazoa; phylum Onychophora; class Udeonychophora; order Euonychophora; family Peripatidae; genus Epiperipatus; species Epiperipatus broadwayi. The sequence goes on from JAQFVV010012396.1 coordinate 9,682,977, forward strand.
ACTTCAAACAACAATCATTCTATACATATATAAATGACTAAATCATCAACAGTTGTAAGTTGAAGAAAATGTAATGAGAAAAATTATTTCTAGAAATGAAAACTATGTACATTTATCTTTAAAATATATAATAAATAAAGATCGCTATCATCCATATTTCACTGTCCATATAAAAGTTCAGAACAAAATAACAGATTTCGGTAAACTTACTTCTTATTTATGCATTTGGCAATTCTGTCAAATAAAACTGTATACACAATTCTCTTACTAAATTTTATATATACATAATATCTTGCATTTAATAAATTATTTATTATTAATATTATTATTTGCAATGTTCAAATTTGATAAATTATTCTGATATTTCAATTGTTCAATAATCTTCTTTAAAGATTTCCTTTCTCCTATAGTTCTTTTTGTTAAATTATATATATAAAACAGGAAATCTTTGATAAAGACCGATGAACAATCAAAATGATAAATTAATTAATAAAACTGAACATTGCAGAAAAATAAGTGTAAAAAGAATTGCCTAATTAAAAATTGAACAATATGCAATTTTAATTATATATATTAATAACTATAAATTAAAGCAGACACTATTTATATGTAATCATGTGATTATCTTTAAAAATGAATAAATTATCTGATAACTAGAATTTTCTCTTGTAACAAAATATTTTTTATAAAATCTTTGCAGGATGAATATTTGGAATACAGTTAGAGAACACAAAAAATTTAAAATAATCAAAATGAGATTTACAATTTATTTTGAAAACTATATAATCATATTATTCTTAATAACTTTTTGAAACAGTCTCAAATTATTTGTAGAAAGGATGTTTAATCTTAAGGAAACTGCAAATTATTTTTTTGTTATTAACAAACCTTATGAATTACTCATCACAAAGATCGAATGTCTTTAAATAATTTTAGCTATTTTTTGTATCAACAAACTTACTGAATTACTCATCTTAACGATTGAATGTCTTGTTATTTTATTATTAAAAAATAATGACATTCAAAAACTAGAAACTAAAATGTTATATTTATTTATAAAATAAAATGTGAAAATGATATTGTGATCACCATTTTTTGGCTCCATTATTTTGTAATAAGTATGAATATGCATTTGTGTATTCATATTCCCAGGATTTAATCATGATGTCATAAAAAGTTGCAAAATTAAAAGCATTTTTTATACTATAATTCTAACTTTGTAATGTGGTTCATATTAAAAAAAAACAAAAAACTATTCTTAATAAATACATTTTAAATAATAATGAATATGCCAATTGCTATTTACCATTTTATTATATATGTTATGTACTAAAGTAAAATTCCTAAGATAAATTGAAATATATTTTTAATATTATTATGATCATTAAACTGACATCAGTTCATAATAATCATAATGAATAACATCTCATATAACCATTAAACATCACATGATCACTATCTCTTATACTAGCGCATAATTGTTATTAAACAAAGCAAAACTCTCCATACAGTAGTGCCAACCAGAGGAATCAATGGATGCCAGAAGGCTTGTGCATAAAATCCCTATCTAGTGCCTCCTCACTGACGAAGGCCACAAGCCAGAAACTAATCTGGGGATATTGGATGCCTTCTGGCATCCATTGATTACTCTGGTTGGCACAGAGTGGCACTACTGTATGGAGAGTTTTGCCTTGTTTAATGACATCTCATATATTACAAAAAATGTTCAATACAGTATATAGGATTAGTTTATGATTTTCTTTTGGCAGTTTGAAATAGATGTTTTGTTGATATACCTGGGATTAACTATTAACTTTAGGTTTAATACAAACTTGTAATTTAATTATAAATAGTTTTCAGTTTGGAAATGTAATTTAATTATATTTCAAAACAGAAAATTTACTTGTTTTTTTATTTTTATGAATATGTGCAAACAGTAAAATTTAAGATTCATTGCCATCTTAACTACACCAATGATTGTTTTAAATTATCACAATTTTATATACATCTTATTGGATTATGCAATTACTAGTCGTTATCATTAACAAAAATCTTTGGACTCATCACAGATCTCGTTATTCAAACTACTGATGAGATCCAAAGATGATAAATAGTGGAATAACCTTCAGATATGAGAGTTAACTGCTTATAATTAATAAGTAATACAGATCAATAGTATTTCCTGATACTTTGCAGAGTTAAATATTAGTTGAGGAAAGAATAAATACTTCTTTCTGATACAAGCAGTCTTTTCTGTCTCTCCTCTATTTTTTTTATTTTTATCTCACCATCTTTTGTCATTAAACTAGTAGAGCCAAAGTTCAAGATCTTTTAATAAAATTATAGCTTAGGGCAACTACATTTTCATTCTTCATTTAAAGTACACAAATTCTAATTCCAACTTTCTTCTCTTTTTTTTATTTTTTATGCCAAGCTCTTGGTATTGAAAAGCAGTGACAGGGACAGGTTTAATGGAGTAAGATTCCTTAGTAGTGACCTTTTTATGAAGCAATATAATCAATAATGTGTTGAAATGACACTGGATTGGGGGATGGGGAGGAAATCAACTGTAGGTCACTATATCTGGGAATAACTCATCAATTCAATAAAATTGGAGTTAGTAGCAAATATATGTACTTTTTTTTATTTTTTTTAAGTAGTATTACTAAAGCACAACTCCATCAGATTGAGCATGTTCAATGAACAAATGATAAGGAATTTTTAAAAAGATATTTTGTGATAAACATGTGAATAATTTTATTGTGAGAAGCAGAGTTCATTTATATTAATTACATTGCCTCATACTTTTTTAAAAATGCAATATTTATTGCTTTCTTTGAGAAAATGAAACTGAAAACAGAATACAATAGAATTAGAATAAAGCAAAATGTTGAAGTCTTTCAGGAAATAAATTCATTAAAGTTAAAAAACATCAACGCAAGATGTCAATAAATATATTAAAGAACCAGCATGTAATCTATATCTCGTTGATTGGTTGTTACAGTCTTCACAAAACTCACTTTTAAAATTGTTTTTTATGTGCTTTTATTTTTAATTTTAAAGTGCATAAGGTGCATTTTTATCTGCGAATACAATATTACGTGACATCCAAACCCAATAATAAACAAATTGGAGCAACTAAGAATCAGGATTAAGATTGCACTACCAGATATTTTTGCCATCACCTGGGAACACATTAAACAATGATCCAGTTTGTAGAAGAGCACACTCTACTAATAACCCAATACCTGGTCAGAAATAGACTGATAACAAGTAAATGTATTCATGGGGAAATGTGTTGCTTAAACAACATAATAACAAAAATTAGTAATATACAATGTATGTTAAGGATTCTTCACAAGGTCAAGATTCACAACAATGTAATCATATGTCAATCCTGTAACTTACTTATTGTTTTTTGTCTAACTGTCCTACACATGTGAAACTTGTAATAAATGTAACATAGGTTTAAATAAGGTCTTTGAAACATAAAATGGATATACTTATTAAAGACTGATCCTAATGAAATGAAAATAAAGAGGAGGGAAGCAAAACTTAATCATATATTTTATTTATTTTCCTTTTATTCTAAATTTGTCTAGCACCATTTTCATAGATATTAAATACGATTGAAACATAAATGAATCAAAATCTGGAGAATTTCATTAAATTTTTTTGAAACCAATTTAAAAAAAAAAAATTTGACTTCTTTAATACTCAAATTATGAAAGTATTCAAAAAATAGTCACAGATTAAATTAAAAAATCAAAATCATTCTTTATAAAATTCTAAGTATTTAAATATTAACGTAGAAAATATTTTATCATTTTTAAATTAATCTTTACACATCTAGATATGCAAGGTATATAAAAATAAAAAACATTAAAAAATAAACATGAAAAAATCTTACTTCATATTCATCCCCTCCCCCTTCCTTTCTATACTATACAATAATCAGTTCCTGTTAACATAACTTTAGTAAATCCTCATCCATAATATTGATTTAAGTAGCCAAAATTCCAGCATGTATATAAATTGAATTACTCTGTATTACATATGGCATCCAAATTATCATATATGATTATTGTGAGCATCTTTTTATCTGTGACATAAAGATACAATAGTTAATTTGTTACTTTTTTGAATGTTTTTATGTTTCTGTACTTTTTCTGTTTTAAAATACTCAAAAGTTTTATTATATATAGAGCTCGCAAAACAAGCTCAAAATAGTTTTATGTGAAATAAACATTTTGTATGCATAGAGAGGCATATGTGGATGAAATAATATTAATCCAACAGACTTAGTTCCATATCTTTCTAAATTAATGATTTTTCCACATTAAAATGCACTAATAATTCAATAATATACTTCTTACTCGTCATCATAAATCTACCATGTCTTCAGATCATTTTTAAATTATTGAATTAAGTGAAAATATTAAATAATTTAATTTTAATATACATACAGGTACAATAGAAAACATTCTGTATATCATATTAAAAATATATTACTATAGAGCAGTTAATCTACTACATCTGTCTCTATCATTGTTTTCTTAATTATCAAGAGCTTGAGCTAAAAAAAAAAAAAAAGGAATAGAAATGCTGGAATTATAATTAAAAAATGGAAATGTGGATGCCCAAACACACAATCCCATTGTTACAAGATTGTCATATTACTGAAGCATGAAATTCTCTTAACAAATGTACTATGGATACAAGTAAATCTATTCTTGAGTTCATTGGAAAAATAATCATGATTGGTTTTTGTACAGTAATTTTATTATTAGTGATTTGATTAAAAGGAAAAATTTGGCATTTTTTGCTTGGCAAAAAAGTTACCAGAAAATCAATAAAATTTTAGAAAATGAAGAAGCATTATAGACATGTTTTTTATTGCTAGACAAATGCAAAACAAGTGACAGGAATAAAATTGCTTTTATTGATTAGTTCATGACATTTGTCTTAATTAAGTAATTCATGATTGAATAAGAAAAAAAAATATTACTGCAGTTGGAAAATCGGAGAAATTTGAAATGAAAACTGGTGTTATACAAGTATATGTTCTTATCCCAACATTGTTTTGATTTTTATGAAAGTAATTTTGGAATTGTTTATAACAGTTTAATGAAATAGGAATCAAAATGTGATATTGATTTAATGGTGGAATTTTTAATTTTGAATCAAAAAGTGAAAAAAATAATTTCATCTTCGTTAATTCTGAATTTATAGTATGCTGATGATTGTGTTATTTTTGCCAGATCAAAAAGTGATTTACAGAATGTATTTAATGTTTTGAATGCAATATTTAAAGACTTTGGTTTAATAATTAACATTTAAAAAACTCAAGTTATCAGCCAGTAATAGAAGAAAAATCCTCAACAGTTTTTAATTTGGATGATTATCAATTTGGAAAGCAGTCTTCAATATGCTGCTGCTGCTTTCATCAAGTTAAAAGATAGAATATTTCATCACAAAAAAATAACTATACCAAATTTTACTTAATTTATTATATGGAAGTGAGACTTGGACACTCTATCCATACAACATAAAGACATTAGAAAAGTTTTATTTAAGAATGTTCTGTAAAATTTTAAAAATACAATGGCAAGATCATAAAATCAATCACTATGTTCTTCAATTTGCTAGATATCATATTATAGAGTCCACTATTGTAAAATCACACGTTTGTTAGACTGAACATGTAAAACAAATGAAAAAGAAAAGGCTTTCTAAAAGAGTGCTTTATGATGAACTTGAGCATGATATTCATGGATGACGTAAACCTTGCTTATGTTATAGAAATTATCTCAAAAACACTCTAAAGTAAAATTCCATTGACAGAGAACAGAATACATTGGAAAGTTACAATTAGACATGGTGTTGAAATATTTCAAAAATAAATGATTTCTGAAGAAATTAAAAGCTTCTCAAAATATCAAATAAACAGGAAAATGGACTAGCATGTTCTATATGTGAATGTATTTATTTTACAGAATGGTTTGTATAATCATAAAAAAATTATATCTAGTGCAACCCCCGCTCCAAGTTGGAATAGTCATATATACATATGCATACATGTATATTATTATAAATAATTATTTACTTGGTCAATATTTTTATCAGAACATATTAATATTTTAGTCAGAATAAAAAATTGTCAGTATCAAATCACAATTTGTCTGTATAATTTTATTTGGTCAATAAAATTTTTATTTTTGGTCAGTATAAATAATTAAATTGCAGTAATATTTTTTAGAGATGCTTTCTATTGATTAGCAAAATGAAAACAAGTATCAAAAAAGGAAATTAAATATTAATATGTATATAAAAGACATTTAACAATATATTATGGTAGAAAAATTTTAATCAACTAAAAAAGGGTGGATCATTAATTTTGGCCTTCTTGAATATTTTAAGCCTATAGGTACTTGCTTGGTTTATGGGAAAGGTACGATATCTTTTAACTATATAGTTAAAACTATAATACGGTTTTGTATATAAATTACTTCAAAGTGGGGAAATGCAGCAACAATACATCCAATTTTCTGTTTCTTTTGGTAGATTCATAATACAAACTCTAAAAAAAGACAACCCTAATAAATAGCAGTGCTATCAAAATCTATAAATGTGCTTTTGAAAACTTTAACAATTAAATCTAGATTTTGATTGTAGATATCAGTTATAAGCTCATGATAAATTATAGATGCACTGTATATACATAAAATTCCAAGCATGAAAATTGTAAAAAATAGTCCCCCATGTGTTTTATTCATAACTTGCTTGTATTTAATATTTCTGACTCAATAACTGTGCATAGTTTAGTGCAGTGAATTCAAAGACTAAATATCCTGATATTGAAATTCAGCCTTGTCTGTGTAGTGTATAGTGCTTTAATATCACAAAATCTTGGGAGTGACAAATCATTCAACTATTTGCTCTTTCATTATTAGTGATCTCAGGAAGATGTTGCACTTATTATCTTTTTCATGAGCCACAATTGTGATGATATCTGTACCCAGTTAATTAAAATGATCTCATAAAAGTATACATGTCTGTGGGGTACTGAGATATCATGTGATCTGGTCTGTAGCATTTCAATGTAAAGATAAAAGGAAATTAATCATCAAGAATCAAACTACTAAATAGATTATCTATGTTTATCCTGAGTAACCAATTTAAATCTAAATTTGAAGTTGATATGGTTTTTATAAATTTTTAAATAGTAGTTTATTTGAATTGTACATTTTTTAATGCATCTGATATCAATTTCATATTAAATCTCATGAAGATATGAAAAATATTTTCAGATACTAATAGATTTCAGAACACAATGTAGCTTCTGAAATTTATTTGCATTTTACCTGTTTTAACCTGATATGTATATCACTACATAAAATCTTTTAGATGGCAAACAAAAACAAAATCAGTGATATCTATAAAATCAATATCTTCAAGATTTTCTAATATGGAGGACAGAGAAGCAAAACTTTTTTTTTTTAACTTAATAAAATGAATCGGAAAAAATATTCATTTTCCTATTATTTAAACAAAACTAAAAAATTTTATCGATTATTTCTTTAACTAAAAAATGCATCAGAATTTTTTTTTTTTTAATAATCAGATGATTTGAACCAAATTCACCACTTCCTTATTTTGCTGTCAAAACGTAAGATTGTGTATGCATATAGGTACAATAAAAAGTTTTTGCTAAAAACTGTTCAAAATGGTGGGAAAATTGCATTTATGATTTGAACCATGGTAGTTTTGTTATAATTTGTAAAAAACATAGACATGACCCCTTGCATAGTATAATATACAGGAAAAGTATTATGTAATTATTTTCCCATTCATGATCATTTATTGTTTGCTACAGCAGTAGTCTGCTGTAATGAATATGAATGGTTGCAGAAGGTTATTCCTTATATCATTAGTTTGTTGCTGTTTAAATTAACATGTTCATATATAAATATTTTCATATGTCAATGTGTTGACCGGGAAGCGAACCTAAGAGCAATCCATTCCACAGTCTACATCAAAATTATTATCCAATTTAATTATTCAGACAATAAAATACAATACAAAAAAAATAATATCTTTCTCTTTTACACTGCACATATAAATTTGAAAAATAAAATCTTATTTAACCATAAAGAAATCGAAATGATGTAACCTCCAATCACAATGCCAGAAACATTTTTATTGGATTGCATTTATTTAAAGTAAATGTTTTGATTTTAACTAAGAAATAATTAATTTTATCTAGTGAACTTTCAAAAGAATGTCACCAAAAAAAAAAAAAAATCAAAGTTGGAAATATAAAGTTGTCTCTGCTCACCCTGAAATATCTAATGCGGTAAATGCACTATACAAAACTTATAAGAACATGATGGTTAATCTGTGCAAGCAATTAAAAAATGTATTATACCCAAATAACTATAAAGATGACATTGAAAAAAACTGATTCCTCTGGCAGCTCAATTCAGGCCAAAAGCAAAGCAGCCAATGGATCTTTCAAATTTAACACTTCTAACAATGAAACGCTGACTAAATCTAGTAGTAGCCTGACTAAAAAGCCAAAGAAAATAAAAACATCTAACTCTATGAAAGCTATAAAATCCAAGCCTGTTAAGGAGAAGAAAGCATCCAAAACCAAAAAAGCAGTCTCCTAAATCCAATAAAGCTGTCAAAAATACCAAGCCAAAGAAAGCAAAGGCATCCAATTTAAAAGCTGCCAAACCAAAAACTAAAAAAGGTGTCATCAAAGATAACTGCCAAAAATACCTAAATTTTAAAGTTACAAAATAAATAAAAAAATAAAAATATGGACAGTACTTAGATTAAAAGTGCAAACAAACAGATATATAAAGTAAAACAAAAAAAGCCTTACAAAGCAAAGATGTATGATGCTCTATCAAATTGGAAAAGCTCTGATTTTGCACACAATGCTTGCTATATCAGCCAATGAAAATTATCAATATTTTATCACTTTTATTTGAAATTTTGCTTTTACAATGTTTTTCCTAAGTCTTGACTAAAATTAATATATATATAGACAGCATAATAATTTTTAAAAAAGTACATTATTTTCATTATTTAAAGTACAAATAAATAGCTAAGTAAACTAAATTAATATTTAAAGCCTTATGAAATGCAACAAAGATGTTTTCTGTTCTAGTAGCCATTTTATTATGGTTTTTTTTTTGTAGAAGTATTAATTTAGTAAGTATAAAAATACATTATATAATTTGTTCATTATAGAAGCATTTGCACTAGCAGATTTCAGTGTAATCATTATTTTAATAAAGAGCATTTTCATTATTTTCAGTGATTAATTAATTACTGTTTAGTTTAACACTTAAACTCAATATTTTAAACTTATAAATCACTAATTAATTGTTTCAACAAAGATATTTGTGATGTTATTTTCAATTGTAGAATCTTCTTGAACATTACCTACTAAATGGATCTCTAAAATTTTAATATGAATGCTTATTTATTTCAATTTTGAATGCCATAGTTTAACTCATGATACTGTTATAAAAATGTTATAAATAGGCTATTAATAGGATCAGTATTTATAATAAAATATCAGTATATAATAACAACTGTCAGTAAATACTGCTATTGCTAGGGGAGCAGAATTAACTGAAAGCTTATGTTATTATATACAAATATTTTAATTAAAATATAAAGTTTTTATATTAATTAGTCTAAACTGACCAATTACATTATGTACTATTTTATTATAAATATTGACCATTTATTTAAAATACTGATTTGTTTAAAAGTACTAACCCAATAAATAGCAGTCAAAAAAAATTTACTAAGTAGTTTTTGTGCTCTCCCCCCCACCTCCACAAAGGAAACTTCATGTCAGTTTATTTAGAAATGGGAGGGGGGGGTAATAAACTTTGATAAAAACAAAACAGAAAGACAGTGTATATCAATTAGATTTATTAATTTACACATATAATATTCACTCTTTTGTTTTTGTATATATTTGTATTAATTTCCTGTAGTGAGTTTAGGTTTTTTAATGTGCATGTATTCAAGATTAAATAAAAATATTATTGAAGTAAATAGAATTCATGCTAAAATAACAATGCCAATCTTTATCAAATTTGTCTCATTATTTTATTCAAAATTTAAAAGTTGTCAAATTTTGGTAATTATATTTGATGATATAATTCTAGAACAAAGATTTGCCATTTAAAACACTAAATATTCAGATGAAATTATAAATCACATTTAGTAGTCACAAAGCTTAATTTTTACATCTCATTAAAAAGTGATGTTATCCTTAACTTTTACATCCTAAGCAATAAGCATGCACAGCATTCTCGATATATCTATGCATGCATACTGTATTGTATATAGTTCAGAATACTATTAACAAAATGGTTAATGTAGGCAGAAACTATCTATATACAATATATAATATACACACAAATTTATCAAAATAAAAACTTCAAACATATATATATATATATGCTAAAAAAATATATGTAAGTATAAAAAGATTTGAAATACAGGCATTCTTCATATACCTGTAAGTTAACTGAAAATATAGGGCATTTGAACACAGACTTTCAAACACCCTTGAACTATACACACTATCTCATACCATGGATACACATGTCCACACACATGTAGAAAAGATAAATAATCACCAATATACGTATTTCATGCTGAACCAGCACTCGTCAGTTGGTCCAGATTATCATCTCCCTCACATATATATAATCAATGCTCAGTTTATATTAAGATAGCAAATCTTCATACTTTAATGGACAGGCTTCAATCTACCCAAACCTCCAAAGCTTTAGCCATCCATACCATTGAAAATCTGATGGTGAAAAGCCCAAATCCCATACTGATGCCAATGTTATTGCCATACCCACGTTGACCGATGCCAATATTATTGCCATTCCCATGTTGACTGATGCCAATGTTATTGCCATGCCATGTTGACCTCAAGTCACAGAATGGTTATGGCAATAACATTGGCATTAGCATGGGATTTGGGCTTTTCACAGAGTGACTTGAGGTCAACATGGGCATGGCAATAACATTGGATTTGGGCTTTCCATCATTAGATTTTCAATGGTATGGATAGCTGAAGAGTTGGAGTAGATTGAAGCCTGTCCATTACAGTATGAAGATTTGCTATCTTAATATAAACTGAGCACTGATTATATATGTGTGTGGGAGATGATAATCTGGACTAGCTGATGAGTGCTGGTTCAGCATGAAATACGATAAGATAGTTTGGATAGTTGAAGGGTGGTTGAAAGTCTGTGTTCAAATCCCCTATATTTGCAAGTATAGAAAATAAGTATGAATTTTTTTTTTTAAAAAAAAAAAACTAAATTATTTTGCTTTACTGAAACAATTTGCAAAATATTTTTCTAACGAATTGTCTTTTTTTAAAAAAAAACCTAAAGACTAGACAATAAAATAATTTATTTCAATAAATAACACTAGTTAAAAAGAAATAATTTATGATATTCATTATTATCCATTTAAAAAATGGACCCACAAATATTTCTTTAATAATAAATATGGAATAAGTGAATAAGCAATTAGGTAAAACTATGGTAAACATATATTTATGTAAATGTAAACAAACAGAATTTTTAAATATGAGAAGTATTAGGATTATTTAGATGAAATATGAGATTATTTTCATTCACAATTTATTTTAATTATTTTAAATTATTATCAAACTATTACAGGATGAACATTTTATCAAGTTTATTCTAATAATTCTGATTAAAAGCTTCTTTATGTAACTCCAGCAAATTTCTTATCCATCCATTCCATACATGCCTCTTGTATTTCTTTTGAATCAGTTTAGGACTTCACTAATTCATTTTACTAACATCTCCATTATTAATAATAGGTACAATTAACATCATTTCAGTTTTTATTATCTTTAAGACATTATAACATCTATTCTTTCATCTATAATTGTGCTTTTGATTGATTTTTCTTAATTCTAATATACAGTATTTCATTCTGTACTTCATCATTGTATGTAGTTGCTTTAATAATCAGTGTTGTAAATCTCAGATTTATAAATAAGTAAATTTGTTAGTCTTTCTTTTTTGTTACATAAGAATATTTCTTTTAATATTAATTTATTTATAGAGAAAACACTTTGACTAAAGTTCAGTAATTAATTTTATCCACATGTTTGCATCTATATTAAATATTTGACTAAACTATTTATACTTTTTAACATTGTAGACCTAACAATCTTCTCTGAATTTTATACATCATCATTACAATTCATATATAGAGAACTTTATAGTCAATCCAAAAAAACAAACTGATTTAAAAGTGATTATTTCTAGTGATGTTAAGAGAAGTTATAGAAAGAATTAATGAATATGAGTTGCTATTTTGCTTTGGATTTGAGGAATCTGATTTTATATGAATTTCAGCAGTGATTAAAACTTCAGAACATCAAAACATGGATTCAGGATAGATATTATCAAATTCTGAAGAATATTTATCAAAATGTCATAGAAGTGATTAGATAGCATGATACTGAGATTAACATTCATAAGAATTTACACCAAATTGATTATATATAGATTCAAAACTTTTAACCAGTTTAATGAAAAGGATTTTATAAATTAAATTGCAAAGTTAAGGAAATAAAAATAAATCAAGATTACTAAAACCACCCAAATTTTGCTGATGATTTGGTTGTTTTTACAAATAATAAATTCAAAATTACAAAAAATATTATAAGTCATCAAATTTTGCAAGAAAATAAGACTAAAGATAAATGCTAAAGAAAAAAGAAATAATAATTGGAAGAAGTAAATAACTATAAATATTTAGTCTGATTATTAATATAGATAAAATTTAATGGATGAAATTAATTTTAGAATTTAAATTGGATGGAATGATTCTGCCTAACTGCTTGAAAAAGAAAATTTTCAATAAATTTGTTTTGTAGTGTTTAGCTAATATTTAACTGCTTAATAGAAAAGTAAGAGAATTCAGGGTACTGGTATAGTATGCATTCTAGGACATCTTTGATGTTAGGGGCAGTTCTAGACCTAGTGATAAATGATATATGACAAAAATTAATAACATAATATTCCCAATATTTTGTCCAATCCAAATAATAACCAATCTTCAAATTTCATTGATAATTTAGAAAATAAATTAACAAATAAAACATAGTATTAGTACTGTTTCAAATTTAAGCAAGAAATATTTATTTTATTACTAACATTGTGGATATATTATCTATAATTAGCAAATACTGAAATAAAAATATTTTGTTAAATGCAAAAAAAAAATTCAAAAAAATTGAATTTTGACAAAAAAAAAATTCAAACATAGTGGCAGAATGCATGCTTAAAATAATGTAAAGAATGAGTAAAAATATAGTTGCACATAATACATGAAAAAAAAAGAGTTTGGCAAATGTTCAAATTAATTTAACAATAACATGAATAAAAAATTAAAACAAATATACATTAAATACATGACAAAACTAATATATGAATGAAACATTAAATACATGTCTAAACTAATACAAGAATGAATAAAAAATGTTCTAATTGTAGATATTATATCCCCCATATTAGTAGTAAAATAAATATTCTTTGCTTTGTTTTGAATTGGTAAATTAATGTGAATTTAAATATTTTCTAATTATAAAATACAGTACAAACTCTTTGCCATAAGGTTAATAAAATGAATACTATTCCTTTTAATTTGAAATGGTACCAATACCATGTTTTATTTGTTTATTTTCTAATTGTAGTAAAATATGAAATACTTTGTGCGTTTTTTTTTAAAAATTTGATGAAATTTGAAGGTTTTTATTTGGATTGGACAAAATATCTGGACCCCCCCCTCCATATTATATAAGATTGTTTATCACTTGCCTGTATCAGCAATGGTTCAGAGGTTGCCCTCATCTCAAAAATGTCTTGGACGACTTACTAAACTGATACCGAATTCACACTAATGATGAAGTATGGGAAAAATATATTTTGGGAGTAATAAAGTATCCAAAGCAAAATATGTGATTGAGAAAACAAGCAGGCATTATTGTTATTATTTAAAAAAATTAAGTTGCTGAAATAATTTTCACTGAATACATTATTAAAAGACATGACAATAGACTGACAATTGAAATCTTAAATTGGAATCAGAAGATTATAAAAGACCAGGAAGAGATTACATATGAAATAAATGGATAAGAAAGTTTGTTGGAGTGATGTGAAGTCAAGATGAGCAGAGAAATTGGGTTAAACTTGGAGATATTCATACTGTAATGCAATGATAAAAGTTAAAAATATAGTAATCCTAAATATGTTTATTTTCTCTAGCACATTTCATAAATGGTTAATCAAATTAGTTGTCTTAGTGGGTTAATAAATGAATCCAGTGAAAACATATTTAATTATAGCCTGTTTCATTTTTTTTAAATAAAAAAATCATTTGTGATGAGATATTTTATTTTACTGATAAACAGTTTCATTATTTGTCTAACAAATGAACAATATGGAAAAATACTTTACCCCAGGCCCTCTTTTTTTTGCAAAGAAATTCTGCTGAAATGAGAGATTCTATTTCAAATTTTCTAATTTTTTTGTCTATTTCCTGTGATTTGTTAATATTGAATATCGGTATATACTGTATTTTTAGCCCAACTAAAATGGCAATGCAAAGAACAATGTTTTAACATTTATTAATTCAATAATAAAAAAATCCACACACCACTGTGAATTAAAGTGCAACATCGATAATCCAGGATTCTTTTTGTTTTGATATGGCTCATGTAAAACCAGTTATTGACATTACATGAATGAATTAATTTTTCTGAGCTCAAATAAAACTATATTAATGGATACTAAAATTCAAACTTCACTCAATTTTCATACTATCATAAAATATTAACAATCTTTATTCTTTCTCTCTCAACCATTTAAAAATGTAAAAACTATTCTTAGTTTATGCAAACAAGTACAAGCTGGCTGCTGCTCAGTAATTTGCCAGTTCAATTGATTATTAATGTGGTCAATTATGACTGAAATTAAAATCACTATTATAGCTAAATAATGAAATATTTTATATAGCGCTATGTTTTATAAACAGCAATAATAGTCAGCTATTAAACTAATGCACATACGCTTTGAAGATTTAAATTATAAATGAATACTCTCAACTCCAAACACAAGATAAAATCTTTTTGAAAAGACAGAATAAATCATCTATCTTTTCTTATCCAAACATTTGTGTATGGGCAAATCTTAAGGATTTGGAAATGAGCACGAGATATTAAATAATCACTTTAAATTACTTTTTAGTATGCTTGAATAAATAACTCATATCTTGTGTTTGGAATTGAGAGTATTCATTTATAATTTAAATCTTCAAAGCACATGTCCATTAGCTTAATAGCTGATTATTATTACGATTATAGCTATAATAAATCTGATGCAGCCCAGATTGATTATAGAATGAGGAGGCAGAAAGAGAGAAAAAAAGTTCAATAAAATCCCATGTGAACAGACTAATAAATATACAAACTGCCATTTGAGTGTGTATAAGTAGGTACATGTCATTTAAGAAATAAAAATGTAATACCCAATAGTTGAAAGAAAAATTAATTTATGCATATTATTAAAGATTATTATGTATTTACACTCTGTAATATGTAATAAACCAAATGATAAATTACACTGTAAAGGAAAAAAAAATCTCGATAAGAGAAACAATTGCATAGTTTTTTTTTTTTTTAAATCTAAATTTGAACCTGTTCTAGTTTGCCTTTCCTGAATTGAGTTTTAAATAAAATTTCCCATATTTCTATAGTAAAATTGGATGACAAAATTATAATATTAAAATTTTGAAATTGATAATGTTTTAGAAGTTATAATTAAAAATTTAATGATCTGCAATAATTTTCTTTCTCCCTATGTTAGCAAATTGTAAAGAAAAAGACACTATTTTTTTGCCTTCTTTTATTGCACTTATTTATGTATAAAAACATGATATAATGTATATAAAATTTGTATCCACAACATGTTTTGAAGAGAGTAAAAAAGTTGTTTTTCAAAAAATATAGTTGTAATGACGCAAAAATCATATATGTTGTTTGAATAATATCAATTAGGTATAAATAGATCTGAAACAAGCAACTAAGCATTATTATTATTAGTATTCTAATTATAGGAATCCAGCATTTCATTCTATATTGCTTTGCATTAGAATACAGTCTACTACGCTGAAAATAGAAACAACCACTGATTAAAACTCTTAACTATATTTTACTCACTGTTTTTAAAAATATTTTTCAATACTCCAGTTATAATAGTCAGTATGATTATTTTATTTAAAACAAATCTATCTATCATATGTGGCTAGATAATCAAAAACTATACGAGTCAAAATGACTGGAAAATGCAGTCATATCCAGAAAATAACACTGATGTTTGCAAAACCAGCCTGTGCAATGTCTCTATAATGCCATGAAGGATAAAAGGAACAATGCTGTTTGAACTACCTAAGACCTACTGATATTATACCTTATATAACATCACCAGTGCTGCTACATTTACTTTCTAACATCAGGGTCCAAAAAGAATTTCCATCACCAGAGAACTAAGGAAGACAGCAGTAATATATTAAAAGAACAAAATCTGAAAAAAATGTTTTGTGACTGTTTCAATATTTAGCATGGTAAGATCTTATCATTACAAAATACTAAAAGACCTTAAACTTAATTGTAAAATATTTTACTAATATGAAATTTAATATTTTCTATATATGCTAATAGTTATGAGTATCATTATTAATAAATTGTTACATTTTTCTATTATTATTAATCCATTTAGTTTGTGTTTGTAACTCAAAATATTACACTTCTTACAATGATATGCTAGTTAATATTGACAGCCCTGAGAAATCATGCCATCCACTGGGGGTATGCCGGGATGGTGGTAATAATCAATGATGATCATTCCTTTAAAAGTTTTCCAAGAGTAAACTTTCTTTTAGGTTTGGTGCCTTTGAGGGTTTTTTTTACTGAAACTGGAAAACAAATAAAATACTTTTGGGAGTATTGGTACTTTTAAGATATAAATCATCATCATCACATTGATTAATATTATATATTTGAATTATTTTTTTTACTTGAATATTATTAACCATTCAACTTTCATGGTTATTTGAAACAAAGCATGGTATATACATAGATCATTATATAGGTGATTGCATTTGGTTACTAGAATCAAATCCTGTCTATTCTTATACAAATATCATACAGAGAATATAAATGCAATTATTCTGATAATAAAGCTCTATTTAAGCCTAGTATAAATTTAGACCCTATCTAGGCTACAAAATAATCTAAAATAAATTTACAATATTTATTATTATGAGCAATATAAAATTTCAAATTTAAAAATTACATAAGTGTGTTTGATCATATTAATATTTGAGATGTTGTCATCTCCAAACCTCAAAATTTTATCAAACAAATATCGATTTTGATTTGTTATAAATATTTCATTAATTTTATTTATTAAGATTAGCAGTAACAATATATAAGAATGTGAAGTCTGTATAAATATTATGTAGCACATAGAGGAACTAGTAAATAGATACTTCACCCAAATGATAATAAGCATGATAGAGCTAGTATATTGTATCTGCTATTCTCTTACAAAATTCAGCCTAGCAACTCAATATTATAACTATATCATATATTTTTTAAAAAATAGAAAGAGGAGATGGTTATAAATTAACATTAAAAATATTGCAGAAAAAAAAAGTGTATAGTTAAAATTGATTTAATGCAAAGAGCAACTTTTAATTTGTAGTAAAGCGATTAGATAAGTAGTAGATGTAGATTTCACTGTATATGTAGACCTCATATATATAAATTAAGTAAAATAATTATGCAATCTAGATAAAGTCAGTACTTAGTGCATTTAATGTGCAAGTAGAGACACTTGTGGTATCATTCAAGTTTCATTAGCGACTGGTACTGTATGAGAGAAATTATTTTAGATCACCGAATGAAGATAATATCAGCTATAATGACAAGTGACATTAGCATGTTGTATTAAGATGTCTCTAAGTTAAATATCATAATTCAAAAAAATTCTCCCAGTGAACATTATTCGAAACATAAAAATTATGATAATTTATCCTATTATCAATAAATAATTTATGATGTCAGGATAATGGCATTACACATCTTTATAAAACAGTGATGCAAATTTTCAATATTTTAATTTTCATAGCATACAATTGCCATTCATAAAATCCTACCCATCAAAAGAAATTATCTTCATTTAAGTTTCACAAGCATTAATCTGTATGTAAAGTCATTTATGACCTTAAGAATGAATAGCTGATTTTTTTTTATACTTGTTTGATAGACAAGTGGAAAATATACTTTTGAGATTCCTATACAAGAAACAAGGATAGCAGCTACTCTATCATCAGTTGATTTCCTCAAGAGTTAACTTTGGAATTTATTATGTATGTTTTCTTAATTTTTTCACCAAATCAACTAACATAACTTTATGATAGATGCAATCTGTTAAACTTTGGAATGGTTTCTTTTTGACTTCAATTTCCTGTGAGCAAATTATTTGGATTTGTACTTTCTTGCTTAGATATATCAAGATCTATAAAAATAAATATTTATATTATTATATTGAATATATGAAACATCCTGTATTATATTAAAAATAAATGTAGCTAATAGAAAATTTTATAAATCGCCTCTGGATATCAAAAAAAAAAAAAAAATTGCAAAAATCACAATCATTAAATGGACTTTATTAAAATTCAGATTTTGTTTTTTCAGAAAGTTATTTCGATCCATTATATGATATGTCTAGCATAAAAGTATATGTGTTTACCACTTATAATATACAGTTAAAATTATAGTATATTGTTGATCTTCATGATATATAGCATTAAATTTTAAAATTTTCATTATAATTCACCATTTTTCTGAAACTGTATTATATATAAGTATATGATATTAAATCAAAATTTGGTTCAAAAACCATTTACTAAAAATCAAAAACTATTTTGTACAAATTAATAAAAATGAAATTTATTTATTTATGATACAGACAAAAAGATTTTCTAGATACATTAGCAAGATGATATATATACTTAATTATAAATAAAAAAAAACTAATATTTTTGATTTGTTTTTTTTTGATTTTGATTTTTTTGTTTTTAAATAAACAAATTGGGCAACAAAAAAAAAATCATTTTTACATAAATTACAATACTTCAGAAGAAGTTTGAATACAAGATTGTAATGCATAAAAATATTTATATTAAGAGCCAATTCCATTCCAAAATTCTGGCAAAAAAAAAAAGCATATCATTGGAAAATAAAATACAATTACAAACTATTTATTCATTAAATCTAAAATAATAATAATAATAATAACAATGTTACCCATTAATAGATCTGTGATTTACTTATCTTTATAAAAGTTAACAGCTACAACAAAAATTAATGTAAATTATATTACACAATTTTTGAAATCATTGCTACTCCATCAGCTCTCACTTCATAAAATTCTGCCCACGATGTAAATAAGTTTTCAAACAAAAGAAATTTTTTTAAGGATTCAGGAATATCTAATTTAGAAACTTTGTCCTGTAAATCTTGGCCAAATATATCCCTAATCACATGTCCACACAACTGCATCAAAGGTTGTGGTTGACTACTCAATATCATTAACAATTCAAAGAAATCTTCGTTATCTTCAATGACTTCAGACTCCAAGTCAACAAGATAACTTTCAATAGGTTGGAATACTTTATCCTGACAAATGTTATAACCAGCACTTAACAACAAAAGTAGAACTTCTAAATTCATAATGAATGGTCTTCCATCTCCTGCACGGAAGCGTATCAATTCTTTTTCTAAAGCCACACCAAACACAGATTCCTCACTAAAACTATGCAATTTACTGCCAGATTTGATAAGTAACTTTACAATATTTACATAACCCTTATGTACTGCCCAATGTATAGCACCCCAACCATAATCATTACATTCATTGACATTACAACCATTTTTTAATATTACTTGTACTACTTCCTCAAAACCATATCTTGAAGCAATGTGTAAAGCTGTCTGACCACTACTCCCTTTTTTATCTATATCAGCTCCATGCTTTAACAAATCTTGAACTATTTTAACAGAATTATTACCACAAGCACGATGTAAAGCTGTATTTGCATTTTCATCGGTTCTATCAACTTCACAATTGTATTGCAATAATACTTTAATAACTTCACTAGCATTATAATAAGCAGCATAAACTATTGGAGGATACTCAACTTCATGTAGAGAGCTTATATTAGGACTAGCACCATATTTAAGCAATAATTCAACAAGCTCAGCATTATGACTCTCTACAGCAAATTTTAAAGGTAAAGAACCATCAGGACGCATAAATGATGCATTAGCACCATGATTTAAAAGCACAGCCATGGCTTCTGAAGATTCACATTCACAAGCATAAAATAAAGGAGTTTTATCATCATCATCAGTAGCATCAACTTCACAACCAGCTTCAATTAATAATTTGACTAAAGGCACTGAAGGACGATTTAAACTGGAACAAAAAACATGATGCAAAGGAGATTTACCACTAATATCTTTAACAGCAACTTCACACCCTGAACATACTAGAAGTTCAGCAACAGCATAATTATTGAGCATACAAGCAATTAAAAGAGGTGAATAATGCTGAGAATATTCTCTTACATTGATTTCAGAGCCATTTTCTATCAATAATTGCACAAGCTTAACATCGTAATAGCAAGCTCTGTGAAGAGGAATTAATCCTTGTTCAACATTTTTGATATTCACATCACTTCCTGATTTTATAAGCACAGAAGCAATCTCACAATAACCTTTTAAGCAAGCATAATGCAAAGCTGTATTTCCTTCATAATTTTTTATATTGACATCACATGAGACTTTAATAGAACTTAGAAGAGCTTTAACAATATCTACATAGCCTTTAGATGAAGCAATATGCAACGCAGTATTTCCATTTTCATCCTGTTCATTCACATCACCCATTGATTCAATTAGTTCATTGATCCAAAATAAGCGATTTTTTTCAGCAGCAACATACATGGGCAGATAAACAAATGAGTCTCCTTCTGCAGTTATCCCACTTTTAGTAAGTGAAGTATCAGCAGCAATAAGAGAAGCAATATCAGGATAGTCATCTATAGTCAAAGCCTGATTTTTATTGATATTCTTTGAACTATTTTCTATTTTATTTATCAGATATTTTATAATTGTTGCTGCAAGAAATGTATAACTAATTGTTACTGATTTTATTTGATTATCAATTTCAAATGAACAGGTAACCTCATTACAGATCTTTATTCTGTTAACTATTTCCCATATCATTGCTGCTCCTATATCAGGATAGATTTCTTCAATTACTGAATTTTCATCTAAAATATTTTTATCAACTTTAATCTTGCTAACTACTCTATTCACAAAAGACCCTATAAAATCTGTGTTTTTTTCTCTTATCTGCATTTCATCATTAATATTATTAAGTTTTTCAACATTTCCAATTGTTTTAAATATATCTTGGCAAAGTATACATACCAAAGCAGTGCTTACCATTTCTACAGTATCAGAAATTACTGCTGCCGAACTACCAGCATAGCTACTTTCTACAGCTAACTGTGTACTATTACATTTCTCTAATTCATTGAGAAGCTTTCTTGTAGATACTTTAAATACAGCATCTTTCAATTTGTAAGCTTCTGCTCTATTAATTACATCTCTAGCAACTGCTGAAGCCAAATCAGCATAATCATATTCCGAAGGTTTTATACTATCAGACATTAAAGATGATAGCATAGCATGTTCATTAATACTATGAACAATTATTGCTGCAATATCTGGAAATGTCAGTCTACTGATATCTGTTTCGGATTCATTTTGTTCAACCAAAAATTTACATTCTATTTTAATTCTTTTGATAATATCATCAACAATTATATAGTAGTCAGAAAATTTTACCACATTAACATCAACTAAGGTATCAACACTAGTTGAAATTTCGGTAATTTTATCTAAAATATTATCTATTATAGATGAAGCTATACTAGAACAATTAAAAGCAAAAATATTTGATTTTACTGATCTATCTATAATTAAACCCAAATCACTGTTGTTATCATCAATGGTAATACTATCTAATTGATTAGTTAAATTAGATGATGTACAACTACTAAGATCATCTTTTGCTTCATATAGAAATTTATCACTATTTAATTTTTCTGACAAGTCATCATGTGATGATATGTTTATATTTTCTTGATTGGGTGAAGAATTAACAGTTACAACTTTAGCTTTCAAGCGATTTGTAGCTTCAGAAGGGCTGACAACTGTTGTAGCTTTATCTGTCGACAGAGTAATTGATACAACTTTAATAGGTGAAACCGAATGATCTAATTTATTGGCAGAATCTAGTTCAATTATTTCTACTGATGAAGTAATTACATTTGTTGTAGGTTCATCACAAATTATTAATTCTTTATCTGCTAGATCAGATGTGTTGTTTAATGTACTATTTACATCTTCAAACAATACATCTGTCTGTTCAGAAGTAATAAGATTGCCACTGACTTTTGAAAAATCATCCAAAGAAATTGCATATAACTCATTTTGAATTTTTTCATGTTTATGTCCATCACTTTCAAAAAATGGTAGTGTTTCTGGAGACAAATTTTCTGCAACTTTTTCTAAATTTTCTACATTTGAGATATCTGAAGACAAAAATAAATGTTTGGAATTCTCATCAGAAAACAATTCACTGGTTTTTTTTTCTATTGAGTCAATTCCTATGCATATAAAAGTTGGATCAAGTTCTTCAATCAAATTTTCTTCCAAATTTGACTCTTGTAAGTCTTGACTGGAAAAAATATCTAATGAACCTTGTACTTCTTCAGTTACATTTTCAATTTTCACTTGACATAAAGTACTATACACATCACTTATTATATTTTCAGCTAAACTATTACTATAATTCATTATCAGGTCATCTCTTTTTGCTATTTCATCAGAAAACACAGAAGATTCCTTAATTTGTTTTAAAACATCATTCTTTATATCACTAACTAAATCATCTACAAAAACATCTACTAAGGAAACATGTTCTAGATTTACTATAGTATTATTTTTTGAAGTACTAATTGGTGAAATATTTATAGTACTGTCACTTGTAAAAAATGTCAAGTCAACATTTTCATTGAATTTTTCTACAGAACTACTTACATTTTCTTTTAAATTAGTACTGATATCATCTTCATTTATTGCCATCGTTTTGTTAGTTTCAATATTAACTTCTTCAAAATTCAATATGCTCTCCAAAATATTATTGTCTGCCTCAAGAATATTTTTTGAAATGACTGGAAGTACATCCAAATTATCTAAATTTGATGTTTTATTTGTTGATTCTTGATTTTCAAAACATAATATGCCATTCATCATACTATTGTTTAACATTAAAATATTTTTTGAAATGGGTGGAAAATTTTCCAAATTATCTAAATCTGAAATTTTATTTGTAGATTCCTGATTTACATCAATTTTAGTTAAACTTAATACTTGACTTTCATCACCCATCAATGAAATTTCATTTGTTTTCCCCAAATCATCAGAATTAATGTCTATTGATTCAGTGTTAACAACTTTTTCATCCAAGCTTTTCTCAAATAATTTTAAATTACCATTTAACTTTTGTTTTGAATTAATCTCATCAGGGGTTAAAGTGATAATTTCTTCACATGGTTTATTTGTTATATGAGGAGATATTTTATCATCAAACTGTTCTCTGCAATCTCTAAATCTGTCATTTGGAAAAGATTGTTCATAATCTTTTTTTTCTGGTTTAGTTAAGCTTTCAGAAGAAATATCCACTATAGATGTATAACCCGAAGATGTATCAATTCCATTTTCTGTACTTTCCATTCCATCTTCAAATGAATGACTTTCAGACACTGTCTCATAATCAGATAACAAAGAAGCTTCAGATAGAGAATAAAATCTATCATCCAAAGAAAAACAAGAATTCACATCATCTAAACTAGGACTTAACTTTATTAATGGTGTCATTTCTAAAGAATTATCAGAAGTAATATTTATATTTGGTGTTGAAGTTAATAATGTATGAAACATTTCTGCAGTGCTCTGTTGATTTTTATTTGAGAATTCATTATCACTAATTAAAGTATTTTCAGATTTTATATCTGCAATTGTTAATTTTGTCTGGGGAGTTTGAAATGGTTCATAAATTGTGAGTGGTGATATTAATTCAATTTTAGAAGAAAAATCTGTAAATTGTAAAGAAACTATGGAAGTAAGTGGTAAAGACTGAGCTAAATCATCATGAAAATCAGCTGATGAAAGATCACTACTTGGCAATTCTGACATCTCACTAGTGGAAATAATAACTTTATCATTTACTGTTGATTTAGAATCAAATAAATATTCAGAATTATCAATTAAAAATGAAGCATCATTATTGTTCAAAACATCAGAAGACATAGTATTTATATCAGTAATAATTCTTCTTGCAACATCACTCACAATTACAGAGGCAATCAAAGGTGCTTCTTGAATAGGTTCTTGCATTTCTTCTTCTATTCCCATGGATAATAAACCAAGACCTATAACTGAACTATCAACAATTGCTGGTCCAATAAAAGGATAACTTTCATTTCTAAAATTTGTTTCCTGGGGTATATTAATTTCATTTGATTTTTTCATTTCTGGATTGATGGAGGCATCACTTTCATCTGATGAAACTCTACTGACAACATCCTGAACTATAACTGATGCTATGTCAATAGCATTGTCAACCATCTCTTTCATTTCCCCTTCTGAAGCTAATATAACAGCTACACCAGGACCAGCAGTTTCAATAATAGCTGAACCAATGTGATCATAATTGTCTTTATTTTCTATATCCTTACAAGTTTGTTCAATATCTATTTTTGTTTTACTTTGTAAATATTTACCTTTTTCTGATAAACTTTCAGCAGCAATAAATAGTTCATTTTCTGAATAAAAATCACTGCTTCTGGTTCTTTGAGTTAATCTGTTGGAAACATCATTTATAATCAAAGAAGAAATGTCAGAAGATTCTTTAAATTGGTATTTTTTTCCAGGAAAACCAATAGCAACTCCACTACCAGCACATTCAACAACTGCTGCCCGAATGTGAGGAAAACTATTTTCTTGATTATTTTCATATGATATAAATGATTCATGAGTTTCATTTGATTGCAATGAATTCTGTTCATCTATATATGGCTGTTTTTGTGTATATGTTGCTTTTCTGTGCTCTTCTGGTGTTAGTCTTCCTATAACATTATCTACTATTACTGCTGCAATATCAGGGTGAGATATTGTTTTGAACGTAGTCGCAGTTTCATCAGATAAGTTATCATTCTCAGGCACACTTCTGGTAACTCTATTTGTCACATCGCCTACAATCATAGCTATTAGGTCTTGTGCTTCTTCAAGCTTATTCAATGCTACTTCAGTACTATCATAATCCTGGGAATTTGAAAAATCTGTATTACTAACTTGTGAGGAATCTGAAAATTTATTACTAGATGCAAAAACTGGTGGTGATTTACTTTTTGTAAAATAATCAATATCTGAAAAACTATAATTTTTCCACATTTCATTTTGTTTTTCACTTCTAGTATGAAGTGATTTTTCAAATTGTTTTATTCTATTATCTACGAGATTAATATATGATGGTGTATTTTGATCATTGAAAAGAAAAAATTCTCTTCTGGCTTCCTGTCTTTTCTCATTTCTTAGCTCAAGATCCATTGCTCTTTCAAACTGTTTTACTCGTTCTTCTATGAAATTATTTGAAGATATATCAGAAATATAATCCTGTGAGAAATCAAACTGCTGTTTTCTACTTCTTCTAATTTCAGTTCCTCCATATGATGGTAAAGCAGATTCTTTCATCAATGTATCTTCTATTTTTTTAACTACATCTGTTTTTACAGTTTGCCCTATATCTTTAAAATTTGCTCTAGGTGAAGCACTAGAAGAATGCATATTTGTCTTTTCTATTAAAGACTGTTTACTAATATCACTGTCATTCCAAGAATCAAAATCAGTGAAATCAATAGGGCTTTTAGATCTTTCACGCTTAACACTTTCACCAACTAGAGGAATAACACCAGCTTTCACAACTACTTTTTGAGGACTTTTACGATGACTATAGTTAGAAGAATTATCATCAAATCTTGCATGTCTGGTGATATTATTTCTAAAAGCAGCAGCAAAGCTTGGGCAACTACTTCCTCTTTGAAAAGGAGCATTTTCACTAACTGCTGATACTCTTACAATACTTATAGGTGGAACCAGATTATCCTGCGAACAAGTTTCAAGAGGAGGACTATCTATTTTTATAATAGTATCTGCTGTTCTAATATAAGGATCATCTCTATTTGCTTTTTTCGGAAGTCTTTTAGAAGAATCACTTTGACTTAATAGGTTATCAATTTTTTTATCATATGCAAGATCTATAAGATCTTCCGTCTGTGTATCACAGTCTCGAGTTAAAGTTTGACAAGAAGTGCTTTTTTTTTTAGATTCTTTAATAGAGACATCAGCATAAGCTTTGTTTTTTCTAGATTTTCTATTTTTAAGAGATGCAAAAGTAGATGTAACTTTATTAACAGCACTATCAATGGCAGCTGCTGCCCGTTGCCGATATTCCTCAAGTCGAGATGTTGATGATGATCTTGGCCTTTTTTCTTTCTTTTTAGAAGAAATATTTGATATAGTAGCTGTGGTTGGTTTGGGAAGTGTAGTAATTTTAGGATAAAAAACAGGTGACTGAGAAGGTGGTTTGGGTACAGGTGGTGGTTTAGAAGGCACATAAGATAAATGTTTAACATTTTTATTGTTCTGTGGAGAAACTGAATATTCGGGTGAAGAAAATGTAACATGTAATTCAGATGATACTTTTGAATCTGCTAATGAATCTGATGAAACATAAGATTTCCGAAAAGAATCATTTGAGCTTGTGGAAACTAAGCGTTCTTTATTTTTACAAGTGTAAGAATCTATCAAAGGTATTGAATTATATGTGGAATCCATGGGAACATATGGCTTACCATATTTATTACTTACAGGAGGATGAGAAGTTAATGCATCAGATGAACATTTGGAGGAAACATCAAAACTATTAGTAGAATATCTATCTGGAGCAGGTTTATACATTTCTATTCCTATTGTTGAAGAATATTTTGGAGAGCCTAAAGAATTAGATGATGCAGAGTGATGCTGATGACCTGATAAACCAATAGCAGAAGAATATTTGGGGATATTAAACGAATTTTGTACATCAGGTGAATTATATGAAGACACAGAACTTGCATAACTATTTATTCCTGAAGCTGAATTAAATTTGGGATGAATCAGAGTCTGATTATTTGAATCTGATGTTGGATATATTAAAAAATCTGTACTTACTTTAGGAGTTTCTTGATATTTTGACTGATCTTCATATGAAGAATTCAATTTTGAAGCAGAAATATAATTAGACTGATTTAAAGAATATGAAGATGCTTCTGAATTTGTTGACAAGCCCCCAGATGAACTATATTTTGGTGGATCAGAAGTTCTAACATATGCTTCTGGGAAATACGATTCTGGTCTAACTATTTTACTACTTGAAATATTTTCAGATGATAGTTTAGGATCTGTTTTAGTTAAAGAATTATAGTACTCTTTGCCTTCATAAAGGCTTTTCAAATTAGCTGGAAGAGTTGCAGATTTTACAGCATTTTCCAAGGGAGCAGATTTTCTAATAATATCACTTCTCACAGGTGAAGCAATTGTTTTCTTTGAAGCATCAGGTTTTCGTTTAACATTAAATTTTCCACCTTCTTTACCTAGTAAGCCAGATTCAGGATTAATTACTTTTCGATGTTCACCCGGTGTTACTCTTCCAATGACATCTCCAACAATTATAGAAGCAATATCTGGAAATGATTGGATTTTAAGACCTTGTTCATTGTTTTTATCTGAACCTTCATGTGCAGAAGTCCATGCACTTTGCCGAATTCTTGAAGCTACATCTCTAACTATTATAGCAGCAAAATCTGGATAGGCCAAATCAGGATAATATACAGAAGGTCTAGGAAGACTAGTACTTCGTCGTTTTGCATAAAAAATAGAATCTCTTTTTTGTTTATCTTCACTGATGCTTCGATTCATGGCGAGACCTGAGAGATATAACACAATGCTATCAAAAGACTTCAAAAAAAAAAGACAAAAGAAAATCACTAGCAATGGGTTAATCATTCAAATATTTTTCACTCTAAAATGCACAAAAATTAGATTAGATTATTTGCACTGCATATTCCATATTTCATGCAACAAACTGTAATTAGTTCTTACAACATGCACTTTTCATAACAGATTTTGTTATTTGTACAAATAAATAAAAAACAATCTTACAAAAAAAAAAAGTCCTAACTTTTTCCTTCTTATACTCTTTTATTGCATATTGGTTTTCAAAAAGTATGAAAATATTATTTAAAAAAAAAAAAAAAATTTGAAGAGGAAAAAAGTTTAATAAGCATAAAATCTTGATCTTATTTGTGATATATAAAAATTATCATCATCATAAACTAAATGCCCAATGGCAATTTACACAAACCATTCTGCTTTTTGAAGCTGCTTCCTTCTATAAAATTTTCATTTCCATTCTTCTTTTCTTTTTTATAGTTCCCTCTAATGTTTTCACCATAATTATGCTTAAGAATATATCAGTATATCTCTTTAATTTCTTTTATCAGTCTTTTTTTATCTTTAACTCTCTTTAGTATCTATTTGCTAATTTTAACAAACCAGTATCACATAATTCTTTTCCTCACTTTTCTTAATGAATTAAATCTGCTCAAGACAAAATGTTTTATAAGTCTCCTTCTTAATTTAAAATTCAATGATCACAAAATAATGAGATTTTTTCCTTAATAAATAATCTGTTTAGCCACTGCAATTTTTATTTTACTTTTTCAATTCTTTTTATCATCATTTACATATGTAGAAGCTTTCATTTGTTTGATAGAACTTCTGTAACATATTTAACTTTGTTTATCTTAACTTTTGTTTATTTTTATAATATATTTAAGTACAACATTTTTCAATATTTATATATAATTTCTGGTTTTGACCAAACAACCAAATTCTCTTAATAAATTTTTCACTACTTCTTAATGGATAATTGTTTCTGAACAGAAGGTTTCATTCCAAAGATAAAATCATTGGCATATCAATCTAGTAAATATAGGAGCATTGAAAAGTTTAACAGTATTTGTTTATTTTTATTTAAATTTATCACAAATATCAATCTTGACCATTTTATTAAATTCATTCTAACTATCTATACAGCTAATCTATTAAAATCTTCCTCTAATACTTATTATATTATTCTCTAATAACATTTTACAACTGCAATATATTATTTTCAGACTAATATTCACTTATCAAGTTCTATTATATATTAAATTCTCTGCTCAAACACATGCTTGGTTTAACTAAGTAATTGGATCTTAATATAATAATAATAAATTCCATCCTAAAGTTTAAATGAGATTTTTTAACATCAAGATGCAATAATTTATTGCATATTCTAAATAAATATTCATCTATAAAAATATATGTTGTTCTGCTTTAAATATCAATATTGGCATGTGTTCAAAGTACTCCAATAAGTCAGAACATCCTGTAGATGAGGTAATACAAAATTATTCATTATGCTAATAAACATTTTCTTAAATATCCCTGACATTTTGTAATTTCAAGAATTCACAGACTGTGGAATATGTGATTTTTAGAAATGAATGAAATGTGATGACACTTTCATATACAGTATTAGAATAAGTTGAAATGGATTACATTATTAGAAAAAAATTAATAAAAAGATCTCTATAAGAACAAAAATAACAGGTGATAGAAAGTTTCAAATAAATAAGAGAGAAATAGAAAATGTATAAAATGAAAAATAATCTATTTATCTTTTAAAATATTTGGAAAAAAAAAAAAAAGCTAAATAACTATTGACTGAAAAGCAAGGTTGAAAATACGACTAGATAGACATTTTTTAAAAATTCTCTATAAAATATATGCTTTTAATAAATATTATAGAATCAGCCGGGGGGAAAAGATGAAATTATAATAATGCAGTAAGTGCCATCTCATATTGCTGACCCACCTGATCACACACATGTTGAAAAGATAAATAATCACCAACATACGTATTTCATGCTAAACCAGCAATCGTCAGTTGGTCTAGATTACTATCCTCACACATATATATAATTAGTATTCAGCTTTATATTAAGATAGCCAATATTTATACTTTAATGGACAGGCTTCAAACTATTCCAACTCACAACTCTTTAGCCTTCCATTTCATTGAAAATCTGATGATGGAATGTTCAAAGCCCTTGATAGTGCCAAGGTTGTCATCCTTGAACATTCCATCATCAGATTTTCAATGAAATGGAAGGCTAAAAAGTTGTGAGTTGGAATAGTTTGAAGCCTGTCCATTAAAGTATAAATATTGGCTATCTTAATATAAAGCTGAATACTGATTATATATATATGTGTGAGGATAGTAATCTAGACCAACTGATGATTGCTGTTTTAGCATGAAATACGTATATTGGTGATTATTTATCTTTTCAACATGTGTGTGATCAGGTGGGTCAGCAATATGAGATGGCACTGAGAGTGGTGGGTCGTGTGAAAGTCTGTTCAAACCCCGCATATATTACATATATAAATGCAGGTTTAAGCCTGTACAATGTATTAATAATGCAGTAAATAATTCAACATTATAAAATAATAAAATAATGGAAGATGACTTCAAACACTATGAAAGGTAAATAATAAGTAAGAAAAAATGTAAGACTAAGATCAAAGAGTTGTTTAATAAAAAATGATATTGTTGCCTAAGAATCAAGTTAGTAAATTTAAACATTAAACATTTATTCATGAAGTAACAAAATAGCTAATTTCGTATACATCAAAAATTACAAAACAGATATAATAAATATTAAAACTTTCTATATTTAAGGTTGATTAAGGATAGTGACTAATAACTTAAATCCTAAGGTAAATCTGAATGACAAAAAAAAAAAAAAACCTGGATATGTAACATAACAGTGTTAAAACAGCAAAATTTTACGGAAGTAAATCTACACAACACAAATTATTATTAAAGTTTTTAAATTAAACTGTATTAAGGAATAACAAACAAGTAATATCAAGTACCTGATAAACTTATTCTTTTATTGTCTAGATATTTTAACTCGCTTTCAGACAGAAAATGTATATTTAAAAAACTAATAATTCCTCATTCTTTTCAGTAAACAAAAGGTTTCTATATTAATTCTTTAGAGATGGAAAATGAGTATCTGATAATAACATGATATCTATGAAAAAAAAAAAAAAAGATTGCTATGACTTAAAGAAAATCAAATTGTTAGTACTCAAATAGTTTAGGAATCATTGTATTGTTTAATGTTTTAAAATCGACATTTAACAATGCCAGCAGTCACTTAAATGGAAAAATCAACTAAAGTCAAAAATCATGTTGAAAAAGATCTATGAACATTATAAAAGTATAAAATAACAAATCAAATCATTACAGATGTCAGCATATACTTAAACAAGAATGTTTATTTATGGCCAAGTTTTCTATTTCAGTGCCATTGTTTTCTAATGTGAATATCTCACTGAGCAAAGGATAATTATGCGCTTTTAGTTAGGTAAACTGTCATTTACAATTTTCTCAACCATTGGAAAAGTCTAGGGTCTTGCAATAGTCTAAGAAGCAAACAACCAGCCTGTCTTTCCTCTGTTGTGAAATATATTATTAAAAGTATTATGATTTTAGTGTCAATATTTTATTATTTTGTGATAATCATTATTCTAACACAAAAGCATCACATTTGAATATTTTGAAGGATGAAGTTCATCTCATGGTGCAAATATTATTTTCTGACCACAATATTATCTTTCAAGATGATGATTCAATTCATACAGGACATGAAGTCAATGAACTTTCCAATCACTTTATTTAAATAATATTAGTGCCCTAAAAAACTTTTTTAATTGGGAGACAAATATTTGGAAAGCATTGCCATCTATGAGAGAATTTGAGGCTTTTCTCCATAAATATCGATTTAATATTCTTATTTAAAAATATAAAATGGTAGCCCTATACCATATTAATAATAAAGATAATATAGGTTTTCATGTTATTTTGTTCAAACTTTGTATAAATATATATTGTGAAATGTTTTTTTAGATTTTTCTATGAATAAAAACAAAGAAAGGACAGTTTCCAGAAAAGTTTTTCAACCAATTTGGACCTCATGCAAAACTACAACAATGATCAAGACTATCCACTTTATAAAATCTATCTTAGTATAAATGGTCATTTATTTGCCTGACTTTACATATGAGAAAAAATCTTAGACCATTTAACAATTTTTACTCAAATAAATAATTCTGCCAATATACATATATTTCAAAAAAAGTTGTAAACATTTTTTAAAAAAAAGCAAATTATCAAATTCATTATTATCACAATTAAATATGTCCAAAAAAAATACAATGAATAAAAAATGAAATGAAAAATAATACATTTGCAGTTTTCAATTTAAAAACAGTTCCTTAAATATATAATTTAATTACAAACTAATACTAATAATGAATTCCAGGATTCTTAAGTGAAAAATAAAATATTTGTGCAACTAGATTTCATTAGAAAATCTTAATTGTCATAGATATTATACTTTAAAATTTGTTGCAGAAAACAAAGGAATTAATAAACTGATAATTGTTATATTTATTTATGCATTTCTTGCTTAATTCAGACAAAACACATATTGCAAAATATATAAATAATAAATTTTCATTTTTCCTTAAGTGAAACACTTCACTAAGATAAAATTAACTTTAAATTGTACTGCAATATGATATTATTATGAGCTTGAAAACAAAAACACAGCAAAAAAACTATTAAGTTTCTAGAATTCAATTAGTTTCTTATTGTTGATATATTTTTTAACCAGTCATAAACTTTATAAATAAAGCTAATTGAAATAAATATAATAATCAGGCAATAGAAGATTTAGTTTCAATTGAAAACA
This sequence comes from Epiperipatus broadwayi, assembly GCA_028023455.1. NCBI lineage: Eukaryota > Metazoa > Onychophora > Udeonychophora > Euonychophora > Peripatidae > Epiperipatus > Epiperipatus broadwayi. The sequence goes on from JAQFVV010012396.1 coordinate 9,716,247, forward strand.
TGACTAGGTAGAGTTTATGGAATAAAGCAGAAGTTATTTGTGAAAATTTCAAATAAAGCTGAAAAAAATAACAAATGATTCATTCTAATGTCTACGTCCATTATTCTTAATCATCTCAGATGTCTGTTTAAGTTTCAAATAATTAATAAAGGACCAGAAGATCTATGGATAATTAAAAGAAATAATTAAAATATTTTTTTTTTAAAAATGTCCAAAATAATTTTAAAAAAAAAATGAAAAAGACAAATAAATAAAAATTGGGAAAAAAATTTGAGATTGGATAAACTAAAGAATGCTATAATTTATAAGTGATATAACAAAAATCAAATAGGAATAGAATATAATGAAATAACTGAAGATCAGATTTGGTTTGATATAACAACAAAAACAGAAAACCAAAGAAATTAATGTTAATGCATTAGAAATAATATAATAAATTGTCAACTAAATTACTTTCAGAATGGAAAAGATCTATTTATATTGCAATTCAAAAAAAAAAAAAAGTGTTATCTCAAAATGGAATTACTTACATAAAAGCTGAATTCAGTAAACATCACAAAAATAAGAAACTTCAGTGCTGAAACATGGTGTGAAAAAATTAAGAAATATTACAAGTCAAAAAATTATTTGTTACCCATAATAAAATCATTGATTCAAATGATCTTAATATCTGCAATATTCCCAAAAAAATGGTTTTGCATATCAACATCAATATTCTCAAAAAAAACAACAACTTTGCAACATAAAAAAAACATTAAGCTAAATATTAGTGCTATATTTTGTCAACTTGTATACTATGTGAGGCTCAACAAAGCAATTCTAGATATGGTGGGGAAAAATGTTTATATGCTAATGTCATTCCATTTGCAAAATATTGAGAAAAATTATAAAATAAAATTACAAATTTATAACTAAATGTAAAAAAGACAAAGACTTATAAAAAAGAAATGGCAGTTGGCTTTAATTAAACCAATGAATGATATGGAAATAGTATTTAAGATAAATAATCTAAAAAAAAAAAAAACTTGCAAAGTCATATCAGAAAAAATACACAAAACAAAATTTGATATGATTATGTCCTAATATTCATTTGAAGAATTAAATAATCAGATTAAAATAATATTTATTTTGCATATACAAAATATATAACAATTATAATCCAAATACTCCCTTTCTTTACAAATCTTGTTTATTTCTATGAACTAAATTTATCAACATCCATATTGTACCGAGATATATCAGGAAGGAGTGTGCTTTCTTCGGAGGTACACATAATTTTAAAAATAATATAAATTGATAAACGATTTGTGTAAATATTAATAAAAATAAAAGATCTCGTAGGGTAAAATAAGAATAAAGATTTTTTTTCTCATAGACAGGTTATCGTTAAAAGCATAAAATAAATAGTTTTATAATATATAATTTTGAATCGTATTTAAATAAAACCTAAAGAATTAAAAATTGATTTAACTAAATTTGATTTGATTAAAATTTGATTTAACTAAATTGAAATTCGATTTAAGATTGCTTTAAGAAAAAAAAAAAAGAAAAAGCAAGGTGGAATTCGTTTTGTCTTATAATCATAATAAAAAAGAAAAATATATGTAATTAAAGGAATGTAGTGAACAATGGGAGCTAATGACAAACATATGAAATTTCCATTAAACGGCTAATTAGTGAAAATAACTTTAACAAAGAAATTGAAAATAACTTTAACAAAGAAATTGAAATAACTATAACAAAGAAAGTGAAATAAAGAAATTGAAATAACTCTAGCAGAGAATACAAAGAAATTAAATGACCAATGCGAACACCAGAAAGTCAGCACGGACCATAACTGAAACACCAGAGGATTAGTTACGTATTGTAGATTGAATCCGCAAGATAAGGACAGAAAATATAAAAAGGGCAAATTTTCTATTCAAAGACATCTTAAGCATCATATACATCTTAAGCTCTTCTTCTTATTATTCATTCATTAATTATATTATTTTCATAGATAAAGAGTATACGTCTAAAGTAAAATGCTGCATTGTTAAACCCATCGTGTGAACAACCGGCCGAATCCTTCCATGCAATACCAACAGCAGACAGTTCAAATTTCGATCATGGTCGTGTAAAACAAGAAGGAGACGGAGTGTCCACGTGGAGCCCACAGGATCCCAATGACATCGGGAAACGGATTGCAAAGAGTTAGCGCTAACTGACCGAATGAAACACTATCAGAAGCAACGCTCGGAACCGTGCATAAGGGAGAAAGCTAGGTAATGTTTATTTCAATTTCTAATTCACTAATAAAAAGCCGTAATAATAAACTCTGAACTTTATCTTACGAACAATAAGTACTAATTGTCTTTAGCTCCATTACCCAGAGATTTTAGTGTGATTTCAAATATAAGTGTATGCGTATAATTATTTTCAAAATGTATTTATAATATGAGATTTTCGTGTGATTTCCAATATAAGTGTATGCGTATAATTATTTTCAAAATGTATTTATAATGTGAGATTTCGGTGTGATTTCAAATATAAGTGTATGCGGATAATTATTTTCAAAATGTATTTATAATATGAGATTTTATTGTATTAAATATTATCTGAACTTGAACGAAAGTGTAGTTAATTATATTATAAGACCAAACGAAGTGTAATAGCGTAAATAGAGATTTCATGGTTTAGTGATTACTTAAATTAGATTTAAATTAAATAATTAAATAAAAGAAAAAGAGAAAGCGAGAAAATTAGCGCAGAGAAAGATTCATAAATTGATTTTTAGGTAGGCGGAGTACATTTTATTGATTATTGTAGCTGAGCTAGCGGGAGCGGGTACTAGATCGTATTGGTCAAGCAGACTTGTCGACAAGGTCGGCTGGCGCCCATAGGATTTTTTCCTTTAAATAAATAAAAAGTTTGATTGGCTAATATGTAGTCTAGCAAACGAGTATAAATGTTATTGGCAAATATTTTCCAATGATATTGATTACTCTACCCGAGGTACTGACAGCCCTGTGATAGGATTTTGTGTAAGAGGGAGGTACAAAATTCTGATCGAGTCGTTATTATAAAATTTAAAACATTGTTATTGATTTATATAAATGATGTTTTTATAAAATTTACGAGACGACGTAAAAGAAAGGGTTAGGTATAATATATATATATCATCCTATAATTCTATGTATATTTTAACACCATATTCTGGTCATTTTCAAGGTCTGTTTTCCAATTATTTCTACAAATACATACAGATTTATAAATTATGCAAAGATTTATAAAATTATAAAAATAATAATTATCCAAATATTTTTTACAAAAGTGATATTCCAATTAATTAATTAATAAAAATCACTTTTGTATACATAAATTATGAATAAATGTAAATATTTAGAAAAATTATGATACTTACGTATTAGTCCGGGGTAAAATTTTAGTCTTCGCTACCTATGATTATTTATGATTGCTAAATATTTGATAGTATGTTTTATTTAATTAAGTAAATAAATTTAACTTTCAAAGATTTAAAAAATCATTTTTAACAAAGTTATAAATAATAATTCCATTTTCTGTATTAATGACAATTTATGTATGTGCCAAAAGATGGTCATCATTAAAGCATAAGTAGATCAGTGGTAGCTAGAAATTAATAAAAAATGTATAGTATATATAAAAATACACTAGAGATCTTCAACAACTTATCTTTGAAAGTTAAATTTACTTAATTAAATAAAATGTTATTAAACAAGATAAAACTCTCCATACAGTAGTGGCCGCCCTGTGCCAACCAGAGTAATCAATGGATGCCAGAAGGCTTGTGCATAAAATTCCTATCTAATGCCTACTCATCCAATATCCCCAGACTAGTTTCTGGCTTGAGCTAGTATACGAGATGGTGATCATGTGATGTTTAGTGGTTTAAATAAAATGTACTATCAAATATTTAGCATTCGTAGATAATCATAATGATTTTAATGAAGACTAAAATTTAACCGTGGAACTAATATGTAAATACCAAAATTATTATTATAATTTTATAAAACTTTGTATAATTTTTAAATCTATGCACATCTGTAGGAATAAATGAAAATAAACTTTGGAAATGATTATATATGATTTAAATATAAAAGTAATTATAAGATGATATATATAAATATAGAGAAATTTGATTCATAAAATAACAAGACTTAAAAAAAATAAATATTATAATAAGATTTTAAGAAAATAAATATAAGGGGATATAATTTATATGTATTGAAATTAATGAACCAATTTTGAAGGAGGGAAAAGATCCTATTTATTTATTTATTTAATTAATTAGATTACTAGATAATCCAATTTGTTAAAAAGTGCACTATTATAAAAAAAATTAATGAAAAAAAAATTTTAAAAAATGAATAGACTTATAATTACAATAATGTAATATAAAAGATATCTTAAATGTAGATTTAATAAATGATTGACTTAATAATTACAGTAATAACAATAGTAATGAAAGATATTTGAAATGCTGAACATTTGATGAATGGTTTATCAGGAAAAAACCCAGAAATAATTTGAAATTCTAATAATAGTAAAAATATGAATAAACTTATAGTATTAACAAAAAATACAAATATCATTATCTATCCTTCTTTGTTTAAACATAATACTATCTCAATATAAATCTTCAATTATTCTTTTAGCAAAGATGTTTTAGTTAATCACTTCCAAAAACAAAAAGTTGATTGACTACATTGATTAGAGAATATTAAAAGATTCACTAAATTATAGAAATCTTGAAAAATTTAATTTTGATAACATAATGAAAATAAACATTGTTCAAATGGTGTAATTAGATTGATTTTAACATAGTTCAAAAAATATAGTGTAAATCTCTTCTTATAAATTATTTAAAAAACCAAATGAATTGTAATCAAGTTTAACTAAATCTCAATGTGTATTAAGTGTACCCAGTCTGTAATCAGGCCACTCTTAGAACTGATAGATAATGAAATGACTCGTAGACATGAGGGTTAACTGTAAATGACCAATAAACAGTATTCTACCAAAAATACCTCCTGAAACCTCTAATATATGCTAGTTCATCAAAAGCTTTTGTGATTTCTCTTCATTCTTTTACCTTATTAACTTCAATCTCCCTGCATTAACTCTATCAAAAAACTGTTTTTGTGGTGTCATATTTCTATCCTTTATTTACAAAAATAAAATTCTAATATCAAATTTCCTTTTTTTTTTTGTGTACGTAAGTGTCTGCTTGCCAATAAAATAAAGACATATGTAGTTTTAGTTGAGATTTTTGACTACGATAGTATAATCCAGTACTGGATTTGGAATAAAAGTTTCAACTTAGAAAAAATTATATGATTAGGTAGCTCTACTAGAAAGTGGAAAGGATTTTAAAAAGCTGATCTAAAATTGGCCTGTCTCACACAATCTGCTAGGTCACTGGGCTCGATGAATCATTCACTAAAGAGGTAGAAACAATTATAAAATTAATAATGGTGGTAATTCAGAAGGTAGTTTTAATAATAAACATAAGTATTTTTAATTCCATTTTTTTTTTTAAAACATAGATATATAAAATGTGCAACCTTTTCCTTAAATTCTTTATGATCTAACTTGGTTTGAGCAATGATATTTGTATATATTTTATCAATGCTTAAATATCAGTACTATATTCAGAACATTTGGATAATAGCATTACATTAATATCATTAAAAGGCTGAATTTTTTTCTTCTTAGAGACTTTATATATATGTCAGAAGAAACAGTAAACTTTGGTTAAATAATAGAAAATAATGATATTGTACAATGGTCTGTTATTACATTACAAAAAAATTCAATAACAACAGACCATTTGAGTTTATAGTTTGGAAATATATGAATTGATTATTACAAACATTTTATTTAGTCAGAAAAATTGCCATAAATCAACATTCTATTTAATAAATTACATTATAGTTAGAAGCAAAAATACAAAACCATAATACATGAAAACTTATAAATGCAGAGTGATGAACAAATCATAAAATTAAAATGATAGGAAAGAATTCCTATTTCAAACATACTGATATGAAATTTAATGTTCATTTTGAGGCATCTGCCATTCATGATGTGTTTCAACGAATACTAAATACTAAAATTGTCAATTTGAAATTTCAAGATTGTCATTTTATTGATTTGTGCAGTTTTTTACAGCATGTATTGTGAATATATATAAAATTATTCTTGGACTCACTGAAAAAAATCCGGACTGGTTCTAGGAGTATATTCTATTAATAATAATCGAATTAAGAGGAAATGCATTTTCCACCTGGCAATATAATAAATTAAACTTGAACTTTCCTTCCTAGGCAACACAAAGATTTAAAGGAGAAATTCAATAATTGACAAGAAGGATTAAAAATGATTAAAACTATAAAAGGGATAATCATTTACTGATCATAGTCATTTATCATAATTATGAAATCCATGAATAGCATTTTTTAAATGATGTTTTAAATAAATAGGAGGTAGAAGATGATTTTTAATGACTGGACCTTCCTAATCTTTTATAGATTTGAATAAAAATATTCAGGTTAATGAAGTTAAAATGGCTGTTTAAATTACAAAAATGGAAAGGCTGCATCCTAATGGATGCCTGGAAATTTTTTAAAAAAAGTTAATACAATAACTTCAAAATTATTGAAATTTTTTAGAAATATTGGAATCATGAAGTCATGCTATCTGATCTTAAATATCACTTAATCCTAAAAATGTTTCTATTATTTCAATATATGAAAACCAAAAGAATAAAAAAAAAAAAGACTAATGATATAAACAATAATCCATTATAGCAGAAGTATTTAAAAAAAACCCACAGTAGCAACTCAAGTCATAGTAATCAATGGATGCTAGGTTTGTGTATCAAAATCCCTATTCTAGTGTCTACTCATCCAATATCAGATTAATTTCTTGCTTGTGATCTTCATCAGTGAGGGGCCTTGGATCTGTATGACTATACAGGTGAATTAGCTTGGAATGAAAAGATTATTGTTTTCATTTGGGGCTCATAGCTTTGTAGTTAACTAAATGGATAAAAAATGGCTGCTGAAGGATTGCAATGGATCCAAAGATCTAGATATAGTGCTCTCAGATCAAGGCTTCTCAGTAATGAAGTTCACAAGATAAAAACTAGTCTGGGAATATTAGATGAGTGGGCATTAGATTGGGATTTTGATGCACAAACCTTTTAGTATCCATCAATTACAATGATTTGCAATGGGAGACACTACTGTACGGAGAGAGTTGCTACTGTTTTAACAGCTCGTGTAAACATAAGAAATGATGATCATGTGATATTTTATGATTTAATACTTTAAAAATACCAATATAAAATTACTTTATATTAATAGCATTTATATATATTTAAGACAATGATGGTTGGCAGTATTTTATACTTTCAATTTCAAAATGTTTAATCATTTTGATAAAACTGAAACAAACAACCAATTATATCAATCCAGCTTTCATCTCATATTGAAACCTTTTCAAGATATTTTTTATATTGGATATTCGATATTGTATATATATAAGCAATATATTGTATTGGAGACAAAGTTGTGTTAGGCGAAAACATTCGCCTTACCTCGTATAAAGTATTACTATCTGTAGTCTCTGATGCTGCTATTTTCTTAATCATCTCTAATGATTTATGGAACTTTATATTTTCATTTTATCTTTATAAAATGTAGAGTAAACAGGATATGTTTCTAATGATGATGAAATATTTAGATTTCGCTGATGTATTATGATTGCAACATCTCCAAAAGCAGCTTTTAAAGCACATTTAAAAAAAAATCTGCTAAAATCAGAAATGTAGATTAAATGAAATCATGATCTTTAATATGGCATCAAAAAAGCTTGAGTGAATATCTCAGGTGAAAGAAATAAGGAGAATTAAAAAAAATTACAAAATCTCTGTTTTCTTGCTTTGATGATTATAAAACAAACTTGATTTTAAAATAGAATCTTTGTGTATGCATATGCACTTATAATAAGTCCTAATCTAAATATATAAAGATAATTGTTTTAACAGAAGATGTTAATGATAGGCTATTGTTTTTTAAAATTATACTAAGTGATATCAATCAATTTATTATTCAAGAATTAAATTTAAATATACATTAATTAAAATCTTTCACCCCAGTAATAGTTAAAGAATATTCTTGGGTGGCTTATCATAGTAATATATTTTTCAAAATTGAATGAGATTTGAAGAAACTTGTTTTAAATTGTGACTGTGTGAATGAAGGTTAAATCATTTATAAACAAGACAAAACAAGTTTTTTGGAAACTCAGGGTCGTCCCCCCCCCCATGTGTTATAGAATCAGCTGGGAAGCGAACCTGCTAACCCGGGACAACTGCTTGTAAAGCAGCTGTCACTGACCTCTCAACCACCAATGCTTGACAAAAAGGGTTTTGGAAAAGCTGATCACATTATTTCTATAGATTTAATCAAAAAAAAGTTTCCAGATTACAACAGAATTACATGGTCTTGAAGGATATTAGTTGGATAACTGGGAAAAAAAATTGGTATTTTTATTTACCAAGCTCTACCACATCAATATTAACTTAAAAGTTTTTTTTTTTTTATAGAGTTATTAATTCAAAGTCTTTAATAATATGTATTTAAATAGCCCCAATAGACAATTTATTCTGTGTTAGATTGCTTTTAAAGAAAAATAAACACAAGGGTTTTACTTTAAAAGGTTGTTTTCAGTCATAAATAAGTAGTTACTAGAGATTTGATGTGGTTTTAGAAATCAAAAATATGCTACAAATAAGATTTTTATTGTTAGGAAATGCAAGTTGTAAACAAAAAATACTACTTATATATTATTTTTATTAATTTAATCCAAGATATTTGATTGAATTTATTTAACAAATTTATGACAATGTTTGAAATTAATCAGTTGTGCACTAAAGTTTATTCATTTATGGTAGAATGGGAGATAGCGTTATTGCTGCTGATGAAAAATAATGTAACATTTAAAATGAAAACTGGTGTTAGCTCCAACTTTGTTTTCCATTTTTAAAATAATGGTCTTTGGAGTAGTTTGAAAGTGACTTCACAAAACTAGCATCAAGATGTGATATAGCTAGGGGACAAAAGTTTTTAATTTGAATTTTATTAGAAGCAAAAATGAAAATATTATTTTACCAGTTTCTAGATTTACAATATGAAGATGGTAGTAGTATTCTTGCTAATTAAAAGGATGGTCTACAAAATGTTATTATGCTCAAAAAAACTCAAGTTCTATATCAGCCAGTGATGAAAAAAAGGTCCCTTCTGATTGAATAATTATCAACATAAGAATGAACCAATTTACATACTGAATTATATCCTGATAATTTTTAAGTAGAAAGGTGGACTTGGATATTGACACAACATAAATTACAACGTGTTGCAGCATTTAATTAGTTAAAAAGTAGGATATTTATTTCATCACATTAATATAATTATTACAAGTAAATTAATTGTATATAAAACTGTTAAATCATTCCAATTATTATATAAAAGTGAAATCTGATTCTCTTATCAATGCAACATAAAGACATTAGAATAATTTTTTTAAAAAAGCTCCATAAAATTCTATTAATGATTGGTAGATCATAAAAGAAATTAGAAATTTTTATAACTTTCCGGATCTAATGCTATAGAATCTAGTATTGTGAAAATATAATATTAGTGGATTGGATATGTGAAGTGAATGAATAGTAAGAGACCTCCTTGAAAATATATTACTTACAATTTGAACATGGTTTTCATGGAAAAAGCAAATTCTATTTATATTATAAAGATTATCTTAAAATACTCTAAACAAATGTAATATTCATTGTATCTTTGGGAAGAAAATGAGTGAAGATAGAATATACATGAACTATAATTAGGAAAATTGTTAAAAATCTTTCAAAAACAAAATTCTCTGCAGAAGCTAAAAAACAACATTACAAAATGCCAACAGATTAAAAATAGCATGTAATGTAATGTGGACATATTTGTACTTCATAGATTAGTTTGTAGTCATGATAAAACTCACCTTTGTTTTTCTGATGTGTTCTTTTGCAGTTAGAATCATCAATTGTTTTTTAGAGATAAATTTTGGATTATGAGCCAAATCAGATCTCACTTAGGTCTCTAACTGTAGGCATTTTAAAATAAAGTTCTAGAGCAATTGGGATTAGTTTCCCCATATAAATCTTGATTTCCACAAATTTCAATTGATCAAAATGTTTATGGATGTATTAAATAATTTAAACTTGGTTCATTAAGTATCAAGTTCAGCTATCTTTGATGAAAGTGAGTTTCTTAAATTTATGAACCTAAGAGCAAATGAAAAAGAATATGAAGTAAAAACTAAATAAGTAGTTTCAAAAGGAATAATACTTTGTTCAGTCTTTTTACTTTCACATGGATGGCTATAATATATTATCATATACACTTCTTATTTTCTCAACAATCTTAATAAATTCTTCTTATTATAGCCAATATTAACATTTCCCAATATTTCAAGTTTATACATTTTTCTAAATCACAAAAAACAAATTTCATTCCAGATTATTTTACTGCAAATTATAATGATTTTCTGTAAAACTTTCTCATGATATCTTTTCAACCAAAATACAAAATGAAAATAAAAGTGAATTAAGCACATATTTAGAGGCACAATATGAAGAATGTATGGAAAGATCTGTATCAGATAAAAAAGATGATTTATAATCTAAAAAAGAAAATATCTACGATAGGAAAGTTACAAAAATGGATAAAAGATGTAGATAGGTTGCTAATTTGATGTAAAGGACTAACTACTCTGGCAAATGATTAACTTTGATAATTTAAAATAGTGTAGCAGAGGCAGGGTATAAACCCTGATCCAAGGTAAAAGGGAACTTTAAATATTCGGGTATATGTAGATATGCTTTAATGCATGTATTAAAATATATATAAATAAACTAAAGCAATTGTAGGGGGGGGGTGTCTTATGCTCAATTTGTTTTAATGCGGTATGTATGTGTATATATATTAAAGAAAAATAAATAAATATAGTATGTGTAAAATATTCTAGAAAAAATATATATGTATTTAATGTACAAACATTATTGTATAGAAAGATGTGATATGTTGAACTATTTCCATCATTTATGAGTGAATGTTGAATGTATAGAAAATTTTAAACTTTATTTAAACTTTCCAAATACAAATAACTTGTTAGTACACGTTTCAAGTAGTAGTATTCTCTCCACTCTTCTTCAGGTGTTGTTGCCCTATATGCACAGTGCTAATATTCACTTAGACGTTGAACTCGCACCTTTAGATTCTTGAATATCGAATTTAAGTCAAATGCTCTAATAACCGAGCTATTCTGTCATTATAAACCTTACAAACCTTCAGACAAAAATTATTGTATAGAATTTTGTTGTAAGAAGATAAGAAAAAGTAGATCAGCTTTTGTTCTGGTATATGAAATGTTGTAAATGGAAATCCTGTTAAAGTTATGCTCTTTAAAATGTTTAACAAAATCTGATCAAATGTACTAGAAGCTTTTCTTTTGTAAAAGAAAAAACTAAAGACAAAGGGATGCGAATCTAAAAAATTGTAATGTCCAGGACTGAGGAGATCGAGTAAGCTAAAGTTAAAACAAATATAGGACATTTGAAAGACTGACAGCAATGAGGAAATAAGAAAAAAAAATGATATAAATAGCAAAAGGAGAATATAACATAGTCTTTTGCTTTTGATTCTTGGCATTTGCTCTTTTGTCTGTTGTCTTTTGCTTTTATGCTGTTGATCCGTATTTCATATTAAATAGAACTTTCAGCTGTTGTTATAAATGATTAATTATTGGACCTATGCGATTGAAAAAAAAAATGTATTGTTAGCCAGCATGAATATGTGGGAGTGAAATCGGAGATGTGCTGGGTTTTGCTCCCATAACACCATGAAGTAAATCAAAGCTGTTTCTTTGTCCCATGATGGTTCTAACTTCAGAAATCCGCTCCTTATACCTTCGTCATGCCAAGCATTCGAATACATGATCATTTCCTCAGAAATTATAAACAGAAATTTCCATGATGGACACTCGTTATGGATCTCGACTCATTCAGTAAACTTACTTCACACATGAATAAAGATAATCTAACTTCCCTGGGGATTAAAATGTAACAGCCTATATTTTTTTTTATATATAAATATAAATGTGCACACTTTATTAATTTTTCCACATAACTTGGATTTAGTTCTGTTAAAGTTTATATATCTAAGCATGAGAAGAAAATGTGATTCTCATAATTAATAATAATTTGATCTGTTAAAATATATATGTCTGTGTCTGTTAAAATTTCATATATCTAAATGTAAAGAGAGAATGTTAGATTGTTATAATTAATAGTAATTTGATCTGTTAAAAATATATATTTATCTGTATACTCCTAGTAAAGGATTGAGCACTATTATTATTTTTGTTCTTTCATCTTTAGTTATCTTATAGTTAGTAGTTTAATTTAAATGAGTATATGTTAAACGTATTGCACAATTTTATGCGTACTGCAAGCAAAGTAACATATCTCTGTCAGTCGCAGGTGGCCTAGTATTACTAATACCGTATTATTCACATAAAAATCCCGGTAATATAATTCTTATGCCGCATAAGATTGGCACTTGGAGTCGGAACATGCCGATGTCCATAAATATATTGTCTGGAAAAATATTAATTAGTAGTGCATCGAAATTAAAGCAGAGTATTCACATATTTATATAACGATGTCTATCATTTCGTCCTTTCTTATTGTTAGGAGATTAAGCTTTAAAATAGCTTGTCTTCAGGCTTGGCTGCTATAAGTTCATCTAAGCAAAAATTAAGGTTCCATTTGTATATTAACTATTAATACCACTTTATAAATGTCATATTAGGATGATATATAGAGAGAGGGTGTAAACTGAATTGAGCAATAATATAGATAATGGGTGGAACTCTTTACAATGGCATCTCAACGCTGGGGCTTCGAAGTGTAGAGAGTATTAGGGATAGAGAATAATGAGAATTGAAAAACAAAAATAATAGTATTGAAGTGTCTTGCTATTTTTTTTTTTTTGCAACTTTTAAGAAGTAGAAACCAGAATATATATAAGACCGGATTTAGGGAGAATAGTTTGATATACAGGAATGATAACATGCAGTATAGTACCTCGTAGACTGGACAGTTAAGTCTAGCACTTTGTTGTTAGAAATAGTGAGGTATATATAAAAGAAGTAGCGCTAGTGTACAATAGGAGGTAAATGAAAATTCAATCACAGAAGAAAATGAACCAACATAAGACAGAAGAAAAGGGGGAACTAGCATAATGGAGACTATCTTGAGGAAATTAGAGGAACTACATAAAAAAATGGAATCAAGATTTCAGAAATTCGAGGATAAAATCTAAAGGAAATTCCAGGAATTGGAAGAGGTTAGGGATAGAAAGTGAGAGAAGTAAAGGGGGGAAGAGATATAGTGATGTGGTAAAAAAAGTATAGATGAAAACCAGGATGAGGATGAAAAGAAGAAAACTCTGGAAAAAATCATAAAGAAAAGGGAAGGGTGAGAAGCCATGACAAAGTACTCACCGGCCCAGGCTAAGGTAAACAAATTCTTATAGGATTGGGTGATTGCCAGTTGGATGTCAGAAGCTCCAGTCAAGTATCTAAAAAGTTTATGGCGGTACTTTGGTACCAATCCGATATCTGAACTAAAAAAAATAGCAATCATAAGTGAATTAGCTATGAGAGAAATAGTGACAAGATTCAACAGAAAGGATGGGGGCCTAAATCGGAAACTGAAAAAGTATAGAAAACAAGACTATGAAACAATACAGAAATCGCATTGTGGAAGTGAAAAACGACAACAGTTGTTTAGGCTAACCCATGACTGGGGAAAAGGTCGAGTTCACCAATATCAAAAGATGGACAAGAAATTGATCGACACAAAAAAACAGAAAGAAAACTATATAAATGAACATGTACTCTGAAAGGTTTTTTTTTTAGGTTGTGGGTTTAATATTTATTGTATTTATTATATGGGCAGTTATATACAGCTGAGCAGATAAAGAAGTACAATTTTTTTTGTTTTGTTATTTTTGTCATGGTTGTAAGCTTAGAGAGTCATATAAGTTGTGGCTATAGATCTTTGGGAAGGGAGCGATCTCTCAAATTTGACAGTGGATGGTGGGGTTGGCTACTGAATCGGGTAAGTGGTCTGTTGCATACTGTATATAGCTACTGTTTATTCCCGACAATGGTTGACCCAGTGTGAGAAACCTATCTAATCGATGCAGATGATAAGTCGGCTTTTAACTCAATGACTATAAGACTCCAAGGAGAGCATGGCTTTCGCATATTGTTCCACCCATAAGACTCCAGAAGTGAGCAGGGTCTGGGACAATTCATATCTAACCTGGAATCTCATAATAAGAGTCAGGTATTGTTTCTAAATTTGCCACACTCCTAAGACTCAGAAGTAGCAAAGTGTGGTTAGGAGACTCCAGTTACATTATTACTAAATTTCTTTTCCTTTTTCAGGGATCTTGTAACCAAAGTAAGTTGGAGTAGTTGCCGGTATATTGTGCATAGCACATTATATGCATGATTAGTGGTCAGACCCATGGTGTATTGTTGAATTGACGGGTCGTTTACCTTTTTTGGTTCTGGAGCTGCAGGAGAGAAAAGCTAAATAAAAAAATGGAGGAAGTTATTAAGGATATTTTTCGGTGGTGGTGTTATTATTTATTTTATTGCTTAAGGTTGAGCAAAGATCATGTTTGAAGGCTTTTGAATGGGGGGGGTATTGTAACAGGAGCATGGTTTAAACCGTTCCAAGGTAAAAGGCAATTTTAAATAGTAGAGTAAATGTAAATACCTTTTAACACATGTATTAAAATATATATAAATTAACTAAAGCAATATCGTTTTAACAGGATGTATGTACGTGTGTATATATATAAAAGAAAAATAATAAATATAGCATATATAGAATATTCTAGAAAAAAAAAATGTATTTAATGTATAAACTTTATTGTATAGAATTTTGTTTTAAGAAGATAAGAAAAAGTAGAATGAAACAGCTTTTGTTCCGATATATGGAATGCTGTAAATGGAAATCCTGTTAAAGTTCTGCTCTTTAACAAAATTGTAAATCTAATAAAATGTGCTAAAAGCTTTACTTTTGTAAAAGAAAAAACTAAAGACAAAGAGGCATGGATCTAGAAAATTGTAATGTCCAGGAATGAGGAGATCGAGTAAGATAAAGTTAAAAAAAATGTAGGACGTTTGGAGGACAGATGGGAATTCGGGTCTGAGGACATAAGGGAAAAAATGATATAAATAGCAAAAGGAGAATATAGCGTGGTCTTTTGCTTTTTTGCTGCTGATGCGTATTTGATATTAGATAGAACTTTCAGCTGTTGTTATAAGTAATTAATTTTTGAACCTATGCGATTGAAAGAAAAATATATATATTAGCCGGCATGAATATGTGGGAGTGAAACCGTAGATGTACTGGGTTTTGCTCCCATGGTCCCACAAAGTAAATAAAATCTACTTCTTTGACCCATGATGGTTCAAACTTCAGAAATCCACTCCTTGCACCTTCGTCACATCAAGCATTCGGACACGCAATCATTTCCTCAGAAATTATTAATAGACTTTTGTGATGGACATTTGTTATGGATCCCAATTCATTTAGTAAGCTTACTTTACTAACTTCTCCAGGGATTAAAAGGTAACAGCCTATATTTTTTTTTATACAAATGTAAATGTGCACACCTTATTAATTTTTCCACATAACTTGGATCTAGTTCTGTTAAAGTTTATATATTTAAGCGTGAGAAGAGAATGTATGATTCGCATACTTAATAATAATTTGACCTGTTAAAATATAATGTCTGCATCTGTTAAAATTTCATATATCTAAATGAAAAGAATGTTTGTTATGATTAAGAATAATTTGATCTGTTAAAAAAAATACGTCTGCGTCTGTTAAAACTTCATATGTCTAAATGTAAAGAGAGACTGTTTAATTCTTATAATTAAGAATAATTTGATCTGTTAAAATATATATACATCTGCGTCTGTTAAAATTTTATATATCTAAAATGTACAGAGAAAATGTTTGATTGTTTTGATCTATTAAAAATATGTATTTATGCGTATACTCCCAAAGAATTGAGCACTATTATTTTTTTTGTTCTTTTGTTTTTAGTTATCTCATAGTTAGTAGTTTAATTTAAATGTGTATATGTTTTACATATTGCACAATTTTATACATACTGACCCCAAAGTAACACATCTCTGTCGATTGCAGGACTACCCATCCTTGATGAGCTAGCTAGTGGCCTAGTATTACTAATACCATATTATTATTCGCATAAAAATCCCGGCAATATAATTCTTATGCACGAAGATTGGCGCTTGGAGTCGGAACACGCTGACATCCATAAATATATTGTCTGGAAAAATATTAGTTAGTGGTGCATCGAACTAAAGCCAAGTATTCAATATTTATATAACGACATCTATCATTTCATTCCTTCTTAGTGTTGGAAAATTAAGCTTTAAAAGTTTGATTCCAGGCTATAAGTCCATCTCTGCAAAAATTAAGGTTCCATTTGTATATTAACCATTAATACCACTTTATAAATGTCATATTAGGATGTTTGTAGTGAGGGTGTAAACTGAATTGAGCAAAAATATAGAGGTGTGGAACCTGTTACAATAGTTTTTATTTTTATTTTGGTAGAACAAAAAACTTACACATTAAATAATAATAATAATAAAATAATATACTTAGAATTATTAAAAATTGACATTTTGATAAAAATTTAAGATCATGAAATATGCTCTTAGTGAATTATTGTTTTAAAATGATTTGTAATGAATTATTAGTAAAAATTACAAATGTATCAAGAGATAATAAAATATATTAAGTTACTTTATTATAATTACAAATTTAAAAGTATAGATTACCTCATAAATATATTAACTGAACAATTTAAAGCAATTATCAAGATGAAAATATGCTAATGTATTAAAAAGAGAATAGCGTCTTTTCTAAATTTTACAAAAACTAAAAAATTCAATACAACTATAGAAAAAAAGTGTAATTTTTTCATTTTCTTAAAGAAATTACGTCACTAATTTTATATCAAAGAATATATTGAATTTCACTTTCCCTTTTTTTTAAATCTTTCAAAAAAAAGAATATAATTTTTTCTCTTATCTATTGCTCCAGAGGTCGGCAAACTAAGGCTCATAAGTCAAATGCAGATCTTTGATTCCAGTCTCATGATACTTTTTATCATGATAAACATAGACACATTTTTTTTTACTCTTGTAATTTGTAAATAAATATTTTAATGCCTTTTAAGAGAGAAAAAGTGCACATTACAATGTTGTTTCTTAAATTCAGCCTTATTACAGAATAATAATTATTCTATCTGAAAAATATTTAAATATTAGAAATTTGCGAATAAATCAAACTGTCAAAATAATTTTTTGTTCTTTTTTTAAGAGAATTTTTATTTTCTTTAGGATACATCCACATCCATTCAGAAATTCATGTTTTTCATCTTTTTTCCTTGCGACTCTTTAATGGAGGAAGGAAGAGATTTAAACAAAATGGTTCATTATATTAAAAAGTTTGCTGACTTCTGTATTGCTTCATTCTAGTTGTTTTGTTTACATTTTCTTAACATTTTAAAATCAAAATCATGTGATTTAGTGCAGTGATGGACTCTGGAGCTCAAGGTCCATAGAGCATGACTCCAAATCTGTTACTTTTGGTGCTTGAATTTCTCTGCAATAAATTTTATCATTATTCATTTAATGTCTTAATATTTAGATCTTTTAAAAGACAGCAATAATGGCTCCAAATATGTCATTTTGGTGCTCAAACTTTTTATAAACTTCTGAATAACCTTTTTGATTATTTATTTAATATTTAATGACCAACAGTCAGGGATCACTAACAAATCATCATTTCAAGCGGCTTGGAAGTTATCAATATAAACTATTCTTATACGCTATGCTGAAAATTTAAAAAACAAGCAGAATACAATTTATATGATTATCTGGAATCAGTAACTTGATGGGACTTAAGAATCCAAATATCCAAAACTATTCAAAATCTATGTCTATTTTTCTCAAAGCAGATACAATTTTCAAAATATTCATATGGCATCAAACACATTATTTAGTTTAGATAATATTTTATTAAAGACTATTTTATTGTTCAAAATATACCAAACTTAATAAAACTACAAATTAAAAAAACAAATTACATAATATACATAATCAATTTTAAAATGATTTAACCAAGTAATTTCCTTATTCAGTAGCAAGAATAACTCAAAAAATCAACAACAAAATTTATATAAATTGAATTTAGCAAAAAAAAAAGGTGATAAAAGAAAAAATTTGTGTCCAAAATAACATTACAAACAAAATGAATTATAATGCAATAATAATGTAAGTTTTTAACACAGAAATCATGGACAGTTAAAATTATATAAAACTATTATTTTCTTATATCTTTATTATTAGCTGTAACAACATGTTGTTCTTCTGAATAAAGTCTTCAATATAAAAGCAAACAATAGAATTTTATATATGTGCATATTTCAAGACACTTATGACCCTTTTATTGCTAAAAAAAAATATAAAAAGTTTGTAAATTTAGAAATATATGAAAGTCATAAACTCAAGAGGTAAAGATGTCTGGGTTAATCTCAGTAGAATAAGGTAACAAAATAAAAAAAAATGTAAATTTAGTCAACTGAATAAAATTGTTATGTTCTGACATTTCATGACTTAAATATAGTGTAAGCAATAGCAAACTACAACTAATAATGATCAAGTGTAATTATCTCATCATAATACTTCATTATCTAATTACCCAAATCTGATTTCAGTGAGAGAAATTAATATACATTACTCGAATATAGAGTATAAATGTTATTTTTTTTCTGTTCAGAAAAAGATCATTTACTTATGTTTTGACTAAAGTCCCATAAATTAATAATGCATCTCCGGTAATGGTAAAAATTAATTGGTATTGGCTGCTGCTGACCTATATCTGGCACACAGTATATATACACACAATTTTATATATACATATTTAACACAGTGCTACCTCCATAAGAGATGTGTTAATTAATTTCAAGTAAATAAATTACTTTTTATTGATTAATAACAGATATATTTATTGTTTTAATTGTAGCAATGTCGTAGAAGTGGTAAACAGTGACAAACTATCATTATTGACAATTAAATATTAGGATTTGTTCGAAATACCACGTTTATTATTTAGACTAATCTCTTTTCCGGCAATTCTCATAAAAAAAAAAATTAAATTGCTAAATTTATTTTAGGTCCTACTTAATTTTTTCGTTAAAATTAATTATTTTTATTTTTTTCAATTTCGAAACGGTATACTATATGCAATAAAATTACTGAATAAATCAACTAACTATATAATACTTGTAATCAATTTAAAAGTGAACTAACAAAACACTTTTCTTACACCGCTGAACAAAAACGCTGAAATTAAACAACTGCTCTTTGGATCCAAAATGACACAATCCGTACACACAAATAATAATTCTGTAAAATAATAATTACAGAATGATAAATGAATGAGCCAAAGAAACAAGTTATAAAAATTAAATCTGATGCTAAGTAACTTTTTATTAGAACAGAAATATTTTGATCTTCGAAAAAAAGCTATTTTTCAACTAGGGCAACAACGAACTCCCGATAGGTGAATTCCATAAAAGCTTAACGTCAATCAAAACTTAACAAAAAATATAAACTGCATACATATATATTCCATTGTGTTCTCAAATAATGTTATATTTCACTTTAAAAAAAAATTGTTTACGAATGTTATTTTTAGAAAATATATGTTAATATAATAATACAAAACACATGAAGATTAGCAAAAGGTTTACGTTAGTGGAGTTAAAATCGTCATACATTAGTTTCGCGAGCTCTAATGAATAACTATATTAATTAACTTAAAGTAAGCCTTTTTTTTCTATACTAGTTAAACATATCATTTATTTTTCACTACAATCGTGCTAATAATAGCAAATTTTAAAAATTAACAAACCTAATTAAGTTCCATAAGTGTGCCCGAAGTTTCTCTTTTTACTTTTACCAAGATGGAATATGGCTGATTACTGCTTCCGGTTTATCCAAATTAAAAACTTTTTTTTCCTGAATAAATATATATACCTATACATTATAAAGATGTGAATTTTCATAATAATAATTTAAAACATAAAAAGGAGTAAATGAATCAAATGTTCTCCCTTTATAGAGAAATGACCTAAAAAATTGATGGCAAATGAGGATGTAGTTTTTCACTATCTTCATCATTTAAAAATATATAGCATTATGAAAATCAAGCTTTTAAGTTTTATAAATATATATTAAACTTTTTCAATAATTTTTGTAATTATTGTTTTATTTACATGACAGTTATGTTTTTATAGTAGTTTTTTTTTTCATGCATAAATAAAATGAAGGTCATTTCAATTCTTTTTAATAATTATCAACATCTGTTGTTTTACCTATTAAATTTAAATAACTAAATGTTTTTTGTTTTTTTCCTTCTTTTTTAAAAAAACTTGTTCCTTCCCCCTTAGTTTGTTTTTTGGAGAAGAGGAGGGATTTTTCCCTCAAAAACCCCAACCACCCCCCCCCCCCCAAAAAAAAAATAAATCTTCTATAAATGCAAATATTGAATTAAGAATTAAGTAGAATAAAATATTTATTTTCTCAATCATATTTCCAATCATTATAGTAGTTATGATTATTCTATCAGAGGTTCAATATTCCAACAAATTAAATTGTGTTGCTTCTCTGACTACGGATTTATTTTACAATGCTGATGGAATTTTATTCATTTTCATACTGATTTTTGCAGCCAAACAAATACTAAAAAAAATAAACCTCTAATCTTAATTTGTTTTATTATTATTATTTTGCATTTAATTTGAATATATTTTAGGATGTCTATATCATGTAAGATAAGAAAAATTGATACAGAAAATTGCCACATTTCAAAAAAAAATGGGCCAATGCATACTTTTTTTGTAGAAAGAAATAGTAAATTGATACGCCTGATATATCTGAAAAGTATTTCATTTAATAAATAACAATATTAAAAAGAACTATTTATTAAAATATTCTGGTTACAACAAAATTGTTGGTGAATAAATAAATATTAGAAAACTTGAAAAGGAGCTTAATCAAGTGACTGACATGTTTTATAAAAAGTAGAAACAAATCAAAATTCTGTGAAAGCAAGTTATTTAAAAGAAAATTCAAAATCATTTTCTGAAGGAAAATTTATAAATGACTCCATCCTAATGGCTATAGAATTAATCTGTCCAGAACATAAAAAGACATTTGAGAATACAAATATATCACCAAAAATTGTTAAATAAAATACCATACACACCTTAAATTAGGGGTCCCCAACCCTATGCCTGTGGGCACCATGGTGCCCGCAGACCATTTTACGTGTGCCCGCCGCTATCTGAACACGATAAAAAATTATTTATCTGATACAAATAAATTTAATTTTTTAAATTTCTTACAAATTATTGTATTGTAATCAAATTGTAGGGCATACTATACTTTTACAGCATAAATAAATATTTTTTTTGTACATTATGTGTATTATTAACAATATCCAACTATAAATTTACATTGAAAAAATAAATGGTGCCCGCCACCTGGCCAGTATTATAGAATGTGCTCTAAGTGCAAAAAGGTTGGGGACCCCTGCCTTAAATGAACACTTTTCAATGCAATTTAATATAATGGAATTCATTTTTTCTTGCTTACAGTTTCAACTATCCAACAGTCAGCATGAGAGCTACGATATTCAAAAATTGTTGCATTAAAAATTGAAAAATTTGTCATTAAATAGACATTAATAAGAATTATTTTATTTTTAATTCACAAAAAAATTATGGCCCTTGTTTAAAAAGAGAAAGTTGAAATTTGCATGCCAGTTGAAAAGGTTGCCCATCCCTAATGATTAGGGTAAATCAGGAGGCTAATTTTTAAGTCAGTAATTTTATATGGACCATAAATGATATTATAAATATCCAAATGGCTCTTGGCAGAAAAAAGATTCCCCACCTTCATTTTAGAGATATGTGACCAAGTAAATGGAATTTATATTCTAGAACTTTCTTCAACAATTTTTTTCTTATATTACATTTTTGTATAATTTTTTTTCAAAAACTTTTTTATTTTCAGCAATTTTTATCTTGGATTACTTTTTTAAAAGTACAATTATTTTTTGAAAACTTTTTGTTTTTCAGTAAGCTGTTAATAATTCTTCTTAAGTTGATCCTTTAAATTATTTCTGTTAGATGCCAATCAAGTTAACATTAACTTTGGTGATTATATGAAATATATTTCCCTAAAATGACCTATCATCATTTTATTTTATTATTAAAAAATACATTTCATTATCCATCTACTTCATTGACGGATTTTTTTTTTTTTACACTATTCAAAATATCTATTTCAAAATGATCATTTATATTTCAATCAAAAATAATCTGTTTAAGTATCAGCATATCTTTTTTTTTTTTCTATACATGAATTCTCAAAAGTCTTCACTAGCAGAATTTTTCCTATTTTTTTTTTAATATATAAAGGTTACATTCTTATAAAGTCAAAGCCAATCTGGATCATTGTTTTTAAAGTTATACCTCTGCATCTAAAAATCTTTAAAAAAAATTTCATTACAGTTCTTCCCATTTTTAGTTTGTGATGAATCTTTTTGACTTTTAACTCCTTTATAATCAATGAATAATCCAATGAAACAAAAATTATTAATCAATTCTACAACTTTTTATCACTTTTGAAAATAACTGTTCTACCATCATAATTTTTTGTCTTCTTTATATTTAGCATAGTATCATTTTTTTATTCAGACTTTAACTTTCTTAATAAATCTTGAGGTGTTATGTCTTCCATTATAAATCTGGTATCATCAACATGTCTAAGATAGGTGCTGTTTTTATATAAAAACAGTCTGCTTTCACCATAGTCCATTTGAAGTGTTGCTTTTGATTCCGTATAAAATTTCTTTATAAGAATGATGAAATATTCTCATATCCTTACTTTCCTAACATTTTCATAACTTATTGTACATATAAAGTTTTTTTCCAATATATATTCTGACCTTTTCTATCATTGATATCTATAGTTTGTTTAACTTTCTTGAAACCACTTTCTATATCTAAAAGTTAAATGTAAATCTAATTTCTGATGAATAACTTTTAGAATAATCCTACTTTATGTGGGATTCCCTCTAATCTGTAGATCTTGATTAAATTTCCATATTGATAGGCATATTTTGATCAGTATTTGCATCAGTTATTTTTTAGATTTTTTAAAAATGTCAGATACATTGCTATCAATTCCAAATGTCTTATTTATAAGTAGGGGCATTAAAATGAATCTGATTCATCTTCCATTATTGGATATTTAACGTAGGGTATGTCACTATAATATTCTGTTTGATATCTTGCTATTATAATTTTTCTGTATATTTCCTCCAATTTTGTTTGTTCTTTGTTAATATATTTCCTCTCATTTTATTGATATCTATTAATTTTATTATATATTATCAATTGACATTTTTTTAATAAACTCATTTATTGATTTTTTTTTTTTAATTGCAAAAGATCTCAAACAGTTTTTTTTAAAATAAGCTTGTTTCAGTTTAATATTATTCTTTGTCTTTCTTGATCTCTTTGAAATTTTTTTTTTAAAAGATCTCAATTCTTTTAAATTTTTATGTTTTTTTATTTTATTTTATTTTCCAATTACTACATATTTTCAAACATTTTAAGTTTATTGGAGTTTTTTTAAAACATATTCAAATTACTTAATTATTTCATTAGTTTCCATTCATAATTTATCTGATTCTATATATTACATCCAAAACCTTAAATTGATTTTTGACTCTATCCCTAATATTAATAAGTATATTTTCCAAGTTATATCTAGAACATGGGACAATAATTTTTTTGGATCTACATATGAATAATTTACGATTCTATAATCTACTCCCACCCAGCTCATGTTTTTTGCTATTAAAATTGAAGTCTTTCATACCTCATTGTCAAGTAACACCCATGTGTATAATTAGATATATGCTGGCAATAAATATTGGTGAATTTGGAGCAATTTAATCTTTTTTTTTCTATTTATAAATCCATACTGATCAATACATTTAATTCTTTTGTAACTTCAGCATTCCAGTTATCAATCACTGAAAGTATATTTTCTCTAAAAGATTTTATTAGATTCTTAAATATCTGATCATAAAATTTTTTAGTTTATCATTTTTCTTGCTTGCACTGATGGAGCGTGTGTTATAATAATGTTTAAAGAGTATACATGAAATTTGATATTAAAAGGTGTCCATGAAATTGAATTAAATCCAATGTTGCAATATTTTTCCTAATAATAATAAAAATTATTCTTCACATATAAACTGTGATAAACAGAGTAGCAAAAAACAACAACCACTAAAACTATTTTGCTAAGCGCTTTCAGTACCGTGAACCAGAATCATGGTGACATATTATTAGCAAAAATTCAAAAAACATCAACCACTAAAACTATTTTGCCAAGCACTTTCGGTAACAGAATCATGGTGACATATTGTATATGTCACCATGATTCTGATACATGGTACCAAAAGTTCTTGGCAAAATAGTTTTAGTGGTTGATGTTTCAATATGCTGCCATGATTCTGGTACATGGTACCGAAAGCGCTTGGCAAAATTAGTGGTTGATGTTTTTTGAATTTTTGCTACTCTGTTTATCATAATTTATACATGAAGAATAATTTTTATTATCTGACAGTTTTTGTGTTATTTATTTATTATCTAATAATAATAAATACATTTTTTTAAAATTACCCTTGGCTTGACTAATAAGCATTATACTCAATCCTGATTTAAAATATTCCCACTCTATCTTACTTTACTATATCTAAGACATTTTGGTATAAGGGATCCATTTTTATTTTGATCATAGCAAGTTTTTCTTGGTGCATAATCTACACATTCCTAATTCTAATAGTGATATATTTTTTTTGGAGCTTAGTATTTTTTTTCTGCATAGAAATATTGGCAACTAAATGTTTAAATGGATTTAATATAACTGTAGATACAAGATTACATTATTGGAAAAGATCCTTGACTTTTTCTTAGTAATATTAAACCTGAGATCTCACCTTTCAGTACTATAATATTCTGTTTTAAGATACTATTTATGATTACTTTGTTACTGCTTTTTTCTATACACTTTGAAATGATATTTGATTGTTGATACAATTGTAATAGTTGTTACCAGTAAGATTGTCTAATATTGTTATTGCCTAATATTGATAAAGTAACAATGATAATCAAAGAGTTTATTGTTTAGGTGTAATTCATAGACTTCAAAATCTATTACTCTACCATTGCACTGATCCTTACAGCATATTGATATTAGTAACGAAACATAAATAATTTTTTTCAAAAAATGAAAGTTGAAATACAAGTATGATAATAAAGGTAAGATAAAAATAGTGATCTTCATTAGGTAAAACCTGGTATCTTTTTTATTATAAGATAAAATATAAACAATTGTTGAAAAATATATTTAACTATTCTGTGAATCCACCAAGAGATGTTACAATAACTTTAGGAGAAATCTGATATTAGAGCATTCATGTGATTTTCTTTGAATGATATATGTACATAAAGAATATTAAATAATATAGATATTCAAAATTCTATAAATGTTTAATTTGATTGCTATGTATAGTGATGCTTATGAGAAAACAGTCATTATTATTGGATTTGAATGAATATATAACAAATACAGTATTCTTCTAACATTATATGTAATTGCTAGTCTTGATTAATAAATGAAATGCTGTTAATAAACATTTCAGAAAAAACAGCCATGATTCTTATTTTTAGTAAACCCAATAATAGATTTCTTGTATCCATTATACACTCCTTAAGAGAATTCCATGTTTCGGTAATATAATAATCCTTAATATCCAAATTATAAATTTTAATATTTAATAACTGCTGAAATTTATCACATATAGTAGATTCTTTTAAAGAATGAACTTCAATTTTCTTGTGAGTATGATTGGAATAATATCTTTTTTATTGCAACTAGCATTTTAGTATTGGAGGGTACTAATCTATAATCTGACCAACAATCTGAACTGGTTAATGCTTGTGTAATGTGAACTTCTCTTTTCTTCTGAGTCCAGATCATAATATAATATATTAAATGCCATTATTATGAGTATGGATTCATTCGTGTTCCTTTATACACCAATGGTTTTTCTGCCTAAACAAAGAGTTTGTGATAGTCAGTCCATGTTTTATACATAAACTTAATAATAACAAACCATTTAAATCTATACCACCAATATCATTATTTCCAATAACTTTTGGCCAAAGTCAGTAATTTATACTAACACATACATTTAATTCTCCAAATAAAAATTGATCTTTTAATGGTAATGCTGTAATAATGTTATCACCAGAAGAAATGTTTTCCTTCTCTGAATTCTCTGAAATTATTATTGGAGCATAGGCACTAATAAAGTGAACACAAATATCATTGTGCTAGGAGAGTTTTAATACCATTAGCCTTTCATTTGATATAATGAAGAATTCCAATAATAGAAGATACCAAATTAGATTTTGCAGAGAAGTCAACACCATGCATTCTTTTTTCACTGACTTGTTTGCTTTTTCAAAAAAAAAAAACTTGTTTTAATCCCACTTCTTTTCTCTCAGAGGCTAGTTTCACTAAGAATAGCTATATCGATCTTAAATTTTGATAAGCCTTTAGCCATCACTGCAGTCCTCTATTACTTTTAGTACTATCACTATCTCCTGTTTTATTGCTATTACTGACATTATTATGACTATGTTTATTATTTTTACCATTGCAATGAGTAATTCCCCAGGCAGGATAACCTAGTTAGATTGTGTTAGGCAGGATATTTTTAAATAAAGTTTTCTAGGTCTCTACTTCCTTATTAGATGGGGTATCACTAAATAGGGCTGGCTGAACATATAATCTTTGCCAGCTGAAACTTCTGTCTTACTTAAATCCAGTTCCAAAACAACTCAAATAATGTTTAATTCAATATCTTACACTGGAAAAGGTAACATTTCTTTAATACATAAATATTAGTACTATAAACAGAATTATTTCATTATTATTATTGCTACATGTTAAGTTATTGTCAACTAATAGTAATCATTTAAATGGCAGTTTTTATCTGCTTTTTCAGACACCTTTAATAGCATATTCATTATTGTGATAGAATTTATTTATCTAATTTCTTTCTCTTTTATATATCTCTTTTAGGGTGTGGCCAAACAGTTTGTATGATCAGAACTTATTTAGTTATAAGCATGATATAAATTTATGAATACATATTAGTCCTATTAATTTGACTTCCTCCTTAGCTATTTAATATAAAAATTGAATTATTATTTTACAGTTATGCTTTCCTGCATTTGATATTAAAACATTGAAATTTTGTTTTATATGCTTTTTATTATTATATTTCAACTCTTTACATGCAGGTCATCTTCAGGAATATTAAATATACATTCATTTTAGAAAATTGTCATTCATTAATAGCCTGTTTTACCAATAGTACTATTATGAACTAGACCTGTTTGTTTGAAAAATAAAAAAAGCATTTTAATGTCTTATTGGTGTTGTTCATTGTTCAATGAAATGACAGTCATCACTAGGCTGGATGTCAGGAGGGTGTATGGTTTTATTTCACTTTCCTTTTTTAAAATATCATATTTTAGTTTATTTAATACTATACATTTTTCATATAATATTAAAATATTAGTTAAAAACAAATATTAAAATTCTTTTATGACACAAATAGACCTCAAGTGAAAATCAATTAGAAACAAAACACACATATCCCTATATACTGTATTTAAAATATCATCTAAACACTTTATTTTTAAAAATAATACATAACTTTCAATAAATATAAATCAATAAACCAAACTTCTTTTTCAATCTTGTTTTTACAATTTTATGGACATTTTACAATTAAAAAAATGTATTTATGTGATAAACAAATGGATAAATTGAAAATTATAAAAATAACATTGGATATAAAAAAATTTAATAAATGTTTGATTAATAATGTAATTTCTAAATTTATTTCTTTAAAGAAATTTATAATGTATTTTGGTATTAAGTATATATTTAAATGGGAAAAGAATATACTAAAAAAAATTATAAATTTGGCATATAAAAGAAAGTTTGAGTTATTAAAAATTGTTAAGATTATATATAATAGTTTAACAAATATTATTTTATCTCAGATAATAGTTTAACAAGATTAATTACAATTAGGAAAGAATATGAGTTAAAATGTATTTTTATTAGTAAAATAGGTTATTTGTCTTGCATTGGTGGTCGAGAGGTCAGTGCGACTGCCTTGCACTTGCAGGCAGTTGCCCGGGTTGCGGGTTCGCGTCCCGGACGATGCTATGACATTTAAAAAAAAAAAAAATAGGTTATTTAAAAAAGGGTTTTTTAGAAAGGCATTGTAAAAAATTTAATGATTTATTGACTAATAATAATAATAAGCATTAATTGGTAGATATAAAAATAAAAAAGAGGGGAAAGAATGTTTTGTTATTAATTTAACTAATAAAATTTTTAATGCTAAAGAGATGGATGTCTTAAAAGGAGTTTAAATTATGTACCAATAAGTAATTGTAATATTAAAAAGCAAATAATTGAAATTAAGGCAAAGATGCAATTAATTGAATATAAGTGTAATAATAATATAATTGATAATATTAAAAATAAGGAATTTTTATTAAATGAATTGAAATTTAGAATTTGATTTAAAAAATAATAATAATAGAAAAAAGAAGAAGAATTGCAAGTTTAATGACTGGAATATTATTAGAGATATACATGATAAATATAGGGATTTATTATTTTTAAACGGTGATAAAACCTCAAGTGTAGTAATTTTAAATAAGATTGAATATAATGAAAATTATTAAAGGAAGAGTGTTTTGAAAAAAATAATAAACATGAGAATATGTTAATAAATAAAAAGATTAGTAAAATATTAACAATAATGAATGAAAAAAGTTATATGGAAAAATCAGATATGTTTAAATTTAAAAAATGGATATAAAATGTGCAAAAATTTATGGATTACCTAAAATTCATTCCAATGAGACCAATTAGTAGTAGTTTTAATACTTATGAAAATATCTCAAAATAGATTTATAGAAATATTTTTTAAAAATATATAACGCTATGTGATAAAAATTGTGTTAATAATTTTACGCAAGTTATTAGTAAATTAAGGGATTTTTTAAATAATAAAGTTTTTAAAAATTTATTGTTTGTAAAATTAGATATAGTTAATATATATACTAACATTGATCCAGAAGTTGCTATTAATAATGTTATAGAATTATATATAAAGGATAAAGAAGTCAAATGAAGAAATGGAAAGTTATCTTTTATATGAAACATTAGTGATTTGTTGTAGAAATCTTATTTTTAAATATGGGAATAATTTTTATAAACAAAAAACACGTTTAAATATGGGAAATAGTCTGAGTGGATTTTTGGCAAGAGTATATATGTATAATTTTGAAAAACTATTTTGTTAGTAGTAATAATAAACCAATTTTTTATATAAGGTATTTTGATAATTGTTTTATGGTATTTATTGGAAATTAAAAAAAAGCAGATAATTTTTAAAAATATATTAATAGTAAAAAGGCAAAAATTAAATTTACTATGGTAAAAGAAAATATTAATACTATTGAATATATGGATCTTAAGATTAAGAAAAAAGTTGGCAATAATTATAATGTTATAATAGAGACTTGTGTATATAAAAAGAAAACATTTTTTGGTTTATTAAATAATTGTTTATCGGATATTGATAATCATAGTAAAATAAATATTATCAATAACAGAATTCAAAGAGCAATTAAATTATGTTCAAATAATAATTTGTTTAAAAGTGAGATTAATATGATAAAGCATGAATGTTTTATAAATGATTATTTTAGAGATATTACTAAAGATGTATTTTCTAATAAAAATATTGATAAAATAAACAATAGAGTAGGATTAAATAATAATAATAAAGTAATTTATATTGATTTCAATATTTCAAAAGATTTATTTGTTAAAGTTAGGAAATTATTTTAAATGATTAATAAGAAATATAATGTTTTGATTTATCCTGCTTATAAAAAGTAAAAAAGTTTAAGTTTTTTAATTAATAATAATAGGGAGTATAATAATTTAGAAATTATGAATTCAGTTTACATAATAAAATGTTTGAATAGTATTAAAATAATGTAGAGATGTCATATGTTGGAACTACAAAAAATAAATTAGAAACTAGATTAAAACAGCATTTAAATGATAAAAATTCTGCAGTTTATAATCATATGACTAAATTTAAACAAAGATTTTGAAATAAAGCCTTTAGAATGTATAAAATCATACTATAAAAGAATAATAAAGGAAGAAATTTACATTAGTGAAATTAAGCCTGAATTAAATAGAATGTTAATTGCAAAGAAAAGGGGAAAATAATAGATTTGTTAATTAAATGTTTTTTTTGGGGAAGGGTTTTTTTTTAATTAATTAATCGAAAAGTGAAAGAGTAAATAATAGATTTATTTGAATTTTTTTAGGTATTTTTAGATAGAGTATATAAATATAAGAAATGTTTATATAAATATAAGAAATGTGATAGAAAGTTTTGAGATTGTAATAGAAAGGGATTGAGGTAAAAAGAATTTTTTTAATGTTTTATTTTTTGGGAATTATTTGGAATATTGGATATTTATATTTATTATTATGTATTTATATTTTTATTTGTCTTGATAAAGACTATATTGTAAAATAGTCGAAATGTTAGTGGCTATTTATATTTTTATAATAGTTATATAAAAACAAGTTTTAAAAAGAAGTTTGAAGTATTGATTCATATTTATACACCTATGTATATAAAACAGAAATACCCTTCCTATAAATCCACTTCAAAAAACACTTTTCTTTAATATGAAAGAAAGTTTTCGTGAGATTTATGGTCTCATTCAATAACATTTCTCATCAGAATTTCTTCTTTTTAATTCTTTTTTTTTTCATAAAAGATAACCTCTGCATTCTCAAATAATATTTTTATGATCTCTATTCATTTTTAACTCTACCCTTACAAACTTGACTTTCTCATTAAGCCTTAATTTACATTAATCTATATAAATTTTACAACAACTGCAAGGAATATTATAAACTGTACTAGGAATAATTTTATCATCAATCAGCTGTTTTGAACTATTTAATAATGAATTTAAATCGATGTCTTTTTTCCAAACAACTTTCATACCATCCAATAAATGAAAAACTAATCTATAAATTGAAGACTTAAATGATAAAAAAAATAAACATTAGATTGTAATTAATATTATTTTTTTTATCAATATCAAGCCTAAAAATATTTTTATTAAGTACAATATTTCTAAGAAATTCTTGATTATAATCTAATTCAGTATCAGAAGAAAAGTGTCTTTTTTGAATATAAGCTTACTTTCAAAATTATTAAGCCTTTTATTTCTTATTCATAAATTTTTTTATATTTAATAAAATGCCTATATATATATATATATATAATCTTTATCAACATTTAAATCTAAATATTTTAACTTAACAAAATCAAAAGTAACTCCCTCAATATTAAATTAATCTTAGAATTGGTGGATAGTAGAATAGTCTTCATATATTAGTGCCAACTGTGAATATGAAACAAACAGTGCCTGACCAAAAGCTCATGCTGCCTTGTAAGATAAGATGTTGATTCAGAAAAAGCTAGCCTTTTCTGTCTCTCTCTTTTTTCTTCTTCATTCACTTAAGCTATTATAGGACCTGGTTGTTGTGAGCCTCTCATGCCTTTGAACATCTCCTTATAGTAACTGTAACAATAGGATTATGTGTTTGTGCAACAATCTTTCCATCCTTTAATTATATGCACAGCATTTTTCACTCCAATACTTTTCTTACTTTTTTTTTTATCTCGAGTCCTCAGTGATTAAGAAAACATTGATGGGGATAGGCTTAGTAGGCTGGAGATCATTATTTGTGATCTTTGCTTGACTAACAAATTGGTTTAGAACTGGATTTAAGTGAGACAAGTTTTGATTTGCAAAGATTTTTGTTTAGGCAGCTCTATCTAGGGATCCCTCTGCCTACCATTGATGAGAAAGGGTCTAGACAATTTCTAAAAATGGTCTATTACATTCAATCTGGATGTTATTGTATTGGGCAGATTATTCATTTTATTG
The DNA here is from genome assembly GCA_028023455.1 of Epiperipatus broadwayi. Taxonomy (NCBI): domain Eukaryota; kingdom Metazoa; phylum Onychophora; class Udeonychophora; order Euonychophora; family Peripatidae; genus Epiperipatus; species Epiperipatus broadwayi. The sequence continues at coordinate 9,748,748 of JAQFVV010012396.1, forward strand.
GTAGAAATAATATGAATAGTAAGAATAATACCAGTAGTTGTGGTTTAGTAAATGGCAGTGGTACTACTAAAGATAAATATCACAAATATAAATTTTTTTTTCTAAATATAAGTACATGGAATGTGCAAATTTTACTTGTGCAAAGTCTTTGAGACCAGAATGAAGGACTGTACTTGTGGCTAAAGGGCTGTCAAGATTTAAGATTGATATAGCTGCTCTTAGTGAAACTAGTCTCCTAAAGGAAGGAATTTTATTAGAACTGATGGATGGAATACAAGTTTTTTTTTGAAAGGCAGGTCAGTCAGTTAAAGAACAATGCATGGTTTGGGATCGCTGTAATATCTAATTGAATATCTTCTATTACTGGAATTTCTTTCAATGAACATTTAATGATCTTAAAATTTGCCTTGAATAATGGTACTTGTTGTGTTTGGTCTGGATTACAGACCCGACCAACAGAAAATAATGTAAAATAATACTGAAACAAGTATTACAATTAATATATTTATTATGTACAAATATATACAATACAATATATACAAATGAATATTTACAAGTTGAATATTGGAGTTTCACATAAACTCTGGGCTTTTCCTGCCACTTCCAGTCACACCTGATGGCTTGCCTCATGGGTAGGGTCTATGACTCTTCCAGCTGTACAAGACAGCTTGCCTTGAGCTGAGAGTGATCTTAGCAGCATCCGGTCTCTGTGGGACTTGCCTAGCTGCGTAATCTAAATAGCATAGTGCTATCAAAGAGAATACTTGCTGCTGTTTAGGTTAACAGAGCTTCCCTGGGAGAACGCAAAGAGTCTTTCAGGTTAGGCATGTTCTTCCCTGATCCTCACAAAAAGGCTTCCCCGTTCCTCACAAAAGGCTGACTATTTATATCCAGATTCCTGACCTTATTGAAAACCTTTGGATTTAGCAAGCATCATTGTTTATTGGCCTGTAATAATCATTGGCTAGGTTGTTATCTATACATCAGCCTATTGGCCTGTGGCAAACAATGCTTAATCCGATCAGATAAGGAGGCATCTGGAATAGTCTACTTCTGAAAGAAGGGAGGACTATAACAGTACTAGAGCTCATTTTATCAGTGTCTATGCTCCAACCTTAGATTCGAAGCATTTAAAAGATCAGTTGTTTTTTATTAAAGACTTTAATGCATGTGTTGATGCAAATGATAGATTTTGGTCAAAAGTTATTGGAAGTAATGGTATTAGAGCTGTAATTTCAAATGGTTTGTTATTATTAAATTTATGCACAATATGTGGATTGACTCTCACAAACACTTTGTTTAAGCTGAAAAACCATTAAAGTGTTAAAGGGAACATGGATTAAACCATGATCAAACAATGGCATTTAATAAATTGTATAATAATTAGGAGTCAGAATGCAAGAAAAGTTCACATTACCTTAGCATTTACAAGCCCAGATTGTTGGATAGATCATAGATTAGTAACACTCTAAGATTAAAACGATATTTGCATTAAAATAGGTATTATTTCAATCATATTCACAAAAAAAATAATGTTCATTCTTTAGAAGATTACACTATACATACTAAATTTCAGCAGCCATTAAATACTAAAATTGCTAATTTGGATCTTCAGAACTGTTATGTTATTGAAGCATGGAATTCTCTTAAGAAGTGTGTTATATGGAACAAGTAAATCTATTCTTGGATTCAATAAAAAGAAACACATGGAATTCCTTGCTTGTTAAAATAATAGATTAAATGTGGAATTTCATAATAAATCTAAAAATCTAAAAGCAGAAGTTCAATGATTTTAAGAAGGCTTTAAAATGATTGGTGGATTAAAACTGCAAGAAAATACAGACATTCACTGATTGTCATCATTCTAGATCTTTTTGATGCATTGAAATCAACATATAGACATGAGAAATGATATCACCTTCCTATTAAATCCAGCAATGGTCCTCTCTTATGTGATGATAATGACATGAATAGATTGAAAGAGTATTTTGATCATCTTTTGTATAATGATACAAAAATTGATATGATGACTTTTAGTGATATATCCATTTTATCTACTCATTTAGGTTTGGACAAACATATCCAACTTAATGAAGTCAAAACAGCTCTTTGTAATCTTAAAAATAGAATGGCTGCATGTCTTGATAAAATTCTTGGAGAAGATTTGAAAGTATGGTGATGATATATTATTTCAAAAATAATGGAATTTTTAAGGAATATCTGATTGTTGAAGTTGTGCCATCTGATCCTAAGAATGTTTTGATTGTTCCAATTTTCCATTGCAGCAAAAGTACTTTCAAAAACTTTGTTGAATAGATTGCTTCCAGTTATAGATAAATGGTTAGCAGAGACTCAGTATGGTTTTATGAAATTTTTGTTGCCATGCAAATGCAAGAAAAGTGTCAGGAACAAAGGAATGAGCATTTAATTCAATTAATAAGATAGGTATAAGGCATAGATTGAAATTAGTTGATTGTCCACCAAAATTTATTTGTATTATATGGCTTCCACATGATGGAATGAGAGGAAGTGTTATTACTACAGGTGGAAAATCTGAGGCATTTGAAATGGAAAATTAGTATTAAACAAGGACATATATTTGCTCCTATTGCTTTTAATTTTTATGACAGTGGTCTTTGGAATTGCTATAACAACTTAATCAGATAGGGATCAATGTGTGATACTGGTTTGTTGGAATTTTTAAGCTCACTTGATTAAAAGCAAAAACAATAACTTCATCTTCTTGGATTCTGGAATTATAGTAATGCTGATGAGTGTGCAATTTTTGCTAGTTCAAAAAATGATTTACAGAATGTTCTTAATATTTAAATACAATTTATAAAGATCTTTTTTATTAATGTTCAAAAAACTCAAGTTCTTTTCAGCCAGTGATGAAAGAAAAATCCTCAACCACTTGCATTTTAGAAGTTATCGACTTGAAAATGTAAACCTTAAATACCTTGGTAGTTTTATAAGTAGAAGGGTGGACTTAAATGCTGAGATTCAACCCAGATTGCAATATACTTCTGATTTTAACAAGTTAAAAGGTAGAGTATTTGATCATGGGGAAATAACTACTGCAACTATGTTAACTGTATATAAAGTTATTTTATCTAATTTATTGTATTGATGTGAAACTTGGATGCCCTATCTGTGCACTATAAAAGCATGAGAAAAGTTTTATTTAAGGACACTAAAATTTTAAAAATACAATAGCAAAATCATAAAATCAATTAATATATTCTTCAGCTTGCAGGATATGATATTATTAATCCACTATTGTAAAATTACATCTTCATTGGATGTGTAAAATGAATGAACATTGGAAAATTTCCTAAGAATGTATTTTATGGTAAACTTGATAGGAAGAATTAACATTATCTACATTATAAGGATTATCAAAAATATTCTAAAGGAGTGTGATGTCAAATGTTTCCATTGGAAAGATATGGCAGAGAATAGAATACATTGGAGAGCTAAAATTAAACATGGTGTTGAAGTATTTAAAAAAAGAAACATTTTCTGTTGAAGAAACTAAATGACAATATTGTAAAATAATAAACAGAAAATTGGACCAGCATTTTCTTTATGTAGATGTATTTGTGGTTCACAGATTCATTTGCATAGTCACTGCAAAACTCATTTTTAGAATAGTTTCTTTTTGACCTTTTTTTAAATGGTTGAAATGGCAATTTTCCTATTTGAGTGGCTGTTTATTATTATTATTTATTATTATTGCTAAAAGGAACATAGAAGTAAGGCCTTTATTTAAAATTTTTTAGTCAGGCTAAAGGGTATTTCTTTGTTTATAATATCAATAGAAATGTGGTAATTGATTTTATTTCTGTTATGATCATAATAAAATGTCCCTACAAGTAATTTTGAATAAGCAATTACTTGTGTGGGAAAAATTTGTTAAAAGAAGATTGAAAAACTATGATGTTATCCTATTAAAAGAAGATAACATTAGATGGTTTACATTGCTGAATAATACTGATATTAAAGATAAACTTTCTTTTTTTTTCTCATGTGTCATAGCATCAGCCGGGAAGCGAACCTGCTAACTTGGGACAACTGCTTGTAAAGCAGCTGTTGCTGACCTCTCGGCCACCAATGCTTGACAAGATAAAGTTTCTTTAGAGTTAATAATGGAAAATATGTTTATTACTTTTAATTATGATTCTCGATCCTTGTAAGAAAATACAATCTAAGTTTATTGACTTTAAGAAAATTATGTAAAAAAAATTTTTTTTAATGGAGTTACTTAAATTGTTTATCTTAGAGATTTTTTGACTCCTAAAAGCTATCTTTAATTTAAAGCTTATGTTAGAAAGATAATTTTCCTTTAAAATGTATTTTTGATTTTACTGAGAGAATTGTTGGTAAAATTTTAAAAATTATATTAATTTGGTATATTTTGTATTTAGTAAAATAAAGGGTTTTATTTTAGAGGATGATTGTATAATTTGATAGATAAGATATTGAAAATATATATCAATGAATTGATATATTAAAAAGTATTAATATATTTCAGGGAAATGTGAACATGCTGATAAGATTAAAAATTATTCATGGTTTGCTTTTATTATTAGAGGATTCAAGGTATTTTAGATGTTTTGTAAGATAGATTATTGGTTATGTTATTTCTCCTTTAATGTGCTCAGTCTATCTTGATTTTGTATAGAGTTATTAATCCATTTTTATGTTTCTTTAAAATTATTTGTTAGATATATTGATGATTGTTTGTTTGTTATTCAGAAGATAAATTCGAGGAATTTTTTGATAGATTGAATGATTTGATTCTAATATTAATTTTACTATTGATTTTGTTAAGTTAAAATGTTTAAATTTAAATGTTGATGAGGATAATATTTTTTTTGTAATCATTTGATTAAACGTGAAAATTTAAGAAATACGATAAGGCCTGAGAGTATCGACTTTTTACTCATAAAAAAATTTCTTTACCAAATTTTTGTTATAGAAATAATTTTGACAATAAAACTTATATTAAAAGAAGTGATGTTTCTTTTGATTATATTGAATTGGGTTATAATAATCAGGAATTTATTATAAATATTATATTTAATAAATGTGGTGTTTATGTGTGATTATAATAAACACAGACTCATATGAATATGATTAGTGCATTTATTTCATTTATACATCTGTTGGTATATATATATATATGGAGCCTTAGAACACAGACTTAAACTCCCTTCAGTTATCCACTCTGTCTCATACAACCTATATACATGTTCACATACATATAAAAAAAGTGATCTCCAATGTAAGTATTTTGTGCTGAACCAGCACTCATCAGTTGATCCAAATCATCATTTCCCATACACATACACATATATAATCAGATATTAAGATCAACGTGTGCTCACATAGAAGAGGGATAGGCAGAATGCAGGTTGAATATGTAATATTCAAATATAAATATATTGTCTATATTAAACTCTTCTGTGTATTTAAATGATCATATTAAGGCCCTATATGTGAGGAATCAGCGTCACTTAAAGTCAACATGAATATGATAATAATATTGGGATTGTGACAGGCACTTGTGGAATGACCATGCATAAAGTAGCTGTAGCTAAAGCTACAACTAACCATGTGTATATAAACAGACATTTTTGTATTAATGCAACCTATATTCTATCCCCATTGTAACAATAAATCAAGTACGAATTATATAAACATTCTGTGAAATGAATGAGGAGGGTCTGTGCATATATTTTTACCCGCACATAAGAATAAATTAAATGTTAAAAGCCATATTTATAATTTGTATGTGTGTTATAATGTTATACATATGAGTAGTGTGATTTTATATTTTTATTTTAACTATCGCAAATTTTTTTAATTTGCGTTTATGTTAAGTTGTTTACGTGTTAGAACATATGTATAAAAAAGAGAGGGAAAATTAAAAATAATTGTAAATGGTCCAACACGTCTATTTTGTTATGTTTGTCAGATATTTTCTCTGTTAATAAGTTGAGGCAAGGGCAGGTTATTATTGTTTGACCAAATGTTAATTTTACTAATAGATTGGAAATGGTCATCCTACTTAGTGTCTTATTTTTAAAAAAAAAAAACAAGAAAATATAAAATCATTTCATGTCAATATCAGCAGAGAAAATCTGATTTTAGTTTTAGATTTGTTTTTTTGTTTTTTTGGTTTTAATCTTTTGTAAGGGAAAGGTAAGAAAATCTTTCCTTTTGTGTTAAAGTTGAAAATTGATATAAATGGAATTCATTAATCAACCCAAGGTGGTCTGAGTAAAAATTAAAGATAAAAAATTAAAGATTACAATAAAGGATAAGAAATGCTCAGGTGTTAAAAGCAATATGCATTGTTCCAATAATTAGCCATGAATTTAGAGTTGGCTGACACAATAGTAACAGGAGGGTACTCAAATTTATATTGTAATGAGTGTGTTATATAAGCTGTTCACCAGGTACTGAAGAAGGAATAATATGGGAAGATATAATCTAAAAGAAGATGATAATCTTATATAGAAAAAAAAGTAAAGGGGTTTTCTTGCATTGTTGCTGAAATATTATGGTTGCTGAGCAGGGTTCTTTTAGTCTACCATGCTGATCCCTACCACTGATGAAATACTTGACTGCAGGTCTAGGAAGACCATCTGACTAATGATAGTTGTTAGCTATAAGCTGTCGAGGCCATTTTATTAAGGCTGTACTTAAAAATGTATATCTAAAGAATTAATAAAGAAAATGCTGATCATTCAGCAGTTGAGAAATAAGTAAAAAGGGAACAGAGCCAAGCCTGACTTCAAATGAGAATCCCACATAAAATATATAAGTAGCAGTTTGCTGATGTTATTCTAAAGAAAAAAAGAGTATTGGTAAAAACCTGAAGAAGCATGAAAATGTCTAGAATAGTCAGTGTGATTAATATGGAGTAGAATCCCACTAATACCAGCTGTTGATGATGAACACTAAAATGCCTATATCTTACTGAATTGAAGAGAAGTTTTCACCACACTGTTGTCTAGTTTTGTAGTGCACTCAGAAGCCCAAAGTCCAGATGAAGAAGTCTTAAAACACTGGATGGTGTAATTTTTTTAATTATTTTATTTGATTATTGTCTATATGCTTTTGTAAAGATGAATTTTATTGATATATATTTTGTTGCATTACATGTATATCGAGTTGTTTGTCCACAAAGCATTAGATTGTTCTATGTTAAACCATTCTCCCACATTAATTTATTATTGCTAGTAATACATATATGCGTACAGTAAAAAAAATACCAATTGATTTAAAATATAGCATTTTGCTTTTGTCTCTGCATGTGTTTGATTTGTACACAAACACACACTTCTAGAATGTTTAGTTAAGAAGTGGGAAGGATGTGTAGGTAGGTAGACATACATGTACATCTCTTATTTTTTTGATATTTAATATGTGTATATGTGCGAGTTGAAACTCAGACCACTTCATTCAAGGATATCTATATGAAAATAGGGAGGGGAGTTCCATAAGAAAATTAAATCTGTATTGCTTATAGATTTTTCTCTGATTATAATGCTGGGGTTAATAAAATGTGTTTTATTCATGTATATAAATGGTGGTTTATTTGGAAAAGTAAATATTTGTTTTTGTTTTAAATTATTTCATTATGAGTGTTTCATTTATTTCTCTCTCTCTCCAATAAGACTATATACATTTTTTGAGTGTAGTATAATCCACTAGTTATCTGAGATAAGGAGATGATTGAGCTAAGCTCAGATGTGACTTTGTCAGGTTATTAAAGTTTGTTGCCATGTTGATATCCTTTCTTGACTTACTTGTTTTATATGTTTTGTTGGTAGTTATGTATCCTTTGGGAAGGGGTTCTCTCTTTCTGAAAGTGGCACATAAGGGACAGGTTCAAATTCTGCCTTTCAAAGGTATGCAGTGACCAATATCCTGATATCAATAAGCATGGCAATGGTGTTTTGGTAAGGGAGAGATCTGGCAATGTAACCAGTTTGGGTTTGATTTCTCTCATTTAAAAATTCAATTAGTTAACTTTAAATCATTAAGTTTAGAGTTTATTGTTAAGTTTATAAGGATACCATACTCTGATGCATGACAGTAACTTCATGTTTAATCCTGAGCATATGGTAAGATTCTGCAGGGTAGACACTAAACAGTACAGCATCAACGAGGGTTTTGAGTATTCCATCATCAGATTTTCAATGATATGGATGGCTGAAAAGTTGGAGGGTGGAGAAAATTGAAGCATGTCCATTGAAGTTCGAAGATTTGTTATCTTAATATAAGCCGAGTACTGACTGCATATGTGTGGGATATTGTGATTTTGACCAACTGATAAATTCTGTTTCAGCATGAAGTACTTATATTTGAGATCATTTATCTTTTTCACATGTATGTACCCATGTGTATCAGTTGCATAAGATGGAGTGCATTGCTGTAGGGAGCTTAAAAGTCTGAGTTTAAGTACCCTTATATATATACACACAATTACAGATTATTTATATAATAATGTTGCTATACCATATGCCTGATATGTTGGCTGAGATATAGCATTTGGTTGTCATGTAATTATTAATATAAGGGACTTCAGATGCCCTAGATTTATCTAAAAACTTTCAGATGTAGCATGACAACTTGTCTCATGTATAGGTTACCTCATGTATGATTTCAAGTCTAACAGCTTCCAATTCTTTGCATGAATTTGCCTTACTGCTTTATCCATATAGCGGTGATGTGTGCACTGCCATTTAGCTCTGCTAGTAATTTCATGTTCTATTTATCTCCAACTGTTATATCCAGATGACCATCTTTACTGAGAGCAATTGAATTCACTGAGCATTATCATTGGTATCTATTCATATTGAAACAGTCAGTTTTATCCACCTGCCTGTTTCACATATTTACCCCACACCTATCTATATACCAGGTTTAAACCCTCTCAGAGTACCCATTTAAACAACATTAAATTACTATATATGCAAAATCATGTATATATATATGTGAATAGTAAGTCTGTAATTTAATAGTATATGTATATATTACAGATATAAATATATATATTCATTTTAAAAGATATAGTTTAAGAAATATTTTAGTTTAAATTATTTAGCCAATTTTATTATGTTATTGAAATCGCATATGTATATTTCCATTGTTATTCTGCATGTATGGTAATAAAATTAATTTTCTACTAGTTATCAAGGCAACTTTTAGTTGTTACTGGTAAACAACTTTTAAATTAGGTCACGCAATAGTCCTAAAATAGTGTGAACTTGATTTTATAAATCTAAAATGTTAATAACAATTTTGCAGAATTTTATAGCATTGTCACAATAAACAGGAGGAAAAGAGTAGAAAAACAAAATCTAAATTAGTTGTTGTCATTAAAAATGTTTTTCTAAAATAAATAAATGGATTTTTCTGCTAGCTTTAGCAATTAAATATATTTTTCTAAAATAAATAAATGCGGACAAGCTTGTAAAAATAAACAGGTGGCCAGGGTTAGAAAAATATAAATATTTAAAGTTTTGTTGCCAAGGATTGATCATATATATAATAAGTGAATTGTAAATAGAACCCACATTCGTTTCACCTTCAAAATGTCGGGGTAGAGTAGGCATCCCTCACTCACTCTCCTTAGCCAGGGAATGGAAAATAACTTTGGTCTGATAAAATATAATGTCATACACCAGCAAAGCAGCCTGTGGAAAAACCTCCATTAACTTTAAATCATCACCAAAAGTGTCAACTTATTATCCTCCCAAGTGCCCAGAACTAACTACAGTGAAGACAACTGAATGGTAAATTTTCACTCAGAGCTCTGTTCATAAACTGTGACTCTCAATTCTTTCTTTTAAAAGCTAGCTATTTATTAAATCTGCCTTTCCCAAACACCTTTCCTAAAATCTGCAAAGAAAGCTGCTAAATACTAATGTTTAAATCTTGTCTGAATGTAAAACTTGTGATATTGAATTCTCTTTTAAAATGTAAAACTCTAATAATCTATTTTAAATTAAATGTATAATTTTCTGCAGTCTTTTATGCCTATTTCTAATCAATTCAATTTATTCTATAATTTTATATCATTTTAATATTATATGTATTTGATATGCCAAATAACTCAAAACCATGAGTATTTATAAGTATAATTTTAGCTTATCAATCTGCGAAGATAATTTTAAATCTTTGCTATAATAAATATTAAATAATTGAATTATTATTTTTCTCACTCACTCATTGTTTTGAGATTATGTTATTATTATTTTACAGATTAATTTTGGGTATTAATATTCTAATAATCAATCGTTCTCTAATTAAAATTGTAGTTTGCTTAACTCTAGTTATAAATTACAACTATTTATATATGTAACTCGTACATCATAGGAACTAGCCACAGAGATATTCTCAAAGCATATTTTAATGTTTTATTCGTAATTAGCCCTCAAATACGCTTTGTCCTCTTTAGATTTATATATGTTGAGATGCAGGCGATAATCTTAAACTAGGTTACTAATTAATTAGTCCCTAAATAGTATATTTGAAATACTAAATTTGAGAACTGGGTTGAATAGATATGCAAATACATGCTAATATAATTTTATGTATTTGCATTATATATATGTATAAGTTGTGGATGTGTCCTTACTAAGTACACAATGTACAATTATCTGCTTGCTGCATGATTCTTGATGAGTTGCTGGCGGAGGTCACACTTATTCACTTAGTTTGGGTAAAGCACACACTTTTAGAACTAGGGCACAAGGACCTAGATTATTCATAATTAATGCTTATTCGACTCCCTGAACTACTAATGTTCCTATTCGTAGCAAGTTGAGCAGTTGTAGGGCAACTGTGCCTTTGGAGGCTGAAGCCCATGAATAATGACCCATTTGCACCATCTTGCTGTATTAATATTTTAATATGTGTCATAGAGTATGTAGGTAAACCTATAATAAACCAGTTTTCTCTCCCTTTATATTAAATGCTTATCGAGCATCAGTGTATATCCTAATCTAGGTTAATACACTAACCTGCATATCTCTGAGCCTAATTATGTGCTCGACTTAACTTTGTGTAGATAGCCGCCACAGAAGTGCTATTAAGTTAGTTATATAACTTTGGCTGTTAAGTTCCATATGATTTAGCAGACTACAACAGAGCTAGAAATTTGGCATATTAATATAGGCATAAACTCTAATACTGCACTACGCTTTATTAAACACTTAAAATGAGACAATATGTAACATTAATCTCATTAGTTACATGACTCCTGCGAGTGTAATCTCTCACATTCTCATTACATAATCATATATATTTTGTATATTTTGATTTACTATTTGTTATTGTTTTATTAAATTAATATTTAAAATATAACTCGTTTTCATATCTTTATTGTCCGTGAGTTCATTTTATTTGCACATACATCATTATATATAGGTAGATCATGCCATTAAATTTCATAATCAATCATTGATATATTAATTAATCACTTAGTCATATGTATGTATATCAGACCAAATCAGTGTTAAATTAGTTAATTTATGAGTCTTATTGTTTTACCCTGGGTGACTGCCAGACTGTGGTTAAATTGAATGTCTGTGTAAGTTGAGAAGTGTCATCCATAGGGTATTAGGTCATTGAGCAGAGGTGAAAGGATTGAATTTTGGCTGGATTCTGGATCCCAGCATCTAGATTCAATCAGCTTTAGTGTATTTTGCCTGTGTTCTAGATTTTGTTACGTGGAGGGACAATTCCTACTGTTACAATATATCTATTGATCTGTGGCAATGAATGCTCAATCAAATCAAGATAAGATGAAATCTTGAATAGCTTATTAGTTGAAGATAAGCTGAGACATATCACTCCCTCCTTCTGGCTAAAATTAGTTCTGGAGAATATAGTATTAGGATGTTTTAGTGCATCACTTTCAGATATATAATATCCATTCAAGCTGCTTTTAAAAGATAAACTTGTAATAAAATATTTTTATCCACATTCGTAAATAATAAAAATATATTCACATTTTATAATATTCTTTTATACTTGTGTCAATTCAAATGCATAACATTAATTGTCCTTTCTTTGCTTTCTTTTAAAATTTGTGATGCTGGTTAAACAACTTTCAGAAAATATTCTTTTCATACTTTTAAGATATAATGGTACTGTTGGGTGCACTGTACTGTGTCGGTAGACAGCTCTTCAGCACTCATCAAGAAGCATGCAATTGATAAATTTCTTTCGAAGAAATCGCTCAAAATATGTAAATTTTAAAAAAGTACACACACAGAAATCGGTAAAATATATAAAATAGAACACCCCCAAGTGATTACTTGAAATGGCTCAAAAATAAGTAAAATAAAAAATAAGTAAAATACAAATTACAAAAGTATATGTGTGGAAATCGGTAAAATACATAAAATAAAACATGCCCAAGCAATTAATTGAAATGGCTCAAAAATAAGTAAAATAAAAATTAAAAACTAAGTAAAATACAAATTAAAAAAGTACACACGCATGCAGAAATTGGTAAAATACATAAAACACCCCCAAGTGATTAATTGAAATGGCTCAAAAATAAGTAAAATAAAAATTGCAAAAACAATTATTGAAAAAATACTCACAAAAGATAGACATGTAGCATCTTTTGATATACCTGCTTAACTTTTATTATGAAGTATTAAAACAGTTTTTGGATGCCTTGCCTTAGGCATTTTAATTTTCCATCGATCTTAGCCATTTTTGAATAGAAATTTATCACTTGCAGGCTTCTTCGTGGTGCTGCAGTGTACCTAGTGGCCACAGTATGTGTAACTGAAAACTACTGATATAACTTTCTTGACAGTTTATAGTTATTAGAGTTTATCAAAGTTATTAAAGATAAATGTTCTTTCATTCTACACATACTAAACATATTAAATTTAGTTCTTGCGTATCCTTAAATCTACTCTGATCATATGGTTTCTAAGGCTTTTGATACACATTTGGCCAACACTTTGATGATCACTATTGGCTTCCATAAAATTATCGTAGTTTTTCATCAAGTTTCAAAATGAAATTTTGCTTGATAAGAAATAATTAAACTTACTCAGATATTGAGTACTTTAAAATAGTTATTTAAAATTATACTTCTAACTTTTAAATGAAAAAAAATAATTTTATAAAAAATTACAACTTTGAAGAAGATCAAATTAGACAAACAAAACAAGATTAAATAAAAATATTAATAATTAATTTTTCATCTAGATTGATTGAACACTTCTATCTATATTTATTTTATCTAGTGATCTGATTGGTTTAATCCAAGTTCTTAATAAATACTAATTTACATATAAATTAAATTATTTTCTTCACAAAATAATCTTTAAATTATGACTCATCATTTTAATATATTGAATTATTTGATATTTCTATGATATTAAATATCTTTATTTAAACAAATTCTAAAATATTTTTTAATAACTTAAAATATTATTTACACAATACAATAAATTTAATTGTTACTTTTAAAATATTATTTGCAACATTTTAATGTTTCTAATTTTGTTAACAAGACTACACAATCAATATTTCCATCTAAAATGTGAAAGCTCACAGACCAACACAAACACTTTTAAGACATGTGATACTTTCAGAACATTCTAGAATAATATTTAATTATTTTTTATTTAAATAATAAACAAATAATTATTTAAAATACATTAAATACATTATATAATATTTAATATCGGAATTAAACTATTGTTTTATTATTATATCAGTTAAATATAATAAACACAAATTGTATAATAAATATAAATTAATTTTATCTTTTAAGTGATATATTATATCATTTTTATTATTTAAATTACACTAAAATAACTTTAAAATATTTAAAATCTCTTTGTAAACTTCCTATTTAGTAAGTTTAAACCTATTCTACTTATAAAATCAATATAAAATAGTATAAACCATTATAAATTAAAATTTTTTTAAAACTAACTATATTTTAAGCTCTACTTAAAATGACTGTGATGAATACATGAGCACAATATATATAAAACTTCTTAACCAATAGAATTTAATTATGAGGAGAAAGAAAATGATAAAAACGATTTTAAATCTCACACGCATTCTTGTGATTTGAGAAAGAGGATGCTCTGAGAAAGGTACTTGATATTGTACTGAAACGTCAGCATTTAGCTTTTTCACTACACGGAATATCCCGCTAATAATGACATTTAGATATTGTATGAGATCCTCATATGTGTTAGAACATCAGACATTTGAGGGCACCACTAGGCTATTTAATGAACATGAATATTCACTAATAATATTGAGCATCCTGACATAAAATAAATTACCTATCCTTGACACTAGCTCAGCTCAAAGCATGAGACTCATAACTATTAAACAATTAATAGATAAGCACAGTAAACAAATGTCAGCAAAATTTAAATTAATAATAATGATAATGTTTATTACAATTAAAATCAAATAAAGAAATCCTAAAATTAATTAATATTGCATCTATGGATGTCTTAAGAGAATACTGTATTATTGGCAGCTTTAACAGTTAAATTGATCACCCAATTCAATTACATCAATAAGTTTAAAATAATCTTTAACAGTGTTTTATGAAATAGGATATATAATCTATGTGAGACTGATCCAATTTATTTTTGTGGGTGCTTGTGCACATCTTCCATAATAATAAAGACATGTGTGTGACACTATCTAAACCACCTAAGAATTATAGGTAAAATAAGATGGCTATTCAATATAAGAGCAGCATGATAAGTGCTTTCAAAATTTACATGTAAAAACAAGCAAGTCAATGATTCAACAATTGGTAGACCTGGTTTAAAAGAATGAGTTTGACAAAACATTACAGTCAGAGGCTCTAAAGAATTTGCCAATATATAGTGATAATAATAAACAAAGGAGATTTGGTGACTATATCAAAGCTGTATCACACCAGAAAAAAGGCTGTGATGAAGGCAGTAGACAATCTGGACCACCAGAGAAAATTCAATAATATTGACAGAATAGAGGTACTCAGCAATCCTGGTGAGGTAAAAAAAGCCCTATAAAATAACAGTGGTCTACATATAGATTTGTTTTAGGTATGCTCACACAAATAGATGAATACTTTTATATAAGGCATATTATGCACAAGTGTTAAAATGTTTTAGCAAATTTAAATTCTAATCACACATATATAAATTGATTAATGCTATTTAAAAGAAAAGGTTGGTTTTGATCATTATTACAAATCTTCTTTAAAAGATTTTTTTGTTTAATAAAATTTCAGAGACTTGTTTTCTTAAAAAAAAAAAACAAGTTTTAAATATTCTGAGAGAGATGGGGAGGGGGATCGAATTATTCTACAATACCAATACTTATTCTAAAATTAAGACCTCATTAAAAACTCAAATTTCTCAACAAAAAAAAGAATTTCTTTCAGAGTTATATATATATTTCAACATAATAAATTTTAAATTCAAGCTTACTCTAAAAGAAACAGTAAAACATTCATACATGACATATATATGATATCAATTAATAGATACATAAAATAAAAATCATTTAAATTTAATATTATGATTAACAAAAAGTAATAAGCATATACAAAATGAAAACACTTATAAACACATGGCTTATTATGCTATATAAAAGTTAATATTACTGTTAAGTCTATTAATGATGTTGCTTTTGCTTACTGAGGTTTATTGAAGAGGTAAGTAACTTTGTCCATTTTATAGTTGTAGGTCTTCAGATGATCATTTGTGTCTTTGTAGGTTGGCTTTAGAAGGTCAACTTTCTAAGAATTTAGGATTTCACATGTTGGATGATGAAGGCTCAGAGCATGGAGTTTATTTTAGTGAGGTTTCTAGCCCAGCATATTTTGAAAAACAACTCTAAGAAAAATTGGTTTAATTTTACTACTGTAGGCCACTTGTCAAGAACTATTGGTGGAGTATGACTAATTCTGATAAAAGAGCTGGCAGGAAGTTTGGCCTGGTGTGCAGAATGAAGAGTCCCGGGTCTGGAATATGGTCTTGACTAACAGTATAGAAAAACTCAGATGAATGATCAAGTGATTGCTTTTAATGAATAAATAGCTTGAATAAACTGAACAGATTGAATTAATGAATACATAGCTGGAATAAAACAATAGATTTTGGGGAGATTTTATACCCATTTTATCTATTGATCTATACAAATTTTTCTAAATTTTGTAGATTAACATTTTAAAATAATCAGGTTTTTTAATTAATTAAGCCAAGTTTTTAATCAATCAAAATAGAACATTTCAATCACTTAAAGTAGAACATTTTTACATTCTATATCAATTAATTTCATTATAAGACTTATCTGAACAATCTTAACTCTTAAGTTTTGTTATTACAACAAATATAAAATTTTATTTTGAGATTAAACATTGTTCTACAAAGTTTTAAAAATAATCTTATACAAAAAATAAGATTTGTTTACTAACTTTACTTTTTTTATGGAAAAATATATTACTTTTAGTAAATAACCAAAATTATCCTATCAATTCATGTGTGTGCACATACATGCCACCACACTTTTATAACACATTCAATATAAAATTAAATTAGCAAAATTTTTAAATTAATTTGAAGTAGAATTTTTAACTGTAATCCCCTCTTGCTCTAACATGTATTTGAAAAATAGTAAAGCATCTGATTCAATATATTAAGATGCTTTGTTGAGTCTAAAATTATAACAATATAATGTGGAAATATAAGTTGATCATTAAAAGATTAAAATTATAGTTTTGAGTTGTATTTTAAGAAGATATAATGCACACATATACAAGTGTATATATATATGGTTGTTATGGATAATTCAACCGATGACGTATTACCCTGAAGGCATACCAGTCTGATGTTGTGATTTTTAAGATAACGTCTCCAAGTGATCTGCGGACACATGTAATCGCTAAAATGTGTCCGCAGATCATGTGAACATGGTACGTTAAAAATCGCAAGATTAGACTGATATACCTTCAGGGTAATATGTCATCGGTTGAATTATCCAGGTCACATGCTAACAAATATTTAAAAATGAAAAATATCAGATGCAGGTCAGGCAAATACTAAAAAAAATACACAAAAAAATTAAAAAAATGTACATGCATGCGTCAAAATATTATTCTCAATTTTCAAATACAGCAGCGTGTAGCGCTGGAATTGTCGGGGAGGCCTCCGGATGTTTTTGTCGAGCCGCAGGCTCGGCGTACACATATATCAGACATTGTATTACTCTCATAGCTGTAATTTTTATAATTGCCGATGCCGAAAAAAAATTTTATTCTCAATTTTAAAATACAGCAGCATGTAGCGCTGGAATTGGCAGGGGGGGCCTCTGGATGTTTTTGTCAAGCTGCAGGCTCAGCGTACACGTATATCAGACATTGTATTACTCTCATAGCTGTATGATATAATTCAGAAATTAAAAATAAAATTAAAACGTAATTCAATGTAAGTTTGAGAATTGTAGAAATATTAACAAATATTTTTTGTAAATAAGTTTGAAAATTGTAGAAATATTAACAAAAACTTTTTGTAAATTTTAAATAAACACCTAAATAAAAAAGACGTGATCTAATGCAAATCTGGTATTAATGGCATCCAGACAACGCCACACTTTTACATGCATTTGGTAATTTTAAAAATGTACTGCATATTGCAAAATTGATTTAAAAAATTATTTCAAATTATTTACACATTAAAAACGTAATGTAGAAATATTAACAAAAAGTTTTTGTAAATTTAAAATAAACAAATAAAACACTTTACCTGAATTAATGCGAATCTGGCATTAATGGCGTCCTTGTTATCACATGCATTTGGTAATGTATATTCCAAATTTGTTTTAAAAAATTATTGAAAATTATTTACACATTAAACGTAATTCAATGTAAGTTTCAGAATTGTAGAAATATTAACTAAAAATTTTTGTAAATTTAAAATAAACAGATAAATAAAAAACACTTTACCGGAGAATAAATTATTTACACATTAAACGTAATTCAATGTAAGTTTCAGAATTGTAGAAATATTAACAAAAACTTTTTGTAAATTTAAAATAAACAGATAAATAAAAAACACTTTACCGGAATAAATTATTTACACATTAAACGTAATTCAATGTAAGTTTGAGAATTGTAGAAATATTAACAAAATTTTTTTGTAAATTTAAAATAAAAATAAAACACTTTACCCGAATTTACAGCTCAAAAAAGTAACTGTGATGCCGTGAATAGCAAAATCACAATAGACAGAAAAATTAAAAAATTTCCCAAACCTCTCTCCGAATTGTAAATCTCGCGGGTGAAAAAAAAAATTGACTCTCTGATGGATTAATCACGCCAGTCACTTTGTTGCCATGACAACATTGTCATGCAAAAAACGTCTATGTCTACCGGAAGGGAAATCGGTAAGTCAAATACATCATCGGTTGAATTATCCGTAAGTACCATATATATATATATATTGTAATGAAGCTTAATGTTATAATTTTATAAAACAATTTTTAATATATAGGGTATATAAGCACAGACTTTCACATAACTCACCACTCTCCACACTATCTCATAACACTGATACATTTGAACACATGTATGTTGAAAAGATAAAACATCAATATGTGTATTTCATGCTAAACCAGAAATCATCAATTGGTTCAGATTACCATCTCCACACATATATGCTATAAGTGCTCAGATATAAATTAAGATAACCAAATCTCATACTTTAATGGATAGGCTTCAATCTACTCCACACTCCAACTCTTCAACCATCCATCCAATTGAAAATCTGATGATGGAATGCTCAAAGGCCACCCTGTGCTTATATACCCTATATATAACATATATAAACACAGGTATATAATAAGCCTGTGTGTTTCAGTTAAAACAATTTTTGTAAAAAAAAAAAACTTTAATAAGAAAAATGTCTTATCTTTATACAAATTTATTTTCTGTCTTTTCAAACAATGCCTAGTAAAACGAATTTGGCTTTAAATACACTAATTTTAAGTATGGAATGTATTTACAGTGGGCATTATTTGAATAAAAATTCCACAAGATAATTAATTAAAATTTTAATTTGGGATGGAATGTGGCTTATCTCGAATGGTGTTTGTTTTTTAATTAATGCTTTTTTTTTAGAAATTTCTGTGAAAAAAACAAAGAAGCAGAAATCATATAAAGATTCAAAATTTAATGTAAATTTTTATTCACTTGTTCTTTATGAGTGAACAGTTTCATACTTCTTCATTATTGAACATTTCCAGATCTTACTGCTTGTTGCTAATCAATCTCGAGCAACTATCAGCAGTGTTTTCTGACATTTTCTAAGTGGGATATGGCTAACTGAAAGAAACCACCATGATCAAATGGATGGACTAACCATTTTAGTTGTTGTTCAGATAGTAATGAGTGACTGAGGTATTTACACCATGGCAGACTTTTTTCTTCAGACCTAACTTCATTCCAGCATGATCTAAGCTAGTGAGCTGACTGACTTGATTTTCTTTGCCAATCAAACAACTTCTACACTTAAGCTCCAACCTGAACCTTACTTTCAATAAATGACAAACTATCTGAATAATCCAGAAAACATACATATGTATCACCTTGAACATTGACCCAAAAATTTTCAGCACTATTCAAAAACCAGGAAGGATTAAAATTTATGCCTAGAACTTTTAATTATAGATATAAAGTTATTACTCTTAGATTTATATTAGTTAATCCATGAATATTGTTGTAATTTAATTTTAATAAATTGTATTGTATGTTTTAGATTAATTTTCAGATATAAATGAGTTATTAATTATTTTGTTTCATTTTTAGTATAAATTGAACTTGTTTTTTTATTAATTACGAATAGTTTGATAGTATTACTTAACCATAAATTGTTTATGTCATTATCAAGTTACCGTTTTTATATTCAGTCAACTTTTGTAATTAAATGTTGGGATTCACATTGGTTAAGAAAATAATTTTCTGTTTAAATAATTAGTCATAAGTATTCTTATCGAATAATGAACCAGTCAACTGCCTTATTTATTAGCATGTGCCAAAAGCAGTAACTTTTTTAAAGTATTTATAATCTTACACATATGTCTTTATATAAAATAAATCATATCACTTTCAGTTTGTGCGTGTGGTTATTTAAAATTTGATTGCTCCTTACTAATATCATGAATTATTTGATCATCTAATATTTGACGGCTATATTTCTGTTCAATCATTTATTGTTTGAGTTGTGTATTTTTTTATAATGGGCTTAGACAAACCTGTCTTGGCAAAACTTTGGTATAGCTTTCAGGGCCTGATATCATTTGTAACAATATCAATGTAGAGAAACCTACAGAGCCTCTGTCAGCAATGTTTGTAGTAAGCTACTCATTAGATATCCATCTATATACAATTTCCTTGCCACCAGCAGTGCAGTTTGGATTATCATTTGGGGGGGGGGGGGAATTTAAGAGTTACACTCCAATATTTCTTTGTTTTTAATGGTCAGATAATTTTATGGTATATTTGCCCATGCGAATTTAATTTAAAAGCATTACATTGAAATTAATCAAATATTTTAATAAGAATATAATTAGTGATTAAAATCTTTGCACATTACTGTGTTAAGATAATTGAATTTCTTTAGATGATGCAAACAAGAATAAATTTTATTACGTTAGTGATTTATATAAAACTATATATAGAAGTTAATTAGTTTCAAATATATGTATTTATGATTTTAACAATTTATTTTCCATGTTTTATTTTGATAATTAATAAATGTATTATGTTTATTTAAATTTGCCTAGCGTTTGATGTCAGTTATCTATCAATCAATTGTGCATTAGTTAAGAATCTTCTGTTCTGAGCTGAGCTAGTCTAATAATCATTCATTAGTAAATTAATATAGTTTAGTCATGCATCATTCACATATTTCTGTGGTCCAAAGACAAACTGTTGCCCTCTGGGTTGCATAAACAAATAATGAAAGGAAAGACTGAATAATATGGAATGGACATGGCTACTAGTGAAAAGTAATAAAGTTTTATTAACAGAGGGTTAGACTTGAGGATTACAAACGGTTAGTAATTTTCATAATCATTCTAAGATACACACTTTATATATACAGTATGTACATTATATAACACAATTTTATGGGCCCAAAGGTCTTCAAAAATAATACTGAAGATCATACAATCTATTATGAATCCCTGAGTTTACTTTGGTATGTTCAGAAATAAACTCTGCGAGACTGTAGGTGAGGGAGGAGTGACTGGAGCATCCATTGGATGGCACATCTGCATACCTGGAGCTTCACCTTGCAAGTCGGCACTCTTATTCTTCCACATGCACTCTTGGGTGTTGTAGAATGTCTCTTTTGATTGGCCATCAGCTGACCAGTTCTGTATCCAATTTTTGTGATCAGAGAAAGTAATTTACATTCCATTTGTATATTTTTAGCCATCAGTTTCACTATCATCAAAACTGATCAGGAATTAACATTCTTTACTTTAGCTTATATTTATATCTTTGCTATTACTGATTATATATTAGTATCAGATTTACTTCTTTTAATTAATACTATTTAATTAATCTAATGTCAGATTTATTTCTTTTAATTAATACTATTTAAGTAATCTAAGTATTAACATACACACATATATTTACTTTTACACATATAATATTGTTTTAACAAATGCAACTTTTATTTATGTGTGTATATAAATATAGAAACATACTTAACAGACCTCCCCCAAGTTCAGAGATTCAAGTATTTTATTTTTTTCTGTTCTCTGAATTTAAAATGTAATCCCTAAGGGTGGGGGGGGGGGGATTTTTCCCCCTCTTTGCATGTTGAGAGGATTTTGCTTGAAAATTTTGTGGTATTTTCTTGTTCCTGTGTATCAGGTAAATCGTTCACAATAGGGGTGTTTTCCATTTCTATTTTCATATTTTATTTGGGACTGCATTACTGTTATCACTTTTCAGAAACAACTGCAACATTTCTTCTATACTTTCATCATTCCAACTGGATGATGTCTTTACATAATACATTTCAGTCTGCCATTCAGATGGTCACCACTTGTTTGCTTAAATGGCATACAATTTCAGCCTTTGTCCAAATAAGATTATTTGTAGCCCATATACATTCTCTTGGTACAAATATGTAGTTTGTGACTGTGAGGGATTTGTAGTCTTTGGTTGTTATTATTTTAGAAAGCTTGGGATGCCATCTGTGACTTAAGTTTTTGTCTCCTAATTTAGGTACTGTGATCTTTGCTTTTTCTCCTTTTTTGCTCTGCATGAAGAGACCTTTAGAGCTCTGACTTTTTTTTGCATAGCATTTGGTGACATTGCAAATGGCTCCAGATTGGTTTCACTTATTCCTGCCTCCTCCTTAAATTTATTTTGGGGGAAATGGTATATAATGTCTCTTTCCTTGTCAATATTTTTGACCACAGATAATTTTATTCCAAGTTGACTGAACCAATCATGGCTGATGAAGCAGTTTATAGATGTGCACTATATACAATGGTAATTTTACTACTTTCCCATTATTGGTAGAAACTGGGAACTGAGTTATTACTTTGATTTTTATGTTATTGCCATTGACCTCCAGAGCTTTGAGTTTAGTATTCATAAACTTGGATGACTGTCTTATTTCAGCCATAATAGATTTCCAATCACTCACGAAAAACAATGACACCCTGCTACCACTGCCAATTTCCATCGATAGGAATTTTCTGTAAATTTTTATGCTAATTACAAATTTCTGTGATTGGTCAGTTGACATATTATTACTCTCGTGGATATTTTTTCTCTTTTCATGTAAAATTTATTGTTTTTGCACATTTTTTCTAAGTGCCCTTCTCTATTACAGTGTTTGCAGCATTCATCTCTATAGAAGCACTCACTAACAATGTGACCCAGTGCTTTATTCAACTTTTATTTCTATTGTTAATTCCCTTTTGTTCGGTTACCCTTCTCTCATGTTTGTCAACTTTATGAACTTCTATTTGGTCATTTCCCCTACTTTTATATCAGCAAATTCTTTCACTTGTGCTAAGACCAATTTGTGAGCTATACCACATTTGATAGCTTCATTATAACTAATATCTTTATCACCAATAATTGCTATCTGAGACTATTACTACTTATTCCACAAAAGAATTGTTCAAGAAGGGATTCCTCTATGTATAGGTCATAAACACAGTTTTTTGTGAGTTTGCAAAGGACTGTATCATAATCTTGAGTTTTCTCATTTTTGTCTTGTCAGCAATTTCTAAAATGGAGTCTAACAATATGCCTAGATGTACGAGGATTAAAATAATCTGACAAATGGTCTTTGACCTGATTGAATGTTAACTCCTCAGGAATTCGAGGTTCACAGAGTCTATTTGTTATTTGAATGAAGCCTTTCCTGAGAAACAATAATGTTGCTGTTTTAAATTTATCCTCGATCACTCTGTTTATAATTAGGAGTTTCTTGATTTGCTGGACATGCAGGAGCTACTCACTTGCCTCTCTGACATCAAATTCTGCTGTAGCCAGTTGCATCATGAGCATTTTTTTTCATAAGTTGTTTGCTCCAAAAGTTTGTTTAGTTTGACTCTGAACTATTCAGCTGCTATTGCACTAATTGTTATTGACTGACATTGTGTGCTTGCTGTGGATTTATGTTAGAAATTGTGACTGCACTAATTGCTGTGTCCAGAAGCAAACTGTTCTTCTCTGGATTTCATAAACAAATAATGAAAGGAAAGTCTCTGAATAATATGGAATGGACATGGCTGCTAGTTAGAAATAATGAAGTTTTATTAATAGAGGATTAGACTTGAGGATTACAAATGATTAGTAATTTTCATAATCATTCTAAGATACTTTATATTGAAGCGGTCAATATGAGATTCAGATTGCACTTCACAGTTCTATCCAATCTCCCACCACCAAACTGAATTAAAATCCCATTCATACACTTATATATGCACTTATATAATTCAATTTCTTTTAATTTCTTTTAAAATAACTCTGCATAAGATATTTAATAATATCTTAACCTAAATAATAACTAAATAATATTTTATATCTTTTAATAGGTCGTATATGCACGTAAAGTACATGTATATATAAAGGTAATGGGGGATTATGTAAAAATTAATATTTATATTTGTATATTGTATATTAAACTATATATTTAAAATTATATTCAAATATTATATTTAAATACGTATTTATGTAATGGCGGTCAGGATGATGCAATAGGATTGGAAGCTTCTAGAAACATAAAATATTTAACTAAAATCCATTACTATTTTTAAAATTATTAATCTTATAATAAAAAAATCAAATCAATTTCCTTAACAAAAAATTATCATTTAGTAAAATCTATTACTGTATGTGACCAAGAAAGGATGATTTAATACAATTTTAACAATTAAATACAAGTTTATTAATAAAATAAAATAAAAATTGAAATTAAAGTCTATGTGGTTATACATATAAATTAAGTCTATACAATAAAAAAAAAATCACCTTGATGA
Source organism: Epiperipatus broadwayi (assembly GCA_028023455.1). NCBI lineage: Eukaryota > Metazoa > Onychophora > Udeonychophora > Euonychophora > Peripatidae > Epiperipatus > Epiperipatus broadwayi. The sequence goes on from JAQFVV010012396.1 coordinate 9,773,333, forward strand.
TTCACAAATTACAATACACAATTTATGTTATTACTATGGTTTACATATATATGCGCATAGACCCGCGATTTATAATATACAATTAATATATTTCAATTGATATTTAATAATGACAAAAAATGATTAAAATTTGCACATATGTCCTATTTGACAAGCATTAACATATAGTGCACACATAAATATGCAGTACAATTGACTTATATTACAGTTGTCATATAAAATAATAAATACATAATTAAACTTTTCAGTCGTATATAAAAAAAATACTACAAATGTTTAAAAATGTACATATGAGTGTGTGCGTGTATTCGCACACTGACGTTACATATTTTAACTTGTTACAATAATATTATATTTTTCATAATTAAATCTATATTGAAAGTATATAGAATCACGTTGCTTAATTCTTTCATAACAGTTTAACATCTTTTTTTAAAAATATATATATTTTGATTGATTTCTATAAAAAAATTCGTTTTTCCATCAGGTTATCTTAACTAATTATAGTTTTCTTTTTTTTTCTTTAAAAAACCAATAATATAGTCAATTTTATGACAGGTAACTTTTGATTTGTAATTAATTATCAATGCTTTTAAACCAATTTAAAAGATTTGCTTTTTTGATTTTAATTCAAACAAAATTATGCTTGCATTTAAATTATATATTCTTCTTTTGATGAATATGAAAATTATTTCTTTACAAAATGTATTTAGCAAATTGTCTTTCTTTTAGACATTTGACTCAGGCAAATTTTACTTTAAGTTACTAAGTTAAAATATCTTTTATAAGGAATATTAAAAAAATACAACTCACTGTATATACATTTATTTATACTTCTCTGCATATAGACACAGCAGTATATGTGTAACTACTTCTTTATTCAACTGGTGTTTCTCTTGGGCAAGCTATTTTTTTGGTCAATCCAGGCAAATGTCATCAGGTAAAAGTATATAATTCAGGTATGGTTGGCTCTCTCCCTTCTGCAGTTGGTTCCACTTAGACTTGGATTTGGTAAGCTTCAGGTCAGCAAGCTATTTTCCAGAATGCTTTTAAGGCTATGAATTTCAACACAAAGAAGTGGGTAATTTACCTCCATGTGAATTCAAACTCCACTATTGAACTGAAGAGTAGCAACTTTCTTACAATCTTACATCCTCATGGCAGTTTTCTTTATAATTATACTAGCCATCTCTACAGCTAGCTTTACTGTTGCCATTTTCTACTGCAGTTACCAACTCTTCACAAAACATTTTAGCCAACTTTACAGATAGCTCTTCTGCTAACCACTTCTCAAAAATATTAAAGCCAAACTTTGCAGTTGGTGAAGTTGGCCATTGCTTAAAATATTAAAACTAGACTCTTCTGCCCAACTCTTGCAAAACTGCAAGAAAAACTAACTGATATTTTTTTTTAGCAGTCTTTTTATAATCTTGGTTGGGTCAGGTGGTAAAAACATAGTGACTGTTTTCAATTAACTTTAATCCTTTGGAAAACAAGCTGGAAATTTTTGTCAAAGTGTGATATTTATATTTTTATTTTAATCTTTGGAATTTGACCAAAGGTCTGATCTATATACATGTTTTTACTTTGATATCAATTAATTAAAAGATTTCAAAAATACATTTTTATAATTATCAGAAAACATGTTTATTTTTAAATTTTCAAAATCAGAATAAAAATATTAATTTTTATTTATCAGACCTTTTTTAAATATTTAACTTTATAATAATATATTATTTTAAATCCAGAGTTATTTAACCCTTTATTTATTATTTTTATTTCATAATTGAAACACAGGCTTATTATATACCTGTGTCTATATATGTAATATATAGGGTATATGAGCACAGACTTCCACACCATCCACCACTCTCCACTCTATCTCATAACACTGATACACTTGAACACAAATATGTTGAAAAGAAAAATAATCGCCAATATATGTATTTCATGCTAAACCAGCAATCATCAGTTGGTCCAGATTATCATCTCTACACATATATGCTATAAGTGCTCAGATATAATATATTAAGATAGCCAATCTTCATACTTTAATGGACAGGCTTCAATCTACTCCTCACTTTAACTCTTCAACCATCAATCCAATTGAAAATCTGATGATGGAATTCTTAAAGACCACCCTGAGGCTGAGATTCTTATCACACCCATGTTGACCTAAAGTGAAATACATATATTGGTGATAATTTATCTTTTCAACATATATGTGTTCAAGTGTATCAGTATTTTTATTTCAGTGAATGTAAAAAATATCTACTACAATTTTTGTCTGTCTTTATTTTTACTTTTCCATTATATATATATATTATTGTGTGCTATGTATATATATATGCAGGAGTTAGTAGAATTCAAAATCTTAAGATTTTATTGAATTACAGATTATTAATTTAAATAGTATAAATGAATAGAAGGTAGCTTCTAAATATTCTAAGCATATTAGTTTTGGCATTGAATCTTTGTTTTCACTGACAAAGGCAAAAGTCATCTGGTATCCATTGATTTATCAATCTTACATCAAATGGCTGAGAACAAAGTGAAAAAAATCTGTCTTTGAAGGCATTTTGATTACACTTTTTTTGATTAAGCTTTATATTATTATTTTTTTTAAATCTTTATTAGAAAAATCAGTTCTACTTATTTTTCACTATATCTAATAAACAATTATGGTAATTAACTTCTAAGTTCTGGAATACAGTAGTTTTCCATGTTATTAAAATAAAAATAAACTGAATGGCTATACTGCTTTGGTATTCATAATGAAAATGCCAAAATTGGAATTGATCTGAGGACATTATACCCTACAGTCGATACTCTGCCATTGCACTAAACCATACAGGACAGCCGTATCACTAATATTTGTAATTCAAGAATATTTTTTGCAGTTTACAAATAAGTTTTTAATATATAAGATATATGAGACTTTTACACAACCCACCACTCTCCACTTTATCTAATAACACTGATACACCTAAACACATATATGTTGAAAAGATAAATAATCACCAATATATGTATTTCATGCTAAACCAGCAATCATCAGTTGGTCCAGATTATCATCTCTACACATATATACTATAAGTGCTCAGATATATATTAAGATAGACAATCTTCATATTTTAATGGATAGGCTTCAATCTACTCCAACTCTTCAACCGTCCGTCCAATTGAAAATCTGATGATGGAATGCTCAATTTTCAATTGGATGGACGGTTGAAGAGTTGGAGTATGGAGTAGATTGAAGCCTGTCCATTAAAGTATAAAGATTGTCTATCTTAATATATATCTGAGCACTTATAGTATATATGTGTAGAGATGATAATCTGGACCAACTGATGATTTCTGGTTTAGCATGAAATACGTATGTTGGTGATTATTTATCTTTTCAACATATATGTGTTTAGGTGTATCAATGTTATTAGATAGAGTGGAGAGTGATGGGTCGTGTGAAAGTCTGTGCTCATATACCCTATATATTACATATATATAGACACAGGTATATAATAAGCCTGTGTTTCAGTTATTACATTGTAGAGATGTCTGCCCATCCTTGCATATGTATTAAATGGATTATGTCTTGTACATGTGGGGTTCAGATTGACCTTAGGTCAACATGGGTGTGGCAAGAATCTTGGCCTCAGGGTGGCCTTTGAGCACTCCATCATCAGATTTTCAATTGGATGGACGGTTGAAGAGTTGGAGTATGGAGTAGATTAAAGCCTGTCCATTAAAGTATGAAGATTGTCTATCTTAATATATATCTGAGCACTTATAGTATATATGTGTAGAGATGATAATCTGGACCAACTGATGATTGCTGGTTTAGCACGAAATATATATATTAGTGATTATTTATCTTTTCAACATATATGTGTTTAGGCGTATCAGTGTTATTAGATAGAGGAGAGTGGTGGGTCGTGTGAAAGTCTGTGCTCATATACCCTATATATTACATGTATATAATCACAGATATACAATAAGCCTGTGTTTCAGTTATTAAATAAGTTTTTAATAATTATTTAATCATTTTATTACTGGGCCCATAAATTTTATAAATTATTTTCTGACTTCCTATACATTCTGGTATTTTATGAACTCATAGCTAGCTACACAATGATACATTATAAACAATAAATGTATTTGTTTAGTATATAAGTGGCCTAAATTTGCTAATACATTTCTACACACATCTTTAATTCTTTCAGTTGTTAAAATAGATAAATATTAAAAAAAAAAAAAAAGAAAAATGAATAGGATAATCATTGGTAATAGCAAAATGCATTGCCTCCTCTCCAACAGATCCTTTCTTCATGTGTTAACTGAACTTTTCTGCACATGAATTGAATGTGTATTCGACTAAGCTACAAACCAAGGACATAGTTTTTTTTTGTTTGTTTTACTCTAAATAAGAATAATTAAATGCTCATATATCGATTAATAATGGAATAGATAGTAGACTGACTGTGGGTTGACTATCAGAAAAAATATTCTAAGTTTTCTTGCAACTTGAAAAATTATTTAGATTTGAACTTGGCATTCTGGGTATGGGAAGTGAATACACTAACTGGAACTCCACAGATCATTTACTATCTATATATTAAAATGTAACATAAATGTTAAAAGTTTAATTAATAACAATGATATTAGATTAACATTTTTTAACTTTGTACTCACTTTCTCTTTTTTTATCAGCGAAAGAGAAGGGAGAAAGGTAAATAAAAACAAGAGCTGCTATTACAAAATGTTCATTTCAATAAAACAATATAATTTTTTTAGACATCTTTCTGCTGCTCAAAATAGTTGTGTTAAAAAAAAAAAAAAGATAAGAAATATATTAAACATTTATTTTATGATAATGAAATGATAAAAAACAGAAACTTAACACTTCATTATGTCATTAAATAAATATATATAAAAACTTTACAACTAATATTTTTGTTAAAAGTTGTTGAAATGCTTGCCTGAAAGTGTTATCTTTTTTTGTTTGATATTAAAAATAAAATAAAAACAATTTAATTATTTTAACAAATCTATTTTTCGAGTGATAAGAAGAAGAAAAAACTTTAAAATGTCATAATGATTAAATAATAAACTTTAACAGTAGCATTTTAAACATTATTCCTTAACATATATTAAAAACAAATGAGCATATATTCATTGATAATTTTACGCCTTTTATTTACATCCCTGCATGATTTAGTGTGGCAGTATAATGATGAACTTGGAAGGTAAAAGTCCCTGGATCACAAATCAACTCTATCGCATCCAGTGTTGAAACATGTCCATTCGGTTATCTTTAGTCGGTTTCTCATAACTATGTTAAATGTAAGCAGGGAAAGATGCGAGATTTGTTGAATAAACCATCCTAACCAAAGAATGAAAGATGACTTCAGTTAGAATAAAATTAGTCATAATATAAAAATTTATACTCTCTTTATCAATTTAATGTCACGTGGTATGATTCACTTGGAACTTGCAATTGATAAATCACAGCATATCATTATCACTTCCGTTATGAACATCCTAAGAATTCCTAAGAAAACATTTATTTTTATTAATTAAATAATAAAAATTCTCTAGTCATCTTTTCTTTTATATTTTTCTTTTACGAGATCATGTTAGTTCACATTGGCCCAACATTTTGATTATCTTCAATATGATCATTATTAAGGGTTATACAATACTATCTAAAAAACAAAATATAAAACTATGACAAAAATGATAACATAATATAAAATGAAATGCATATATCTATAATCAATAATTAATAAATCAATGTATAAAATACTGAACTATAAGGTTGGATCTATGTTACTATATAAGCAAGTGGGCTTGGTTTAAAAACCTTAAAAAGTTTTTTATTTTTATTTCAGACTATTAATTGAATAGTATAAAAGAGTTAAAAGCAATTTCTAAATTCTTAATTGCTTTAGGTTAAGGTCTGTCACCATAATCCAGAAACTCGTCTAGAAGAGTGACTATAAAACTATCATCTAGTGTCTATTGATTACTCAAGTTTGTAGTAGATAATTCTGGAATAAAGAAAACTGCTTCTAAAAAATAACTTGTTTTAGTTTGAAAATGGGCTACTGAGGATTTGACTTGATTACATTTATGATTAAGATAAACATAAATAATTTGAAGAGTGTGAAGTTTTTCACCAGTGAAAGTTATGTCATCTCTTAATTTCCAATCAAGAATAATTTTGTAGTCCTTTATCAGCTAGCCCTTGGATAATTATCTGCATTGGCTGTGACTGATTACCTGAGAAAGTCAGGATTAGTTATAAATTCTTAGCTAGCTAAAAAAGTGTAATTCTGGGTCTCAGATAAGGAATGTAGAAGTTATATCTAACACCTACCTACAAGATCCTTGATATCACAAGACTCTGAATTCAAGATAAATAGTATTAAATCAAGTATTTTTGAAAATAAAGCATGGTTCTGACTAGTGGAATTTGAATAATTCTCAGGTATATAAATTGTCTATCTTTGTGTGTGTATATATATATATTGATTCATATCATGGTTCAAAAGTGGAATCAATAGGATACTTTAAATATAATTGTCAATATTAATAAGACTCAAAGTATGTACAGTTGAATTTTAAGATGCTTATGATTTGGTTAATCATAATATTTAATAAGTAATCTTCTGATAAACCACTAAACATCACATGATCACTATCTCATACTACCACAATAATTGTTATAAACAATTCAAAATACAGCAAAACTCTCCATATAGTAGTGCACAAGATGGCACTACTATATGGAGAGTTTTGCTGTATTTTGAATTGTTAATCTTCTGATCCTCTAATTCTTCCAATTTTACCAAACCACTTCTAAACCACTTCTAATAGGCTTATAGCAGTAGTTTGAAATGTCTGTCTCAATAGAATACATTCTTTATTTTATTTACTCAGAATGCATTAGTTGTCTTCAGATTAACATATTAGTAAAAACAAATTGTTGTAAATCAAAAATATTCTCCCCATTTTATTATTTATCTTCAAGGTATCACTGGATATACAATATTTAATAATTTTTTAGAAAAGATATGATTCATAACTAAAATTGAAAATGTCCCATCATCAATTTTTAAAATGAAAATTTGCAGTTTTAGCTTCTCATTTTTTTCAGAATAAAAAATGAAAACTTGCAGTGTTAGCTTTTCAATTTCTTCAGAATAAAAATTGAATTGGAAAATTTGAAAATAACTACAATACATAACAAGATTTATTTTCTGATACATACATTATCATTGTCAATGCAATTTTTTAGGCTTTTGATTTCTCCAACATACAAATTTCTTCATTAAATCAAACTGTAAGAAAAACTATTTGTAGAAATAATATATTGCATTGAAAAAACCAAAAATGGTAGGAGGTATTAATTATATTTGTTAATAACATCAATGTATAGAAGATGAAGAAGAATATATATATATATATTTATTTACTGTCAGAACTATCTAAAGATTAAGACACTCTGATATATCTGCTAAAATATTAATTGCCAAATCTGATAAATTAAACTTGAAAATGAATCTATGTAGGATTTATTTAGTATACAATTCTTCCAAATAAAGCATCACATGACATTCACAGTTTACATTCAACATCCACACTGTCAGCATTAGTCTACTCTACTAAAATCAAAAGACAAAAATTATTTGTAATTTCTTTACAACTTTTATATAGTCTCCATTCATTACTATGTCTTATAATAGATATATCTGAAATAAAATATTATGGGTTACTGCTACCATTTAAGGCTTACATGTATCTAGATTTCTTTTATTTTTTTAATATTGCTATCTTCTTATTATTTTTGGTCATGTATAAATGACACTTAGACCAAGTTTAACCATATCGCTGATGAAGAACTTTATATAATTTATAAACTAATACATTTGTTACCATGTCTTCTAGTTATCTCTCAAACAGCTATTATGGATTAAATCATTATCCAAAGGAATGAATCACATTATTAATTTGACTTGACTATGTATTATTTTATTTAAATTAGAATGTTTACAAATTTAAATAACAAGCATCTGAATATTTGTTTCTATAAGAAAAGCTTTTGTCTGCTCTTTTTATGCTCATCCAAAGAACATATCTATCTCCATAATATTCCGATCTCTAAAATATAATTAATTGATCAGTGGGTAATTTAGTTAAATTCTTACAAAATACAATGCCTTCTTTCTAATCTTTAACTTGAAATTTCTTGTAAAATTATTGAATGTTACATTTTTCAGTGATTTCTTATAGTATGATAATATTTTGTAAAGCTTAAATGTCGTCTTTCATCAAATTATTCTAATATCCTGGGTCGATCATCTTAATTCAGTCTTCACCTATTAGATGCCATCCAAAATAAAGTAATTAAAAAAAATCAATGTTTTTAAAATTTCTCATCAATAACTTTCTCATTATTGATTTTCTTTGAAATTCTTTTCATTTCCAAAAAATAATCACTTGCCTTTATTTATTCTTTCCTAGCATTTCTTTTCTTTTTATTTTAACATCCATAGTACATATAAATTTTGCTTACATGTAAAAATTCTTAATTTCTTTTATTCTTTATACAACAAACAGGTCTTCAAAATTAGTTTTTATCTTTTCATTCTATTTTTTTCACTCATTATTATTATTTCATATGTCAATGCGTTGACAGGGAAGCGCTAGACCACCAACGCTCATTATTTTTTGAATAACAAGTTTGTTCTTATGTAAATTATTTTTAATAAAAACAACAAAAAATTATAATTATGTTTAAACCTTTAATTGAGCAACTCACAAGTATTTCTCAAAAGAAAATCTAAAAATAAAATAATAATGCTTACTATAAACTCCAGATGATAATAATAATAAAAAAATATCTGGCTAAAAACGTTTATTGGTAAATGAATATGCCATATTTTAACTTGAGAAAAAAAAAAAAGAAAAAAAAACTGTAAATGGAAGTTTGTGATAACTATATAAACCAATCCATTAAACACAAATAGGTCAGCATATATCATATGCTTGTAGTTTAATCTGTTTGTTGGACATATAGAGAATCTGATTTATAACTTATTTTGTAGCAAACTGTTTTTGAAAGATATTAATATGCGAGTATAAATTTTACTTATATTCTATATTAGTAAATAACTTTCTAATAAGAGCAATCTACATTGTATCTCATTAGAATGAATTTGGTACAATATTTTAAATGTAAACAGGATCAGTCTTTTTCTCAAAAACTTTGCCCACATCCTTATAAATGCTTTATTATTAATGTGCTTCACATAATATCATTTGTAAAAGAATATACCAACTGGTCATGTGATCTTGTCATCATATTTTTATAACATTAGAAGGTACTTTCAAAGTAATTTTTCTAATGTTACGACAATAGAGAATCTATATCTTATTTTTACATAACAAATTTGATGGAATATTATTTCTATATACAAGTATTTAGTTGAAATAGTGAAATTTTAATCCATAGTATTTCAAGGCAAAATATACTATCAATATGAAAAAACAATAGAATGGAAACTTATTAAAAATTATAGATATGATAAATTTAATGTTTTTTCATTGAAATACACTACATAAAAAATACAACGTACTCATTGCCTTTAAATACAATTTAGATGTTAGAATTCATAAGATTTACCTTACTATTATTTACAGAAGATGTATGTATATATGTATAGAATATATATAATTTTAATAAAATAATTACATATATTTAAAAATCAAAGAAATATTACAGTGGAGTCACTCAGTGCAAGCCAGAGTAATCAATGGATGCCAGAAGGCTTGTGCATAAAATCCCTAACTAGTGCCTACTCATCCAATATCCCCAGAATAGTTTCTGGCTTATGATCTTTGTCAGTGAGGAACCTTGAGTCTGAGAGCACTGCACCTAGATCTTAAAATCTAATGCAACCCTCCAGCAACCACCTTTTAGCTCTACTTAACTACAAAACTATGATAATAAAATTCAAAATAATAATATTTTCAATCCAAGCTCATTAGCTTATATAGTCATATAGGTCTGAACTTAGTTCAGTACCCATACATTTTGGTATCTTTGGTTCTTTAATAATCATAGCCACCACTATCCTACCAGGCAGGATTGGTATTAAACCACCAAACGTCACATGATCACCATTACTTATACTTGCCCATAATTGTTATTAAAACGGGCAAAACTCTCCATACACAAGCCTTCTGGCATCCATTGATTACTCTGGCTTGCACTGAATGGCACTACTGTATGGAGATTTGCCTATTTTAATAATAGTTATGAGCAAGCATAAGAAATGGTGATCATGTGATGTTTGTTATGGAGAGTTTTGTCTGTTTTAATAACAGTTATGAGCAAGCATAAGAAATGATGGTGATCATGTGATGTTTGTTATGGAGAGTTTTGTCTGTTTTAATAACAGTTATGAGCAAGCATAAGAAATGGTGATTATGTGATGTTTGGTGGTTCAATTTTTAGTATCATAAGCCTTTCAGTAATTCATTTAGTAATTTCAAGAACAATATATAGCAAATTAGATCTTATGTTGAAATTAATATCATACGATCTCATTTCACTCAGTGATCAGTTGCCTCTGCAAAACAAAAAAAAATGTATAGCTATGTACTTGTTCAATATTTTAAAAATAATACTTTCTAATGTTTCATTAAATATATACTCATGAACTTCTGCTCTATATTATTGCGGAGTTACATTAATAGGCATATATTTCCTAAATCATTTAATGCAACAAGAGTTTGACAATTATCAGATTCACTTATCCCACCAAAAATGTCAAGGACATTTTAAAACTATTTCTCAGATTTTTAAAAATGTTTCTTAAAATGTTAAATAATGGGCACACAAATCAAGACTCATTTTCCAAAAAGTCAATATATTTTCATGAAGACTTTCATGATTTGAATGTTACAACAAAAAAGAACCTGTTTTTATCAGCCTGTATTTTAGCTAAGTTTGAAGTTATTTCTATAATTGCTTTATAATCTTGACTATCTAGTACTTAAAATTTTTTTTAAAAAAAGTTCATCAACTTTGTTAATATTATGTTATTCAAAGGCAGTGTTAGATGACATATCATAAATGTTAATAATAGTTTAATGATTTCACATATTTTGAGCAACTTGTAATAGGAGATAAAAAAAAACTGTTCTGCAGCATTAAATCTGCCTTCTTATAGTGTTATTGCCTGCATGTCTAATGTCAGTGACAATTTTACTAGACTCCTCCCCCCATCAATGCCAATTCACTTTAAAAAAATACTCCACTGTGGATTAAATACTGCAATAGGAAATTATATTTGAAATTATAGTGGAAATTGTTTCCACTCGAAAATTAACTGGAAAAAACTTTTGGAATTAAGATCTTGTGATTTATAAGATATATAATTAAAAATATAAAGAATTCCGTAATCATGAATACCATTTAAATATTTATATACTAAGAGATTGTAAAAGATCTAGAAAAAAAGCCACATAAGATAAATGGATGAAATAAGAAGTTTTCTGGTCTGATGTGGAAAAGAGAGGCTAGAATTTGGAGAAACTGGATTAAACTTGGAGAGACATTCATCTTCCCAAGAATTGATAATTGTTCCAAATGATGATGCTGATGACAAACTTAATTCTATTAGTTTCAAAATTTCACAATTGCATAGCTGTAAGTGCTATTCTACACTCAAGTCTTAGATTTCGTATTGAATGGAACAATATTTTTAAAATTAAATAAATATTTTTTACCCTCCCCCCATATCATAGCATCGGTCGGGAGGTGAACCCGCAACAACCGTCTGCAACCAAATGCTTGCTTGCAAGGCGGCTGCGCTGACCTCTCGGCTAAAGCTTGACTTTACTTTTATTATTATCTGCTGTTTTTATGACTAGTTCTAACAGTTAAATGATTACTTTTCTAGATTTGGAACCATTTTTATATTACTTTTTCTAAGTACCTTTACATTTGTAATAGATAGAGGACTTTCTAAATAATATTGTTCAAGCAAAACTCTTTTGCCTAAAATTTGGTTCCAAAACATAGCCTTTTATTGATATTTTTGAAAATAGACTTGAGTAAAAAATCTAATAGACATATATATATATGCAAGTTTTGTATATATATATACGTAATATCCACAATATATGTATATGCTTATTAGTATATCCACTCTGTAATATATTCTTTAACAGCAGTTATGAAAAATAATGAGAACAGGGCAATTATGTATAGGTAATTATAATATATGACCACAAGAATTAAATATTAATATAAATTTGTTGGCTAGTTACTACCAATAATTGTACAGAAAAAAAGTTATTATATATTAACAATATTAATATTCTAATGAATCATTAAATTTTATATTTGCATAACCATAGTTAAAATTGTTCATCACATACAAATAATTGTCAGTGAATTGAAAGCATATAAAACTCACAATATAGACTGTCCTAATTTACTTCTGCCTTAGAGTTACTGCTTTAGTCTATAGAGGTGGGAAATGCTTTGGGAAGTATATCTTTTTTGGCTGACTACGATTAGTCATCTTTTTGCGTGTGTTTCTTTCTTTGTCATACATCATCAGCAATTGGTTAAGTTTTAAGAGCTTTCTTATAACATATTAATGTTATGTATCTATACTAACATCGCGCTATATAAAAATGATTTATTTACTAACATACCGATTGTTTTCTAAGATAATCTTTTCTATATTTAATTAAAGACTCTAATTTCTAAGTCTTAATTGGTGTTTTTATTATTATTTACTTTCTTTAACTACTTTTAATTATTCCTATTTATTTAAATGCCATTATTAACTAATTTTAATCTTTATTCGTGTTCTATAAATGCTTTATTAATTATACTTAATTATAGTCTAAATCTTTTATTTTGGTCATTTACGTATTCTCAGTATTCCTCTCTCACATACACACACACACACACACACATATATAAATATTTATATACACTATGTGGAATTTCTCCTTCCCATATATATATATATATTATTTTTATGACTATATCTTTGTGTGAATTAATTTCCATAAATTGTGACTTTCAATTTTAAATATTCACATCTTGTTTTTAGCATGATCATAGTGTATAACCTTAAAATATTATGGGAAAGTGGCTTTACTTACAAATAGTAAATATTTATATATAATTTTAGAAATATATAAATATAAATGTATAATAAATTTTTGGAGGGAAGAGGCATATGACATTAAAATGATAAATTAATCACAACAACACTCAACTGAATAAAGTGGGATTTATGTTTATTCTTACTTTAATTCTTGGTTCTATCATCTTATTGCTATGCATATTCAAGGCACTCGTAAGTCTTGCAGTTATATCAGTTTAAACAACTTCAGCATTAATAAAAGCTAATTAATTTTCATTATTTTAACATTGAATATTATCAACTCATGTTGCTGCAAAAAATTTTAATTTATAAAAACTATAAACTGAAAATTTTGTCTAATTTATATGATCCTTAGGTTTTTTGTTTGTTTGTTTTTAATAAAGCTGAACATATTTCTTGTTTTACATTATGTCAGTTCATTCACATCTCAATTGTCCCATGGAATTTTTCATTATAAATTATTTTCCTTTAATTAATATCTTCGTATTGATGCTGTTTCTTGGAAGTTCTAGCATTATGCCATTCCTACTTTTTAAAAAACTTGTTCTCTGAGTTTTAAATACTGAAAGAGAAAGAAGTAAACTCAATAATATTATTAAAATGAAAGATTTTCATTTATTATGAAAATTTAATTTACCTAAAATTTCTTATTTTATAAAAAAAATTACCTTGGTTTAATAAACTGTTTATCTACTTATATCCAAAACTGGGAAAACTACAATAGTATTCTACCAGAGTATGTAGACAATTATCAAATTATTATGGTAATAAATCTTTAGTACAAAACAATATTTGTTATTTTGCTGAGCAGGCTTTCGATATAGTGTATCTTTGTCAAAGCATGACTATATATATATAATGAAATTGTTCTAAATGAAATAAATTCAAGCAATTAGCACAGCCATTTAATACTATCCAATAATGATATTCACCAGCAATTTACTATATCTACTCAAGTATACAGTCTTGTAATGTAGCATTTAATTATGATATGATGCCTTCTTACTAATATCTTCTCATAATGACAAAAAATTTAAACCATAACATTCTATGATAAGGTTTAATTAAATCAAGATATCCTAGATAGTTTTTTTGTCCACAAGCTTCTAACATGCTTTTGTAGAAATTAATAAAAATGTTTTAAAAATAAATAATCCTAATATAATTAAACAATAGGATATTGTTTTGAAGAAGAAAGATACAAATTGAAAAAAAAGTGGATTGATTTCAATTGGCAAGATCTTATATTTCAAAGTTACATTATTATAAATCACTTCAATTAAAAATTTATTTATCAAAAACTCATTCAAGCTTTTTTCATATGTAAAAACAAAAAAATTAATCAGTGCCTTGAAAAAAAATACAGATATTATTGAAATATTGATAAGCTATTTTGGATACCATACGTAGCTGTAATCTTTCTCTGTATTAATGATATCCTACCTAACCTTATATATGGAAAAAAATTGAAATTTTTTAAATTCCTTTCATTTATGAACACACATAAACATAAAATATAGTTAGAAAAATAAAATTTTAATTTCCATGTGCTGAACCAATAATGTAACACCCTCTAGAATCAGAATTGTGATGCAATGAAAAAAATGAAATTACTTTCATTCATTTCCAAATTCTAATATGTATGCCTTATACAGACTCATACACTGGAAAGCACAAAATTTAAATCAATGGAGTTAACCATGCCATCTCACTAAAAATGGCTTATAATCTAATTTACAATGTGAGTGAGGTTAATTGGACATTCCCACTGTTTAAATTTGATGCTTTCTAATGCTATAAGTTTGTTTAAGTTATTGTATAAGAACTTGGAAGTGAATGAAAATGATTTCATTTTAATTTATTGCATCTCAGAAACAACACTGCAAGATATTACATTAATTATCAAAATGCATTTAAGTTATGAATTTACCTCCATGACTATATTTCATATTATTTGGTGCACTTCAACTGACCTTATATATATATATATATAATAACTTACATTTTATATAACTGAAATCAACATTACATCATGCTGCTCTTGTGATCTAGGATAGTGGTCTTCAACCCTTGATCCATGGACCGGCACTGGTCTGCCGGTCCATGCTAGACTGGCAGGAAAGTTTGTAATAATAAAATAATAAGATTTTAAACTTTTAATTAATATGAACAATTTTTATTTATTTTTTTATCTCATTTTTACCCAATTAAAAAAAAAAGAAACAGAACAAAAACAAAATCTAATCAATAGTACATACATTAATTTGTTTTTCTAGTTATCACAGATGTTTATGGGGAGGGAACTTAGAATTAAATTTTTTATTATTTTTCTAAAAAAATTCAAAATTAAAAGAAAAAAAAGTTTTTTATTATACAAACTCCATATATATATAACTTTATCTTATATATTTAACATTAAATAAAGATATTACATTTATCATAATCATTGTCATGTAATTACACTAGTTATGGTTGTTCCCAACATTTAGGTGAATAACATTTTATTCTTGCATGTTTATATATAAATGTAGCAACGCAGGCACATTAATGAGAACGATTGTTATTGTAGTTTTTTGTAGCAGTATGACTGCGCAATTCAAGAAAAAGTGTTCAGTATGTGAAGGTAAGCAACACCATTACAATACACAGTAACTAGTGTGTTGTTTTGGTCAGTTATAACAATTATGCTCACCTAAGGCTAAGCAGTTTACATCTTTAAGAAAATTTATCTGTAGACTTCTGATGATCCGCAAAATCTTATCTTTATTTTTGCTGATCTGCAGGTGTGAAAAGGTTGAAGACCACTGATCTAGGATTTATTTCATATTTATACTGTTGCTAGTAACCAAAAAAAAAATTAAAAATACCAAATTTGCAATATATGCAGACTCCCTCCAAGTTTCATCTTTTTTATTTCTTTTATCTATAGGATTTATTAAATTTTTTCATTAACTGCTTATTTAAAATGTATCTATTAGATAATTTTACAATTTCTTCTGTGTACAATATCTTGTCTTATATACTTTTTGATGGCTTAACTATTAACAAATATCATAAAGAAATTTATAGAAATTCCAACCATGAAATAGACTCATAAATGAATTTATTAAGGCTTTCAATTCTATCATTTTCCCAGAAAATTCACAGCTGTTAACTATATAGCCCATAGTGCATACCTAAATTCCATTTCTGAAATAGATGAATGCAATGGTTATGGTGGAGCTAAATTCCCTGATAAAACTCTTAGTAGATGGAGATCGACTTCTCATGGCCCATGCTGCAAGCAGTATGTTATAGCTTGTGGAACAATATCACCACATAAAAACATATTTCATCTTACATATTTCATCTTCATAAAATATGTTTAAGCTAGATTATGAAAACATACAACAAAGTATATAATAAATCCCTTTAACAACTAGTAGAAAATGTAGAATGACAACTCTACAAATAAAAAATTTAATCTTAAGAAATTTACATGATGCCCTTTAGAAAATTATTATTCAATCATAAATCTGTAATGCCAATAATTATATAATGTGTAAATATTAAAATCACTGCTTGAATGTGGGTTTAAATACTAGTTAATAAAGTATTATAATCAAAAGATAATCCTGGATCAATATTGCCTACAGCATTGTTTCATTTTAATATTATTTATTTTAACACCTCAATATTTTAAAACTAAATCATAATTTTTAGTAAGGTCTTTATATAATTAGGTTTAATATATATATGTGTATATCATTTTTATATTACATTAATCAAAAATTCCTAATGACTTTAATACATTATCAATCACTCACAAATGAGTTAATCATTCCAGCTCCAAGTAAAAAATGAGAAAGACAATACACTTGAGATGGTTCTAAAAACCATTCCAGGAAATACGTGTCCATGTATAAAATATAGAAAGTAGTTTACTATTAACTAAAAAGATATGTGTTCATTCTTCTTTGAATGTTGAAGATAAATAAGCAGGGTAAACTCATAATGGCCAACTCATATATTCTTGTCATTTCAGCTTATTATTATGTGCTTATTCAAATGGTAAATGGGCATGGATGGGTTGATCATTAAAGCATCAATCAGTTTAGTGAATTTATTAGATTTTTATCTTTGAGTTTAAGATTAAGAAACATCATAGTCTTTCTTCTTAGTAGTATGATAATTCTCAAAATATCAGTTAAATTTTCTTGAAGACAAAATGAATATGTTGTGAGTGATCTTTTTCTTAGATATTTGTAATCATGATAGACAAAACAAATCATAATTCTTATTTCCAGGAGACTGGTAAGTTGTCAACCAAAGCAGTGTTTGATGGCATGATTGTGGATTTAGGCTGCCATTTAATTAGAAGCTTGTATTCAAGTACTTACAACTGCTGATCATTTTCAAGTGAAGAAAGATTGTGTAAATTAGAAGAAGTGTCCTATATTAAATGGATTATAATTGAACTTTGAGAAGTTAGAAGAAAAAGTGAAAAGATGACTGATTTAAAAAAATGGATGTGTATTTTACTATAAAAGTATAAATATTGGCAGTATAAGTGGAAAGGGATGCATTAGTGCTACTCAGTACAAGCCAGAATAATCAATGGATTCCAGAAGGCTTGTGCATAAAATCCCTATCTAGTGCCTACTCATCCAATATCCCCAGACTCGTTTCTGGCTTGTGGCCTTCATCGGTGTGGAGACTTGTTTTAATAACAGTTATGAGCAAGCATAAGAAACTGTGATCATGTGATGTTTGGTGGGTTTATAAATAAAAAAGTGGAAGAACAACATTATGAAGGTTGGTAGTATTTCAAACAGAGTAGCAAAATTAGTTATTCAAATTAATGAGGATACCAAATGCATATAAAGTTTTATGCCCCCAACAAATTTTCATTGTGATAAAGAAGTAAAGAATTTAATGCAAATGTATAAAATGCTTTTGATCAGATCAAGCAACATTTTAAAATTGTAAACTTTAATGCTAGAATTTGGAAACTATTGAGAAATGAAATTGTTGTAGCTAAATTTGTTTGTAATGACAGAAATGAGAGAGTCGATCATATATAGACTTGTGGAGTTCATTAAAAAACTACCAAGATTCTTAAATTAATGCACATTCTCAAGTTGATAACCATCCAAATTAAAAGTTGCTGAACTTTTTTTTCCATCACTGGATTATATATATATGTGATTATTCCATTCTTAGATAATATCAGGTCAATGAGTTTTGGCAATTCCATGCATTTCAGTTCTTTACAATATGATGAAGTTTTTTTTAGGGTTATGATAACAATGTAACAATATAATTATTACGTAATGTAGTTTTAATATGATGTGTCACTGAATTTATGTTATAACTCAAACTTAAAATTCTAGAATAACAAATTACAGTTGGTGATCAATTATTATCAAGTATTTATAGTTTTCTTTTTTAGCTGATATCTCGAAATGCCTTTAGACAGTAGTTAAATTAAAGAACTTGACCAGGACTGGTCCCATATGTGAGTTGACAAAAGAGAGATTATTTTTTATATACTTTCTACTATATTCATTGCTTTTTTCAGTAGACCATTTTAAATAACCCTTTTCAATAATTTTAAGGCATGTCTCAGATAACAAAAATGAGCGGACACATTCTGTATATGATAATATATATATAATAAAGTTACATTTCTTCAAACTACTATTAAAGCTAAAACATTAGTTACGCTCTTTTGTATTTTAAAAAAATCTGTATTCTAATTTTATTTTTATCAACTATAAAATAAGCAATTAATTTTATTTTAAATTTTTAAGATAGATAGAAGATATTTCTTATTTCCAAAATTAACATCTGGCATTAAATTGTAACGATTAAGTTCTAAAAGATTTTATGTTGTTTCGAAGATTTGTTATACATTATTAATTGTAGATTAAATCGTTAAACATAATTTGCGCATTGCAAAATATAAAATATATTTTTAGATGCATACTTTTGAAACAAGAATTTAAAAATAAAAACTGGGAAGAGGAGAAACAAAAATTTATCATTTGAGATTTTTTATTTTAAAAAAAAAAAACATATACAAGTTTATTACATTTAAGTGGAAATTGTTTCTAAACAGCTTTGATTTAAATTAAGGGCAACCTTTTAAAATAATTTTACAGAACTTCTTAAAATATTCATTTAATTTAAATGAATGTCTATATTTAGTTTAAATGAATGTCTGTACAGTTTACTAAATAATGTATCCGTCTATGTAGGATCTAAAAATCAAATACAAGTATTGCAATTAATATATTTATTATGTACAAATATATACAATACAATATATACAAATGAATATTTACAAGTTGAATCTTGGAGTTTAACGTAACTCTGGGTTCTGCCTGCCGCTTCCAGCCACACCTGATGGCTTGCCTCACGGATAGGGTCTATGACTCTTCCAGCGGCATAAGACAGCTTGCCTCGAGCCGAGAGTGATCTTAGCAGCGTCCGGTCTCTGTGGAACTTGCCTAGCTGCGTGGATCTAAATAGCGTAGTGCTATCAATGGGAATACTTGCTGCTGTTTAGGTTAGCAGAATTTCCCTGGGAGAACGCAAAGAGTCTGTTCAGGTTAGACACGCTCTTCCTTGATTCTCACAAAAGGCTGACTATTTATACCCAGATCCCTGACCTTATTGAAAACCTTCAGATTCAGCAAGCATCGTTGCTTATTGGCCTGTAATAATCATTGGCTATGTTGTTATCTATACATCAGCCTATTGACCTGTGGCAAACAATGCTTAATCCGATCAGATAAGGAGGCATCTGGAATAGTCTACTTCTAAGAGAAGGGAGGACTATAACACCAAGCTTAATAAAAAATGAAAAAAATTTTGTTGTGTAGTCATTCTAATAAGTCAGTGGTGCGCAACCTGTTTTTATATTTGCGACCCTCATACTCAGATTGAAATTTTACACGACCCATTATATCCTGTGTTACCACATACGATTAGAAAAAAACTGCATATTAGCAAAAAATCTATCATACTTGGTTCTTAATAGAATTGATTTGTAGCAATTACAACTTTTTAGCCTGTTTTAGAACATGTGTAGTTCAAGAATGTAGCACCATGTATCAACATTAGGAAGATACTAACTCGAAGAACAAAACTGAGAATGAACAATAGAAATCAGAGCAATGTAAGTGAAATGCCATTACGATGTGCTGTTTATATAAAGCAGATTGGAATATAAATATAAAGAAGGAAATGTTTTAACACAAAAGTGGTCAGACATACAAAAATAAATTGAGTGTTTTCATGTATTTTTAAATAGTATTTGGGTTTTTGTTTTTTCATTTCAAATTTTAATTATTCAACATGAGAACTTCTCAAAATTTTCATGACCCGCAACAATTTTTCTGTGACTTCTTGAGAAGTCATGACTGACAGGTTGCATACCACTGTTCTAAATCATCGGAAACTTACTCTCAAAAAATGGACTAGATTACAATGTTATCAAGATCAGATTGAAGAGTCAATAGTGCTGCCCAATGCAATAACAATAAAAGTAAATAAATAACGAATGGCATACACAGGCCACTTGGAAAACTAGGTCAATGAATCTGATTGCTTTCGGTAAGGACTGGGCTTTTGTATATTTTGAGGTTAAATTTGAGAGCGTAATTCAGACAATTGAATGTTAGACAACTTGAATCTTGTTGTCTACTATATTGTAGAACACAGGAAGGCATGCTCAAGCCTAGAACAGGAAGCTTCTAGTAAACTAACATCATTATACCTGCATATGAGGCAAACTCCAGTAAGCTGAAAGTGTCAGTGTTCAATAGGAAGTCTCGGCATTCTTTCACAAGTATTAATTGTACTGCTAATAACTATGTATTTGCAATTTACTATTTGTAACAGAGGCAAACCTCTATTATAAATATTGTATATGTTCTGTTATTATGAATATTTATAATAAAGATTTTAACATTTAATTAACGAGTTGTGTGTTATTATTGAATAACTGGAACATTTCAGTCGTGCTAGATATAAACCTACATTTTTAAATTTACAAGTAGGTTTAGAATATTTTTTCCCAATAATCTGCCATCCTGAATTTAATTAACATCAATAGTAGTCAGTGAATTCTGTCTAAAAAATAAAAATCTGAGTTAAATTAATATGGGTTCATGAAAAGAGAAGTAAATGTTAATTGCAAAAAAAAATTGAGCACAAAATCGGAAAATGATATAGTTCTTGATACTGTTATGGAAGGTACAATATTATTACAAGTATTGAATTTATGATTGCATTTATCTTTAACTTATCCAGGGCTACCTATTATTAATTGATAAAATGAATATCGAATTACTTTCAGTTAGAGAATTACCAAAAAAAACACCCCCTATAATAAACGTCATGGATCACATTATGCTTTCATCCTATCTTGTGAAAATTAAATTAAATTTATATATGCATTTTGTGTAATTAACATTTTTAAGTAACCAAAGACATTGGTTGCTTGACAGCAGCAAAGAGATTATTACTTTTTTATTTAATATATACTAATCACAGGATCTCATATCTTTTTTATTTTCAATATCTGCTTTAGGAGAGGCACATAATTGGGGACTTGGATATAAACTATCATTCAGTGTTAATATTAATGACACGCAAATTTAAAGTAAATAAAGTTAAATTTTCATTTAATTAGTCAGCCAGTTATAATTTGCTCTTTCAAAGAAAAAATATGAATACCTTACCCTCTTTCAGTAATCATTAAGTAGTTATTTTATGATAATGATCTTAAATAGAACCCCATATCTTTTTTTATACTTTTTAAAGTATTTTTTGTCTTCATTTTCACTTGTTAAGCCTATGGATTCTAAATAAACACTCATTTGCTATGTTCTTTATTTTCATCCAGTCTTTACAAAATTTGAAAATCATGAATTTTGCAAAATATTACTAAATTTATTCAATTTAATCTCATAGTGTATCTATCATTAATTCCTATTAATATTTCTATTTCATTACTTAATTGTCATATACCTCTAATTCTATCAATATAAAATTATTCTCTCTACAACATTATTTTTTTCTCGTTATAGAACACTTTAATTTCCTTAATCTTTCCTCTATGATTACTTCAAATTCTGCCTTACCCATAAAAACTTCTTATCACATGATCACTATCTCATACTAGCACATAATTGTTATTAAACAATTCAAAACAAAGCAAAACTCTCCATACAGTAGTGCCATCTTGTGCCAACAAGAGCAATCAATGGATGCCAGAAGGCTTGTGCATAAAATCCCTATCTAGTGCCTACTCATCCAATATCCCCAGACTATATAAGCTATTGAGCTTGGATTGAAAATATTGTTTTCAATTTCATTCTCATAGTTTTGTAGTTAAGTAGAGTTAAAAGGTAGCTGCTAGAGGGTTGCATTAGATCCTAAGATCAAGGTGCAGTGCTCTCAGATCCAAGGCTCCTCACTGAAAATCGCATAGAGGGAACAGATGCAATGTCACCAATTTCAGGAAGGCGATCAAGTATGGTTGAGACCTCCCAAGACTATCAGTGTAGTAAAAAAAAAGTTTAAAAATTTTTTTCCCTTGTATAGTGGACCATACTTTGTTCGGAGTTGTCATGAAAATGCTTTTCTATTGGAAGGAGAAAATGGGTTTAATGGCATCTATAATGCACGACAATTGAAACCATACACACCACCCGATCCTCATACCAAATATTTCAGTTAATGAAAAAAACAGCAAGAAGTTGAAATAAAAATATAAAAAGGAATGAAAGATTCTTTCTTCTCCATACTAAAAATTTGATTCAAATAAGAAGGCAGTTTTGTTTTGTTTTTGTCCACAAGGAGCAAAGTTTTCATGCTCATTTATTAAGGTTGTTTTTTTCACCAACATTATATTAGACTCCAACAAAGGTATTTTTTTTATTGATTTTTTTTGATCACTTTAAGTGGGGAAGAATGAAGCAGTCAATGTCTAATCATCATTGAGCTTCATGCTTAACCATCTACACTAACCTCCTATGGGAACTGCAATTCAGATCTCACTGTAAATATATGCCATTCACCCACACACTGTATGCATAATGATCCAAAAACATTAATAAAATATTTAGCAAAGTAAAACAGTAGGGTGAGTGATGCGTATATATATATGAACGAAGCAATAATTTTATTTATTGCTGAATATTAGATGTTTTCTTTATATAATTGTAAATATCTTTTTATATATGTGTATTTAATTAAACTAGTGGAATGTAATGACAAAGAAAGATGGGGAGGGCTCGAAATACTGAAATTATCTTTATCTAGTCAGATTGTTTTCATTAATTACAATTATAAATCTTAATTAAAATTCTTTTTTAGTTTTCAAATCTCTAAAAATAGCTAAAATGGTATTTCCAGCCTTATCTGTTTTATTTTGTTAATTAAATATTTTACTAATCAAACATGTTTTTTTAATTAAGAGATAGCTGTGGGCAACTGAGATTGCATTCTTGGCGGGATTAAAGTGGATAAAAAGGCCCATAGAACAAAAGAGTTGGAGTTTTTAGTTGAGATTTTAGTCAGTTGAGTTGAGTTGAGTTCTTTTTCAGTCAGTTACTTTCGAAGGGTTTCAAGACCGTAACATTTTAAGAAGTCAAGAGAAGTTCGGTGCTATGAATTGTGAGTAGAAAAGAAGCATTTTTTTCTTCTTCTCTTTAAGAACTGTCTGCCTGCCACTGCCATGTTCCATCTAGCTGACCATACAACATGATTACTTCTGACTGCTGATTGCTAATGATGCCATTATGCTGTTTTTTTTCTTAGGTAACCTTTTAACGTAGAACTGCCTTCATAAGTCAATACTTTTGTAATCTATAGTTCAACCTTCATATCTTAATTTATATATTATTTTATAAGCTTCTGCTAAATTTTGCTTTTAAACTCTCTCTCAGTAATCTTTTATTAATATCATGTATTTTAACTTACCTTTCACGCTTAATTAAATTATATATATAAATGTGGGCGATTCCATTAAGATTTTATGTATTTTGTTTAATGTATAAATATAATCTATTTTCTTTAATATGCCAAAATCGCTAAATTCGCGAGTAAGGGAGAAAATAATTGTTTTACTTGGAAAAAGAGTGGGCTTTATTTAAAACTTATCAATAAAGTTTTGTTTATATTAAATAGAAATTTCTCGCGAGTTTGGTTTCATTTTAAATTCATTATTCTTAAAGTAAATTAAAAACTTTTACTGTGGATGAATTTTGCTTTAATTTTCTATTTTAAAAAGATCGTGAACCTTCATATAATTAATCCATTCCTTTTTGCTGGTGCCTGAAGGGCAAATTCTACCTGTTAATACGTATGTGGGAATCGATTCTTTAAATATAAATGTTGTTAGTTTAATAATATTATAAATAGAAGCGTTATTATTCATTATGATTAGTTAAATGACTCAGAATTGAAAACAGATTATTGCGCAAGAGGTTAGACAATTTCCAAGTTTGAAAATTATATTATAAAACTTATATTCATATCCAATAACGTTGCTGGCATACATTTCCATTATTCTGATATTTTATCTTCTCCATTTCTTGATTGTTTAGTCATTGGGAACGTCTAAAGCTCCCATCCTACTTCTCAGAATCGTTCACAATCAGGTACAATGCTTCCTGTGGAAACGTAAAGTTTACGAGGTTATGATATTTGTGCTGCAGAAGACAGCGCATCCAGATTCTGGGCTCTCAAACCCAGACCCTCTCTTGATATCGCTCCACCAGAAGGCGTGGACATATCCAATCTAAGTTCGTTTCAAAGTATTCTTTTAAATGATAAAATATCCACAATTGCCATGAGGCCTTATTTTCGTTATTGTATGCTAGTACCATTACTTTGCTCTTTAATTTGATCATCCGTCCGCCTAATCTTAGTAAGTCACAATGATGTGTTAAAGATAAAGATTCATTTCGTAAAATACGTTCAGTATGTTGATCTAAAAATTGTTTTCCTTTAAAAAGCTTTATCGATTCCCAGAGACGCAAATCAATTTGTACAATTTATTCTAGTAAATATTGCGCATTGTTTGTTTCTTATGTATACTTATTCTAGAGACGCTATGTCCAAACAATGCTTATCAAACATATGTAATGATTTTAAGATTGTAAATAAATGATTGAGACCGTAAATTTATTTGTCAAAATGATTAACGTTAAATTATCGTGTATCTTTCTGTAATCCGAATCTGTTCCGATCTTGTAGATTATTTTGTACATCCACATTTTGGCATATTAACCCCGCACAACTTATAACACATTCTATAAAATGGTATTTATTAAATAATTGATGTAATGGGGATTTTATAAAACAAATCCCAAGTTTTCAAAATGTATAAAATCACTCCAAGCGTGAAACAATTTTGTAACATATATATGCGTTTTCTACATTTATTAAATATATATATTTTCATGTAAATCCTGGTTTGTGTTGAATTATTAGTTTCTAGTTAATATTTAGAATTATTTTCTTTAGCTAAGAGCTTAGCATTAATAAATAACTATGATAATGTAATAACTGGGCTACTCCGACCTCGATCATCATCATCATTCTGATCTTATGCTCTACTGCTTTGCTTCTGGGCACGGATTTAAAATAATTTTACTGTGTCATCAGAATTGTTGTTCATTGAGTCAAAGATTCGAAGAATAGGCAAATAGGTTAGAATTCAGGACTGCTCCAGACCTGTGTATCTCGAGCATGATTGGATTCGAGGTACTTTTGCTTAGGATTTGAATCTTGTTAAGTGAGCATACTATTTTGACCGGTACAGTGGATTTTTTTTCCAGGCTTGGCACTAGATAGGGATTTTATGCACAAGCCTTCTGGCATCCATTGATTGCTCTTGTTGGCACAAGATGGCACTACTGTATGGAGAGTTTTGCTTTGTTTTGAATTGTTTAATAAACTTATCATATACTTTATTCAAATTCTTCAATTTCTATTCCATCAGTCTCACATATCCTTTTTAAAAATACTCCATTCATATTCTTCATTCTGTGAATTTCATTGATATGACAATTTGTATTGTATGCAGTCAATATTTTATAATTATTCTTTCTAAACTCATTTACATGCTAATATAAACATTCCCAAATATTCTCATTCTACCTTTTTACATTCTTTTCATTACTAAATATACTACAGAGATATCATGATATATGCTGTTAAAAAATATTTAAATAAACAAAAAATAAAGATTCAATAAATAAATTTTATGATGTGGCAGCAGCCATTTTTTTATTTTGAAGGGTCATATGGATTACATTTTGTTAACATCTCTTTAGATTACATTGAAATCAGGTACATTTTATTCTTTTATATATATGCTTATAAATATATTTTATATAATAAAATATTTTCTACTTGTGTAAAGCTAATAATTTTACAAAATTTAAGCAATTTCTAATTTCTAAAGTATCTTTATTATGTGATAAAACAAAAGTTACTGATTTAATCACATCAGAAAAAAAAAGTAAACAGTATTGTATTAGAGAGCTTAAACTTTGAAGAATTTACTTGATAATCTGAAATAGACAATGACAAATAGAGATGACTGTATAAATTCCAAATATGGATTTAAAAACATCAAAACAATTAGGCTATAATCTTCTGCTGACAAGAATGCTATTACTTTTCTACAAAAAAAAAAAAAGAATATCATCCAGTGCTTATATAATTGTGATAAAAGTTTGATATTTGGCAAGCATTGGTGGTCAAGAGGTCAGTGTGACTGCCTTACAAGCAGTTGCCCAGGTTGTAGTTTCGCTTCCTGGCTGATGCTATGACACATGAAAAAAAAAAAAGTTTGATACTTCACCAAATTTAAAAAACAAACAAACAGTATGCTAAGTTTTTTATTATTTATTGTTTGAGCAAATATAAATGAGTGAACACACATAGTAAATACAAATGCCCTTTCTCTATTTATTAGTAATAACTATTATATTTTTTAAAATTTTTGTTTATACTAAGTATAATATCCATATGTACATAACATAATGTATTATATTATTAGAATACAAGTATAATTGAATATACTCTGGAATTACATGTAATTGTATTGTAAATGGTTATATACAAATGTAATATTTGTATGAATGAAATATTATCTGGATATATACATGTATAATTTATTAAAATATAACTATATTTCTTATAATTATATGAAGCATTGTAAAAGAAATAAAGAAAGTAAATGATATTATTAAAATATATATACAAACCGACATTTATAGAGAACTTACATGATTTTTTCAAACATATAAACAATATACATCCTAATATTAAATTTACAACGGAAACTGATGGGAAACTTCTTTTTCTTGATGTACTTGTCACCAAGAAAGAGAATAATCTTTTATCTTTTTCAATTTTCAAAAAATCTACGCCCACTGACAGATATTTAACATTTTTATCATATTATCATCCATCTCAAATCTTTACTGTTACAAAAACACTTTTCATTAAAGTTATTAACTTTGTTTCAGATAAATCAAATCTCAAAGATGAAATAAATCACATAAGCAATGTTTTATCAGCTAATGGCTATAATAATAAAACAATACCCAAGTCTTAATTCAAATCCTAAATAATAAAACTGAAAGGCAAAAAGAAGAAACAACTATTAGAGTTTGTATTCCTTATATAAGAGGAACTACAGACAATATTGGATGTGTTCTAAGAGATTGTAATATAAAGACAACATATACCACTCATCAAAAAATTAAATAGCATTATAACCAAACCTAAAGACTCAACCTCTCTTGAAGCAGATAGAGTTTAGAAATTCCATGTAACATTTGTAAAGCTTCTTACGTAGGCACAGTAATCATCATGTCAATGCTAGAAAATATGAACATATTAATACAGCTAAAAATACTAATCATCAGCAGCATTATCTCTTCATGCTATAGATACTAGACATAGTATTAATTTTTCAAGCACTCCAGCAATGTCAAATTAGAGAAGCCATTGATATCTTTAAAAGGCCAGATTGTATCAACAAACATGATGATACATGCAAACTATCTTGGAAATTAAAAAAAAAAAAAATCATTAATTTAAATAATTTTTCATAATTATTATTTCTATTTTCTATTAATACAATATGCATTACTGTTATACATCAGTATTTACAGGGCCTCTACAATTATTTTATATTTGTTACTCAGTTGATGACCAGTGTGACCTGGTCAAAATACCAGTTTATATATATATGTTTTAATAAATTATACACGAAAGTACCCAGATAATATTTCATTTATATCTGTAGTTCATGAAAATCTTCGATTTAATGCAATATATGTATGTACACCGAGTAGCAATATATAATTAAATGTATTATCAGTATGTCATCATCATCATCAACCATTATCAATCCACTGCAGCATGAAGGGCTCTCCAAGTTTCATCTATCTCTGATCTTTAGCTTCTCTTCTCCACATCACCCCTGCATACTTTCTTATTTCATCCATCCATCTCACATGTGGTCTGTTTCTGGGTCTTTTACAATCTCTTGGAATCCAGTTTAAGATTCCAATTGTCCATCTATTATCATCTCTTCTAGCAATATATCCAACCCAACTCCACTTCAGTCTTTTAATTTTTTCAATGAGGTCAGTAACACTGTTTGTTCTCTTACCCATATATTGCATTTTCAATCTCTTCTTGTTACTCCAACATGTGTACTGGTCAAAAATGTATGTCCATCCAACAAGACTTAGAATCTGAGCAAAAGTACCCTGAATCCAATCATGCCCGAGATACATAAGTAAGGAGCAATCATGAATTTTAACCTGTTTGCCCATTCCCCAAATCTATAACACTATGGACAACACTTACGGTGATACCACATAAATTCACTCCATCCTGGCCAGGTGTTACAACGTTTTAATGAGAACTCAACTAAAAGTCAAAAACATACATAACTATAAATATTATTAAGGAGATTCGAACAACTAGATTAATTTTAAAAATATAAATATTTATTTTGACAAAATTCAAGATGATTATATATATATTCAAATTCACGCATTTAAAACTTTGTTTTTATTACAAACATTTAACAAACTTGATACAATTATTTTTATTTTAACAAATATCAATTTAGTGCGGCGGTTACAATACTGAATGTATATTTAAAAATAGGATTTTATTCAATGTTACAAAGCAGATTTATCTGGATGGTTTGGTGGACGTTTTATACATTTATTTATATATAAAGATACAATAGAGTTTTTCTGATTATACGATTTTAGTAGGATGCCTTTAGCATTTAATACATAAGTTTATTTTCCATTTATAGACTTTATTTACAACAATTAAACTAAGGATACACTTTGATCAGTAGGTAGACTAAAAACATTATTTATTTTACATTTTCGACATTTAACAATAGAATATTGCGAAAGTCTATAAATACGGGAATGGCTTATTTCAATAAAGG
The DNA here is from genome assembly GCA_028023455.1 of Epiperipatus broadwayi. Taxonomy (NCBI): domain Eukaryota; kingdom Metazoa; phylum Onychophora; class Udeonychophora; order Euonychophora; family Peripatidae; genus Epiperipatus; species Epiperipatus broadwayi. The sequence goes on from JAQFVV010012396.1 coordinate 9,803,024, forward strand.
GGAGGGCAACTTCACGAGAAGTTGGATCTAAACTCCAAGGAAAAATATTACAAAGAGAAAAAGGTTTCATTATCACATATCATTCAATTTATTTTGCTAAACAGGGTAAAAAACTAATTATAAGAAATTGCAGTGCGAGCATTATGTCAGCGAGAGAGAAAATGGCACATTTGGCCAAGACAAGATCATTCTCCAATTTTTTACGGTGGTACGCCAGCTTCATGCTAGAGCGGTACCAAAAGAAAAAGGTAGGCAAGAAGTTGCCATGGGCTGGATCACGGCAGAACCACATAGAGCTTAAACTACACCAACCTGTTATGAACGAGAACCTAAAAAACAGGAGGCTTTGAATCCCCAGCACAAGATACAAGCGAATCAAAGCAGTATATAAATATATACTTGGAGAAGAATGACGAATGAAGATGATCGAGACTCCTTGGAATGAGATACAGGCGAAGCAGATCAAAGCCCTATGTGGCTTATTAATAATTTGACATATGCCAGCAATGCTATCATAAGAATATAGTCATTGAATTTAAATACTAAAATAAAGCCTTAAATGGTTTAACAAATATATAATGATATGCTAAAATAATGACCTATGTAAGATAAAGTCATTTATCATAAGTTAAACTATAATTAATGAAGCATATATTTCTCCCCCTTCTTGAATCAAGACTATTTTGTTTAACATAAAAAAAAAACTAAAATTCATGCACTTAAACATGCGAACAACAAAATAAAATTTGTTCACCAGCCTTTTTGGTGATGATGATGAATAAATAAATTAATAAAACTAATACACCAATATCCACCCCAGATTGTAAAGTATTTATATATTTTGTACAATTTTACAGTAAAATATATTTTTTAAAAAAACATATATTCATTTTAAAAGAAAAACTCAGTCTTACGAACTATTTAGAAATAAATAACCAGAACTCCTAAATCCCCCCCCCCTTTTTTTTTCTTTCTATTTCACAGCAGGATACAGAAGTTCATAAGACTGGGTTTGATTGGCATTTACTAATAAAATTAAGTGAACATATAAAGAATATCATTAAAATTAAATTATAACGGCACTAAATTATAAGAATGAGAAGCGTGAGTTGGATGAAAAGTTTTTACAGTAATATGATTTAGATAGAAGAGAATCGATACAAGAAGATAATTTTTAATTTAACATACTTGCCGATTAGTGAGTTTAAAAAAAAAAAACAAAGAAAACATCAATTTTACAGAATTACAAGTTAGAATTAGGTAATATGATTATATCTTTGGTCTGGTTACCTCAGAATTCGATGGAATGAAGTACTGACAAATTTTCTGTGGCAGGTGGCATTCTTTGACGGCATGGGCACTCTTGAGCAGTAGGAGCTACATCTCTGCATGGTGAAGAGTGGAGCTGAAGATGAGAGAGAATGTGGCTGAGGCCCCTCAAAAATTAAACAGACGTGGAGTCGGCTAGCGACTATTGACCAAACTCTGACACAATAGATTTTTAGCCCTATTTATGTCATTTTTAGTTATTCAAAGATTGTTTGCTTTAATTAAACTTCTTAACTCTAATTTTTAATTTACAGAAATCTTTTCTCTATTGTTAGTAGAGATACAATTGCAAGATAACTGTCCAAAAATAAATTCAAATCAATTTCCAGATTGGAAATAGATTTGATAAAAATGTTAATAGCTAACTAAAATCAATTGGCTTTGTTTTAGATTTTACTTTAATTTAAAAATTCCTTTTAAATCATGAAACAAACTAATGTTCCAACCCTTTAATTATTCTTGGACAGTTAATGACTACATCTTCTATCTTGAATTTTTATGTAGTTTTAGGATGAAAAATAATTACAAAGTATAAAAAATAAAAGTGGAAAAAAATTACAACTTTAAAAGACATAAAAATATTTAGCATTTTTAATTATATATATATGTTCCTGTAATAAATGTATATATCTGAGTCACATCTATAAAAGTTAATATTTAAAATACACCTGGGTCTCATTTTACACGGATTTATTTAACATGAATTTGAAGTTATGCGATTCATACTTCTTCGGAAGTCGAACTACGATAATGCGCTATTACTTTAAATAATAAATTTTGCGCACTTACGTCATATTGAAAGTAATAGCACATTATTGGAATTTGACTTTCATCTTAGTAATTTCAATATTTTCAGTGCTTTATAATAGTAAGATTTTATGCAATAATGAAATTAAAATCATGATTTCCACATTTTATGTATACCCACATTAAATTTTACAAGATTATAATGTAAATTTGTTCAAACATTGTGCGTGTTAATTTTGCATTTTAAAAAAGAATGTAATCAATTATTAATCATTTAGTGTCCGCAAGTTTATTTTTAATTATTTTCTTATTAATGACACTAATCACGAATGTGCTCTTAAATTCCAACGAGAGCTAAATGGTTGTATGTCTGGATATCGCGAGCTTCATAAACAATTAATAAAATCATCATCTCAAAGATTAATTACTAATTCCGTTGTCACCAGAAAACCATTAACACAACACGAGAGTGAAGTTGGCGCTAGTTGTATTTCCTCTTGTGAAGAATCTGATTTTTTACCAGTTTGCAAACGAACCTGTTTATCGGCAAGTAGCGATAATAATTAAAACGTGTATAAAAAAATGTCAATTACTGTATTGTAAATTATGCATAAAAATATATTGTTTTGAATAAAATATTATAGTTAAAAAAAGTTTGTTTTGTATCAATTTTTTTCAAATTTGAAATTTTTTATCAGTCATATTTTATTTTCTTATTTTTTTTTTTGCGCGAATTTTAAAGTAATTTTATGTTGGTGCTTTGCTTTTATGCGATTTTTGAAAAATCACAGTCTGTATCACCCCTTTTTCAAGGTAAGTTATGTCTATTTTTGTGCGATTTCATTTGCACATGTTTTCTGAAGAACCTATCTATCGCGTAAAACGAGACCCAGGTGTAATTAAAGAAAATTTTTATTTCAGATTTATATTTATAAATCTCATAGATGCTTCTCAGAAATATATGTCTAGTTTATATACATATGACTAAAAAAGGAGCAGGATGAAACATGGGATGTGGTAGAGCAGTGAAACTCGATCTTAAACTAAGGTCGACTGTTTCACACTTCCCCACTTAAAATGACAGAAAAAAAAGACTTTACTTCAAATCCATTCGCGACTGAAGAACAACCAATTTTTTTTCACAACAGTACTTAATTATTTAATATGTTATCTACAAAAAAAAACTATTTATGATAGTGCCTTTTTTCTTTTGCACTAAAGGTTTCTGAACTTATTTTCCCTGTCTTCAACTATCTCCTGTCCTACTCTTTCGGTTGCTTCCCCATGATTTATTTTATCTGCCTGCTATCCTGACCGCTACATTATATATGCAGAAAAAAAACCATCTGGTTTACTAATTAACATATGATTATAAACTAACTATTCACAAATAAATATGGAAAGCAAAAAAAAAACTTAAAAAAAAGCTACCTTATTACTTGGATTTTTCACTTTCCATTTTGTGTTGGTTGTTCTCCCGTACCTAGAATAGACTCAAAGTTTTATTATTATTACATAGTCATTATTATCTTTCATCATATTTGGTCTTTGCTATACAAAATTTATCCATAATTAATATCAATTCTCTACTACCACCCACTCAATCCAGGTTCAAATTCACCTTCATTAAATTATGTGTTTTAAAAGAACACCTGTTGGTAAATTTATATCAGGGTGCCAGTCAACACAGTGACACAGAATGTACAAGTAAAAGCTGGATCACTCAATTCTCATGTACAAGAAATATATATATATTTTTTTAAGAATTGTCTTACTTTTGAAAATGTGCTGATAATTACAACCTTCTTTTACATATATATATTGTGCCAGTCAAAACATGCTTATCCATCTAACACGAGCTGGAACTCACAAAATGTACTTCAAACCCAGTCAAGCCCGAGATTTAGGTCAGGGACCAGCCTGGATTCGAACCCACTCTCCAAGCACCAGATCTAACACCCAATGGATAACATAACAATGGTAGCACACGAGATTTAATTCTTCATCCGGCCCACTAGCAAATCGGAGAAAACAATAAGACTCATGGACTTAAACATATATATAAACAACGTAAATACTAGACATTCCACAGATAAAATCTAACATATTTAAATAATAGGGGCTTTACTAATGAATACTTATGGACAATTAGTGAATTGGATTGATTTAATAATGAGACAGAAACTGATATATGATGAATTAAAATATATTTATTGACACTTGTGGTTGGCAAATGCACACCGGCATTTCATTTATAAAGTAACATTCTCTAGACTATTTGAACAATAATTGATGTTGGCAAATAGGTTTGTGGCTATGATTCAATGGAGCCAAATATCCTGCTATACAACTAATCACTACATTAACTTATTTGTTATGTCCTTTTATAATCAGTTCGAGTGGCTCTTTTACGTAAAATCAAACCAAGTCTGGAGTGAAACTTAATACATCTTAATTATAATAAATTTATTTTAACTATGGGCTTTTAAAGCGTCCCAGATAGCTTTAGATCGAACGGGTTTTCAAGAATGCTTCGGATCAACGCCGAAGACTGCATATTAGGGAGGGAAGAGTTGGCTATAACGATTTTACTAATACGCTAGGCACAAGTAAAATATAATAATAAAGTGGCTCTGCGGATGGAAGAATAGTTTTAGGGTTTTTGTGACAAACAACGGTTTACCCAAGAACCGGTCGTCATGTTGCTAATGGGGAACCTTTATTTGGTTCAGAGGCGGGGGACTTACGTGCTAATCTGGCCCGTAGCTCAGACTTCGCTACTGCACTACCCATAAGAGAAGATGGGCTGGACTTACCGTGGCTCCATCTTATATATGTATAAAAAAAAACAGCATAACGAGAAGATATAAATAAATTCCACATCCGCCAAGCCGCAGGATATTATAAATGAAATATCACATATTAAATGAACACAAGTTTATCAGCTTGATCAAAAGAGCAAACTCTTCTGTAGCATGAGAAATACGATATGCTACTGACAGGAATGTATATACAAACTTTACTTTATCCCGTTCAATCTCTTTAGTTATCTATAACTAATAAACTCTTAAAAGGTGGAAAAGTATATTTAATAAGGGACTTACGAATACTTAACTAAAAAAATATACTTATAATTACACTCCAGGCTAGTTTAATCTTTAGTAACATAATAAATAAAGGTTGAGAAGCCACATTTTATATTTATATTAATTAATTTATTAAGTGAAAAAATATGAATTTGGGCTTCGAAACAGCGCACGAAATGACGCTATATAAATCATTTAAATTTATATGTTTAAAAACATATTCTATAATTAAATGCACGCCGTTTCGAAACATAGGCATAACTAATAATAAATAAAATAAGCAAAAGAAAAGCAAAATATAATTGCAGTGATTAAATTATATAGCAAAATATTAATTAATAAAGAAAAATTTGCAAAAGTATTACATTTTCTAGAATTAAAATATTATTTTAGGAAACAATTTAGACAGTTTACACTATTGAATTAAGGAAAAATTAGCAAAAAGTATTTCATTTAAATATTATTTCAGAAACAATTTAGCGAGAAAGTTCAATGATATGGTTAGCTAACCTGTTTTGAAGAAACAATGACCGTTTTTGAAATTTACAGAGCTCTGCGATTTTAAATATTAAAACAGTTCTCCTGTAGATGGGCTGGAGATATTCGAACTGGAATGAAGGTGAATTCTTGGGCGGCTTATGGCATCTTTAATTTAGTTGGGAGACGATTTTTAAAATATTATTTGTTTAGCTGGATTGAAATCGGAACGAGGGCAAATTATTTTTACGGCTTATGGCATCTTCAAATTTAGTTGGTGTAAGCTTGGTTGTTCCTTTGGCATTTGATGGATTGAACTAGGCGTTCCATCACGGGAATTGCAGCAATTCTTGCCTGACTTTAGCCAGACATGGTAAAATTAACAATTTTGACTTCTGATGTTAACTCTCTTTAAAAGCAAGATGGATTCTCTTTCCCGCTTAAAATAAGGCCTATTTATATCCTTCTACTAAACTTTAACACCTTTCTGGAATTTCGTAAACCTCGGGACCAATTGACTTTTAATTAAAGCAAAACAATATAATTCGATTTCTACAACAACTGATAAAATCTCCGAGGTGTTATATTTAATTTCCTTGAAAAAATGTATCAAAATATATAAACTATATAATTTGATTCATTTTCATTAATTAAATTCCTTTTCAGGTGTTATTACTTAGCAGAAGGAACGGTATTCTGATTTAATGAAAAAGTCTTTTGTTGCAAACAAAAATGAAAAAGTCTTTTGTTGCAAACAAAAATCAATCAGAAAACAGATTTTACTTTTTTACCCGGGTGTGTCACTAATTGATATCTTGTTTACAAAAATTCTCATTTTTAATTGCGAACAGATAATTCTTATTTTATAAAACTAAATAACTTTTAACATATTTGTTTATTTAAAAAAAAAAGCAAATTTAAAGAAAATACTTGTTTCAACTATATATGTAAAACATTAAATCAGAAAACCGTTAAATAAATTAAAAAAAACATTTACATTACTTTTATTTAAACTTAAATACATATGAATCATTTTGCCGTTATTCCAAGGTATAAATTATCCATCCACATACGAATATAATAGCGAAATATAATTTAGAATTGACCGAAAATTAATAAAACATTTTATAATAATTTATGAGCATTTCTCCGCTATAATTTTATCAAATCTGTCTAATTATAGCGTGTCTTCGTATGTAAATGGATAATGCCGTTTAAGCGGCAATTATAGCAAAGTTTTCCCGCTCGATTTATATATATACATTTTTACATTTGACATAGGTTCGAAACTAGTTCAGACGAGTAGGTCATTAGGTTGATGGTGAAACGGAAAGGGATTGGAGATTTCAGTTTCATATCAGTAAACTTAGTAAAAAAAAAACAAATAAAAAAAAAAGACTTTACTTATATAAATACGAAGCTAAATTATGGCTTCTTTCAAAGTATAAACTCATGGCCTAATCCTACGCTAAACTTATGATAATACATCATACTAGATTACACTATATAATACATTTAGTGCTTCTAACAATTATCAATACACATAATGAAATTATCGGTTATTAGTAAATATTTTAAACTTAAACAGATATATACCCAAACGAGTATACATCTTAGTCAAAAATAAAAGATATGTTTTTATATATATAAAATATAACGCGTGTAATATATAAAGGATATAGAGATCAAATATACAGAGTATAATATGTATGTAAGGTATATAAATAAAGTATAACACGGATAATATATAAAGTGTATGTAGATAGAATATAAAGTGTATAATATGTATAAGGTAACATATAAAGTGTTAATATATCTAAGGTATATAAATAAAATATAAAGTGTATAATATATAAAGTGTATAATAAAATAAAAAGTGTTAATATATCTGTATAAAAATATGAAGTGTACAATATATAAAGTGTTAATATAGATCAAATATAGAGTGTATAATATATATAAAAGGGTATATAAAAAGATCAATCACACACACAAAAAAAAACTCACAAAAATAACTAACAATTTAAATAGGATCTGGGGGTTGCCTGTAGTTTAACGATGCTGGCTGTCTATATGGTCTCTTTGCTCTAGTCTGATCACACGACTCCCATCTTGATGATCTAGGGTATGTTTGGCCGCTCATCATCATCGTTTGACATCTTGGCTCAATCCGACGCATCTTTTCTGGTGGTTCTTTAGGTCCTGGAGTAAAATCAATGGTGGTTAGAAATCCTGCCATATCTTCTATCGTTCGAATCCGGCACCCCATCATCAACTGTTGTACTCTAAAAGGCATATTTTGTTGGATAATTCTAATCTTTTGGTTATCTGTGAATGGAAATGCTGTTAAAGATCTGAGAGATGCTATCTGCCTTAAAAAAAATTGTGTATGGGTTTCTTTCACTACAGATTCATAAGTCTCTCTGAGTATCGAGTGGTATATACCCTCCTGGCGTTCTTCACTCCAAAAAGTTTTATGCATGGCTGAACAATATTGGTCAAAGTTTTGTGGCTTCTCTGTGCAGCAATCCCACCATGACTTTGCATATCCATATAAATGATGTATAGCAAGGGCTACTTGGTCAGCTGTTGGGACTTTCTGGAACCGGAAGAGTTCTTGGAGACTTTCTAGATGGGCTTTTGGATTTTCTCCCACTTCTCCTTTAAAAGATTTAACTTGGATAAATTTTGCCAGACCTATGGGTGCATTTTCTGATGGTACTATTGATCCGATTGTCCAAATTCCCTCTTTCTTGTGTTAAATCTGATTTCTTCCTGTCTGGGATGGCCTGTCGCACATATCCTTTGATAATAGTGCTTTCCTTATCGCTTTCCCCCTCTTTAAGATCCTCAACTTTATGTACTGTCTCACTAATAACCTGCACACTCTCTGTTCTATTAGAGTTATTGGCTTGGTGATTACTAGTTAAGTTACTTTCTAAACTTTTTTTTACTTCTTTCATCTCTGCCAGATCTTTTCTCATTTCTTGAATACACGTGGTGATCATGTTTCCTTCTTGGTCAGTTACTTGACTTCTTTGTAGCAGGTTTTCTTTTATTTCATATATTTCCTCTCTGATCTCCCTTTGGGCTTCTTCACACTCTTGCAATTTGCTGTTAAATTCTGCCCCTACTTTAAAGACCCTTTCTTTCAAACCCTTTTCTTGACATTCTACTTGTTCAACTAAAGCCTTCACTTCTTCTTTAATCACAACAAATTCCTTTCTATTTTCTTCTTGGTTTTTATGTAACATTTCTTTAACTTCTCCCCGAATTTTCTTCAGACTTCTGCTGACAGCTGGTTGACAATTCCTGTAGACCTTGGCACATTTCTTCCAGTCTTTTATCTCTGTCTGCCATCTCTTGTCTAATATCTCTGCTAAGGGTTTCAAATCTTTGTGTCATTTTGTGATTCATTTCCTCCATTTTCTGATTCATTTTCTGATCCCTTTCCTCCATTTTCTGATTCATTTTCTGATCCCTTTCCTCCATTTTCTGATTCATTTTCTGATCCCTTGCCTCCATTTTCTGATCCATTTTCTGATCCCTTGCCTCCATTTTCTGATCCATTTCTTTCGCATCCTGTCTAAGCTGTCTCAGCAACCAATTAAAATCCTGGCCTTCTTGCTTAATCTCCTCTACCGGTATCTGTTCAGATATTTCGGTAACTGAATTCTCTGGCATATCAAGAGTTTTCTGTGCACACTCATCTCTATCCTGGCTCATACCATTTTCCCTTTCTATTTCTTCTGTACTGCTGTTGTACTCATTAATCTCTCTTCCTGATCTCAACACGATACCTCCACCTTTCATCTCCATTCCTACTTCTATCTCTTCCCCACTGCTCATTACTTCTGTTTCTTTGTTCATTCTGTATACTATATAATCCTTTCAAAATTTATTTATTTATTTTTCGCACCTAATAAATATTTGATTTTTAAAACTTTTGTACTTTTAATACGGCTGTTTGCTGCTCTCCCCCTTCAAGAACTACTCGCTCACTTCCATCCCAACTTTATGCCTAACTCACTAATATATCTATAAGCCTACTCCATCTCGATGCCCGTCCAACATATAATGAATTAAAAAAAAATTCGTGTCCCTACTTTTTATTTTATAAAATATACGAAATTCTTTTTTTTTATTTAAAAAAAATCCCTTCTTTTTCTCTAGCTTTAATAAAATATACGAAAAACCCAAAAAAAAAATCTTTTTTTTCCATATATCTAAAGTATAACACATATTTTAATATTAAAGATGACTTAATAAAAATTTAACTCACCCCCGCTCTCTTCTTCCAGCTGTTTTATTTTTTTTATTTATTATTATATATATACTTAAATGGTTCATGCTTATGACCTAATTTCGTTTACCCGTCTGCACCAATTTCAAACCTTTTAACTTTTGGTTAATTTGACGTTACTTTTATATATATATTTCTTACTCATTTTAAACCACTCCAATTCATAAAAATACTTTGATAAAACAACGAGACCCCCCTTTTCTTTTAATCTAAATTTCTTTTCTCTGCTCCCTAATGACAAATTTATAAGGGGATGACTTATAACTTGATCAATCATCCTCGGGCGCCAGTCACTTGTGAACAGGAAAGACACAAATAAATTTAATAAATTTTTTTTTGCTATATACACACAAAAGTCCATAACTCAGAGTATGTAGGTGTTTACATCGAAGCCTCACTTGGTCGTCCAAACGCGGAAAAAAAATCTTACATATATACATTATTCAAAAAAAAATTTGACTCAAAATCATTAATTTTGACCAAAAGAATTATATATATACTCCATAATCTCTTCAGGGGTGGAAATGAGTTATAAGCCCCACGATTTTGGGCGTCCAAACGCGGAAAAAAAAACAACCTATGTGCCAGTCAAAACATGCTTATCCATCTAACACGAGCTGGAACTCACAAAATGTACTTCAAACCCAGTCAAGCCCGAGATTTAGGTCAGGGACCAGCCTGGATTCGAATCCACTCTCCAAGCACCAGATCTAACACCCAATGGATAACATAACAATGGTAGCACACGAGATTTAATTCTTCATCCGGCCCACTAGCAAATCGGAGAAAACAATAAGACTCATGGACTTAAACATATATATAAACAACGTAAATACTAGACATTCCACAGATAAAATCTAACATATTTAAATAATAGGGGCTTTACTAATGAATACTTATGGGCAATTAGTGAATTGGATTGATTTAATAATGAGACAGAAACTGATATATGATGAATTAAAATATATTTATTGACACTTGTGGTTGGCAAATGCACACCGGCATTTCATTTATAAAGTAACATTCTCTAGACTATTTGAACAATAATTGATGTTGGCAAATAGGTTTGTGGCTATGATTCAATGGAGCCAAATATCCTGCTATACAACTAATCACTACATTAACTTATTTGTTATGTCCTTTTATAATCAGTTCGAGTGGCTCTTTTACGTAAAATCAAACCAAGTCTGGAGTGAAACTTAATACATCTTAATTATAATAAATTTATTTTAACTATGGGCTTTTAAAGCATCCCAGATAGCTTTAGATCGAACGGGTTTTCAAGAATGCTTCGGATCAACACCGAAGACTGCATATTAGGGAGGGAAGAGTTGGCTATAATGATTTTACTAATACGTTAGGCACAAGTAAAATATAATAATAAAGTGGCTCTGCGGATGGAAGAATAGTTTTAGGGTTTTTGTGACAAACAACGGTTTACCAAAGAACCGGTCGTCATGCTGCTAATGGGGAACCTTTATTTGGTTCAGAGGCGGGGGACTTACGTGCTAATCTGGCCCGTAGCTCAGACTTCGCTACTGCACTACCCATAAGAGAAGATGGGCTGGACTTACCGTGGCTCCATCTTATATATGTATAAAAAAAAACAGCATAACGAGAAGATATAAATAAATAAATTCCACATCCGCCAAGCCGAAGGATATTATAAATGAAATATCACATATTAAATGAACACAAGTTTATCAGCTTGATCAAAAGAGCCAACTCTTCTGTAGCATGAGAAATACGATATGCTACTGACAGGAATGTATATACAAACTTTACTTTATCCCGTTCAATCTCTTTAGTTATCTATAACTAATAAACTCTTAAAAGGTGGAAAAGAATATTTAATAAGGGACTTACGAATACTTAACTAAAAAAATATACTTATAATTACACTCCAGGCTAGTTTAATCTTTAGTAACATAATAAATAAAGGTTGAAAAGCCACATTTTATATTTATATTAATTAATTTATTAAGTGAAAAAATATGAATTTGGGTTTCGAAACAGCGCACGAAATGACGCTATATAAATAATTTAAATTTATATGTTTAAAAACATATTCTATAATTAAATGCACGCCGTTTCGAAACATAGGCATAACTAATAATAAATAAAATAAGCAAAAGAAAAGCAAAATATAATTGCAGTGATTAAATTATATAGCAAAATATTAATTAATAAAGAAAAATTTGCAAAAGTATTACATTTTCTAGAATTAAAATATTATTTTAGGAAACAATTTAGACAGTTTACACTATTGAATTAAGGAAAAATTAGCAAAAAGTATTTCATTTAAATATTATTTCAGAAACAATTTAGCGAGAAAGTTCAATGATATGGTTAGCTAACCTGTTTTGAAGAAACAATGACCGTTTTTGAAATTTACAGAGCTCTGCGATTTTAAATATTAAAACAGTTCTCCTGTAGATGGGCTGGAGATATTAGAACTGAAATGAAGGTGAATTCTTGGGCAGCTTATGGCATCTTTAATTTAGTTGGGAGACGATTTTTAAAATATTGTTTGTTTAGCTGGATTGAAATCGGAACGAGGGCAAATTATTTTTACGGCTTATGGCATCTTCAAATTTAGTTGGTGTAAGCTTGGTTGTTCCTTTGGCATTTGATGGATTGAACTAGGCGTTCCGTCACGGGAATTGCAGCAATTCTTGCCTGACTTTAGCCAGACATGGTAAAATTAACAATTTTGACTTCTGATGTTAACTCTCTTCAAAAGCAAGATGGATTCTCTTTCCCGCTTAAAATAAGGCCTATTTATATCCTTCTACTAAACTTTAACACCTTTCTGGAATTTCGTAAACCTCGGGACCAATTGACTTTTAATTAAAGCAAAATAATATAATTCGATTTCTACAACAACTGATAAAATCTCCGAGGTGTTATTTAATTTCCTTAAAAAAATGTATCAAAATATATAAACTATATAATTTGATTCATTTTCATTAATTAAATTCCTTTTCAGGTGTTATTACTTAGCAGAAGGAACGGTATTCTGATTTAACCCATAGAGACCTGAACGGCCATTTTTAATTCCCAAAAAAAATTACAGGACCTACAATTTTAAATAAAATGTCTAATTTATTACAATAAATAAATATATATATATATACATTTTTATAAAGTGCAAATATGAAAGAATGTTATAAAGCTGATAAAGTAGTCATTACCACAAAAAATAATAAAAAAAAAATGATATTTTTCACATTTTTAAAATCTTTATTTTTACATTGGTTCACAAACTCTCAATTTTGAAAGGTATAGCCTAAAATGACAATTTCATAGACAGCTTCATCACATTCGTCATAAAATGCAGAAAAAAATAATATATAACATGACCTACCTGAGTTACAGATTGTTGGTGTAATGTGGCAAAAGGTGACCATTTCAATTTCGTTTTTCTGCTTGACACCCTGTATGTTCTATTCTTGCAAGCAGTTGTTTTTCTAGGCCCTCTATGCAGGATATCTATTAGAAATGCAAGGTTTTGTGTGGATTAGAAATGCAAGGTTTTAGTGTGGATCAAAAAAAAATAACAGTAGTAACTTTAGTAAAGTGTAAGTTATGGGGATAAAAAATAATTACTATATTATTGAAAAATCATGGGCTAAATTATGCATTATTACATAGGAAACCATGATAGCAAAGTATGCTCTCAAATGAATAAAAAGTTATCTACAATGAAATGAATAAAAACGTAGTAAATTCTAAGTTATGCATGTAAAAAAGAATTACTATATTATTGGAATATCATGAGGGTAAGGGTGAGCTAAATTATGCATTATTACATAGCAAACCATAATAGCAAAGTATGCTATAAAATGAATAAAAATATCTGCAAAGTATGCTATAAAATGAATAAAAAGTTATCTACAATGAAATGAATAAAAACGTAGTAAATTCTAAGTTATGCATGTAAAAAATAATTACTATATTATTGGAATATCATGAGGGTAAGGGTGAGCTAAATTATGCATTATTACATAGCAAACCATAATAGCAAAGTATGCTATAAAATGAATAAAAACTTATCTACAATGAAATGTATAAAAACAGTAAATAAAATAAAATAAATAACCCAAAGGAATTACAAGCAATTATTATATATCAGATGATGATGAATACTTACGGGTAATGGGGAATACGAAACCTCAAAATCAAACACATCAACAGAAAAGTTCGTTAGAATGATAATTACGTTCAGCGGCGAAAATAATTGTTTTCTCCGTATATTTTTTTTATCCGTTGATAAAATCTAGAAAGATAAAAAAATTTACAAAATTTTAATAATGTACTTTACAAAAATTGCTATAAAAAATCTAATTTTCATCGCACAGAAAAAATTTTTAGACGTACAAAAAGATAGAAAAATGGCGGAGAGAAAGAAAAAAAAAGCGTAACTGTGACGTATACGGTTTGCACGCTATTGCGGTCGAAATTGTAAACTTTTTTTAATGCGTAAAAAAGCGGTTTTCGGTCTCAAAAAGTCTTTTGTTGCAAACAAAAATCAATCAGAAAACAGATTTTACTTTTTTACCCGGGTGTGTCACTAATTGATATCTTGTTTACAAAAATTCTCATTTTTAATTGCGAACAGATAATTCTTATTTTATAAAACTAAATAACTTTTAACATATTTGTTTATTTAAAAAAAAAGCAAATTTAAAGAAAATACTTGTTTCAACTATATATGTAAAACATTAAATCAGAAAACCATTAAATAAATTAAAAAAAACATTTACATTACTTTTATTTAAACTTAAATACATATGAATCATTTTGCCGTTATTCCAAGGTATAAATTATCCATCCACATACGAATATAATAGCGAAGTATAATTTAGAATTGACCGAAAATTAATAAAACATTTTATAATAATTTATGAGCATTTCTCCGCTATAATTTTATCAAATCTGTCTAATTATAGCGTGTCTTCGTATGTAAATGGATAATGCCATTTAAGCGGCAATTATAGCAAAGTTTTCCCGCTCGATTTATATATATACATTTTTTCATTTGACATAGGTTCGAAACTAGTTCAGACGAGTAGGTCATTAGGTTGATGGTGAAACGGAAAGGGATTGGAGATTTCCGTTTCAATATATATATACTACATTTTTATATACATATGACATTAAATATGACATTATTGGATGTATAAACTTAAGAGGAAAAAAATTTACAACAAATGGGTATACAACTCGGAAAAAAATCTTACACATATACATTATTCAGTGTTATTCAAAAAAAAACTATATATATTAAACACTATACAGGGTATTGCAGGGTGTGGGAATATCATAATAGCCCACAACTGGGCATCCACCCCCCCCCCCAATCTACTGTACCGGTCAAAAATGTATGTCTGTCCAACAAGACTTAGAATCTGAGCAAAAGTATCCCAAATCCAATCATGCCTGAAATACACAGGTCAGGAGCAATCATGAATTCTAACCTGTTTGCCCATTCCCAAATCTATAACACTACAGACAACACTTACGGTGATACCACATAAATTCATTCCATCCCGGCCCGGTGCTACAATGTTTTACATGGGAACTCAACTGGTGATGATGATGATGAGGAATTGAGTGAACCCAAGATATAAGTTAAAAAAATACATAACTATAAATATTATTAAGGAGATTCGAACAACTGGATTAAGTTTAAAAATATAAATACTTATTTTAACAAAATTCAAGATGGTTTTATATATATATACTCAACTTCACACATTTAAAACTTTGTATTTAACAAACTTGATACAATTATTTTTATTTTAACAAATATCAATTTAGTGCGGTGTTTACAATACTGAACGTATATTTAAAAATATGATATGTTACAAAACAGATTTATCTGGGTGGTTTGGTGAACATTTTATACATTTAAAATATATATATAAAGATACAATAGAGTTTTGCTGATTATACGATTTTAGTAGGATGCCTTTAGCATTTAATACATAAGTTTATTTTCCATTTATAGACTTTATTTACAACAATTAAACTAAGGATACACTTTGATCAGTAGATGGACTAACAGCATTATTTATTTTACATTTTCGACATTTAGCGATAGAATATTGTGAAACTCTATAAATACGGGAACGGCTTATTTCAATAAAGAGGAGGGCAGCTTCATGAGAAGTTGGATCTAAACTCCAACGAAAAATATTATAAAGAGAAAAATGTTTCATTATCACATATCATTACAATTTATTTTGCTAAACAGACTAGAAAACTAATTATAAGAAATTATGGTGCTAGCATTATGTCAGCGAGAGAAAAAATGGCACATTTGGTTAAGACAAGATCATTCTCCAATTTTTTAAAATGGTACACCAGCTTCATGCTAGAGTGGTACTAAAAGAAAAAGGTAGGCAGAAAGTTGCTATGGGCTGGATTACGGCAGAACCATGCAGAGCTTCAACTACACTAACCTGTTATGAACGAGAACACTAAAAAATGGGAGGCTTTGAATCCCCAGTGTGAGATACAAACGAATCAAAGCAGTATATAAATATATACTTGGAGAAGAAGAATGATGAAGGAAGATGATCGTGACTCCCTGGAACGAGGTACAGGTGAAGCAGATCAAAGCCATATGTGGCTCATAAATAAAGCCTTAAATGGTTTAACAAATACATAATGATATGCTAAAATAATGACCTATGTAAGATAAAATCATTTATCATAAGTTAAACTATAATTAATGAAGCATGCATTTCTCCCCCTCCTTGAATCAATACTATTTTGTTTAACATATAAAAAAAACTAAAATTCATGCACTTAAACATGCAAACAACAAAATAGAATTTGTTCACCAACCTTTTTGAGATGATGATGAATAAAGAAATTAATAAAACTAATGGACACCAATATCCACCCCAGATTACAAAGTATTTATACATTTTGTATAATTTTACGGCAAAATATATTTTTAAAAAAACATATTCATTTAAAAAAAAACCCACAGTCTTATGAACTATTTAGAAATAAATAACCAGAACTCCTACTCCCCCTTTTCTATTCCACAGTGGGATATAGAAGTTCGTAAGACTGGGTTTGACTGGCATTTACTAATAAAATTAGGTGAACATATAAAAAATATCATTAAAATTAAATAATAACCGCACTAAATTATAAGAATAAGAAGCTTGAGTTGGATGAAAAGTTTTTACAGTAATATGATTTAGATAGAAGAGAATCGATACAAGAGAATAATTTTTAATTTAACATACTCGCCAATTAGCGAGTTAAAAAAAAATTAAACATAAAGAAAACATCAATTTTACAGAATTACAAGTTAGAATTAGGTAATATGATTATATCTTTGGTCTGGTTACCTCAGGATTTGATGGAATGAAGTACTGATGAATCTTCTGTGGCAGGCGGCATTCTTTGAAGGCATGGCACTCTTGAGCGGTAGGAGCTGCATGGTGAAGAGTGGAGCTGAAGACAAAAATGAATGTGGCTGAGGCCCCTCAAAAATTAAACAGAGCGACTATTGACTGAACTCTGACACAAGAGATTTTTAATCCTATTTATGTCATTTTTTAGTTATTCAGAGAATGTTTTGATTAAACTTCTTAACTCTAATTAATTTTTAATTTACAGAAATCTTTTCTCTATTATTAGTAGAGATGCAATCACAAGATAACTGTCCAAAAATAAATTCAAATCAATTTCCAGATTGGAAATACATTTGATAAAAACGTTAATAGCTAATTAAATTCAATTAGCTTTGTTTTAGATTTTACTTTAATTTAAAAATTCCTTTTAAATCATGAAACAAACAAATGTTCCCACCCCTTTAATTATTCTTGGACAGTTAACGACTGCATATTCCATCTTGAATTTTTATGTAGTTTTATGATGAAAAATAATTACAAAATATTAAAAATAAAAGTGGAAAAAAATTACAACTTTAAAAGACATAAAATTATTTGGTATTTTTAATTATATATATACTCCTGTAATACATGTATATATCTGAGTCGCATCTATAAAAGTTAATATTTAAAATAATTAAAGAAAATTTTTATTTCAGATTTATATTTATAAATCTCATAGATGCTTCTCAGAAATATATGTATAGTTTATATACATGTGATAAAAAAAAGGATGAAACATGGGCTGTGGTAGAGCAATGAAACTTGATCTTAAACTAAGGTTGACTGTTTCACATGCATCTCTCCATACTTCTTTGAGTGGTCTGAAGTCTCTGTATTGATCTTCTATTAAGTATCCAAGTCTCAGATCCAAAAGTAAGAACTGGTAAAGCACATTTATTAAAAACCTTCCTTTTCAAACACATAGGCATATTTCCTTTTAGTATCAAGTTGTTTCTACCAAAAGCACTTCAACCAAGTTTAATTCTATGATTAATTTCACCTATGATGTTTCCATCTGTATTAATAATCTGACCAAGGTATTTGTAACAGTTAACTTCTAACTCATCATAATCAATCTTTATTTTCATATTTTGAGAAAATCCATTAAACATTACTTTAGTCTTTTTAACATTTATCTTTAGTCCTACTTTCCTCTGATAACTCCTGCAATATTTCCTGAAGTTTTAAAGCATTATTTGCAAAAACAACTACATCATCTGCAAAATCTAAATGACTTAAATAATCTCCATTTACTTTCACTCCTTTAGTTTCCCATTTTAATCCACAAAATACTTCTTGCAGCACTGCCTTAAAAAGGTTTGGAGATACGGGATCACCCTGTCTTATACCCTTGTCAATGTTTACTTTCCTAGTATCATTAGGTAAGCTAATTGTTGCTGTTGCATTTTTATAAATATTCTTTAAAATATGACAATATCCTGGATCTATACCTTGATGATCCAATGCTTTAATCACTGAAGAAATGTTTATAGAATCAAATGCCTTTTCATAATCTATAAATTCAAAACATAATGGCAACTCATATTCATTTGTGCTTTCTATAACCCTTTCTATAACTTCTCTCAATACTTGGATATGATCTATTGTACTAAAACCACTTTTAAATCCAACTTGTTCTTTTGGTTGGTGGAAATCCAATGTTCTCTGTAGATGAGTTGTAATTATCTTGGTAAAAAATTTGTATAAAACTTATAAAAGGCTGATAGGTCTGTAATTTCTAATATCTTCCTTATCACCTTTTTTAAATATTAATATTAATACTGTATTCTTCCAATCATCTGGTAATCTTTATCATTTAGACATTTGGTATATAACTTTGCTAAAAAAAATTATATTTTCTTACCTGCTTCTTGTAATATATCAATTATAATTCCATCATTACCTAGAGTCTTTCCTTTCTTCGTACATTTAAATGCGTGTCTCACTTCTTCATTTAAAATTCTCAGCAATTCAGAAGATGTAATAGATATAGGAGGTACTTGTTCTTTATTACTATATAATTCTTGATAAAAGTCTTCTATCCATTTCATGATGTCATCTCTCTTTTTAGTAATAATTCCATTTTTTTTTCTTATTGCAAATATAAATTTCCTACCAATATCAAAATGTTGTTTTACACTCTTGAGACTTCTATTCTCTTCTACAGCTTTCCTTGTTAGTTCACAGTTATACTTTCTTATATCATTTTCAACTCTTTTCTGCACCACTTTCAAAATTTGAGATATTCAATCCTTTTTAATGCATCATTTTTGTATATCTTCATATTCCTTTTTTTCTTCATAAATTCTCTAGTCTCAGAGAAATTACATTGGTCAATTGCTGCTTTTTTCTACTAGCTATCTTTGTTAAAAAAAAAAAAATACAGTAAATATAAATATGTATTCATGCACCCATAAGTAGGGCAATTATATATATGTAAAATCATATAAAATAAATATAATAATCAGAATACTCTGAAATAAACTCTACAATATGAGTATATTAAATATTGCAGATTTTATTTCTAAGTATTTTGAGTATATATAAAGCATTGTGAAGCAATGGGAAAATTTAATAAATATTTTAACCTGAAACTGTCAAAACTTAGCTCCTGATTCAATTTCCAAAATAGACCCGAAACAAATAGAGAAAGTCTTAAAAAATTCAACTCTGCACTGCAAGGCTTGGTGAAACCTTGTATTTATGGTTATTTCCCATAAGAAACATTACTGGACCAACTGTTATGGAAAGTGGTGCTTTTAACTATAAATGACCTATTATGTCATAAAACCATTGAATGTGCAATAGATTACACAATAGTGTTTGATTAAGTCAAAGAGTCCAAAAAACTCACCAAAATAGAAAGCCCATAAATAATGTATCTCAAGACTATTAAACTAAAATCATAAGACATTCAAACAGTAAGCAAACAAATTGCTACCTCTGCAGAGTCTTAGACCTTTAGACTAAAAGTGCAAATGAAAAGATTGTTGTTGTACACGTGGATACTTGGACACTTAGCTGTCTCACAGATCAAAACACATGGCTCATCATGAAAAAACAAAACAGCAGCAGTAACCCAAAACATTATCAAAATCCTTAATAAATGATATCATGAAAATTAAAAATGATGAGGAAGTCTCACTAATGGGAAATGTGAATCATTGATCCAAAAATATGAAAACTCATTACCTGGTTAAAATGAATCTAAAAATATGGGACAAAAATGATAATCCAATAAGAATAATGGAAATGGTACGAGTGCTAATGAAATCAATTAACATATTGGAATGCTTCTATTGTGCACAGTTAAGGGGTATAAACACCTAGTAATAAATTGTGACTAGTTAAAGCTATTAGGCATAGACTTTTGTATTGTTACAAAAAACAACAACTAATATCCCCGAAAAATAAGAAATAAATTATTGGACTGTACAGAAATATAATGCTTTTGGGTCTCATAAATTATTTTGAGTACTCCTCAATCATCCTCATCTCTCCTTACTTTTATTAATAAACAGATAAAAAATTCAAATTCTGGTATCTGGAACAATATAACTAAATTCCTACATGATAACTTGCTCAGAAAGAAGCAGTGATAGATCTGAAAAGTAGAAATAAGAGAAGGCAAAGCCTGATGATCCACTAACAATAATAAACTGGATGTAATATTCAAAACTGATGCATCCAAATATGGAAAGAGACAGTTTTATCTCATCTTAATTTAATGGTGGAGAGACCAATAGATTTTATAACTTGTAAAATATTTGACATTGAAAGTAACTACAAAAATAGCTAGACAATGAAATGTTGCCTATAAATTTAAAGTTTAAAAATGTCATGGCAGAACATTCAAAATAATTTTGGAGAATAAACCACTACTGGCAATCCTATCTGCAATTCCAGATAATCTTAGTTCATGAATGATAATCTGAATAAGATATATTGCTAGGATATAGTTAAGAACTAGAATATAGAAAGGACAGCTCAGTCCAACATGCTGATGCCTTGTATGCATGTTAAATAAGGCAGAATCTCGTCAAAATGATGTAATAAACTACATCAATGATTCCTAGATAGTATAAAAATAGTGGACAATGCAGAGTATCAGTTATTTTTTAATAGATTTTAAATGGCTTACAAGCCTTCTGCCTTCAAAACTTTTATAAAAGTTTCTGGATAATATGTAAATACCTGACAGAAAACCAATATTGTATGATAATAAATGTCAAGAGATTAATCCCAGTCATCAGCCATAACAGAGTTTTGGAAATAATACAATAGATCATCCAGCATAGTCAGAGCAAAGGCCTTAGTTTGAAGCTATGTCTGGTGCCCAAGCATAACAAATGATATCAAAAGCTTTGTTAAAAGATGTTCTTGCAAAATGATGATAAAAAATTACCTAAAAAATTTGTAACATGGTTCACTGCAGAAAGGTCTTGACAACATGTACACATTTACCATACACTTCCCTGGAGGCGGACACCCTTTCCTAGTATTAGAGCATATTTAGAATGATATGAATCTAGAATATTTCAAAATATAAATGATAATGTATATCGAAACTACACAAGATCTCTTGCCATGGGCTTTCAGAGATACTTGTATTAGACAATAGGGCAGAGATTGTCTTGTTTAAATTTAAATGTTGCATGTGGGGATAAAGCATGTACAAATCCAACTATACCATTCTATTTAATTAACTTGTGAAATGGCTGAACAACAATTGAAACAGATTCTTAGAAGGGCTGTAATAAATCAGAAAACACGAATCTCCATGTGATAGTATTTCATCAATAAAGTTTACTGTCAGAAGCTACTAGGAAATCACTAGTTGAATTACTTCTAGCAAAAAAATAAGGAATAAACTGACGTTATTCTTACTTCTGTGCATGTATAATATATATACCTGAATGTAAATAAAGTTTATTTTTTTACTATGCAAATAGTACATGAATAAATTATCTCATTATTAATAATAAGTTATTCTAAAAAATCTGCATTTGCCATTCATATCAATAATGCTAATGAAGAACAATTATGCATAAATGGACTTTTGTATAAAAACTCCCACTAGGATTTATGTGTGATCTTTCCATAGGCACATTCCATTCAAATTCATATTATTAAGCTATAAATGACACGTTAAAATTAAAAGGAATTCATTATGTATTTAATATTCAAAACTATTCTATGATAAAAATTTGTCTTGTTTGTAAAGAACATAAATAAATTTAAGATTAAAAAAAAAAAACTCTTAAAGTCAACTATATCAATCAACCACAAAGTTAGAAAGATATAAAGAATGTGAGGGCGCTAACGTTCAGGTTGAGAATGAAGACTTGCGTCACATTTAAGAACTAACCCCTTCTATGGGTATAGTATATACTACATTACATCGCGTCGCACATAAATTAAAAAAAAAAACGGCGACGAGTATGCGTGGAGAATGCAATCTTGAAATGAATTGAGTTTAAAATAAATAAAAATTAATTTTAACTCGCCAATTCAGTAAAAAATGATGACGATTTCAATAATGTTACGTTTATGTGAGGGAAAAAATACCTATACTTTACTTTAAAAGACAGAGTAATCGTTATAATCTAGAAGTATACGTTGCAAAATATGTTCATTGTCAATATTTAAACATCTGTGAAAATATTACTATGTAATTATAATTATAACATTTATTTGCGTTTTTTTTTTTTATCTAATGAAAACATGTCATACCGAATAAATTATTAAATAGTTTAAGAAAAATGGAAATAACTGCTACCTGTAATAATAGATGTTTATTATTTATTCAATCTAATGACAGTTCTTTGGATTCATCTCGAAATTCTTCTCCCGATCCATATTATGATAGTTGCGACGAGGATTTAAAAGTTTTTTCAGTTGATAGTGATGATTGTGATACAAATAGTTCATATGACGGAGATTTAAGTTTCTTAATATCACAAAATAAATTAGATAGAATTGATAATTTATTTAAAAGAAATGTAATTAAAAAGGAACATTTAAGTAAAGCAGATAACAAAGGCAGGACTCTTTTACATATTGCTTGCAAACGAGGGCTTTTTGAAATGTCTATTTTATTATTGAAAGCTGGCAGCGACGTTAATTCAAGTAGTAAAGATATGGAAACACCTCTTCATTTTGCTTGCGCAAGTCATAATATTGCACTTGTGAAATTGCTAATTGAATATGGTGCAATATTAAATCACTCATCTTGGTTTTATACTCCTATCCAAATCGCTTGTCTTAATTATAATATTCATATGGCTGACTGTCTGATTAAATTAGGTTGTGATGTTAACACTATCACTTTTAAAAGTGGCAATGTATTGCATTGTGTTGTGGAAGCTTATAATGAAATTGTACCAATCAGTAAACTTACTGAAGTGATAGAATTTCTTCTTTTAGCTGGATGTAATGTAAATGCTGAAAACTTTAAAAAAGCAACTCCTTTAATGATTGCATGTGAAAAAGGTATTGTATCTTTAGTCGACTTGCTTATAAAAGTTAAACATTTAAGTGTTACCTTAAATGAAAGTTTATTAATTGCCATGAAAAAATGTAATATTGAAATAATTGAATTGCTTTTGGAAAATGGAGCTAATCCAAATTATCAGTCAAGTAGTTTTCGAGATCCACCTCCTATCCACTCTATTATATCTATGTCTTCTGAAAATGCAATTAAATTTTTTGATGTTCTATTGAAGTATAATTGTACGATTGGATTATTTCATAAAGGTATGACAATTTTACACCTTGCTTGTATTCACAAAAAAATAAATTTAATAAAATATTTACTAAAATATATGAAAATAAATATTCCAAACCTTTGTGGACAAACACCATTGCATCTTGCTTGTCTTTATGGTCATTTTGATGTAGTGAAACTTCTTTTGGATAACAGCTGTGATGTTAATTGCTACTATGATAAAAATATTAGCCCTCTACATTTATGTATTGAAAGTAAACGTACAGATATTGCCAAGCTTTTATTACAAGCAGGTGCTAATTTATATGATGGTGCATCTGTTTTAAAAGTGGCATTACACTTAGAAAAAATTTTAAAACCAAATGTCTCTCTTCATAAAATTGATACTAATATGTTGCACTTCCTTTGGAAAATAAATTATGACATTCGACGTGATCCAATTTTTCCAATTGAAAAATTTATGGAAAATATAGATTCAGATGTCATTTCTAGTAATGAAATGTTATTTAGAATTCTTATTGAAAAAAGTCATCAGGTATTGGCACTTCAACAACTATGTTGTCATGTTATCAGACGATGTTTAGGATACAGATTAAAAACTGATATTGATAAAATAAATTTACCACAATATTTAAAAAGTTTGGTGACTTTTGAATTTTTATAAATACATAATCACATTAATTATATTTTGGGTTATTTTCATCATCTAGTATTAATTGTTGAATGATCTACTAAAAATTCAAACTATGTAAATTTTTCAAATACATTCAGCTGTTAGTAATAATACACTGATTAATGTATAATATGTTTGGTGTGGCATTATTTTTCTTTTCCAGGTATTGCTGACCTGATATTTGATCATATTAGCCTGGGAATCAAACCATAAACCTTTAGATTTATAAAAATTGAATTTACAGTGATGTAATTAACTAATTAGACTATTTTGTCAAAGGTAACAGTCAATAGAAATTTTAAATATTTAGGATTCTGACTTCTCCGTTTCTTCTTAAGGTAAGATTAATGAGTGATTTTCAAACATTATGGATTATCACCCTAAGTTGACTTGGTGAGTTATTTACCATTCTCAACATGAATAGCTTCTGTGAATTTTACTCTATTTTTCTCCTCTGTCCAATATTTTTGTCTATTCCAGTTGTTCATTGATAGAGCATGGTCTGCTAATTTCATACATTTCCCCCTTTTCTAATGAGTAATTTGAGTTCTTAATCATTTTTCAGTGGGACAAATGATTTCTTTGCTATATGCCCTTTCATATAGTATTGCAGAGATACACCCCCCACCCATCCCAGTATTTTAAACTTAAGTTTTGTAGAAGTTAAGGAGTTTTTACAGTTTGCTATAGCTTTATAAAGCTTTTCTGGTATATTGGTTGTGATTTTCTTTAGTTTCTTTGTTATTTCTGTATGTATGAATATATTATACTACCCATAATTGTTTTTATATGTATTTTGTTTTCTATTTAGTGTTTCCTTAATGATTCTTTATAACAGCTTTTTTAATTATTTATTTATAGTTTTCTTAACAGCTAATGAATAACAAACTCTTATGAAGAATGATTATCTATTAACTACCATTCAGAAAAAAATAAATAAATAACAGGAAATATTTTTTAAAAAATCAATTGTAGTACTGTAGTATATCCATACATAATAGAGGTAACAGACAAACTAAAAAAAACAACAACTGCAATATAGTAGCAGAACAATTTTTCATAGCACTTTAAGAAATATTTAAATTTGAAATGCTGAAAAATAAAAATGGTTATCTTTAAAATATGCAATTGTGAAAGAACATATGTTATGAAAACCAGTTGCCACATTAAAAAACAGTTAAAAGAGCACAAAGTAATTATTAGAGAGGAAAAAACAGATATGGTTAAAATAGCAGTCCATATGTGTAACAATGATATGCATCTGAAAAAAAAAAAAGATTAAAGAAGCTTTTCATATGATAATGGCAAATAATTTGATAAATCAATCCGTAAGGGAAAAAAGAAATTTCAACATCCGAAATAATTGTTACTTTATTGTTTGTTTCATAATTTCTAATTTATTATTAATTAAGTTTAAATTACATCTTCATTGATAATTTCTTTGTATTCCTCACAAAATTCTCATTCAACCATATATAATACTTCTTATCTGAGATAATCCATAGCTTCAGAATCGACAAAAATAATTACATAAGAATTCTTCATTTTTAGGTTGTACTCCAAAAGTTAACAAATCTCAAGGTGTCTATAAGAAAAAGATTCATCCTAATAAAAGATACAAAATAAATCGTTTCCAGAAGGTGGATATGCATTTGTCATCATAGCAATTGGCTTCTTGTCTATTCAAAATTAGAAATTGAAGGCTACTAAAAATAGTCATAGATCACATGATCCCATTCTCTTAAGCTTGTAAGATATAAACAATGAGCATTGCCAATTGCTCAGCTTTGTGATAAATGTTTAGCCAGAGAATGCATTTAAAATATCTCTGTCAGGAACCCCCCCCACCTCTGACCATGGTTTCGTGCTTTGGCACTTCTCAGAGAGGCGCTAGGGTAGCTTCAGACACTAGATCTAAAAATACCAACCCAAAGCCAGCATTTATCTAAAAGTTATCTATTGAGTGGAAAATCTGAAATTTTCAGACACCTATATGTCTTCAAATCCAGCTATCCAACTCAAATAGCTATATGGGGCTGAGAGATCTTTGGCCAAACCATATATTAGTAGTCTTAGCAATATAACATTGCATAAGACTTAAAGCAGGGAAAATTTCAGATTTTCCACTCAATAGATAACTTTTAGATAAATGCTGGCTTTGGGTTGGTATTTTTAGATCTAGTGTCTGAAGCTACCCTAGCGCCTCTCTGAGGAGTGCCAAAGCACAAAACCATGGTTAGAGGTTGGGGGGGGGGGGTTCCTGACAGAGATATTTTAAATGCTTTCTCTGGCTAAGCATTTATCACAAAGCTTGTTGAACAATTGGCAATGCTCGTTGAAGACTACTGTCTGTATCAATGATAAAATGAGTTTCATCTCTTCGTTTTATATTTTTTGTGTATACCAGTAATGTTTATATTCTTTATGCACACCAGTGATGCTATCTTGTTATATTTAATGTTCCATAGAGATATAATTTATTTCCATATAGCTCATTTGCTAGCTATAGATTTGAAAATAATGTGATGCAAGATGTGGCAAAACTACTGATTCCATAGCATAAATACTAAGGCATAGGCCTGCATACAATTCCATATAGTACACATAATTATTATGGCTATTACCACACGCACCACTTGGAACCTATCTTTATTGGTTTTAAAAATTTATATTTTCACATGCTACTATGCCCAGTAAGTTTTGTGATTGCTTTATCAACTGCAACCTTTATGTATAACTGATAGTCAGTTTACATTGCACTGCTCTATAGTACCTTAATTTTATATATAAAAATCATTACTTGTTATACAAACACACTAATACAAATATAAACATACTAATAAATTATTAAACATTCTGAGAATCATATCTATAAAATAAAGTTGCCTCAAACTCGGATCAGAGCCCAAAATTACATTGTACATAAACCACTACATTACATTTAAATACAAGTATAGTTTATATAAATGCAAACACATTAATAAATTATAATTTATCAAATAATAATAAAAATTAAAATAATACTATGCAAATAATAGAAAAATTTAAAATACTATGAAAATAAAAAAAAAATTAAAATTGAATACTTTCGTTATTACATTTTTATTGGGATGAAGGCCTTGAATCATCGGGTCATCTTTAATCCATTTTACTACACAGTCTTGCCGATACGAAAATTGTGCCTTCGTCTTTGTGCAGTCTAATAAATTGAGCAGAAAAGAGAAAAAAAAAAAGAAATCTATTAATAAAAAATCCAAATTTTGTCCAATTTTAACATATGGTAAGCCATTTTAAAAAGAAATTCAAATAGAGAATTCTGGGATTTTTGTAAATGTCATGCTTATAGTTTTCTCGCAATTTAAAAAAAATTTTTTTTTAACAAATCAGCTACTGCTAGCGGTTCTAACGCTACTGTCACTGAAGTAGTTAAATTCAGTATTCATTAATCTAAAGTTCATCAATTTGATTCCCAATGCTAGAACTGTCACTGATCAGGCCAGCAATTCCTGAAGAAGAGAATAATACGACTAAATATTATTTCATATACTAATTTATGCATTATTAATAGTTGAATGTAATTATAAGTAAAATGTAACCATCAAAAACTTTCAAATAAATATAATGTATTTTTTATAATAATCTATTTATATAATGCTTGTCTATGTATGTAATATAGAGAAGGAAATAAATTTTTGGTCCTAACGCTTTTTATGAATTTACATGCATTAGTAAAAAGCATTAGTGGACCACTTATGCTTAGAGCTTATCATTATAACTTTTGCTTACCATGCTGAAATCAGGGCTTTAACTTATTGTGTGTCTCATATATAACTTGTCAAATGAATTTTACAAACTTATTCATTCTATAGCAGCAGAGAGATAGAATCTCATTATTCCAAAAGCTACAATAAGAAGACATTAAAAGACTGTAGTCAAATTTCTATGATTACCTTTTGGTTACTTGACCTTAAGATAATAAGCATTATTCCATCTTTAATTATTCTGGTATGGTGTAAAAATTTATGAATTCAAGTGAATTATTATTATTTTACAGGTGGTCATAGCACTAATAACATTACTTTAGAGCAATGTATATATATATTGTAACCCTTAGTTTCTTTCGTAAAAAAATGGTTGCTTTACAATAGCATGTTGAAACCGCCGGAGGGCGTTATTTCTATGATAGCGCACAGAAATATGCCGTTTAGGTGGCCTACCATTGCTAGCGAACATTCTATTTCTAATGCGTAAGCCTAGAAATAGTCCGTTGGTACGGGGTGGCTGCTAAGTGTCTATTTCTATGCTAATGCACAGAAACATGACATTGAATCTGCTGCAGAAGCTATCATGTCAGCTTACAGCTCAGATTTGGGCTAAGCATTTTTGATGTGTGATCACATTTCACTTTTGGCTACAGTATTGTGTGAGGGTGTCTGGAATTCCGATTGTCAAAACTATTTTAATATTCATTAAGACCACCTCCCTCTCTATCTCCCATCTTTTAGGAATGTCTACTAACAATTATCAGCAGAGTCTCATGCTTCCCTAGCCCACATTTCCTGTTCAAAAAATTTGGCAAGTGTAGGTGCAAGCGCGATTCGGATGAAATCACGCTATAAGTCCCGTTTCTGCGAGAACAACGGCAAGCTTTATCAAATCAGAAACTTGCTCTGAATGTCAAAGATTCTCTGACTGCTGCTGGAAGGGTTATCAAATAAAAGAGCTTGAAGCTGCATACGTGCTGTTCCTGAACAGCCCTAAAAGTTGGTTTTAATTGCTGAAATATATTTATGTGATTTTTGGTAATTACAGTAAAAAGTTGGTCAACCTTCGAGTTGGAGCGTTCCGTTCGGTTAGGAATTGTAACCACCCACCCCCCTTCCCAAAGGTGGACCTTTTGGTTGTAAATGTTTTACCGTTAAATGGAAATCTATTTGGTATTTGTAATTTATTATAAAACAACAAAAATATAAAAAAGAAAAGAAGCTGATTTTGTAGAATACCCAACCGCCAAAAAATGTAAGTAATGAGAAGAATAAAAAGTAACTACTTT
Source organism: Epiperipatus broadwayi (assembly GCA_028023455.1). NCBI lineage: Eukaryota > Metazoa > Onychophora > Udeonychophora > Euonychophora > Peripatidae > Epiperipatus > Epiperipatus broadwayi. The sequence goes on from JAQFVV010012396.1 coordinate 9,832,840, forward strand.
TTAAAATTCATTTCGATTGATGTACCCTTTTTTTTTTTGTTTTCGTTCCAAAAATTTTATTTGATAGATAGTAGTTTTAAATGTGATCAACAAAAAATCAAAAACATACATATAAAAAAAAAAAAACTGGTTTCAAAAAATATAAGTAATGAAAAGAATAACAAAAAAAAAAAAAAATTAAGTACTTTTTTAAATTCAATTTTTTGATTTCTGCATTTTTTTTTTGTTGTGTGTTCAAAAATTTATTTGATATTACTTTACTTTGAAATGTGATAATAAACAAACCCGACGGCGGCCCCGGCAACATTATATTTATCTTTGTTTACAAACAAACCCCATCCTCTGACAATTTCAACACGCTATTGTAAAACAACCAAAAAAACTAATGATGGGGAAATAAATAGTAGGATTAGTTTCTTAACTATTTCCAAGTAAAATTTTTTTTTTAAGTTTAGGAAAAGTTAAAAAAGCTTTATTTAGAGAGATTAATAACTGTGTGGCTTAAATTTAACATATATAGAAGAATCTGTTTGTATTTATTTAAAATTATAGCTAGCATTATAAAGGGGGATTGACTATTGTATGCACTGTAATATCTGAAAAATATTTATATATCTAAACAGAAAGGTCTTGTTGAATGACAATATTTATGAATAGAAATGTTGGTACAGATTGAAAGTGAACTTGTTATAAATAGCATAGTTTGACATTTCTTTTCATGAGAATAGGTTAATTTTTTTTTAGGAAATTAGGAAAGATATTTTGTACTAATATGAATAAAGGATATTTTGTACTAAAATGAATATGAACAAGCAGTCACCATTTAGTATTGTGAGTCTGTGCATGCGTATGTGTGGGTATGAGGCATATATAGATTTTTTTCGTGGAAATTTACACATTGTACTCTAGATTATTTGATAGTATAATGTAAAATGAATTGTTTTTGTATGGATTTTATGGAATTGGTTATTGTTTTCAGTTCTAGATTTGAATTAAGAAAATTATTTATAATATCAGTTTTAGAAAATACCAGTAATTCTATATTTTTTTTTAATAGTTCTCGTAAACCAAAACCAACATTAAACAGATGGGATCAAAGGTTAACTTCGGAGAATCATAAATTAGAAGAAACAAGCATGAGAAAAGGGAAACTTGCGGGTGTTTCCCCTCCCCCTTATAAAAGCTAAGGACAGCTCTTGCTAATTCAATATCTGACCGTCGTCTCTGATCGTTTTCTCTCTCGGAGACAGCAATTGACTCAACTTGTTAAGAATTGTGTATATATTACTTAAAGATGACGTACTTAATACTTATATAAGGCTAAAATCTTAGTACATGCGCCTTGAGTGCTTAATTTTAGCGAGACCTCTACAAATCATAATGCAAGATTCGACTTTATAAAGATAAGAGGGTCCCTCTTATCTTTATAAAGTCGAATCTTGCATTATGATTTGTAGAGATCTCGCTCATCTTATCTTTATAAAGTCGAATCTTGCATTATGATTTGTAGAGGTCTCTCTAAAATTAAGCACTCAAGGCACATGTACTAAGGTTTTAGCCTTATATAAGTATTACGTGCTGACATCGCGCTTAATAAGAATTAATATTTAAAGATGAAGTGCTAATTCAATTATAAATAGTGTATAATTTTCTCTCTCTGAAATCAATTATGGCCAAATTAGCTCGTAACAACCCAAAAAGTTTTGTACTCAATATCTAGATCTTCATATTTGGTTGTTAAAAGTTCATTTAAAGAAGACATCTCAAAAACAGCATTGTATCCAGGGCTTCATCAATAAAACTCTAAGGAATGATCAGACTTTAATATGAAGTTAGTTAACTACTCATCAGTCTTATTAGTAATTTTTTTTTTGTTCTAACCTAAGAATATAGTAAAAAAAAAACCATCTAGAACACTATTTTATTTGAAAATTATTATTTTCTTTTCTCCTGAAAGAAACTAAAAAAAATGATGATGAAAATTAAAGAAACTAAAGTTATGGACTAAAATGTGAAACCAAGCATCTGAATTCAAACCTGGGAAGAAAAGTATTTAAAAAAAAAATGAAAGTCATCTGCAGGACTAAATTTCAACAAGTTTAATTATTGCGATTAACTATGAAGACATCAAATATCAATGTAGCTACACCTTGCATAAAATAATTTTATGTGCATCTATAATCATTAAAGACAGATATGTGTTTTCCCAAGGCAGTGAACTAAAACTGGTAATTGGTGTTTGTGGACAATACATACGTGTTTTCTGTCAGGTATCAAAATATTCAGACTTAGCTTCGAAGGAACTCGAACCAAAGAGACAATCCGTAATGTTTTATTATTTATTTTGCTTTTATTTATATGTTCATAAATATTAATTCTTATTAAGTGCAATGTTAATGTTTAATAGAAATAGTGGACTTAATCAGTGAAGAATTTATTAGCTTCATGCTCCCAAATCAAAATGCTTTAGATTTGCCTATATAATTAAGGAAAATAGGTTAGAGATAAGAGGGTCCCTTTTATCTTTATAAAGTCGAATCTCGTGTTATGATTTGTAGAGGTCTCTCTTGCTAAAATTAAGCACTCAAGGTGCATGTACTAAAGCTTTAGCTTTATATAAGTATTATATGTTCATAGTATGTGCGATAGATATTTAATAGTTACAGGAATTATCTTTGTAAAAAAAAGAGAGAGAGAGAGAGAAATGATTTTGACCCATAAGAAACTATTGAGAAAAAAAAAGTTAATGTATAATAGTGAGCATGCATAAATGCTTGTATATTTGTCATATGAAATAAAAAAAAAGAGGAAAGATTTTGTTATTATCAAAATTATATGCATATTATTAGATGTGTGAAAAAGTACTTGAATGGTCATTGTTATGCCTTAATGTGTTGATGCGATCTGTTATGAGTATAAATATTGGATGGATGTTGCTGGGTGCCTGACTTTTGAAATTAATATAGTACATGGGTTTGGTTCATGATTGGTCGACTTGTCATCTTGCATCAAGACTATAATCGCCCTGTTTATGTATATATGTGAAGCTATAAATGCTGTGTATTACTGAGGTAGAGTTATCATACCACCTCAAATGGATAGATAGAAATAACTATCTTATAATTTAGTTGCTATGTATGCAGTATTAGGAGATCGAGGACTTAATCCCAGCTTCATTTGTTTTTTTATTAATTAAGTAGGGAATTATTGATACAGTTGTGGTTAAAATGTTTTGCATGCCCATTTAAAGTAAATGTGTAGAGACTAGTTCCTCACATAATTCTTAGCCTCAGAATGAAGGCACTTCTCTGGCAAATGCTGACATTTGAAGTTATGAATTGTTTAATTTTCCTTACTGAGATACTAATGTGTCATTGTGAAGTGCTGCATAGTGCTATAAAATATCTGGAGGGTTTTGCAATATATGATAAAACTTGCTATGACAGGATGAGGTTGTAGTCAGATGTGTGTGTTGATGTGGGGATGGCAAAGAGTTACTTTAATTTATAGGCTGGCCGATCTGTAGTCAGGATATATGGAAATAATAAAATTAGACATCGTCAGGCTGTGGCAACATACTAGCCGGTCAAAATGTATACAGTCTCTAAAGTGGTAACATGATAATCAGAATATTTAATATGCATGGGATTGAAACTATGGTTTTATATTCCAACCAATTATTTAGAATGGTTAAAAGTTTGGATATAACATTGTCTTTATATAGAAAGTACAAAATATTTTGCTTGTTGGAATAGTTCAATTTATAATTGTTGTAATAAAAGTGGGCCAAGAAATTTATAGGCTTTGTGTAAAGTTATAAGATAATTTCCTATTTATATTTAAATGTGGAATTCTGATTTCGTGCGTAAGCGCATTAATGTTAAATTGAAATATGGATCAAAACAATGATTCGGTTTTAAGGAAACTTAAATAATCTGAAAGTATATATATATTTTTATTATTATTATTATTTTAGTAGTTAAAGTAAATTTCATATAAAAGACAGTAAATTTTTATGTTATAATGAGTATAACATTTGAGATTGTAGTGATATTATATGTGTGTTTCTTTTTTATTTATGTATAATAAATATTTGTTATTGTTATGAATTTACATGTGTCTTGTGTTTTAATATTTCAAATATCTCCAGAATCTATATCCCGCACCTATATCTAGAGCTAATACCAGATCACATTTAAATTTATGAAATGTCTTATATTGATTGATTTCCATAGTTGACTTACATAATTCATTTTCATGATTGATTTCCATGGTTGACTTCCATAGTTCACTTACATAATTGATTTCCATGGTTTACTTCCATAGTTTGCTTCCACGAATGATTTCCATAACTCACCTTTGTAAAATATTAACCAAGAAAGATTTTTTTTAAATAGGGGGAAACGATCATTTCGTGGAGACAAAGAATATACCCAACTCATAAAATGTAATAGATTTAAAAGTACTAATTAAATTTGGCAAACAGATGATACAAAAGAGAATAAAATGAGAGAAAATAGTCAATTTAGATATATTAAATTTAGTTATTTGGTTCTTTGCAATGTTATGAATATTAGGAGCAGACATAAAATCCCTTTCCTGCTTTTGGTATTTAATATGATTCCCACTGGTAAACTCACATTAAAATTTAATTTAGCAAGTTTTGGGATCATATCCATTGCATTGTAATCGTTAATAATTGCACCTCATTAGCAGATCAAGACCTTGAGAAAGAGTACTTCGATTATTAGATCTAGGAGCTAGCTTGGAAGTTAAGTAGTGTAAGTATTAAAATCGGGAAATAATATTATAATAATGATAATGAATCTATATTTAGTTGGAAGGCATATATGTGTGTTAATGAAATAAGGTTAAAAGTTATCAGTTAAGAAGATATACAGGAGAACATAACACAGACATTTAGTGTTATATAATTGTGACTATTGAGAGTGATAGATTCTGAGAAAGAAAAATAAAGTAGTGGGATTAAATGGGAAGGATTTATAACATTTCTTTATCCTACTTTAAATTAAATAATAATCTTATATTCTATATTATAAACATAAGTTATGAGTTCTCCGCATCGATTACTAATTTATTTCCAATCATTTATATGTCAGGAATATACACAACATTCTTGTAATTACCGCTCGAGATCATATATCCATATAAAGTTGGGGAGGAAAGTGGTCTACATTATTTGGTTAGCAGTAATAACTTATCATGAGAGTATTTACATAACTGCTGCCGAATTTGAAATTAGGACCATAATAAACTGAGTTTGAATTCCTTTCTTCATTAGATACTATAGTTATGAGCATGGATGATGATCTCTGGTGGACATTACGATTTCACAGTTACAATTTGGCGCCCGGGTATACATAATCTTATTACTATCATTAGAAAAACACACTAGCATTCCTTGTTTAGTTCCAGAGTTATTTTCAATCGATTATCTACTTGCACTAAAGTTCAGGTTAGAATATATATATGAGTAATCAATGAATCCCAGGCAGGAAGTCTAATTTTTGAAAATTGGTATTTATTATTGAGGATTTTTAGGAAAATGTTCACTCTGCAGCCATATTTACTTCTTTTGTATTGATCTAACATGAATGTTTTCAATACTCAAATATTTTAAAACTAAATCAATTTGTTTATATAGATCTGACTATATTTTAATGGTTGTGTATTACCAGTAGGCACTTTAATCCTGCATAAAAGATGATATATTTTTAAAAGGAGTTTGCCTTGACAACAGGTTCAGATTGTTATTGGGATTGTCTAAGTCTTGAATGATTTTAGTTATATATATATATACTAAACATACAGCATGTCTTAATAATAGAGTGATAGGATTATTTCTGGTAAATTAGAAAGAATAGTAATCAAATATTTTTATGATTTAAATTCCAATTCTGGAGTTCATATTCTAAGCAATGGCTATATTATGGTTCATTTCTTAACTTCAAATAGCAATATAGATGAATACTAAATGGATTCTGAATAAATCTATTGCCTTTTATCTGAAAAAATCCAATCCTAAAAGCTGTCAGAAATCTCATGTCAGTCTACTTAGAGTTCAATTTTGTTTCATAAATTTTTTCTCTTCCATAATCATATCGAATCCAGACAATTATCATTAAAAACCTTTTAGTTATATTTTGTTGTTCTCATTGATTTAATTCAGCATTTTCATCATAACTTCTCAAATCGAAAGAAAATTAGCATCACTATGTAATTCATGTAATTTAAGATCAAAGTCATTCTTTTAAATGAAATGTATATATATTATGATATTTTTGCCATGTATGTAAGTAGATTGTAAAAGAAAAAAAAACCCAGTAGTTAAAAAAGAATTTCTAATTGAGATTTTTGCAAGATCAAGAAATAAAAATATATCTGCTTACATTAAACTTTGTATTAAATATTTTTTTATAATTAATTCCCAAAAAATAAATTAAGTTGATTCAAATATTTTATTAAACTTTTTTTTATCAAAATTCCTCATTTTAATTAAAATGTGATGAATGTAAGACTGATTATCAATTATACTAATTAATTATTTCAGAAAACAAATCCAGCTATGTAAAAAGTATTTGGAAAAACATCTTTTGAGTCACATATTAAATATATTTTCTTAGAACATGTATAAAAATCAGAACAACTTAAATTATCTCAGTATTTTCATTTAGTATGAAGTTTGAGTTAAAGTTTCAAATAAAATTAATGTAAAGTTATAGTGAGAATGAGAGAGTAGCTAAACTGATGTCATATCCTGAATATATTGTTAAATAGCAAACTCAAAAGTCTTTAATTGGTTACTCAGTGCTTCGAAGGGTAACCATTCCATTGCACTTTTGTCTAAGATCAATTTACCTGCATTAATTACTTGCACTAGGCAATTATTGAATTCATGCTGGCAAATAAACACTAAAATTAAAATTGAGTGATAGAAATCTACTGTATTGGAAATAAATATGTACATCATCATACTTTGTAAAAAGGTTATTTTCCAATTTATCAGGTAAATCTGCCTTTACAAAATGTATAGCTATAGTTTATTAAATTGAAAGGCTGCAAATCTCTTGTGCTTATTATAATTCTTATCTGACAGCCAATCAGATGTTATGATGGCTGTCTGAATAGTGATCAAACCATAAACATAAGACAGAGAATTTTACCAAGAAAAGGGCAATTCACCCTTTTCTTTCCTTGTCTTTTTATATATATCTAAGCCAGTCTGAAGTATTTAGGTTTGAAAGCATGAAGCTTTGAATATCTTCACATTTAACTCACAGAGTCTAAATTACAAACATACAGCGCGAAATCCTACAATTTACTACACAGTAATTTTTAGATGTTATAAATTGCAGTAACGTATGTAAATAATGTTTATTTTATAAAGTGCAGATAGTTAGTTGAAATTAAATTGAAAGGCTGCAAACCTCTCGCACTTATTATAATACTTATCTGACAGCCAATCAGATGCTATGATGGCTGTCTGAACCATTATAATATTTAAATAGAAGAATATTTAAATTATAATGATTATATCAAATGTCTAATTTTTTTGCTTATATTTGTTTATATACTGAGTACGTGCATGCTTTAATATATTTATATATGCATAGATAAAGTTTGTAATTATATTTTAGAATTTTTTTATTTTTTAACAATTTTATCTCAAAAGGATCAGGTTTCTATGTTTGTATCGAAGAAAAATAATTTTAAAAAAATTATTTTTACATTTCAATTATGTAAAAGAAAATGAGTAAAAAATTATAAACTTGATCTTGTTTCCATTATAATTATTAATTTAAGCAATAGTGTGGTTGCCTCCATGTTTATTTATCTATTAAATAATTGGCTATAGAAAGAAATTTGCTGTTAATTAAAAAGAATCTGGATTAATCTTTGAGGTCTTAAAGGAACCAAACAAGGCAAATTTCCTAATGTCCAATGCAGACATTTTTATTGTTGTAGCTGTTATTATTATGTGATTATTCATATAATAAATGAATATTGATGGGCTGCTCACCAACACATCACCCAGCTTGATAAGTTTACTGGCTTTTTATCTTTGAGTTTGCGATCAAGAAACACTATGATCTTTATTCTCATTTGCCTGATAATTCTTTATGGAAATATTTTCTTGCAGGCAGGATGAATGTTGTATGAATGGATTTTTTTTGAATAGATTTTTAATCATGTCAGATAAAATTAAATTATGTGCCTTATTTCCAAGAAGCTGTAAAGTTTTCAGCCAAGATAGTGATTGGTGGCTGAAGGGAGAAGGTACTAATAATCCTGATTGCTGATCTAGAATGCCACTTGATGATGATTTTTATTTAGGTACTTTAACTACAAACAATTTTCAGGTAAAAGAAGATTGCGTGGATTATAAGTAGAAATGTCTAATATTAAATGAGAATATTGTTGAACTTTGTGAAGTTAGAAGAAAATACGAAAGACAATTGATTTAAAAAGTGGGTTAATATTCTATTACAATGGTATAAATATTGGAAGCACAAGTAGAACAGGATTCATTATAAGTAAAAAATGGAAGAACAGCATTATAGGGATTGATGGTATAACAGGCAGAGTGGCAACATTAGTTATACAAATTAATGGAAGCTAATTAAATGCAGATAATCCAGATTTATATCTCAACAAATTCTCATTGTGATGAAGACATAGAGGATTTTTATATGGATGTACAAAATGCTTTTGATAAGCAAACAATATTTTAAACTTAACTTAGAGTGCCAGAATTTATACTCAATTGAAAGATAAAAGGGTTGTGGGTAATTTGGTTATGGTGATAGAAATGAGAAAAGATACATACTTCTGGAGTTTTTTTTTTCCTTGAGAAAAATGTTAAACAGGAATGAATATTGAAGCATTCAAGTGAAGGTACCGCAGAAATGGATTATATTTTGATTAATAGAAAATACATATTACAAGATTGTAATGTTTTTAATAGATTCAACACAGAAAATGAGCATTCATTAATGAGAAATAAGATACACATTAATGCAAAACTAAAAAGATCAAAACTATTATATTAAGAGTTTCTATTTCTAACCTTCAGAAACATTCCAATGAATTTAAATTCAAACTTGCAAATCATTTTTTAATTTTAAAAATTGTTCAGATGCGACTGAAATAAGTAGCTAGTTTTTTTTTTCCATATGTCAAAGCATCGGCCAGGAAGCAAACCCGCGACAACTGTCTACAAGCAGAGCCGTTGTGGTGACTTCTTGGCTACCAACGCTTGACATAGTAACAAGTTAACTTGAAATAGCAAGTTAACTAATATTTTATTAAGAATTGCAAAAGATAGCTAGTACAAAAAAACATTGATTCATCAGTAAATTTAAGGTTTGAAGAAATGAAAGAATATGATTTTTTTAAAAATGATTCATTAAGAAGAATATTTAGAATTTGTAAATAATGGTATGAAAAAAAATTAATAATGATATAAGAAATGTATAATTATGAATTGTCAAAGAAAGCTAAAGAAGAGAATAGAAGTCTTACAAGTTTAAAACAACATCATTATCATTGGCATCACCACTGTATCAGCCAACCATATTACAATATATGATGCATAAATAGTTTTAAAGAAATAAAATTAGCCATAATTTCAATTAATTACTTGTTCAGCTGATTATTTGAGAGGCAATTGGAAATCCTTGAAATAGAATGAATGTAAAAAGATTTAATCTGCAAATGATTTTACTGAAAAAAAAATTTATTGTATTGCATTGTTCTCTACTCTGTCCACTGAAAAACTGATTTGTTGAATGAAAATTTGTAAGAAAAATAGTTATTGTAGTTCGGTTAACCTTTGGTCTACCACAAAATATATTTTCATTACTTACTATCCAGATCCAGTATCTATTTACATAAATTTATATTATATCAAATTAATTTATTAAAAAAAAATTAACATATTATTAACAAATATGAAACATTTAATTAACACATTTGAAACATAATGTACGTGAAAGTTCCCGCATATATTTCTGTTGCATCATATTTTGTTTATTTTTCTGTCTTTTTTTGAGTAATAGATATTACAGCAGAATTTTTTTTTGTGTGTGTGTGGTTATTTCTTTTCTATTTTATATGTTTCTTTTATTTTGCTCTTATTGTATTCTGCTAATCATTTTCTTACCTCAGTTATAGTTTCTTTTTTTTTTTTTTATTGCCATTTGTATTACCATTTAGAGACATACATATAATGTATGCATTCACTACAAATGGCCAAATCTCGTCATTTTTTTTTTAAAATTATCAGCCATGGTATCTACACTATCCTTTATCATAATCAAGTATAATTTCAGTTTTTTTTTTTTTTGGGGGGGGGGGCACACCTATATCTACTTTTTAGTCATAGTGCACTCTGGATAACAATGTCACAGGACTTTTTGAAACAATTGCATCCTTTTGAAATCCAACTAATGGCTAAATGTCTATCTTTTGGATTTACATAACAAGTTGCTAATTCTGTCTTATCTTTGCATATGGTATCCAGGAATGTTACTATTAAGGGAATATAAGGTAAAATAATTATCAGGTTATATTGTGATCAGAATTTTCTATTTCTTCTATTATTCTCTTGACATTTTACATCTCAAACATCGATTCATATGATGTGATGCTACTGCCCAACCTGCTCCTAAAAGTCACTAATTATTCACTTATAATCATATTCCAGTTGGGATATATGCATCTTAGAAATACTCATGATTCCATCTCTTAATACATTGTTAATGGGCTTCAGTTTATTGTCTATGTCTTTCTGAAGCATTGTCAAACCTAAGAGCTTGTAAGGTATTTTGAAATTTGTCTCTGCTCATTAGATCATTGAAAATTTTATATCTATCTTTTTTGTTCCAAAGTTAGGAAATTTCGTTGCTTTTTGATTTATAAACACCAATCATTATTAAAATTCCAATAAATTTTAGTTCAATAATATCTATTTTCTTCCATTTATTTGCATAAATTCTTTGACCTCTTTCATTTGTCCAGTTTACGATGATTTCCAATGAATGATTTGTGGAAAAATCTCAAAAATGAAAAAGCAACTATTGATTTCACAATTGGAAAAATGTGTAGGACTTATTTTTTCTTGTAAGATATTACATGAGGGTTGCTCAATTGAGATTTCACAATAGAGAATTCAATCAACGCTTCAATTGTATTTTTGATATGTATATATTTTTTGCCTGGTTTTCTTGACTCACATCCTTAAATGTCATGATCTCTTTCACTATTTCAGATTTTTGCTATCATCAGTGTCAAAATCTGCTATGTTAGATTCCTCATCATTTTCTGAAGAAATACAATGACTTATTGTATTCAATATTGGTTGTTTCTTCCAAGAGAGTTGTGTCTATTGTAATGTTTTAGTGATTTTTCCATTGTAAAAAAGAAAAGTAAAATTTTTATACATTATAGAAAAACTGAAATTATCAAAAGGATATTTTATTTTGTATATAAAATGTATAAAAAAACTAATAACTTTTTAATTTATTAAGCGCAAGCAGATTATAATATTAAAATAAAAGGCTGAAACCTTTGACAGATGCGCCTTGTGTTTTGACTTGAGAGTTCTCTGTGCAAAGCTTTCAGCCGTTCACATTATTATAATAATTTTTTATAGATCTATATTATCTAGTAATCATTTGCAATCTAGATTTCTATGAATTGAGAACTGTGAGATTTGACAATCAAACTCTTATGGAAAATGTCAAAATAAATATTTTATGATTTACATTAGATGATTTCTGTATCAGACTTCAAATGGTATCAACTTAAAATGAGTCTGATTATAATTTTATGCATACCACACACTTCTAAATAAAATTAACTCAAAAATAATAAATTAGACCAATAGAATAATAGCTTCATAAATTTATAACTATCTTTTTAAAATAAAAGTAATCAAGACTGAAAGTGAAAATAGATTATGGATTCATTGGAACCATTTCATAAGCAGATGATTAAGCAGTAAAGAACTTTATGTATATTTGGAATTTACTAGGATTATTTTATAATTACTTTGACTATTTAGATATATAGAAGAATTTGTTACTGCTATCACTCATATAACAAACAGTGAATAGTACTTGATAAATTAATGATTATTATTTGTATTATTCTATTGGTAAATATATTTAAAAAAGTTTATTAAATCAATCGTGAATACTGCAATAAGAAAGATAAACTAAGTCCAATCATTTTCTTTCTTTCAACAATTTAAGTGTTGAAGAAATTCCAAGAAGTTATTTGAAGAGTAATTAATTTTGAGGCATTGCTACATTTTAGATATCTTAGCGGATTTTGTACGCTGTTAAAACCATCTTCATGATCCATTAGCTTTCTACCTTAGATAAATATGAAATCTTTTTTTTTTTTATAATCTTGGTAATACATCTTTCAAAATATATATCAAATAATATTCCAGATCACTCTGCTTGTGAATCATCTATTTAAGAATAAGTAATTAAAGGACACCAAATTGTAGTAATTCTGTCCCATGGATTCACAATATAATGTAATTTATTGATAAAATCTTGATTAACATTTCTGTCTCACTTTATCTTCTTTATCATTTATATATTGTTAAATACATAAATAATTTAATGTATTTTAGTTTATTATATGTATAAAATCTATCAGTTTTATATTCATTTTCTTAACTTTAGTTATTTATTGTTTTTTTTAAAATTTTTTATTCAATAAATATTAATAATGTTGCTATTATATCTTTTAAGAATATGATTATACAATTTGTATGAAAAAGCTAGTTTTCAAGAAAGCAAGTCTGTGCATTGAAATCGTGCACATAATAATAATAGAATTCAAGTGTCAAAAGTGCCAGCACAGGAATTGATCCTAGGACCTCATATTCCAGCGACTGATATTGTACCACTGCATCCACAAGGCATAAAAAAGTCAAGTTGTATTTCAGGTTTGCTACATTCATGCACACTAAATGTGAGTCCATGGGATATTAACAAGTATAAATGGAATTGATTTGGATATATTTCTTGAAGAGATAGTATAAGAAAACCTTCATTTTAGTATCTCTTCTAAGATTGAGTATTTGGTTAATACAAGATGGTAGTGAAATTTAACCCATATCTAGACACTACTTTGTGGATTTTGTCATTATCAATGAGGATTTGGGATTCAAAGCCAGAACTATTGCAGTTAAGTATCCGGAAACTACCTTTCTCTCTAGGTTTATTATCAAACTCACTGAATTTTTTAAAAAATTTACATTTTGAACTTGAGCTAACTTGCTAAAATAATGTTGTAAATCTGATTTCAGATCAGTAACTACATAATTGCATCTGTCTTAGCCAGGAAATAAAAGTATCTACTGTTAGAAAAGATCCAAGGTTATTAAAATAAATATATCAAATCTATAAAAATATATAAACAGATTGGCTTGGATTCAAAGGTTTAAGGTTTTTTGAACATCAGATTGTTAGTATGATAGTAAAAAAGGAATATAGGATAGTTGTTAAACTTACAGCTGCATTAGATCCAGTTTTAAATCTCAAATCCACTTTGATAAAAGCAGAAACTGACCTGGGAATGAGAATCTAAATGCAATACCAACTAGTCACTTTTGATTATTCAAACATATAATAGATTGTGCTGGATTAGAAAGCTGCTCTTATTTTATATTATTGTGAAAAATTCTCCTTATAGTAGTGCCACCCAATGCACATCATAGTAATCAATGGATGCTAGAATTACTGCAATTAAAGAATCAAGTGATGTATTGTTAAGAGAGAATTAAAATTTTAAACTGGATCCCAAAAGGTAATAAAAGAGTACATATGAGATGGATGGATGAAATAAGAAATATTGCTGGAATGATGTAAAAAAGAGAAATTTTATCTGACAATAGACTATTAATAAATAAATAGTGATGATTGATTATGGAAAATAATTGTGCCCTAATAAGTTGTTTGTGCACGTATGTATTTACGCGTCTTGATGATGACGTTGTAGATTAGAAAAAAAATAGTCAGCTTCTAAAGAATTATCTTCTTAATTTCATTCTGTTTTTGGAATTTTCTTTTCTTTTTTTTGTTTTGAATGCCTCTCTAAAAATAAAAATTTTAAATACAGTATACTTTTTTAAATGCCAAAAAGGTGGCGCTTTTTTCTTTTTTAAAAAAAAAAAACAACTTAAAAATAATTTCTTTAGGTTTAAGATAAAAAGTTAGCGGGATAAAATAATCAAATTTCAAAATCATCTTATATTAAAAAATTAAGGTAAGTGCAAAGTATTTATATTTTAAAGTTATTTGAAATATATTTTTAATTCCGTGATAAATCCATTGTAATTAAAATAAATATTATAACTCCCCCTCCCCAGTCTCCACTCAAGAGTTTGAATAAGATGTAAAAATAAAGCATTACCTCTTTCTGAACTCTAACATCATGTATTGCAATCTTGAACTATCAATATTACTAAATGTTAGCCCAATTTAATTCCCATCTCTTGATTAATTTCTGGATTTTTTGCTCTTATCAATGAGAACTTTGAATTGAAAGCTGGAACTAATATAATTATAATTTAACAGCCACCTTTAATTTTTTTTTAATTATCAATCTTTTAACTTGAAATTAAAAAACAAATCCTAAGCTTAAATCCGAGCCAAACTACACAGAACTTGAATAACTTAGGAATTATATATTTTATTAGCTTGAGTACTACTCTAACTATAGGTATTCTTTTTTCCTAGATAAAAATATTACTAACATACAGTCTTTGAAAAAAGATACCTACATTTAAAATAGAACTGAATTCACCAAAATGTATAGTTATTGATCTTAGTGTCAGATCTTTATAATTTTATAATCAAATTAAATGGTTTGGATTTAAAATCTTAAGACTTTTTAAAATTTCAAACTAGAAATATGATAAATTTCTAAATGCATAACTATTCTGGTTCCAGTTTGGAATCTCAAATCCTCATGGATAAAGATAAAAGCTGTAAATGGAATGGGGGTTAAATTATATTACTACTTGGTAACCACTGATGATTCTTGCTTACAATTTGTGAGAGTACAGAAAGTCTATTATGCTTTGAGAATCAAATGAGATTGTGTTAGTAAGAAAAATGTAGCAATAAAATATTTCTAGAAATATATAGATTTACAATATCTGCTTTTGGGTATTTTTCATGCCATTTTAAAATTAAAATACAATTTAATTTTAAATTATTTATAAAGAACTAAAAATGTGTTTCTTTTAAATGATGGTTGAAAATGAAATGCTTGTAATATTTAGAAACTAGAAATGGAGTTTTTAATTTTGTTATTTTTCAATAAGTAGCAAAATACAATAATTGAAGTTCCATAAAATGAGATCTATTGATATGTATATATGGAAAAAATATATAAAGACTAACTAAATGAAATATATACAAAAATAAAATAAAATACAAACAAAATTACTTGTATGTAAAACTGCTTTTATATTTCAACCAGAGGACTGGTTTTCATCAGAAAGAAAACCAGACCTCTGGTTGAAATATAAAAGATAGCAGTTTTACATACAAATAATTTTGTTTGTATCACACCCACATATTGCACAAGTAATGGTGTCAAAGTGCAGTAATGACTTCAGTATATTGAAGCTACTTTTATCCGAAGGATATATTCTTATTCTTCTACTTTACTTTCTTTGTATTTCTTCATATATTCATTTTTTAATAAAACTTCTATATTTAAAAATGGTAGAAAATTTTGAAAAAAATCAGTTATTTTAAAAAGCAGAGGAAGTTTGAGAAAGTTCTGATGAAGACTGCTGGAGAGTCGAAACTATCAGGAAAATAAAGAAGTTTTATTAAAAAAAAATTTTTGCATTAAAGTGTATATGAAAGAAATTATTATAAGCAATATATATGAAGCTGCTTTTAATAATATTTTTAAAAAGATTAGTGTTTAATCATAGCAATAACAAAAACATGACAAATCAATATGTTCTTCAGCTTCTTGGTGTAAAATAAGATATAAACTTAAAAGATCATTTATTTCTTGATTATAACCTTCATTGATGTTGCTTTACCATTCTTTGAAGATGGCAAAAGATTTTTTTTTATCACTTTTTGTATGCATTTTTTTTTCAAGGTCATCATCATAATCAATTTTGAAATGCTTGATGTGATGAACATGTGATCCCATAAATAAGAAATATTTTTTATGAATATCTTTTTGCAAGATTTTCTTTTGCCCACATAAAATATGCAATAGTATTTAGTATAATCTTCAGTAGCAGCTTCCTTGATTACAATGACTAGCTAGTGAAACCATCAACTGATCACCATAGATTGACTCAGACTATTATCATGTTAGGCTCAGCTGCCACTTACTAATTTATAGAAAGTCCATTCCATTGCAACTGTTCTACTTTCACGTATAAACCATTTACTAATTTTCCTTTATGTATGTTTTATATAGAGTATATGAGCACAGACTTTCACATGACTCACCACTCTAGCTCATAATGCTGATACACTTGAACACCTATATGTTGAAAAGATAAATAATTACCAATATAGGTATTCATGCTAAACCAGTAATCATCATTACCATCTCTACACATATATGGAATAAGTGCTCAGATATATATTAAGATAGCCAATCTTCATACTTTAATGGACAGGCTTCAATCCACTCCATTCTTCAAACGTCCATCCAATTGAAAATCTGATGATGGAACGCTCAAAGGCTACTCTTATAATATTTTAAATAAAGTCATATTTCATTGTTATCTGTCAGACTACATACATTACTGGACATTATCTTTTGAACACTTATTGTAGGCATAGAAGGCAATGTTAACAAATGTTTCTTGTCTCTAGTTTGATTTATTTATGGTGAATATAGAAATATATGTTTTAAAATCAATAATTTTAAAACATCTATCTGATTCAGATATGAATACTACATATTTACAATCTAGCCACGCCCACAAGCTATATGATTTTTCCCCCACATATAAACTATTCACTCACATATTAAATTGTCAATAGAAACTGAGATTGGGAAAAACTTTTCTTTCCTTTTAATAATTGAGACCACTAAAATGAAAACCAAGTATAACGCAATATATTTTATTTTCTCCTCTTTCCCCCTCCCTTAAAAAAAAAAACCCGAAATGTTTCTTTCACTTTTTTGTTTATAAAATTTTATTGTTTATTTTTCATTTACTACATTAAAGCAATCAATTAGTTAAGAATTATTACGTAATATTTTCTTACTTTATCAAAAATCAATTTGTTTTATAATGTCTGCATCTATGTTGATTTCTTGCATCAGTAATCATTTTTATTCATTATTGATTTTTTTATCTGTATAAAATGCTCCTGTTATTTATTTCTCTCAAAAGCTTATAACTGATTAACATTTGTCTTATTATTTACTGCTTTTTTTTTTATGACTTAAATTCTAATTAACAGCTGTAAGTCAAACATTGTTAAATCTTTTTGAGCCATGACCCAGATTAAGTCTAATTATTCTATCCAAAATTAGTATTTGATTTAAAAAAAATAAACGATAGCATTTTTATTTGATAAATAAAAGTATATTGCTCTAGATTTGTTTAGAGAATGTTTATTATTTTTAAATATTTGGAAAAAAGTATTCTATGTATATCGTAGATTTTTAACCCTTTTTCATGCACGATTTTATTACAATAAAAAGCGTTGTACCCCTGGCACTGTTCAAAAATGAACATTTTTAAAATCACGTTCAGAATTTGGTTCTTATGAAAGTCTCTATGGTGAATTCTGGAAGATCTATGGCTCATGACACCAACTCTGTCACTTCCGGGGTACCATTAATGAACTCCCAACTAATAAACCATTTGATTTTTTTTTTCAAAAAAGAGAAACTATTAACTTCTTTTGTCATATTAACATTTTTATTTTTCTAGAGTTTCTGTAACCCTTTGACATTTTTAGTTAGCTCCACAAGATTGTTGAAATCAGGTCTCTGTTTAATACATATATGATTTTAAACAAATAGAATCACTATCTAGTGTCCATTGATTACTTAAAATTATAATAGGTAGCTCTGGAATAAAATAATTTAGAGTGAAATATTGATATTTATTAACTTATGTATAGTTGTATTTTTATTGGGAAAATGTTATGTTTTGTTCAGTGTGTATTTTTATTTATTCGTGTATTTATTTATTTTTGTGTATGAATCAAAATATTTCAAAAAGAAATTTATTATTAAATTGAAAGACCTTTTGTTTTTCTTATTGAGAATTAAAGAGGAACCATGCAGAAAATTTTTTTAACATCTGCTTTACATATTCATCTTGCTACTACTATCATATTAATATTTACAAAGTAAAGATATATGTATCAATTGTTCAAAATAATGGTGATCTAAACCACTATACATCATATGATTACTATTCTTTATTCTTACACAAACTGTTTACATAGTGGCAAAACTCTAGCACCATTCCATGCAAGCCAGAATAATCTATAGATGCAGGAAGATTTGTGCATAAAATCCTTACCTAGTGATTACTCATCTAATATCCTCATACTAGTTTCTAACCTGTGGCTTTCATCAGTGAGGAACCTTGGATTTGAGAGCACCTGCACCTAGATCTTAGCATCTAATGCAACCCTCCAACAGCCACCTTTTATCTTATTAACTAACTATAAAGCTTTGAGTCCAAAATGAAAACACGTTTTCAATTCAAGCTGACTAGCTTGCATAGTCATCTAGATCCGAACAGAGTTTAACATCCATACTTTTTGGTTTCTTTGGTTCTTTAATAATCACAGTCACTATAATCCTATTGAGCAGAGTTGGTATTAAACCATTAAACATCACATGATCACCATTTCTTTAGGCTTACACAAGGTGTTTACACAGATGCAAAACTCTTCATATAGTAGCGCCACTCAATACAAGCCAGAGTAATCAATGGATTCAGGAAGGTTTTTGCATAAAATCTCTATTTAGTGCCTATGCATTCAATATCCCCAGACTAGTTTCTAGCTTGTGGCTTTCATTAGTGAAGAGTCTCAGATCTGAGAGCACTGCACCTAGATCATAGAATCTAATGCAAACCTCCAGCAGCCACCTTTTACCTTACTAGCTAACTAGAAAGCTTTGAGTTCAAAATGAAAACACAATATTGTTTTCAATTCAAGCTCACTAGTTTATATTTTCATTTAGAACTCAATGTTTTATAGTTAGCTACTAAGGTAAAAGATTTCTGTTAAAGGATTGCATTAGATCTTAGGATCTAAATCCAGTGCTCTCAGATCCAAGACTTATCACTGATGAAAGCCACAAGCTAGAAATAGGCACTAGATAGGGATTTTATGCAAAAACCTTCCTGCATCCATTAATTATGCTGGCTTGCACTTAGTGATGCTACTGTATGGAAAGTTTTGCCTTTTTGTAATGGTAATTTAATGAAAGATAGTTAATTTCTCCAGATTATTCATATACTGCTACAATTTGTTTTTATGTATGCTATTCGGTATTTGTTTTTATGTTTAGTGTTTTATCTAGTATTATAGTTTGATAAATCCATTCAGCACTTAATTGTCAATAGCTGTATGATCTTGTTTGCATTTTATTTAAGGGTCCTGGTCATGGGATTTTAATGCATTAGCAGTATGGTGAATTTAAGAACTTATAGTTCCTGGACTGGTACTTAAACATCACATCAGGTTCCCAAGCAACTAACCAATTTATTATTTTTATTATACTACTACTTATGACAAATAATAAAGGACACTAATAATTTTAGGTTTCAAACCTAAGCTTTTATTTTATGATGATTCTATAATTTTTCATTTACATATATAGAAAACTTTCAAATGAAAGAAATTGTATGAACTGGAAAAACTATCCCATATCCAATAGATCATTATCAGATTTTATGATCTCAATTTCATTTAATTTGAAAAGTGATACACACTTCTTTATAAAAACATAAATGCTGAAAATACAAGGAAAATGGAGGTCTTAATAATTAAAATACCAAAGAATGATATTGTAAAAATTGATGGCATAATCAGTCTGAGTATTCAACATACTAGAAGATAACAAATTTAGATCATTCATGTTTATACCTAACAAGTTCTCATTTTGATGAGAATGACTTTTATATAGATAAACAAAATTATAAAATTTTAATTGGAGATTTTAATGCATGAACTAGATAGAATATGTTTGGAAAATGAAATGGGAAAATTTGAATATGGAACAGAAGTGATAGAGATTCAGACTTAAGGAGTCTGTGAAAAAAGAAAAAAAAAAAAACATTATGAATTCATTAAAAATCCAAAATTAAAAGAGAAAATAAGATATTAAATTATGTAAATAAAGATACAGAAGAGATAGATTATATTTTCATTAACAAAAAATATTTCTTTTGAAACTGCAATATATTTAACAGATAGATTCAAAATAGAAAATGTTGATCCATTGGTGAGATGCAAGATAAAAATTATTACAAAACTGAGAGGTCAAAACCTGTTAAGAAAACAATAATAAAAGTTAATATCAATAAACTGAATTTAATTTAAGCTACAACTTATATAAAAGCATTTTAAAATGTTAGACATTTTTAAAATAACTTGAAAGAGATCAGTAAGAAGATAACAAATATTTATCTAAATATAGTAAAACAGTTATATAGATAACAAGGACAAAGAAACTGCAATTTGGAAAAAAAATTTCTATTGATTCAAGACAACGCATCCAAAAAAAAAAACACGACACCAATTAAAAACAATTAGAAGAAATAAATATGTGCAACTCTGCTGAAAATGATGATACACATAGGTGTTGACAACTACTTTGAGATTAATATCTTAATTGCAGAAAGAAGATAATCTTTCCATTTTTTCTTTATGTTTTATTGACATCAGGCTTATTAGCTTATTTTCTGTGTGATATAATTATGACTTCAACTTCTTTTTATTAATGATTTAGGAGTTTGAGTCTTTAAATCTGTTTTCAGATTGCTTTTTTTGAAAACAAAAATACTGACCTCTTCCTCCTGCAACTAAGAGAGTATTAATTATTCATAGGCAGATTTCATATCAAGCTTATGGGGGTTTTCAAGGAGCTCTTTCTTTGACTTTTGTAGACACTTTCTACTTTATGCAGGCAGCATTTACCTGTGTTCTGCCTACAGTTTTCTTATTCTATTTATTATTAATCTGTCTAGTCAGAAAAAGCAAAAGAACTATTCTTGGATAAGCTAATTAAACACAGTGAAAATTATGAATTGCTCTAAATAATTTAACAGTTTAAATAGCAAAAAAGTACTATAAATTATTTGAAGTATAATTATCAATTAGAAAACAATCAACACTTAGACAATTGCAATATAGGTAACAATCAACAATCTCAAACTGTTGTCAAGGCAACCTTCTTTTAACATTAAAATATAAAGAATATGAAATTTTAGCAATAAAAAGAAACGGCAGATCACTAAAAATTGTAATTCTATCATGAAAGATATGGAAGAATTCTACAAATAACAATATAATTCAATTTAAATAAGACATGCAACATGTATTCTAAGAAAAACTTGTTTAATACTTTAAAATAAAAATGCTACATACATCAGCATAGTATGACAAGCATGCTTTCGACTAATTAATAGTCATACTCATAGTTATAATAAATAAAATAAAAAGAAAATAATTTGTACAATAATAACATTACTTAAAAGAAGTACATATTCTAAAAAAAGAGAAATATGAATATTAAATCTACTGAACTAAAATATCCAGGAAATGATAGAATCATTATATATTTTAAAAGAAGTAGGTAAAATAATTGGAGAAATTACTGATATAATTAAACACTAAATATCTAAAAGATAAGAATATATCAGATGAGTAATATAATGAAACACTGCTATTAATATTTAAAAAGGTTTCTGAAATATTAAAAGGAAAAACAGGAATTACTGTTCTATTAGTTATATGTATGATATTTATCACAATCATTCCATATCATTTACTCATGAAAACTTTGGACTCAAATTAAGCAAATCAACAAACTGAATTCAAAAGTAGTTAAAGCACAGTTATATCCAAATATTAAGAGAAGGTATAGAAAAAAAGCAATGAATATGAGTTGTTGTTTTGTATTGGATTTGTAGCCTGAAAGTGATATGACTTAATAAGCATTTCTGATGTGATTAAAGTTTTAGAATATCCCATCATGGCTATAGAATATTGTCAAATTATGAAGAATATTTAAATTCAAAACAATTAGATTGCATGGTGATATTAATAAGATTATCATTGGTTAAAAAAAAATATGTAGATGATTTTATTACTCCAAAATCATTATGGAAAGTATTTTGACGATTGAGATAGAAAAGAAATAAAGTCTAAAAATAATTTGAAATCGTTTGGATTTTGTATATAATACTTTAGAATTTTATATAGTTTTATAAGAGTTATCAGATAATAGCAAAAAAAAAAAAAAAATACAAGTGGAACTAAAGTTAAATAAAGATACTTCAAAAATTTTGGCAGAATATTCAAATAAATATAAGCTTGAATTTAATATAGGGAAATCATATGCCTTGTCGATCTACACTGGAAGATTCTTTAAAGGAGAGTGAAGTTCATTTCTAGATTTTCCTTTCTACCTGAGCCTTTTAGCAATGTACACACAAATTCAGAAAAAACTTTAAAATAAAATTGAAAAAATCATTAACTCACTTTCAAAATCTTATTGTTCACTGTATTCAAAGATATCATTAATCAATTCTCTCATTATTACAAAGATCACTTTTTTTTCCATCATAGTATTCACAAAAATCTTTTGTAGTAGCATATATTCTGTATGTAGAAATTTTCTCTGAAGTGGTCATTTGGCATCAATCTCTCTAAGGCATCTTCAACAACCATTAATGAAAAATGTCATAGGACTTCATGATATTTATTAATATATTTAAAATACAAAAAATTAAAATTAATTTCCTCTTGTATAAAATTATACTCCATTTAAAGATTGTGGCAAAAAATAATACCTGTCAACAAACCACTCCCATTACTGGATATCTTAAAAATCTAATGTCTCCATTACATACATTTTCAAGTTTCTCTTTTTGTACAGCTATGAATAAATTCAAATATTGGGATGTTTATGAAATTACCCATTGACAATTAAAAGGTATTGTGGAGGAAGCCAGTGATAAAGTTGAATAACAAGCATATTAGGAAAATAAAATTTTGGTCACTTGAACCAAAATTCTTTGATTTCTTAATCAAATTAAACCTGGATTCTCTACCTACATTGAATTTCTTCAGATTTAAAAGATCTTGTAGGAGTGTTGAAGGTAAATTCTGGCTATGTCATAAAGATATGGAAAACCAAACTCACATTTTTGAATATGTTTGTTTTGATGGCATTTGTGCAAAATTTTCTAGCTATTTAACAATTTAAATATTAATACAGAATCATTGTTTAACTCATATTCAAAGCATTTTTTTCTGACATCAGTACAAGTACCTATGTATTATATGCATTATGGTGTACAAGATGCTCTTTTATGTACAATAATAACCAAAGAAAACATATAAATACATTTTCTAACAAATTAAACACCTTTAGAGATATAAAAAGGTTATTCCTCATAAAATATTTACAGCCACATGAGGGAGAACCTTAGTCATTAACATTATAAATATCTCTCAAAAGACAAGAATAATTTTGTGCTATTATAAATAAATTATAATTTATATACTTTGAATATATACTATGGAAAAATGTAATCTTTTGAATAATCAATAAAATATATTTGATAATAAGATATTAAAAAGATTAAGTAATATTTAGTGATATTTCATAAACAAAAATTAGAGATTGACTTTTAAAATGTTCATAATTATTGATAGAGATGAAAATATGAATGAAATTAATTGCAGAATTAATATAATGCTTTCAGTAAAAATAATATACTGTTCAAAAGTATTATTACTGTACATATGGAAAGACATATGAGAGCAATACAGGATTATAGGCTTTATGATAAAATACAAAGAAATAAGTATTTTAGAATTAGCATTGATATATCAAGATTGAAATATAGTAGTTTCCTTGTATCTGTAACATTGATTTCCAAAGCATGTTCTGATGCTTTATTCATGCATAGTAGCAAAATTATATAATATATATTTTAGGCATATATTTATAGAACATATTTTTTCACTATATATATATGTACATATTTATAATATATTTTTTAAAAAGTCATTAACAAAAAATAGATGGATTGTAATTAGCATTTTAATAATAAAGTTAATATATTTTTTTTGAAAATGTTATATATAAAAAAGCATTTTCATCAAGACAAGTAGGAATGGTTAAAAGCTAAAAATCTTTATTCCCTTTCCTTTTCTTTTAAAAAAAATAAAACTATAAAAGTCTTTTTGTAATGAAATAGAAAAAGTGATTTTACTAACTAGAATAAATAATTTGCTCTGAAAATCACAAGTATCAATTACAATCACAAACTTAAAAAAAAGGTTTACTGATGGTGAAATGCTGATTAATCATAGTTAATATTGTTCTAATGGACATTTAAGAAAATTTTATAATTTTGTTAAATTTAACATTGAATTAATCAAAATGTTTAAACAAATTTAATGTAGATTATATATATTTGTATTTCATTTCTTGATTTATTTCTATGTAAATCAATTTTACAAATATATAATAATTTTATATATGGTTTTGATGTAACAAAATTTGGTTGTCATCTGATCCTTCATGTCAGTCGCTAGAGGTGCGATTTCTAATCAAAAACACATTAATATAACGTTTCTGGGCCAGTGATTCTCTATTAATATTGACTTTTTTTTTGTTTGTTTGTTTACAAAGTTTACTTTCTTTCGTTTCTGAATTATTTTTCCCAAATAATATTTTTGATGATGGTATAATAATAGTTTTTTTTTTTTAATTTTTATTGACAAGAGGAGGATCTTTTTTGGTGTGTGTTCAAATAGTAATTTGTGTGTTTTTTTTAAAAATAGTATTACTGTTTTTGGAAAATTGGATTGCTGAAATTTAAGAGAGAACGAGTTTTTTTTGGATGGATCTTTAAATAATAATTGACGTTACTTTGATAGGTTTCCATTTGATTTCTGACAACAATTAGTGGGAGGGGGGTTTTTGTGTACGATTAAATAATAATTTACATTACTTTGATAAGTTTATGTTTGATTGCCGACAACAATTATCGGGAGAAGTGTTGTTTTTTTTTTTTTTTCCGCGTGTGCGTGTGTATGTTTAAATAAAAATTAAAACCGTTATTTTTATCAGTTTACATTTGATTGACGACTGATATGACTTCCTTTCGTTTATAAATTATGATTTTTGTTTCTACGAATAAATATTTTTGACAATGGGACAATAATAGTTGTCGTTTGTTTAATTTTTATTGACAAAAGGTTGTTTTTCGGTGTAGTTTCAAATAGTAATTTGGGTTACGTTTAAATAATAAGTTACTGTCTTACTTTGATTGGTTTACATTTGATTGACACTAATTATTGGGAGGGGTGTTTTTTGTGTGTACGGTTGTAGACAACAATTATTGGGTGAAGGGGTGGGTTAATTGTTTAAACAATAGTAGTTTTAAGTTACAGTCTTACTTTGATTGGTTTACATTTGATTGTCGATACTAATTATTGGGAGAGGTGTTTTTTTGTATGTACGATTGTAGACAACAATTATTGAGGAAAGGGGTGTAACCATTTAAAGAGTAGTAGTTTACGTTACTTTTAGTAATGGTGTACATTTGATTGCTGACAATAATTAGTGAGAAGGGTGGGTGTTTTTGGATGATGATTAAATACTAATTTACCTTCCTTTTTATTTTACATTTGATTGCCGACAACAATTATTTGGAGAAAGGGGTTGTTTTTTTTTTTTGTGTATGTTTGGTAAATCAAAATTGAAGTTACTTTTATTTATTACATTTGATTGACAACCGATTGACTTTTTTTTCGTTTATAAATTATTGTTTTGGTTTCCCAAAAACCTAAAATTTTTGACAATGGGACAATAATAGTTCTTAATTTCATTATTATTGACATGAACGGATCTTTTTTGGTGTATGTTTAAATAGTAATTTGGGTTGTGTTTAAATAGTAATACTGTTTTTAAAAATTTAAGTGACAAAATTAAAGAAACAACGGGGTTTTTTTTTTTTATGGATCTTTAAATAATAATTTTCATTACTTTAATTTGTTTACATTTGATTGACAACAATTAGTGGGAGGGGTGTTTTTGTGTATTTTTAAATAATAATTTACATTTTTTGGTTAACAACAATTATTGTGTGTGTATGTTATGTTACTTTATTTATCAATTTGGTTAATAATATTTACTGGTAGACATTTCAATATCATTAATGGCATGCTGTACAATCAACTCGTCATGGCTCCGGTAATGCAGCAAACGTAAAGACTTGATGAACGGCATTTGAAATCCCTCAAACCAGCTGCCTTTTCGAAGTGCACATTTCTTTCGGCAAGAACGAGACTTACAAATAAAAATCCAAAGATCTTTATGGACCTCAAGTCTCATACATTCACCGCACAAACATCTTTTTTTCTTTCAGCAGGATGTTTTTCTGCTGTAGAAGTGTTACAGCACTGGCGGCTTCCGTGTCTGGCAATTCCCATATTTTCATATTTTCTGTTTTCGAATTTGCCATACTTTTTGTCTCAGAAAATTTCTCGCTAAAACGTGACTCAAAGTGTGATCTTTAAAATATTATGCTAACCCACCATAATCGAAAATTTAGGAGGAATACAAATTTATGAGGAACAATCACAATACTGTTAAAATTGTTAAAATGTAACAGTACATCAATTCGTCTTAAAAAAAAAAAGGCACCGATGAAAATTTAAATAATTTTGACATGATCAAATTAACACACCCTTGTACGATATTGTTACATCAAATACATAACACAGCATTATGATATAGTGCATGATACAAACAACTACGGCATTTTCCTCTGCTTTTAGCATCGGAAAAAGCCACACCATTAGCCGCTAAGCCGAGTTAACATTTTTTCTAGATTTTATCGTAGAAGACTTAACTCGGAGTTAACAGTCTACTTTTTAGTGTAGAAAGAAGACTTAACTCTGAGTTAACAATCTTTCTAGGGTTTATTTTAGAAAGAATGCTTAAAGGCTTGGGTGCGGCTGCGGAAACAGCATATTTCTAGAAATTTAGCTAGAAATCCCACCTCTAGTGGCTGACATGAAGGATCAGATGACAACCCAAAATTTATTTTATAGTAAATTAGAAAATTAAAGCTTCACTATAAAAAAAATTATATCAGTTATTTGCTCACAAAATTGTTGCAGCACCCCACTGTTGTACAGTGAAATTAAATTTTATTTTATTTTATGGATAATTGAAACCATAAACACTTATTACTATAAAAGTATAACATAGCAAATATCATTGAAAAAATAAAGTGAAGTCATTATGGGCATATTACTAGAAGATAATATATAGATGGAAAATTGAAGTTTTAAACTTGATTTGAAAAATTTGAAGACTTAAAAAGTGATAATATAAAATATGAAGGGATAAAAAAGTCCTGGAGTAGATATCCTACAATAGAAGGAAAATGATTGTAATAAACTTTAAAAAATGCAATCTAATATAATTGCAATAAGTAAAAACCAAATAATAACATTAAGTAAAATAGTCATTGAGTTATTATACAATAAAAATATCTTTTGACCCAAAAATTAAAACTCAGCATTGTAATCTATGTAGTAAATATTAAATTGCAATTATAAAAATTATAACTCATTCAATCTGTTATACTATTACTAAGTTCTACTTTTTTGAATAATTGTCAATTTATAAAAATATATAATACAGTCAAATATCAGCCTTTCACGCTAATTGTGCATACGCTTTGTGAGTGTTAATAATAAATGAATACTTTCTCACCAATACAAGATATAGTATTTATGCAGGAATAACAGGAATCCTCTTATTCCTACGACTCAAATGCTTATATATGAGCAAATCTGAAGTACTGGCAAAGAAAGTGTGATGATGGAACAGTCACTTTAAATTACTATATATAATGTCTGAATGAATGACGTCGGTGAAATTATGTAGAATTTACTAAACGTCATTCCAACTGAAACTTAATAAAATGTAAATAAGCATTTATTTTATATAGCGTATGTAAACAATTGTATTACAGTCAAATATCAGCCTTTCACGCTAGTTGTGCATACGCTTTGTGAGTGTTAATAACAAATGAATACTTTCTCACCAATACAAGATATAGTATTTATATATATTGTATTTATATATATATAGTATTTATATATATTGTAACCAGTTGGGTTACATGGCATACAGCAACATAGTTGTGTGTATATATATATATATAAAGTAATGGAAAAGTAGAAATAAGCAGACAAAAATTGTTGTAGATATTTTCTACATATCACTTGAATAATAAGTAAAGGTTTAAATAACTGGATTTAAAACAGAATTGTGTTATAAATTAAATCTTTTTAAATTAAATCTTTTAAAAAGATTTAAATAAATATTGTATTCTGATTTTGAATTTAAAAACAAGCATGTTTCTGATAATTATAAAAATTTCTATTATCTATTTCTGAAATGCTTGTGCACAATTCTCTATCTAAATAAAAACATGTAGATAACACTTCAGTAGAAATCTAAAGGTAGCTTTTGATTAAAATTGTTTTTAATTAAAATAAGGACTAAACAGAAAAACCTGTTTTCAATTAAGGTGTTTTTATCATCTTATATGATTTATAAAAAGGGGTGATAAAAATATCAGTTCAGTTTGGTCTTGATATTTTTGAGAAGCAGATCAAATTGGCTAGCTGCAAAGTTCTTGTTTTAATATTTTTGTGAAGCAGCTGGCTAGCAGTAGTGTTGGAGAGTTATACAGAACTCCCTTGAAGGAAGACAAATGGACAAGTCCAGTTGCAGTCTACTAATTTACTATACTGTAGTTTTTAATCAAGAAGCCAGACCCACTTCTGTATTCACTAGCCTGCTTAAATGTGGATAAGATAGCTGCTTGCCTGGAATAACCCTGGACAGAAGGAAGATCCACTTCTCTATCTCTAATACCTTAAATGTAGACAAGACAGGGTGCTAGCCTGAAACTCATCAAGTCCTAGATAGAAGAGAGCTCATGCTAATAAATTACCTGAATTGTATCTTTCTTGATGATGACAAGCCTGGACAATACATTCCTGATGGACCAAAAACCAAGCTTTGGTATACATATGCTGCTGTTTATCTATGTATTCAGAGAAGCACAGATAAATGTATATTCAGTGGTGAGTAGCATTATATATAATGTGAATGAAATTTTAAATATTATTTTAATATTTCTTAAAATCACATTTTAATTTATAACAGGTACGTTAAGTTTAAAATTTTTTTTATTTATTTTAATTTATATATTTGAATTCCGATTGTTTGCCCAAGGTCACTAGCTCATAGAATAGCAGAGATTTTAAACATTTATAAGTTTCAATAGATTTCTATTCTCAAAGTATATATTAAATATTTAGAACAATAAAATAAAAGAAGCCACTGCCAGTAATTAACACACAAATAGATTTTTATAAACGCTCATTTAAAATTGAGGAATAAATTTATTTTTAGATTTTAACATTGATATTTTTTTTAAATTTTAAATTACTATTTTAAATAGATCGCACAGATGGATATTTAAATTATATTTTACTTTAGCATGTCGAGCATAGATAGTCTACATAGATTTTTTTTTTTCACTTAAAAACTTATCAAAATATTCATTCAATCTCAGACTAAAAGTTCGTAGTCAACCCAATGCCTGCTTCCAGATATATAGTCGCAATCAATGCAATGTGAAGATGCTAGCATAAAACCATGTAGACAGGAATGTGCATCTGACAGCATGATATTATTTGAAGGAAATGATCCATGTCTAGAACAGGAAAGTGCATCTGTCAGACTAAGGAATCATGTATATATATTTTTTAAAGGGTGCTACGTATGGGGGAGAGCGGTCTTTCTGATGACTTATAAATCCCTGTCCATAGAGCTAGAAGGGGTTAATGGTGCAGGAAATACATCTGCAACCATTGCAACGATATGACTGCCTCTTTGGGGTCATGCATTCAGGTGGGCACGTTGCCCTGTATGCTAAACATGCTTCACATTACATTAATATAAAAGTCTATATATCTCTCCACCAGCACTGACACAAACACGAAACAAATAGCCTGAAATTAAAATCCCTTAAATTAAACATAAACGAATTTAAACATAATTATTAATTTTTATCCATGCAGCTATCTACACCCAACTTTAAATTTAATACATTTTAGTTAAAACATTATACACACACAAAAAAAAATGAAATGGAAATGATTGCTTAAACATCTACATAAAAAATATCAATAATTGAATTTGCATTCTTTAAGTCAGATAAGAGTTCTTATTTTCAGTTATTAATTACTTGCAATTTTAGGAAAGTTCTTATTAGATAGACACAATAGTTCATACTTTACGGATTTAATAAATTGAGAAGTCCATCTTCGTGATCACTTTCGTAGATTTTGTTCTTCTTTGAAATGAAACTGCGACTTGCCATTCCTTTTTGGTCCCTAACTGTCATAGGGAGGTCTCAGCTGGTTGTCTGGAAAATTAAATTTATTGCAGACTTCCACATCATGAAAATCTGTAATATAGCTAGTTATAACGATCTATTCATAGTCAGCTCTAAGATAACAATTATAATAATCATTTGGCTTTTATATTTTTTACTAGTCTCTTATCATCCAATCTTTGGATTCAACCGGCAAGACGTCACTAATCCTTTCGTGTTTCAGTTATGGTCCGTGCTGTCATTTCCATGCTTGCATTGGTCATTTAATTTCTTTGTATTCTCTTATCTGACCATTTAATTTATTTTAAATGCCTCACGAGCTGGTTTGCTTTTGAACAATCATTTAATTAATAAGACAATCATTTCCATTTTCTAAGATTATAGAAATCAACATTATTTCTATTTTCAAAAATATCAAATCTTTATATCTTTACTTTCTTACAAAAAAATTACTTTCAAATATTTTTATTTTTTAAAAATTTTTTTAAAGTTGTCTATCATGTGATCTATATATACGTTAAACAGTTTTTAAATTTCAGTTTTTAAGTTTTTTTTCTTTTTAATAAATCAATTTTTATTTATGATCTTTTTATTTTCATTTTAAAATAATGTAACGGAATATTATATTCCATTACAATATGCTGCTGTTTATCTATGTATGCAGAGAAGCACAGATAAATGTATATTCAGTGGTGAGTAGCATTATATATAATGTGAATGAAATTTTAAATATTATTTTAATATTTCTTAAAATCACATTTTAATTTATAACCTGGGATAAAACAAATCAATAATTTGCTTAAGTTAAACATCCAAAAGAAAAGATCAATTCAAAGATGATTTGATATGTATATTTTTTGAAAAAAATATTTTAGTAATTCCTTAAAAATGACATTTAAAAAAAATATGATTTAAAATGCAAGCATAATTTTGTTTGAATTAAAATCAAAAAGCAAATCTTTTAGATTAATTTAAAGGTGTTGATAATTAGTCAATCGACAATTACTGTTTGAAAATTTGATAAACTGATTTTTTTATTGATACACACACACATATGTGAATATTCTAAAAATTAATGTCATTTATTATTTGATAAATTCAGGTATGATAGAAATGAATTTCATTTATGTAATTAATCAATTAATTATTGTACCACACATATGTGCACAATTATATATATATATATGTTTAAGTAAACCTAGCATAGGTATTTGTATTATAAAAAATATATATAACTTAAAAATTTCAATCATTTATTGTATTTATGTG
Organism: Epiperipatus broadwayi; assembly: GCA_028023455.1. Lineage (NCBI taxonomy): Eukaryota > Metazoa > Onychophora > Udeonychophora > Euonychophora > Peripatidae > Epiperipatus > Epiperipatus broadwayi. Next base: position 9,864,851 of record JAQFVV010012396.1, read on the forward strand.
ATGATTGAAATATAAATCAATTGTACTGCAGATCTGTGTGCAAATATCAATAAGTGTTAAATAGACACTTATATGTAAATTTTAATCATTTTTTGACAATTCAAATGTATTCATTGTAAACTAATGTATCACACATCTGTGAAAATTATATATATATATGAACCCATTAAGAGATATTGTAAACCATAATAGTGACTTGAATTTTGTATAGAAATCATTGTAAATCACAATGTAATAGTTTTTTATTATTGTATGTTAATCAAAATCAGAAGCCTTAATTAATATGTGCATAGCGAAGTTCTACAGATCTTAATATTGGTTTTTTTTTTGTTATTATTATTAATAAACTTGTATTCAGTTGTTAAAATTATTCCAGTAACTCGATTCTAAGTTTTTAGAATATTATGTAAATCATGTCTTCATCACTATAACAGTTATAGATCTCATGTTCACCAAGCTAGATTTGTGCATAATGGTCTGGTTATATGAAAGGGGATATGTATTAGTGCTTAAGGGGCATTCAATATGATTGATATATCCTGGTTGACACAAGATTATATTCTTTAAAGCCTTTGTGCTATATTTTATTTAGTTTAGTCAATTAGAAATTAAGTTTATAATTGGCCAGTAGATTAGTGGTGCTAAGTGGCCAGAGCATTGATGATGATCAGCATGTTCTAATGTCCCAGCATTATTGTTTTTATGATTATGAATTCTCATAAATTAACACTTAAGTTAGTGCATCCAAATTAATGTTTAAATAAATGCCCCAAGCTGGCAAAGGCTCAATAATTAGCCTGGTCTATAGTAGACCAATTTCTAATCCAGTCACAAGATGGACTGTTGATTTATTGTATTGATTGATTTTGATTGTTGATCATTCATGATCATGAATTGTTATTACTCGAGTATTATTTATACTTATTGATAGTGCCGTTTGATATATGGCTAATTATACTTTTAGTTGCTCTAAGGAATTAACTGGGATGATCTTGTTACTGATCTCTTAGAAAGTTTTCAAGATCTCTCATGTTCTTTAATATATTAAATTTCTTATATATTGTGTGATGTTAAACATTACTTTAATATCTCAATATAACTCTTTTTACTCCAAGCTGCCATCTTTAATTTTAAAAAAAAAATTAAAACAAATATAATTTATAACATATCTTGTGTTTGAATACAGTAAATATAAAAGTATATACATTGATAGAACCAGCAAATATGAAAGAATGTAATAAAGCTGATAAAATAGTTATTACCATAAAAAATAAGAAAAAAGAGATTTTTTAAATATTTGTAAATATGTTTATTTTTACATTGGTTCACAAATCTAAATTTTGAAAGTTAAATGTTAAAATGATAATTTCATAGATAGCTTCATCACATTTGTCATAAAATGCTGAAAAAATTGATATATAACTTGTCTTACCTGAGATAATTTTTTATAGTAAAAATTATAAAAACTATGCGATTGGTGACTTTGATTTTTACTAGCAGACTCAGATCTTGTCCTTCCATGCAGGAATCTGTTAGAAATATTTGGTTTTAGTGAGGGCAAAAAAATAACAGTAAGAACAATGCATGAGATATTATGCAAAGAGAACTTTAGTAAATTGTAATTTATGAAAAAATATAATAAACAACAAAATAATTTTTTTTATTATGAGCACTGATTATGATGTATGCGAGTCAATGACTGAGGGTGCTTGAAAGTCTGTTCAAGAGATTATTACAAAATTGTAACAAATGAATACAACACTACTGTAATCATGCAATAATCGAATGAGCATATAAACAATCATATAAATAAAATCATAATGACTTTCCTATTGTACTAAATATGTAGGTATATGATTGAGTCTGGATGCATATGTTTTTATATCACTGAAATGTAAATTGCCTAAAATTCTATAGCATATTTATTGTTTTCTACATATATTTAATATAAAAAATAAGTAATAAAACTAATTGCATACTCACCAATTCCTGGCTAAACATTATTGTCCATTTCAAATTTAAATCCAGTCATGAAGGCATTAGATATGGTTACCATGGTTGTCCTTGTAGATGAAAAATGACTCTAATCCTTTTTTTTTGACATGGCAGATTTCAAATCTGAACTGTCATGAAAATGATCTTCTAGAAAAAGATGGCTTACAAACACATGCATTGGCAATTTCATATCCATATCAAATGGTAAGAGAATGCAATTCAGTCGTAAAAAAGCTTTACAATTAGTAAATCTAAAAAAAAAATGAGGAAAAAAAATTAAAAATTGTATTTTAGAAAAAAAATTCATAAAAAATTCAAATTTCATTGTAGAAAAAAAGATACATCTTTTTAATCATAACAAAATGGTGGAATGAATGGTCTAAGACCTTATGTGCATGATTTACTGATTTCATGCAAACTCAGTTGAAACTCTAAACTTCTGGACAGGAGCTCTTAGGGGACTGAATTAAAATATCTAATCCATAAAGAACAGACTAGTTAATAAATTAAACTAATTTTAAAATGTGCAAAACAAAGAGGGAAGAATCAAATGGCTTTATTGCTTGGGAATTCATAAAATGTTTGGGGCTTCAGAAATATTAGGACTGGAATTGATCTGAGAATATTTTGCTTCAAGTTTGATACTCTCATTACATTACACTAAATAGAGCTGTATATTATGTTATAGTAAATTGAGTAATAAAGTGATAGTATTGACAATGAATCATATTTATTCAAATAATGATCTCACAACATATTTATGCAATTTTTATTTTTCATTTAAAATTTATATCTTTACTAATATGATATACTCTTTTACAGTTTTAAAGAGCATCACTATGATAAATGAAGAAGAGTTTGAAGATGATTCAACAGCTTTTTATCTAAGTGATGAGGATGAAATATTTGAAGACTGTGTAGAAGATGTTCAAAATGCTAACACTAACTCTGATGCAAACTTAGAAGCCTTAAACTGTGCATTTTATTTGAATTACAATATTCATCAAATAAATACTCTTTTGAAAAACATTACAAATGTTAATCAGCAAGATATGAATGGTAACACAATATTACATTTCGCTTGTCAACAAAGACCGGGAAATTATGAGATTATTAATACTTTGATTCATGCTGGATCTGATGTAAATATTAAAAATAATAATGGTAATACACCTCTACTAGAAACAAGTCCTTTTGATATACCAATTATTGAATTACTTTTAGAAGAAGGTGCTGATGTCCTAGCTCATAATAAAAATGATGACAATATATTATTTCTTGCACTTTACGAATATTGTTATGAATTGTTATTTTTTTTAAAAGAATATGGCTGTGATTTGACTGCTAAATATAACAATCAAACTCTTCTTAGTCATGTAATTGCATATCATTACTCAGGTAACAATGGAGATAAAGCAAATTCACTACTAAAAGTAATTGATATTTTATGCTCATCAGGTTGTGATATTGATGAAGTTGATTCTGAAGGAGAAACTGCTCTATCTTGTGCATGCATGAATTTGGATAATAATGTGATAATATCACTTTTAAATCATGGAGCTAATCCTAACATACCAAATAATAAGGGTGATGTTCCATTAAAATGTGCAATTATGCACAATAATATCCATCTTGTGAACCTCCTATTGGATCACAGTGCGAACCCAAATATTGTTTGTAAAACTTCAGATCCACTACTAGTTGATGCAGTACGAAGTAGAAATTTTCAAATAGTAAAATTGCTCCTTGAATACGGATGTCATGTGGACAAAATCACCAAAGTTAATGAAGATTATTATGGAATCTCAAATACTGCACTTCATGAAGCTTGTTTTACTAATAATATTGAAATAGTTCGTTTACTTTTAATTCATGATTGCAATTTAAATAAAGTGAATAATCTAGGAGAAACACCTCTGCATTTAGCATGTTATCATGGCTTTTTAAACATTGCTAAGTTACTTATTGATTCTGGTAGCAATATTAATATCTATGACAACAAAGGCTTATCAGTTCTCAAATTAGCACAATGTGGAGGACACGAAGAAATTATAAAACTACTGAGGAAAAAAATTTCAGATATAGCTAAAGAAGTTTTAAATAATTAGATTATATAAATCTACTAAAGAAACATCTTCTACTGAAGTCATTGTGAAATGAGATAACAGTGGTATAATTCAATATGAATTTTTTAATCCTGTAATATCCATGTTTTTGATTATATGAATGGCAAAAATATTCTTATTCTATTTCTTTGTATCTGGAAATATTTCACATTACTATCAAGTACCTATTGTGCTAGATGTCCTTTTATATCACTCTTGAAATGTTGTTTAAATCTCCATTTGTATATTTTTTTTACCACTTCATGGCAATAGCAGATGACCATTTCATTTGCTTGAAGATTCATTAGTGAATTATAAAGTTTTTTTTAGTTGTTTTAAAAGCTGATGTTTTTGATTGTCATTTATTTTACCAACTGGATTCTTGTGCTTATTTCATTATCACTTCATTTGCCATTTTTTTCTTAATTGCAGCATCATACAGAATTCATTCAGAGTTGTCCAATTCTACCTCAATACATACTCCACATATAGAATTATTTATGTAATCATAAATAGTACAATCAATAGTTGCTAAATAATAGTGTTAACCAGATTCCTTTACTAACTTTTGGCTATGGACTTTAAAAGTTATTTTTACTTCAGTTGTACTATCCAAGCTAACAAAGAGGAAGATTGGTTTGCATATCAAAACCTTAGAATGCTTGAATAGCTGATTGATTGTTATTCACAATTCAGTGCTTCTCTCTAATGAAGGATCATCTAGTGACCATACTTACATAATAGCTCTAGATTAAAATGATGTAACATGGATAATCATTAACAATGTGAATAAATAAAGGACAAGCAATGAAAAAATATTTCTGATGATGATCAATTCTTATTTTGGAATCCTGGTACTTGATCCTTTGAACAAGAAAATCAATATTCATTCAAATGGAATGTATTTAATTTTTTTATTATCAGTGACTTAATTATATTTTTTTGGTAATAAATGTCATATAAGTCTTGAAGCCAATATAAAAGCAGTGTAGTCAAATATGTTTAAAAGTTAGACCATAAATTCAACACTAATAGCAGTAAGACACTATCTTCACTTGTAACAAAGGTAAAATTTATTTTACTTTTTTGTTCAGTACTCACCTGACTAGCCCATGTAATCTTAGGACTTATATTTTCCTGGTTTAAATAAATAATCATTTACTGATCAATATTAAATAGATAATCTGAAATAATGGGAGGAAAATTCTGAGAAAGAAATATGTGCTTGCTTAAGAAAATCTTGCTACCTAAAAAAATGTCCAAATTCCACCTAAGCTTGTAGCTCATTTATGGGCATGGTAGGTAATTGTTCACATCACAAACCCCACAGCCATATCTATTATAAATGAAGTGACATTAATATCTTTTATTTTAAACACAACACAATATTGTCATAATAATAATAAAAACATATATCCAACTCTTACAATAGACTTGAGATATAACAGGTGAGAGTATCTTTTTTGTTGGCAATATACAGTAATTTAAAGCAAATTAAATAAATGAACTCAGAAAGTCATATACTTCTAAGTGCTGAAAATCATAGAGTTGAACTTTCACTCCTTGAATTTATCACTGTAAAACTGCATTAAGCTATTATGAAATAAGTAATCAGATGATTTGTTGGTCAAAAATCATATAATGTTTAAGTCCTAGAAATTGCAAAGTTGAGCTGTGGTCTTTATGTCTTTAGCTCTCAAATCTACTGTTCACCATTGCATTAAACCATACAGGGCATTTATCTGTAATAGTCAACTTTTAAAATATATTATGCAGAAATTATATTGTACACAAAAAGATTAGAGATGAATCATGACCATAATGATTATTCATCTCATGGCATTCCCTTTAATTATTCATTAATCAATTAAGATCAAAATAATTTACTTCCTTGGTGAATCACATCAAGCTTAAAAAATTTTAACAGTATGTTCTAATGATGAAATGCTGACTCATATCAACTACTGCTGTTCTTATGGATTTATAAAAAAACTGTATAATTTTATTAAATTTATTTCAAAATATTTAAACCAATTTATTATAAATTGAATATTCCTAAGTAAGTAAATTTTGTAAAGATATAAACAATTCTTTACATGTATTTAATGTAAAAGAACTTATTTTATGAGTAAAATGTAAATTTAAAATAATAATAAAACAATTCCCTACAATTGTATATATTATGACATTTATGTCATGTGTGTCATCATCATCATCAACCATTATCAATCCACTGCAGGATGAAGGTCTCTCCAACTTTAATCCATCTTCTCCGATCTTTAGCTTCTCTTCTCCACATCACCCCTGCACACTTTCTTATTTCATCCATCCATCTCACATGTGGTCTCTTTCTGGATCTTTTACAATCACTTGGAATCCTGTTTAAAATTTCAATTGTCCATCTATTATCATCTCTTCTAGCAATATGTTCAGCCCAACTCCACTTCAATCTTTTAATTTTTTCAATGAGGTCAGTAACACCTGTTTGTTCTCTTACCCATACATTGCGTTTTCGATCTCTTCTTGTTACTCCCAACATACATCTCTCCATACTTCTTTGAGTGGTCTGAAGTCTTTGTATTGCTCTTATATTAAGTGTCCAAGAAATAAAACAAATACAATTATATTTGCTTATGTTTAAACTTTGTTATTAAATGTTTTCTTCATATAATATACTTAAATAATTATAACATGAAAAGAAAACGTATTTTAAATATTTTCTTTTGTGTATATTCGTTAGTAAACTTTCTGTTTACTAAAAAAAAATTCGTAAGCATCTCTGTATGGGCAAATACGGTAGATTATCGCAATAGTAGTGTGGCTATTTATATATGTTTACACAAAATTTCATTATCATATATATACATGTAAATAATTAATTATTTTTTATTACTAGAAAACAAAAATCTAAAAATATATCCTTTCATAGGAAAAAATAGATATTTTCCCTTTTTAATATTAATAAATTCCATTACACAAATGTAATACTTATATATTTTTTGATTATTGTGTGTAAATATGATACAAATGTTAATATTTGGTTTTTATAATTACGATTTTTATTTTATTTTATAAAATTCTCTTACAATCTGTTCAGTTTTAGGTTGCAACCATTAAGTTATTTCTTTGTTAAAATAGTTTACTGAATGAGAGCCCGAATATTTATTATCATTCTATTTAAATGTTATTTTATTTGGTGCATACTTATATGTATCAACACACCATTATTTGATTCTTTGAATAAGCAATAATAATAGCAAGAGAAAAAGTGTTTTTGTTATACATTGTATCTCTTATATATTTCAAGACAAATAAGGTAGATTTATTCTTTTTAATCTGTTTATTTTTAACAGAATTTTTGAATAACCTAATGCAATGCTGCAAATAGAACCTGAAAGCTGGTTGTTGAGCAGTATATCAAGGAATTGATCTCTTTAAAAAAATTATTTAAAGAAGGGAGTAATTAAATAAAGAAATGAAAGTCAATTAAATAGTATTTTAGAATGTGAACAAATATATGGGCATATATATTATGTATATAAGATTAAATTAATTTACTTGAAATTAAGTAAATCAAGACATAGATAAAACTAATAAAACTTTTTAAATAAATGCAATGAAATAAATTTAATCCATATAATTGTGTTTTAATAATAAAAATAAATGTTTAAGATTAATTTAAGCCATGTAACTAACTATATTTAAAAAACATTTTTTCAATTAGATTTTTAGATGACAAAAAAGAGAAAAGAATCTATAAATCTATTATTTGCTGTTAATTAAACTAAAAAAAAAAAGAATTTAGTAATTTATTATTCAATATCAATCAATGTATAAAAAAAATGTTAAAAAAAATATTGGAAGGATTAAGTTAAATAATGGTGGGACATTCTTTATCTTTGGAATATGGCAGAATATATATATATATAGTACAATTTATTTATATATGGTACGGATATATTGGCATTTGGTAAAAGCTAAAAGAAAAAGTAAATTTAGCGATCTTAGTAAAAGATGGAATTAAAATTTTTTTTAGTTCGTATAATCTTTTTTTAAATGTACAATGAAAGTTTAATTTTTCGTCCACATTTTTTTTTAACTAATTAAAAATAAAAGTAAAAATTGGAGAGAACAAAAGACACACAAATTACTAATCCAGATAAGCTAAAAGAAAAATATTTTAGCTAATTAAAGATGGCCAAAAGACATTATAAAAAAGAGAACTTTGTAATTGAAAAATGATAAAGAATGTACAAGATTATAAACCTAAACATATGATAATAATAACATGTGCAGAAGTCTGAAAACTGGACCTCGAGTATAAAAAGGAAAAGACCAGTTTGATCAACATCTTGTTTTGTCTGTTTTTCCTATGGTTGGTCCTGGATAACAAAAAAATATATCCAGGATCACTCTACGCTAAAATAATTCTGCATGCTGGAGTGAGCTGGAGCTTTTGCTGACATCGTTCCTGAAGATGGACACCAGAAAAGCTTTTGTGACCAACCAATAGAATAGACTAAGATCAACTTATAACCGATGGCTGAGTTCATTCTACCACAAAAAAAACTATGCATAGTAATCTACAAGCTTCGTGAACTCACTAAACTTACCGATAAGTTAAGAGTAACTTTTCCCGATTATGACAGTTTGCAAACAATTCTTAAAAATAAGATCAAAATAATCCCAATGAAGACTTTAAATTTTTATTCTTCAAGAGACTCTTGTTTACCTCAGAACTATAATTGTTGAACTGTTTTTTTTTTTATTAATTGATTCATGTCTGGATTAACGTGCGTGTGTTCTCTCCAGTTTTATTTAATTAGTAATTTATCTTTAAACATTTTAATTTGTTAGAATAAAAATATTTATTTCTAATATCAACTTTTTCATTGTGCATTATTAATAATTTTCATTAAATATATTAATGTTAGTTTGTTAAGATTTGAAAATATAATTTACCTTTGCCAATATGTGTTGACTAAGCTCCAGGAATAATAATAACTAGAAAATAACTCTACGGTAAAATATGATACCGATTCTTTTAAAAACATTTTTCTTTTTAATTTTCGAGACGTGATGTGACGGATTTCATCAGATTCTTATATGAATTCTGGTGCCCTTATAAAAGAAATAAAAGCGGATTCCATTGATAGCATAAATCATAACAATTACTAGGTAGAGTTGATCAGGAAATATAGTTATGTTTTTAGAAATAGGAATGAAACTTTCTTTTTTTTCCATAACTTGATCAACTCACGCATTTTATGAGTAACAGAGACCTAGTCAGATGGTGGCAAAAATGTTGACTTCCCAATGCGAGGCTTTGATGCAACAACCACAATCTGAGATATGTTGTAATAGTAAAAAGAACATTCCAATGATGACCCAAAAACCCATAGCCAGAAAATGAATAGTAGTTTAAAAAAACCCTAACTAATTAAACCCTGATTATACAAATATAAAAATATTTGTTTAATATGACTTACAGAAAGAAAAATATATATTTTTTTAATATGTCTAAAAAAAAACACGATCGCGGCTGATGTAGATGTTAAGTCACAAGTATTTGACCGGGTAGGTGGTTATTGAAGAGGGGAAAAAGCATAGCCCCAAGTCCTTGTACACAGTATATAACATAAGACCATCTTTAAATGTCCATCAGTCTATTTCTAGCAGGGATCCCAAGAAAGGGGAGGGCGGACCAAGTTGCCATGAGCCTATAAGACTCAGAACGATGAGCAATGCTTGTTTGTGCTTATAACTTGGGCTTCTTATTGTTAGTATTATGCTTGAGCAGAAAGGACACAGGTGAATGTGGAAATATTTCTCATTGCAGCCATGTTAGACCAAAAAGTAGGCATTAAAACTGCACATCATTTGTTGAATGAGTCTACGAGATATATCAGCATGCTAATACAAAAAAAACCCCCATGAATATGGACTTAAAGCTTAAGAATAAAATAAGTTTAAACCCCTATTTTATTCTCATCTCCTGGACCCGGTAATATGTACCGTTTATTTATATATGGTAAAGATATATTGGCATTTGGTAAAAGCTAAAGGAAAAAGTAAATTTAGCGATCTTAGTAAAAGACGCAATTAAAATTTTTTTTAGTTCATATAATTTTTTTTTAAACATACAATGAAAGTTAAATTTTCATCCACATTTTTTTTTATCTAATTAAAAATAAAAGTAAGAATTGGAGAGAACAAAAGACACACAAATTACTAATGCAGATAAGCTAAAAGAAAAATATTTTAGTTAGTTAAAGATGGCTGAAAGACATTATAAAAAAGAGAACTTTGTAATTAAAAAATGATAAAGAATGTACAAGATTATAAACCTAAATGCCATGATAATAATAACATGCACAGAAAACTGGACCTCAAGTATAAAAAGGAAGAGACCAGTTTGATCAACGTCTTGTTTTGTCTGTTTTTCATATGGTCAGTCCTGGATAACAAAAATATATATCCAGCATCACTACGCTGAAATAATTCTGCATGTTGGAGTGGGCCAGAGCTTTTGCTAACATCGTTCCTGAAGATGGACACCAGAAAAGCTTTCATGACCAACCAGTAGAATAGACCAAGATCAACTTATAACCGATGGCTGAGCTCATTCTACCACAAAAAAAACTATGCATAGTAATCTATAAGCTTCGTGAACTCACTAAACTTATCGGTAAGTTAAGAGTAACTTTTCCCGATTGTGACAAAGTTTGCAAACAATTCTTAAAAATAAGATCAAAATAATCCTGATAAAGACTTTAAATTTTTATTCTTTAAGAGACTCTTGTTTACCTAAAAACTATAATTGTTGAACTGTTTTTTTTTATTAATTGATTCATGTCTGGATTAATGTACATGTGTTCTCTCCAGTTTTATTTAATTAGTAATTTATCTTTAAACATTTTAATTTGTTAGAATAAAAATATTTATTTCTAATATCAACTTGTTCAATGTGTGTTATTAATAATTTTCATTAAATTTATTAATGTTAGTTTGTTAAGATTTGAAAATATAATTTACTTTTGCCAATATGTGTTGACTAAGCTCCAGGAATAATAATATCTAGAAAATAACTCTAGTTATGGTAAAATATGATACCGATTCTTTTAAAAGCATTTTTCTTTTTAATTTTCGAGATGCAATGTGACAAATTTCGGTAGAATCTTATATGAATCCTGGTGTCCTTATAAAAGAAATAAAAGCTGATTCCATTGATAGTGTAAATTGTAACAATGACTAGGTAGAGTTGATCAGGAAATATAGTTCTGTTTTTAGAAATAGGAATGAAACTTTCTTCTTTTTCCATAACTTGATCAACTCGTGCATTTTATGTGTAACAGAGACCTAGTCAGATGGTAAAAACGTTTCAATATAGTGTATCCTTACCAAAGTTAATTCACCAGCTGAAATCATTCATCTGGCTGATCAACTACTTAAATCTTAGTTTACAATTTTAAGTATAACTAGCTCATCCAAATATAAATAATCATACTACATCTAGTAAACTACTAAGTTAAATATTCCACTAATTAACTAATCAATATGACTACTAAATAATTAAAGACTTAATTTAAATGCTATCTCATTAATAATTGAATTAATTTTAAATACTAGCTCAATCTACTAATAAACAGTTTGATTAAATATTAAAAATCACGAGACTCATAATTATAAGCTTCTAGTAAGATACACAGTAAGTTTAATATTAAGAATATACCTACAAAAAGATATATTCCCAATGGCATAGGAATATCACCACTATCTACTTTCCTAAACTATAAGTAATATTTCCATGACTCACATATCACATAAACGATAATTAACATTACTAAAATGAAATTAAAATACTAAAACATTTTACATTCCTTTGCTTAATAAAATAACATATCACTACCTAAATAAAATACAATAATATAATATAATCTTAATCTCAGGTCCTTATTATTATTATTTTATGATTAATACATTATTTAATATAGCTACATATAATGAGGGATTTTACATACACCTAGCTATATCATAACAATTCAATAAAGTAAAATACTTAATAGATCTTATTTCAAAACTTCATTTAACTAATTTGCTAATCAGCTAAAACTAAATTAAAATTATAAAATACTAGCAATAATCTCCATTACTTCAAATAAACTCCAGATAATTTCATCTTATTATGCATTACAGTTATAATTGTATACTCCTTATGACATATTAAAACATTAGGTATTATACAAATCTTAAGATTTAGTATGTAATATCTTCAACAATCATAATATAATAATGTTAAAAAAAAAAAAATTTAAAAAAAAAAAATCAGATATATTAATCTTTAACTGAAGTATATCTGTGCTAGAGATAATCTCTAGTTTCGAAAATGATTAGTAATAATCATTAGTGTATTTATCAGGAATGGATGGCGTCAAAGTTGTGAGTGGAGGAAGTTTGACGATGGTAAATGAAAATGTAACAATTTACTTTATCTTCTTTAAATCATATGCAATTATATCAAGATATAATTAATTCTTATAATACATGTGGGGTTAGGATTATTCATAATGACTTGGACACAATAATAAAAGAAACTCTCAAGACATAAGATTAATTTAAAACAACATTAACAATTTATTATAACAACTATAAAATTTCAAAATTTATAAATATAATATTTACAAAATTTAAATTATTCAAAATTCAAAATAATTATATTCAAAAAACTATTTACATAAAAAAAGGTAATTTCCAATTTAAATATTTTCTATCATGAAGTAATAATATTACTTAAAAACTTATACTTATTAAGATATTCTAGCATTTTCTTAGATTACCCATTTAAATAATTTGAATACTTTCATAGAAATAAAATACACTTCTACAATAATCAAATTACCTTTTTTTCTAATACACTTTAGCATTATTACTACAAAAAGCATATTTATAAGTAATTGCAGGTTCATAAATAAACTTTTATTTGATAAGAAAATATTTATCTAAATATTTATACTTTGTACAGGCTTAAACCTGCATTTATATATGTAATATATGCGGGGTTCGAACTCAGACTTTCACACGACCCACCACTCTCAGTTCCATCTCATATTGCTGACCCACCTGATCACACACATGTTGAAAAGATAAATAATCACCAATATGCACTGAGAGTGGTGGGGCGTGTGAAAGTCTGAGTTCGAACCCCTAAATATTTATATGAAATTATCATGTTTATTATCTAAATAGTTTATTTGTTATATTATGCATTACTAAACAAAATATATTCTCCTATATTAAGTTCTTCACTACAATACTTCCTCATAATACTATTTTATAATAACTCTCTAACTCACATGTGTTCTTATGTTTATTTTCTCTCTCAAAATAAACATATAATTAATATAATAAATAAATAAATATGTGTTATTTATTCATTTCATATTTCAGAATGTTAATCATATTCAGATTTCACTTTCATTCATATCTTTATTATGACTTTAACATACACTGGATAACTTTTTTGATTTTTTAAAATATTTTTGGAATATCACATCATTCCATAAAACTTTATTTAACACTCTAATTATACATCATTTATATATATATTTTTGCCTTTCAAAAATTTTAAACACCATTTAGTAGTCTAGCTATTATTCTTCAAACATTTTTAACAATGCCAATTATGATGTAGGAACTAATGATGACAGTAGTGATTAAAAGTGAGGAATTAAAAACTCCAAGAACTAGGGAAAAACAATAAAAACATGGATGCAGAGCTTAAGGCCACATATTCTTGTGTCTACCTAAAATTCCTATCATGGCTTCTCCCTGAGCACTTATCTGATGTACAGAAATGCTACTGACCATGAATCATAAAAATATACAGACCTATGTTAACTATATTATACGGAATATTCACAAGATTATACTTAATATTCAAAAGATCCCTTGCATTACAGGATTTACTAATATTACGCTCCCAAACCACTACTTGTCTATCATATACAATCTGTATATATCCTTATAACATCACAAAGAAATTCAAAACATCTCTTCAGAAAATAATTTCTAAACTTCAGTTCATAGCTTTCATTAAAATATCAAGAAGATTAAACATAGTAGAAACAAATGATTTAGGTATTTAATTTATCATCAATACATTCATTTAAAATCTTTATAAAAAACAAATCAGAGATCAGTTATGCATATAGTATTTAAACATGTACTGCTTATAACATTTTATTCATACTTGCATATGGTATCTAAATAGATCCAGCATATAGGTATATTCATAATTCACATGATCACCATCTCTTATACTAGCACATAATTGTTATTAAATAAGGTAAAACTCTCCATACAGTAGTTCCACCCTGTGCCAATGAGAGTAATCAATGGATGCCAGAAGGCTTGTGCATAAAATCCCTGTCTAGTTGCCTACTAGTCTGGGGATATTGGATGAGTAGGCCCTAGATGGGGATTTTAAGCACAAGCCTTCTGGCATCCATTGATTACTCTGGTTGGCAAAGGGTGGCACTACTGTATGGAGAGTTTTGCCTTGTTTATATTCATACTTCTAAAACAAATTATTCTAACATAAATAAACTGAATAAATATAATATTTGGTTTACCTGATTTATCACTCATATAAATAAATACCAATATTGAAATTTCAATATCATAATAAAATTTTACCTTAATCATGTCCCTATGATTAATACGGTGATGATCCTCTCTCGTTTTAATTCCATTGAAAGTTATAGATTTATTATCATTACAGAAAAAATATTATTTTTTCTTTTTTTCTCTACTAAATATAAAAAATAAAATTCACCTATCATATAAATCTTAACTACAATCTTAAATCTAATAATACATTGTACCAGTCACTTCTTCACTTCTTTTGATTAATGAGGCACAACTAGGTCACTAACGACTTAGAAAATTTAATTTATGGTGATCAAAAATTAATAATGGTGATGAATGCCACCAGATAGACCCAGGGAGAGAAAGAGATCTTTAACATTGATCAGACAAGTGAGAAAAGAACACAAAGACAAATATCAGCCAAAATAATTCTAAATAATTTTAAGGTTTATTAAAAAAAAAAAATTAAATCTCAAGCACACGAAAGTAACACCTTGGCAGATAAGTTCTCACCTATAATTTAAAAAGAGGGATTTATAATATATTTCTGCCAATGATTTACTAAAACCAATTCCAGTTTCCCTATTTGGAGATTTTGAAACAAAAGGAATCTTCACAGGTGAGCTTTCCTTGGCCCAGAATAAAGCATTAGGTCCAAGAATGTCATATATCTGCAGAACAGCTCTTGATTAACCACATTCAAAGTTTTCAAGGTTGACCCAATACAAGATTATGAAAATAGAACAAGAAAAGATTATGATTCGTAATCTTAAATAGAAGAAACAAAATCTCTGATTTAGGAAAAACAGAAAACTATACTCGATAAACTGCCAGAGAAAAGTTTGTAGTCTGCAGGAAACACAAATCAAGC
This sequence comes from Epiperipatus broadwayi, assembly GCA_028023455.1. Classification (NCBI taxonomy): domain Eukaryota; kingdom Metazoa; phylum Onychophora; class Udeonychophora; order Euonychophora; family Peripatidae; genus Epiperipatus; species Epiperipatus broadwayi. The sequence goes on from JAQFVV010012396.1 coordinate 9,880,469, forward strand.
TTATCTAAATTAATTACAATATAATAAAAGGAACAGGTGAGTTAAAAGAAAATTATGAACAGACAGCCAAAGCATTTATTAAGAATTAGTAATATAAAAAGAGAACATGAAGAATATAAAATAGAAACTCACAATATATTCTCAGATAAATAAATTTAAAAAACAAAACTAAGAGTCCACTATATACACTTTAACTAATAAGTAAATACAGAAAATAATTAAAATATTGAAGGAATATTCAAAACTTTTAATACTGGATTATTTTATGATTGAGACTTTGACAGAAATTTAAATTCTGATTAGAATATGAAAATGTTTTATTTTGAGGCATAAGGTTCAGCAGTGCACACAGTTTATTTCACTTTAAAGTTCCTACAAAGATTTTGGTTTCCATTTATGTGTTTGGGAGACTAAAGGTAATCTTAGGGATCAGTTCTTGTTCAGGCTTTTAAGACATGCTCTTTGAAGAAGCAATCTGGGATCCATCTTTAAGTTAGTTTAGCAGGTCATGTAAATACGATTCTGCATGGCATGTAATTTGATTTCAGCAGAATTTCTGATCAGCAGATATTATAAAGGTATTATTAGCAACTGTGTTATCCAGACATGGATAGAAATCTTTGAAATTAAAGGCAGGACAGCAATGCAAATAAGGATCACAAATAGTGTACTAAGGAGTTGAAACACTTTTCATAACCAGCAGAATAAAATGAAAAGCCGAATAATAATTAGTCCGAAATCCCAGGGTTATTTATATGCACTCTTATCTGCCAGGTTATCTTTAATTAGTAATTTTGACCAGGGCAAATCTCTATCTCGCTTAATTTTAATTAAAAAAAAAAAGCTGACCAGGACTTTTATTCAAAATTAATTAAAGAAAAGTAAATGCAAAATTAAGTCTGTTTTTCTTTTTAAAAATAAATTCAAATTAGATTACAAACAACAAAAATTAAAAGACCCAGGAATGCAATCAAAACTTTCAAAATTAAAATGCTTTTTATTTAAAAGATTAAAACTTTTTAAATTAGAATGTTTTTGTAAAAATAGATAATTAAAAAAACATGTCAAAATAAATTTATTTTTAAACTAAAAATAGATAATTTTAAACTATAGCTCGTATGTGAGCTATAACATATAAAACTTTCAAATAAAGTTTCTTTTAAAACTTTATAAAAACAAGTTAGTTTTAATTTTGTGATGAAACTTGTGAAGTGGATAAAGGATTCAGTTCAACTGCCCCATTATGCCAAGAAAAAAATAAAGTATTTTTTTGCTATTTCTTTTTTTTTAACCTTTAAGCATCTAAAAAAAACCTTCAGAAACCCAGCTGAATGTTTGTCCTGCACTCTATCTACTCCAACATTTCATTTTATTAGATTCTCCATTCTCATAATTCTATAAAACAAATCCTTTTTTTTTAAAAAAAAAGCTGTCCAATTACTAGAAAGCAAAATCCCTTAACCTTTGTCAGACTGTTATTTTTCTCTTTTCACTAGTTCTCTGATATAGGTTATTTCCCCCCTCCTGTCTTTTCCTTACTTATAAATTTTTCTCGTCTCTCATTTTGTTTTATTTTCTATCACGCATATCTGAAGAATCTTTTGCTGAGCAAAACACATCTCTTCGAAGTGTCTCACTTTATTATTGATCGCATTGATAATAGTAAATGGAAAGAATCCATCTTCTACAATCATTTTGAATGTTTTAAATAAGATTGTTCTATAAATAGCTTCCATTTCTGCCTTAAAATCATATTCCATAAACTTTTTTCTAACCCTTTTCATTGTTTCAAATTCATGTTCAAAACAAATGATTACTTTGAACAATTTATTTTTAGTTTCTTGTGGAAACTCATTTACATTATTTTCTATCTTTAATTTATATCTTTCTTCCATATTTTAATCTGCATTCTCTAATTTTTCCACTACATTATCTATCTGTATCCAATCTCTGCTTATTTCTATGTTCATTTCCACCTTATCTGTTCTAACATTATCTTGTTTTAATTTATTTTTCATTTCTTTCACACCTTCTTTTACTATCTCAATTTCCTGAATTTTCTTTACTCAGATCTTTTTCTATGGTTTCTATAACTTCCTGATTTTTGTCAACTTTTCCCATTATTTCTTGTCTCATTTCTTTTATTTCCTTTATCATTTCTGCATTGAACTCTGCCAACATTGCCTGTTGACTTTGTTTGAATTCACTATTTTCTTCTTCATTACCTGCTGTCTCTGCTTCATTTCCATCATCTTAATCATCACTTGTGTCTCACTCTCTTATTTTTCTACTAACTGGAGATTTTTGAAAGAAACAGGGCTTTCTTCCATGATTACCCTATTATCAATTTCTACACTGGCTTCCATTCTTGCAAACAAAATTAAATCTAATATTTTTATATTTAACTTTTATTTTCAGTTTTTCAAACAAAAAAAAACTGCTTAATATCTTTATTTAACTTTCTTATGTTCAAAAATAACTCCCAAAAAACACTATTTAACTATTTATTATTTTATTTGAAAATGACTTCTTAATATTTATTTATTTTACTCTTTCTTTTGTTAAAAAAAAAGGGTTCTAGTAAACTATTAACTGTGCAGCCTTTGGTGGCACTGTTTCTAGTTAAAAACAGAGCGTTATAACATTACCGGGCCACTAGATTTTTTTAATCTAATAGATCGTATTTTGACATACGGCTGTAATTTTTTTTTTTAATATTTAATATATTGTTGTTGTTTGTTTTGGACATAATTATTTTTTTGGTTTTCATTTGATAAATTTCAAACTATAAAGGAGACTTTGACCTTTTTTTTTGAATCCCAAAAGTACATAATTTTTGATATACGCCTTTATTTGGGGGGGGGGGGATTTCCATTCTAAATCTACTGTTTCTTTTTTACAGACATCTTTTATTTTTTTGTTTTGGATTCGATACATTTCAAAGTAATAAGGGACAGTTTTAAAATTTTTTTGGAATATCTCAAATATACACAATTTGCTTTAAATACGACTTTCTTTTGTTGTTGTTGTTATTTAAAATTAGAATTGACACTTTCTTTTTGAATTATGTTAAAAATGAGGGGGTTTGCTGTTGATTGATTTAGCAACAAAAAATTCAAACCTGTCCGACAAACTCCGCCTCAAATGTCCGTATTTGCTTATAAACGAAAAGAATTGTTTGGTATTTTATCTTACATTTATAAATACAGGGTTTTTTTTTTTGGTCGGCGTGTTTTGATTTTTTTGTTTTTTTTAATAATAACAAATAAAACGGGGTTTTGATTTTTTTTTTAATAATAATAAATAAAACGGGACTTTTTTTTTCTCTTAGATTTATAAATACGGGGTTTTTTTTGTGTCGGCGGGTTTAGATTTTTTTTGCTTTTTTTAATAACAAATAAAACGTCCAAAACAAAAACCAAAAAATCAATCGCAGTATTGTTTTTTTAACACAAAAAATATGTATGTTAACCGGTTTTGTTACATTCTATAGGATTTATTTATTTATCTTTTTTAAGAGTCGTACAAGTTTGTTAAAGATTTTTTGTTTTCATAACAAATAAAACGTCAGGTATTTTTATTCTTTTTTAACAACAAAAATTAAGCTCGGGTTTCATTTTTTTTTCTTGAATTTTTTTTTAAAATTCAGGATCAGCTTTAGAAAATAACTATTTATAGGTAATGTAAATTTGTAATTTAATAAATATTTTATAAAGTGACATAGACAAATTATAATATTAGAGGGAGCTGAGGTAATTTAATCTTTTGTCTGATGAATTTTCTTATTGGTCAGATTGAGTACAAATTTGAATGATTTAATTCATTAAATATGGATCTAGCCAGTTTCCTTTCTGAAATATATCAATGTACAATAATCAGAATTGTTTTAATTTAGCTTCTAAAAATTGAATTATTTTACATTGAAATTGATTACATGTAACAAAAAATTTAAAATAATTTTAATAACTGAAGAAAAACAAATGAAAAATAGCCTGCAGTAAAACAAAGAAATTATATTTCAACCAATCATTACATGAAAATATCAATGATTTCTTGTGTCTTAGAAATTACGATAGCTGATTATTCACTTCTGTTATCTTTCCTTCATCTAAACTTAAATATTTAAAATAAAAATCTAAATCTAGCCACATTATTAGTCAATATAGTGTAAAAAGTAATTATAAAATCCATAAATATTTATGAAAAATAATTGCATTTTGCTAGCTATCACTGAATGTCATTGATACGCAAATAGTGGTCAACATTATTCATTTGTCATGAATAGTAATCTAGCACTATTCACTTTTCCTTGATTATTCTTGTAAAATTAAAAAATTTTTCAAATCAAGGTTTATATTTAGGTAAATTAATATAAAAACTTAATTATGAATGTAAAAAATTATGAGAAATGTATTTATTTATGTTCAAAATCTATTACGAAAGCATAAAACATTTTGGTCTGATTTCAAACTTTGACAGAAATACCTGGAGAACAATAGCCAAAGTTGACAGTCAGTGCTTTGTGAAGCTTTATAAGGGAGAAAAGGTGGGACTATATACTATAGACACAATCAAAAATTGACTTTTTGTGAAAAATACTACCAATAGCAAATTTTTTTGGAATTAAAATTTAAATATCGATAAAGCTATGAATTTATGATAAAATAAGCATAAAATAGCAAAAGTGTGACTAAAAATGGCCAATAGATGGCGGAAATTTTTTTGATTTCCAGTTTAAAGTCCTGAAAAAAATGCAGTCACTCTCAGATACACATTCACCAATAAAGTTGCCCCCACCAGCTAAAAGTTTGGCCACCCCTGATTTATAGCTTTAATTGACCCTTATGTGATTGATCAATTAAATCTCAGACAATAAAAAATTACATACAAATTAATTTTTGTCTGTTTTTTTAATTAAAAATAATTTAATTATAAATCTTACTAAATAATATATTTGAACTTTATTTAAATACTATTTTAAATATATTTTTAATAATAGAACACTTTTATTATACTTTTAATAAACTACTTTTTATTAAACTTAACTTTGGAAATATAAAACTATTGTTTAGGTAATTATAATAATAATTTTGATACACTTTAACAATAAATTGACACAGAAATAAGTTGCCACATAAAACTGATAAAATTAATAAATTAATTTTAGCAATAAGTAAAATTAGCTAATTTATTAATGTGTGTGCACACAGATTCACACACATTGCCTACCAGAATAATAATTACATCATTGTTTAATATAATTTAAAATAATTAAATAAGAATTCTTTAAAATAAACTGTTAATACTTATATATTTATTTTTATTACTAAGATTATTGTTTAACATAATGTTGCACAACTTTAATAATTATTTAATATTAAACTATAAATATTACTTAATACATTAACTTTATTAGTAAATTTAAATAAGAATACTTTAAAATAACTTAAATTAGCTTTACAGTCAAATAATCTTTATATTTCAACTTTCGTTGGATATAAAAATACTATATTATAAAAACTGTTATATAAAATTTTCTATAAAATTGATTGTTTTATACATTTATAAAACAATGTAGAAAATAGAAAGGTCACAATATAAATGGAGGGAATTGAACTTTTAAAAAAAAATTATCTGTAGAAATTCAGTTTTACACTTCTAGATTTATATATATTGCCGCCCAGTAAATCACAACTAAAAGCAAAAAAAAAAAAAAAAACAACTCTTGATACATGGCTAGTTACTTTTGTAAAGAAACTACCTAAGCATGAATCAACTCAAACCATGAATATGTAACCATCACTTGAGATTGGCTGAAATTAAATCTGTAAATGCTACATCTGCATAATTTAAAACTCATCTGTGCCTACAAAGTGTGCCTCCATCATTGTTTGTGACTATTTAAGAAAATAAGCAGAAACAAACAAATTACCAGCTAAATAATTGGACCAATGAAAGAATAATAGATATTGCAGGATATGTCCAAACTGATCAATCATGGAATAATATAAATGAACAATATAAGGCTAGCATTTCCTTATAAGATTTTAGAAAAGGCCTTAATAAGTTCATATTTATTGTTTTATATCATTAGGAATAAAGTTATTTTATTTACTTTTTGAATGTGTGTTAATTTTATTATTTCACTTTGAAATTTTTAAAAAATATATATATAATAAAATAAATTTTTAGTAACTTTATAAAATTCAAGTTGCCAATGCATTTTATACCTCATATTTCATTGCAAATGTTCACCCTAGTATTTATAATGATGTAAAAGTAGAGATAATGCTTAACTATTCAGAAAATGAGTGGGGTAGAAATTATTCCATTCAAAGCTTTAATAAAGACTGTGAACACATGCTTTTTATCATTAGTGCTATGTCTGGAAGCTTAATTTTTGCTCTCCAGACGATATGAGATCTACATTTATCCCCTAGTAAAACCCACAACTAATAGTTAAAATTTAGTATTGAATATATATATATTTAAATTATTAATTAACAGATATACAATTTAACTATCTATATATAGACCCATAGGCATACAGAAATAATAATGAAGATCTATATGACCTGTTAAGTCCCTGACTTGCTTTGACACATTTGGAGTCAAGTCTCTCTGCACTAAAGCTTAATGTGCATATGGTGACATTCAGCACTGAGATTAAATGCCCATCTGCACACCAGAACCTTCTAACAGCCAGTGTTCATTTTTTCTTCTCTCTTGGCTTCTATTCACTTCTGATTAGTTCTTTCAGATCCTGTTGCTAAAATAATTATTACATTTATTTCAGATACATTTTGGATTAAAGAATTTTATTTGTATTAAGTTCTATCAAAAAGTTATTTTTGGATTCCTAGAGTTGTTATCAATGAGTGAACCAGGAACTCACAATCATTTAATTGTTAACAGTATATATTTTTATTGAACGAATTTCATTACTTATCTCCAGAGATTTTAGTTAATTATTCTTTTTATCTACTTAGAAATTAACATTTTCCAATCATGTAATACCATTTTAATTTATTTAAGTTTACTATTCTTAAGAAGCTAAATTTTTAAATTACTGTGTATGTATTTTACATACACATATATACATCATCCTATTACAGTTAATCATTTTATGTGCATGTATTTAAACACACACATATACATAACCCCTCTCCCAGTTTAGATATTTATTTTTTCTCTGAATTTAAAATGAAGTCATGAAGGTAATTTGGAATCTTACTCTTTTTACATATTGAGGAAGATTCATCACCGCTTTGCTTGTTATATTACTCTCTGGTACATAACAATTCATCTTTGCCACAATGGGTAAACTCTGTTTCCAATTTACTATCTTCATTTAGTACTATCTCATTGATATCCATTCTCTTGAATAATTCAGGTTAATCCAAGTTTTCATCTTTATGCAGTTGATTGACATGTTTGCTTAATATTTTTCCATCATTCATATGAACCCTCACCACTTGCTTTGATAGGTACCATATAACTACAGCTTGTGACCAGAATTTACTTAGGTTATTTTTAACCCATCTTCTTTCCTCAGGTGTAAACTTATAAGTGTTCTCGATTGATTCATTATGATCATCTGTTGGCATACAATGTTTAATAATTTAGTCTGCAATTGACCTAGATATGTTTCAGCGAATGATTTACCCATATTTAGCAGATGGAGTTGAAAGCTGATAAAGTAGTGTGATAATGACTGCTTCCTGTATTATTGTTTGCCTCATTTTGTTAATGGATGACTTAAGATTTTACACAGCTTTTTTGACCAATCCATTAGATTGAAGATGATAAGGGAATGTAAATGTTTTATCCCCCATTCTTGCATAGTCTCTTTGAATTTCTCTGATGTGAATCCAGTTCCATTACCTGAAACTAAAGTTTCAGGGAAACCACAGTATGAAAAATTTTGTATAATTTACCAAGTGTTTCATCCAAACTAGTATTTTTAACTAATTTATATTTGAACTAATCTGAATATGCATCCATGACTACTAAGAATAGATATCCCTTGATTGGGACATGGTAATTGATGTGGATATGCTGCCACAGCCTCTCAGCTTTTGGCTAAACTTTAATGGAGGAACTTTAACATGATTGACAGTTACTGCATTTTTATATATTTTTCAACATCAATGTTAATGTTTGGTCACCAGACATAATTATAGGCTAAAGCCTTTGCCCTAACAATACCCAGATGACCTCCATGCAATAACTTGATAATTTTATGTCTTCCCTTAACTAGGATTAGTACACAATTTCCCCTCAAAATGTAGTCTTTTCAGGTGGACAACTGCTTATAAGCATTCCATAGTGATTAGAGAAAAGTTGGGCATTGCTTAGGCCAACCTGTACTAATATGATTTATAAACCATTGGTAGCTCTCGTCTTCCTCTGTCAATGCAGTTACTATTCTGATATTGAGGATTTGACTCTTTAGCAAATTGATGTAGTTAATTTCTATTTCCCTTTTATCAGTGTCTGACTGGTCAGGTATATAAGATAGGTGTCGGCATGCGCTATTTGCTTTTCCTTCTTATATTCTAAAATATAGTCATATCCTATCAGAATGTTGAGCCATCTTATCATGCAGGGGCTAATGTGTTACAGGAACTTGTTTCTTGCCTAAAACACCAAATAAGGATTTGTGATCAGCTTATAATAAATCTATGTCCGTACAAGTATTGATGAAATTTTCTGATGCCAGGTAGCAGCACAAGAGTTTCCTTGTCCAGTTGACTATAATTTTCTTCCACTTTGAACAAAGTACATGAAGCATAGGCAATGGGTCATTCACCTATTATGCAGAATGACATAGCACTGGTCCAACTCTGAATTCAGATGCATCAGTAATAAGAGTAACTTCCAAACCACTATTATATCGCATTACTAATTTATTTGAAATTAACAGTGACTTATGTATCCAAAAATTCTTTCTCTTGATCAGCTTACTATTTCCATTTTTTGCTTCTTTTTTAAAACCGTACAAGAGTCTGGCAACATGAGCTTTCCCTTCCAAAAAAATTTCAAAATAGTTTAAGAGTCCCAGAAAATCTTATAATTGTTTAATGTTATTGGTCTCAAGACTTTTTCTATAGGTTTAGTCTTTTGGGGGGAAGATGTGTCATTTTTAAAAATGATATGGCATAAAAACTTGATTTCACTAGCCTTCCAGATACATTTTGGGTATTCAACTTTGAGTTAAATTCACTGAATTTTTTTGCATACATTATGTAACAAATCTCTTAAGTTTATTTCCTATAGTAGTGGTAACAAAGATGTCATCAAAAAATGGAATGGTGCCCTTAAATTCATTAAGGAGGGTTTCAATTTTTGACTGAAGTATACTGGGGGCAGAAGCCTATTGTATTGAAATAACCTTATGTGCATGGTGAATGTTAATTTTTCACCAATTTTATCAGTGACTGGTATCTGATGAAAGCAGCATTTAAATCTAACTTTATGAAAATTTTGATTTCTGCAGAAACGCTATTATTTCTATAGCATTGGAAACAGGATATGCATTTTTGCTAATAGCTTTGTTTACTTATACTTGATAGTTGCCACACAAATTTGACCATTGGATTTAGTAATAATTACTAGAGGTGTAGCCCAATTGGATTTTTCCATGCGTTCTAATATGCCTCTCTTAACTAATTCATTAATTTCCTTCTAAACTCTTTCCTTCTGGGCAACAAAACTTTACGCAGTTTGCAAATTACGAGTATTGCCTCAGAGATTACCTCTAATGAAACAAAGGGTTGTTTTAATAGTACCAGGTTCCTCATTAAATAACCTGGGAAATTTGTTTCCCATTTCCTTTTCAATCTTTTTAATGGATGTGAGGTTTATTCCCAATTTTTTGAACCAGTCCTAGCTTATCAATGGGTTAATAGAAGCATAAACTAAGTATAGAGATAACTCAATTACTTCTCCCTCTATTCTGCTCACAATGGCTTTAACCACACCTTTAATTTTAATAGCATTTAGATCTGTTTTCTCTTTTTCTGGGGGTTTAATACAATTTGAAGTTACAAAAAACCATTCCTGGATTGAGATTAGAGATACACCACTACCACTATCAACCTTCATAGATATTGGCAGGTCACACAATTTTAATTTTACCATTATTTTGTCATCAGTGGACGATGTATTTTTTATATTGGCTAATTGAGTTCCCTGTGTATTGAATGTACCCTTATGGCTATTTCTTTACTTTAGCAGGTTCATTCTTTTTATTTTTACACATTTGCTTTATTTTTACAAATTTTGCAATATTCATTCCACAAAAAGAAAAAAATAGATTTTTACTGTTAGATTTATTATGTTAGTAGATTCTTTTTTAAGTGGTTTAGGTGTTTTGCAAATGTCACTTTTGAGTATTACCGTTTTCCCTTAAACTCAGCAAAATTTCTCAAGAACTAGCTCATTAGCTATGTTTTATAGCTTCATTATAATTTAAATCACTATCAACCAATAAATGTTATCTTAAATTTTTACTACTATATCCCTCAAAAATTGCTCTCAGAGAGCTGCTCGGTGAGGAAAGATCCATAGACCTAATTTTTTGTCAGGTTACAAAGAGCAACATCATAATTTTTTGTTCTTTCATCCCCACCCTGTTAATGGACACAGAAATGAAGTCTGGCAAAATTACTAGAGGGATGGGGATTAAAATTTAATTATTGATCTTTAATTAAGTATAAAAAATCTTCAGGCATCTGAGATTCTGAGAGCCTGTTTTCAAAACATAATAATGTTGCTATTTTAATCTTCTTCAACTCTGTTAATGAAGAGATCATTTTCCACACGATGTACAGGGACTAAATAATTACCTCACTGATGTCAAACTTTCTGACTAACGATTGCACTTAAGCTAATCATTCTATACACATAAATCTGAAAACGCTGATTCAAGGTTCGAATCAGGACCATACTAATTGCTATGTCTTGGAGCATAACTCTTGCTCTTTAGACCATATGAGATCTAAATTTATCCCCTGGAAAAATTACAACTAATATGGTTAAAATTTAGTATTTAATATATGTATATAAAATGTTTATATTATTAATTAACAAATATATAATTTAACTATCTATATATAAGTTTGTAGGAATACAGAAATAATAATGAAGATCTCTAAGATCTGTTAAGTCCCTCAATATGCTTTGGCACATTCAAAGGCAAGTCTCTCCACACTGGAATCTTAAGGTGCAAACAGTGATGTCCAGCACTGAGATTAAATGTGTCCATCTGCACACCAGAAATGTTTCTTTTTTTTTACTTGGCTTCTACCAATTAATTGTCCAATTATTCTTCTGACTGGTTTTTCTTTCAGATCCTATGATAAGGTAATTATTTCATTTATTCAAGATTCATCACAGTCTGGATAATTTTCTATTAAAAAAGTTATTTTTGGATCCCAGACTTGTTATCAATGAATAGATTAGGAACTTGTAATTATTTAAGTGTTAATGGTATATATTTTTACTGAAAGAATTTCATTACTTATCTCCTAATTGCTCTTTTCATTTACTTAGAAATTAATCTTTTCTGATCATGTAATACCATTTTAATTTATTTAAGTTCACTATTCTTAAGAAGCTAAATTTTTAAATTATTGTGTATGTATTTTACATACACATATATGTCATCTTATTACAATTAACCATTTTATGTATATGAACTTAAACTTACCCACACATACATAACAATGAGTTATATAAAGATAAATTACTTCTGGATGGGAAGGTTTATTTCAAATCCCTAGAATTGACTTTGTGGTGATTGGGAAATATAACCATATTGGTTCAATCATTATCCACTATTGTTGACTTTCTGTATGAAGGTTAGACTAGTTAAAGTTATATTGAAAGTTGTTCTCTACAGTTTACTGACACAACTAAATATTAGATCTAGAAATCTAACTATCATATTTCTGTTAAGATTGTGTAAGGGATTTGTAGCCATATATTCATCATATAATAATCTCTTTATATTTTCCATAGACTACTTATTTTATAGCAAAATAAAAAACACAACCGTCTTAGTTTACAATTTAATATCTACTTTTTTTCAGAACTTTGAAATTTTTAGATAAAACATGAATTACACATATTCATTCAGCTTCAATCTTTCTTTTATTTAATACTATTCAAACTAATCTATGATAGATCTGTGTAGATATACAAACACATTGAATGGAAATTATTAAATTGTACCATCTTGCCTTATCTCATTTTTCCATGTTCTCTAGCTATATGTCCAGTTATTGCAATTACATCAGTTCATCTTTTTTTGTCTCCTCAAGCACAATCACATACATTCTTTTTATTATTGTGTTTTTTTTGTTCATTTTGTCAAGTCTTTCGAAAAATGTTAGCTGTGAATAAAGTTCTGTTATCCCACACTAGGGAAATTGGATAAAAGATAACTGTAAATATATAGAAAAGATATTCAATTACCACTTTTAAAATTTAAATTTGAAGTAATATATCTTCTTCTATCTGATAATTTTATTTATTAGAATTAAACTACAAAGAACTTGTATTGGTTTTGAGAAGATAATATAGTAAATTAAATCCTTGACTAATCAGAAGTATACACATTTTTTGGTTTTTTATATAATTTCTCAGATCACTGTTAAATAAAAAATTATCATGCACTAACTAGTGCTTTTCTTTTCACATTACCAGGATATTCAAATGAAGTTATAGTGAAATTATTTTTTAAGGGCAGGAATAATAATTTTAATCTTGGTCACCACTGCTGATAATTTGTTGTACAAATCCAATGAGAAACATTTGCTAATTTGATATTTTAATCATTCATTTAACTCTGATTTAATTTATCACTATAGAAAATATCTTGCACCATTTATTTTTATAAGTAGTTTATCTCTTTATTTTTGACAATTTTTTTTACTTGCTATTTGTGCTTCAATTTCTTAATCCTTGTAATAACCATTAGATAATGCAAAATGGCAGATCTTACTATCCAAAATATCATTTCTAAAAATTCAAAAAGGCAATTCACAAATAAAACTGCAATAAATTATGAAAGAAAAACCTATAACATTATTTGGTATACCATAAACATATTTATCACTAGTAATTCTTTTTTTTTTGTTACATTTGCAAAAAATGATACAAAGCAAGAATCTAAATTAAAAGTCTTCAAATTATAAGACAATTTGAAAGTCAGAAAAAATGATACATATCAATGACATCTGAGAAAATATTTGCTGAATTGAGACGATAGTAATTCAATAACCAAGAACAATCCAACAATTTCTATCATGTTAGATCACATTCAAACCACTACATTACAGCATTCTGCAAATATATGTTAAGAGCATGAATGTTGATAAATTGTATACAAATAAACTTGGTCATATAAACCAGAAGTCAGAGAATATTGCTGTGTAGTAAAAATAAAATTGTTGAGTTAGGTTTGAATTATGTTATATTAGTTATTATAGTAATATAAAAGCATACTCATGCTAGCCTTGAAAAATAAGTATAATTTTGTTTATCAAAATAAAAATGTTACAATAAAAAGAACCCCTTACTTTTTCCAAAAAGCTCAAACCTAATAAAATTTACCTGCATAAGAGACTTTTAAGTGGTCAGTTGTATGACTTCTACTTGATCTAGTAATATGATTTTTGACTGTCATTACAGTTGTGATTGATCTTTAAGCTCAATCTCTGGGTCTATTCATTTTCTGATTTTAATTCTACAAAAGCTTAGCTCTCAAGCACTTCTCAAAAAATAGAAGTGTATGCATAGGAAAAAATATTATTCTCCATGGAACATGAAGATCAAAGAAATTGGGAGTACTGCAGTACAGATAAGGTCCCAAAATATAATGACTGGATCTCCCTAACAGCATATATTTTTCAAAAAAAAAGCTTCTGCTAGACAAGAAGATTCAATAACTAATCAAAGGAGTAAAAGAAAGAAGAAAATCCTTGTGGAAATACCAAGTTAAAAAGCAGATGTTCTATAATAGCAGCCTTCCAGCATACTACCAGGCTCATTCATATTTCTTAGTTATCAGCATTTCATTACTCAAGTGTAAACATTCTGATATATGTACATGACAGAAAACTTTTATTCTAATATTCAACAAGAAATAAACAAAACTAGTAAACTTCTACATTAATCTGATTTTCATTAAAGGAAAGAAAATGCTGTATGTTTACGATTTGTATTTATTATAAACAAACCAGTTCAGTTTGTAATTATTTGCCTATTGTATTTTTATATTTAATTCATTATTCTGGCTTTTATCGAGTTAATTTGCATTCTTTTGATGATATATTTTACTTATAGCCTATGTTCTTTTAAGATAATTTATACAAATTATACAACACTGCTGAAGGAGTTGAACTATGTTAAAGTATTTCTGCGATATTACTGGCAGATAACAACAACATGTATATTTACATATACTGTACATGATAAAAAACTAAACTTCACACTCACGAATATTTGTGAAGATATATAAAAATGAAGCAGCTTTTAAAAAACCTATTGCAAATATCCATTGAACAGGTAATAATTTGAAAGCTGGCTGATTTAGCTGTACTCCAAATATCTGAAAGAAAAATCTCAAGCCGATTTTGAACCAGCAGGTCCAATTTTCACCTGGATTAGTTGTGAATTTCATGATGATGCTATTAATAGATGGATGAACTAACTACTATGTCATAATGCTATTCCTGAAGATGAGTAAAGTATAGACATTGTTTCTTAAACAGTAAAAAAAAATATGAAAGAAGGGCTAAGTCATCGTTATTAAAAGATGCATGCATTGAAAAATAAATAAATAAGGGCAAGTTATGCACTTCAACCTCACCTTTTTCAAAGTTTCTATCATTTACTCTTTAGGTTCCAGACAATCAAAATAATCTATTGTCTTTTCTTTTCTGCCCATGTACGAATTTTGCTTCACGGGTTTGAGCATGTCAATCTAGATCTCAATCTAAGTCTACATAATATTCTACACTATATTCTAAATCGTAAAAAATAAAACTTTTGATAGGTTTACTAATAGAGCAAAATATACGCATTAAAATTTAATACTTATATATATGTCCTACACAGATAATAACTACATATTGTAATAATTTTTCTATTCAATCATAAAAGATTTTAATTCTAATTTCACATTCGATTAAATGATCGAAATAGCGCTGCTTAATTTTTGAAATGCAGTTTAAAGGTCAAATCTTACGGAGATTAAATCCTTCCACTAATGATAATCTATTTACGTATTCTTGCTTATAGGTAGTATTATGGTAATTTATGGGAGCCCATTTCCTTTTGTGGACATTCCTCACATTACCATTCAAGATTTGATTTTAAAAGATTTTGAAAATTTTGCTACTAGAGAAGCGTTCGTAAGTATATTTAACTTTTAATAAGAAAATTATGGGATGTGATATTTTGTTTCGGTATTTGTTCGTATAAATTTATTACTTGTTGATTTTAAAACTGCTTTCACATACAATGCTATTTATTTTTATAAACGTAGTTCATAATTCATGAAAGTATAAAGTACTTATTTATAAATGTTGATATGAAAATTTTTTTTTACTTTTTCAAAGTAGTTCAGTACTTCCGGTAGTAACGATATTGTTTTTTTTTTAATTTTGACGTTTTTGAATTATATTTAGCAGTTAATTTTTGCCTTTATTGCTAAAGTATTCTGCATTTTTTTTTAAAAAACAAAAAACAAATTTATATTTGGTAGAACTTAATTAAGATTTTAAGTGAGTTATTTTTACATAATAGCGATAATTTACTAGACTTCTAATATTGTGTATATATATATGTGTGACTGCAGAAAGGAGTTTATTGTTAAACTTCTGATTTTTCTTTGGGGCTTTATTAAAGAAACTGGATAGGGCAAATTTCAAATGTCCACCCCATACGTTTATATCGCTGCAGCTGTTATATTTTATATAATATAGAACAAGGATGGTTTGCTTATCAATATGCAATAACCGGTCAGTGTGAGGAGTTCATATTTGATCTTGCCTTTAGAAGTGAACTAGTCCAGATTCCTTCTTTATCTGATCGTATTGAACACTCATTGACGCTAACCAATGTGTAAACGTGGCTAACCAATGTACAAACATGGCCAAAGGGTAAAACAAGTATGGCCAATGTGTAAACATGTGAATAAACCTATCACTGGTTAGTATGGGCCAATAGGCAATAATGCTCTCTGAATCCAATTGCTGCAAATAAGATAGAGGATCTGGCAATAAATAATCAGCTTTTTGGAGGCAATCAGGAAGAAACAAGAAAGAGAGAGATGGAATGTCTATCTAATCTAAACAACAGTATGCTCTTTTAAGAGAGAGAAACATCTGTCTAACCTGAATGATTGAATGTGCTTTCAACTGAAACCACTTTCAGTTGCAAAAATGTTTCTAATATAGTCATTACCGATATGCCTATGCAGTGAGGCAAGTCCATGATAGGACTAGAAGCTGCTAAGACTTCAGATGACTCGATTCAAACTGTCCAGTACAGCCAGAAGAATCTTTACTAGAGTTGACTCAAGGCAAGCTGTCTAGTACAGCTGAAAGAGTCTTGACTAGAACTTATGAGGCAAGCTAATATATACAGCTGGAAGAGAATTCAGTCATTCACATGACCAGCTCATTATATTGACTAAGTTATATGTAAAATTGCATTTATTGAGTGTATAACATGTATGTATATTTGTTCTAATAAATTATATTAATTTTGTAAGTATTCACATTTTTGATATTTTATTGTTGTTTTGGATCTGAAACCTGCAATTCAGCCAAACACAACACATTTGGCACAGTCAGACAAAAGGAAAATTTGTTTCTATGACTGGAAAAATGATATAAAATACATCAAATATAATAGATTTGGCGCAGTCAGACAAAAAAAAAACATTTTTTTCCACATGACTGGAAAAATACAATAAGAACGGGAGTACGTAGTTAGACATTCATCATATTAAAATCACTACTCTGCCTGAATAAAAATCAGATTCAGCAGTGGAAAAAATACGAGTGCAAAGAAAATAGACTCATACTTACAAAATGGTGATAAAATTCTATCACTTAGATCTGCCCGAATAAAAAAACAGATTCAGCAGATTCATAAGAAAAATTAACCACAAACATAATAGCATTGGGACAGTTGCAAACAGTAGCTGTCAACATTTAAAATTATGAGTGGTAACTTGCAAAAATGAAAATCAGCACTTTGTTTCTCTTATGAAGAAACGAGGAAAAATTTAAAAATGGCTAATTCTATTGGCTCAATGGAAGCTTTTGACCCAGCCCAACCTGAGTGCTGGACAAGTTATAAAGAGTGATTAACATTTTACTGTACCAGTCAAAACCGTGTGTTCACTCAACAAGACCCAGAATCCAAGCAAAATTACAACAATCCAGCATGTGCAAGATATATAAATTTGTAACAATACTAAACTGTCAACCTATTTACCTGTGCTCTAGGATCTCTGACTACATGAACAACGCTTCTGATACCAACAAGTTTCGTTTTCACTCTGTCCCAGCTAGAGTTCAGGGTTCACATGTGACTTAAAACAACAGATTTACATTTCATAAATTAATACCTATCTATATTTATTACAATTAAAGAACGGTGTGTAGTATACCTGACATTGATTGATGATTTAAATAAGTTGAAGATTTGATTGATTTGAACTGCAATAATAATGTGGCAACATAACAAAAAGAATGAATTTAAACCTATAAAATTTTATAAACGAATAAAAGGGATTTATGTTAGAGATTCGGAATAATGACAAACCGAGATTTCAGAAGTACTAATATAATATAAGTGTCATCATACAAAATATGTCAATGCTAGTCTACATAATTTGGTTATATGCATTGGACTCACAATTATGTAATTTAAAATTCATTAAATAAATCGGATAACATTATAATTAATCAATATTACTGCATTTCAATTTAGCAAGTTATTGCGATCCATTTAAGACACAGATTAGATTTTGATACAGCCAAACATATAATACATTTGTTTATTAAATATAAACAATTGGTGAAGCAGTCTGCCAAGTATAAATCAGCAATAATCCACCATTTTAGCCATCAGTAAACTTATAAATTGAAGAAAATGAATATATTTTCTTCCTCTATACAATATAGACAACTGAATATGAATGAGTTGCATTAGACCATTATTACATTTAAATAGGTTGTAAGTTATGTGGGAAAACAAATGTTTATCTTATGTAAATACAATTCTATAGTATATGTGATTAATTAATTAACTGGATTGGCTAATGAAAGATATGCCATCACAGAATATCTTTTTTAACACTTTGATTGAAATAATTAGATAAGATTTAATATGTAAACTTTAAATTAATCATAGCTCAATGTGTATGTAAACAAAAGGAATAAATCACCTCCCCCCCGGCTATTGATTAAAAGAACTAAATGTTGAATAATATAAATACATAACTTTATTGAAGTCAGTAACTAGGTATTAATTTAATGATAGTATAATAGTTATTGATCATAATAATTAAATATTAATAATTATTTAAACTGTGATTATTAAAATTTTTTCTTAATATTTAAAAGGCTTATTAATGTTTATGTTTGGCTTCATAAATTGAGTTGCTATAATTTAGGAGTAGTAAGCAATTGCAATATCACAAATGATAGAATGTTATTGCTTAATCACAGCACCCTGTTATCTAGTTACTTTTACCTGCACATGATGAGAGAACTTATATATATAAAGACACCATCCTTTCTCCATGCACTAATTTTTAAAATTATGTCTCATTATTTAAATAACTTTAAAACATAATGGTTTTTTAAAAAAAAAATCTAAACCACATGTCATTTTATCATCAATTTTATATAGTGGACTAGAATGCAATGAGCATTTATTTTAAATTGGAATGTTGTATTTTAAAATGACAACCAACTAACTTCTTTATCCACACTGACTGGAATTTTTTCATTTTAGTTTTTGTCATTTTACTTTCTCCTACGATTAAATTTTTAAGGGCTAAACAGCAGCCAAGAGTGTGTAAATATTAATTTATTATTAATTCAGGTGGATTTTCCCCAAAGAAAAATGCTATGTGATATTTGCCCTAAAACTTTTTTTTTTAAATTGTTGAACAATATTCTTTACATAAATATTTAAAAGTGAAAGAAAAAAGATTTATTTTATACATTAAGATGATGATTCTACAAAGGAACTAAAGATAGGTTGGAAAAACAAATAGTTCAGATATTAAATATGCAATGCTATTTTATATTAAATAAAATGAAGTTAAGCATTTTGAAGTACGAAATATTATTTAAAAAAATAATTAGATTAACATTTATAAATAGTAATCAAAACATTCACTAGAAGTATTTAATACATCTCAGTTAAGAGTTTAAAAGGAATTCTAAAAATTGGAATAAGAAACTTTAAACAAAGTTAATTTAACAGTATATAAAAGCAGATGAATGAAAATATAAATGTCAAAAATAAAACATTGATGTTTTATTTAATATTTATAAGTTTTTTAAAATATAAATAAAAAATTAAAGATTATTACACTATCATTTTTTTTTTATATTAGAAAATGGATGATTATATCATTTTCTGCTTGGCAAAAAAATTTCATCCAAAGATGCACTTTAATATTTCAAGAACATTTTATTAATTAAAATTTGGTCTTATTTAATATTTCTAACTTTCAAATTTACTTGAATTTATTTTAAAACCAATTTATTATTTAGTACTTTGATGCTCTTCTTTATTTATATTGTTATATGTTAGATTTAATGGGCCAATCACCATGTCACTGATTTCCAATCTGGGTATATGTGCTTTAGGGATATGAATCAGGATATGCTAAAGAAATTGAATAATGATGGGAAAAGACATGTAGCAAACATTAAGATCACAGAATTGTGGGAAGGTTAGTTGACAAAGACTATGAGGATAATCGAAAGTGCTCCTAAGTGGATAAAATTTTTAAAGTTATACTTTACATATATCTAATTACTGTATTTATAAATATTCAATTATAAGATTACGTATATTGATTTGAAGAAATAGACATTAAATTATAATATTATTACATATATATATATCAATTAATTAATGTAATATATTTTTTTATATACAGTAATATATTTGAATTCATATTTTTTGAGTTGAGTATAAATATATAAACACTATCTGTTCATTTTATTTTCCTATCATTTTTATTCCATTATTGAACTATATATTCACAGTTATAACATATATATTTGAAATAATAATACCTATATTAATTACAAATATTTTGCTAGCATAAAGAATACAATTTATGAAAATAAGTTATCAAGGGATTTGCAAATGAAAAAATATTGAAAAATACTGCCCTCTGTTATTAAATATAGCATCCCTAGATTTGCTGGTCTGAATTTCATCATATGAAATTATTTTAATGAGGAATACTTATACTGCATTTTAACTGAGCTAATTCATGTTCTTGAGATTTATCTAGATCCTCTCAAAAATGGAATTATTTTAAGTCATTCTAATCTGCAGCTCAGGTTCTCTTCTTATTAATTCTGTCTACTAAGCCATTCATTATTTTTTTTGAACTCATAGTAAAGTCTTATAATGCTATGTTGGACATTCTAAATATCAGTTAAGTTATACCAGCTTAATTGTCCATTGCTATATTTATTTTAAAATATGTTATATTCAAATCCTAGAAATAGTGCTCACCTATGAATCTTCACAGTTCTACAATCTTACAATTATGAATGCATTTAATCTTCTCTTTTTTATTTGTTCACTTACATTATACACACCTTGATTGCAAGCTATATTGTGAATTTCCAAGTTACAAATTTCAAACTGATCTCTCTCATTGTACACACACACACACACATATATATATATCTTACATCATAGATAATGTTCAATTACATATATATATATAATTGAACATTATCTATGATGTAAGATAGAGCTTCAGAATACCTAAATCTCTTCACCAACAATGGTACTTTGAATTTTCTATACATATATCACAATTGCAAACTGTTTGATTACAAGATTTGAGTGCATTCACAATCAACCAACATATTTTATATTTTTATATATAATCTATTAGTGTGACCAATTGGTCTGGGGATAAGAATATTCTAGATGGGGATTTTAAATATTTTTCTCTTACCACATTTATTAAATAAAAGCTTGTCTGAGCTATTGGTATGCTCCCTATTATATATATATATAATAATTAAAACAAGTTATAAATTTTGTAACTTGCTTTTAAGCTTGCATTTTATGATCACTAGATGGAGCTTACCAATAGCTCTAATCAAACTTCTATTTTATAAGTGCCGAAAGAGAAAAAAATTCAAAATTTCTATCGGGGGTCCCTATTTCCAGATCAACTGGTTTCGAGCTTGTGGCTCACTTCGGTGGAGCGCGGGGATGCCAGAAACTAGATCTAAAATACCAACTCAAAAGTCAGCACTTATAAAACATTTCTATCAATTTGAAAGTGCTCCACTGAGGTGAGCCACAAGCTCAAAAGCAATTGAGATAAGGACCTCCGATAGAGATTTTGAATTTTTTCTCTTTTGGCACTTATAAAATAAAAGCTTGATTAGAGCTATTGGTAAGCTCCATCTAGTGATCATATATATATATATTATGATAGATAGCAGGCACACCAATATCCAATACCAGAGGATACCACTAGACCTATAGCCTAGAAAATGAGAATTTATTGATGAGGATACCAAATATAAATGCATACATAGCTGTACCATCACTGATAGACATTTAAAATGCCTCTAGATCATGGAGAGTGAAGATTATTTGCAAATATCAATTGGCAGAGAAGACAACAGCAAACAACATGCTAAATAATCTAAGAATAAACAAAACAAAGTTTATTTACCATATAATAGAGATCAAATACAAACAAATTCAAATACAAATGCATTTGAATGGTAATTACCCTTTTTTCATATTATCATAGTGTATTTTCTATCTGACAGCTTTAAATATTATAGTTTAAATTCACTATAAATGTTTTTACATGCATGCCATTACAAAATTAAACCTATATACTGTGCATTTGTTGCTGCAAAGCAAAATATAATTTATGGGGATAAATTTCTCTGAACCTAAACCAAATCAAAATCATATTTAAGTATCTCAAGCAGGAATAATATATAATACAGGGAAGAAAATAAACATATACAAAATGAAGGGCAGGGTATATGTCTAGGGGATCATTATATAAATTCATATATATATATATATCAAAATGCATATATATATCAATGTTTAATTTTACACGAGTGAAATAGTAAACAGGCAAATTGCCTATAAATCTAAGCATAATAAAATCAACTTTTAAATGATTTATATAGCTACTTGCACAATGCATTAGAAATTTTATATATATTAATTTACATTAATGATTTTCAATATTTTCAGAGACACTAAATTTTAATTATACTATTAAATTTAAACTTAGGAAAAAATGATAAAATTTTCTTATATTTTTCTTTGTTTTGTTAAAGACTTACTTTTTTAAAAATAAAAAAAAACTTTTCTTTTGAAGAAAGATTGATCTAGATTATTTTAAACTAAATAATGATTACTTTAATATTAGCAATCATAGAAGTAATTTTTTAAAAATAACTTTTTGTAAGGGTAGAAAAAGAATTTAAGAAACAAATTGGTTTCTTTTATCTCAACTATTTAAAAGAAAATATAAACTATTATAGCATCTACAAAAATAAAATAAAGAAATATTTAAAGCCCCATGCTATATATATATTGAGATAAGTTGTTATAAAATATGAATATTAAAAGTAAGTTAATAGAATAAATAAATATATGAAATAATCTAATGTAATTTATAAATATCAGTGTTGCCAGTAATGTAAGTTTAGGAGTTTATAAAATAGT
Organism: Epiperipatus broadwayi; assembly: GCA_028023455.1. Lineage (NCBI taxonomy): Eukaryota > Metazoa > Onychophora > Udeonychophora > Euonychophora > Peripatidae > Epiperipatus > Epiperipatus broadwayi. The sequence continues at coordinate 9,903,476 of JAQFVV010012396.1, forward strand.
TCATAAAATAAATAAATTATCTTTTAAGTCCAAAGGAAAATATGGATGAGTAGATATTATTTTCTCTCAAGTGGAAATATATATATATATGTTGGTGAAATAGAGCTCTTTAGTGATTTATGAGTGAAGTCTTTCCATTTACTAGTTTCCAATCTTAGTCACAATTGAGTTATGCTGCAAGTAGAGAATTGTCATGAAATTTTTCCTTTACTGTTGAGAAGTACATGTTTAACTGCTTATGTGAAGATAGTTGGCACAGTATTGAATCAAACTTAGTAAGCAAAGTTGGATATCCTAATGGTTATGGCTCAGCTGCTGGTAGAGATTCAGTATACATCATTTAAAGTAGGCAAAATCAAAGACCAAAATAAGAATACAAGTCAATGAATTATTTTCTGAGCTGGTCTTTATATATGATCCACCTTTGCAAAACCCCCTTTTTTAAATTAATAATCCCATGTGCTTAACAAAATTTGTTATTTAAACAAGACAGTAATTACCTTAATTATCACTGCTTACAAAATTTCCTAATTAAGCAAGCCAGTAATTATGTCAATTCTTCATGTTTACATAATTATTTAATTAAATCAACCTACCTGTTTATTCGATTCTTTAATTAAGAAGCCACATATTTATAGATGACCCTTAGCCATCTTAATTTCTAAAAATATTTAATTGACATTTTTCAGAATCAGGAACAAAGCTTAAAAAGAAATTGATTTTCCAAGAATTTTTAATCAATGAAAATATAAAATAAATGAGTTAAAGTTTTATAGATTAGTATTAAAAACTTTGTTCTTGTAACAAATTTTAAAACAGATTTATTTGAAATACAATTAATTAAAAAAATCAGTTTATCTTTTTAAAACTAAAATAAAATAGACTTAAATTTGATTTTAAATGTAAACCTTTATCAATATGTATGTATATATATATATAATAATAATATTGTAACGGAATAGCGTTACATAGGGCTTGAACCTAGGAAAGTTAAATATATATTAACGACGAAATAAATGACAGGTACAAAACTTTTTAACAAAGCGATCTTGTTTTAAGAATAAACGAGAAACAGCCGTGTCTAAAGCAGATCGCAGCTATACATGAGTACCCGTCAGATTTATTGAAATAAAATTAAAAGAGTTTTTATTTTGTGAGGAATTAATTTATTATAATCATTATTTGTCAAGTTTGCTTTTTTTGTTATTTCATTTTAAAAGAAAAAGAGAATGTTCGAGAACAAATTAGAAAATTTATTAAATCATTTTGAACAAAAAGAAAAAAAAAAAATAATAAGTAAATTAATTAATCTGCAATAGGTAAAAAAATTCCAAGCGATCTAAGATATTTTGAATGGGGGGCAATTAGTAGAGTCAAATTTAGAGAAGTTGAAACAATAAGCAGGATGTATGTTGGTAAAGTCTAGATAACAATCCAAATTTAGAAACAGAGGTGATAAAAAGTGTACACTGCTATTGTACTACTTAGACTTCTGACTCCGGCTAAAACAATATGTAAGAAAAATGGAAAAACTAAATTAAATTCCCACGTGGTGCAAATGTCACAGAAACTATTAAATAAAGAGGATCCTTGATTAGCAAATAAGAACTAATGACTTATGAGTGCATGATAGAGATTGGAGGAAAAATTCAAGGTGTCACGGCGGGAAAGAAGAGAGAAGAAAAAGGCAAGACGGAACCGAAAAAGGACACAAAATTGAAAGTTGTTGAAGGCGAAATCAAGTTGAATTGTAGCGGAAAGTATTATTAATTTTTTTTGCGGAGCTTCCGGCTTGGCCGCCGAACCTTCGCACCTGGCACTGCTGATCGTCCTAGAATGCTCTCAACCTCGGAGAAAATGAACTCAAGGACCACACACGCCCTGGAAGCCTCACCCAGAGCCGACATGCGGAATTAATAAAACATCGCTCAGGATCCCATTACAGTCTTCTCATCCCCAGGTAGTTATCTTTTAACATTTGCTTACACATTCATGCACCAGATAAAATACTTTAAAGTGGAGAACGATTTACAAACATTAAGTATAAAATGATTAAATTGCTAATGACCAACCGAAAAACTAAAGAACTCAACCAGTATAATATGTACAATTAATACTCAGCCGAGATCTATGTAAGTTAAGACTCGCTTCCGTAATTGTGTTATCTAGACTTACTAAATAATATATCTGCATAATAATTTTATTTACCCAGTTTACAAATAAATCATTCACTTAATTAATGTTTCTTTTATTGATCGCTTGGAATTTCAAATTTATTTATCCAATGTTGAATGAGTGCGGGAGTGATCTATTTTATATAATTTGAATGGGTGCATTTAATATGTTAGTTAAACGTTAAGTATATTTATAGCATTTATAATTGTCGTACCATTCTTAGTTTAAGTTTTGGGAGATTTATTTTGGGGGATATAGGGCGGGCCCAACCATGATAAAGGTATGTCAATAGTGTGTTAAGAGTAATGAGCGATATAGTTCGGAAATAGTGGCTGTGTTCATTTCTTGCTGTCCGCTGGAGCGATGCTTGGGCATGTTCTGTGGTATAGTTGAGTGAGCGTGTGCACGTGCGTGGCGAGCTTGTAAAGGTTCTCCTGGCGCCTATTACTCGGATTCAATCTGAATCTAGGTATGAAACAAATAAAACGTACGTGTATATGTGTTTGAAACTATTTGCACAAAACATTATGTAACCCCGAACGACAGAACACAGCGGGTTCGTAAAAAAAGGGAATCGTCAACAGAAAAGCCAAAAGGAGAATAGTGTCTGCAGTAGCAGTAGGACTAGCGGGTTACAATATTAAAAAAAAACTTAATGAAACTCGAATTTGATTCATAATTGCCAATGGCTACATTTATCAAATAAATTATAGAGATAGGACACTATTTTAATATATAATGAAGAAATTTAAGCTTTATAATCAAACAGGTCATAATTACAATATAAAAATCAGCTTATAACTTTTAGTTTGTAGGTTCAGTTGTTCCATATTTCTAACTCACCTGACAAATGGAAGTTGCTTCATGAAAGATTCAGTCAGAAAATGTTTATGCTGAAAGATAGATCATAATATTATAGCAATCAGTCAAAGAATGTGCTGTAAATTTGAAATTTGATTAGTTATAAATATTTCTTAGATGTATTAGTCAGTTTATATATATATCCTATAATATAGTAAAATTCATGTTTAATATTATGAAGCCATCAATTTCATGAAGATATTGTTTAATGTTAAGAGAAGTTGGGTTTTGAAGTGAATTTGTTTGGTTATGGAAGAATTTTAGTAAAGTTTAGTTTTTTTGGCTAGTATTGTAATGTTATATGAGTTTATAGATATATAAAGCAGAATATGTATACTGTTATGTATGATAACTTGCAGTAAATTGGCTGTTGCTTAAATTTATTTATACATTTTGCATTGGTAGTTTATATAAACTTAACTAGTTTTTATTTTATCATATATAATAATTCCTCTAAGTCTCATGCAGCTGTGCAAAAAGTTTTCTTAACATGGATCAGTTTACATTTAAAAATTCAAATTAATAAAATGTGTAACATGATTTATGATATTTTATGAAGTAATGATATCAAAACCAAAATCTTTGATAAAGACAGCACAAGAAATTTGGGAGATTTGTAAAAAAAAAAAAAAAAATACATGAAATAAATTGAAAATAAAATATTTATTACTAAAGTTTTGAATAGATTAGATTAGGAAAAAAATATCAGAGATTAAAATATATGTGTGTGCGTGTAACTCATGCATGTAAGAGCAGACAGATCAAATTTTGAAAGAGATACATAGTAAGTTCTTCCTTAGCAGTAGAATGATCATTAAATATAGTCTGTTCATGTTCAGTCTTATATATCCTGAATAGTTTAACAAAGTATTATAATGATGCAATCTGAGCTAAAAATTTCAGAATCGATTTTCAGTTCAGTAAAATAGGTAAAAAATGATTGGAATTGATAAATTCTCAATCTGACACTATAGAGAACTCAAATGTCATATGGTTTTTAAAATAAGTAATTGTCTCACCATTATTGATAGTCTCTAGTATTAATCATAGTGCTGTTCACTTTTTTTTATTCTTTTGAATGGAAGATATGACAAATCTATGCTATATGGGGATCTTAATAATGCTTAAACTACTATTGCCTATTCTCTTCTTTGCTGTAATGTTAGCTCTTTCATCTTCTTAAATAGCCACAATTTTTTTAGTTTTACTATGACAATTTGAATGCCATAGACCAGTGGTGCCCAACCTTTAACTTGACGCGAGCCAGTTGAGAATTTAAAAAAATTTGGGGAGCCACAATTATATATTACATTTTTCATATTACATTTATAAACATGGTACTTGGGTACTAAACCTGCAATGTAGGGAGATAGGTGGGGGGGGGATGGCCTATTCACATTGGTATCAATCCGCCGTTTCTAATGTGGCCAAAATAACGTGTACACGGATCTTTCTCGATGAAAACATCAATATATACAGTAAAATATATATGTGTACACGAATCTATCTCGATAAAAACAACTATTTACAGCACTAAACATCAATATATATATATACAGCAAAATATATACGTGTATATGGATAAAAACAACTGTTTACAGCACTAAACATCGATATATACAGCAAAATATATACATGTACATGGATTTATCTCGATAAAAACTATTTCCAGCACTAAACACAATATATATACAGCACCAAACCAAACGTCTACAAGGATCTTTCTCGATAAAAACAACAATATATACAAGAGCACTAAACACAATATATATATAGCACCAAACCAAACGTGTACAGCAAAAAAAAAAAAAAATGGTGTAATATGTTAAAAAGAAAAAAAAATGTAAATACATTTTATTTATTAAAAATTTGGTAACATACATATAAATTACAATTACAGGAAAAATATATTTTATTTAATGTGAAACCTGACACTGCATATCATTATTGTTTGTATTGTAAAAATGTTTATTTTTTAGTGTGTGCATGAGCCATCAAGGAACATAAAATATTTTATCAATTTTTTTGAAGAGTGCAATTCGAGCCACATTAAACAGTTACGCGAGCCACATGTGACTCGCGAGCTACGGGTTGGGCATCCCTGCCATAGACCCAAGTTTTTTAATGCTATTTTTTTTAAAAAGTTGAGAGTCAGTCATTTAGTATTAAAAACAACAAAATAAAAATATTACTGAGTTGCAAAAGTTTGATTTAGCATTTTAACATTTCATTTTTACTTTTAGCATAAACTTTATTGATGAAGTATGTGGTTACATGGTTTATATTAGTTTAGGTATATAATACCGATTACATATCTGTAAACATACTTTAGTTGATATTTAGGTGATTATGAGACTTCAACACACATCACTCTTCTGTATAATTAAATGAACATATTAAGGTCCTATGTGTATGGGGGCAAACTGACTTAAGGTCACCATGGGTATGACAATAATATTGGCATCAACAAGGACTTTGTGCATTCCATCCTCAGATTTTCAATGAAATGGATTACTGAAGAATTGAAGAGTGGAGGAAATTAAAGCTTGTCCATTAAAGTTTAAAGATTTGCTATTTTAATATAAACTGAGCTCTGATTGTATGTATGTATGTGTGGGAGATGATCTGAACCAACTGATGAATGTTGGTTCAGCACAAAATATGTTTATTGGAGATCATTTATTTTTTTCACATGTATGTGGTCATGTATATTAATTGTATAAATAGATTGGATAGTGGAAGCTTGCAAGTTTGAGTTCAAGTTTCTTATAATTACATTAAATTTAGTATAGACAATATACCTATATTGAAATATTATATATATAAACTTTAAATTGAACATAGCTCAATGTTTATATAAACAAAGAGAGTAAATGATCTTTCTCCAAGCTATGAATTAAAAACACTCTATATGTTAAACAAAATATCAAGAATAGAATGAATTATTCTTGGAGCTTTGATGTTTAATTAATTTTATTCTGAATTACCAATGGTGTTGACAAAGGTATACTTATAAACATCAGTGTCCCAATGATAGGTGGATTTATTCTATTGTCGACCATTTATTCAATATTTAAAATACATTTAATTCATAGCCTGGGAGAGAGTGATTTACTCCCTTTGTTTATATATAAATATATAATCAGATTCAAAATAATTATATACAAGTGATGAAGAATTAATTAAGGTATGAAATGTGCTATTAGATTTAAACTAGTTTTATAGGTTAGTAAACATTTTTAAAATTGAATGTTTCACATGTAAACCAGAATCATAATTAAATTTGTAAAATTTGAGAAGCAAAATAAGCTTACTTACAAATATTATTTTGGAAACAATGTAAACCAAACAATAGCCATTAAACCGGATAATGTATTACGACATATAGTGATGCCATTATGACTATAAAATTCTTGCTTCAAGCTACAAGTTGAATCATTATAAATGTTAGTGTGTTTCCATTTGATAGACTTAAAGTTGAGAATCTCCCAACTAAGTACACACATTCATAAACCAAACGTTTGCCCTATCAATTTAATAACAGTCTACTATAAATTAGCTATAGCTTAATATTTATTTATATAATTACTATTATGTATGCAAATTTATAAAGTTAATTGTAAGTTTCATTTTATCACATTTAATATTTTAGTTTAATTGTATACTTGTACAGTTTTTAATTTTGTTTTTGCATCTCTTTATTTTAACTAGCTTTAAAATAATTTTGAAACTAACCTTATAATGAGTTAATGAATATTTATTTGTTCATGGCGCAATTGCATAAACCTATTTTTCATACTCTTTTTGCAGATTGATTATACTCTTAAACAATCATATACTTTTCTTGAAGTCAAACAGTATTCCTATTCATTTGGAAGTGCTTTAGTAAAGCGGGGATTTAAAAAGGGGGATGTTGTTGTGCTCTACACAGCGAATGGAATTCATTATCCAGTTGTGATTTGCGGGACTCTTGTAGTTGGTGGAATTATTTCCACAGCTAACCCTCTCTATAGTTATGGTAAGCTCTTTTTAAAAAAACAAACAAAGATAATTATATTAATAAGGCACTGTGATTCTCGTAACATTATTTAAAGACTCAGTGAAATCATACTAAAAGTAGTGAGAATAAATATGCGGATAAAAAAAAAGCGCATACTTGAAATCACTACAACTATTTGGTTTTAATGCTTGATGAATAAATATATTTTGAAAATATTTATGCGCAATCATATAAAGAGAAGTTTATAATTTGCATATGTACGATTAATATATATATTAGAGAGATTGTAAAGTCTGTATATGTATGCAGTATATATTCATTTCCTTCTAATTTTGAATTTTGTTAGATTAATCGGTTTTAATTCATGTTATATAGAGATTTAATTTTACAGTACTCTTGTTTTTGAATTTATTTTATTTAAAATGTTAATTCAATTATTTTTTTTTTTAAATTATTATTATCACAGTTAAGTGCTCCCTTAAAAACAATTAGGCAGTGAACTTTAGGTGAGTTCAACCCCTCAATCTCTGATTAACTTTAGAACATAGAGATAATCATTTTATTATCCAGAGATATAAAATAAGATTGTCAGTTACAATTCCCATACTCCTCCGAGAAAGAGCTAAGATAATTTATACATGATGTCATGATATACATAATGAATGATAAGATTTGGTACTTTAATTCTGCTATTTGTTAAAGCACATACATTCAACTAGTGACTTCATTAATACTCGGTGTACACTCTGTTTTCAAAATAAATATATTTATTTAATTGAAATATAAAGCTTAATAAATATTTATAAAACAATACAGTTCAGTGAAATTACCACTATAAAGTCAACATCATTTTCGATTCTTAGCATCCACTGCAGGATGAAGATCTTTCCAAATTTAATCAAGTTTCTACAATCCACAACCTCTCTTTTCCACCTCATAACAGCAAACTTCTTTATTTCATTCATCCATATTTATTTTTTAGGTTTTCATACTCTCTTGGGATCCAATTTAAACATGTAAGAAATATATTCAGCCCAGCTATATTTTAATTTTAACAATGATGTTAGCAATACATATTTGTTCTCCCATTCATGCATTTCATTTTAAAACCTTATTTTTTTTTTTATTTATTTAAAAAACTATATTTACATTTGATTCAGTACATATATCGTAACAATCATTACTTTAAAAAATAAATTAAGTTCAAATGTATCCAGTAAATTACATTATCTCCACCTTTCATTTAATCAGTGTTCTGTAAGAGCATTCAGCTCCACATTTCACACCTTGTAGGAACATAACCACCCCATACCAATAAAAACCTTTTTCTTGGCCAAAATTTCAAACCTTTATAAAACATGTCATCCCATTCTTTTTCCATTTTTTTTTCCCAATATATCTTCTTGTTATCAAAGATCAGAGCACACCTAGATATCCATATTGCTCTCATTACATGCACAATGACTATGGCATTATGAGGCTTGAATAAAACAATGTTTTCTTTAAATAAGAGTCTTAGATTCACAATAGGCTTATGAAAGACCATAGATCTCAAATCATTAAAGGCTGTACATTCCTCCATCAGGCGAAGAAAGGCCTCGTCGGATCTGTTACAGCATTTGCATAGATCATCCAGGCCCATTTTCAGCCTTCGGTTTAAAAAAGTGGTGGTTGGCAAAATTCCATTTATCAATCTGAAAATAAATTTCATAACAGACTGTGATGTACAAATAGATTGGAAATTTTTTAGAATTTTTTTTAATGAGGCATTGAGCCAGGAGTTTTCATTAGAAAGCTCTCTATTTTTTAGCTCTTTATATTTTAAATTATCTAAGGTCTCTAAGTTTAGATCATCCTGGATATCCCTGTATGCAATCATCATATCATCAAAATAAGATACTCCGTCCGGCCCCAGGTTAGAATCTATATTAATATTCTGTGTTAGCGGCCTGAGCGCATTATCGTCAATGATCCTTAAATAAGCTCTTGCCTTAATGAAGCTCACTAATGACTTAGGGTCAATTAAATTGAGACCCCCTTTTCCAATCGGTAGCTGCATTATTTTAGTAGGTATCAGGCTATACTTCTTACCCCAAATATATCTTTTTGCCAATTGAATGATCTTAAGACTAGTGGCATTAAAGATTTTCATCCATGGTCCATAGTAAGAGAACACACCAACAGCAATAGCGTTAAAAATTTTTGCTCTAGTTGTTTCATACAATTTAAAAGGGGAAAAGGCATTTATTTTAGTTTCGATGATTTTTACAACCAGTTTGTTCAAATGGGCACTCATTTTAGTTTTAGAGAGATAGAGAGGCAACCCTAGAAAGGAGGAAGGCGTGCCCAAGAAGTCACATGGGATTCTCTTGGCAGTGGCCAATTGCCATGCAGCCGACTTGGAAGATTGAATACATGAGCCTGTAGAGATCTGAAATTTATTTAAGATGTTAAAGATTCTATGCACACTGGCCACATTCTCGAATATAATAATATCATCGACAAAGGCCGTGACATGAACAAAGGCACCAAGCTGAGGTAAGAAAATCCCATTGGTTGAGGCTTCTATTTCCCTAATCATCGGATCCAGATAAACGGCAAAGAGGAGGGCTGCCAGAGGAGACCCCTGTGGGATCCCCCTTGATGGAACAAAGAAATTAGAACGCCTTGCAAAGTTTTTAAGCGCTATTCTCCCGTTGGTCACATAATTGTTGATTGCTGTAATTAGATTCTCCTCACCCTCCACAAGTGGTGCCAATGAACTAGACAGAAATGACCAATCAACCACATCAAATGCAGATTTAAAGTCTATCTGCATTGCAAAGAATTGAGTTAACTTATTACACCTGGCATATCTGATTGCATCCTGGATCTTATTGTTATTCATAACTGATATCATCAATAAGTAGTTTATTAAATGATTTGAAATCTCTGTACTGTTAAATGCACATAGGCAAACTTTAACACTAAATTATTTTTATATAGGCAAACTTTAACACTAAATTATTTCTATTAAAAGCAGTTCATTCACATTTAATTATATGATTAATTTAGACCAGCGGTTCTCAACCTGTGGGTCATGATCCCTTTGAGGGTCGAACAACCCTTTCACAGGGGTCGCCTAATCATTGGAAAACACATTTTTTCGATTCATAACAGTAGCAAAATTACAGGTTGGGGGTCACCACAACATAAGGATCTGTATTAAAGGGTCACATCATTAGGAAGGTTGAGAGCCATTGATTTAGCTGATTATATTTCCATCCATATTAATAACTTGATTAAGATATTTATAGCTTTAAAATATTTTATTTCATGATTATCAATCTGGCTTTTTTTCTGAGAAAATTTTTTTTACTTTCATCTGATAACTTTTGCAACATTTCCTGAAGCTCTGAAGCATTATTTGACAAATCAACATAAATAATGTGCAAAATTTAAATGAGTTAGATATTCCCTATTTATTTTTATTCTCTTACCCCATTTTAATTCACAAAATATTTCTTGTAGTACTGCTGTAAAATGTTTTTGGAGATATGGAATTACCCTGTCATACACTCTTTTCAGTTTAAATTTTCTTAGTAATACTATGTAATCTAATCACTACTGTTGCATTTTGATAAATATTCTTCAGAATATGACAATATTCCATGTCTATATTTTGACGATCCAAAGCTTTAACCACTTTGGAAATGCTTATCAAATCAAAAGTCATATATAAATATGGTTTGTTTGTTTATTACTTAACAAATCTTGATGAATCTTGCATAATTTTCTTTCTTTTTTTATGAAAATTTTATAGACTATCAATTTTTGTTTTATGATACTTGTTTTAAAAACTTTTGTAATTTGCAATATAAAAATGGATTAGAATTTATAATGATGTTATAAAAATGCAAAAAGAAAGAAGTGCTGATTTATGTCATGGCTTGCAGCCATATATTTAATTTCTCCCAAATTTGAGCATGTAAAAAATAACACCATGTTAAAATTTCATAATAAAAAGTTATATTTTTTGCTATACTGCTGTTGATAATATAAAAGTGTATCAAAACTATAATAATTTGTAAGAAAGTATTACGTAAATATACAAGCTATGAGAACATCAACCAAGTTTTAAAATGACTTGGAAATTTTAACAGGTGGATATGGTACAAATAAAATATAATTAATTATCAATTTCCAGAAAAGAGAAATGAAGTTAAAACAATTTTTGTGAAAATATATTTTAAATTAATTAAATTTCATTGGGTTCAGTATTTGATTTCTCACTTGCAAATAGAGCAGAAAAAATACCATGTTCAAATTTCATAGTAAAAAGTAATATTTATTGTGGTGCTGCTGCTTATAACTCATGTATTATTATTTGCAATATACAAATGCATCGAAATCCTAATCATTAATAGGGAAATATTATGTAAATATATAAACAATAAGAGCACCATTGTCATTTACGATTACTTAGATTACTGAATTTTATCAAATTTTAGGATTGCATTTCAAATAGATTTCTCACATGATAAACTAAGTTTTAAAATGGCTGGAAATTTTAACATGCAGGTGTGGTACAAATAAAATTTAATTAATTCATTTATTTCATAAAGAATATTAAAATTAAAATTTTTCAGATTAAAAGCATTGTATTTGACATACAACATTGTTTATAAAAATATATTACAATAGTGATTTTTAACTGCTGCTGGTAACTCATATATTATCATTTTATGCACATATTATATAAATATATCTTAATTATTAACTACGTTATATTTTTTTAAGATTTGCAGTCAACAACTAGGATAAATACTAGAGCTCTAAAATAAAAATCATTTATCCTTGATCTATTACATCTGTTTATTACTAAATGTGAAATTTATTTTGTTACTTAATATATTGTACAAATTTTGATGAATCTTGCATGATTTTCTTTCTTTTTTTTCTTTATGATATGTAATTATTAAAAAAAAAAGGGTAACTTTCTACTAATCCTAGTGAAGTTGCAAAGATCAGCTAATAAAAAAAATATGAAATAGCTTTAAATAATCCACTATTCATTTTGTGAATTTTTATTCTTTGCTTTATCCTCTAGCTAAGACTAATTACATGTGATATATTTAATTACTAACCAATAATTAATTCACTAACTGGATCGATTATAGGAACATTTATGTAGGACAAAAAATTATTACTTGGAACCTTTAGCTATCTGAAAAAATTTCAAAGTTCCTCCCAGATTTGGATTTCAAGTTATGAACCATGATAGATAGATAACTCTAGATATGTGTATGTATATATATATAGAATAATCCATTCTCCACAATCTATATCCATAATTTCATTATCTATAATTTAAAAAAATTAAAAAAAAAACAACAAATTTTAATTTTTAATTTCATGGTGTATTCATTGGAATGTCATATTTATTAATACATATATATATATACATTTATAATCGTTTTTGTTCATTATTAAATATTATTGTCTATGTATATATATATGCACTCAAACAACACATACTTATTATTAGTAAGGGGGATTTAATTAAACTGTTTTTCAATAAACACAATTTTGAGATGGGATTGAGATAAAGTTTGGATGGAATCAGTGAAGTTGTTATTCAAAACCCTTGATCACATATAACCTTTTTTATAAAAGGCTATGACTATAAATTTAGAAACAAAATACATTTTGTGTTTGCAGTGTGGACTAGAAAACATTTTATGGTGAAGACCATCCAAACAAGCATATCTATGCACAAAAAAGTTGAAACATTATGAAGAGTGCATTATTATTTAAATACGCAATGGCTTCATATATATATGATTTAAATTTTATAAGAATGAATTGCTAGAAACTCCAGTAGTCCATCTCTCTCATAATTGAACCAAGAATGAAGAAATAATGTCCAGCCTTTAAGTGAAAAATGACTTAGCATGAAGAAGAAAATTTAATTGCTCCATCTTAGCTCTATCATATATATGCACATACACGTGTCTTACCCAAGTAAGAAGAAAAGATCTATTGTTGTCTGATAATGGGGAAGCTAAAATATAACAAATGCATGAATCAAATCATGGGACTGATTATTGGAAAAATATCACAAACTATTTTAACTCTACAACTGTTTAAGAATCACATGGATTAAATTTTTCATTTGCAATCCAGTTAAGAAACGGCATAGGATTAATAATTGGACTAACACTCATATAACTTTGTTGACAAATGGGAAATAAAAATAATTTTGAAGATTGTTACAGTCAGACAGTTAAATTATCAGTTTTATTTTTTATATAATTATTTTTTGCCAGCAAAAGGGAACAAAACTAAAGTAAGAGTGATTATTTTCTATATTATATAAATATATTTTCTCTTAGTTAATTAACTGTACTAAATCACCTACTTTAAATATTATGTCTTTGCCTAGAGTATGATATATATTTCCTTTTATATATTATCTAATTGCTAATTGAGGAATTGGATACATCTGTTATTAATATCATTATTCACATATGTAATTAAACCTTGATTGGCATCTGGGGTAATAAAATATTTTTTTTTTATGTGTATTTATCTAATTCATAAAACAAGTAATGTAATTTATTATTGCTTAGTAATACTTTGTCAAGGGTTATATCAACCATTATTCGAGAGGATGTAAAAGGGTAACTTACATGTTACTATTACTGATAGTAAAACTGTTGTTATTATGTATATTTTTTGCTTTAGTCACTTTTCATTTATGCATTTCATCAAATTAACTGACTAGTGTTTCAGGAACCCCAAGGCTCTGATTAGCAGCTCTATTCTTTAGTATAGTTTGCTGATGTAAAAGTGGTATATTTGTTTTCACAGCTAGAGAGAACTTAGTTAACTTCCACTTCAGTTTGTATAAAGAATTATATATTGGTATATATAACACAGAATCCTTATTAGTGTGATTATATTCTAGATTTACAAAATGTTTAATAAATAAAAACATTTTATAAATATGCTAAAAGTAATAGGAATTTTGTCTTATATATATATGTGTACATCTATACTATGAATCAGAGCATTTAAGCATTGTCTGTTAGATTATTGTGAGAATAATAAAAAAAAAACATATTCTAATTGTAAATTATGCCAACACAAGGCTCAGAGGGTAGCTTTTAAATGAATTCCACCAGTTTTGCCAAATTTTCAAACATCACAATAACAGATCAGTGAGGTTTGAATCTTATTTATATCAAGCACATTTTACTTGCTTGATTGAATTAAATGTGATGCTATATATTAGAATCAATTATACATTTAAAGTATTCTAGAATTTGGCTAATATATAATGTGCTAATAGAATGTGCTTAAATAATCTTTTTCAAAATATGTTTATATGCATTAATATTACTATTATTTTTACAGATGAATTGGCTCACCAGTTAAAAGATACCAAACCCAAATTTTTGGTATGTATTCCTGAAAACTTAAAGAAAGCCCAAGAAGCAGCAGATAAAGTTGGAGTTGTAACAGTAAGCATTAAGCTTATTACATCTAATTGATTTTAATAATTGCTTTGACTATCTGTATACATAGAAATAGTTTTACATAGAAGAACTTGTGTAAATGATGCAAAACACATTATAATATAATAATTATATTATTATATAATAACTGGATATAATTTAATTTCCAATCTAGTCTCTCAAATAGATGAGAAGGAAAAATCATCAGTGTGATAGTAAGTTGTGGAGTAGAAATGACTAATTATTTTAACTTATAATGCTGTGAAAAAATATTTATTACAGACATTTGAATTTAACTTGTGCTCATTCATATTGTTGATTCAAACTCCATGATTAATACTGTCTAAGTTTACTATAGATGTTATTCTTATCATCATACATTTCTTCTATTGATCTTGTTCTTGTTTTACAACTAATTAAAATTTTGACCTTGGCCAATTTTCAGATTACTATCAGTTGTCATTGATATCACTTTTTAAAAACTACTTGATTGAGTACTAATAGCCATTCACTCAACAATGACTATAATGGAGAACATTTCTAAAGATCAATTTACTAAGAGTTAATTACTTAAAGAGTCAACTTAAAATAAATACATTTCTCATAAGATTATAATTCTATTTATTTGAGATATTAAAAAAAAAAAAGACTTCTATATACTGTATTCGATAATTTTTTAGTACATAAAATTTCTTTTACGTAACTAATATTTTATTAGTTAAAAATATATAATTCTCCAATTTGAAGATAGAAGTCTTTTTAATATGGTAAATACAAAATATTTAGGAGTTAGTTTGTTGTCATAGTGAAAATATTTTCTCCAGGAGAAATTATGTATGATGTAATAATTTATTTTTTTACATGACATTTTAAAAACCGATTATTAAAAAATAGCATAGTATATAAAAGATAAAATGTTTGTCATGACTTGTAGCAACTGTGAAGCAATATTTGGTAGTGCTAATATTTTGTCTTCTATTAATGATTATGAACACGTTCGTACTCTATTTGCATAAAAAATATTATTTCATTTTAAAATTCTATTTAGCATTATTATTGCATACTTTACTTTTTACTGTAATTGTAGTAACATCAACATATTTTTCATCATGGAATTGCATATATATATATATATTGAGTCTAATCCAAATCAGGTAAACTTGAAAGTTTTTTTAAAGTTCTCTTTGGATATTGTAAATTTTTATTTAAGACATCTGGTTCATAGCTAATCTAGCTACCAACCCAGTATTAAGTAAGTGAGTATTTGACTATTCTAGCTAAAAGGTAAAAATCCAAGGATAGAAAAATGCTCAACACCAACAGGATTTGAAAAGCTTGATAATAATGATTGCTTCACTGTTTTCCTATGAAGAGTTTTGAAGAGATCTTTGCCCTGTCTCTTATGTACTATCTATTTAGTGCCTATGTATAACAATATATATATTCTTAATTTAACAAGATTTTGAAATCAGAATAAAATTTTTTTAGATCTACTGGACACATTGTATTTTTATATTCCACTGATTTTTTTTTTACAAAGACTTTAATAAATTATTAAAGTTCTGTACTTATTTCTGCTAATGCACATTAATACATAATGTATATATATTATGATGGTAAATGTCCTTTTAACAATATGATAGTTGATAAAAAAATGTAATAAAACAAAATATTCATGAATTAATTTTTAGTTTAGAGAACTTGTGAATATCTGATGGGTCACTATATGCTTGGTGGAGTGACTATATAATTTTTATTTTTAATTAACTAATTTATAATAGTCATGGATAATGACTGGACTGGGTTGTTTTCTGACTGTTGTCCTCTCCATATTAATTATATTATTAAAAATAAAGTAAAATAATCTACTTGGGATTCAGATGATAAATAAACAAGCAACAAAATTAATAACAATAATTGATTTTAATTAATGAACATAATGAAAATAATATAACAAATCATATTTACACATTTGCATCTAAATCTTTGTAGGGATAGCATGCATGACAGAAAAAAACAAATCCATAAAAAAGTTTATACTAAGTTTGTTCAGTTATCTATTTATGTTCCAGTGAACTCACTTTTCTTTAACATTTTAATTGAGATATACAGTCATAAAAATCCTCATATTTTAAGCATCTGTAAACAATTTTAATATTTTTAATTTCTCATGGTTTGTTTTCCTAAAGTTTTCCTTTGATTGAGAGTATTCAAAGTATGCAAAATTTATAAATTCAGTCATAGAAGAGTATTTTTTAAAAACTAATTAAAAGGCAAGTTTCCTGGAAGCATTTTCAAGCAATTATTAAATTGGCAAAGCACAGTTAATACCTAACACATTCTTTTATTTACAGTTCCGTAGCAAGCTAAATAAATGGAAATTTTCAGGATGGGAAACTCTGAAGCTGTTATTCCTGAACTGCATTATATCTACTTAAATAAGCATTCAAATTTTCTTGACTTTCATCCTGTAAATAGCACAATGAAGAAGTAGTTTCCTCTCTTTTCTTTGAAAAGCAGATGATGTTAAGAGTTTCTTTTTTTATTTTTCAAATTGTTTCCATAATAGCTTTTATTTTTAGAAGTTATTTTTACTTTACAATAAATAATTGTAATACATTTTTAATTTTTACAATTATTATTATTTAAAATTTCTTAATAATTTATTTTACACACATGACTTTAAAATACTTACAAAAGGCTTTAACCTTTGGCACTGCACTCTTCTGAATATACTTTAATGCTAGAGGGGCCTTGCCAAATCTAGACGCAAGATTATGACTTCATAAAGATAAGAATGGCCATATTATCTTTAACCTAACTTTCTAATTATATATAATAGTGGACTTAATCAGTGGAGAAATCAACAACTTCACACTTTCAAATCAAGATGATTCAGATTTGCCTATTTAATTAGAAAGTTAGATTAAAGATAAGATGGCCATTGACAAGGTCCCTCTAGCATTAAAATATATTCTAAAGAGCACAGTGTCAAAGGTTAAAGCCTTTCATGAGTATTTACATATACTCATTTGTGCTTAATAATATATATATATATTACACATGACTTTCATATATTTTAGAAGGCATAAAAATGCATATACATTTATCAAAAAGCCATGCATATAAACTGTTGTGGAGGTTACAATATATTGTACTGTTAATCAAGCATTACATATGTATAATAAAATTTTGAATATTAAAAATTCTGAAGTCAGTATTAAAAATGTTTAAAAGAAGTTATTTTTGTTTTGTTTTAAAAAAAAGTAGTCGGAGAAAAGAATGAAGAAAGAAAGCTATGTCATTATTCATAGAAGTTTGATATGTCTAGAAAAAAAAAGGAAAGCAATTAAAAGGGGGAGGGAAAGATATAAATAAGTAAAGAGTAAAACTGAAAACAAATAAAATGTATGTGTCAAAGTTAATTTAATTTATGTACAGAAATTGGAATGGGTGTGTATAAATGAAAGAGTTGATTTTAAAATACATTAAATGGAAAGAAAAAAAAAATTGTACCGGTCGGATTTGTATGTTCACGTCAAAAGTACCTTGAATCCAATCGTGCGCAAGATACATAAGTCAGGAACACTTATGAATTCTGCCCTATTTGCCTATTTCCCAGATAGATAACCTTATGAGCAACAATCCCGATGATATCGATTTAATTTTACTTCTCATCCGCCGGCATTGCTCATCGGAGACACAAAAAGACTCTAGGCTAAATTTTAATGATAGACTAACTTAAAAGCATACTATAATCTGGGAGCAACAAAGGCTCATGACCTGGCATATTAATTATATATTTAGCGGAGATCATCTAGTCATAGGGAACATAACTAATAAATGGATATTAAATTAAATAAAAGAAAGCAATGATTCGAGAGTTATGTATATATTTTAAGGTTTATTACATTAATAACAAATAAATATGTCGGGTTATTTATCCGACACTAGCCTCATACGTATTATATATATAATTCAGATTTTACAATAACTTGATGATATTTGCGGCTATGCCAATAATATATGTATATGACTTAAGGAATTAACACTATTGGAAATGTATTACTAAAATACTATTCCACCCCCAGAGAAATGAAAAGAGCATTTACCCGATTTAAAAGAAAATAGTTTAACAAGCAAATATTCCATTTGTTTTTATTCAATATCATCATTAATTTGATCTGTAAAATGTTTAACGTGTGGGACGGATAATGAATATTTATATGAATGAGAATAAGTTTATCGCACTAACACGCATAGTAAATAATGGAAATATATGTCTGTTTAGAGAAATCATCACATTACGACTTATGGCTATTCCTGGGTGACTAGTAATATACTGAAAGGTGGTGCGTGCATGGCGTCAGGTTGGGGTGGTCCAATTATGGATCCTGGAGTGTGCTTTATGAATTTTATTAACAAAATTTACCGATTTCCTCTGCAAACATAGGCAGGATCGGTGTTGAGACGAAGGGCGGTCGGCAATGTCTTTATTGGGCTGGTTTTCCCAGAGCGATTCCCATATAAAGCATGCATAAAGCATGCACATACGACCAAATATGTCCCCAGGGTGGTTTTATAGCCTGGTTCATGGACATTGAGAAACGACGATGGGCTCGACTTAGCGAATACCTCCATGTTAAAGTGAAGCATGAATATATATATATAACGAAGTGGCCTATATGCACGCAATGCTTAATAATATAATATAACTATAACTTTAAAGATTATCTTAACTTATTTACTGCCCATAAATTGTAAAATACCTGGCATAATGGTATGGTTTCTTCGTTAAACAAACATAGATAATAATTTTAATTAAATATACAATTTCAAGATCTGAAGATTCCCTCTCCCCTATGTTACTTAATGTTATTCATAACTTTCCACACATTTAACAAATCTAAATCTCAGTTAATAAATGCCCTTATGAAAATATATAAATTAATATAAAAATAAATGGGTGGTGGTAATAGCTATAATGGGTTTACATATATAACATAAATTGATAATAAGAATTAGCGCATTATTTAGAAAGGAAAATATGTATAAAACAGGTGTTGATCTGTTTTTCTATAGCAAACATATAAAATAATTAATTTGTTTATCCAAAATCGCTAGCACCTGGACAAGTCGAGTAAGACTTGTTTTGATTAAGTTATGAGTTAATTACCCGATAAATGATGGGTGGGGAAAATGAAAATAAACTATGTGCTGGCGATTTTAGAAATATTATTGGCATTTTTCTTTTTTAAAACATAAATACATAAATATAAACGAAAATTATCTGCCGTATGGAAATAAAAGAAAAGAAAACATTTTATAAGAGGCTTAATAGTGATAAGTTATATAGAGTTATAAAGAATTACATACTATGAAAACATTTAATATAATATGATCGGAACACAGAATAAATATTACAAAGAAGGCAGGATTTGAGAATTACGAGCGGCAAAGTTCTTTTTACCTTGCTATCTGGAAGAGCAATTTTGGTACGAGTCAGTCCATCGGCATTGGTTCACTGGATCTAGGATTGCAGTAATATATAGTAGTTAGCATTTTACGTTTAGCGGAAAAGTATTTAAGTTCATCAGTACGGGATGCAGAGCTTCACTTATGGGAAAAGCATATCAGAACGGAGGGGAAGGTGAAATTTCCCCTACTCGCAGCACATTGGATTAAAATGAAAATTGGCATGGATTGTATATAGCAACATCATAATTTTGTGGTCTCCTCCTCTTTTTGGATTCAAATCCAGCAGTATTTATACTTCTATTTTGTTGACGTAACATAGCAACTACTGCTGGACCTGAGGCGGTTTAAGCACTTAATGTACATCTGGAATCATTTGACCGGATACTTTCTTATCTAGTAAGACTTTTTAAACAATGCAATTCTGTTATCAGCTTTTCGAACGATTGTTTTAAAATAAATCTTATGATTTTAAAACAAGCTGGTGTGGACAAAATTTCCACTAATAGGTTTATTTTATTATTACAAAGTCATAATCTTTTACTTTTATCTAAGGGGCTCTTCCGGGTAATTGTTTTCGAGAGACTTTTTAAAAGAATTGCATCATTTCTGACTGCTAAATTACATATGAAAAAATAATGTTTCATATATGATTTTGAGTATACTTTATATATAACATAACTTTAATAATTTATTAGCAATCTCCTACACTAAAATATATATAGATTTATTACTTACGCCCATATACACATGAGAATATTATTAAATAAAAATAGTTTTAGATTAAGATACATAAGTGTTTATGTGATTTGTGTTTAAATACTAAGCAAAATAAATATACGTATTATTAGATATATATATACATGCATAAAGACGGGTTTGAATATAGTTAGATGGTAAGAGATTGGAGGTGGGCTGTGAAGCAGGATCTGAGAATCAGGTCATCTGCTTCAATATGCATGTGTGTATAAAAGGAAGTTGAATTAAAAAATGAAAGTAAAGCTTGTAATATAAAAGGTTAAGTCAAACAAAGATTTCTTGACTGATAAGCAAAGATGGAATTAGAATAATTAATTAGCAATGGTTACCAATGAACAACAATGGGAATAATTAAAAATTCTATATCTTATTTAAAGTTAGATTAATCTAAGAAGGAATGTGAATTAAGAGACCATGGAATTTTAATTAATAAATTTAACTAATTTAAAATTCAATCAGACTGATTAAGAATAATAAGAGGACTACATATAAATAGGCTTGAAAAAAAACTCATTGTTATGATTATCATTGTTATTCATCATATATCCCTACTAGTTTCCAGTCTCTGTGCAAATAAAATTATCTTGTGAACCCCAAGAAAACCATGCATTGCTAATCAAAAATCAAAGTATACTGTTGTACTCCAGTCTCTGACCACCCTAGAACACCTGAAGGTCTTTAATTAGTCACAATGAACATCTAATAACTTGACCTGCTTGAATGTCTCTGCTGGACTGATATGCAGCAAAAAACCACATTTGTCTGTAAAAAATCTAAATGCCAACCAGTTGGTGCATCACACTCTCCACAGGAAAAAGAAAGCAGCCATTTATCCAGAGGAATAAGTTTCGAAAAACCTATAGGTAATATTAATTTCTTCCTTATTCCCATTCGTAGTGTGGCATTAAGTTATTATTATAGCTATTGCAATCTTTGAAGACTCCAGAGTCAACAGAAATGAACTCTATAACCAGCATAAAAGAACTATTTATGTGTAGGTTTAGTGTAATAAACAGATATTTATAAAACTTTCCATTGTATACAAATAAATAGTTCATATGGTACAATGTGTGTGCATCATATATAATATTAATGTTTATGCTTATTTATAATATGTGTGTCTGTTATACTATATGGAATCATTATTTTATTCAGAGAAGGGATGATAAATGAGTTCTTAAGTTAAATAAATTATTCTTGGAAAATAACAGTTGTCAGTCAAGTCTTTTAATCATGCCACTAATTGTCACTTAATAAAGAGTTTATGAAAGCAGTTTATTATATTATATTTTGATTGAGCCAGTTGGAATAAATCAGGTGCTGAATTAGTAGCCTGTGGTCCAAGGCATGTTAAATACTTAGGGTAATTAGCTGGCACCTGAAGTTTACTTCAAAATAAATAAAGTACCTTGAATGACAGGGTTGGATATAGCAGTTGAGAAGATCTGTAGCTTGGAAAGGTGGCGTAGGTTGTACCTTGTATAACTTCAGTCTACCTATAAGTACCTAATGGGTATTTTGCTTCTCTGCCTGAGGGATTGGATGCTGTAATATTTAAAATACAGCTGGAGCAGATCAAGATTATATTTTGATATTTTTTGTGTGTTATTTTTTATTTGTATTTTTAATTTATATAATCACAGTGTGTTTACTAACACTCAGTTCATTTGGCACCCATCTTAGTTAAAACATTCCAAAAGATTGTAGAAGTTTGATTCTTTCCATTCACCATTACCAATGCAATCAGTAAAAAAGTGAGACACTTTAAAGAAATGTGGAGTCTTGCTCTGCAAAAGGGTCTTCAAATATATGATCTAGAAAACAAAACAGAATGTGAAAGGGACAAGAGAATGTATAAGCAAAGAAAAGACAGGAGGGGAAAGATAACCCATTTCAGAAAACTAGTTAAAAGGAAGAAAGAACCATTTGACTGAGTGTAATTGATTTTAATCAGATGCACTGCTAAAAAAAACACAAGGGATTTATAACTGACTATGAATTGAAAACAGAAAATTATTTTTGACATGGATGACAAGGCTGAATACGAAAATACATTTATAGTCGAAAAAGAACCGCTGTGTTGAGGTTAAATAGTAAAAATGGGAGAAAAAAAAAGGTATAAAGAGAATTTTGTATTTAAAGGTAAAATAATAAATAATTAAAAAAAAAAATGAAATGTTTCAGGAAATAATAATGGAGGTACCACAGAATAAAAGTTTTTTTTTTTTGTACACACATATTTAAAAAAAAAAATGCTTGTAAATAAATGTTTTAAAGTAGTGCAATATAAATTCATAAGTAAATAAAATAAAGGAAATGCATATAATAAAATCAAGTTAAATAATTGATCATACGCTGATGCGTTGTGGTGAAACTTTTTATGTAATAATTTGTAGGCTTTTTTATATATATTCTAATTTACAGATTTAGCACTTTCAGAGCCCTTGTTGCTCCATATTCAAATAAAGATAAAATATCTCTAGAGAAGTAATAACAGAAGTGTAATAAATAAAATAGCTTAGAATACATGCATGTAATAAACGCAAGTCAAATAAATGTTGTAAATAAGTAATTTAAAATAATATAAAGATTAATAGATAATATAAATGGAATATAAATCTAAGTTTATGTTAGGAATGTAGAAAGAATTGTAATTAAAAGAAAGGAAGGTAGAAAAATAGAAGTAAGGTTTAGAAAAGGAGTAAAAGGTACAAGACTGTAAGCTGGATAAAATAGTACCCATAATGGCCTAGCAAGGAAATATTCTCAGGGTTAGGGTTCAGAAAATTGTGGGCCCATCCATTTATTCTTTAAATAAGTGCACTGGGAACAACCAGAGTAAGCTTCAGAGTCATTCGTGGAGAGAATCCCCAATATCCTAATATTATAGCATAAGCCGACTGGTCAGTCGAGGGATCCTGCCATTCACAGCATCACCATTTTACTTTCTTGGATGTAGTCTCATAGTCTGAGCATATCCCAACATCTGGTCGAAAATCCAGTATAGAAGCTTTATTTTATTTACATGTAAGTCAGTATAAGCCAAGAAAACCCTGCATCCACCTCATTTCAATATCCATGTGTCACCAGAAAGGAGTGTTGTCCTCTTAGTCATCATTCAGTATTGGATTGTTGTCAAGCAACATTGTCAGCCTAAAGGACATGTAGTTTAAGAAGATTGCCCTAAGCATTGTATCAGCTCCAAGAAACAAATTTAAGAAGGAAAACTTAGGTAAAATAAATAATAGTATAAAACAGAAAATAATTTATGTTTAAAAAATGGTGTTATTAAGAGATAAAATGGTCAAATGGACATATTTTACTTTTGTTGGGAGAGCGGTGTAATGTATCGCTAATCAAGCATTACAAATGTATAATAAAATTTTAAATATTAAAAAGTCCGAAGTCAGTATTAAAAACATTTAAAAGAAGTTATTTTCATTTTGTTTTTTAAAAAAAGGAGCGCATATTGCCGGAGGGAAGAATGAAGAAAAGAAAGCTGCATCATTATTCATAGAAGTTTGATAAATCTAGAAAAAGAAAAAAAAAAGGAAAACAGTTAAAAGGGGGAGGGAAAGATATAACTAAGAGTAAAACTGAAAATCATAGTACATGAAAATTAAAAAAGCTCTCTTTTCATTTATTTAAAACAAATAAAATATATGTGTCAAAGTTAATTTAATTACATACAGAAATCGGAATGTGTATGTGTAAATGAAAGTTGATTTTTAAAATACATTAAAGGAAACAAAATAAGCAAAGATGGAATGGGCATAATTAATTATCAATGCTACCAATAAACAACAATGGGAATAATTAAAAAATCTATATCTTATCTAAAGTTAGATTAATCTAAGAAGGAATATGAATTACTTTAAAATTCAATCAGACTGATTTGGGAGGATAAGAACAATAAGAGGGCCACATATAAATAGGCTTAGAAAAAAACTTGTCATGATTATCATTGTTATTCATTTTATACCCTATTATAGTTTCTATTCTCTGCAAATAAAATCTTGTGAACCCCAAGAAAACCATGTATTGCTTATCAGAAGTCAAAGTATACTATTGTCCTCCAGTCTCTGACCATCCTGAAACACCTGAAGGTCTCTAATTAGCTGCAATGAATATCTAATTACTTGAACTTCTTGAACATTTGTCTGCCAGACCGAAATGCAGAAAGAAAACACATTTGTTTGTAAATCGAAATGCCAACTGGTTGGTGCATCATGCTCTCCACAGGAGAAAGAAAGCAGCCATCTATCTAGAGGAATGTTTTTCGAAAAACCTATAGGTAATATTTATTCTCATTCCTAGTGTAACATTAAGTTATTATTATAGCTATTGCAATCCTTGAGGACTCCAGAGTCAAAAGAAATGAACTCTATAATCAGCATAAAAAACTATGGGTAGGTTTAGAGTAATAAACAGATGTTCATAAAACTTTCTGAAGCATACAAACAAATAGTTTATATGGTAGAATGTGTGTGCGGCATATATAATATTATTAATGTTTATGTTTATTTATAATATGTGTGCCTGTTATATTATAAGGAATCATTATTTTATTCAGAGAAGGAATGATAAATGAGTTCATAAGTTAATTTAAAGTATTATAAATAAATTATTCTTGGAAAATAACAGTTGTCGGTCAAGTTTTTTAATCATGTCACTAATTATCACTTAGCAAAGAGTTTATGGAAGCAGTTTATTATATTATATTTCAATTGAGGTAGTTAGGATAATCAGGTGCTGAGTTAATAGCCTGTGATCAAAGGCATGGTAATTACTTAGTGTAATGAGTTGGTGCCTGAAGTTTACTTCAAAACAAATAAAGTGCTTTGAATGACAGAGGTTGAATTTAGCAGCCAAGAAAGTCTGTAGCTTGGAAAGGTGGCCATAGGTTATACCTTGTATAACTTCAGTCTAGCTATAGATATCTAGTGGGTATTTTGCTTCTCTGCCTGAAAGATCAGGTGCTGTAATATTTGAAACACAGCTGGAGTAGATCAAGATTATATTTTGATATTTTTTGTGTGTGTTATTTTTTATTTGTATTTTTAATTTATCTAATCACAGAGTGCATTTACTCACACCTGGTTCAATATAAATATATTGTACCAGCTGAAATTGGTGTAATTTTAGTTTTTGGTGTAAGATCGAGCATGATTTTTTTTCTAACTACTTTAATAGGTAATGCATTAATCTGAGAGTGTTGAAATAGTTGCTATGACAATGAAGTGGTAAAGGAAGGAATGTATTATTATTGTAATATAAATTAATAAATTAATCTTATTTATTTAAAATATACATGTAAATAATAAAATTTGTAATTTTAATAAAATTATTATTTTTTTATTTTATGTATTTTTATTTACTGCAGTCATAAGTAATATGATATTGTAATGGTCAGATTTGTACATTCACATAACAAAATCCAGAGTCCAGGTAAAATACACCAAAGCCAATCAAAAAGGGATGGTGAGATCCCGAATCTGACCAAACTAACTTATTCACCAGTGCTCCATGATTTAACACCTTATGAACGACATTTCTGAGGTTACTCACAGGTCTCAATTTAATCTGTGAGCCAGTTCCGAACAGGGGAAAACATGAGACTCCAGAACTGACTACCCAAAATGGTTAACTAAAGGGTTGACTGAACTAAAGAACATGCTAATAACTAAAGTTAATACTTAAAACTATAATGCATATCATATATATGTAAGATAATAAATGAATTGAAATTGTGTTGGATTTAGACTATGAGCAAAAATGATATGAAGTGAATTAAATTTAAAATGATTTATTAATAATTCAAATTAATTAATAAAATAAACAATAATTATACAGGTTTAATATGTGGGATCAAATTCATGCAGGCATTATATAGCAGATGAGATTAAATAGAATTATAGCAATTATCATCATATATCTAAATATAAGTATGGGTTTGTGGTTAATAAATTATGCCTATAAGTTTAATATGCCAACATCCTACATTAATATCATGGTTTGGTATTTTATAAGTGTACATTCTAGCCTAGGGTAGAACATCGATTACAGCACTAAAGTGGCTGATGATATATATATAAGATATGAGCATATAATCATGCTGAAGAATGATGCAGATTTAGTCTAATAATCAAGATTTGGTTTCAGACTAATGCTGAATAATCATTAAGTATAGGAGGAAAGAACTGGTTGCCTTAGGTCAATATATATATGCTATGGCACAGACTAAAATATTAATAAATAAAATTAAAGTGCAGATGGGTAATTATTCATGGGATTTTGCATCAAATGCATGGTACCCTAGGACTAAATGGCTTGCTACATTAATATATGAACATTTGTAGTTTCAGGAACTTGGATAGGCTGAATCAATAATCTGGATGCCCTGTACCCCAGTAAAATACTTGGTGCTCTTACCTGAAATAAGTGTATGGGGGTAGAACCTCCACCACCACCCCAAAAGAGTGCAGCAAGATGTTATGTGCAATGCTTACTTAGTAAAAACATATCCACAATGCATAAAACAAATACAAATATGTATACTTAAAATTACGGTGCCTAAAACAGATAGCCTCTGTCTGCATAACTAATAGAACCCAGTTCTTAAATCAAGCAACATAATCATGCCATATTAATGGACTAAAACTAAATTATTAATCTAGCTTAATATTCTCAATCTGCTTCTTGAATTAGTTTTCACAAGGGAGAAGAAAGTGTATTTTACTGGCAATTAACAATACATTTACTTTTATCTAACCCCCAGCTAGTCTATCTCTTTTAATAAAACATATATTTAAAGTCATAGGTTATAAACTATGATTATGCAAATCATAATAAATATTTAATAATATATAAAATTAAATCAACTGATAATAACAAATACATAGCGATCAGTTATTATTCAACATATAGGATTTTGACCCAGCATGTATGCAAGCCAAATAAGTATTTTAAAATATATTAAAATTGAAGATATCAATTATCATACCTTCGTTAAATCTATTCACCTTTAAAGTGCTTGCTGCTTTGAAAGATTTGGCATATTATAACATATATACATTTTAGAGAAGTAAAGTAGAACAAAATACATATATAGGCATAACCACAATGAATAAAAAATTTAAATAAATCTGGTTACAATTACTTAAATTCAGAATAGTTTAATTTCAGGTAGAATTTATACAAACTTGATATTTTACTTTAGATAATAGTTTAAAGAGTTAGGTCTGAATGTTCAGTTTTACAATAAGCTAGCTTTTAAGATGAAGGTTTAAAGATTAAGAAATTTATGTTAGAGCTCTGCAGTTCTTGAATGGTTTTTTTTTTGTTGTGTCTTGGGCACATCAGATGACAAGTGTAGTGGCTCTCTGGATAGGTGGCATGGTTCAGATGTTTTTTTCTTGGGGCTGACTGTTGGTTAGAATGTCTCCGATCCCCATGATGGTGATGATGTGCCATTAGGCATGTAGGATGGGATTGGAGATCACCATCTTCCTGCAGGAAAATGGTAAATCTATGCCCTCCTACTCTGCCATGTCAAAATAACAACTTGTATGGAGGCTGGTGGCAATGCTTATTTAAAATTATAAAGTATATCTCTTGATGTATAAAATATAATTTATTTCTATGGTTTTGAGATCCAACTATATTACTGTCAACAAGATTGTTTACTGCTAGCAAATCCATTAGCACTTATTCGAAATTTTAAATTTTAATTTATGAAAATTAAATTTTGTTTTAATCTTTTACTGGGATGTTTGTGATTAAATTTGACCACTACAGATCCTTAAGGACCTGGTAATAGTTTTGTTCCAGTAAATCTTATTTACCAGAAATGATATTTTAGAAAAATATTATTGCTAAAAATTAAGATTTTAGATTTTATCTTACATTACACTAACACTGGTGCACGTGGCATGATTCTTGTTTACCAGTATTTAAGGTTAAATTTAAGAAACACAAAAACTTCTAGATAATGTTGCCCTATATATGTATCATGGTAGTATGTGGAATACACATATATGCATGCGGGTCTAATGTTTAAAATAATAAATCAATTTTTTAAAGAATAAAATTTATAATTCAAAATATATTATTTTTAAATCAAAATACTCATTGTGATATAACTATATCTAGGATATTATCAGCATTTGTTCATATATATATATGCAAAACCATAAAACAATACAATACTAGATTAAATACAAAATTTTACCAAAATCCTTAGACCTATTTGTAGTAGATGAAACCATGGTTGTGTAAGGATTTTGGTAAAATTTTGTATTTAATCTAGTATTGTATTGTTTTATGGTTTTGCATTTTTATTTTTGCTAGCATAGTGTTAAACAGTTTTGGTTTTATATATATGCGGTGATACATATATAACTTTTAGCAACCCTATATATGTGCTCAGGGCATGTTTAAAGCTGGTAAGAGTAGCATTATAGGGAGAAATAATGAAATAGATATGACATCAGGAATATACTGTTTCAATATAAATATTACAAACAAATATTCAATATTATAAACATGTATATTTTTATGTTTATATTATGATAATGTTTGAGTTGGAATAATATATATAAATTTCCAATACAATATTGTGAAAATATAAATTGTGTTGATTTGTATTAAGTTGAGAATATCATATATGTATTTTAAAAGTGTAAATATAATATTATATATGTAATTATTATGAATTTTTTGTTGTTACTGTAAAAGAAATTTTGCTTCCCCCCCCCCCATATGTCAAAGCATCGGCCGGGAAGCAAACCACAACAACTGTCTACAAGCAACTGCTTGCTTGCAAGGCAGCTGATTTTGTTTTTGGAATGCAGGATGAATTTAAATGTAATATTTGAGTAAAGGAGCAAGCATAACCTTGGATTTAATGATGAATATGATGTCAATTATATGAGGTTATAAATAAGACTAAATGATTCAAATCGCTCTCTAATATTTTGACTCTCACCAAAGTAAATTCAAATCCTTTTATATATTTTAATTTTGTAAATGTTTCCTTGCTAATTACAAAATAATGGAGTAAAAAGGAATACCTTTATCCAGGAGACTGGACTGGACTGGTTTTTTGAACACTTGTTAAAGAAAGGAAATTTATAGCATTCAAATTCATTCTAATATTTCTCTACTGAAAGATGATTGTCACGAATATGAAAAACATTTTAGTTATAAAACATCAAAATTGATAATATAGTGCTATATATGAGAATTATTTCTATTTAAGGATATCATTTTATAATGCTGATGGATTATTTTGACCTAGATTTGAATCAATTTATTTATGTATTGCATGCATTATAAATGGAGGACAATGTCTGTTTGTATATAATGCTATTATGATACCAAGATTTTGCTATATAAAGGATAATAAAATAATATTTTGAGTGTACTGAAATTTGAAAACATACTTTATTTGGATACTGTTTATAAAATATTTTACCTTGATCAGATCAGATCAGTAGCATACAGAATGAACATTTGAACTATTGTGTTTCTTTGAAGTATCTACATAGAAGGACTGTCTTCAGGTGTATATAAATGTGTATTTTATTTACTTATTTATTTGTATTGTATTTTCTCAACATTATTGGTTATTATAAGTTGATAAATTGTTAGTTTATATGTAAAAATATAAGAAAGTTAAATTTTAATTTAAAATTATATTCTAAATTATAATGGTTAAAATTTTAATATGTTTATTCGTTAACCGTATATTATATTTCATACGCATGTTATGAATATTGAAGAACTTGAATCATTATATTAAAAATTAAACTTTTCTAAAGACATTCAACACACATATTAGATGATGGAAATAGTCCAATATAAAAATACAGCTAGAACACCATCATCACAAACCTTCAGAAAAACATTATATTAAAAACTATTTATTGATATTATATTTTGAAAATAAAGTAAACATAATTTTTATTCTATTTGTTTTAATAAATTATTATATAGTCACTATTATATAATAATTACTAGCTTCCTTGTATTTTTAAATTGTGTGTGTGCGCAACAACACTTTTGTTTTATATGAATTTTTTTTCTTTCTATTTATAACAGACATTACATAGGTGAATCTGTGCTGTATAAGTGCCCATTTTATTAATCTTAATTCTGATGAAGGATACTTCATGATATGTAATCGGAATGTGTATTATAAACATTTTATTATCTATTTATTATTTTTATTATTAATAATAAATTATATTTCAGTTAAACAAGTAAACTTGTTTCAGTGATAATTCCATTTAGTTACACAAACCTAGCAGCTAATAAAATTATAATATTTAGTGGTTGTGTATTGATTTACATCTTATATTTTACAATAAATAATTATAAAATAGTCCAGGCATCAAACGACTGGATTTTGGTAAATGCATATATTGTTATGTATTACTTTCTTTTCTGTAAATTCAATATATCATTATTATTTCAGCTAAGTACATATTTTGTATGATGATGGATTAAGTAATTTATTATAGCTAAATATTTGGTAACTGATTAGAAGATCATCATAATTATTTTAATGGTTGTATATAATAGTTATTTTGGACAAAATCTGTATTTGAGCTAGTTTAATAATTTATAAGGTATAAGTGTCTTAATTTATTCAAGGTAAATAAATAAAGATGTTTATAATTGAATGTTGATATATTACTTTAAATTATTACTTATTGGATGTGTGTTATAATAATTTATTATTTGATTAGAAAGATAATTATTTTATGTTATTATAAAGTTAGTAATTGTATGTATTAAAATTGATATTTGAATTATACTAACTAGAATAGTTTAAATTTGTTTAGATGCAGTGTATGTTTAATTTGGATATTAAGCTTTTAATATCCAATTTATTTTAAATAGATTATTAATAATATTATGCATATTATAGTTAGTTATAATTTGGTGTTTAATGTTTAGGCTTTGTCGATTTGAAGGATAATTTGTTAGAATTTACTAGTCTTATTCTTAAGGGTATTAAATAAGAATCTTTCATATATTTTGTGTTGTTATGATTTGCTAATCATAATTTATAGGTTTATTGAGAGTATTGGTTTTACCTTCTATATCATTATAATTTAGTGCAAGTCATGAGGTATGTTAGATAAGTTGATCTTGTATATTTTGTTTTGTTATAGTTTTAACATTTTAAACATTTTATTCCATTATAATTTGACACTGTAAATTTATGGAGTATTCAGAGAGAATCATGTGTTATAACAGTTATAGGCTCGAAACTTCTTATCATAATCATCTTATATATTTTTATATTATTACAATTTGGGTGTTGCAATTCATGCGGCATATTGAATAAAAACAAGTCTCACATACTATTTTTGTATTATTGTAATTTGGAATTTCTAACTGAAGGCTTGAATGTGGGTTAGTTAATGGATTTTGCACACCTGAAACATCATTACCATTTTTATTCCATTAACAATTTGGTGCCTCAATTTGTGAGGCATGCTAAACTCTTTTTTCTCCACCCCTATTGCATTTTTATTCCATTACAATATATATTAAGACAGATGCTTTGCTGTGATTCAAACATATATGTAGGCAAATAGATGGGTTCAGCTAAAATTCTACTTTTAAATTACTTTGGAAAATTTTGTTAATTTTTAAAAAAATAAACATGTATTATAAAAGTGTGGTCGTATATATATATAAATGCACTCACAAGAATGTGTAAAATATTTGTTTTATTTATTAAAGGAATGTAATATTTTATTTTATAAGAAAAATAAATGTTGTAATAAATTTTTCTTATCTTATGTATAAGATTAACTTTAATATTGTACAACAATGCTTAATCTCCAAAATGTTTTAATCTGTTGTGATAAAAAAAATCTAAAGTTAAGCATTGTTTAGATAAGTCATGTAATCAAATTAATTAGTGTGAAATGCAAAAATGTCTTAACTGAAACACAGGCTTATTATATACCTGTGTATATATATGTAGGGTATATGAGCACAGACTTTCACACGACCCACCACCCTCCACACTATCTTATAACACTGATACACTCGAACACATATATATCGAAAAGATAAACAATCACCAATATCCGTATTTCATGCTAAACCAGCAATCATCAGTTGGTCCAGATTATCATCTCCACACATATATGCTATAAGTACTCAGATATATATTGTGACGACCACGTAAAGTCGTCGACACACATATATATTTATTAATAACATTAGATAAATTCGCTAACAAGAAGTAATAAAGGTGAAATAAATTAGCTATTAAATTTTTAAAAAAAGGAAGGAAAAGAAAAAATTGAAATTCTAAGGTCAAAATTTACTGTGGATTTGTAATAGTAAGAGAAGGGAGGTGGGTGCATAAAGAAATGCGTCTCTTTCTCTCTTGTAAGTCAAATGCTAGAAAGTTATTTTTGTTTATTGTGGGAGAGGGGAAGGGGATGCATAAAGAAATGCGTTTCTTCTCTCTCATTAAAAACTATATAATAACAAATTAAAATAAAATGTAAAACACAAATGTGAAAAAAAAAATGAAATGTAAACTTTAAATAAAATGTAACATGTGATATATAAAAAGAAAAACAATATGGCCGTAGGTGTGAAAGTCTGTTGGACAAATTAAATTCCACGGACAAAGAAAATGTTAACAACGGAAGATCTTTGCCAGATCTGTTAAATTAATTGGGACTTACATTCCAGCCACTAATTAAATAAAGAAACATAATGATAAGAATTGGTTGGAAATCTAAGTCTTAATTAAAAATTTTAAAAACAATGAACAAAAGAAAGAGATTAAGAAAATAACAGTTTTTATCTGGATTGCTAGTAGACTTTGAAGAAGCAACAGCTCAAAGAAAATGAAAGAAGTGCGTGGCTAGTGGCGTTAAAGGGACGTGGGTTCGGATTCAAGCCGTCTCATCACTGACTCACAATTTAAGATCTTTGCCTGACCTGCTAGAGGGACCACCGCTTCTGTAGCTGTCAACTGAAACTCAACCTAAAGAATCAACAAGCAAAACTGGAATGAGAAATAACCCCACAAACTGAGGAAGTTAATCAAGAGCGCTCGGAAGAAATACCCATGGGACAATTACAACAAAGCCTAGGTAAAAACATGCATGCATTTTAATCTGTTTACTACTCATAACTAAATACACAATTAATAATTTGATAAAATAGAACTCTATCAACAGGACTTTAAGAACTTTAATATTTGATCTGTTTTCATATGTTATTATAGCCATGTATTTTATAAGTGTGTGTTTTTTATTATTATAATGTATTTTTTTATATAAAAGTGAGGGTTATTAAACATATTTATTCTTAAAATTGCATATACTTGCTTTATTCTCCTATCACCAAGCTACGACAGGGAGGAAACTGTAATTAGTGATTAAAGGGTAATGCTGATTTTTTAAAGGTAGTCATGTGCTGCTTGTTCGTGCGAATTTCCCAATTATATAAAAATAAATAGCAAGCGCTGGACATTCGTTAAATTTCTTTGAAATGGTTTGCGTTGTTCAGCAGCCGAGAGTTGATCGGGAAAAATAACGCCAAGATAATATGTACGTATTGCCTTGGGGTTCGGTCAAGGGTATAGATATGAAGTTAAATTTGTATCTGTATTAGCTCTCTGCTTGCATTGTAACGGTGTTGGTTAAATAAATAAATAAACAATATCCATTACAGTTGGAGGCTAAGCCGGGATATTTCGGTTAACAAAACTGATGGTAAACAATTAAGAAATAAGAATAAGCAAATGCTGAAAAAATAAATGTATAATAAATAAATAAATGAAAGGAAGAATCAAAGTTGTGAAAAAATAAAGTATAATAAATAAGTCTAAAATATAATTGAAAGTATTAAAGATAAAAGATAATCAAGCAACCATCCAAATAAACATTTCCGTTATAATATTAAGACAGCCAATCTTCATACTTTAATGGTCAGGCTTCAATCTACTCCACACTCCAACTCTTCAACCATCCATCCAATTGAAAATCTGATGATGGAATGCTCAAATGCCACCCTGCGCACATATATGTGTTCGATTGTATTGGTGTTATGAAATAGTGTGGACAGTGGTGGGTCATGCGAAAGTCTGTGCTCATATACCCTATATATTAGATATATAGACACAGGTATATAATAAGCCTATGTTTCAGTTATTACATAGTAGAGATGTCTGCCCTTCCCTTGTATATGTATTAAATGGATTATGTCCTGTACATGAGGGGTCAGATTGACCTTAGGTCAACATGCATGTGGCGAGAATCTCAGCCTCAGGGTGGCCTTTGAGCATTCCATCATCAGATTTTCAATTGGATGGATGGTTGAAGTGTTGGAGTGTGGAGTAGATTGAAGCCTGTCCATTAAAGTATGAAGATCGGCTGTCTTAATACATATCATATGTGTGGAGATGATAATCTGGACCAACTGATGATTGCTGGTTTAGCATGAAATACCTATATTGGTGATTGTTTATCTTTTTGACATATATGTGTTTGAGTGTATCAGTGTTATGAGATAGTGTGGAGAGTGGTGGGCCATGTGAAAGTCTGTGCTCATATACCCTATATAAAAATGTCTTAATTAAAAACCTGGCTTATTCAAAATATGTACAAGAATTTTTTAATTAAAAAACCTGGCTTATCTAAAAATGTAAATCTAGAAAATTCTAATGTGGGTGGGAGAACAATGAAAGCAAATCTTATAAAAGCTCCCCAAAATTTATTGTATCATTAGATTCTATTCTATGCATCTTTCTGTACATTGATTCATTCATTCATGCTAATATTCAAAATACTGGGACTTTCATTCTGCTTTACAAACTGCACTCATCACAAGTAATTCTTCACAATTAGGAGACTAGTTCATGGCAAGTACCTTGCTGTTTTATAAAAATGAACGTATAAATCATTCCTAGTGGTATTTTTTGAAATATGAGAGGCTACGCATCTTACCAAGATGGACTCCATGCTTTGAGTCTAACTTTATTCTCCAAGCATGTCCTAAATTCATAGAAAGTGGATCCTCTGAAATGCCAACCTATATTGAAGCCTCTCTCTCAACTAACCAATATAAAGAAACACCAAAATCGACAAAATATGTGCTTATCATTCAATGAATTCTCAGAAAGCTAAAGGACACACTGATGGAATTTAATAATAATATAAACTTTATTATATATTCAGTAAGCTAGGTATGATTAGATTTGTTTTCATTTCATATAAGTGCATTTTTACAGTAATATTATATTATCAAAGTATTTTTATTTTATGTATATACTATTTTATGAAGTATTATTAAGTCATTTACGAATGTTTTAGTTTTTATTTGAGTAGGATTAAATTAGTTTATTTATTATATTTTAAAAGTAACTATTGAAAAAATTTTCTTTGTATTCTTTAAAAGTTTTGACAGTTATTAATGAAAGTCTTAATTTTACAATAAGTTTATTATCACTATAGAATTATTAGATTCTTTTCCACTCCCTCTCCTTAAATATTAAATTTCTAAATGTTTTCCTTTTTAGCTAATAACAATAAGTCTGAAGTTTAGAATCAGATATTAAAATCTTTCAAAGTAACTGTAAAAATTAACTTTTCAAAAAAATTGCTTGTGAGAACTGTATAATCAATTTATTTACAGATATGTGTAGACAGTGATGAAGGATTGACTTTTTTAGGAATAGAAGCACACTACATCCTTTTTTAATAATGTTTTTATTTTATTTGCCACAACAATTTTTATGTAATAGCTAATCTATTCATATTATATACATCTAGAAAAATCTGGAACTCTCTTATCTGTCTGTAAATCAGTTAGTATAGAGAATACATTATCAAGATATCTTTATTTTCTAAATGCTTTTAACATTCTTAAGTTTGAACTATTAATTACATTTTAGCATTGTTTCAACTTCTTATTATCAATGAATAATGCGATGATCAAATTCATTATTTGCCTTATATAAAAACAGTTCAACTGTTGATAAAAGAAATTGAAAGTTAATAGAAATTTCATACAAAAAATAATAAGTTTGAATTGTTCATTCTTCTTTTTTATGTTTGGATAAATAGTTTAGAGAAAAATACTGAACTCTCTTAACTGTTAATCAGACTGTGACTAGTTTAAATATAGATAATACATTATCAAGATATTCTAAATGCTTTTAACTTTCTCAAGTTTTAACTTTAACCTTTTCGCTTGCAAGCAGCCATATTGAATATTTAAAAAATTATGCTAAGTCACAAATTTTCTTATAACTTTTAAGTTTTATTAATAAAAAATGACATAATATATATTGTTTTAAAGATCAAACACCAAAGAATATAATTAAACTAAAAAAATATAGTCAATGATATTCAATGTAATAAAAAAAAAGAATAAAAGTTAATATTTCTAATAATTATTTTCATATTATTTCATAAATTCTAAATTATCATGCTTACAATTTAAAATTATATTTTTGTTAGTAGATTAGTTGGAGTTATCATAACTTTTCTAAAAAATTAGCATATAATAAAGACATTAGTACCTTTCATTTTTTTATAGCCTTTCAAAATGTATTTCCATATGGGGGTTTGCAATGTATATGTCATTCCCCTAATACCATCCCTTATAACAAGTAATTAATATTGATCAATAATTAGTATAATTTGAATATTATAAAAGAACTTCAATACAGTTTGTAATTTATTAAAAAGTACTACTAAAATACTCATTAAATACAAAATAAAATAAAAAGTGAATGAAATACTAAATTCATTATAGAGTTAAGCTTGAGGTACACAAGTTAGTAGTTTAGAGTCAGTGCGATGTAGTATTATTTATCCTATCTTTATAGGTTTTGAGGGCTCATATTGTTTCATGCTACTATGACCATAAATTTAGTAATAGCTTCAGCAACTACCACCTCTCTTTGCATTTGATATGCAGCTTTGAAATTTACATTGCAGTAGTGTATAATCAACCGAAGATTATATACTGTCAGAATCTTTACTTTTAGCATTTGCATATTTTTATTATTATTAAAATACAGACAAAACATTGTAGAAAAATCTAAATTGGGTCAAAATATTTGCAAAATATGTTTATAATATGTTTAATAATAATTAAAAAGAAAATAATTAAGAAATATAGAAAAATAAATACCATTAGGCCCTCCCCTAACATTGTCTTCAAAATACATCGGTAAAAAGTTTTATTTTTACTGATGTATTTTTTACATTGAATGCTTTTCCAGTAACTATCAAAAAAATTAGAGAAAGACAAAAAATTCAATCTACTTGATCACAAAAATTATCATAAAATTTTTATTTTTTATCATAGAAAAATAAAATTTACCTTTCTGGAAACCAGAGACAATGATGGTGTAAAAAATGCATGCATAGTCTGCATAGATTTCTTTAATCTTAACCTGAACCCGGATGTTTATAATTTGAAAATCATTGTCTCATTATGCGGGTGTAAACACGAATTTGTTAAATTACATTTTAGCATTGTTTGAACTTCTTATAATCAACAAATAATGTGATGGTCGAACTCATTATTTGCCTTATATAAAATCAATTAAACTATTGATAAAAAAATTGAAAGTCAATAGAAATTCTATACAAAAAATAATGTTTGAATAGTTCATTCTTCTTTTTTTATGTTTAGCAAATTAGTTTAGAGACTTTTTTTTTTAGATTTGTCAAAATAGTTTATATACACTAATGTACTTATTGTTTTTACTATATTGTATGTGCAACTTGTTGGATTTATTTTGTGAGGTTGAATATGAACATATTTTTAAAAATTGAATTTTAGTTAAAACTTTTGATATTTTTAGTGAATTCTTTTATGAAAGCACTCATTCTGTTCAATACATGAAGCCCTCATACTTGGTGTATGAGAGTTTAGATTTGCTAAGATATTTTGACATTTAAGCATGATATTCTATTATGTTTAGAAATAAATGTAATGATCTACTGTGTGTGTGTGGACATAAAATAAACCCACAGAAAGACCAGTTATTTTTAGGGATTTATAGGGCTTTTCTATTATTGTGCCTGTGTTAGCTATGTAGATTTTATTTGATATTATCTTTTGTAATCTAGATTATCTACTGCTTGAATCACCATTTACTTATTCTTGCAAGGGCTAGCTTTGGAACAGCTCTCTGTGCCTTGTTTCTTTTTGTTGTAATGATCACTATATGTTAGTAAATTCTTAGTAGTCTCTGTTTTGCCATGTTTTGGACAAGGTCATATTTTGATATTCTCTTTTAACCTGGGTTACCAGTCACTTGAATTGCCGACTTTGTTATTTATGCATGGGCAAGCTCAGAAATAGTTTCTCATGCCTCTCACATTTAATGGCCCTTATTTTCCATCTAACTTGTCACACACATGAGTCTTAGTAGTAGTCATATATGTATAAGCATATAATTAAAAAAATTGAAAGTTTTTATTTTTGTTTAGAATGAAAGTTATTCACATATATATCTGAAGAACAGTTTCTAAAAGATTATTTTAGTATCATAAAATTAGTTAAAAAGGGGAAGGATAAATTAACTGTCAAGGCTTTTTAGTAAATAAAGTACTCTATTAAAATATCCATAAATTAAGTTTTTATTTTATTTTCTTTTATTCATTTATTAATACACTTTGTCATTATTAGTTTGATTTGACTGCCATTCGTATGCTGTTGTCTGTCTAGCAATTGTTTAAGTTACACAAGAGTTTCTCTCCCTGATTTAGCGACAATAAATTTATTATTATGGTGGGGACAGCTCTTATCCCAAATAAATTTTCTAGATATGATGTGATGCACTGTGTCTTCTCCTTTTTCAGAGTCAGGAATCTCTCAGCCACTATGCTCAGAGAAACCTGTTAGTCATCTTACCCCCCCCCCATCCTAATTTCCCCCCCATATTCTTCTCTCCCATTTCCACAATATAATGTTTGTCAACTCCATAACATTTATATCTAAATTCCCCTTATGTTTTCCCAAACCCCAGCATAAAAACCAAGAACGCACTTTCAGTCTAATTACTTTGTTTATATTTATTCTTACACAACTTCATTATTTTTACTCTTTCTGCTTGCAGGGTTTTATTTCAATTAACAGATGCTTAATATTTTCTATGCCTTCCTCACATAATTTGCAGAATAAATCACCCACATTTCTCCATTCATGTGTATATTCCCTTGTTGCTAAAGATCTTGATTGAGCCTTAAATGCAAACTACTTTCCTTGCTATTATCATAAATCAACTCACACTCAATATTCTGATTATTTCTATATATATTTAAACTCTTTGTACTTTTCATACTAATTCTCCATCTTTCCAACTTCCTGTTGTTTATTAATTCATATATTCTTCTATCCCATTTCTTGCCACTATAACACCAAACAATTCTCCTAACACAGTCATTTCACCTTTTGTATAAGTATACTGACATAAATTCCTTATCCAAATCTTCTCCATACCATACTACCTTTCTTACTCATTTTGTTGCCTATATTTTACTCATAACCCAACTAAATAACTATTTTGACTATTCTCTTATTATCCATAAATTGCAATCTATCGAACATTTTCATTTTTCTTTTTGCAGTTCTCTTATAAAAACTTGACTATCCCATTTCTCCTTGAATTGCCTCCTTTACTGTCCACAATATGCATCTAATGCAATGTCTTCATACTTCCCTTTGTACTTTTTCTAAATAATTAAATACCCCTTTACTAACACTAATGCATCATTACCATATGTTAACCCTGCTATTGCAACCCCCTTCCATACAATTCTAGCTACATATTTATTATATGAGAACACTGTTAATTTCTTTATCAATCCCTTTCTTTTCTTTGCTTCATTTATCAATTTTTTCTCCCATTCCTCCAAGCAATTTTTTTGATTACTTAAGATGATTCTCAAATAACTATATCTATTCATCACACTTAACTTTATATTCTCCAATAAAAATTCTACATCTTCTCTTTCCCCAGTATTAACCATCATTATATTTCTGATTTTTCTTCACTAAATTTAATCCCCATCTCTTTACCCACCCTTGTGCATGTCCTCAGAATAACTTCCATATCTTCTCTTCTTTCTGCACACAAAAAGACATCATCCTAAAAAAAAAGAACCAATAAAGTATATACTCCCTTATCACATATTAATGGTATCTCTATCCCTCTTCCTAGTCTTTCTATTGCTCTCCCCATTTTACTCAAATACAACAAAAACAAAATAGGTGACGTAGAACATCCACCCATTTTTTAACTTTAACTGATTTTATATCCCACTAATTGATACATACAGTAATTATTTTCATATAAATTCTTAATAATATCCACTAAAGCTTCATCCATTCCCAAATTTGCTAAACTTATCCATAATCTATTTCTATTTACTCTATCGTATGCCTTCTCTATATCTATAAAACTCATATATAACTGTCTACCTGAATTCCTACTCATATCCAGAAGTTATGTCATCTAATACCTCCTTGCATTTCCCCCACAACATTATTCTCTTCCATCCATTTTGCAACTCTTCCAGCCTCCATATATGAGAAAACTTTATATAAAACTGATGTTACCACTATTTGTCTATAATTGTTTAACTTTCTATGACCCTTACCCTTTCTTTTAAATAATAATCTTACTCTTGTATTACTCCAACTACCCGGAAAAACTCTCTTCTGTGCCATCTTATTGAAACAGGATAATAGCTTTACTTTTGCCATATGCCCTAAATTCATTACCATCTCTGTTGCCCATCCATTTAAACCTCTTGCCTTTCCACTTTTCAATTTCTTCCCTGCCTCATTCAGTTCAGTTTTTGTAAACCTAATAGTCCCATTACTGTATGCTTTCATGTTTTCTATCACTCTATCCTTCACATCTAACATCTTTTCTATACCCATTACATATCTTTTTAAGATTCTCTCTAAGTCTTCTCTAGAGTTACACTCTATTCCCTCATCATCTAGTAATACTATCTCTATCTCCCCTACATTTCTTCTTTTAATGTAATTCCAACA
Source organism: Epiperipatus broadwayi (assembly GCA_028023455.1). NCBI lineage: Eukaryota > Metazoa > Onychophora > Udeonychophora > Euonychophora > Peripatidae > Epiperipatus > Epiperipatus broadwayi. The sequence continues at coordinate 9,945,317 of JAQFVV010012396.1, forward strand.
TTTTTTACTCCCATCTCTTCCACTTTTATTAATATCCTCCAAAAATTTACTATTCAATTTCATTCTCTATAATTATCTATTTTAGCCAATTTCTTCTCTAAGTACTTTTCCCATTTAGCATTAATATATTTTTCACTTTCATTACTGACATAATGTGATGTACTGTAGCTTCTTAAACTAAGTCAAGAACCTCTCAGCAATTATGCCCAGAGAAACCTGTTATCTAGCTACTTAATTTCACATTCCGCAGTCTAAGTTTTCCCATATTCTGCTCCATCCCATTTCCGCAACATAGTCTTTGTCAACTCTATGGCCTTTATATCTAAATCTCCCTTATCTTTGTCCAAACCCAGCATAAAAACCAATAATCCACTTTCTGTATAATCACTTTTTTCATATTTATTCTTTCATAACTTCATTATACGTGCCCTTTCTGTTTTCAAGCATTTACATTCAATTAACAGATGCCTAATATTTTCTATTCCTTCCTTACATAATTACATAATGTGATGTGATGTGATATACTGTAGCTTCTTCTTAAACGAAGTTAAGAATCTCTCAGCAATTATACCAAAAGAAACTTGTTAACTAATTAATTTTACATTCCCCAATCTAAGTTTTTCCATATTCTGCTTCATCCCATTTCCACAACATAATCTTTGTCAACTCTATAGCCTTTATATCTAAATACCCCTTATCTTTTTTCCAAACCCAGCATAAAAACCAATAATCTACTTTAATAAGCTTAACCATAACCTACAAAAAAATTTATTGGCTTATTAAATAGAACCAGTTTTTATTCCTATCAATATATTATTGTGATTAATAATAAATTTAAGAAGTGATATTGATATACCTCTTATAATACTACCCAATATAATAGATTAATAATTTTTTCCAAGATGTCTTCCAGAAAAACTTTATCAATTATAACATATGTGCATCTAAAATTTTTTTTTTAAAGTGCAGTTAATTTCTTTTTTATGAAAATCAAAACCACATGCACATCAAACTACTATTGTAGGAAAATTCACAAGACAGAATATTCTATATTAACTATAGTAAAAGATAATATCTAGGACTATATTAATACAATAATAATCTTATTATGGAGAGCTAAACAAAACAATATTATACTTAACCAAAGTCGAAAAATTTAACATTATTTTTAAATGTGTATGTGTGCAAGCACTGAAAGTTTATATTAAAACTTAATTCAATTTAACAAGAGTAATAGTAAAATGATTAAATGGATTTGGTATTAATATTGGGCAAATAGATTATTGATTTAAAATTGAGAACCTTAAAATTTAATAAAATAAAATTATTAATTCAATGTTTATTTATAAAATGAACAGCTGTGTATTTATTTTGTGGTTAATGTAATATTTAACCATTATTTTAAAATTTCTGATTCAAAATTGACAATTTAAAGTGTAAAATTTTCAAAAAATTGCCTACTTCATATCATCTTCATAGCAACCAAAGTAAAATTCTCCTGTACAAATCTAAAAAATGAAATATTGTGTTTAATATTCTACATGGTTGCAACTTATATATATAGTACCACTTGCCAAAATTTGTAGAGTTTTACTTTTCTGCAGGATCACATAAGTTTTAAATCTGGAATCAGCTATTTTATTAGTTTTCAACAACTTGGCTGAGTAGAAAAAGTTAGCTGGGCATTTTCCAAATTGGCAAATGTTTCTTCTCATTGTCCTAAATGGAGAAATTAAGGAATACTAGCAACAAAAATCATTTGCTACTATTTATAATATTTTCTTCATTAGTAAAATCATTTATGAAATATTATTAAAACTAAATAACTTGCTGAAAGTAATAGTGGCTACAACTTCTTGAAGATTTCATGGACCACGATTAAATTCATAAAAAATGTATGGATTAAAGGAATATTAATTTTGCACTGGTGAAAAAAAAAACCCCAAACCTGCAAACTAGTCTTATTAAATAAATTCAAGTTATTAGATTAATTACTATGCTTGATCTCATAATAATGAAACAACCTGAACTATAATTGAATATTATCAGTTCACTTGAATCTATGGAGTATTAAATTTTTACATCTTATATTTATGAAAAGCTATCAAAATCATTGAATATGATGTTAATGCTGGTTTAACTCATGGATTACTTTATGTATGATATTACAATATAATATAAGCTTTAAGAATAAAGGATTAACATACATTAGAATATCTTCATAAATGCACTAGAGTTGTTATAAATTAAAAAAGTTATTTCCATAAATGGATTAATAAATACAACAAAATACACTGGAAATACTAATAAATAATTGTGATCTGTTTAAAATTTTTGGAAAAAACAACCTTCAAAATTGATTATATTCTAACATAGATTAAGTGCTAAAAGCTTATGGTAAAATTTATAAAATTAAAAATCCAGATAATCTTTGACAAGATTTGGAATATTTAAATGTGCCTATATAAATTTTTGTGGACATTATTTGGAGGCTATGGACTATCAGCTTACAGATATTATATAATTATAGTATTTAATTATTTTAATGTTAAAATTATTATTAGTGTTGTGATTTCAAATAAAGTTCTTCAGGAAGCAATGGTATAAAGAAGATCACAAGTAATATCTTATGATTATCAGTAAAATGAGTGTAAATATAACTTTGTTATTATATTGGAGATCCACTGTATTAAGTTTTATTAAACGGTTAACTTGTTATATGTTGTATTGATCCTTTAAAAAGATCACCCTCAGGTTTTTCTGCTGCAAAGGTATCTTAATTGACAATGGAATAACCATAAAGGGTTAACTTTTACTAGGCAGTTCATTAAGGTACTCTTATGATATTGATGATTATAAACAGTATTATTTAGTTGAAGCAGAGTCCTAACACTGCTTTAAAGTTTTAAAATATAATAGAATCTAGAAAGCTTAGTAAGTCATGATTATCAAGTCTTATTAAGTTTTATATTTGAATGATAACAATATTATATTTTGGGTAAATATTTTATTCACTCCTAAAAGAGTTAAGATATAATTTCTGATACCAATAATAAGAGGTTATTGTTGCTACTTGAATTATTATTTGTTAAGGCATATAAGAATTAAGTAAAACATTCCCATATATTGCCTATAGTTAACATTCAAGATTCTGAAAGAATCTGATACAATGTTCTCCAATAGAGTGATTTGTTATTCACACGTATTCACAACTCAGATTAGAAAACATTTAGTAGATCTAACAATGCAATAAGATTTTAAATCTTTAGAGAACTTGTTATTATTACAATTACATTTTATTGTTGAATATTTTATTATATAATTGTTCATAATTAATAAATTGTTATATTTTATTCTATCATCATCATCAATCATTATCAATCCACTGCAGGATGAAGGTCCTCCAAGTTCAATCCATCTTCTCTGATCTTTAGCTTCTCTTTTCCACACCATCCCTACACACTTTTTTATTTCATCCATCTCACATGTGGTCTCTTTCTGGGTCTTTTAGAATCTCTTGGAATCCAGTTTAAAATTTCAATTGTCCATCTATTATCATCTCTTCTAGCAATATGTCCAGCCCAACTCCACTTCAGTCTTTTAATTTTTTCAATAGTTGTCATTTATTGATAGTCATCATCTTCATCTACACATTTTTCTAAATAAATATGATCATATTTGCATTTTATTTAAAATATATATTTTTAATGGATTTAACTGCACCATTTCTCATTAATCATAAACTTATTGAGATATGATGGTATACAATAAAAATCCCTTGCTATCCTTAATCAGCTCAAGAATATATTTTAAAATTACAAGTCCCAATTTTGTCTAGAACAATCATTATTTACAAATTTTATTAAGAACCCTGAGATAACTAGTGAAGTTAAATATGTGTAACTCAGGTGTGAGATAACTTGAACATGAAGCTTTGTGATAAGCATTACATACCCATCCTATATATAGCTAGACACTTAGTATATGCATTAAAGTAATCTGAGATATGGTTGACACTAGTACAAGTAGGATTATATATAGTTAAGTAAACTTATATAGTAGTTATTGTTTATTAATAGTAAAGTGGATAAGATATTAAATTCTTACTAGCTTTTTTTAAGTAGAGGTTTCTCTACTATGCAAATGCATTAGCACTTGCCCAATCTCAACTGCATTATCTTAACCACATTCTATATTTGCAATCTCATTAGAGATTGCAGTACAATATATATCCATAAAAATGTTTTGACAATGCTTCTGAACTAAAGTACGATTTTCTCTAGTACTAAATAAATTTTTACAATATTCATTCTCATTTTTTAAAATTACATTCTCATCAATATTATCCTATATTTAACACTGTTTTTACTTAAATACATTCAGAAATTACAAACAATTATAACAAATGCCTTTATGTTTAGTAGCCCAGAAATAAAGTTATAGAACAAAAACATGCAAAAACACTTGCTGTAATAGTAGTTAGATTTTGAAGACAGCAGTTAATGAGGCACACATTATGAAGAACAGAAATATTATAGTGACAGATTTAGAATAAATTTGAAGAGTAAAAAGTCCATATCTTGAAAGTCTTCAAATGAAATCAAGCAAATGGAAAAAGTATAGGATGTTCGAAAAAAATTAGTTTTCAGCTTTCTGTTTTATATAATAAATAATTAAAAGATGAAAACGTTAGATCTAAGGCTGATTACTCAAGCTTATAATAGATGGCTCTGGAGTAGATTGGTGAGAACTATACCTGAAAACATATGTTAAATTTAAGCAGAGAAAGTTATATGATGTTTCAATATATGTAACACATATTATGTTAAGAAAATTGTTTTATAAAAATATTATGTACATTGATTTGATTATTTTAATTTAGTTATTTTCCAATTTTATTTAGACTTTCGTCGTTTTAGGAAATAAACGTTACTCACGGCATCTAAATTATGAGATTCTAATCAAAGATGATGGTAAAGCCATTCCTGAAAATCTTAACCGGAATGTTAAAGAAGATGTAGCACTAATTTTATATTCCAGTGGAACCACTGGGCTTCCAAAAGGTGTCATGCTTACACATCACAACATTGTTGCAGCTCTGATAGGATATTGGTGAATATTTTTAAAATTTAATTTGTTTTTTTCTACTATTTTTATTTGATGTATATTATAATTGTATAATATTTATAATTATATAAAATAATAATTGTTAAAAGGATATAAAAATCTGAATAAAATTTATTATTTCATTCACATTAAATGATATTCATAAGGCATTCAAGATTCAATACTAATAAATATTGGCCTCCTAATGCTCACAAAATATGGAATAAGTGTCCATTTAGCTTTAAAATCTTTATATCAAATTTAAAGGTTTTATAGTATAGTGATAGTATGCACATACTGCAATTTAGGTTTAAATCCCAATCAGATAAAATTTGAAAAAAAAAAAAATCAGTTTTAATCAAGTTTAGGACTTTTTTTAGATAGCTAATATGAATAAAACAGATAACTATTCAATAATGATCAGTAAATAGGTAACCAACTATTACTAGCTGGAGAGTAAAAAGTGCTGAATATGCTCAAATGTTCACTACCAGCAAAAAATTAATGAGTACTCTTTTCCTTTATTGTTTCTCTATAGTGGACTGTTAAAAAGAATTCTATACAGTTGTAGGCTATTTAAAGCCTGTTTTACATCTTACATAATTATAAAATAATTAAATTCAATCATTGATAAAAGGATTCAAGACAACTTAATATTAATTATCTTACATAAAAAAAATTATTTGATCTTCTTGGATTATACAAATTATTGTTATGTTATGCTAATGGTCAGCCATAAAGTAACTTTGGTAATACATACATGTAGATATAGATACTAAAATTGGTTAAAATAAAATGGTCAATATTTAGGAATACATTTATTGAGAAATACGTACGTTATTACATGCTCAATATTCTAAACATTACAATAGTCTTATTCAGATTTTTTTATAAATCCATGGCTGGTATTTGTATTCATAAATTTAACAGATATTGTCATCAGCATCATTTTCATGTAATCCACATTTTTCTGTTTCAGTTAAGAGTACGATTCAAGCAAATGTTGAATAAATGTTTTGAATGGAAAATATAATAAAGTCTTCATTATATTATGATGTCTGAAAATTAACTTATTATTCCCAATTAAACTATTAATAGGACAGTCCATTTACATTCTTTTAGTTGCATTATAACCATATAAAACCCCGGAGAAACTTATAATTAAAGATTTGACTATATTACATTTCAGAACTCATGAAGGCACTATTGTCTAAGTTTAGAAATCAATAATACAGCATTAATTGTTCACAATCATTTGCAGTTAACAATAGAGACATATTTAAATCAGAATACAACATTATAATATAAATAACTAATTTATTTATTTATGTAAATATAGCTTATCATATTGGTAAAATTACAATGAATGATTTTATGTTACTCAAAATGGGAACATCTGGGTAATTCTTACATAAATGGAAAAATTATGTAGGCTCTCTTTGAAGAAACAATAAAGCAGCTAAGTCATTTAGTTTAAATGATTGAATTAGTTTAACTACTAGTGATTAACTAGATTAACTATATAATATAAGATTGTTGTTTTTTTAAATTTTAAATCTGTTTTGATTGTAATCTTCTTAAACCACTAAACGTTACATGATCACCATTGCCTCTGCGTAATCTTCTTCACACAAACATAGCGAATTACTTCCTATAATTTTTTTTACATTTATTATGCTCTTTAATATTTTGTTTATCATATAAATAATATATGTTTTTTGACTTACCACCTTGGTTGTTAAATATTAATTTTATACATTGATATATGTGAAAAGATTATATTTTAATATGTATATTACTGTAAGGCAAGTCCAAAGCTCAGAACCAGAATGCTAAATATCACATACAACATGTATTGTTATTACTTTACTTGATCATTTAATGTCATTCAACATGTATTTATATCCATGGACAAGAAATACAATCTATTTATTCTCCACATTAAAATTTTAGTACAACCCTGTGATAACTATTATTATTATCACACAATATTACTGTGAAGTTAAAATTGTAACTTCACTTCCAGAAATTAATTTTGTAATACTTATCATGGATATAATAATCACTGATCTTATCTAGATTGGAAAATATATTACAAAACAACATTATATTGTCTTTTAAAAAGACTTTATCTTTGTTAGGAGTTTTGTTTGACATTCTGACATATTAATTATACAACACATCAAAAACTTTACATATTTATGATTGAAAATGAAAGCTTTTATTTTAAGACTATGGTATATGCTTATATGTACGTAAAGAAAACTTGAGACAAATCTTATTTTCTTTGAATTTGAATAAGGGGGATAAGTTTAGACACTAAACTTTTCTTTTACTCAGATATCACATTTTTTCTGCAAATCAATCCTATAACAATTAATATTATTACTCCATTGATCACTTTTTTATTATTTATGAATTTTCTGAAAAAAAATTATTGTAGGTTTATCAAAGGTCATTAAATATAATCATTTCTATTTGTAGGCTTACAAAGTGATTTTAAAATTATAACATCTAATGTAAGAGCTAAAAAATATTTAAAGATTTTAATATTAGTACACCATATGCAGTGAGAAATAATATATTATGATTAATCATAATTACTGCACTACATATAAATTTTGAAAAAGAAAATTGTATTTTTTAATAATGTTCATTTAATATAACACTAAGTAATCATAAAAATAACAAACTTTAATTCTAGTCATATACCACAAGTTTCTAACTTTTATTTTCATCAAAGAATGCTTCTTTCTACTCACCCATGAGGAAAAACTAAAAAGAAGGGGGGAGTACAATAGTCATATTTTAGTTTAATAAATAAAAATGAATGCAATGAAGCCAATATTTCTTAAATTATCATTTTATGCTGCCATTGTTGACAAGTCACAGTTATATGATTCCCATTGTCTTCATTTTTCATATGATACTTTTTTGTCTATGAATTAGTTCCTTATTAATAATGATAATTTTTCCTGTCTCCATTGATTATAAAATGATAATTTCCCATGTGGGTATTTTTTTTCAATTTGAAATGATATTCATTATTTTGGGCTTTAGTTTTTTCTTTGGAGTAAATGAAGATTTGGTAATATCATAGTTAAGAATCATATTTCATTATGAATGTTTACAAATAATCACTTTTACACTTTAATTCATTGCAAATTCCTCTATGTGTACTCATGTGCATTAATTTCATCCATCACTCCAATTTAATATATTTTATTCCTGTAATATTGTCACAGTGCAGTATTTATTTTATTAAATAAAAAAGAAGAAATTTGTCAAGTTAATGAAGTGCTGATGAAAATAAAAGTTTTCAAGAAATAGCTATATTGCATCACATCTTTTAAATATACAGCCCAATGTTAGCAATTGTATTTGGAAGATTATATGTTGAATTGAGGTATAAAGTTTGCAGAAGTCATATGCTAATTGAAGATTTTTTCCAGAAAATAATAAACTAAATTTTTTTAAAGATATATCAAATTTTGAACTATGATTTTATTATTTTTTTCATTTGTTTTATTTATAAAATTATGTAAAACTGTTATAATTATCTAATCACTATACTTAATATTAATCCCGATTTTTAAAACATTACATATATTTACTGTGATATTAAAATTTTATATACATCCATTATTTAAGTAATAGATAAGGAATATTCTGAATAATATAATGTGAACTGCAGTTTACATGTATTTCAGAGAATAAAATTCATTAGATTCTTATCTATAATTTTTAGTGATTTTCTGGTACTACAATTTTTCCATATATATTATCTTTGTTTTCTATTCCCCTGAAAAATGTTGGATCTAAGTTTCATATTAAACTAAAAATTTAAATAAACAAACATATTGTTTTCAATTGTTTATAATATTAAAATGCTCATTTTATATTGTAAACTATATCAAATAAATAGTTGCTATTTTTGTTTTTATGGAGGAATAACTTTGCATATATATTTTTTCTTTATTAAACAATAAAAAGGAAGAGTGGAAAATATCTTTATATTATCAATTTAGTTGATCATTCTAACATCATTATAAGTAGCTTTTTAATTCTTATTTCCTAACAATATCATTTAATATTTTTCAAAAACAAATGGAGTGATTACACTTTTAATTTTCTCTATTTCTTAATATGAATTAAAAAAAAAAATTAAGTACATTTTTCTTCTCAGAACATTATTGGTCCCACTTAGTCACATGGTTGCCAACATTGATTCTTAGTTTTAAGAAACACTTACCATTATACAACTTAATTTCTTTCATATCAGTGATAACATTTCATTTCTTTTTCATGGGACGACCTATTCTCTTTTCATAAGTGATATTATATTTATTAATATTTTTTATATATTATTTTCATGTGATCAAAAAACTTTATCTCTTGATTCACAAATCTTGTTTTCTAGCTGATGTTACTTCTAGAAACCATTTTCTTCTCTTTATTTCTTATATTATCTCTTCTCAACACTCTCTTCATTTTACCAATCTTTATTCTTATACTTTGATCATCAGCATTGTTTCCAAACTACACATTAGTATCAGATGCACAGCAAACTATAGACTAATCCTTTAGAACTTGATGATACTTTCCTTTCCCATTATTTTGTACATTGATTCCAAAGATTTTAATATTTTTCACCATCTAAATGTCTAACATAATAGAACTTGCCTCAGTTAAACTTTTTTACAACATATGCATTCTGTTTTGATTTTATTTTGTTTTATCTCTCTATTCTCCTGCATTAATCTCTATCTCTGTAATTAAAGGTTATTTCTATTTTTTCCTTAGCAGCTTTGATCTTATTTTAATTATTGAATGTGCAATGGTAAAACTACTGAATTCTAATGTAATTTATTATTCATCTTTGATGTCTTCAGTTTCTATGAACTCATATTTTTCACGTATATCAGACATTATAAATACCTGAACTGACTGAAAACTGCAGATTGCATCTGTCATGCTATATCTATGAATAAGATCATTGCCTGGGTTTATCATTATAACATTCACTCACTTACTATTAGCTTTTCCATAATCTCATTGTAATTATATAGAAGGTAATCATCTCTTCTCACTAGCACCATTAAACAGTGATGTTAAAACTGCAAAGCTAAGCTTGCCACAATCACAAGTTAGAGACTTTAAGAAAATAAAACTACAGTCTTATTTTCAAACTCAAATGCACTTCTATGAGCCAATCTTAAGTGTCTTGAAGCGAGAGCATGAATAAAAGTGCATTGACTTTCAAAATAAACAGTCATTCTTTTTTTTTAGTCTCTATCTTGTGATTGAAGTGAGAGTACCTTTGCAGTTTTAACAACATTGCTTAATGGTGCTAGTGAGAAGAAATGATTATCTTCTATATAATTACAATCTGGACACTTTGCTAATAAAATTGATTGATTATTACATAATTTAACATTGTCCAATATTATCACAAAATAAATTATAAGATTTCACAAATGCTAATAAAATTATTAAAATAAGAAATGGATTTAAAGTGAATGATTTATATATTCATCTTTTCATTTCTAGACACTTAAGATTGGCTTGTATAAGTGCATTTGAGTTTGAAAATAAGACAGTCATTCTAAGTCTCTATCTTATGACTGGGGTGGCAGTATCCTTGCAGTTTTAACATCACTGGTTAATGGTGCTAATGAGAAGCGATGATTAACTTCTATATAATTACAATCTAAACACTGTGATAGCAAAATTTATTGATTATTATATAATCTCATTTTATAATTCATTAATTGCATGTTTTGGAAACTGTGATAAAAGGCTGTAGCATTCTTAGGTTTAGAAATGGGTAATAGCATGGTCTTTTTATTTATTTATTCAGTGTATGTATAATGTCTGAACAATTTAGCAGTGAAGACTATTCCTGCATTTCTTAGGCTTTTCCATAATTTCTTTTGTATTCATACACATTTTTTTAATCTTTTGAAATTGATATTATTGTTATCCCTTTATTTTATTTTTTTTTGCTTATGAAATTTATAAAATATTATCTTTATTTATTAAATACTTCTGTTTCACATGTTGGTAATTTTTATTTTTTCCTTGAACTCCTATCTTTTTGAATATTTTCTTGACTTCCTTATAAACATTTATACTTTTTATTATTTCATGTTTTCTTTGCCTCTTTCTTAATTGCTAACGCTTTTCATTAACTTTTTTTTTTTGATATTGTTTCCCCAAGGATTTCCTAGCACTTTTTTTTAAAAATAGAACTTTCTTTTTTTATATATATGAATTGACCGAATTGCTATTTCTTTCCAAACACATTTGTTTCTTTTTAGGGTTTTAGTAATAATTTACTGAACTTTCTCAAGAAACATTCATTTTTATACAACTTTTGTCTTGTTTTGGGTATTTTTTTCTCTAGATTTTATTTTACTGTTGTTAGTTAATATACTGTAAGTGTCTAAATGATAATATGTCTCTCCTAGTATGTCTTTATATAGCATCGTCTTCAGATCTATTCTTCATAAAGCAAATAATCCACTTGTGAGGGCTATCTTTTCTTGTGAAGGTTTTGCAGTTTTTTGTTTTTAAAAAGTGTCAATCTCTGCCATATATTAGATAATTATGTAAAATTCTCCAGTTATACTTTTTTTTACTGTGAAATAATTGTTTTTTTTTCTTCTTTTAGTATAACATTCTTGAAAAGCATACTCTCTAATAATGTTAATGATTTATACTTCAAGCAATAATTTTATATTTATCAATTTAGCAATTCTCCTGATCGGAATAATTTTATTCTTTAAATCACTTTTCAAAATTTTAACTTCTCCACTTTTTCTAGCATTAGTCTTACTGTAAGTGATTCTATAGTTCTCCAGTTTTCTTTGATTCTTGGAGATATAAAATTTGATATTTCTTAACTTGTTATATCTTTAACTTGTTATATCTCCAAGAATCAAAGAAAACTGGAGAACTATAGAATCACTTAGAGTCACTTCCCAGATTACCTCATTTTTGGGTTATTCTTGTTTAGCCATTTATGCTTATTATATGGTAACCCTTGTCCACTTTTGACAGACATTTATCTATGTGTCATTTCTTATGAATGCTGTAATCCTATTCCATTCCAAATTTTCTATATTTAAATGTCTTGTTAGAGAAATTTTTATGCTGGATGCTCCCTTCTATTACAATATTTTTTATTTATCTAGAATTGTATATATATATATATGTTTTTTTAAAAATATAATGTATTCTTCTACTTTAAAATTATGTTAACACATGAATTTTTATATATTGCATGGATAAAATAGTTCTTTAAAAAGTTCATTAAAGGGCAGAAACTTTTTAATAAACTTTTATAGAGGAATATTTATTATCCTTACCATTTACTGTCTAATGTTGGATGGTTATACTTCCTATGAGAATTGTACTACCCAAGGTATTTTCAAGTTTATTTACAAAACTTTTTTCTAGAACCTATTACAGTAATTATGATGAACAGAAATCCGCTCTACCAAGTAGAACAAAAAATCATATTATATCAATTTCACAGTTCAGGATTTTCAGGGGTAAAAGTGGTGAATCAATGACATTATTATAAAATCTTAAATAACAAGATGATCTAAAATATTAAGTCTGAGCAGAATTTTAAACTTTGATTTTTAAATTATATATATTTTATATTAAAATTTGGTGTTACTATTTTTGTATTCTAGTGCCATTGTACCATCTTCAAGCGCTGATGATATTCCATCATATTCTATATCAATTCAACCTCTATTTCATTTGGCAGGACTTTTAGCTGTAATAGGACTTAACCAATTAAGAAAAAGTACCAGTGTCCTTTTTACTCGTTTTAATCTTGAATTGTATTTACAAGCTGTAGAAAAGTATAAGGTAAATCACAATTTGTATAGCACTTTATTTTAATTAAATAGCAGTTTGTATTAAAAATTTTTTTTTTAGATATATAATATGTTTTATTATTTTTATGTTTACACTTTTTTGTATCTATTATTACAGACAATTAAATTTTTATATTTTATATAGTTTTTATTCCAAAATTCCTAGGTTCAACCTCTTAAATACAGTCATCTTCAGGATGTCAAGGATACTGTGCATATCAAATCAGAAACATACTGTGTACAAATCAGGATAGTAAAAACTTTAAAATCAGATTTTTATCACTACTTCTATATATTCTACCAAATACATTATAAATTGCAATTATCTATTATTAATAATATTATCATCATCACCATTATTATTATTATCATTATTAATAATTTTTCTATATTTGATATTAAATTTTGTATTTACTATCTTATCATAAATTAAAACAAAATTTATCACTTTCCATATTTAAAATTTTTTTGCTGTTAAAATGTTCATAACGGATTATAGTGTTGTGTTTTAGTTAAATCTATTTTGGTATTTTTGGGGCACTATTCTCTTTTCATAAATCTTTTTTTTTATTATTTAAACAAATATAAATCTTTATCTCTGTTAACATTAAAGCAAGAATTATATTCTTTGAAACAGAAGCAGCAAATATGAGAGAAATAAATAAGAATTATTGATAATAAAAATAATATATATATATATAAGGTTAATAATAAAATTAAATATATTCTGGAAAATGTTCTTTAAGTCCTTCAATAATTAAAAATATGATAATAAACCCATAATTATTAGATTTGTAAATAAATAAATATGGGTGCCAATTTAATTTGTGCTCATGGCCATTTTGAAATCTAAAGACCAGCCAAAAACACCGCTGACACATCCAACCGATAAATGACATCAATATTGAATAAAAATACTTTAAATTCATATTTTAGAAATTATAAGCTAGTAATAATAATATGCTTTATTTCATATTGGCATATAGTATAATCTTTTAATATTTGGAAATTATAAGCATGGTTTGATCAGACTTCTGCAACTTTTGACCAATACTTCATATCTGCCAAATCATCTTTTCCCCCCTCTCTGCAAATTCTGGTGCTTTACAGCATCATATTCAAATATTTTATGATGAAGGTAATTTTTTTTATAAAAAATCTCTAATAAAATAAAGCATATTATTTTTACTAGCTTCTAATTTCTAAAATGTGAATTTAATGTACTTTTATTCAATATTTATGTCATTTATCAGTTGAATGGGTTAGCGGTGGTTTTTAGATTTCAAAATGGCCATGAGCGCAAACTAAATCAGGACCTAAATATGTTACACAACAGTTTGCAAAATTATATAATAAAGTCCATCATAAATCTTGATGTTTATATAATAACATTACTGACATTTGCAATGGATTTTTATCACGTGATTTTATAAACTTTTACATGATGTAATCAGAGATTTAAATTTCTGTGAAGTTTAGCATGGTGTTGGAATGGTAAATTCAAAAACTAAAAACTTATTGGATTGATTTCTAATTGAAGAAAGTAAAAAAATAATGTGTTCAATTGAATCACTTGATTTCCCAAGTACAGTCTCTTATTTATTTATAAAATACTTTTAAAAACAATTGGAATAATGTTTATTGGGGCGGGGGGGTAAACAAATGATAACACACTCTTCAGTCTGGAAATGAAATATTTATCTTGTACATTCTAAATATAATAATATAATTGGCTAAAAACAATTTCAAAGTTATATATTAAACATATTTATATATAAAAAAGATTGCTATGTGTAAATATAACAATCTTGCACTAATGTCAGAATGATCTTTAATTTAACTGTATGCAATTTAAAAACTGTTTTATCTTTTTTTCTTAATAATCTGGATTTATTTTTGTTAAATTATAATTTTTTTATTCAATGATGAACTTTATTCATCCAAAAAACAAAATAGGTACCTTATAACTTGCAACTTAGGTGACAAGATATGACCAATACAATTGGTATTAGGGACATCTGGGGAAAAAATAAGAACATATAATTATTATAAAATGATGATTTTACAAATTTGCTATGATTGGTTGAGATACAGGAATATTTAATAGCTTCCATGTGTCCTCATGGAGTTTAGCATAGAAAACGTTGCAGTCCCTCTCTTTCAGTATTTTAATAATACTGAACAAATCACTAAATAGATTCCCTGAATTTCTACCAAATGTAATGTTGTACCTAAGGATCCACAATGAATAGTTCAGCGTGATAGAGTCTTTTTCTTGAAAAAACACTAGCCTGATTATATCTTGAATATTGAAAATTCTGTCCTTATATGATATCATCTATCAGCTGATTAATGATTTATACTGCTGTAGAATTTTGCACTCATATAGGAAGTGCTGCAATGTTTCATTTGCACCATTGCACATTTGATATTGAGTATGTATTTTGTTAAGCCCTCTTTTATTTACTTGGAATTCATTAGCTGGCAGTGAGTGTATGTTTATTTTTAAAACAGGGTCTAAATATTTAGCCTCAAGCTTCCACAGTTTGAATGTTTAATGATGTATTCATTGTTAACTTTGAGAACAGTTGGGTTTATTATGAAGGATTGACAGAACAGTTAATGAATGTCCCAATATTTGAGTTTATTCCCAATCGCCCTCACAATGATTCCAGCACTTGTAACCAGATTGACAACCATGTCGTTTCCGGGGTAGGGACCAACCATTTGGTGACGGGTTATCAGTGGGAGCAACTAGGGAATAATTATAGTCCTCTGAGATTATTCTTCTAATTGTGACAAGTATTATGTGCTCTCTGTACTAGAAAAGAAGGGGTGGTATGTAGTCCTAGTCCATTGAGTTTTTTAGATAAGCATGCCTTCCTAAGGCTGATTGCAACAGTTTTCTTTCTCCATAGGAATCCAGAACATAGGGAATTAATTTTTGCTATGAAGGTCTTGATAGGAAGGATGATTGGAAGGAAGTAAATTTATTTTAGTGAATATTAACCAAGTTGAGTAGTGTGGCCTTGCCATAGAGAGACAGGTAAATGCCAGAGAGTGATTTGGGAGTATCTGTTATGCCCTTGGAAAGCATGTTTTGTACTTGGATTATCATGTCCCAAGGAGAAAGCATGAATAGGAACCCAAGGAACTTCTGTGGTGTGACTAGAAAGAGGATGGATTTTTCTTTCCAGATGACAATTTCCAGGCCGCAGACTTATCTCGATTGAAAAATAGCTGATATTGTTCTGTATACCAGTGTTGTATGTCTTCCAGTATTGGCAATTAATCTGTAGATGGGAGGAGGATGAATACATCATCAACATATGCCAGGCATTTTACTTCCTGCCCAGCTTGGAAACGTACACCCCAGAGAGATCTTTCAATCTTAAGTACCAATGGGTTAATGAATGCAGTAAATAATGTGCTCAGCAGAGATCCCTGGGGTATAGAGATGTTGGGACAAAGCCCCAGAGCAATTCTGCTATCCATCATAACAAGAATCTTGCTGTTACTAAGAAGGGTCTCCATGGTGGATAAGAGATTATCAGGAATAGGATAGGTTCTTAGTACTCTGATAAGATCAACCCTTACTGAGTCAAGGCAGCCTGAATGTCCAGTTGGACAGCTATGGGACTGAAATTTCTCTGACACTTCACATGTTTGACCATTATTTTGAAAATAAAGGCTGCATCAATTGTGGACTGACCCCTACATACAAATTGTGAGGGAGATAAACTGGGATTAATTAGTTATTGGATCGAATCTTTGATCGTAGACTATTATTTTTATGAGGAGAGGTGTTATCAAAATAGGCCTAAGACTTGTGGGCTCTGATGGCAGCTGATTCTTTTTCAGAAATGGGACTAGCGAGACCGGATATAGTTTCTCAATGACCTTGTAACTTCCAGCCAATTCATCCAGCATGTTAAGAATAATGGGGATGGTATAGTGGCTGAGGTGCAAAAGAAGAAACTTGGGTTTTGCATGTGGTCCAGGGTGGGTTTTGTCAGGAATTGGATTTTTAATTTATTTAGAATGGTGTTGGCCATAATTCCATGATGAGGAGCATTGTCAATGTTTAGAGTGCTTCTATTGTTCTGGATTTCTGAAGCTTTATCTTGAAATGATTTCTTATGATGATTAACATGTCTTCTCCTATATGAAATTTGCCATTGATAGGTATGGAAGAGGTAATGACCTGCTTTCTTTTTGAACCCAGTGCCCACCCTAGATAGCTTCTAGTCCAGCAATGCTGATTATCCAAGAATCTCCAGGCTCACTTAACTGCAATGTATTCTGCTAGGGCCTTCTGTGCATCACAGTATTGTTGCTTGAGTAGAGTGATTTGATTAATGTCACAAAGTGAGTTCAAGTAATGTGCAATTTGATCCATTTCTGATAGTAATTTCAAGGGTCCATGAGAGTTCCATGTAAACCTGTTGATGAGAGATTGGAAAATGTCAACAAAAGCTGTCCAAGCTGATACTGGGTCCAGACTCAGAATGTTTATTTTGAATAGGTGAATGTAAACCTCTGAGACAAGAGCTATAGGGGTGGTCTGCCTATTAAGAAATCTAATTGTTTTTTTTAGTCCCAGGTTTATGGGTGGACCTGAACTGGCATCTATATCATTGTGCAAGACTTTATGGTCTGTGAAAACCATAGTTTTAAATTTAATTAGAATTTTTGTTTTGATATTAATGTTTTATGTTATGTCATTGCTTTTCATTTCATCTAAGTTTTTTTATTCCCATCTAGTTAATATTAGATTTATCACATGATCACCATTTCATATGCTTATGCAAACAATTAATAAGATTATCATCAAACTGTCCATGCAGTAGTGCCATCAAGTGCAAGCCTTCGTCTATTGATTATGAAGGCTTATACTTGGTGGCACTACTTTATGGAGAATTTGGCACTCTTATTAACAGCATGTGTAAACATATGAAATAGTCATCATGTGATGTTTTGATGATTTTATATCTAATCTGCCCAAGAGTAATGGTGACTGTGGTTTTTGAAAACAAGACAAAAAAAAAGTAACACTGCTGAACTGAGTTCAGATCTATATGACTATACAAGCAAATGAGTTTTGGTTGCAAACATTATGGTGTTTATAGTTAACCAAATATGTATAAGGTAGCTGCTGGACAGTTACAGTACTCTCAAATCCGAAGCTCCTCACTGATGAAAGCCATAAGTTAGAAACTAGTCTGGGGATGTTGAATGAGTGGGCACTAGATAGGAATTTTATGCACAAACCTTCCTGCATCCATTGATTAGGAAGACTTGCAACTTGGTGTCAGTACTCTTATTAATGTTAAATTTGTTTCATGTAATATTAGTTACTTTAAAAACCATTGCTCATAAAGATAAATTTAAATTAAGGTGAAGATTGTTATATTAACAAATTCATTTCAAATTTTCATAACTGTTGGAGTATCATTCATTAACTTTAAAAATTTGACCATCTATATTGTATAACTTATTGAAATTTATTGGCTTCATTTTCAAAGTACTTCATCTCTAGATACTGCAGTAATTGCCTCATCATTCTCAAACATTAGATAATTATTTGTTTATAAGTGGGATATGAAAGTAAGTACTTTAAATTTAAATATTTAAATTGAATGCTATATAGGACATCAGAAAAATGCAAATCTCCCTCATGATATGTTGAAACATTGGAGGAATGTAAATTATTGAAATCATCTAAGAAGATTGGTTTATATATTGCTTATAACACATCTTTCATGTACACTTTAATGCAACAAATTTTCTTAAAACTTTATTTTCCTTACAGTTTTGACTGTCCAGCAGTCTTTATCAGAGCTCTATCTTCTTCTCTGCTTTAATTTGTTGCATTATAGTGTATATGAAAAAAGTGTTATAAGCAATATATATATATATATATATATATATGATTATATAAAGATATGCAAAGAAAGTGAAAGAGAAGAATAAGAGAATATACTTCTGATAAGACTGGTTTAGTTAAAACATGTATCAAGGAATGATTTGCATTCTCTGATATCTTACATTGATTGTTTGTGAAACAACATACAAGCATTATTAATTTCAAATACATTTTATACTGTTGCAATCATTTGACGTTTTTTTGTTGTTGCTAAAATTTAAATTTTTTAAAAATGACAAAAATATTCCAAAGATTCTGAGAGAATGAACTTAACAAAAGTTAAAAGAATGGGTTGATATACAGAAATAGTGAAGCTTATTGATAAATAATCAGGATATAAATGATATTATCTCAAAAAATAAATTTTTTCTCCAGACTTCATATTGTAAAAAAAATGTATTCATAGATAGTTCTCATTCTTTTAATGAAAAATGAACTTGATACATATAAATTTAAAACAAACCATTTGAACAGATTACTTTTAATATTTAAATTGTGCTAATCAAAAGTAATCATTAGTAGTTTTTGTCACATATGTTTTTCAGATATTACAATCGATTTGGTAGCAAATGCCCTGTGTAATTTAAAGCAGGTGTTTATGTGGCACTTTGGATCTTGAATATCACGCGACTTGTTCAAGTGATTAATTATTCATTTTATTCATAATATTTAATATATACATATTTCATTAATTTATCAAAATTACTACATATGTGTGATAAAAAAAACTATGGTGATTTCAATCACTGAAATGCAATAAATTAAAGATAATACTAATATTGCTTCATATTTATGGGAAAACATTAAAAATAAATATAATTTTCAATGCATTTTCAGTGCAAGCGCCTTTGTCAAAGGCAATTGTTATTTTGAATGCAACAGTTGCTTTTTAATAAAGGTGCTCAACACCAAAAATACATTAAAAGTTATATTTAATGTATATATGAAACAGGATTTCATTATTTTTAATTTGCTGAATATATGGCAATTAGAATAATGGTATTGCATTGTTAATAAAGAGAACTCTATAATAAATATGTATATACCACATTCTTATATTGGTTCACACAGTGTATCATTTATCTTTGGTTAGGATATATTTCTGCACTTATCATCTGAGTTCAAATTCAGATTAGATGGAAATGAAAATTTTTAAATTTATGAGCAGGCTTGGGAAATTTCTTTCAAATTAAACAACTCAACTAAATTTCTAATTATCAGTTTATAAATGAATATCTATATATTTTAACTAGAAAATGAAATAAAGGAAAACATTAATCTGCCATCACCTGTCATTTGGCTGGTCTTTGGGAAGGCTGTAGGAAAAGTCTTAGGAATACAATGACTTTCTTAAAATTGCCTTGTATTTTACCATTATCTCATAAAAAGTAGTTTTTAAGATTAAAAAAAATTATACATAGAATGTAATATAATTTTATTATATTATAGCCATTTATTTTATCATTACCTCCTCCAGTGGTCTTAAGTATGGCAAAATCGCCCTTAATCCAAAAGTATGATATATCTAGTGTTCAGATGATCATAATGTCAACAGCTAAAGCTTCAGCAGAGTTAGAAAATTTAGCAAAGGATAAATTAAATATTGTGTTTACAAAGCAAGGTAAGTGGAAGACGAATTAAAGTTGACATCTTACTTAGATTATATTATTCTAGCACGTGTATGACGCATATGTGAGCATATATGTATTTAGCCTATGTATTTGACACAATCCTTAATCAAGTATCTCATTCTAGAGAAATAGATTCATAAATTTAAGAGATATAGGTTGACATATGAATGTATTTTTAAGTAGTGAATAATTGAAGTTTTATACAGGCTGTAAATTAATAGATGATAAATTAATAGATGATATTATTGAACTAAACAGATACTCTCTCCAATGCTTTTTATTAATGTATTTTGTGTCTACATGAAGTATTTAAAGTACTGTGTTCTCAGATCCAAGGTTCCTCACTGATGAAAGCCACAATCTAGAAACTAGTCTGGGGATATTGGATGAGTAGGCATTAGATTGGGATTTTATGCACAAACCTTTTTGCATCTATTAATTACGCTGGCCTGCACTGAGTGGCGCTACTGTATAGAGTTTTGCCTTTGTGATAACAGCTTGAGTAAGCATAAAGAATGGTGAACATGTTATGTTTAGGGGTTCAATACCAATCCTGCCCAATAGGATTATGGTGACTATGGTTGTTAAAGAACCAGAGATACCAAAATGTACAGATGTTGAACTGAGTTCAGATTTATATGAATATACAAGCAAACAAGTTTGAATTGAAACATAGTTAATTAAAAAGATAAAGGGTGGCTGCTAGAGGGTTGAATTAGATCTTAAGGTCTAGGTGCAGTGCTCTCAGATCCAAGATTCCTCACTGATGAAAGCCATAATATAGAAACTAGTTTGAGGGTATTGAATGAGTAGGCACTAGATTGAGATTTTATGCACAAACCTTCTTGTATCCATTGATTATTTTGGCATGCACAGCGTGGTGCTACTGCATGGAGAGTTTTGCCTTTATGTATATGGAATATACTTGTGACATTCCAACATGTAATAGATCTTAATTGTTAGTATATAAAGTTTACTCTCACATTTTGATGATTTGCTGATAGTGTTTAAAACACTCAGATAACTTTTGATTTCTATCAAAAAATTAATAGATTAGTTAAAAGGTTGTTGATATTAAAATAAGCTTTTATAAATGTAACTTTGATTTTGAAAAATTATAATTTCCTGATTATAAAGTTTATATCAAAGGTATTCATTTCATCATAAATAAATTGAAAGTAATCCACGAAGATCATATTCCTAATATTAAAAATAAACTGGTCAATCTCAGGTTTTTCTCAATAATTTCTCTGTCACAAAATAGAAGCAGGGTAACCACTTCATTGCATTTTGATACAAAGTCACTGAGATTGGAGATCCAAACAAGACAAAGTTTTCTAAGCTTCTAAAGATCTGATTTTCTCATTCAATGTGCACTAAAAATAATGGACATATATATATATTAATTCTAATATTTTCACGGATAAATGATGATTTCATATTATTATTATTTTATCAGTTGAAGTAAGTGCTACCTGAAAGTAATTAGAAAGATGAAAGGAAACAAATGGGTATTTATTGAAAATGTTTTAGGAAGTTGTAATATGCATTTAACTAAAATACTATTAGACCTGCATTGTAATCCGTAACAGTGCTACAAATAAAAATATTAGCAGAAAAATATTTTTTGAGTAAAAAATTTGATCTGTTCTAAAATCAAATCAAAAAAAAGTAATTGCTCTTTTAATATATTTCAAATAGCACTAAAATTTAATGCTGCAACATGATAGCATTAAATGCATTACTGCCAGTAATATAGGAAACCACATCTCAGAGGCTTTTATTATATAAATCAAATTGTTTTTCTCATTATTGATACCCCCCCCCCAAAAAAAAAAAACAAAAAAAAAAACAACTGAAATTAATTTAGAAGACATCAATTCAGACATTTCTGAAAAGATCAGTCAAGATATTAGAAATGAAAATAGCACTCGAATATGTCTATGAATTAAAATCACAATATCTTGAAGATTAAATCTCAATTTGATCAGGAAGCAGAAAGTTGTAAACTGTTTATGTACAATTTATTATTAACCATTCAAAAAGTGCAGATAAAATAATTTGGAACTAACATTGCCAGAAACAAATATCATCTCATCGGGAAATGTGTTACTAATCACATCCTCGAACAACTACTTCATTTTGCTATGTTGTGTCTACTATATCTGCATAAACTCAGAAATGTTATTACGAATATGGATAATCATTTAAATTACAGCCTTGTTCAATTATTTAATTCTTCTACAACTGCTAATATTTGTGTAAATTTTGTTACTAAAATAGATAATTATGTTTGCATTCTGCTTTTGAGAATTATTAAGAATCTGTATTATCCTTTTGTTTTGTCTATAAAATATTCAATATTGTTGCTAACATTTAATATTTTCTATTTTTTTGTTTTATATTTGTACTTGAAATACTTCTACGTTGTGTGATTTTTTTAAAATTTTGTATCAGTTATCATTTTTAATTGCTTGTATTTCTGCTTGGTGATATACTTGGCTTGTTCCTACTCATTATTATTTTAATTTTTATAAAGTTTATTTTTAGAAAAAGATTATTTTTTCTAATTTAACAATATGTTCTATTTTTTTTTGTAAGCTTATGGTATGACAGAAACTTCAGCAGTAGGTACATTTATGCCACTTGATCGAGAAAAAATGGGCAGTGTGGGATTTCCTTCACCTAACATTATTCTTAAGGTAAAAAATATATATATTCAGATTATTTTTAAAATATAGATTCATTATATTATAAAATTTTATAATCATGTAAATGTATGTAAACAAAAGTTTGTTAGGAGCTATTGGTAAAGCTCTATCTAGTGATCATAAAATGCAAGCTAAAAGCAAGTTACAAAATTTATAACTTTTGTTTATATATATAAATAGACAGGCAGATTTTAATATATATACAAAAATTATTTAGTTCTTAAATGTTTAAAATTATTGGCTATAGTTTCAGCAACTGAGTTTATATCATTTTTTGAAAATTTTAAGGTAACTTGACTACTGTTAAAAACAAATGTGCAATTTGGAAGAATTTTAAAACAGCATAAAACTGAGGATATAACAATCAATGCTAGTGACATTTTGAAAGCAGCCACCATCTTATTGAACAAATTAGTTGTATTAAACATTTATCAGAATAATCCTAAAGAAGTTATTTTGATGTAAGCATTGTCCAGTATTTCTCACTGAATTAGATTTTTATGAACTTTCAAATGTGTAATCTTTTTCAAAATAGACGAAAATATAATAAAAAATATTCATGATCTTCTATATGACTTTACAAAACTAAATTTCCAAATGCAGATAAGTGATTGATTTTAAGTCTCCAAGTGACAATGTGACTACTGCTATAACTTTAATTCCAATTTTCAAGCACTTGGGTGCTCTGATAAGAAAAGCTTAAATAAATGCATTTTGAATCAAGCTTAGTGCTTTTAAAGACTATTTATGACCTCATATTTATAGTGCTTGGTTAAGGGGAGGAGTGTGCATATATATATATGCAATACGTTTATTCAAATATTTTCAAATTATAAGGAATATATTTTAGATAAAGAGAAGTAGGGTTCCTTCTTATTAATAGAGTCGGAATTGTTGGCAATATGCCATGCTTCTTTAACCTTGCGCTTGATGTTGTTTCTTTTGATGTAAGCAATAATGGGTACAGTGGGTTTGAATGTGTGGTCAATTATGTTTTAATGTTCGAGGAGCCAACTATAGCCACCATTTCCTGCATCAAGAAAAATGACATCCAGAGCAAGATTAAAGAAGCATGGCAGTTTCTCCCTATTTAAAAAATGGATCATATAATTCCAATATACTTGAATAAATTTATTGCAAATATGTACATGCTCACACTCCCACTTAATTTTCAGTGTTATGAATATGAAGCCACAAGTAGGCCTCAAAAGCACTAAGTTTGCCTCAAAATGCATTTATTTAAGCTTTTCTTATCAGAGTCTCCAAGCCCTTGAAAATTGGAATTTACAGTTACATAAGAAAAGTCGCTATTTCATGGAATTGCTTTAATTTTGTAGAAAAGTGTTAATTGCCCTGTTAATTTAAAACTTCTTCATTAAAACATATTTTTAATTCATATTTTAAAGAAAATAATTTTTTATTTAAAGTTCTATAAAAACAATTATTATTGAGAATTTCCAACTCCAGAATCAATGATCCATCTATTCCTACTGATTTAAATGCAATAAACACAATGGTAGTCTTAAAATTGCCACATATGATTAGGAGCAATATGTATCAGTATTTTTATAATACCAATTCTGAAGTTATCACACAAAATTAACACAGTATCTAAAATCTTTTAGTTCACTTAAAAAACGTTTCATCTGTAGCATATGGTTTGAAGTAGTTGAATTTATCTATTGTGTTGAATAAAATTGCAGAAGTATTTAAAAACATAGAAATTTAATGGAATTAGATAGGAGAGTTTTAGTAACAGAAATAATTCTTGGATTTTTGCTGAAGCTAATATCAACGATTAGCTTAGATTAGTCCATGTTATAAACTTAATTATCATTAATAGCATCTGTTAGTATTGATCTAACATCTAAATAAGTTTCTTTGATTGTCTATAAAATATCACATCAAATTTTACATCTTTGTAGCAGATAAAGTTGGCATTGTGTAGTCTCAAAAATTATATAAACATATTGAGGTAAAGAATAAAAATATTTGGTAAAGGAAGAGATTACTATCTATAACGCCTGGTGTAGTTTGATTAATAATATTATGAGAAAAATAAGAAAATAGATAAAAAGAATCTGAATGAAAATAAATCTTGTTACTTGGTATTAACATGTACATATATTTTTCAAAAGCAGAATATATGTTACTTTAAATAGGAATAAACAATTTACTATTAGAATACCTAGCTGAAAATACTTATTTAAGAACTGAAATGGAGAATATTTTGTTTTAATGATTGTTAATACAATATATAAAGATAAATCTGACAATGCAATTTAAATATATCCTACAGATAGAACTTAACATAAAGTTAATATTGAGAATAAAGGAAATGGAGTGAATAATCCTATAATAAGTAGGTGCTTAAGTTCATGCTTGCCATTATTTTTGTATAAAATGTTAAATAAAATCCAGGTTTTTGTTGTTTTTTTTGCCAAGATTTAGGCTTCTACTGAGATTTATTTTAAAAATATTTCTACAAAATCCACATTTCAGCATCAAATGTTAATCATAATGTCTCAAATTTTTAATTGCCATATGTACAAGCAAAAGGTGATTATGTTGTTTATGATACAACCATTGTTTAATGTAACTGGAATATCACATTGTGCACTCACCAACACATTAATTAAATTGATAAAATATTTCTTTTATGGAATGTGCACTTTGGAGATACATTAACAGAAGTATGTTTTATTGTATTGTAAATTTAGCAATGCTATGTTTAATAGAAATGTTTAGTTGATGTGTGACAACAATGTTTCTTAGACTATAATATATGCATGCTGATTACAAAATTTTTTTGAAGATAAACTATGAAATTCAAACTTTTTGGAAAAACTGTGAGAGCAATTTTTATAATTCAGTTCATTAGAACATCTATAATTGACGGA
This sequence comes from Epiperipatus broadwayi, assembly GCA_028023455.1. Classification (NCBI taxonomy): domain Eukaryota; kingdom Metazoa; phylum Onychophora; class Udeonychophora; order Euonychophora; family Peripatidae; genus Epiperipatus; species Epiperipatus broadwayi. Next base: position 9,971,483 of record JAQFVV010012396.1, read on the forward strand.
TAAAGGAATGACTTTGTAATATTAAGATTAAACCACTAAACATCACATGATCACCATTTCCTATGCTTGCTCATATCTGTTATTAAACATGCAAAACTCTCCATACAGTAGTGCCACTCAGTGCAAGCCAGAGTACATTATGCACAAGCCTCTGGCATTCATTGATTACTCTGGCTTGCTCTGAGTGGCACTTCTGTATGGAGAGTTTTGCCTATTTTAATATTAAGATTAATATTGAAAAATTAATAAAAAATGTTAATCTAATGTTTTGTAGGATAAAATATCGATTTATCAAAAGTTATATACTGTTTCCAATATCAGTAGATACAGGGGAAGAAAAAAAAATGATAGATGAATATAGAGATTGAATGTTTCTCAACCTGTCATTTTGCTGCACTGAATGATAAATACATTGCATATTTATGCAACCATATCATTTAATTTACATGCATTGCAAAATAGATTTTATATGCTATTCTCTATGAGTATATAAGTATGCAAAGTCTTAAATATTGAGAAAATAGTAATGAAAACTGACTTAGCAATTATGATTCCACACAAGACAATTCAATCAATAATGAACCTCTTACAATTCAAATTTCATTCATCAAAACTTATATGTTTAATAGCACAGTTTTCGATTTAAACCTTCCTTTCTCCCATAAATATAGAATGATTCTAGAAAAGATGATTTAAAAGTAGTGTATTTCATAAAATTTGGATAAGTCATTGTGACTGGTGGATTATTCATTTAAGTTGTAGAATGTAATATATTTTTAATTGTAATCATGTCAAAATAGAACCTAATGGTGATAATAAATATTTCAATATTTTTTTTAGCATGGATACAGTAAATGTGAAAACTTTGCTTGACATGGACTTTTTAAGATCTGAACAAAGGGCAGAAATTGTAATTAGAGAATTATCAAGATTTAAGAATTTATCTCATTGTCTTGGGTGAAATTTAGTGAGACTGTATAGTGTTGGGTTTGGTGCCTAACCTAGTATTTTTTTTCCTTAAAATTTCAAGTTGCATCTTTGAAATGCTAATAATGTTAAGATTGATTTATGTAATATTAATTTTACCCATTTTGTCAATACTTCATTTTTTTTTTTTTTAAGATTTTAATAACATTTCTAAGATCAGTGAAATATGCTTCAACATTATGGGAGATAATGATATTGGTTCTGTCTCCTTGATTGATCTTTATTAGTGAATTTTTACTCGATATATAGATTGATTATCATAAACACTTTGCTTAGACAGAAGTCATTATAAAGAAATTTTGTCACATATACATTTCAGCATCAATACTTTATGGATTTTTTTATAATTAAAAGGCAAAATATAAAAGAAGCCAATATTACATAAGCATTTATATGTCAAGATTATTGGACAGATCTTATAGAGTTATATAATAGCAGCATTAAGAAATAAATCATATTCTAAACATATTGATAAGAAATTTAATTTTTACTTCTTACAAGCAACTTTGACTCATGCTAAGTTTAAACAGCTATTAAACATTAAAATTTGAATTTTTGAGTTTTTCATCTTATTGAAGCATGGAATTTTTTTATAAAATGTGTTATGGACACATAATGTTTATTCTTTGGTTCACTAAAAAGAAAATTTTTCACTGGATTTTAATAAAATTATATTGTTAACAGACTTAAGAGGAAATGTATTTTTTTTACTTTAATCAATAACAAAATGAATATGAAACTTTAAAAGAAGTAAAGGATTGTAGAATATAACTGATAAGATACAAAGGAATATGCTAAAAAAAAACTTTTAGTAGTTGACTTATAGCATATTATGTAGGCATGAAATAGATAATTGTATGAACTATGACTATATTAATAATAAAAGTAATAATGTATACTTGCAATGTAAATAAACTTTTTTTTAAAAAATATAGACTTAACTTCTATCTTATAACAACTTTAGAAAATCAAAAATGAAATATATATGTACTATATTGTTTTAATTGTTACTACATATGATAATAATTTAATATATTTTTTAAATGTTTAAAAATAAGTTTTTGTTTAGTTTGTAGATATTGATACAGGAAAAGCTTTACCTCCAGGAAAATTAGGAGAAATTTGTTTAAAGGGACCACAGATGATGAAAGGTTATATAAATAATCCTAAAGCTAATGAAGAAATTTTTGATGAAGATGGCTGGCTTCATACAGGTAAGAAATAATCCAATAAAGAAACATTGTATTTTTTTTTTTTTACCACTGCTGTGGGAGATATCAATTTTAAAATAATCAACACAAGATCAAACTTTTAAAATTCAGCAAGTTTATTTATTTGGGCTGATAAATGTTAATAATAATAATATAAATAATAATAAAGAATTTGGGACCAAATTTAATAACAATTTTGTGTGTGGGAATAATTGATTAGAGTTTCCATTAACTTGTACTTTGCTAAAGTCTATAACTTGAGTATATGTTAACTGATAGTTATTTTATATTTAAGATAACTAACAAATGATGTCTTATATTACGTAAAATCTCTCCTTTTGCATAAATGACAGTCTTCAGTTTCAAAACATTTGGAAATATAAAAATGGCTCTAATTAACCCTGATTTTTTCCCCTTCTTTTCAAGAAAATTTCATTATTTTTAAGTCAATGGTTTTTTTCAACTCACCTGCTTGTTTGAAACTGATATCAGTTCATTTTTAAATAGTTGTGCTAATTATCATAATTTAATATAATTTAATATTTTTTCATGTTTGATATGCAAATTTTCAAGAGTGCACAGTTAGCAAGTAAAATAATAACAAGGTGCTGTTTGCAAACAAATTACAAATTTCAAAAATAAACTTTATTTACTAAATGCATATGTGTGTATACAGACAGTCTATATTTCCCCTTCACTCTAGACATTAATCCTTAACCTTCTCAGGTCATCTGCAGCTTTTCTGACATCTAAATATGGACACAGTTTCCTGATGATAAATTGTCATCACTTAAATCTGCTGTATTATCCCCTGATTTGTTACTTGTTTCAACATTCTTATCAGTATGCAGTTCTTGTACAATTGAGCAGATATCATCACATTTTTCACTTACACTCGATTCCAATTTAGAATTGATTAGCATAAGTTTACTGTTAATTCCATTTGATGCTCACACAAGGAGCACAAAGATGATTTACATGTCTCCTGATATGTAATCCATTTTCTATCTTAATCACTTTGATAACTTCAGATACAGCTTCAATGATGATACCAGGAATTCATTTTAATAGATCTCTGACTCATATCATCTTGCCCATTGTAAATATTCCTAAGTCTTTGCATTAGTTTTCTTCTTTCAAAATACTTTTTTCTTTTCTTAATTGGTATTAGCTTAGATAAATATGTGCAGCACAGTTGCCACAATAATAATCCTATCAGCTGCATCCATCTACTGTGTACTCAGGGGATATTCTTAATACTAATCAAGCAATCATGAATTTTAAAATAACCAACACTAGACCAAACTTTTAAAACTCGGCAAGTTTATTTATCTGTGTTGATGAATGTTAATGATAATAATATTCAGAAAAAGAATCAGAATTAAAACCAATTCTTTTTTATGTTGCACTTCAAGTATACAATAGTCAAATATGTTTAAAAATACATATATATAAGCAAAAAATATTACAAATTATAAAATTATCAGAAAAGCCTTTTTTCGGCAAATTATGTTTTTTGTCCTTTTCAATATGTCTCCACGATTTAAAGCACGTACAATGACATCTATATCAATACATGAGAGAAGACAGATAAACAAATGGACATCTGACATGATCTGTTATGTAATTTTTTTTTCCTAAATTCTAATACAAAATTATTCTGTTATATATATTGAATGGATATATATCCACATATATTAATTAATTGACTATCCATTCTTTATCCATTAACCACTTATTATTTAACTTAATGGATGTTTTGTATATATTCATACAGTTGTTTTATTATACATGATATAGTTTGTTTCATATATTTTATATCTATTAACATTTTTAATATAATCAAGAACACTTATATTATCAATACAATTTATTTTATGTCCGTACTGCAAATAATGAACATATAACACAGATATATCATCTTTCCTAGCAATTGTATCATTGTGTTCTTTAGCTCTTTCTCCCAATTGCTTTGACGTCTGGCCATAGTAAACCATATTACAAAAATTACATCTATTTTTATAAACCATTCCTCTCTTATATTTTATATCATCTTTCATCCTACCCAAATTTTTGCTATTAGCCCATCCCACATTAATGTTTTTATCTATATAATTTTTACTTTTTTTATTTAATATATTATATACACTAGGCAAATATGAAATTTTTATCCACTTCTTTTGTTTATTAGTCCTACATCTATTATTATTCGTGCTATTTACCCCATATTGTGAAAATATATTGTCAATACTATGCGCTGTATATCCATATCCCATATATGTTTGTTTAAATTTATCCTTCTGTAACATAGCAATATTTCTATCTGTATTAAATCTATCATTCTTATATTTAAAATTCTTAATTACACTCATCTTTTGTATCCATGGTTGTTTTGAATCACTTGATATAATTTTCCTTAATTTATAATCTTTAATAAAATGCTTAATTATAATATCATTATTTTGATTTAAAATAATTTCAATATCTAAATACCTTATTTCATTATCAATTTCTTTCATTGTAAATCTAATATTATCAACATTATTATTAAATTGTTTATATAATTTATATATTGCCCTCTTATTACCAATTATCAAACTATCATCTACATATCTAAAATAATGTAGTACTTCTTTTTTAATTATACTGCCTTTTATAATATTGATTTCCATGTCATTAATGAACATAGATGCCATAAGCCCACTAATCGCGCATCCCATTACCCATCTCTTATTTATACTCCAATATTCATTATTATATTTAAAATATAAACTATTATTTATTAGATTCAATGCTTCATTTATAATACTAATTATGCTATCATCATTGATATATAGAGATAAAGCCTTTATGACGATACTAATACTATCAATGATGATAGCATAATTAGTATTATAAATGAAGCATTGAACCTAATAAATAATAGTTTATATTTTAAATATAATAATGAATATTGGAGTATAAATAAGGGATGGGTAATGGTATGTGCGATTAGTGGGCTTATGGCATCTATGTTCATTAATGACATGGAAATCAATATTATAAAAGGCAGTATAATTAAAAAAGAAGTACTACATTATTTTAGATATGTAGATGATAGTTTGATAATTGGTAATAAGAGGGCAATATATAAATTATATAAACAATTTAATAATAATGTTGATAATATTAGATTTACAATGAAAGAAATTGATAATGAAATAAGGTATTTAGATATTGAAATTATTTTAAATCAAAATAATGATATTATAATTAAGCATTTTATTAAAGATTATAAATTAAGGAAAATTATATCAATTGATTCAAAACAACCATGGATACAAAAGATGAGTGTAATTAAGAATTTTAAATATAAGAATGATAGATTTAATACAAATAGAAATATTGCTATGTTACAGAAGGATAAATTTAAACAAACATATATGGAATATGGATATATAGCGCATAGTATTGACAATATATTTTCACAATATGGGGTAAATAGCACGAATAATAATAGATGTAGGACTAATAAACAAAAGAAGTTGATAAAAATTTCATATTTGCCTAGTGTATATAATATATTAAAAAAAAAAAAAAAAAATTATATAGATAAAAACATTAATGTGGGATGGGCTAATAGCAAAAATTTGGATAAATTGATAACTAATTGTAGGATGAAAGATGATATAAAATATAAGAGAGGAATAGTTTATAAAATTAGATGTAATTTTTGTAATATGGTTTACTATGGCCAGACGTCAAAGCAATTGGGAGAAAGAGCTAAAGAACACAATGATGCTATTGCTAGGAAAGATGATAGATCTACGTTATATGTTCATTATTTGCAGTACGGACATAAAATAAATTGTATTGATAATATAAGTGGTCTTGATTATATTAAAAATGTTAATAGACGTAAAATATATGAAACAAACTATATCATGTATAATAAAAACAACTGTATGAATATATACAAAACATCCATTAAGTTAAATAATAAGTGGATAATGGATAAAGAATGGATAGTCGATTAATTAATATATGTGGATATATATCCATTCAATATATATAACAGAATAATTTTGTATTAGAATTTAGGAAAAAAAAATCACATAACAGATCATGTCAGATGTCCATTTGTTTATCTGTCTTCTCTCATGTATTGATATAGATGTCGCTGTACGTGCTTTAAATCGTGGAGATATATTGAAAAGGGCAAAAAACATAATTTGCCGAAAAAAGGCTTTTCTGATAATTTTATAATTTGTAATATTTGTTGCTTATATATATGTATTTTTAAACATATTTGACTAATGATAATAATAATAAAGAATTAATATTAAAAAGTAATAATTAATATCCCTTTACTTTGGGACTAAATTTAATAATGTTTGTGCATGGAAATAATTTTCTCATACACTGCAAATATTTAATACAGTCCATTAAAGTCTATAATTTGGGTGTTTGTGAACTCGTACTTACCTTATATTTAAGATAACTAACAGACATCATTTCAAACCTGTTCCTTTTCATGAATACAATCTTTACTTTCAAAGCATTTAGAAATACAAAGATAGCTCTAACTTAGCCCTGCTTTTTTTCTCCTTTTTGAGAAAACTTCATTATTTTTCAACTCAATAACTCTTTTCAACTCACATGCTTACTGGCAACTGATATCACTTCATTTTTTAATACTTGCAATAATTATCATAACTTAATATTCATTAACGTTTGATATGCAAATTTTCTAGAGTGCACAGTAGTAAAATAATATCAAGATATTGTCTACATGCAAATTACAAATTTCAAAAATAAATTTTATTTACATATATATATATATATATGTGTGAGTACAATCAGTCCAACTGCATAATTCTGGTTTTACCATTTTTCTTTTTCATCATTTTAACTGTAAGTAAATTTTATGTTCATATATATATATATCATTAACAATCATTTGATGATGAATATGACCATATTCTAACTCCAGAGGAATAAAAAATAACACGAAATTGAGTTCTAAGAAACACAAATATATCATATATTCAGACACTATTTTTTTAACTTGAACTCAATTTTTTTAATTTTATAATATTAACTATTTTAGAGCAAATTTTTTTTACGAAAGACTTCAAGATCTTGTCTAAAATCATAGCTTCTATTGTTTTATTGGAGTTTATTTTCAACAATATTTGTACAATGATAACAATTAAGTTCACATTTTTTAAAGATAATCTTTACCATGTAAATGTGGTTTTCCATGAAAACCATGTTCAAATTCAACATACTATGCTCTTTGGTAGTAATCTCCTACTCTTCATCTGCTTCACTTGCTTGAACCAAGGAAAACAAACTTTTACAATAGTTTACTGAATATCATCACATCCATAACCTGAGAATATAATATTTTGTCATCAATTAACTATGTGATAATCTTTAAATTTTTCCAGCACATATAATAAATTTAACAGAATAGTAATTCTACATGCAACTAATTTATTTAAAACATCTATGAAATGTATTCTTTTTTAATTTGTTAAATACAACAACAGCACATTAGGGTTTGTATAGCATCTAATATCCAAGTTTGATATACAGCACCTCAACATCCAAGTTTGAAGTACAGGATCTCAATATCCAAGTTTACATTTCTATCAAAAAATATATTCAAATAATTAATCAGTCAAAATTGAAACTCTATCATCAATTGTATATCATTTCCTGATATTTAATTAATGAAGTTGTCTATGAATCATTATAAATACATTATATAAATGGAAAATCTAGTTGCAGCTGAGGCACATTCTTGTTATCGCATCAGTATTTACTTCAAACATCTCCAACATCAGTAATAATAACTCCTTTCATTGGCTTGTAATTGCTTATAAAATGAATAAACTTCAGTAGATAACTAGCTACTTTTGAACCTTGTCACAAACCTTCTTGATAAAATGAATCAAATGCTTTGATTAAATCAGTAATATGTGAATTTTATTTTTGCTTATTATTTTTATTGCATTTTCTGGCAAAACCATATTTATAATTTTTTAAAACTATACTAATCATCTGTGATTGGAAATAAACAACTAAACATCACCATACTTTATGCTTACACAAGCTGTTTACTCAGAGACTAAACTATTCATACAGTAGCGCCACTCAGTGCAAGCCAGAATAATCAAGGGCTGCAAGACGATTTGTGCGTAAAATCCCGATCTAGTGCCTACTTGCATCCATTAATTTCTCTGGCTTGCACTGAATGGCGCTACAGTAAGGGGAGTTTTGCAGTATGCAAAAGATTTGGATAAAGAATTTATATCAGTATACTTGTATAAAAGGTGGGATAATTGTGTTAGAAGGATTGTTGAGTGTTATAGTGGTAAGGAATGGGATAAAAGAATAGAAGCATTAATAAAAAATAGGGAGTTGGAGAGATGGAGAACTAGTATGGAGGGTAAGAAGAGTTTAAATATATATAGAAGTAAACGGAATATTGGATGCGAGTTAATTTATGATAATAGTAAGGAAAGTAGTTTATTGTTTAAGGCTCGAATGGGATCTTTAGCAACAAGAGAATATACATGTAAATGGAAAACTATGGGTGATTTAGTGTGCAAATTGTGTAAGGAAGGTATAGAAAATATTAGGTATCTGTTGATTGAATGTAAATACTTGAAAGCAGAAAGGGTACAGATAATGAAGTTATGGGAGAATAGGTATGAACAAAGTGAATATACAGAAAGTGAGTTATTAGTTTTTATGCTGGGTTTGCGAAAAGATAAGGGGGATTTAGATATAAAGGCCATAGAGTTGACAAAGATTATGTTGTGGAAATAGGATGGGACAGAATATGGGAAGACTTAGAGTGGGGAATGGAAAATAAAGTGGGTAACAGGTTTATCTGGGCATATTTGCTGAGATATTCTTGACTTTGTTTAAGGAGAAGCCAAATACATCACATCACATCACTCTGTGCGATTGGAAATAAGTTATTCAGAAAAATCCTTAAAAGTATTTTTGTTTTAGGAAAAAAAACAAAAAAACAATATTAATATGATAATTTCTATAGTCTTTCCATATCCCTTTATTTTCACAAATCATTGCAATAGAAAAGCCTATAAAATTAAATGATATTTTTTACAAAATCCAATAGCTTTGATGCAAATATGTCTTCATTTTATTTTAAAACTTCTCTAGGAATTCTATTAGGACTGATAACTTTTCTGGTTTTTAACATTATAATAAGTTGTTTTACTCAAATCAAGTTGAATATCTTCATTCAAAACTAAACAATGCAATATAACAGATATATCTTTTAAATGCAATCATCCAAATTCTTAAATCATTGCAAAGAAGATAAAAAATATTTTTTTATCTGATTAAAATATCAGTCTTAAAAACAAACATTCCCCAGTTCTACTATTTCTTTGATTACTTTTTCCAGTGTATGAGTCTTTTACTTTATTGTTTGTTATGAACTATGCACAGATAGTAATAATGTATCAGAAATCAGGGAAAGGCTAAAAAAAGTTATTGTCTAATTTAACAAAAGCAAAAAAAAAAAAAAGAATGAAAAAGGTTTTGGCATGTATATCCTTATTGTTTAATATAGTTAATATGAGAAATTAAATTATTAAAAAATAAACTTTATCCACTGATAGAGATAAATCTTGACCTGAATATTCATAGAAGTATGACAGCTCTCTCACCAATAGTGAAGATCACATCATATCATATGACAATCCAGTAAACCTCAGTGTGGATTTTATCTTTTATCTAAGAATAATTGATAAACTAAGCAAACGAGCTGAAAGAAATCATAGATTTAGAAATTCTTTGTTATCTGAAAAAATCTCCAAGTTTCACACAGATTCACATTTCAAGTCATAGTCATAGGAGAATGATGTATTGGTCATTACACCATGAGGCCCTTCAACTAAAATTTGACTACTAAGACAGCATGCTTACCACCAAAAAATTTCAAAGTTTCCCTAGATATATAATTAGTCATAACTCTATCAGTTATGCAAGTGAATTTTTAAATATTAAAAATATGTGGTAGTGGTAATCACATTGTTTATGGTATTGATTCATTGTATATAAACCAGAGATTAAAGAATTTAATGTCATTATTAAATTTCACATTGGATTTTTTAAATTAAATACCTTCATAATGACAGCAATAATTGCAATTAGGCAATAGTGCTTTTTATTTAATGAAATATTTTACAATTGGATAATAACCAACATAATAAGTTTTAAAATTTTTATTAAAGTAAATTTTAAATCCTAATGATTAATAGTATGGCAAATACATCTATATTGCTTTTAGAGAATCTAAACACAAAATCATAATTTAGGTATATATTTTTGCTTAAATTGACTTACTTTAAAGACATCAATTTCAATAAATGATACAAATTCTTGCTATACTATCATCAGATAAATTATATCTCATTGAATTTATAACAGATATCTTAATATTTTTGAGTTTACAAATGAAATGAAAACTCAGTATTTATATATTGTATCGTTTATTTATATATGGTACAAATATATTGGCACTTGTTAAAAGCTAAAAAAAAAAAAAAAAAAAGTAAATTTAAAGATCTTTTTAAATTAATGCATTAAAATTTTTTTTTTTTTGTTTGTGTAATTTTTTTTTAAAACGTACAATGAAAGTTAAGTTAAATTTTTCGTTCATATTTTTTTTTATGTAATTAAAAATAAGAGTTAAAATTGGAAAGAATAAGACATGCAGATTACTAATCCAGATAAACTAAAGGAAAGAGAATTCCACATGCAGATTACAATAAGTAAAACCTTTTGGAAGCTAATTCAAGATGGCAGAAAGACTTTATAAAAAGGAGAATTTTGTAACAGAAAAATATAAAATAAATGTATAAGATTACCAAGAGTATAAAAGGAAGAAACCACTTGGATCAAGGTCTTGTCTGTTTTTCTTTTGGCTGGTCCTGGATCATGAAAGATCCAGGACCACTCTACGCTGAAATAATTTTTCATGCAGGAGTGGACCGAAGCTGTTGCTGACATATTTCATGAAGACATCCACCAGAAAAGCTTTCATGATTAGCCTTTAGGATGGGCCAAGAACAATTTAAAACCAATGGCCATGAGCTCATTCTACTTCATTAAAAAAAAACCATGCATGGTAAACAAACGTCTACAGAAATTTGCTAAACTTACCTACAAGCTATGATTAATTATTACCAATTGTGACTACAATTAAGCTTATAATATTCTAGTAATAAAGACATTTGTGGATTCATCACCCAAAGAACATTATGGAAGAAACTTAAGTGAACTTTAAAATCGCTAAACTGTTTTAATTAATTAATTCATATCTGAATTAGCATGCGTGTATTCTTTCCAACTTATTAGTAATTTGTGTTTTTAATATTTTAATTTGTTGGAATAAAATATTTATTTCTAATATCAACTATTCATTGTGCATTATTAATGATAGTTATTAAATTTATTAATGTTAGTTTATTAGGATTTGAGTATAATTTACCTTTGCCAATATTTGTTGATTAAACCCCGACCTTTTAGTTACTTGCTTCAAAATTATGGGATATGAAAAAGTAATGTGATGTACTGTGGCTTTTCCTTAAACGGAGTCAGGAATCTTGCAACAATTATACACAGAGAAACCTGTTAGCCACTTTTATTTTCCAACACTTGATAAAAATCTTGAACTATCATTTGGTATAAAATTTTCCAGATAATCTTTCTCACTATAAATGCATTTCAACTGAAACTTTCATTTATCAAATGAACAAAAGACTTCAAATATCTAATCCTCAACACAAAAACTATAGTCATATTTTTTCTATTTGTATGTCTTAATTACAAATTATTTAATTTTTGAACTTAAATATTTTTGCAATCAATTATATACATATATGGTATTTAATCTATTAATATCCCAATAGTTAGGAATAATCACTATCCACATTATAACACCAAATCTAACAAAAATATGACACTATAAGAAATATACATGCTTAAGATTTAAAATGTGTTGGAAGAATGCATAGGAAATCTGAAAAATTTGATTGGTTAAACAACATATTGTAATGTTTTTCACATTTTGCTTAGATTCTGGTAGGCCTTCTTTTACATACTATTAAGTGAAAGTTAATCAAGCTATGGTGTAGAAAAATAACTTGTTCTTATTTCCAAAAACATAGCTATATCCCCTGATTAACTGGCCTACTAATTATTACAACAGGAATTGCCATTAATTTATAAGTTAGTTTTGATTTATAAGAGGGCGCCATAGTGAAGTTTTTATATGAGAGATGCAAAAAGTAAAATGAAAATGTTTGGTAGATTGCAGTTTATGCATAATAAAAGAATAACTAAAATAAAGGGCAGGCAACAAGATGGGTGAGAAAGGTAATGTGGTATGTAAAAGATTTGGATAAAGAATTTATATCAGTATATTTGTACAAAAGATGGGATGATTGGGTTAGGAGGATTGTTGAGTGTTATGGTGGTAAGGAATGGTATAAAAGAATAGATTTATTAATAAAGAATAGGGAGTTAGAGAGATGGAGAACTAGTATGGAGAGTAAAAAGAGTTTAAATATATATAAAAGTAAACAGAATATTAGGTGTGAGTTAATATATGATAATAGTAAGAAAAGTAGTTTATTGTTTAAGGCTCGAACGGGATCTTTAGCAACAAGAGAATATACATGTAAATGGAAAAATATGGGTGGATTAATTTGTATATTGTGTAAGGAAGGAATAGAAAATATTAGGCATCTGTTAATTGAATGTAAATACTTGAAAACAGAAAGAGTACTAATATTTCAAGTTATGGAAGAATAAATATGAAAAAAGTGATTATACAGAAAGTGGATTATTGGTTTTTATGCTGGGTTTGGCAAAAGATAAGGAGAATTTAGATATAAAGGCCATAGAGTTGACAAAATTTATGTTGTGGAAATGGGATGGAGGAGAATATGGGAAAACTTAGACTGGGGAATAGAAAATAAAGTGGCTAACAGGTTTCTCTGAGTATAATTTCTGAAAGATTCCTGACTCTGTTTAAAGAGAAGCCACAGTAAATCACATTACTTCTTCGTATCCCATAATTTTGAAGCAAGTAACTAAAAGATCAGGGTTTAATCAACACATATTGGCAAATTTTCTAATGTCTACTCCATGCATTCTTGTTGTTGAAATTCTTATTGCTGTCTGATTTTTCATATAGTAAACAAACATGAATGAATTCTCACCAACACCCACCAGCTAGCATGATGATTTTCTTTTCTTTTTACTTCTAAATTTAACAGCAAGAAATATCATGGTCTTTCTTCTTAGTTGCTTGATAATTCTTAACTAAAAATCAATTTAATTTTTGTGAAGCAGGATGAATATGTGTGTGTGAATGATCTTTTTTTAGATATTTATAATCATGTCAGACAAAATTAAATTATGACACTTATTCTCAAGAGACTGTAAGAACATCTGCCAAGGCAATAATCAGTAGTCAAAGGCAGAGGGTGCTAAGAATCCCTTGATTGCAGACATAAACTGCCATTCAGTGATATATTTTTTATTTTGCTATATAAAACTGCAAATCACTTTCAAGTGAAAAAAGATTACATGAATTGGAAGAACTGTTTAATATTTAATAGGACATTGCTGAACTTTGAAGAAGAGACATTTGTTTGAAAAGTGAATACTTTGCTATACGTGCACAAGTATTGCAATCTCAAATGGAGTGGGATTTTATTATAAATAAAAATTGGAAGAACTATATTGTGAATATTGTAACAGTCAGAATCGTCTATCTTGCTAACACACTGCAGAATTCAAACCCCAGACACGAAACTGAACATTCTAGGAGGGGTTGTCTTCTAGATATACTAAGTTCGAATCTAAAATCCAAATTTCACAGCGCCATCTACGTGATAACGCATCTGGTGACACTACTAGTATAACCTTTGACCGGTGCCTGGTGGTCAGGGAGAAACAAGACTCTATACTAAAAAGAAATTGGGTGGCTAATTAACGTCTATGGATTTACAAAAGAAATGCAGAAAATATATATATATATTTTAACGGGGGAGAAGGAGACTTCACGTAATCTGCACTATAGGGCGCCACTAGGCATTTGAACCTAGAAAATTTATATAGTAGGCAGGTACGTTAAGTTTAAAAAAAAAAATTATTTTAATTTATATATTTGGATTCCGATCGTTTGCCCAAGGCCACTAGCTCATAGAGTAGCAGAGATTTTAAACATTTATAAGTTTCAATAGATTTCTATTCTCTCGAAGTATATATTAAATATTTAGAACAATAAAATAAAAGAAGCCACTGCCAGTAATTAACACACAAATAGATTTTTATTAACGCACATTTAAAATTGAGGAATAAATTTATTTTTAGATTTTAACATTAATATTTTTTTTAAAATTTAAATTACTATTTTAAATAGATCGCACAGATGGATATTTAAATTATATTTTACTTTAGCATGTCGAGCATAGATAGTCTACATAGATTTTTTTTTTACTTAAAAACTTATCAAAACATTCATTCAATCTCAGACTAAAAGTTAGTAGTCAACCCAATGCCTGCTTCCAGATATATAGTCGCAATCGATGCAATATGAAGATGCTAGCATAAAACCACGCAGCCAGGAATGTGCATCTGACAGTGTGATATTATTTGAAGGAAATGATCCGTGTCTAGAACAGGAAAGTGCATCTGTTAGACTAAGGAATCATGTATATATATATATATTTAAAGAGTGCTACTTATGGGTGGAGAGCGGTCTTTCTGCCGACTTATAAATCCCTGTCCATAGAGCTAGAAGGGGTTAATGGTGCAGGAAATACATCTGCAACCATTGCAACAGTATGACTGCCTCTTTGGGGTCATGCATTCAGGTGGGCACATTGCCGTGTATGCTAAACACACTTCACATTACATTAATATAAACGTCTATATATCTCTCCACTAGCACTGACACAACTACGAAACAAATAGCCTGAAATTAAAATCCCTTAAATTAAACATAAACGAATTTAAACATAGTTATTAATCTTTATCCATGCAGCTATCTACACCCAACTTTAAATTTAATACATTTTAGTTAAAACATAATACACACACAAAAAAAAAATGAAATGGAAATGATTGCTTAAACATCTACATAAAAAAATATCAATAATTGAATTTGCATTCTTTAAGTCAGATAAGAGTTCTTATTTTCAGTTATTAATTACTTGCAATTTTAGGAAAGTTCTTATTAGATTGACACAATAGTTCATACTTTACGGATTTAATAGATTGAGAAGTCCATCTTCGTGATCACTTTCGTAGATTTTGTCCTTTGAAATGAAACTGCGACTTGCCATGCATTTGGTCAGGAACTGTCATCCAGAGGCCTCAACTGGTTGTCCGGAAAATTAAATTTATTGCAGACTTCCACATCATGAAAATCTGCAATATAGCTAGTTATAACGATCTATTCATAGTCAGCTCTCAGATAACAATTATAATAATAATTTGGCTTTTATATTTTTATTAGTCTCTTATCATTAGATCTTGAGATTCAATGAGCAAGACGTCACTAATCCATTCGTGTTTCAGTTATGGTCCGTGCTGTCATTTTCGTGTTTGGATTGGTCATTTAATTCCTTTGTATTCTCTTATCTGACCATTTAATTTATTTTACATGCCTCACGAGGTAGTTTGCTTTTGAACAATCATTTAATTAATAAGACAATCATTTCCATTTTCTAAGACTATAGAAATCAACATTATTTCTATTTTTAAAATATCAATCTTTATATCTTTACTTTTTACAAAAAAAATTACTTTCAAATATTTTTATTTTTTAAAAGTTTTTAAAGTTGTCCATCATGTGATCTATATATACGTTAAACAGTTTTTAAATTAAGTTTTTTTTTTTTTTTTTTAATAAATCAATTTTTATTTATGGTCTTTTATTTTAATTTTAAAATAATGTGACGGGATATTATATTCCGTTACAATATAGACCGAGACAGTGATAGGAATCAAATAAAATAAGAGATCAAATTTAGTTTTAAATAATTTCACACAATTTATTTATATATATTGTGCCATTACAATTTAGTCACTAGCTAAATTTATAGTAATGTGCATGTAGAAAAGGTAAACCAAAAATCATCATCACATTTTTATATAACCATAAAAGAAGCTGTAGGACATCCAAGTTCAAACCCTACCAGATCAAATTTTAAACGCTTTAGACAGAAAGAGAGTGGGACAGCAATTATATGCTTTACTTGTTTGTGTGTTAATAAATCTCAAAAAGAGCAGCACACACATTTAATATTTAAATTTTCTGTTAAAAAGCAAAGTTATAATGCATACGTATAGGCAGTGTATGTGTAAACTATTTAATTGTTTTATATTTCAAATATTCAACATTTTAACTTTCTTTAAAACTAACCTATGCTTGATCAATTCTAATATCTTATTCTATGCTTCTATTTTGCTTTTCTTTAATTATAATTGGGATTTAAAAGTTACAGATTTAATTAAATAATTGGTTATAATTACTAAGCTAGCAATTATATTATTTAATGTTAGTTTATGAATGATTTGAAAGAATGAAGGATGTGTGTACATTACATACAGAAATTTACATTTACTAAATATTGAAAGAAAAGGAAGGATTAAATCTGTCAAATTATTTTTTTTGTACAATTTTATATTAAAAGAGGAAAATCTGTTTAATCAGATATCTATCTTTGTAGCAATTTTTTTTTTTAAATAATTGTTTGTCACTTTGGGAGCTTAGTTTGGGTGGGAACTCTAATTTTGAAATTGTCTTATCTTAAGATCTAAAGAAGGAAGCTCAAAGATTTGAAATGTTACCTAGATGTAAAAAAAAAAAGAAAGGAAATAAGGATTAAGTCTATTTTTTTTAAAACAAAAGTGTCTGGAAAAAGGATTAAACTTTTCAGTTGAAAAATAATTTAGTTGAAAATAAATTAGAGATCTAATTAAAACGAATTTGTCCAAAAATAGCAAGTGACGCTATCTCTGATTGGTTAAGTTAGCTAAAAATTGGATATAAAAAGCTGTCTGGAATTATTATTATTATTGTGATTATGATTCAGATTATTAGACTATTAAATTGAATGTTGAAAATATAAGAAATGGCTGGCTAGAAAAATTATATGTATGTCCCATCTTTGCCGGACCATCTGGGGAAGCTGCACATCATATAGGAAAGAAAAGATGTTGTGTCTAAAATAATATTCTACACCTTTCAACTGACCAGAGAAATAAGATGTTTTTAATAGAAGGAAGAAAGCATTCACCTGCATTCAAAGAAGATGAATTAATCTACTGATAAATATTAATCATCAAGTCCAATTAATTGTTCCAACAACTGATTTTAAACTCAAGAAAATTTATAAATGTGAAAACAACTGCTGTATTTCATCCACATGCTTGACAGGAAGAAGAAAATTAATATAATGATTTCCAAATTATCCACTAAAGCAAATAACCTCAATAGAGTCATCATCATCAAATAGTTATACACCTCAAGAAAGAGATTGTTCCCAGTAAAACGGAAATGGTAGCTGCAGAAATATAGACATTATACAAGACAAGTTTGAACCCTTGGAAATTCGCCACAAACAAAAGATCGGTAATATGACTTTTTATATCTATTTTCTTTATGATATCAGAGTCTTAATAAACATTTTAGCAATAAAGTGGTATATTTTATTTAAAGAACTTTTAAAGACTATTCAGATCGATTAAAAACAAGAATGTCTTACTAATAATAACTTTGAGCTTCATAAATGATCTTGAATGTATCAAAATTATATGTTTATTAATTTTACAGTTATGAAATATGAATATGTAATATAATTTTTTTTATGGTATTATGATTTTAGTTTTAACTAATATATTATTATTATTTTGGTTTTAAATAATATTTTGTTATTATGGGATAAAACATGCACATACATAATAATATTTTTATATGTGTATAATTGCGAGTGAATGTGAAATAATAGGTGGGGTTAAAATATTAAATTATTTTGTCTTGAGAAAGTATAGATTTCAGCGCTTGGAAGGGAGGGGGAGATAATGATTTAAAACTCTTTTCTAAGAACTTGCTCTTTCAATTCTATTAACATTTTTTTTTTAACAGTCTACTTACATGTTAGATTTATAAAGTATGTGTGCTAATGAGCAGATAATATTTTTTTTCTTGAAATACTTTTCTCATGGAGTGAAAATCATGGTCAATGTGACGTCCAACTTAATACAATATACATTTGAAGGGAAAGGGGGAAGAACTTGAAATTAATCTGAGGATTGTTATATAATCAATTATTATCATTATTATTATTCATGTCAATTTTCATGTTTATCTAGAAATTTTTATGTATATGTTAGAAATGTAGTAATAAATATTAGTTTGTTTTATTAAACGAGGCGTATATATTTCATTAAGTGTAGTCTTTGTTAAGTGTGATTATTCATCATCATCAGTGGTTGAATATTAGTTATTTAAGATATAAGTAAGTATGCTAAAATTAAGCAATAATTATGAATTTCTTTATAAAAATTAGTTTTATGTTTAGGCTTAGTCCTAGAGCTGTAGTTGAAACCCTTGTCATTATCGTTATTATTATCATCATCATCATCGTCATCAACGTTTTAATTAATGAGCTGTTTAACTGTTTAAAGGCCATAAATAAATATTGATTTTATAATATTTAGTGATTTCTTAGTATTATTATAACCACATCCCATCATCTATTTCATGCAAGGATGAGTGAATTGCCATCCTAAATTAGTTATATATAATCTGAGCTAGTAAACTTATAAAAATATTGAAACACATTTGTTATGCTAAGATCTGAGAAATGATTTATGTCTAATATACTCCACTTTGGTTTATAGATGTTTTACTTTTACCTAAATATTAGTGCTTATAGTGATATGGCTCAAAAAGCAAAATCTCCCATTTTTATTAGAAATAAAGTACCAAAAAGGGGATTCAAACCCGGTACATGTGAAAGGTTATTAGATATAACCATGTCTAGATTCAGATAATCTAGTGGCACCCTGCTAGACCATATTCACTTAGTATTTGTTTAAACATGCACTTAACATCAAACCAAGAAATGAAAGTGGGTAAGATTACTGTCTGTATACCTGAGTTATATTTTATTGAATTACTAGTGTACTCACCTCACGTGATTTCATATACCTGAGTTATAATACTTGTTATTAATAATTTGTTTATAATTATTGATATTTGGATATTGAGAAATCCAACATTATTTTAAATATTATGATCTTATATATTGTAGACTACTCAGGTATGGTAATAGTTATTTGATCAACCTTTAATTTTGATATTTGAACTTTTACTTGGATCTAATTTGAACTCATGTAAATTATGTTACAATGGTATAGACTACCTTTCAACTCAGATCTGGTAATAGTTATATTGTAACCATCTATAATTATTTGAAACATCTTTAATTAAGTTACAATATATATAACGCCACTGTCTGCTTATATGAGACAGGGACGTGTATTAGATAATTGTGGGCATTATATTTCAATAAATGACAAAAAGGTTTTAAAACAAAGTGATATATTCTATTCCTCGAGCTAATAGCATTACGATAATGTGCTTGATGAGATAGGAACATGTGCGAGGTGCTTTGAGCAATTATACAAGTTTAAGAAAATATTTGAAATTAAGTGTTCTAAAATATTTATTGATTTCGAGAATAGCACGGACTAAAGCTCACTAAGCAACAACGTGGGAATGGGATCAAAGCATTTATTTGAGAATAATAATAATAGATTTGTATTGGGAGGTCAGTATTGCTGATAATGAATTTATTAAAGTTGGAGGGTGTGACACGTTTAAGTCACGGATGCTTTGTAAAATAAATATAAAATAAAACAATATTGAAGATCCGGAATAATTACGGAGGGCATCTCGCCGCTAACCCGTAGGAAAGTATTTTATGAACAGCCGAAACTTAGCGACTGTGTGACGATTGCGTTTAATTCCCAGGGGTGTCATTTGGGACACCCTCTGCCTGGAAACTGCAAGCGTGGAGAGAACGGCCTTAGCCGTGTAAAGAATCCTTGGAAAATAAAACAAAGCGATCTCAACAACCAATTCATTTACTAGCAATACGAGACGAGTGTACATAAAACATACTGAATGGGTTTTACTTGGATTAAGAGAAATGCCCAATCAAATTCCCCGAAATTCATTTAAAAGGGTCCGCACATTCTCGATGTCAATGATGAACTTTGTAATTAAAGTAGAACACGGTAATTAAAATGGGAAAATGCATGCTTGCGGGTTTGAAAAGTAAGTATAGATTGATATACGCAATCATGCATTAAGGGACACATTTAATCATTGACCTCGCACATACTCTTATATTAGATTAAAATCAATAACATGTAGATTTTAAACTATGTGATTATATTATATTAAAGAAAAGAATCGCCCTCGAACGAGTGATTTGCAAGATAATAAAATTGGAAAATTATAAATTTAAAATATGCCTTAATAGCGGCGTCTTACTTTCAATAAAGGGAATAGTTCACTCGGTCAAAGACGATTCTGACACATTATCATAATAAAATAAAAGAAAGCTTTATAAATAGAAAATATTAACCCAAGGATAGAGAGCAAAATGTTCGAGTATATTTAAACACGTTAAAGGAATACATAATGAAGTTATGTGAAATATAAGAAAACAATGTTAAATAGCTATAGCATGTTAGTTATGAATCACAAGAGCTCTTGGGTTAATTTAGGGTTACCTCTGGAGAAGCATTTAGGTAGATTGATGGTCGGCAGGTTTTTATATAATTTAACAGCAAAATCTGGAAATGTTCATAATTTTGGCAGCAGCAGTTCTGGGGTTTCCCATGTGATAGCTTTCGATGGTATGGAGCAGCGGCTGGCTATTCCGAGGGGGACATAGCCATCTTAACGCCTCTACTCTGTCATGTCAAGGTTAGCAAATTATTAGAATAGAACTCAGAATGATTTCTCTTAGAAACATTAGAATACAAACTAACTGGAGAACAAAAGAAAACTCTCCTTTTTATAGTAGAATTTAACAATAGAACTGCCCTGGAGCATTACAAAAATATCGGACTTATCAGCTGTAATTAAATCATCGGAATGTCTAAAGGAATTCAACATTAATTAATTTCTTTTGTTAATTTCCCTGTCGACATTCGAATTACAAACTAGATTTAGTTAAAAATTACTTTTATTAATTAAAGAAAACCTTAAGTGGACATCTGCTGTTTTTAGATAAACTTATACAACATTTACTAATTAAACTATTGTCCCTCATTTATTTTAACAGAAATATTTGGAATAACTTTTATTAAATTAAAGAAAATGATTTTACTTTTTAAATTGCAATATTTGAATCTATTTACTAAACGAATATTTACTAAATGAATTTTATTTTAAATCAAAATATATTATGACGGTACTATATTTGTAAATAGATTCAAACAAAATAACTTTACAATTTATAATTTTGATATGTTTTAAAATGCATATCATAGTGTATGCGCAATTACGACTTATATAACCTACTTTTTAATAAATCAAAATTATGTGAACATATACATAATCTATAATCTTTTATTTATTTGGAAATGAGTTATATATATAATACGAGCATTGTACTCGTGGTTTAAAATTAGGTGGGATTTTCGGTATATAAGCTTATTGCAGACACCCTATGATAGATTGGGGTTCAAACTAAGGTATGAGGGTAGGAAATAGGTGAGAAAAGGTGAAACGAAGATCTGCAAAGCAGACCTTACTGTTTCAATATTGATAATATACTGAATAGACAGAATGCTAAGTTTAGTTATTTAACTTAATGAAAGATATCTAATCCAGATAATTCAAGTTTGAGCTCCTATAAGTTCTCATTGTGATGAAGTGAAGAATTTTTTACAAAATGCTTTTGATCATACCAAACAACATTTTAAAACTGTCAGAGGAAGCTCCAATGCTGGAATTGGAAATTAATTGAAAGATGAAAGTCCTTTAGAATATATAGAAATGAGAGAAGATACAAACTTGTGGAATTTGCAGAAAAAGAAAAATTGAAGTTTTTGATTTCTTTCTTTAAGAGAGATGTTAAATGAAAATGGACATAGAAACACTCAAATGAAGATACAACAGAGTTGGATTATATCTTGAAAACAGAAAATATGCGCTAAAGTATAAATAGACAAAAACTATTAAAAATAAAAGTATTGATAGATGATATTTTTAATCTTCAAAAAAAGAACCCCAGTGAATTTAGAATTAGAATTTACTAATCGTTTTAAAGTATTAACAGACTTTGAGAATGGTTCAAACTCAATTTAAACCAATAAGAAGGCACTGACAATTTATTAAGAACTATAACAAAGATGACTGGTGAAATAGTAGCAATTCACCAGTAAATTTTTAAATGAGATTAGAAAATATATGGACAAAAAGGAAATTTTTACAAATGTTTCATTAAGAAGAAATGAATACCTGGAATTGGTACAAAAAGAGTTAATAATGAAATAAGAAATATATTTGTGATTGGGCAAGATAAGCTATAAAGGAGAATAAAAGTTTCAAAAATCTAAAACAACATTTTGGTATTGGAAGAAAAATTATTTCAACAATAAGAAGAAAAGATGGAGCTATAACTTAAATAAGGAATGACATCTTGAAGTTCTGTGAAGAATTATAGCGTAATAAAAAACAAATACAAAAAAATAATCACTACATTTACTTCATCTTTTGAATTGACAAGTATTTTAAATAAAGAGGTGAACCATACAATTAAATCTGGGAAGAAGGGGAAAGCTCCATGAAGTAATGGAATTGTTATTGATTATTGGCAAAATTATATATCAAATGTCTAAATGATAAAGATATGCCAGATAATTGGAAAAATGCAGTAATAATATTGATATTTAAAAAAAGTGATAAAAAATATATTAGATATTATAGATCTAGCAATCTTCTAACTGTTGCATTACAACTCTTATCAACCAAAAACAACAACTTGGATTTAATAGTGATTCTAATATAAGTATTGACAAAAGTTGTAGAAAGTCATTGTGCTTTGGATTTGTAGATTATGAAAAAGGAGTTAATTCTATAAGTATTTTCACAGTGATTAAGTTTTTGGACTATCAAGATATAGACTTAGAATATTATATTCTGAAAAATGTTTATTAAAATGCATAGGAAGTTATTAGATTAAATGCTGCTACTAAGAGAACTAATTATATTGAGAAGGGTGTACATCAAGATGATTTCATATCTTCAAATTTTTTTACAGCAGTTTTATAAAAAGTAGCTATAATGGAAAGCTGAAGTAATAAAAATGTATGCAGATTATTTAAATCATCTAGATTTTTCAGATGATATAGTTGCTTTTGCAAATAATGCTTCAGAACTTTAGGAAATGTTGCAAGAGTTATCAGATGAAAATAAAAGAATAGAACTAAAGTTAATACTATAAAAATTAAAATAATCTTTGATATATTTTCTCAGAACAGGAAAATAAAGATTAATAATTCACAGAAATTAACAACTATAAATGTTTGTTACGGAATTTTAAAATAAAAAGGAATTTCTTTTTAGTTTAATAAATATTTTTCAATAAATACTTAGATTGATTAATATTCACACCTCTTGCTTTAGTTATCAAAACAATCTTCTTTATAACAGAAGAGAACTTAGTTAGGGAGGATTGCTTTCTTATTATACTTATTGTCAAAGTGAGTATATGTCATTTTCGATAGTAGCATTTTCTATTTAAATAATTGAATAGAATATTATATATATATATGTATTGTATGGTCATTTGTTCAGGATATTTTGTGATATTAATTATAGTGATTTCATTCAATTGCCCAAACTAATATTTTTTTTTACTTTTCTTAATTGAGAATCCAGAAATCTTTAGCTCTTGGCATACCATTGCACTTCACTACATAAGTCAAGTTTAATCTGATCTCTATTTAGTATACTAATACATTTAAGTTTTATTTATAAACCACATTATTTTTTCAGGTGATGTTGGTTATATCGATGAGGAGGGATTTATATTTATAGAAGATAGAATTAAAGAACTGATTAAGTACAAAGGTTATCAGGTGAGTTAATAGTGGATAAAAAGCTTGATAATATTGTTAGCACGTTGGAAATGTGATTTTAAATTGTGAAGTTGACATTTTTTTCTGATGCAGAATCAAAAAAGTCTTGATGATTTTGGACAATTTCTGAATATATTCATATATTAAACTATATATATAAAATCCTTTAATGGGATAAATAAAACCATTGAATTGTCTTTGGTGAAATATAATTTTCTAAAAAACAAACATTTTACTTAACTTTTTTTTAAAACTTTTTTATAATTAATCAAAAATTATACCTATCCATTCTTTTCTCTCTTTTTTTTTTGATACTTGCTATTTTAAATTTTTTTGTGAGTTGCTTTCAATAATAATAATAATCTAATACTGTAAATAATTATTTTTTACTTTTTTGATCACTTTTTTATAGAGATTACAATATTTTTGAATTTCTAAATAAAAAGTGATGTTTGCTTTACTATTTTTAACATCACAGAGGCTAAACTCTCCATATAGTAGTACCACTCAATGCAAGCCACAGTAATCAATGGATGCAAGAAGGTTTGTATAAAATCCCTATCTAATGCTTCATACACCAACCCCAGATTAGTTTCTAGCTTGTGGCTTTCTTCAGTGAGGATCCTTGAAATTGAGAGCACTGCACCCAGATCTTAGAATCTAATGCAATCCTCCAGAAGCTACCTTTTACCTTATTAGCTAACTATAAAGTTTTGAGTCCAAAAATGAAAACACAAAAGTATTTTCAATTCAAGCTCATTAGCTTGTATAATTGTTTTATGTCTGAATTCAGTTCAGCATCTATACTTTTTGGTGCCTTTGGTTTTTTAATAACCAGTCACCATATTCTTATTGGGCAGGATTGGTATTAAGCCACTAAACATTACATGAACACCATTCTTTATGCTTACGCAGAGGCTGAGTGGCGCTAGTGTATGGAGAGTTTAACCTCTGTGTAAACAGCTTGTGTAAGCATAAATAATAGTAATCATGTGATATTTTTAACATCGTAATTGTAATATAAGTATATATTTAAAAAGTGTGAGAAAAAAAAATAGTTTATCATTCTTCACAGTAGCCATAATAATATTATTTAAGAATTGCAAAATTGTAATTTTAATTAAAATTAAAAGTTATTTAAAAAGCTTTTATTATTAATTTTGACTTGGGAATATGTTTAAAAATAATTTTAAATCTTTGAAAGATTATCTTTTAAACTTTGTAATAGTGATTTAATAGACTAAAGAGTTGCATACTCCTATTATCTTTAACTTAGTGAAATATAAAGCCAAAGCTTTACTAGGTGGCGTAAATGTTGTGAGAAATAAAGAATTAGCTACTGAAATATATTAACTTTGGTTTCTAAGAATGTAAGTTTCTTACACAAACTGTTAACACAGAGGCAAAATTCTCTGTACACAGTGCAACTCAGTGTAAGACAGAGTAATCAATGGATGCAGGAAGGTTTGTAGATAAAATTCCTATCTAGTACCTATGCATCCAATATCCCCAAACTACTTTCTATCTTGTGACTTTCATCATTGAGGAGCTTTGGATTTGATAGCAAAGCCCCACATTGATGAAAACCACAAACTAGAAACTAGTTTCAGATATTAGATGAGTAGGCATTAGATAGGGATTTTATGCACAAACCTTTCTATATGAAGAGTTTTGCCTCTGTATCTAAGTTTCTTCCATACAATAATATCAATAAAAACTATTATTCTGCTTTTAAAAAAAGATATACATTTAGTTAAATTTATTAGTCATTCTAAAAGGAAAATTCTTAATTTCTTGTAAATAATACAATAATCAAACTAGACAGCCAGTATTGATTTCAAATTAGTACTTAGCCATTATTAACTGGAATATAAAGGTTCCATGTAAGTCTGGATTAATTGATATATTTACTAAAAAAAATGTGCTAGATATGATATAATCTCCAACATTGTTGGAAATGATTTGTAAAGTTATACTAATTATTGGTAAATATGGTTGTAAATGTATTACAAAGTTGTTTTAAAAAATCATGGAAATTACTTAAGAATAATCAAGTTTTTGATGATGAATTTTAAAATGCCATCTACAACTCTCACATAAAAAAATACCAATAAAAAACAAACAAACAAACACAATTTATAATTGAAAAAAAAAAAAGTAACTATTAGTAGTGAAAAAGTTGTCCTAATTTAAATATTATCTAATTTATATGAATATATCAGAAATAACTGATTTATGCTAATTTAATAAGAATCTAAAAGCAATCTGTAATTAAGTTTTCTTTTTGACCTAACAACATAAATAATGACAATATATATATATATTCTGAAAGGATGTTTTATGAAATATGGTAAAAAGTTTGCAAAACAAAAAAGGAAATATTTCAAATATCAGATTATATGTTTGAGAAAAATAGATATTCTTAGAAATCTTAAACACATTTTTATTTTTTTAATGTTTGCCTATAAAGTATTTATTGTACAGAATTTATTTCTATATTCCGAAATGGTAAAATAGCATTTAAAGAGTCTGCTGCTTAAGAAAAAAATCAACAGCACTTTCAGATAAATATATCATTTTAACTTCAAGAGAAAAAAAATATTACTAAAAATGAGTTTTGTTCTGGCTATACAAATGACATTTATATGTGTATACAGACCAGATTGCTCCATTTTGATAACTGATATTTTGTGATGCAGCCTTTTCTTCTGCAGCTGACTTTTCTTTCTGAAAGACTTCACAACTTATCTAATTATAGCTCTTCATTGAATTCTATTTCAATAATATCTTCCCAATGAAAACATAATCTTTGTAATGTAAACAAAATCTGTCTTTCCATGAAAACTATGCTCAAGTTTACAATAGAATATTTCATATGTCCAGTCCAATGAAAACATCCATTTTGCAATAGTAAAGTCTATAAAGTTATATCTGATAAGCTGAAAAATATATTGATTGGCGTTACAAACTTGTCATATTTTTTCAGAATTTACAGAGCATATCCTTAAATTAAATTTTTCTCGTGTTTTTTTAACTTACATTTATAGGGGATTCAATTTTTTGTATAATAAATAATTTACTTGTAATAGGTACATATCACTCCAATGAAATGCCTGATCTTTTAACTTATTAAAATACATTGAAATCTGTGCTGTACCACAACATCTCAGATCACCTTTATATTTAAAATGCTATCAAGAGTTTCATATTGGTTCGCATTCTCAAGTTGATAATGATCAAAGCTAAGACTTGCTGAAGATTTTTCTTCCATCATGGGCTGTTAAAGGATTTGAATATTTTGAACATTAGTAACTAAACCCAAATCTTTATATTTTATCTTTTAAAATTCATTCTGTAGATCATCTTTTGAATTGACAAAGATATTGTAAATTTCCAGAAGCCAAGAAGATGAAGTTTTTCTTTTGATTTTAATCAAATCATATTAAAAATTTCATCATCAAATCTATATCACCTTTTGAGCTTTGATTCACATTTCATAAAAATTGAAAATAAAATTGCTAAGAATAGCTAGATATCCATTTACTGACTAATAATTAAATAGTTAACTGGATATCTAAGAAACGTTCTAAACTTATTTGTGGTATGAAAAAAAAATCTTGCATTTCATTTGGATTGAAACTCTGGACTGTGGGAAAAGCTACTATGCTGCATTGAATGTGCATAGTTTACTGATAGTAGAATGTTTAAGATTAATTACGAATAATTAATAAGAAAATATATTGTAGTACTTTGTGGGAAATAATGTTCACTTATTAAAGGCTATGTCTTATTTCTCTTGAAGTATTTTTTTCTGATGCTATACTTTTTCTCCCTTTTCACTTTATGGTCTTCAGTCATTTAAGTTGGTGTAAAATACAGTCATCATGAGATTTTCTTATTATCAGTCATCTCTCTACATTAATTGTGATAGTGGCATCATAATTACATTTTCATGCCATCTTTAAGAAATGGCAAATCTGATTTGCATAATTTTGCATCTTTTATGTTAAACAATCTTTATCAGAACTGTCTACAGCTTTGAAAATGAAGGCCATGTTCCTTTGAAAGTGCTAGATACAGTAAGAAAGTAAATTGAATTGTCGAAGTGTTAGATTTAAGTGTGGAAATATTATCGCAAAATATCAAAAGGTTACATACTTTAATTACAATAGGAATACTTCGTTTCCTTTTTTTTTTGTGGAAAGTGTACATGATCATATATAGTTTGCAAAGTTCTTGGCATTAAGGAAACAGTAATAGAAGAAATGTAGCAAACTGGTAGCCTTTTGCTTTGATTTTTCATGAAGTACAGTAACAATAAATTTTTTGGAACTAGATTTGAGACTAGAATTTTATTTTGCTTGTAATTTTATGATTGGGAAATCTTACTTAGAATGGAAGGAACTTAAAAGTCTGTTTTAATGTGATCTGTATCAAATAATTGGCCAGGTAAAAATAATTATATTATTATCAATGATAATGATAAAGTAGTAGGTATTACTTGTAATAAATGTCATTCAAATTTCTTTCCAAATACAAGTACAAACTTTGCCCAACATAAATTCTTCAAGGTATGAATGTCTTATTAATATATTGTCAAGTGATACTACTACTTCTAGTAAAACTCTTATTGCAAAATGATTTAATTGAATAAATGTTTGTATCTTTTTTTGTAAGGATAGTTCACTGTGTGAAGATCGACAACTGCATGATATTAGATTCATTGTGAAGTCTAATGTAATATCTTTTATTCTTATAATTCTAATTACATCATTAAAAAGGCTAATGATATTAAATATTGTTTTGTATGATGATACTTATGCATATTTATAAATTCTTGTGCTATAGTATTAGATTCAGAAAGTTCAGAGAAAGTTTCTATTCTTTGTGATATTATTGTTGACTTCATTATACGAATAATTATGGGTCATTTTCTGCTCATCTGAATAATAAAATAAAACTGCATAAGTAACATAGAGATTTAAAGCTAGACCTCCAGTGACTTACAAAAAGACTTAAGAATGATTTGTGCTTTAATACCGCAAAGATGGCTTTAGATAGATGATTGAAAGCCTGAAAAACAATATCATTATCTTTTTACATCAATAAATAATTTTTTTTATATAATAATGATAATTTGATCTTTTTTTTGAACAATAATTTTAATGATATATTCACCTCATTGATTCAGATTTGAACATAGGTCCAACTTAATGGTTAAAACAATTCTTGTCAGTGTAAAAAATGGAAAAGTAGTGGTTTCTGGTGAAATTTCTGGAAATATTTTGATATATGATGGAGAGATGTTAGTTTCCAAAATATTTGACTTTGTTATGACTACACTGTCCATTGGAATTGTGATATCTAATTGTAAGAATTTATTCTATTGTTCCAATTTAGAAAAAAAAAAAAAGAATAGAAGAAAGCAGTAGTAATCATCATGGAATATTGTTGCTTCAAATAAATAGCTTAGTTGGGTGTTTTTCATTACAAATGATTACTTGGACTCTTTTGTTTTAAAGAATCAAGAAATACTACAGATATGGATTTTATCATCAAGCAAAAATAAGAAAAATTAGCAAAGATGTGATTTATATATTGCTTTTGTTGATTTGGTTGTCAAGGCATTTAATTTAGGTAATCAAGGTTTGTGATAATTTTTGTTTATAGCAGTGCATTTCTGTTACACATTTACTATACAATGGTGCAAAAGAAAGCATTATTGCTGGTGACTTTTAAAAGGAAAACTAAAGTTAAACAGGGTTGTACAAATAGCACTAACTTTTCCCCCATTTTTTAATACGGTAATGTTTAAAATAATTTATAACTGATTTCATGAAGCAAGCATTAAGATATATTTTTGTTTGGTAGTCGATTTTTAATTTGAACAAATTAAAAAGCAAACATGAAAACTTCATCTTCTTGACTTCTAGAGTTGTAAAAATGCTGATAATTGTGGTATTCTTTTTGGTTTAAAGAATGATTTAAGAAATATTCTTACTGTTTTGACTACAACCTTTATCAGCTACAGATGAAAAGAATATCTTCAACAGATTATACTGATGGCTTTTTAAGTAGAAAGACAGATTTGAAATGTTAAATTACAGAACAGACTCCAGTGTGCTGCTACTATATTTAACTAGCTAACTACTTCAAAACTAAAATATTTGTATATAAGTTTGATATATTATAAATTTATTAGAACCCTTTATTGATATATCATACTGGAAGAAGTATCAAATAAAATACAATGGAAAGATTTTAAGACTATAATTGATATTTTCTTTATATTTTTGGATGCTGTGATATTGAAAATATATATTTTCATTGTAGCAACCATATAAAAGGGTGAAAAATAACAAACTTCCAAAAAAAAATTTACATTGAACTTAATTATATAAAATTTATTAAGCGTAAACAGATAATATTGTAATAACGTGAAAGCTAAAGCATTCAACAGATCATTATTCCATCTGATTGAACTTAATTATGAATTTTGTAGAATAGACAGATGTCTTTTCTATTATTGTTAAGATTGCAAAAAATATAACATTTCAACCTTGCAAATTATAAGTAATTAGTTTGTTACTCATATTAAAATCTTGGGGACCAGATGAAATTAAATTCAGTTTTCACATGATTAGTAAATTGATGTGAGGGCATTATTGGTAAGATTATTAAAATGTCTCTAAAAAGTCTGATTTATATATGCACATAAAAAGATTACTATTTTTACCTAGATTTTATTAATAAAAGAAATCATATATTGCATGACTTGTTTTAAGCTTGTATTACAGATATGTAATATAAGGGAGTGTACTAATAGCTCTAACAAGCTTTTATTGATAAATGTCCTAGTTCCTCACTGAGGTGAGCCAAAAATTCAAAACTGATTGGTCTGAAAATAGGGATAATTTTAGATAAAGATTTTGAATGCTTTCTCTTTCAGCACTTACCAATAAAAGCTTGTTATAGCTATTAGTACACTCCCTATATTATATATATATATATATATGTGTGTGTGTGTGTGTAAATATGAATTAATAATTTATTAGATTAATTATTATCCATTGTTTATAGCAAAATTTTTCTCAGATAGACTATGGCTGTAATTAAAAGCAGGCAAGAGCTCAAATTAAGCCAGTTGTGAAGTTTTTTCTGAAATAAAAGTATATAACAGAAATTAAAAGATGGTATCACAAAATATCAGAGTAAAAATCTGTGTGTAATATATATGAACTTATTTTTGGTTCATGGAGTTATTTGTATTATCATTGCAAAACTTATCTTTAACTTTTAAGATTTTTGTATTTTCTTTATAGTTAGAATGGCCACCCTCATTTATGGGTGTCTGCTAATAGTATGATTTGCAATGTTTCATAATACAATGGTTTGTGCATCCATCTGTCATGATCAAGCTAAAGTTTGAGTTGAGATAAAAGATGGACAATTTTTTAAAGTTATTGTTTTGGTTTTAGTAAACCAGTTCATAGATAACACAGCTAGCCATCTAATAACGAGTGTTTAGTTAAAGGATGAAATGAGAAAGAAAATCTGCTCAAATCTTCAATTCACAGCCAATGATAAGTCTGATGACAAATACTTTTCTTTTATAGTTCCTATATGACAGGTTGTTGGGGAGATATTGCTTCCAAATGAGCTATTTAAAGGCTGTTTTACCTACCTATATAAACATGCTTAAATATATGTATATTTGCTCACACCTTCAAAAATAATTATCTATGCTGTACTTTTAAAATAATTTTGCCTATAATGATTTCACTGCTAACATTAAACAAATTTTTGCAAAAACCATTAAGATTATTTTAAATAAAATAGATCTAAATTTCTGAAATGTACAATATAACAAATATTATTTACTTGTTAATGACATTAGGTAGCTCCTGCTGAATTAGAAGGAATTTTGATTTCTCATTCTGATATTGAAGATGCAGCTGTTATAGGTCTTCCTGATTTTGAAGCCGGTGAATTGCCAAAAGCTTATGTAGTGCGGAACAATGATTATTTAACAGAAAAAGAAGTGATAGATTTTGTTGCAAGTAAGTATGTATATATATGTTGTAGCTTGTTATGCATTCTAATCATATCTTAATTTTCATGTGAAACTTCTTATATTGTTACTCATCATCTTAGCCTTAATTATCAATTTGAAATGTATGCTGTAAGTGAATCAATCACTCACTCAGAAGGGGGCAACATGGATATTTGAAAATTACATTGATGGAAATATTTTTTATACTACAAAACAAATTATGACCCAGAAAATGCTGATGAACAAACTTAGAAATCATCTTGTTAGAGCCACACACATTGTGTGCTCATCAAGAAAGTGCAGACTAGCTATTTATTCAGAACAAATGTGATTTACAAAGAACTGGAAATGAGACCAGTACTAATAATCATCCAGCCTACATAAATTTCATGAGAGAAATTAACCCATACAAGTGTTATAGAATGAACTGCAACCTATTCTCACTGGCCAAATATTATTCCTTCATCAAACTGCTATATCTTAAAGAAAGAAAAAATATCTGCTTTATAATATTTCTATAGATAGTTTACAAGTTAGAAAGTTCTCATTTCAAAATGTGAATCAGAAATTCCAAATCACAAGAATAATTTTCTTCTCCTTTTATAGATTTACAATAACACAAAATCCGCAAGGATATTTTCAGACAAAACTTATTTAAAAAATAAAATTTAATTTTACTTACTTAATTGACATTAATTTCTCCACTCTCATGTAGTGAACAGATTTTATTCTAATTACATATGAAATTTATCAAATAATCTCCATGAATATTTTTAAAAAATAGAACATTGTTTTTATCTCCTTTACAAATGCAGTGAAAAAATTATAAAAAATTAAACAAATCCATCTTTCATATTACTGTTACAATGTTTATTTTATTAAAATTAATCAACTTTACAGTTTTGATTGACCACCAGTCTTCTTCAGAACTAACTAATACCAATACTCATAAAGAGGAGATGGTAAAATAATTAATTTTCAGATATTTCAAAATAAGTTTCATCATAAAATTTATTTACTTAAATACTCAAATCAAGTAAATCTCTCATGTGAGTATATATGAAATAAATTATTTTTATAGTGAGTTAAATTAATTATTTTTTATTCTTTTGACCAAAATTTTATTTTAATTTTTGAGGGGCCTCAAAAAATATTTGTTGTCCCGGGTCTCATAATTTCTCTGCAAGGGCCTGCATATGAGCTAAATGTTTTTTATATAATACTAAATCATCCATACACTTTATTACTGTTACACAATGCTTTATTTACTACCTCTTTTACAGTTTCAATTGTTCCAGCAATCTTCTTCAGAACTTTTATATCTCCTAACTTCAACTGCCAAATTCATATTTTCTAAATGTTTTTCATAAAACAAATTTTACTGATTTCTAAGACCTGGTTAAAAAAAATATGATTCAGTAATAAAAAATACTTGACTAATATCGATAGTATTGCATTTGTATTTAGTATTAAGATTTTATCTCATTTTTAATATAGAGTGCATCTGATGATTAGATTTATAATGTAATGAAGCTTTTGCCCTCAAGACACACATAAAATATTTATTGTAATAGTTGAAACTTTTATTATATGAGCCAGAGCACAAAAGAATCTCTAGAAATGTCTGTGAAATAAGAGATGTTATACACATTAATTATAAATAATGCAAAATTACTAATTTTCTTCATAAGTCCTTGAGCATCATTAACCACAACTCTAAATAGCTATAATCTTATTTTTATATAAAGTAGTTTATTTTATTTGAAAGTATGAAATATATATTGCTCCCAGTTATTAAACATGTTTTTCTTTAAAAGTAGATACCTTATTGCGAATCAAATTTATGTAAATACTATATATATTTTTGTACTTGGTATTCATTTTATATTATTTATAAGTTTTACCACTTTATTGTAATAGTTTTAATAATACACTGATGCATTGCAGTGAAAAATTTCTATGTAACAATTTATATAGGCTTAGCGTTTTTAGAGTTTCGTTACTTCATAATCATAGCCTCTTTAGATCATCAACGTCATTATATACAAATGTTTTAGTTGGTTTAATTGAATTGGTAAAGATTATGAAGTAGAATTAAGTCCTAAATCCTTATATTATTAAGATATATTAGCATTTGTGTTTATTAATTATATAAAAACAGCATATTAAAGGCTTTGAATTATCTCTGTCATTTCGAATAAAGTAAAAATTACCCTTTTTATATTGAAGAATATTTATGTATATGTATTAGTTGTATTATTTTGTATTTAAACAAAAATAGCTATACAAAATAGATATTTAATAGCATTTTTTTTATTACTTTACTAATGAAAAAAAATTCAACTACTACTAATAATAATTATATAATATACCATGTACACTTTAATTGACACTACAATGCAGTTTAACATGATTTTTTATCTCCTCTTACCTACAGTTTCAACTGCCCAGCAATCATCTTCAGAGCTACAACATTTAAACATATATAATTAATATATACAATTAATACCTATCTATACATATACCAATATATATACACACACATATATATATATAAATATAAAAAACATTTCAAACACTTCAACTATTAGCTTAAATATGGATCTTTAATATCTCTACAATCTAAAACCTCATTATCCCATGTTTATATTCAATTAACTTCTTTTATAAAATTTTATTTTATATTTTAACATTTATTTCTTCATATTTTAATCATTTAAATTTCCCCTTTAATCTAATTTATTTATTTCTATTTTAATTACTTATATATTAATCAATAACAATAATATTATTAACATATCTTTATAATTTATTTCCTCTTAATTTTTAATTTTTTAACTAATCAATGTACACTGATATTAATGTGGAGTAAGCTATAGAAGTGGCAATTAATAGATATAAAAATAATAAGAGTAAGGAAATAGAAATACCAATAGAAAGATTGATAGAGATTATGGAAATTTGTTGCAAAGAAATTTTATTTGAGTTTAAAGGAGAGTATTATAAACAACAAAAAGGGTTATTAATATGAGGGGCATTAAGTGCAGTGCTAAGTGATATGTATATGGAAAGGATAGAAAATTTAATGATGAGTAATAAGAATGCGCCAATATTTATGAAAAGATATGTGGATGATTATCTATTGATTTTTAATAAAAGTCAAAGGCAAATAAATTTTTTCCTTGAAGAAGTTAATAGATTAAATGAAAGCATAAAATTTACAATAGAAAAAGAAAAGGAAAATAAGCTATCAGATTTGGATATTCTATTAATGAAGTCATATTCTAATGGTAGGTGTAAAATAGACATCAATATATAAAAATATGAATATAGATAATAACATAGCTAATTGGAATTCAAATATAGATAAGAAATATGAAGTAAATAGTATTACTTCAAGAATGTGTACAGCTATAAATTATTGCTCAAATAAAGAGAATTACAATAAGCAAGTGGAGTTGATAGTTATGGAATTTAAAAGTAATGATTACTCAGTAAAGATTATAGAGGATAATATAAGAATGTCAGAAGATTTATTGTTAATAATAATGAGGAGAATAATAAAAAGAAGAATAAAGATAAATATATGGGTATTAAAATATATAATATTTTAAAGAATATAAATAAAATAATTTGGAGAATTAATAGATAGTTTAATAATATAATAAAATTTAAAGTGGTAAATAAGAAAAAGAGTATGCTTAATATTTTGGATAATAAATATATAGGAAATATAGAAAATTGTATAAATGGAGTGTATAGAATAGAGTTTAAATCTTGTAGAGAAAAAAATATTAGGAATAGTTATGTGAGTGAAACAAAAGTCAATTTATACAAGGTTGACTCAGCATAGATATGCTAGATCACCTATTTATTTACATTCATTAGAGACAGATCATAAGTTTGAAAAGGGAAGTATTAAAATGATAAATCACACAAAAAATGTGAGAGAAAGAAAGATAAAGGAGTTATATTGATTAGAAGCAATAGGCTATCTCTTAATAAGGATCAGGGTTTGAAAACATTAATTTTGTAGGAATATTTTTGTTATTGAATAGGTATGTGTAGATTTTAAAGAATTAGAATAAGATATAGTTTTGGAATGTGTTCATAGAGGGGGAAGATGTGAAGGAAATAAATAAAAAAAAATTAAAAAAATTTTGGAAGTTATTTCAGTTATGGGAGAAGAGCTAAGTGTTTTTTTAAAAGGTAAAAGTTAAAAAATTAAAAGGAAATAAAATTATAAGGATATAATGTTAATAATATTATTGTTATTGATTAATGTATAATATATAAGTAATTAAAATAGAAGAAATAAATTAAAAAGAAAACTTAAATGATTAAAATATGAAGAAATAAATGTTAAAATATAAAATTAAATTTTATAAAGAAGTTAATTGAATATAAGTGTAGGATAATGATGTTTTAGATTGTAGAGATATTAAAGATCCATATTTAAGCTAATAGTTGAAGTGTTTGAAATGTTTTCTATTTTTATAGGTATATTTGTATATGTATGTCTGTATATATATATTGGTATATGTATAGATAGGTATTAATTGTATATATTATTTGTATATGTTTAAATGTTATAGCTCTGATGATGACTGATGGGCAGTTGAAACTGTAGACAAGAGGAGATAAAATAAATCATATGTTAAACTGCATTGTAAAGTGTCAATTAAAGTATATATGGTGCGTTATATTATATATAATTCAGCAATGCAAATAAGAAGTGGAAGGAAATTTTAACAATAATAATATAACATATGGGTAATAAAACAAATTCAATACTATCAGGCAGAAATAGAATCAATTTAAAAAAATAAATATATAATCTTCAAATTTTATTCTGAAATGTTAATTCATTTTTTATTATTTTATACTAAAATTGAAAGAAACCAAAAACAGATTCTAATTGTGTTGTGTCATGAGGGTCTCTAAAGACTAGTCAGGGAGCTAAATAAATAAACAATATTCTTTGAAATGTATATATAACAACATTTATTTTAATAGTAATAATGTGGTAAAACAACTTAAAAAGGTAGTTATCCATTAATATTTATATGCTGTTTATTTTCCTCAGCTGAAAATAGTCTTCTTTCACATCAGGAGTAATCTAGTTATTATATTTCTGTTTTCAAATCAAATGTCTCTTGAAATACAAATAAGCATATATAATTTCCATGTAGAAGAAACTATTAAAGTTCACATAACTGCTTATTTCAGTACACATAATTTATATGTTGATATTAATTATCTTGGCTACCAACTTCTCTCTGTTGCTTGGTTTAGTTTCTGTTAATTACACTTCACTGGTAATAATCTTTTCTATGCACAAACACTTGCCATTATTCCATTTTAAACTTAATCACTGCTAGTCAGTCTATTAGTCTACCAATGAAACACTTTTTACAGCTGATCTATATCACTTCAAATCAACACTAACTTTTTTCAGTCTAACCATTTGTTTCTTCATTTACAACTGGGATATCATATATATGATCTAATTTGTAGATAAGAAGCTTTATTTACCTACAAATTCCATTACAATTTAATCTATAATTTGGAATGATCTCTCAAACAAATTTCTAAAATAATTTTGTCCAATAAAAAAGGAATGTTATTAAAATGAAGAAATCTATGCATATTTGGAAAAATAAATAATCTTTTATTTACATATAGTTTTATACATGCAGACATTTCAAACTGTTTGAATCATTTATGCAAATTAAAATTGATATGTTTCAAAATAATTTTATAAGAAGAATCTTCTCTATTTTCTGAGATTGAAAAAGGCGAAAAGTGGAAAGAAAATAGATTTGTCAATGCAATCATATTTTTGTGAAATATTCCAATTTTCCACAATATTATGTAGTCAGGATAAAAATACTACATTAAAAATGAAGCATGGAATTCAATATAATTTTTTATGAAATAAATGTCTGACGTAAGTTTTATTTGGGATAAATGTCTATTCTTTAGTTATAAAAGTGAATATCAAAAGAGAGACATGTTGGATAAAAACCTGCAGCATAATTTTAAAAAAAGATTGATAGGATATAATTAAGAAATGAATATTGTTTTTTGAAAGCTTCACATCACTAACTTATTACATATCTGCTTTCATTTTAAGGCCAGATATGTTTGAAAATTCATCAGCTGAAAGAAATTTGTTTACAAATGTACTTTGTTTTAAAGATGATCTTGAAATTAAAAGTTTCAATATATAAAAAAAAATATAGCAACTTATTTTTTTTTAAAACCTAACTATGTTTACTTTAAGCATATTTACATATCAAAGTTTATATTATTCTCGATTCATTATGTTAAAAAGATTTTATAGATGACTGTTAATTTATTATTATTACTAATATGTACAGAGGCAAAACTCTCCATACAGTAACACCACTTAGTGCAAGTCAGAATAATCAATGGATGTTGGAAGGTTTGTGCATAAAATCCCTATCTAGTGCCTACTCAAATAATATCCTGACTAGTTTCTAGATTGTGACTTTCATCAGTGAGGAACCTTGTATCTGAGAGAACTGCACCTACATCTTTGGATCTAATGCAACCCTCCAGCAGCCACTTTTTACCTTATTAGCTAACTAATGTTGTTTTCAATTCAAGTTCATTAGCTTGTATAGTTGTATAGATCTGAACTCAGTTCAGCGTCCATATTTTTTGATGTCTTTGATTCTTTAATAACCATAGCCACCACTATCCTTTTTGGCAGGATTAGTATTAAATCACTAAACATTACATGATCAACATTCTTTTTGTTTAACAAGCTGTTTACATAGAGCCAAAACTTTCCATACAATAGTGCCACTCAGTGCAAGCCAGTGAAATCAATTGATGCTGGAAGGTTGTGCATAAAATCCCTACTTAGTGTCTATTCATCCAATATCCCCAGACTAGCTTCTATCTTGTGGCTTTCATTAGTGAGGAGCCTTGGATCTGAAGCACTGCACCTAGATCTTTGGATCCTCACTGATGGAAGACTGCAAGCTAGAAACTAGTCTGGGGATATTAGATGAGTAGGCACTAGATAAGGATTTTATACATGAACCTTCCAGCATCTATTGATTACTCTGGCTTGTACTGAGTGGAGCTACTGTATAGAGTTTTGCCTCTGTGAACACAGCTTCTGTAAGCAAAAAAGAATGGTGATCATGTGATGTTTAGTGGTTTATTATTAATATGATGTTATTATTTGAAAGTTAAGAGTATTGAGTTGATATGGTTTCAGGCAGAAAAGTGAAATATGATATTAAATGTAAAAGAGGTCAAACATATAATGTAATACTCATAAAAGAGATATAAGATTGAATGTATGAATGATTAGCCAATATAAAATAGTCTATTTTATTAGGTTCAAATAATATAAATTTTGTTGTTATCTTAAATACAAAAGAAACATTAATTGAAAAACTTAATATGCTTAAATAATTTGACTGAGAAAAGCTCTCATGCCCATTACTATCATCTTCTTCCGTTTTATCTCTCCATTATATTAGAATACTCTTGGTAAGCTGGAATTGATTACAAATTTTAAATGCAGAGAATTTAAATAGATGTGTGCTTATTGATTATAAAAAGTAGTACATTCACTTATAATGTGTATTACAATTTTTGCACTTTCAAATTAAAGACAAAATCTGGTTTATATAAAAATGAGATTCAAGCTACCATTGTTTAATGTGGTACATAATGAAGTAGATCTTCTCAAAACTTACATTAAAATAGTTTTAGATTCATACATAGTATTATATGTGCATTGCCAATCCTATCATCATACTTCAGAGAGCGATGTTCATAGAACTACATTAAACTAATTGAACTATGTGTCAGGTTGTAGATCATGTTTACAATAATGTAAAAACAGATGAATATGTTTAACAGAAAGGTATCTGTAATCAGCAGAGTCTTTATAAAATATGTGAATGATGACAGTGTACATTTCTCATAACATTGGCAGAAGCGGACCTGAACTTCTGATGAATTCTCTAATGGCTCCTATTAATTACAATCTATCAATTTCAATGATGCATGGTCACAGAAATATCACCAGAATATTCTGTAGCAAATCACAATTTTTTATAGGTAATGAAAATTATGATATATAGCACCTGATGATGATAAGAAATTATCTGCTGCAGCACATTATTCTTCTACTATTATTTTTGAAAGGGTTCATCACCTATGATATACACTAGTAGCATGCTAAAGGTCCAGTGATGTGTTGCTGAAAATTTACAATACATAGTGCTTATTTTTCTGAGTTGTAAATTAACATCCATTTCCAAGAAGAATGAGATAGGACAACCACTATCAACATTTTGAAAAGATTAATCATTGGAGCACTCTCACTCTCTCTCTCGCTCTCTATATATATACAAAGCAAGTAATTTTTCAAATACCCTGTCATGCTTTATGATACTAGATAAAACATTGAATGATTATCTAAAGATCTTTCACAATTTATAATATGTTGAATCTGGAAACATATACTATTTTTTTGTCTTCTTATGCGTATTGATTTGTAAATTATATTCATAAACTAGTTTATGTCTATTATATAATTTCTTGAAAGCAGTTTCTTTGTTTTGCTGAGTAGTGACTAATGACCATCATAATTACATAATTATTATTACAATTAATTAATAAAAATTTTTTACACTTTTTAAATGTTTTACTTTAATATAGTATTACACTTGATATTTTATTTTTAAACTTCATTTACTAATTTGATTTACATGTAATAATTATATAAACTAAAAAATAAATAATTTATTTTTTAGGTAAAGTTGCACCTCATAAATATCTTCGAGGTGGTGTAGAATTTATTAAGGAAATTCCAAAAACAGATACTGGCAAAGTATTAAGAAGGAATCTTAAACAACTTACATTAGAATCCAGCAAGTCGAAATTATAAGGAAAATGTGAAATCATTTTAAAAAATTGTAATTTGAAAATAATGAATAATTTCTTATTGTAATTTGTGAAATAAAATCTGTATTTTAAATAAGTTAAATTAATTTATTCATTTATAAATTTTTGTCTATGAATTCATTGTTCATATGTAATTTAAAATAAATAAAATTCACTTAACAAATATAAAATTCCAAAACTACAAACAACCTGTGAGTTGGGTTCCCTCAAGGGGTCACAGAAAAATTATTGGAAATTGCAAAAATTTTGGGAAGTTTTCATGTTGGATAATAAATTTTTAATTGGAAAAACAAGCTTTCTTCTTTATAATCCAATTCACATTGTATAAACAGCACATAATAATGGCACTTTGCTTATTTGCTCTCATTTCTCTTGTTCATTCTCAGAGTTTTGTTTTTCATGCTAATATCCTCTTAATTTTGATATGTGGCACTACATTCTTGAATGTACACAAAAAAGTTATAATTGCTACAAATCAACAGATCTACTAAGAACCAAATGTTATTACACATTTTTTATTAATATGCAGTTTTTTCAAAGATCTTATACCAAATTGTGTGTACTGAAATATAATGTAAAGATATATATTTGTACATGATAAAATGACTTTCATTATTACTATCCTTATAGGCTTATAATGGGATGGTAATATATAATGAGTCATGTAAAATTTTAGTCTGAATATAGGGATCGCAAATGTAAAAATGTTACACATCACTGCTATAATGCACATATCAAAAAAGGAAATGTAAAATATAACATAATAAAGTTATATATACTGTGTACAATATATGTGTAATTAATGGAATAAACCAATTTTTCCACAAGCTAGAAATAAATAATAATAATCAATTGTCAACAGTTTTTACTTATTCATAGCTTTAATAATATAATGTTTGTATGTGTGTATTATCACAACAAAATACCATAGATCTATTTGCAATTATTCTATTTTCATTTAATAACACATTGTGGTGATAATTATCTTTAGATCTTTTTAGTGGGTTTTCTAGGTCTGCAAAAAGAAAATTAATCAGTGGAACATAAAGCATAAAAGATGAAAGTAATAAAGAGAAATATGAAGAGAGACCTAATTTGCTATATTCTACTTACAAAATAAAAATAAATGTCAATAAATAAACTCTTTCACTACGAACTTTTCATTTATAACTTAAGATAGTTATTGCTTTCCTTTTTTTCAATAGCTGAAAACAGACTTGGTCAGAAATAACTGTTAAAAACCCATCAGTTATAAAAGGAGCAGTTATTTATCTTAATGATCAGCTATCACTATTATTATT
The DNA here is from genome assembly GCA_028023455.1 of Epiperipatus broadwayi. Taxonomy (NCBI): domain Eukaryota; kingdom Metazoa; phylum Onychophora; class Udeonychophora; order Euonychophora; family Peripatidae; genus Epiperipatus; species Epiperipatus broadwayi. The sequence continues at coordinate 10,014,205 of JAQFVV010012396.1, forward strand.
AACTAGCTATCTTTATCTTTAAGCCAATAAACATCACATGATCACTATTTCTAATGCTTGCTTATAACTGTTATTAAAACAGGCAAAACTCTCCATACAGTATTGCCACTCTGCAAGCCAGAATAATCAATGGATATCACAAGGTTGTCACTCTGCAAGCCAGAGTAATCAATGGATGCCAGAAAGTTGCCACTCTGCAAGCCAGAGTATCCATTGATTACTCTGGCTTGCAGAATGACAATACTGTATGGAGAGTTTTGCCGGTTATAATATCTTTACCTTTATTTGTTACCTTGGTCTGATATCTCTATAGTATAAAGTTTAGTCCCTTTATTATTACAACAGTGAATATGATCTAATGAAGAAGAAAGAAGATTAGAAGATATTTAATATTATTTTACTAAACAATAGAAATCTAAATTTATCATCCTATAGCTGAGTTGAGTTGAGCAATAAGTCAAACCAAGGGGTTGTAAAAACATCTCTAAAATGTGAAACAACTTCAGAAAAACATTAGTATGGGTGATATAATCATAATGATTATGTTATTTCAACTACAGCAAAATCAGTACAATAGCTGTGAAACTTCCAATAGTAAAGTATAATAAATAAGAGTACAAAATATTACCAATCAAATTATACTACACTTTCCCATCATGAAAAAAAAAATGTTGAAATCTGTCAACAATATTTTGGATGCACATTTTATGATAAATCAAACATTTAGACCAACTTACTAAGTTGCACCATCAACATCATTTAATGCATAATTAAGCATAAAAAAACATTACAAATAAAATCAACTTTTGAAACCATTCCAAATGCTTAATCCAATAGTCTAACAGCAGAAACTAGTCAACCTTAAAGCTACTACAAACATATCAAATTATTTTGAAATATTAATTTAATAAAATATTATTTGGTCATATCACTGCTGTTCTTATTATCTATCAAATTATTACTGTCAGTTATCTAATTACTTTGTTGTTGCTAGATAGTTATCCTATCATTTTAAAAGTACAATGATCAGTTGTATGCTAAATAGAAATTTATGTTCATTATTAGTAGGGGGTAAAATAGAAAAGTCCTGCATAAAGGATTTGATAAGAAGCTCAAAATCTTATAACAATCTGAATATTTGAAACCTAAAATAATATATTAATCAAATTAGTCCAAATTCAAACTGGAATTTCCAGAAAATAAGCATGAATATTTACATAAAATAAATGCTTATTTTATGCATATCAATATAATTTCAACTGACTGATCCTCTTTTGAAAAGATTGCATATTCACATCATTAATTATGACTTTTGCATTATTTTTACACCTATTTGAAGTGATTAGCATGAATGAAGAATTTGAGCCAGGTTCTTCTGAAAATTAACTTTCATAATAGGATAGCCTAAAATTCCCATACAAACTAATAAGATAAATCTGAATTAAAGATAATTAACTTCATAAAATTTTATGTCTCAGCAACTTGTAAAATTGTAATATCTCTAGCAGCTATTACAAAATATTTAGGGATAACTTTTGAGTAAATAGCAATTATTAACAGCTAACTTCTCTCCCAGAATTTGATAAATTATGTAGAGATACCTTCAACAATTGCAATCAGGACAATAAAAAAGGAATGAATTATGCTATGAAAATTCAGATATTAGCACCATCCTGTTGTTTTAAGATTTTTTTTATTATCTATGATATGATGGATTAAAGTTTATACATCAAACTTTACTAATGGATCTTAATTACTAGGTGGGCATAATAAAAATCTGGCTCAAAAATCAAATTCTGCCAAAAAAAATTGCAACTGTCTGTTATGCCCTGGCAAAAATTATTCTCAAAGATAATGATTCTTATAAACAATTTACTTCATCATCATAATCAACCATTATCAATCCACTTCAGGATGGTTTCTCCAAGCACAATCCATCTCTGATTTATAGTCTTTCTTCTCCACATCACCCCTATACACTTTATTATTTCATCCATCCATCTCATGTGATTTTTTTCTGGGTCTCTGACAATCTCTTGGAATCCAGTTTAATATTTCAATTGTTCATCTATCTCTTCTAGAAATATGTCCAGTCCAAATCCATTTTAATCCTTTAATCCTTTCAATGATGTCACCAATACCTTCTTGTTCTCTTACTCATATATTGCATTTCGATCTCTTTTTGTTACACCTAACATGCATATCTCTATACTTCTTTGAGTGGTCTGAAGTCTCTGTATTGGTCTTCTATTAAGTATCCAAGTCTCAGATCCATAAATAAGAACTGGTAAAACACATTTATTAAAAACTTTCATTTTCAAACATATCGGTATATTTCCTTTTAATATTAAGTTATTTCTACCAAAAACACTCCAACCAAGTTTAATTCTATGATTAATTTCATCCATTATGTTTCAATATATAGTAATAATATGACTAAGATATATGTAGTTGTTAACTTCTAACTCATCATTATCAATCTTTATTTTCATCTTTTGAAAAAATCCATTAAACATTACTTAACTTTAGTCTTTCATCTTCCTGAAGCATTATTTGCTAAAACAACTACATCGTCTGCAAAATATAAATGACTTCAATAATGTCCATTTACTTTTATTTCTTTAGCTTCCCATTTTAATTCACAAGATATTTGCAGCACTACTGTAAAAAGTTTTGGAGATATGGAGTCACCCTGTCTTACACACTTCTCCTAGTATCATTATATAATCTAATTATTGCTGTTCCATTTTTATAAATATTCTTCAGAATATGACAATATTCTGGGTCTATACTTTGTAATCCAATGCTTTAAATCACTGAAGAAACGCTTATAGAATCAAATAACTTTTCATAATCTACAAATGCAAAGCATAATGGCAACTCGTATTCGTTGGTCCTTTCTAGAACTTCTCTCAATATTCTTATATAATCCATCGTATTAAACCATTTTTAAATCTAATTTGTTCTTTTGGGTTGAAATCCAAAAGTTCTCTGTAGACGAGTTGCAAATATCTTGGTAAAAAATTTGTATAAAACTGATGAGTGATAGGCCTGTAATTTTTAATATTTTCTTTATCACCTTTTTTTAAATATTAATACTGCATTATTCCAATCATCTGGTACATCTTTATCATTTAGACATTTGATATATAACTTTGCCAAAAAAAAATTATATTTCTTCACCTGTTTCTTTTAAGATATTGATTATAATTCCATCATTACCTGGAACTTTTTCCTTCATAAATTTAATTGCATATCTCATTTCTTCATTTAAAATCGTGGGCAATTCAGAAGATATAATAGTTGTAGGAGGTGCTTGTTCTTTATTATTAAATAATTCTAAATAGAACTCTTCTACACATTTCATATCATCTCCCTTTTTAGTAATAGTTTCTTTTTTTTTCTTATTGCAGATATATGTTTCCTACCAATACTAAAATGTTATTTTACACACTTGAGACTTTTATTCTCTTCTATGGCTTTCCTTGCTAGTTCACAATTATAGTTTCTTAAATCATTATCAACTCTTTTTTGCATCATTTTACAACCAGTCAAATAATGTTGAGCACAAAGAATAGTAATTCATCTTTCAAAACTTTAAACTATGATGTTATATTTATGACAATAGTACTTCTTCCAGTATCAGACATTTCTACTATATGAAAAAATAATTGGACAACTATAAACTGAACTATAAACTGCAACAAAGCAATACGATAATCAAAGACTATCAGAATATTTCAATTTTTGTTGTAAAACTAAAATGGAAAGTTATAACAATTAATAATACCTTTCACTTTTCCTTCTTAGTTTTAATTAATGAATATATCAGTTTAGAATGCATAGTGGTTAGACTAAATAAGATTAATAACTCATTAAACTTTTAAAAGTAGTTCTAAAAATTTTTGATAAAATCAAGTGTTACATTGGATTTCCAATCTATGTGAAAATCGGTCAAGATTTCATACCAATAAGATAAGATGTTAATTTAGGTCATTATTATTTGCCTTCCACATTAGGCTGTCAGAGATATTAACAAAGAGAAGCCGTCCACTGTGTATGGGCAACATTAATTGTGCCATTATCAAACAAAGGTAAAATTAGAATTTGAGAATACTATCATTTGCAGATATTCATAAATGAGTTATGTCATTATAACTCTAAAAGAAATACACTTAGAAATAAAAAAAAATATCACAAAACAGAAAAAGACTGGAATCAAAATTGCTATGTATATAATCAAAATATGGAAATATGACTAATCACCACCCCATTATCACAATTAGTTTAGAAGATTAATAGCAAAAGATATTTATGATCATCATTTCCTATATTAACCTTAAATGACTGAAAACAATAAGCTAAAAAAAGGTGAGATAGAAAGAGAAAAGGCAATAAATTAAAAGAAAATAATAAACCAATTTATAATCCTAAAAAAGAATCAAGAAGTCAGGCTGAATTTTATCAAAAAGTAAAATTTTTATATTCTCCAGAATATAAAAATTTATATAAAACTTCCATATTAGCAACTATCTATATACAGCATAAATTAATATCTAATTATCAAAAGAGACAATACTATATTAGATTGCAAAAATTGGTAAACATTAAAAAAAATTGATCAATGATCAATTAGCTATAAGCAGCAGAAAATGAAGTACTATGATAAGCACAAAGGGAAAAAAAATGCTTTAAAGCACATTTGTCTAACAACTTTAATTTTCATCAATTAAACAGATTATATCCACACTATTTGGCAGAAAAATCTAAATATTTAACTCAATCATACATAACTCCAATTACAAGTTATTAAGCATTCCTTGAGGCATTAGTTATAACATTATATTTCTAGCAAGTAATAAATTAGACAGTAGCTAACATATCAGGTACATAATCGAGATTTAATGATATCCAGTGGTTGCCAAAATACCTAACTGATTTATTATCAAACCAGAAAACTTCTGAATACATTAATAGTCCCTGATATCAAATTCTGCATAAAAATTTTTTCTCATCATTACATTTTATTGTTTAATAATTTTTGTAATGTATAAATTTTTATTAATTATTTTAACAATATTTTGATAGTAACAATATATAATTGTTCTATTTACATCTCTTGAAAAGATTGCTAGGCAAGTGAAATATCAGATATTAATAAAGTTGTAGAATTTGCAAAATTTAAGCATGAAAAACAATATTTTATCTTATATTTCGAAACATTTTCAAAGAAAATCCATTCTTTAATTATTTCCAACTGTGGATAACTGAAAGCTACTCAAGAGATTTTATATCCTATTAATAAAAAGAAACTTGAGCTATTATTAGGACATTAATTATTTTAAAAACATTCTTCATCACTAAGCAGATTAAATGAACCACTGCATTATCTGTTCACTAATATATATATACATTTAAAAATCAAAAAGACAAGGCATTCTAAGGGATTAAAAAAATTTTCTCATCAAAATACTAGCATAACATGATCCTAAAAAACAATTAGTGCTTATGTATGGTGCATCATCAATCCAGTTTGGCTCACAGAATATAAATCACAGGAAAATGGCTGAAATTTATAGAGATACTAGTATAACTGCCTGTTGTCAAAAATGAATCCTTCAAACTGACTAACCATTACTGGCTGGTTTATCATCTGAAAAAAAGATTTCTTAAAATACATTTCTTTAGATACTAAGACGATTTAACATAGTGATAACATATAATTATAAACTATGTTATCAGACATTCAACATAATGTGCTAATTCAGATGAGTTAAATGCTAACAGCCATAATTCTATAACCATACCAATAGAAAATCTGTTGCTTACAAAATCCTTGTTGATTTTGCAATAAAAACTGTCTTCTTGAATCTATTTGCATGGCCAAATAAAAATCTAACAATACTATTTGAAAGTAGATGCATAATATGAGTATTAAGGTCACTCTAATTGAAGTCATAATAAATACCATAACTTATTATATAATGGTCTCACGGGAATTGTTAATCCTACATACATTGGCTAGATACAGATAATAAATCAAAATACAATGCTCATGATGTCTGGCAATAAAAATGATGCCAACTAGAGGAAAAAATAAATCATGGAGCCAAACTTAACAGCTTTTAATCTTAAATAGTGGTGTAAAATAATCTAAACATTCACATCAATCTAGTTTTGAACAGAACTTATACTTTATCTCTTCACTGTGAAGGCAACGAGAAAGTGAAAGAAGAGCAAAAAATCTCTAAAAGGTAATTTATAAAATTTATTTCAGATGTCTGCTATTGATATAGAGTCTAATTCCTGATAGTGCCATAAAAAACATCAGTTGAAATACTTAGGAAACTTTCATTGGAAACATCTATTAATTAGCAAAACAAATATGGAAAAAGGCATCATATCAAAGCATCTGAAATTTATATCTATATATTAGAAGATTTTGCATTATATGTCATTATATGGATATCTATTATCATCACGTGCTCTTCATATGATTATTATAAAACCAAATAAAAGGTGATCACAAAAAAATATAAATCAATTCAGAATAGTGTAGAAACTAATTCAGATACTAGCAAAGAAAACAATTTAGATATCAGCAAAGACTACAGTCCTAAAAACAATGAAGAAAACAGTTACGGTATTAGCTATAAAAACAATTCTAAAAAGCCATAATCTCACTGGAATTCATATGAAATTTAGCTTTAATGAGAAAAAAAGACTGAAACTTAGCTATTTACAATATGCCACTGGTCAGCCACATATATCAATAACAAATTCTAATCAATCATCATCTCAATGGAGAACTATAATAATCATTTTCAATAAATGCTGCTGCATCTGCATTTTTTTATTTACACAAACTCATAATCAGTTTTGTCAATAGATAATCAAACATTATTGTATACTTGGTTACACTCAAGTTTTTCAACAAATGCTCTCTTAATATGGACACATACTAATAGCCAATTCAATAATTAATCACCAGTCAGCTTTGTTGAATATTAGTGACCAAAACTAATAAGCTTTATTTTCAATTGACAATATTTACATTTGTAATTTTGTTTGCAGTTCGATGAAAGTTAATTTGAACTTAAAAAACCTCATAATTTAAATATTTTATGTTATAATTTGTAAATAAATTTGCATAGTATATATATATATATTTACTGGTAAAATGTTTTATTTTGAAAGTGAGTTTGGGGGGGGGATACTCATATGTAAAGATAGACAGAAGACCATACAAAAAATAAGTTTAATGCTTATTAAGAAGACAGTGTAATTAATAATAGCAATAAACCTAAGCAAGAAAAAATGGAAACACCAAAGTTAAAAGACCAAAGGTGTTTTGTATTAGCAGTCTTGCAAATACTGGTTTTAATTACAGTAATATAGACTATAGATATAATTCACTCTTTATTGACAATGAAAGGCAGGTATAGAAGTAGTAGAGTTGCCTACTTCTTAATAAATATCTAATTAGCAGTTTTCTATTTTCTGTATATGTCTTGGATATCAGAAATATATTACTGATGGCAGTTAAATAGTTGATGACTAGAAAATATGGCTGAGCATTATCTAATGTCATTTGTATAATGCTGAACCACATTTTCTAGTCATCAACTATTTCACTGCCACCAGTAATATATTTCTGATAGACACAACATATAGAAATAATAGAAAACTGCTAATTTTATATCCATTAAGAAGTAAGCAAATCTACAACTTCTGTTCCTGCCTTTAATTGTCAATAAAGAATGGATTATATATGTCTGTATTACTGTAATTAAAACCATTTAATTTGTAATTATCTGTCTATTCTATTTTTGTATTTAAATATTCCAATATTCTAACTTCCATTCAATTAATCTTGATTGATTTGGGGCCAAATTTTGCTTACAATTTTTACAATCTGGCATAATACTTTATATAAACCACATAACACCATTAAAGAAAATTTTTTAATTATATTTGAGTACTTCTATATGATAAAATACAAATGTATTTATACAAATGCATATGATAAAAAAAATGTAATCTATATATATGTGTGTGAATGTAAATAAAAACATAGATAAAACAGTCTTTAAATAGATTATAGATTTTCTTCTAGTTAAGAATAGCTAAATATCTAATTACTAACTAATCATTTGAAGGATAGGTAATTTAGCTATTAATTAACTTCTTGAAAAAAAAAAATCCTAAGTATGCTTGAAATCAATTTCACTTGTATCATATTAGAATTTTAAGTTGTGATTATATCTTAAGGCCCTTATATATATATACACACACACACACACAAATAAAATGTCCATTAATTAAAAACTATTGTAATAACAATAAAAATAATAAATATAATGGTAATTAACTATTATATACAGTCTTTCAATCAGCAGAAGTACTTTCGGTTAATTCTTTAACCCTTCTGAATCCTGAATTTTAACATTAGCCATTTATCTCTTAATTATATTTAATTTATTTTTATTTATTAAAATTGCCTCCTTAATTTTTCTTATATTATGGTTTCTCTCTTCATGAAAAATCTTAATACTTTCAAGATCAAACCTAAATTTATATTTGCATGTCCTTTCATGATCCAAAAAAACTGAAGCATTCATTAAATCATTATTATTTTTATTTTTTATACGCTTGTATAACAGTTCATGCTCCTGTAATCTTTTCTCAATACTGCACCTCGATTCACCTGTATATAATAACATACATCCACAAAAAATTTGATATACAACATTACTTTTCTGTTTGACAGGTATGACACTTTTAGAATTATACACTAACTTACTAATGTTGTTTGACACACAAAACAAAACATTAAACACATTCTTATAAATATTCTTAAAAAATTTCACTTGGGCATTTGAAACATATGAAATAGATATTCATTTTTTATTATCAATCTTCAACTCCTTTAAATTGTTATAACTCTTTTTAAATTGACATAAAGTATTGTTAATCTTTTCAATCTTATAATCAACTTCAAGCAATTCCTTGGCAAATATATCAATATTTTTTAATTTATCATACCGGTAATGACATAATTTTTCATTACGAAACAAAAAAGATCTAAAACTTGACATCTTGTGCATAATTGGTACTTTTGATTTACAATTTTTATATCTCTTTTATTACAAGAGATAATAGTACATTAATTTATAAATTAATAATCAAACCATTGCAAAAAAGAGAATATATAAATGGTAAATCAAAAATACCAATTATCCACAAGATGGCAACTTTTAGATTTTTTTTTTGTTTTGTAATGAAAAATTATATCACTACTGTACCGGTCAAAATATATTTATCCATCTAACATGAGCTGGAACTCACAAAATGTACTTCAAACCCAGTCAAGCCTAAGATTTAAATCAGGGACCAGCCTGGATTCGAACCCTCTCTGTAAGCCCCAGATCTAACACCTAATGAATAACACAATAGTGATGGCACATGAGAATTAATTTTAAATCTGGCCGACTAGGAGAGTGGAGAAGACAATGAGACATCTATTGATTATAACTAAACTAACATATATATCAACTAGGCGGTACATTTGGAAGTAGAGAAAAAGAAGAATTCGAACTACTCAAATAAGTTAGACAATAAAATATATTTTAATATACTGACAAATTATTATACATTTATAAATAAATTATCGACATTAGTGTGTGCGTGAATGAGCCAACGATAGATAATTACATAGTGTCATTCACGCTATTATTTCTCATATGCTCTTTCTTAGCTAAAAAATATATTACAAATAAACACACATCTTTGGTGGGTCTAATATTAAAATGCCAATCGAATATTAGAAAGAATTACATAATACTGCCATTAACGCTTTGATTTATGGTTCTGAAACATGGTGACTAACATATGATTGAGGGGAGCGTTCTGAAATTCATTATACATATGATATAAATTATTTTCACACCATTGAGGTCATGAAAATAAACAAAATACATTTGAAAACATTTGATTATATTTGAAACTATGACAAAATATTTAATGAAAAATTATTTTAACAATAGTAAGACGAACGCTTTATTTTTCCCAAGGCACATAGATACTCTTAAATAGATATATAAATTACGATGGTGGGACTGTATAAGATTGAAATAAACTTAATTAATAAATAGAAGTAGTTGGCATTTATATATATTTTAAGCAAAGCTTAATTTTAATATTAGAGCATTAAAACTGGGTCATGAAGCAAAAGAAATAATAATAATAATACAAAGAAGTTTGCGGTGCCGACATAATAGCCTAAAAATATCTAAGAGGAAAAGGTCGTGCTTCTGGATGAAAAATGAAATCTCACACCCCCTTCTTGGGTAGTGCTTAGAGAAAAGTAGATAGGCATGGCATGGCCCAGACTTTTGCTGGTATAACCGATGCGAGAGGCCTTTTATCTATACGATGTGAATATGCATAGTGTGTGCCAAATTTACGGGATCACTGCCAGAGGCATTTTTATACGAAAAAAGAATATGCATAGCGTGTGCCAGACTTAGGGGATCACTGCCAGAGGCATTTTTATACGAAGACTTGAAAAGAAATCTATGAGTTCGAACCTGTCGTAACCCCCAGATTAGAAGCACGTAATATATATATATACACGAAGATAGGCTAAATGACAGAAACGCAGTAATGATACATGTCTCTAACAACATTGAATAAATTTTACTGCTTTAAAAATAAATGACCCTTGTTTGAATACTATAATATGCCATGCAATTATAATATATATAGAGAGAGAATATTTCATTTCATAAAATATACGTTAAGATTTTACCTAGTAAAATAAACATTAAGATTTTTCTCCATCCCTTTTTCTGCTATTTAAAATAAATCAATCTCACCTTTGTTGATTTTACAATAACTGAAATATTTAAATACAAGATTTGAAATTTTAAGAGTACGGAAAATATAAGAAGACTGGCAGTTATAGAAAATAATTAATGGGTCACTCTTTCAGAATTGAATAAAACAAAACATTTTAAAAGATTTCAAAGCGTTAATTAGCTTAAGTTCTGGATTTTCAGAGTTAAACAAATCAATTTTTATATTAAAAAACGAACCTAAAATGTTGATTCATAAAACAATCTGGCGAACGTATTAATTTACAATGCATTATATATGTATATTTTAAGGGGACGTTAATAACCTTTGTATGAAGGTTTAGAAGAAGAAAAATGATAGAAAAAGATTTTAGAAATTCAACTCGTCAGATTGTTTAAGATTGGCATATTAATTAGAAAAGCATATATATATATAAAATTATTAATATTATAAAATCAAATAATAAATAAATGACCGCACCAAAGAAAGTTAGAGCATATGAGAGAAAATTAAATATATAGAAATCATTTACTTAAGAGCAAATTACATATTAAAACAAAACAAAGTTAAATCACATATTAGAGGAAATCTTGATAGATGAATTAGGCTAGATTTAGTTTGAGGTGACGGCTTGGAAATTTACCTTTCAATTTTAAGAGTCCATTTTAAAGTATGGCACGTGCACGGTGATTGAAATGCAAGTACTTCGGTGGCAGGTAACTTCTATTAGCATTCTAAAGTTCTTTTTAGACCTTTCTTCATTTCATGGCAGCAGGATATTACGGTAGCGGCAGATGATGACCCTGACCCATAGGGTCTAGCAGAGTGGTGGATTTACTGCTCCATCATTTTTAAGTTTCAAGCAAAACGAAATGTTTATAATACCTCTCACTAAAAGTAGCTAATCTCCCCTGTGATTCAAAATTCAGTCATTTTATACTTTTTCTTTTATCAGTTGTTTTTGAAGATGCAATTGGAAGATAACGTCCAAAATAAATTCAAATCTATTTCCAGATTAGAAATAGATTTGACAACATGTTTTCTAACAAAAGTATCTCTAATCTTAATCCCCTTTAAAGTAAAACTTTAATTAAAAAATACCTACCCTAGATTAAAACAATAGTGCTTCCAACCCTTAATTATTTTTGGACAATTAACAAGTCACATCTTCCATATTGGATTTTATAAAAAATATACAGTTTAATAATAAAAAAAAACAAGCAATTTAGAAAGAAAAGGCTAAAAATGACATATAATAAATATTTAAAAACATCAATATTTTGTTAGTAAGTTTTGCTCCTATAAATATATATATATTTGAGCCGTATCTATAATACTTTGATAAAAAACTAATAATTAATAAAAAGAATTAATAATAATTTTAAAACATGTTATTGAAACATTAAATTTTATAATTTAGGTGTGCATCTCAAACATATACATAAAAATATATACACGACAAAAAGGAGCGGGATGGGAAGTAGGGGTTTGAACACGGGTTAGTAGGTAGAAACATGAAGCACAATCTTAAGCTAAGATTGACTGCTTCACTACTAATGTGATAAATTAAAAAATATTGAGATATTTGCTAAGGAATTGCTTGAGGTTGGTTATAATATTGAATAAATTAACAAAAGTTTATGTCAATTTAAAAAGAGTTATAATAATTTAAAGGAGTTGAAGATTGATAATAAAAAAATGATATCTATTTCATATATTTCAAACGCTCAAGTGAAATTTTTTAAGAATACTTATAAGAATGTTTTTAATGTTTCATTTTGTGTTATAAAGAAAATTAATAAGTTAATGCATAATTCTAAAAGTGTCATACATGTCAAGCAAAAAAATAATGTTATGTATCAAATATTTTGTGGATGTTGTTATACAAGCATGTAAAAAGTAGAAATAAAAATGATTTAATGACTGCTTCAGTTTTCTTTGATCATGAAAAAACATGTAAATATAAATTTAAGTTTGATCTTGGAAGTGTTAAGATTCTTCATGAAGAGAGAAACCATGATATAAAAAAATTAAAGGGTAATTTTAATAAATAGAAATAAATTTAATATAATTAATAGACAAGCTACTAACATTAAAATACAGGATTCATGGGATTTGAGTTGATGACTTTTGCTTGTTATACTGAAAATACTTCTGCTGATTCAAAGACATATATAATGGTTAATTACTGCTATATATATATGTTTCCTAAATAACAGCAATAACTGACAAAAAATAAAAAGTGCACTTTCTTCATCATTAATACTTACTTGTCTTTAAAAAAAGAAAGGTTCTGCTTTTTAATCTCACAACACTTTCCAAGATTTGCATTCATTATTCTAAACTACTAACAATCAAAGTCATTGAAAATTTTTTTGTTCTACTCATACAGGATCAGATAGCATATTTCCATAATTTCTAAAAAGATTTAGGACTTAAGACCAAACCATAGCTGGTAAAATTATTCAGTAATATTATTCATACAGAAATTGTCCCAAAAATTTGGCATAAAAGTAAAACTATAGCAGTCATAAAAACAAACAAATCTAGCAATGATCCAAAATACTATCACTCAATATCATTATTGCATATTTCCTATAGGTTTTTTGAAAGAATCATATGAACAAAACTTTGGCTATAATTACAAGTTATCTACCTATAGAACAGGCTGCATTCAGACCAAGAAGAAACTGCTGTAAACAAGTTTTATCTTTAACAAATCATGTTGAAAAAGACTTTCAAAATAAATTAAAAATTAGTGTGATTGTCAATGATTTAATCTCAGTTTATGATTGTTGGAAAAAATGCTCTTCTTTTAAAATTCTTAAATGCAGGAAAACCATTAATTTACATCACAAAATGCTCTCCAATAGAAAAATTTCAATTGAAATTAAATGATAATCATAGTAGATTCAAAATGTTATAAAACAGGATTCAGTTATTTTTTCCTATTTTCTTTAATATATTCATCTGTAATCTTCCTGAAATGGATATAGCATGTTCAGATTTCATCTAAACAACATGAAATCATCTTGTAATTTAAATATAACCATTTGCAATAATAGACTACAGCATATTCCTACCCCATGTTATTTAGAACTAATCTTGAATTGTATTCTAACTTATTTTCTCATTCAGTTAGGATTAGATCAAAATTAATTTTTAAGAACTAATTTCCTCATAAAGGTAGCTGGCAATACTAGAAGTTGTGATACAAATATTTTATGGACATACTGTACTGGTAAATATTGGATTCCTGTTTGGAGAAAAAGTCCCCATATTAAATTTCTGAAATGTCAAATATTACCAACGAGAAATATTACTGTATCTTTCTTATTGCATTGCCAAATCCATATAATATTAATATCAATTATATTCTTTATTACTTTACACAATGCTTCTTTACATCCACTATTGACAGTTTGGATTTCCTCAGCAATCTTCTTCAGAACTATAACAAACACAATACAAATACATGAATACAAATATACATGAACATATAATTTTACATTTTATATATATACTATAACAGGATGGAGTATAGAAAGGATGTGACCTGGTGGATGGTCAATCTGGGGTGATGAAAAGTCATCTTCACTTCAAAATATCTCAAATAATGACATTTACAAACAAGGTATAATATTTAACTGTTAAGTAAAGATTAAGTAAAGTAATATTAATGTTCAGAGATATTAAAGAAAGTATGGGATATTACAAACATATAAGAAATGTTATATATTTAATAGAGCACGAGATATCTAAATAACTCTCTGTGAGAGCATGTAGTGAGATCACTCTGTGAGAGCAGCTAGAAGTATAATTATAAGTCCACCAGCATTATAAAAAGTAAAGGTACTTACTCAAAGGTAATACCATCCATCATGATGAATGATCCATCAATCAAACAACAGTCAATCTTGTGACTGGAATTAAACAATAAAAAATATAAATCAACAATCAATCTGGCAACTGGATTGGAAATGGGTCTTCTGTAGACCAGGCTAACTATTTAACCCTCACCAGCTTGTGGCAGATTATTGAAACCATTAATTTGGATGTAACACTTAAGTGCTAATCCATCAGAATACATAACCAGAAAAATCTAAACAATAGTTCTAGGATATTAAAACATACTGATCATCATCAATGCTCTGGCCACTTAATACCATTAATGTACTGGCCAACTATAAACTTAATTTCTAATAGACTAAACTGAATAAAATATAGTGCAGGGGCTTTAAAAATATAATCTTATGCACCAACCAGGATATATCAATCATACTGGATGCCCCTTAAGCACTAATATACACCCCCTTCATATAATCAGACTTATGCCCCAATCTAGCTCAGTGAACATGATATATATAACTGTTACAGTGATCAAGAGCTGATTTAGATAATATTCTCAAAACTTAGAATCAAGTTAAATACAAGTTTATTAATAACAATAACAAAAAAAATGATATTAAGACCTGTAGATCTTGGCTATGCACATATCAATTAAACCCTCTGATTTTGATTAATATACAATAATAATAAAAGCTATCACATTGTGATTTACAGTGATTACTATATAAATTCAAGTTACTATTATAGTTTACAATATTTCTTAATGGGTTTACATATTTATAATTTGCACAGATATGCAATACATTAGTTTACAATGAATACATTAGAATTGTCAAAAAAATGATTAAAATTTACATATAAGTATCTATCTATTTGACACTCATTGATATTTGCACACAGATGTGCAGTACAATTGATTTACATTTCAATCATCATATAAATACAATAAATGATTTTTAAGTTATATATTTTTTATACTACAAATACTTATGCTAGGTTTACTTATACATGTATATATAATTGCACACGTATGTGCGGTACAATAATTGATTAATTATATAAATGAAATTCATTTTTATCATACCTGAATTTATCAAATAATAACTGACATTAATTTTTAGAATAATTAATTCTATTTTGAATATACATAAAATTCACATATGTGTATCAATAAAAAAAAAAATCAGTTTATTAAATTCTGTTACAGCTTTCTTTTTTTTTTTTTTAAAAAAGTCAATTTTCAACTGGTAATTGTTGATTGATTATCAATGCCTTTAAATTAATCTAAAAGATTTGCTTTTTGATTTTAATTCAAACAAAATTATGCTTGCATTTTAAGATTTTATTTTTTTCTTTAAATATCATTTTTAAGGAATTACTAAAACTTTTTTTTTTAAAAAAAAAAATATATATATATATCTAATTATCTTTGGATTGATGCTTTCTTTTGGATGTTTTACTTAAGCAAATTATTGATTTGTTTTAACCTAAGTTATAGATTAAAATGTCATTTTAAGGAATATTAAAATAACGTATTTAAAATTTTGTTCACTTTATATATAATGCTACTCACCACTGTAGATATGTTTATCTGTGCTTCCCTGCATACATAGATAAACAGTAGTCTGCATATACCAATTCTTTAGGATTTCTCTTGGTAAGCTTGGTTTTTGGTCCATCAGGAAAATATAGTCCAGGATTGTCATCATCAAGAAAGTATAATTAAGGTATGGGTTGTTCTGCAGTTGGTTCCACTTCAACTTCAAGCAAGCTGTCTTGTCCTCATTTGTGCAGACTAATGACTCATTAGAAGTTGACCTGAACTTCAGGTTAATCAAACTCCTCCAAAAGGGAACTAGTAGCAGGTCCTGGATTTACTGTTCTGCCTTCAATTATTTCATGGTCATTCTCTAACTCTGGAACACCAACCAACTTCTATGGAAAAACAACTCTGCAAATTAGCTATTCTTACTGCCAACTGTTTCTCAAAAATATCAAAACCAAACTTGCAGCTGACCAATTTGGCCAGCTACTTGCTGCTAGCTCTTACAAAAATTAAAATCCAAACTTAATCCTTTGTTAAATATAGTTCATGCCTGTAGCGCCACCAATGACACACCTGATAAATATGATTACTAACTGTAAAAAAATTCCATTTTTGTGGCACACATGATAATTACAATTTTCTATCATTTAACATTTAAGTACATGACTACATTGTATATGTCTTCACTTCAACTAATTTTATCTAGGTGGCAGCTGCAAACAGCGAGTATTCACAATTTTCCCAAGATTCCTTCTTCTTTGGCATAATCGACCCATTTTCCCCTTGCTTTGGAAGGAGAAACTGAGATTTTTCATTGCTGTCATCAAACATATTAAGAAATTTGTCATCTTTTCATCATATATTTGATAAGTTATTATTTTATATATAATATTTATTTTATAAAGAGTATTCCAAAAAAAAAATGAATATTTACTCTGCAGATTATGAAAGAATGTGTGAATTTTTTTATTTAATCTTTTTTTACAACTGCCGGCACCATCACAACTATTTCAATAGTCATGCATTCATCTTTCAAATTAAGCATAAATCCAAATTGCATATTTTTCATCTAATAAAACAAATTCTCAACATGCTTTTCCTCAGATATTGGGATGTTTTAGTAGTCTGACAATTCTAAATTAATTTGAAAGAAAAAATATTTCACATGAGGTTCTAGCTAATTGCTTGCTCTTAATTAATATAAATCAAATAATTATCACTATTTATTTGATTGATTTAGAATATAACCATAAAAAATATGCCACCAGCTGTGGATTTAAAAAAAATGTTAAAATTGATTCATTATATGGAAAATTAATTAATTATTCTGTGAGGACTTTATAATGATTTTTTTTATTATTAATTTGAAGTGAAACTTTAATTTTTGCAATACAATTATTGCATTTTAAAAAGTCTATTAATGGCTTATATTAATAATCAAACCTAGAATAACTGTGAAACATTGTCTCTGTTGATTGTAGAAATCAGATTGAACTGACAAGTGTCAGTGAAAATTTTGTATTGATAAATAAGGACATTTGAAAAGTCCTTAATGTTGAGCAAATATGATAAATATCCTATGCATACATGGATATCATTAAATTTTGATAAGTAATTAAGCAATGTTATTGAAAACATTTCTATGTGAGATTCTTTTACAATTCATTTCTAATAACAGCCATTATATAAGTTTCACAGTGTAAAAACATATTTTCTCTCCTATACACATATTCTCTTGAGCATCACATGATCACCATTTCTTATCCATATGCACTTCTGCATGGAGTTTGCTATTGTACTCTCGAGTTGCAGAAAATATATCATTAATGATATACTGATTTTAGATAAAATTTATTTTTTCAGATTCAATCTAGAATTAAAAAATATTTGCAGTATAAGCGAGATATTGCCTTAACACTTTTATTTGTTATTTCATGCTAAAGTTAAAGACAATTACAAACTCATTATTTCTTCAAACAAATCTTAGTATAACAATAAATAGTAAAACAATCAATAAATAATCAGTTAATTCAGTTTCTAAATCTTTAATTGAACTGATGAATTAATAATACACAATCTACAATTGTGAATGAAAACTTTAAGGGTTGTCTTTGAAATGACCACTTTCTGTTTGAACTTTTTATAATCTGATTTTACAATCATATCTTACACATAACTGTCATTTTTATCAATCTGTATTTAGAAAACAGCAAACTTGAGTTCTAAAAGCCATTCAGAATGTTTCAGACACTGCCCAAAAGCAGTTAAAATTATCAGGGCAAGACAGCAATGTTTACAAATCCATAATTCACTGCATGTTTTTGAAGTTCATTGAGAATGAACAAATTAGTTGTTCATACTTAAGGCCAAATATGGAAAAGCAAAAACAGAATAATTTAGAGATAATGGCGGCTGAGCAGTTGGAAGTTAAAAATATTGTTATATAATAATAGCAATTACTTCATTCAGAAGTTAAACACAAAGTCATTTTTACCAGAACTTCTTCAAAAATCAGCAAGGAACTACATAATGTTTGTCAAGTGTTGGTGGCCGAGTGGTCAGCACAGCTGCCTTACAAGCAGTTGTCCCGGGTTTGCAGGCTCACTTCCCGGCCGATGCTTTGACACGAAAAAGAAAAAAAATACATAATGTTTTGTATCTTTATAAAGTTTGTAAACAGAATCCAGCTCAGGTTATATACAATTACCAACAGTAATCAAGCAGTTAATACAACAACAATATATGGTTAGTTACCATTTAGTAATACTAAATATTTTTTAGTCATTCGGCCACTTTTCTATCAATTTTTTTTTTTTTTTGCAGTTGCACATATTGATACCTTATGCAATGTTATCATCAACAGCCTGTCACAATTGAGTATGCCTATCACAGCTCCAATGGAAAAAAGAAAAACTAGATGTGATTGTGATGATTATGCAAATCAATCCATGAAATACAAATACATCCACATATAAAATATGATTCTCCATTAAATATTTATTTGATATTTTGCTAAATTATTTTTTAACTTTAGCGGCAATTTTTCTTTATCAAAGGCTTTAGCATCCTCAACTATATTTTGTCAATGAAATGAGTTAATCTTTATAATATAAATAGATTTTATTTCTCACATAAAATGCATTTTCAAATTGTCATAAAATAAATTTTTTAGAAAGTCCGTTATCATTTACTCATTCTACATGTACACTCTAATGAAGATGTGATTTTACAATAGTAGACTCTTTAATATAATATCCAATAAGCTGAAGATCATATTTATTGATCTAAAAATTTTGTCATTATTTTTAGAATTTCATAGAGCATTTTCAAATACCTTTTTTTTTTAATGCTATCCCATTATATCTAATTTTCACTTCCATACAATAAATTTGTAAAACAACAGCTCTGTATAGAACTAATTTAGTTATAGTTATATCAGTGATTAATTATCCTAACTTTTAACACTTTAAATGTAGAAGTAACATATTGAAGACTGTTGCAACTCAATATTTAAATTTTAAATTTCAAAATATTTAAATTGGCTTTTATTTTCAAGTTGAAAACTATCAAAGGGAAAAGTTGCTGAAGATTTTTCTCCTTCACTGGATGATAAAGTATATGAGATTTTAAACTTTAATTACTGATCCAAAGTTTTTAGATATAGCATTCAAAACATTATTCACATTAAATTGACCAGAATAATCATCAGTATACTATAATTTCATGAGAAGATAAAGTTCTTGTTTGTTTGTTTTTTCAAATTGTGTTTGATGCAAATTAAAAAAACACACATCATCAAATCTGTATTGCATCTTAATACCCACTTTATGAAGCCACCTATAAACAATTCTAATGACCACTGTCATGAATGACAACTATGCATTTTTTTAAAACATCTTTCATACTAATTTGAGTCCATATAGTGAATATCCACATATGCATTATATCTGTTGCCATTAATTTTTGATAACAGATAATCAGGCTGAATTATTGAAAACATTCCTGAATTATGTTTGCATTTAATAAAGAAGTTATTGCTAACAATAACCATCTCACAGCTTTAATAATTAATTATGATTAATTTTCTTATTCTTTTATCTAATAATATTAACAAACATGTTTCACTGTGGAATGTATATAAATTCATGGCTATGACAAATATTTCATCAGTGATAAACTAATTGCAAGTGAAATTCATTTCTGCAGATATAATCTGGAATTTAAAAAAAAAATAGTTCCTATTTAGCTATGTAAGAAAGATTCTAACTTATTGGCCTTATTTGTTATTTGATGCTAAGTTTAAAGAAAATTACAAATCTCTTATTTTCTCTTCAAATAAAACCTTAATATAAAAAAAAATAGTTAAGATTATTTAATATTCAGTCAATTCAGTTATGAGTGATTAGTTAAACAAAGTACCAATTAGTTAAGTAGTGAAATATTATAATTTTATCTTTCTTATTGCATTGCCAAATCCATATAATATTAAATCATCTATGTTTTTTATTACAGTTTTACAATGCTTTTTTACAACCCACTACGACAGTTTTGATTGTCCCAGAAATCTTCTTCAGAATTTCTCCATTGCTGGTGCAATTGAAACTATCATAGTGGGTTGTAAAAAAGCATTATAAAACAGTAATAAAGAATCTAAATGATTTAATATTATATTAGTTAAGTAGTGATTGACCATTGAAATTATCCCCTGAATTTTCCATTTAAGCTTATTATAACCTGGTTTTACAATCAGATGTTAGATTTAATTTTCATTTCTATGAGTGGGTATTTACAAAATAGTAATTATGAGTTCTAAAGGCCACTAACAATTGATCAACAAAAGAAAAAAATCAGAGTTCAGCAACAGCAGCCAAAAAATACTTAAGAATTTTCAAGGCAAAACAATGACAAGTTATCAGAGATACAATTCATACCAAAACAGTATATTTTCTGTGTTCATTATTGATGAACATCCAAGAAGAGACTAATCATGCTTGACAACAGTAACTTGCAACTATGTGGTTGGATGTTAAAGAAACAATATTATGCAATAGCAACAGCCATTTCTCTTTAGAAATGAAATTCACTAAGCATTTTTACAAGCAACTAAAAAGTATCTAGTAACCACAAAAAGTTTGCAAAGAGTATCCATTTCAGTTTATTGTCACTTACTAATTTTAATGTCATTTGATTTTGCTGTTAAGGATCAAGCACTTGGCAAATCATCAAGATAAGCTTAGTCATCAATTTGTAAGCACAGAATATGCAAACAAAAGTCAATTGCTTTTGTAATATCTACTTAAAACCAATAAAACATCATATGACACCAATTTACACAATGCTATTCAGGAGCAAATTTTTTTTCTCTCATCACAGTTATGATATCAGATATAAGCTTTAGTGTTCAATAGATGCTAATGTTTAATAAATCCTTATCCAGTGCTGTTACATCCAATATTTTCAAATTCCAACACTCCAAAGCTCCAGTGTGATAAAAGCCATAATACAAATTAATCTGGGAATATTGGATAGGGATTTATTAAGCACTACCCACCCGACATGTATTGATTACTAAAGTTTCCACTAGGTAACATAATTGCGACGAGAGAAAAAAATTGCTACTGAATATTTACTTATCATACTTTTTTGACTTTATTTGAACTCCCGATTTTTATGTCAATTTTTATTTCCACTACACCGATATTTCATGAGAAATAACACACACCAATTCACACTGTTTTAATTAAAACACTAATCTATAAAAAAAAAAATTAGTTACTTTTGCATTTTTTTTACAATTGTTATAAATCTATTATGTTTCATTATTGTTAAATAAGAATTAATAAAATGGTGGATAAGTGAATTTAGTACACGCTAAATTCAAAATCTGTCTCAAATAAATTATACTTTTTGCGTCTGCGCCTTGCTTAGATTTTATGCATGGAAAACATTCCGTAATAGTAAGTATATTTTTTAAATTAAAACACTTGTGTTAAATTAACTTACAATAACAGTCAACTAGATTATCCAGTCACTAAATATATATATTGTGGGAAATTTCAAACAAATTAGTTTTATAATACAGTATTGTACTGAATAACTTCTTATTTATTCATTATATATAATAAACTGTAATAAGAATAATACGCATGCGTAAACCGGTTAATAGGCCTAATAAATAAAAAATGTCTTAAGCGGTAATTCATTTGTTTATTAATTCTTCGTGTCTCGATTTACTGTATACTGCAGTCATATTTATTTAACTTTTCTAAATATTAAGCATAGATAACCTAATTAAAATATGTATATATTTATTTATTTATTTCAGAATTTTTTCTTTTCGAATATCAATTTGGTTGTGTCCAATGATTGAAATAGCGATTTATCATTTTTTAATGATGAAATAAACCTAGCAAACAGTAAATATTCCAGCAGTGTAAGTAAGCATTTCCTTTTTTTTTTAAAGTGTAATTCTATATAAAAATTGTAATATGTTGTAATTGATATTTTAATTTGTAAAAAAGAAAACGTTTTAAATTAAAGACGTTAAGTACATTAAAGTTTATGATGTTATTAATTATTAAGATGCCTGAATTTGTAAACTGAGATAAGGGTATGGCAAATTACCGCTAACTATGGTCATATATTATGGCTTGTTTCTATACCATATTATTTAATAACGTTTATCATGGTTTCGAGTAAAAAAATTGATATGTATACAATTTTTTTTCTAAAAAATTTCTATTACAGTATATGTATACGGTGTATTATGAATTCAAGTTTTTTATCTATTGTATAATAAAGTTCCATTTATTTATTTATGTATGATAAATCCAGATTTACATAAATTTATGTTCAGCTTTTAAAATAATGTTAAATAAATTTATTGGTATCTTAAAAATAATTTTGATTAATAATTTTATTACTATGTTTAAATAGTTGTATAATTAATAAATTTTATTACTAAGATTAAAAAATTGCGTGTATATACTGGATTTCATTTTTAAAAATGTATACACATGTTGATTTTTAATAACTTTGTATGTTTATTTTCATTAATTAAATTTTATATTGAAGAAAAGATGTCAGTCTAAAATATTTATTAATGTCAAGTGTTCTTATAATCCTCCAATCGCATTTAAATATCGACATTACTGAAAAATTAATATGGATATTTCGCATAAGATATCTGCTAATATTATTGAGAATTCTGCTTTAATAACTTGCAGTAATTTATTCTGTTGATGACTTTATGTTATAAAGTTTGTCCTTTAGTTTTTTTTATTAAAAAAAAAAGTCCATTGATGACTTTTTTATCCAGTCCATCAATTTCAAAGTTTTTTTCCCATCTTGTTGGAAAAATTATCCACAAACACGAATCATATGTAATTCATACTGCATATATTTGTTTTCTTCAGCCACTATATATATTTATTACCTGTTAATATATATTAAAATGAACACTTAGTTTATAATATGATAATGTGCTAGGGTAAAAATTTGTAATTCAGTTCTAGAAACACCCCCCAATCAGATTGCCATTTTGACAGTTTTCCAAATTATGATCAAGAAAAACTTTTTATACTGTAATAAAGAGAGAGAGAGACTTTTTTTTATTATTATTGACTGGGCTGTCAATGAATGGCTCAGACCAACAAAATATTGAATGTGAACAGAATACTATTAATAGTCATTCTACTGCAGCACACAAATAATGGGAAGAATATTACATTTCATATTTGCAAGAATGCATGTTGAATTAATAAAAGTGGTGAAACAATTTTTTTATGAATATAGTTACTAACCATATTAATTGGAAATTTAGATTGGTTAAGTTAATTTAATATTGTGGATTGTCAGATCTACAAAAATTCCCAATTCCAAAAGGCAGATCTTGCATACTAAATTGAGTTTTTCAAAGCTTCTTAACTCTACTTTTTATATATATTAAGACTTTCTTTTTTAAGATTGTCAATCAATCTTTTCTTTGCTTCTTTGTCATTTTTTTTATCTTTCAGTGTCTCTTGCACAAATCTTTCATAATTCTCTTATCTCAAAATCCTTATCCAATCTAATCTTTTTTCCTCATAATTTTTTCAGTAATTGTTTTTTATTTTTTATATATTATTCTTTTCAATACTTTTGTCTGTTAACCTTATTCTTTCAACTTAACTCTTTTATTCTCCTTTAAATTCACAATAGACTTATCATTTAATTATAGTTTACAAAGTTATTCATTACAATATATTAAATCTTATAACAATTGATTTAAGAAATTATAAATAATAAAAAAAAAAAGTGTTTTGGGGGAAAAAACAAAGCAATAATATATTTTAAACTTTCTTGTTTTATAATGTTTCTATTTTAAATCATACTTTTTTTTTATGCATTTAATTATGGTATACAATGGGTCGGGAAGCTTTTTTTTTACCAAGAGCCATTTGGATATTTATAATATCATTCTTGAGCTGTACAAAATTATCGACTTAAAAATTAGCCTCCTATAAATGATCAAGCAATCAATTTCAACTTTCTCTTTTTAAATGAAAGATAATTTTTTTGTGAATTAAAAATAAAGTAACATCATTATTATTAATGATACTTCCACATTTGATGACAATTTTTACAATTCATTTATTTTTAGTGATATTTATATTCTCAAATCTCTTTTTATGTTCTGGACAAGTAGGATGCAGTCTTTTATAAACTCCCTTTAAGAAAATGGTTTTGAATTTTCTGCTTTTTTTTTTTTAAATAATGTAACTTGCTTTTGCAGAATTTCTGACTGGTTTGTACTTTTTATGAAACGTGTCAGCCACCCGAAGCTCTATTTCACTTTTTTTATTTTAATATTTTCTTTTTCCCCAACAATTTTGTTATAATCAGAATCAGAATGTTTTAATAAATAGATATATTGTGTTCATTATTAAGCGAAATATTTTCCAGACATATCAAGTACATCAATTTACTATTTCTTTCTATAAAAAAAAATGTGTTGGTCTATTTATTTTGAAATGCCATAATTTTCCATGTCAGTTTTTTAAATCGTATTCAGTGTAGCTATCCTAATAAAAAAAAAAAAAATGCAAAGCAATAATAATAAAACAAAGTAAAATTTGAATTTAATTTTTAATAAGCGTCCGTCTGCTAAAATCACTATAAAAACAA
Organism: Epiperipatus broadwayi; assembly: GCA_028023455.1. Lineage (NCBI taxonomy): Eukaryota > Metazoa > Onychophora > Udeonychophora > Euonychophora > Peripatidae > Epiperipatus > Epiperipatus broadwayi. The sequence continues at coordinate 10,039,622 of JAQFVV010012396.1, forward strand.
ACAAAATTGCCTCAGCATTGTAGATTAAATCTGTAGTCAGATAGACCACACAATATAAATAATTTGTTGGAATATTATACCTCTGATAGAATGAACTAGAACTATTATAAAGGTTGGAGAGAGAAAAAGATATAGCTGAGAAAATAATAAATATTTTCTTTTACTTAACTCTTAATTCAATATTTATCTTAATTGAGTGTTTAAATAAAAGTTTTATATAGGGCCATTTTATATATGTTTTTGAAAATGTTCACAGGCTATATTGAGTGCTTTCGAAGGCCAGCGATGGCACTCAGGCTTAAGGTTCCCCACCTCTGGTATACAAATTTATTATTATTATATTTGAAATATTAACTCTTATAACAACTGATTTAGGAAATTATAAACAAGGATCAAAATGTTTTGGGGAAAAAAAAATATTTCAAACTTATTTGGTTTATAATGTTTCTACTTTAAATCATTCTTTTTTTTTTTTTTTCATTCAAATGAAATAAATGTTAAATTATGGAAGAATACTTCAGTATAATAACGAATACATTAAGAGTTTATAGATAGGTAATTTTTTGGAAGAGGATGATAATTAACAATTGGGTAGTTGATATTCAGACAATGTATATACTGCATACAATAGACTTTTGTAAATGAGTATATACATTTCAATTCCAGGGGGGGGGGGGACGTAAAGGGAAAAAAACTGTAGAAATGAGTTTGCAATGACTATGCAAACCAATCAGTAAATCAAAAATACATTTACATATCCATTTTACTGTTTATTTGATATTTTGTAAAACTGTTTTTTATTTTATTCAGTAGAAAACTTTTCTTTATTAAATATTTCACCATATTAAATCATAGCTCTCCAATGTATTAATTTCTTTTCCATATCTTACCAGTGGAAACGGTCAACATTCCATCTGTTTTTGAAGTAATACTTATAATGTAAAATGGGCTTTATCTCATCTACAAAAACCATGCTCATGTTCACCATAAAATACTTTTTTAGGAAGTACTGCATTGTTCATTTGTTTAATATGTTCATTTAACAAAAGTGTGATTTTATAACAGCAAATTCTATAGTATCACATCCTGCAATTTAAAAAAATATATTGATTGGTTTTATGATCTTGCCATTGTACTTTTAAAATTTTTTAGAGCATTCTTAAATAAAACTCTTGTATTATATTGATAGGATATTCAAATCTCATTTTCATACAATAAATTAGATAACATGATAGCTGTAAATACAGCTAACATAATTCCAATAGTTATTTCCCTGTGATGAAATACCTTATCTTTTAATTTGTTAAAAACACTAACATCATATTTGTGCTACCTTTCTACTTATAAAACTATCAAAATATTTAAAATGATTTACATTGTCAATTTAATAACCATTCAAGCTAAAAGTTGCTGAGGATTTTCGTTCATCACTGGCTGATAAAGGACGTGAGTTTTTTTAACATTAATTATTAAACTAAAATCTTTATATATTGCACAAACATTAAATATTTTCTGGAAAATCATCTTTTGAATTAGCAAAAATAGCACAATCATCAACATACTATAAATCAAAAGTCTAAATTAACTATTTGTAATTAAAAAGTAAAATTATGTTGGTTTATCTGAAATATTTTATAAAGTGTTAATCGAGAAGATTCTAAGAAATTCCTGTGAGAGAACACTGGATAGTGAGCCTTATAAAAGCTTGCCAAAAATTATTCAGCCATTCTTGATTATTGTCTTGACTCTTCATTCTACTCTGCAAGCTACATTCATTGCTCATTACCAGTTAATTCTTTGCAATTAAGAGTCTTCATTAATATTCTGCAATTATTTCATGAAATGCAGCTTGCTATTATAAAAATGAACATATCAACCTATCCAGTTGTGGTCTCCGATAGTATGTATGGCTAGGCATTTTCAAAAGACAAACTGCTCTATCCAAGCATTAACTTCATTCTTCAGCATGATCTAAATTCCTAGGAAAGTTGATCTGAAATTGCTGACTAACAACCTCAACACTTAAGCATCTCTCGTCTAACCCATAACCAGAAATAAAATCATGGAAATGGACACAAGTCTGTACTCCTTCAAATAATCTACAAAGATAGCAAAAGTTTTACACCACTCATGGATTTATGGTAATATGAAATCTATTATATATTTCAGTAAGCCAGGTGTGATTGAATTTTTAGATATAGACATATGTGTATACATTAGTATAAGTAATGTTAGATTAAGTATATCTTTTACTTAATTTTATCTATACACAATTTTGTATCAATATTATTAATTTCATTTTGTAGATGTATTAATTTTTTTAGTTATTAGGCTTTATAAATTTGTTGAACTTTAATATTTATTATATTTTAAGAATATATATTGAATAAATTCTGTTTTCTTTTAAAAGTTTTAATAAAATCTGAGTTTATTATTATTGTATAGTAGTCAGATTTTCTCCCCTCCTTTTTGCAAGTATTAAAAATCTAAATGTTTTTTTTTTTTAGCAAATGAAATAAGTCTTAGGTATTAGAATCAAATATGGATTAACTTTTTTAAAAAAATTACACTTCTTAGTTAATGTTTTAAAATTAACCTTTTTTTTTCTAAAAATAGCATTTCAAAACTGTATAAACAGTTAATATTTATAGATATGTTTGTATGATAAACTTTAGATTTGCTAAAAATATTGGATATCTTGTGGGTAATATTTTATTGTATATAAATGAAAGTAGTGTTTTGCTTGTGTCTATGGGCCTAAAGTCGATCCATTGATAAATACCACTTGCTATTTAATATCCTCAGGGCCATTTTACTTAGCTTTAGGTCAGCTATATTTCTATCAGGTTTATTTAGTATATTGTCTCTTTTAATCCAGTTTGTCTACTGCTTAAATCGCTGTCTTTATTATTTTTAAATGGGCTTGCTTTGAAACAGCTTTACATGCATGTTATATAATTATCACTATATATTGGTGAATCTTTCATAGCCTCTGATCAGCAACATTTCTGCCAAGCTCATATTTGGATATTTTCCTTTTAACATGGGATATCTACTGCTAGAATTGCAGTCTTTATTGTTCTTGCATGGGCAAGTTTAGAAAGAGCTTCTCATGTCTTTCACATATTTATCACTCATGGCCATTATACTTTTCTAGTGATATGAGTTTGGTTACACACACAAGCCTTAATAGAGTTTACTCATGTATAAGTGGATAGTTAATAAAATCAATAAAGATTTTAAATAAGGTAGAATGTTTTAACAAAGTTTATTCACACATCTATCGTCAAAGAACTGTTTCTGAAAGACTTTGAGCCTTGTGCAAGCAAATCAAAAGGGGAGAAGAGAGTCAATTAACTGTAAAGGCTGACTATTTAAATTGTATGGTATTCAATTTAAAACCATCCATAAATGAAGTTTATTTATACTAATTATTTGTGTTTCTTTTATTCATGACTGAATAAACATTGCTATTGGTAGTTCAATTTGCCTTCTTATTGTCTGTCTATCACTTCTTATTGGCATAAGAATCTTTATCTGTCTGATATAGCAGTAGTAATTTATTGTTATGTTAAGGAATAGCTATAATCACCTTTAGTTAATGTTTGGACACCCAAAATAAATTTTTTATGCAATGTGATGCTATAAAGTATGGCTTTTCCTTTCTTGGAGTCAGGAATCTCTCAGCCACTATGCCCAGAGAAACCTGTTAGCCATCTTACCGTCTCTTTCCATTCCTCACTCTAAATTTTTCATATATTTTTCTCTATCCTGCTCCATCCCATTTCCACAAGATTATCTTTGGCCTTTATATCTAAATCCCCCTATCTTTTTCTAAACTCAGCATAAAAACCAATAACCCACTTTCTGTATAACCACTTTGTTCATATTTATTCTTTCATTACTTTATTATTTGTACCCTTTCTCCTTTCAAGCATTTACATTCAATTAACAGATGCCTAATATTATCTATGCCTTCCTTATACAATTTGCAGACTAAATCTCCCATATTTTTCCATTTACAATGTATATTCTCTTGTTGCTAAAGATCCCGTTCGAGCCTTAAACAATAAACTACTTTCTTTGCTATTATCATAAATTAACTCTCACCCACTGTTCCGTTTACTTCTATATATATATTTAAACTCTTTTTATTCTCCATATTAGTTCTCCATCTCTCCAACTTCCTATTCTTTATTAATGCATCTATTCTTTTATCCCATTCCTTACCACTATAACACTCAAAAACCCTCCTAACACAATCATCCCACCTTTTGTACAACTTTACTGATATAAATTCTTTATCCAAATCTTTTGCATACCGCATTACCTTTCTCACCCATCTTGTGGCCTGCCCTTTACTTGTAACCCAATTAAATACTACTTTGGCTATTCTTTTATTATCCATAAACTGCAATCTATTAAACATTTTCATTTTACTTTTTGCATCTCTCATATAAAAACTTGACCATCCCATTTCTCTTTGAATTACCTCCTTTGCTGTCCACACATCTGCACCTAATGCATGTCTTCCTACTTTCTTTTGTACTTTTTCTAAGTAATCTAATACCCCTTTACTATCACATAATGCATCATTACCATAAGTTAATCCTGCTACTGCAACCCTCTTCCATACAATTCTAGCTACATCATATTTATTGTATGAAAACACTGTTAATTTCTTTATCAATCCCTTTCTTTTCTTTGCTTTATTTACCAATTTTTTCTCCCATTCATTCAAGCAATTTTTCTGATTACTTAAGACGAGTCCCAAATAACTATATCTATTCACCACACTTAACTTTATATCCCTCAGTAAAAATTCTACATTTTCTCTTTCCCCAGTATTAACCATCATTATATTGATGTGATGCGCTGTGACTTCTTAAACGAAGTCAGAAATTTCTCAACAATTATGCCCAGAGAAACCTGTTAGCCACTTTATCTTCCCTTTCCATTCCCCACCCTAAATTGTCCCATAATCTGTTCCATCCCATTTCTACAACATAATCTTTCTCAACTCTATGGCCTTTATATCTAAATCCCCCTTATCTTTCCCCAAATCCAGCATAAAAACCAATAACCCACTTTCCGTATAATCACTTTGTTCATATTTATTCTTCCATAACTTCATTATTTGTACCCTTTCTGCTTTCAAGCATTTATATTCAATTAACAGATGCCTAATATTTTCTATGCCTTCCTTACACAATTTGCAGATTAAATCACCCATATTTTTTTATTTACGTGTATATTCTCTTGTTGCTAAAGATTCTATTCAAGTCTTAAACAATAAACTACTTCCCTTGCTATTATCATAAATTAACTCACACCCAATGTTCCATTTACTTCTATATATATTTAAACTCTTTTTACTCATACTAGTTCTCCATCTCTCCAACTTCCTATTCTTTATTAATACATCTATTCTTTTATCCCATTCCTTACCATTATAACCCGCAACAATCCTCCTAATACAATCATCCCACCTTTTGTAATGTGATGATGTGATGTAATGTAGCTTCTCCTTAAACGAAGTCAAGAATCTTTCAGCACTTATGCCCAGAGAAACTTGTTAGCCACTTTATTTTCCATTCCCCAGTCTAAGTTTTCCCATATTCTGCTCCATCCCATTTCCATAACATAATCTTTGTCAACTCTATGGCCTTTATATCTAAATCTCCCTTATCTTTTCCCAAACCTAGCATAAAAACCAACAATCCACTTTCTGTATAATCATTTTTTTCATATTTATTCTTCCATAACTTCATTGTATGTACCCTTTCTGTTTTCAAGCATTTACATTCAATTAACAGATGCCTAATATTTTCTATTCCTTCCTTACATAATTTACAGACTAAATCACCCATATTTTTCCATTTACATGTATATTCTCTTGTTGCTAAAGATCCCATTCAAGCCTTAAACAATAAACTATTTTCCTTACTATTAAATAAGGAAAAACTCTCTCCATACAGTAGTGCCACTCTGTGCCAATCAGAGTAATCAGTGGATGCCAGAAGGGTTGTGCATAAAATCCCTATCTAGTGCCTACTCATCCAATATCCCCAGACTAGTTTCTGACTTGCGGCCATCATCAGTGAGGAGCCTTGGATCTGAGAGCACTGCACATAGATCTTAGGTTCTAATGCAACCCTCCAGCAACCACCTTTTATCTCCATTTAACTACAAAACTATGAGAATGAAATTGAAAACACATAGTTTTGTAGTTAAATGGAGATAAAAGGTGGTTGCTGGAGGGTTGCATTAGATCCTAAGATCTAGGTGCAGTGCTCTCAGATCCAAGGCTCCTCACTGATGATGGCCACAAGCCAGAAACTTGTCTGGGGATATTGGATCAGTAGGTACTAGATAGAGATTTTATGCACAAGCCTTCTGGCATCCATTGATTACTCTGATTGGCACAGGGTGGCACTACTATATGGAGAGTTTTGCCTTGTTTAATAACAATTATATGCTAGTATGAGATAGTGATCATGTGATGTTTAGTGGTTTTTCCTTACTATTATCATATATTAACTTGCACCTAATATTCTGTTTATTTCTATATATATTTAAACTCTTTTTAGTCTCCATACTAGTTCTCCATCTCTCTAACTCCCTATTCTTTATTAATAAATCTATTCTTTTATCTCATTTTCTACCAGTATAACACTCAACTTTAATTATTTATTCCTTTCTTTTGTCAATGGTTACAATGGCCAGTCTCATTTAGAATGTCTTCTAATAATAAGATGCATATTAGACAATTGCTCATGAAATTAAACAATATTTAATGACGAAAGAATTCAATAATTTTATTCAATTCACTGGACAATTTTTTTTTTTTTTTTTTAGGTGAGAATTAATTTTAAGAACATTTACTAATTTTTAGCAAGTCACTATTATTTAGTTGGATTGCGTAGATTCACTTGAATGACACGTACCATCTGCAAAAAATTTTATTTTGTAATTTGAAAAATTTTTCAAGATGCATTTAGCTTAGGATAGATAGGATAGATTTCAGCATTATTATTACAGATTTCTTTTGTAATTATTCCATATAGTGTAAAAGTTGATAGTTTTCCTGTTTACTGAATATATTAATTTAAAGTTCATTTTAACAACCTTTCAGAAATTAATAAATAATAATATAATTATATTAATACACATTTCATTAATATAATAGGAAAAGTTAAAAATAGTATTGCCACGAATATCATTAACTCTTTCTATTCATATTATAATGAGAAAAGTTTTCATGTTAAAATATTTAGATTGAAAACTCTTGGTTACTAATTTTTTTATAATCAAAGTTGATTCAGTTTATATAAATAAAAATAATATTCAAATCACCATTTAAAGGGAAAAAAAACTCATTTATTATTCCTGAATTAAAAACATGAATATTTTTCTGTTATTTTTTTCCCTCAGGTTTTGACCATTTATTATGCTCTTTTTTCAAGCATGAAAATAACATATTGTAATACATGCATAATATTATATGTTTGAAAAAAAAATGGGGGGAGAAGATATTCAAAAATATTTCATTTTTCAAAAATACAAACAATATAACAATTAAAAAAAAAAGCCTAATCTCAGTTCTATTTTAACATTTTTAAAAAACAACTGAAATTTTAAAAAACACTATCTTTATATTATATCTGCCAATTTTTTTTATCTTTTAAATCAAGTACCTAAACCATCTAATTAATTAAAAGGAAAAGAAAAACAGATTTTATCATTTCCAATATATACCCATTTACTTTTCTATTTTCCAAAAATTCAAATATGGTTTTTCTATTTTTTTTTAAATCTAAATATTTTAATTAATGTATAAATTGAAAATCAAGTTTTTTCTTTTTATTTATGTTTAGTGTGAACTTTTATCTTCAGTGCATGGAGCCTCTAATTATTTTTCTTTTGAATCTTTTATATTTTCTATTATTTTAATTTTATTATTCTGTGTTTATTTACAATAGAATTTTTACTATTAAAAGTTTTCATTATGTAATGAAATTTCTAAATTCAACACACCATCTTAAAACATGGATTAAGATAAAAGTAAAATGCAAACAATTCCCAAGATGCATTTCTGGCATCAACTTTCAATTTTCAAGGGTGACTCCTCTTAAATGCATTCATTTTGGCAATATAAATTATTATTTAATTTTTTTCCCCAGATATAAATTTTAAACCCAGTTAAAGATTAATATATTATGAACTTCAGCATAAATATATATCTCCCACTTTTTCTGATCATGTGTGGTATTTATAATATATAATGAAATTTCTGAATTCAGCACATTCCTTAAAACTTATGGATGAAGACATATATAAAAAGCAAATGATCCCTAAGATGCATTTCTGGCTTAAAGTTTTCATTTTTGTTAACATCATTAAATATGTAAGATTTATATTATAAGTGTACTATGTCCAGTGGTGACCAAGTTACAGCACAGGTGGATTGCAAATTTAAAGAAGTGTCATTAATACCATCACAGGCGGCAGGGCAATTAAAATTATTGATACTCCATAATATTTAAATAGTTATTTAGAAACTATCTTTCACTCTTCAACATATGAAGTTATATATATATATATATTTACAACGGGTTGAAGGCAGTTAATTTATATGGGTCCTGTGACCTGGTACTGCAGTTACAAAATATTAATTTAAGTCCGGAGAATAGTTCTCAGAGAGGCCAGATTGGCAAGGCTGACAGTAATGCCAGAGGAAGAAACAGTGATTGAAAAACAAATGTTTTCAATAAATATATCAATACAAACATTCAATGAGAAAATTTATAAGTGATTGTGGTAAATAACTGATAAATTATGAAGGCAAAACCAAAAAAAAAAAAATATAACATGAAAATAATATATGTTTGAAAATATGAAAATTATATATTTAACTAACAAACAATGGTTGAAAAACAAATATTTTCAATAAATGTCTAATGCAAACATTCTAGAAGTAATTAAATTATTGTTTGCTATCATTGCTAATATAATTTCTTATTTAATGTTAGCTTTCTTCTCACTTTTTGAAAATAGTTTTTCAATCATTGTTTAATCACTAAATATATTATGTTTAGATTATTTTCTAAATAAGTTATATTATTTTTATGTTTGCAAATATTATTTTTGTTTTTTGCTTTGTCTTCACTTAAGGTGTTTGCCATAATTGCTAATAAAATGTTCTCTCCAAATATTTGCATTGACCACATTTATTGAAAAGTGTTATTTTTCAATCATTGTTTATTGATTATATTATTTTCATGTTTTTGATTTTTTTTCAAAAAGTATCAAACTTATCGATTAATTTATTCTTGTCTCCTTTGATACATGATAATGATTCCACTATTAGATAGATAATACATGCAACTAACACCATTATGCAGTATTGCATATTATTTATTTATTTTCATGTATTACATGTGTGTGTGTGTGTGTGTGTGTGTGTGTACTTTTAAACCATTTGTAAAGACATCAAAATTCTGAATAATAATATATGTTATAAATGTATTTATAAATGATTTAAGATTGTTATTTTTAAATGATTTGTTAGATTAAATATTATCCTGAAAATTGGTTTAAATTTTTTTTTTATTGTTCATAGTTTTTTTTTTAAAAATAAAAAAAAAAAGCAAAGGATGAGACTCTTGTAATTTCAAGGCAAGCAATTTTCCTATAAATGGGATAACAATAGATTACTTCTACAATCTCAATTTTCAGCTCTTTGGAATAATTGGATGATGACTGAATTTGTGGCAGATGAGATATCAGGTAAAATTAATTATTAATATTAATTTGTATTGTCTAAAATATTATTTTTTTCTATCTTAATTAAAAATAGTTTTGAAAAAACAAATGATTTTTTTTTTTAGAATCTTGAATTTATAAAACAATTAAATGGTATTTATTTTTCTGTAAATGTAGTGAGAAAGATCTATGTTTTAATAATATTACAGAAATTTCAAATATTTTCATTTTTTAAGTTTTACAAATAAATTTTTAGCATTTTGTAATAATGTTGGAAGAGATCCATAGAGGATAGAATATTCAGAGAATAATGAAAGTCAAAAAATATATAGCCTAAACTTCCAGACAATGATTAACTAAATAAAGTAACATTACCGTTTTCATTTCATCTAAAGATATAAACTCCATTAAGATAATCTTGGAATGCTGCCAAACAGACATGGAAATAGAAAATAATAATAATTGTGAAGCTAATCAAACTGATGTGAAGAAGTCTTTTCTCCACTCATCAATAAAAATTGTAGCTTCAGAGAGTTGGGAGTTACTGAGATTTGTGGATTTATACTGATATTTAAAGTAATAATTACCTTATTGATTCATTGTCACATGCCAATCACCTGATTATGAAAACAAAGAGTAAATAAATGATAATTTGTGTTTAAAAAAAAAAAAAGAATATCTCCTTATTTGAACAATTTTAGACTATAAAAAAAATAAACTATTTAAAGTATCATTTTACTGAATAGTGGATTCCTTCCCAAAATGATATTTTCTAAACCTAAATTTAAATGTAGCAACATCTTTATTTTACTATTAATCTGCAAATAATAGTTACTACTTTATCCCCTTCTCTTGAATATCTGAATGTAGTCATACTTAATTTATATTAATCAAGATTTTGCATCAATAAAATGCCATTTCAGTTAATAGTGGAATCATATAACCAGAATTAAATGCTACTTCTAGATTTCATCAATAGTCTACATATTATTTCTTCAGAGATAAATTGAATGCATTTTTTATTTTTAAATAAAATATAATTAATTTGTAAGCTAGTTATGTATGTGTATGTTTGTTTTCTTTGTTGCTATATGCAATTTCTATTCTATATTGGTATCCTGATTTATTGCTAATGTATTATTTTATAATCTGAACATTTTCTGCTGTTCTGCGAAAAATAAAAAAAAAGATATATAAATAAATAAACTTATTTTTTAAAATAAAATAATTATAAGAAAATCTGCACATTGTAAATAATTTCAAATAGTAGGACATATTTTGCATAATAAATGAGAAAAAAGAAAAAGAAAAATGAGATTAATTTCTAAGCAGAAAATGCTTAATAAAAAATAAAAAAATAAATATTATTACATACTAAATGACATGTATTCATTTAATTGCAATCTAATTAGCAAGATATTATCTTTAGCTCTAAATCAAAAATGTGTTACTAGGATTAATAACAATCAAGAAATTTTGAGAAAAGTTAAGAATTCATTTTCCCTTTTTTTATTTTATTAATAAAGGTAGTTTTAAGGATATGCAAATACATATATAAAATATGGAAAAATCATATAAGAAAGATCATATAGCAGCAACAGATGAACAGATACTACTTTAAATATTTAAAGGAAAATTTATAAATTATTTCTTATTATTATAAGCTTAATTTTTTCAGTCATTTTTAAAATTCCTTTTTTTTTTAATGCTTATGTTATTATTTATTAAACTTTTTCTGCTGTATTAATTGCCACCTTCCGATTTTAAATGTATTTTTTTTTATTTTTAAAAAAGTTATAAATATTATTTATATCTATTAATTTATTTCTATCTTAAAATTTTCACTAAAAAAAGAAAAATTAGATTTTTCTCAGCTAAAGGTGCAGTCAGAATTAAAAACTGGATTGTATATCTGAATCATCTATCAGTAAGAAATAATATAATTATCTATAACAATATCACTTGAATCTTAAAGCCCCATTAAATTAGCAATAACATTTCTTCTTTTTGTACTCTACTCCCATCTAGTTATAAGTATAAGCTATCATGTTTATCCGATGGTAATACAATTTAATACCCATCCTCAGCCTGATTTTCACCTTTACCAATGAGGAATTGGCATTCATAGTTAGAATCAATGCTATTATGAACTTAACAGTTACTATGTGGTAACCTCTGTCAACTAAACTTAGAGCAGATGGCAGTATAATACAAAACTTGTTATGATTCCAAGTTATAGATTATGAAAAACTTTTGATTCTGTTACATTAGGTAAGCCTAATCTTCTTTAAAAAATAGGAAATTGAAAATGCTTATAGGAAAATTATTAAGAAATCTAATTTTGTTAACAGGAAATTATTGAAAAATTCAAACTAGTGATGTATCCCAATATTTTTCTTCTTCTTTCATTAACTCTTTAAAGGTATGGTGAAGAAAAAATTAGATGGATCATGATAGTTATATAAGCTATCTTGTATTTGCAGATGATCTTGATGTTTTGCAATAACATTTGATGACTTGTAAGCAAGAATTTGTGAATTAAATTTGAAAAGAGCCTGAAAATTGATTTTAATAAAACTAATATTTAACTATGATTATCTGATGATATTGTAGTAATTGTGGAAAAATTGAAGATGTATATAGTTATGTTTTTACAAGCCAGTTAATAGCATGTAAACAAAAAAACTGGAACAAATAGAATAATTAAAATGTAAACAAGACATTTATTTTATATAGCGCGATGTTTTATAAACTTTAATACCAATAAGCTAATGCACATGCGCTTTGTAGATGTCACTATATGTATTTGATAGACTTAATATTATACACAAAGGAAATATACTTCTTGAATTTTTTTTTTTTAAATCTTTTAAATAATATGTCTTAATGGTTTGCCTTATGAACTTTCAAATGAAACAAGGACCGAAAGTGACTCCAGAAAATTATGTTAAAAAAGGGGTTAAAAAAAAGTAAACATTTTAAACTTATACAGAATAAACAGGATACATATTGAAAGATAATGAACTAGTGTAATTCTCATCTGGATAACAAGAATTTTATTAATCATTATGAGGAAAAAAATTTGACAATTTTTTTTTAGAAAAATATTGAAATAGTCTTTATCTTGTAGTAGGCTGTCAAAGGGTGATAATTGTGATCCAATCTTTATTAAAAAAGATTGTTAAAATAATTTTTTTGTTTTTAAATTTTATGTAGTTTTCTGCTTATGGAAATTAAATTATATTTATCTTAACTTTTAGCTTTTTTTATAAATGTTCTTTCCATAAATCATTATCTTTTTTTTTACTCCATTTTGTTATTCTAATGTAATGGTATGGAAAGAAGAGGGTTTAGGGGGAGGGGATAATGAAAACAAACAAAATTATATTCCTGTTTTTATTGAGAATAGAAAATGAGCAGAAATCTGCATCAAAAGCCATTATAAGAAATTATAATATGACAACAGCAACATTAATACTTGTTTAACAGTCATCATTTAAAAAATTAAAAATCTTAGGCTAATCATTATTTAGCCAATGCCAAACTTAGAATATATTATAAAAGCAATCCTCAATATTTCATATCTAAGTGCTAAAATAACTATAATTAAATATATATAAAAAATACTGGCATCATTAAATCAATGCTGATCATCATCAATGGTTTAGGCTATCTGTATCATGAGTATACTGCCTTTCAATACACTAGTAATCATTCTAAAATATATAAATAAAATGAAATCAAAACTACCCCAAATCTAAAATTAAACCAGACCAGCATAAAAATAATATTAAAACACAACCTAAGGTTTCACTGCTACAAGCAGACTTCTCAAGTGTAAAGAACTACAAAAAAACCACACATTATATATACTATTAAAAACTACCCACAAATCCATTCACTTCCCATCCACCCTTAATATGAAAAGAACTCTTAAATAAGTTAATTGCTTCAGAATAATAAATTTTCAATAATAAAGACTCTTTAATTCTTCTTTTGATTTCATTTCTCTCAAAGAAGACAACCTTAGCTTCATCAAAATCAATAGTGTGGCCTGTATCTTTTTCATGGACATACAAAGCAGAACTAAGATATCTATTTTTACCTCTACTTTTATGAACCTTTATTCTTTCATTTAAACTCAAACTACTCTGACCTATGTAAACCTTCTTACAAAATAAACAAGGAATAAAATATACCACACAGGAATAGTCTTTCTATCAAAAACTTCTTTTGTATTATTTAATAAATTATTCAATGTAACACCCCTTTTCCAAGCAATTTTCTTATTTCCAAACAATTTACTATTTCTACACACAATTTTATAAGAAGACAATTTAAATGGCAAAGAAATAAAATCATATTTTTCTTTAACCTTTACATCCTTACAAATATTACTATTAAATAAAATACTTTTAACAAATTTATCAGAATATCCAACACTCAAATAATCTTTATAAAATTGATATTTCTGAAACAAAGCTACCCCACTAGAATTATTTAATTTAATATTCCTATGACAATAATTCCTTAAAGCAGCTACTTTATGAGATACAGACTGATAGCTATCAGGTTTAATTATAGATCTTAATTCTTTACTTTTAACTAAATGACTGCACAATAAACAATTAATTTTTATATTTCTAATCACCAAAAGATCTAAAAATTTTAACTTACCAAAATCTAACCCCCCTCCTTCTAACACAAATTTTATAGAAGGATCAAAACAATTAAACTCATTTACAAATTCCTTCAATTTATCATTCTCAACTACAAATAAACAATCATCAACATATCTGACAAATAATTTTACATATAAACAATTCTTTTTAATAATAATTTCCTCTTCCATAAAACTAATATAAACTGAACATACTAAAGGAGAAATAATATAACCTATTATCCACCCTTCCTTAATCTTATAAAAATTACCTCTATAAGTAAAATACATAGAATCTTCCAATAACAAAAGCAAATCTTTAATTACCTTAATTTTATTTTTTGATAAAGAACTTTTCTTAATCAATACAGACAAAAGAACATCAATACTGCTTAACCTATTAACAGACTGATACATATTTTCAATATCTAAACTTCCAAATACCCAATTACTTTCCATTTTAAAATTATTAATCTTATCAAAAGCCTCAAAAGAAGAAGAAACTGTGTACTGACCAAAATCAACAAATTGTTTTAAAAAATTATTCAAGAATCTAGAAATACCCTCTACAACACTACCTGTAAAATCAAAAATAAATCTTAAAGGAAAACCATCTTTATGAGTTTTAATATTCACAAACATCTTAGCTGATGTAAAATCATTAGGATAGCATTTTAAATAATCTACTCTATTAAAAATTTTTAAATTAACCATTTTCTTCATAATATCTATCAATTTTCTTTTAATCAAATTACCTGGATTTTTATCTAACAACATATATTTACCCTTATTTAATTCTCTATCCATTTTCTCTTTGAAATCATCTCCTTTCATAATAACAAACCTACCAGCTTTGTCTTCATGAGAAATGATTACATCATTAGCAATTAACCTATTTTTAAGATGTTTAATCTCAGCAGGATTAATAACAAATTTTTCTTTCCTTTTTAAACTTTTATTCAAAATCGATTGAATACCAACTTTCTGCTCATCACTCAAATTACTAGATTCAATAGACGAAATTGTATCAAAAACTATATTTTTTGAATGAAATGGAACAAAATTAGGGCCTTTACCAAGAATATCTAATTCTCTATCATTTAACTTCAAATCCGTAAGATTAACAACTCTATCCTCAGAAACCTTATTCTCATACCCTTTATCACTACAATAAACTTTATTAACTTTCCCAAACAACCACTTTAATTTTCTTTCATATTTTTTACAATAGAAATTTGACCTATTCTGTCTAAATTGTCTCATAAAAAAATTCAAAATTGAATAATTAAAATCTTGCCTCCTTTCTAAATAATATCTATTCCTTTTATATAGATAAATAAATTTATAAAACCTTACAAAATTATCTTTTAAAAAACTATTCAATATATATGTTTGTAACTTAAAAACTAAATTTTTATTTTGAATCAACTTTTTATTTCTACTAAAATTAATAACACAACACCTAGGAAAAACACTAAATTCCCTACATTTTTTAAGAAAATAAATCTGCCAACGTAAAGACTCTATCTTATCACTCAATTTAAACAAATTTTTAATCCTTCTAATATCATTAAATGGAAAATTATTAAAAATTAAACTCCACAAACCCATACTAAATACCCAAATTACCAATACCCTTATAAATTAAAACCCAATAAAACCTACACACACTTCTATATATATATAACTAAATAAACACAAATATACTCTTTCAACCCAAACTCAAACAACAAACATAATATACATAAATGACATTCAAATATACCAATAATTAAAAACAAAAAACAAAAATAAATCTATCAATAATAAAATGTCAATAATAAATATCAATAATAAAATATCAATAATAATAATAATAATAATAAAATATCTTTACACTACATCAGCAAAACTACTCTTAAACTCAAAAAACTCATTAAAATGTAAACATTACAAGCATAAAGCTAAACTAGTCAATATAAAATCAAAACTACCCCAAATCTAAAATTAAACCAGACCAGCATAAAAATAATATTAAAACACAACCTAAGGTTTCACTGCTACAAGCAGAATTTCTCAAGTGTAAAGAACTACAAAAAAACCACACATTATATATACTATTAAAAACTACCCACAAATCCATTCACTTCCCATCCACCCTTAATATTAAAAGAACTCTTAAATAAGTTAATTGCTATCCTAATGATTTTACATCAGCTAAGATGTTTGTGAATATTAAAACTCATAAAGATGGTTTTCCTTTAAGATTTATTTTTGATTTTGCAGGTAGTGTTGTAGAGGGTATTTCTAGATTCTTGAATAATTTTTTAAAACAATTTGTTGATTTTGGTCAGTACACAGTTTCTTCTTCTTTTGAGGCTTTTGATAAGATTAATAATTTTAAAATGGAAAGTAATTGGGTATTTGGAAGTTTAGATATTGAAAATATGTATCAGTCTGTTAATAGGTTAAGCAGTATTGATGTTCTTTTGTCTGTATTGATTAAGAAAAGTTCTTTATCAAAAAATAAAATTAAGGTAATTAAAGATTTGCTTTTGTTATTGGAAGATTCTATGTATTTTACTTATAGAGGTAATTTTTATAAGATTAAGGAAGGGTGGATAATAGGTTATATTATTTCTCCTTTAGTATGTTCAGTTTATATTAGTTTTATGGAAGAGGAAATTATTATTAAAAAGAATTGTTTATATGTAAAATTATTTGTCAGATATGTTGATGATTGTTTATTTGTAGTTGAGAATGATAAATTGAAGGAATTTGTAAATGAGTTTAATTGTTTTGATCCTTCTATAAAATTTGTGTTAGAAGGAGGGGGTTAGATTTTGGTAAGTTAAAATTTTTAGATCTTTTGGTGATTAGAAATGTAGAGACTAATTGTTTATTGTGCAGTCATTTAGTTAAAAGTAAAGAATTAAGATCTATAATTAAACCTGATAGCTATCAGTCTGTATCTCATAAAGTAGCTGCTTTAAGGAATTATTGTCATAGGAATATTAAATTAAATAATTCTAGTGGGGTAGCTTTGTTTCAGAAATATCAATTTTATAAAGATTATTTGAGTGTTGGATACTCTGATAAATTTGTTAAAAGTATTTTATTTAATAGTAATATTTGTAAGGATGTAAAGGTTAAAGAAAAATATGATTTTATTTCTTTGCCATTTAAATTGTCTTCTTATAAAATTGTGTGTAGAAATAGTAAATTGTTTGGAAATAAGAAAATTGCTTGGAAAAGGGGTGTTACATTGAATAATTTATTAAATAATACAAAAGAAGTTTTTGATAGAAAGACTATTCCTGGTGTGGTATATTTTATTCCTTGTTTATTTTGTAAGAAGGTTTACATAGGTCAGAGTAGTTTGAGTTTAAATGAAAGAATAAAGGTTCATAAAAGTAGAGTTAAAAATAGATATCTTAGTTCTGCTTTGTATGTCCATGAAAAAGATACAGGCCACACTATTGATTTTGATGAAGCTAAGGTTGTCTTCTTTGAGAGAAATGAAATCAAAAGAAGAATTAAAGAGACTTTATTATTGAAAATTTATTATTCTGAAGCAATTAACTTATTTAAGAGTTCTTTTAATATTAAGGGTGGATGGGAAGTGAATGGATTTGTGGGTAGTTTTTAATAGTATATATAATGTGTGGTTTTTTTTGTAGTTCTTTACACTTGAGAAGTCTGCTTGTAGCAGTGAAACCTTAGGTTGTGTTTTAATATTATTTTTATGCTGGTCTGGTTTAATTTTAGATTTGGGGTAGTTTTGATTTTATATTGACTAGTTTAGCTTTATGCTTGTAATGTTTACATTTTAATGAGTTTTTTGAGTTTAAGAGTAGTTTTGCTGTTGTAGTGTAAAGATTTTTTTTTTTTATTATTATTATTATTATTGATATTTTATTATTGATATTTATTATTGACATTTTATTATTGATAGATTTATTTTTGTTTTTTGTTTTTAATTATTGGTATATTTGAATGTCATTTATGTATATTATGTTTGTTGTTTGAGTTTGGGTTGAAAGAGTATATTTGTGTTTATTTAGTTATATATATATATAGAAGTGTGTGTAGGTTTTATTGGGTTTTAATTTATAAGGGTATTGGTAATTTGGGTATTTAGTATGGGTTTGTGGAGTTTAATTTTTAATAATTTTCCATTTAATGATATTAGAAGGATTAAAAATTTGTTTCAATTGAGTGATAAGATAGAGTCTTTACGTTGGCAGATTTATTTTCTTAAAAAATGTAGGGAATTTAGTGTTTTTCCTAGGTGTTGTGTTATTAATTTTAGGAGAAATAAAAAGTTGATTCAAAATAAAAATTTAGTTTTTAAGTTACAAACATATATATTGAATAGTTTTTTAAAAGATACTTTTGTAAGGTTTTATAAATTTATTTATCTATATAAAAGGAATAGATATTATTTAGAAAGGAGGCAAGATTTTAATTATTCAATTTTGAATTTTTTTATTGAGACAATTTAGACAGAATAGGTCAAATTTCTATTGTAAAAAATATGAAAGAAAATTAAAGTGGTTGTTTGGGAAAGTTAATAAAGTTTATTGTAGTGATAAAGGGTATGAGAATAAGGTTTCTGAGGATAGAGTTGTTAATCTTACGGATTTGAAGTTAAATGATAGAGAATTAGATATTCTTGGTAAAGGCCCTAATTTTGTTCCATTTCATTCAAAAAATATAGTTTTTGATATAATTTCGTCTATTGAATCTAGTAATTTGAGTGATGAGCAGAAAGTTGGTATTCAATCGATTTTGAATAAAAGTTTAAAAAGGAAAGAAAAATTTGTTATTAATCCTGCTGAGATTAAACATCTTAAAAATAGGTTAATTGCTAATGATGTAATCATTTCTCGTGAAGACAAAGCTGGTAGGTTTGTTATTATGAAAGGAGATGATTTCAAAGAGAAAATGGATAGAGAATTAAATAATGGTAAATATATGTTGTTAGATAAAAATCCAGGTAATTTGATTAAAAGAAAATTGATAGATATTATGAAGAAAATGGTTAATTAAAAATTTTTTAATAGAGTAGATTATTTAAAATGCTATCCTAATGATTTTACATCAGCTAAGATGTTTGTGAATATTAAAACTCATAAAGATGGTTTTCCTTTAAGATTTATTTTTGATTTTACAGGTAGTGTTGTAGAGGGTATTTCTAGATTCTTGAATAATATTTTAAAACAATTTGTTGATTTTGGTCAGTACACAGTTTCTTCTTCTTTTGAGGGTTTTGATAAGATTAATAATTTTAAAATGGAAAGTAATTGGGTATTTGGAAGTTTAGATATTGAAAATATGTATCAGTCTGTTAATAGGTTAAGCAGTATTGATGTTCTTTTGTCTGTATTGATTAAGAAAAGTTCTTTATCAAAAAATAAAATTAAGGTAATTAAAGATTTGCTTTTGTTATTGGAAGATTCTATGTATTTTACTTATAGAGGTAATTTTTATAAGATTAAGGAAGGGTGGATAATAGGTTATATTATTTCTCCTTTAGTATGTTCAGTTTATATTAGTTTTATGGAAGAGGAAATTATTATTAAAAAATTGTTTATATGTAAAATTATTTGTCAGATATGTTGATGATTGTTTATTTGTAGTTGAGAATGATAAATTGAAGGAATTTGTAAATGAGTTTAATTGTTTTGATCCTTCTATAAAATTTGTGTTAGAAGGAGGGGGGTTAGATTTTGGTAAGTTAAAATTTTTAGATCTTTTGGTGATTAGAAATATAAAAATTAATTGTTTATTGTGCAGTCATTTAGTTAAAAGTAAAGAATTAAGATCTATAATTAAACCTGATAGCTATCAGTCTGTATCTCATAAAGTAGCTGCTTTAAGGAATTATTGTCATAGGAATATTAAATAAAATAATTCTAGTGGGGTAGCTTTGTTTCAGAAATATCAATTTTATAAAGATTATTTGAGTGTTGGATACTCTGATAAATTTGTTAAAAGTATTTTATTTAATAGTAATATTTGTAAGGATGTAAAGGTTAAAGAAAAATATGATTTTATTTCTTTGCCATTTAAATTGTCTTCTTATAAAATGGTGTGTAGAAATAGTAAATTGTTTGGAAATAAGAAAATTGCTTGGAAAAGGGGTCTTACATTGAATAATTTATTAAATAATACAAAAGAAGTTTTTGATAGAAAGACTATTCCTGGTGTGGTATATTTTATTCCTTGTTTATTTTTGTAAGAAGGTTTACATAGGTCAGAGTAGTTTGAGTTTAAATGAAAGAATAAAGGTTCATAAAAGTAGAGTTAAAAATAGATATCTTAGTTCTGCTTTGTATGTCCATGAAAAAGATACAGGCCACACTATTGATTTTGATGAAGCTAAGGTTGTCTTCTTTGAGAGAAATGAAATCAAAAGAAGAATTAAAGAGTCTTTATTATTGAAAATTTATTCTGAAGCAATTAACTTATTTAAGAGTTCTTTTAATATTAAGGGTGGATGGGAAGTGAATGGATTTGTGGGTAGTTTTTAATAGTATATATAATGTGTAGTTTTTTTGTAGTTCTTTACACTTGAGAAGTCTGCTTGTAGCAGTGAAACCTTAGGTTGTGTTTTAATATTATTTTTATGCTGGTCTGGTTTAATTTTAGATTTGGGGTAGTTTTGATTTTATATTGACTAGTTTAGCTTTATGCTTGTAATGTTTAAATAAAATGAAGTATGTGAACTTTAAAAATGATCTTCACCGTTGCACTATCCAGATAATACTATAGAAGATCATTCGGATGTCCACACACATATACATATATATGGCAAATATCATTATGACTGAACTAGATTTGGATTACAAGAACCCAGAGAAAATACATGCAATAATTAATCTATTATAGCTTTAAATAACTTAACTGGAATAATTTGAAATAGTGATTATTAAATGTATTGATTAGTACTAACAATACAAAATGAAATAAAGGTTTGACAATTACTCTATAATAAAAATACATTATTCTGATTACAAATATTATAAAACATTTTAATAGACTGAAAACAGTAAAATTTACAGAGATATATAAATTAATAGCTTATATATATATATATGTAAATTTAAGAGCATGTTAACGCTCTAAACAAGCTTTTTTTTTTATTATGAGAAATGCTACTACAAGAGAAGGCATTCAAATCATCTTTATCTTAGATTGTCCCCATCCCCAGACCGGTTTCGACCTATATATATATATATATAAGAACATAGATATGCATGTATGGTAATACAAATATTTTAATCATCAATAGACTAATAAATATTCTAGATGTTCTAATATGTTGGATTATTTCCATCATCTATCATTAAGTGTTGAATGTCTAGAAAAATTTAAATTTAATTTAAACTTTTCAAGTACAAACAACTGTTAGTAATAATACATAAATTAGTAGACTATGTTATTAGCATAGGAATCGAATTTATATCTTTACATTTTTGAATATCGAATTTTAAGGCAACACTGTAACCAACTGAGCTAATCTGTCAAAGGCAACAATCAGTAGGAATTTCATATACTTATCTATGAGGATTGGTTCGTATTTTAATTCTTCCAATTTTTTTTTTTTTACTTTTTTTAAGAGCAAGGTTAATTAGAGACTTTCAGACATTAAGTATTGACACACTTGATTGTCTTAAAGGATTATTTGCCATTGTCATATCAGCAGCTTTGAATTTTCTTCTTTGACCTTTTTCTCTATCCAATATTTTTGTATTTTCCCAATCAAATAAATGTTCATTAGTATATACATGGTCTGATACTATAGATGTGTCTGTTTTTTTTTCTAATTAATAGTTTGTATTCTTTCAATTGATATTCATTCAGCAGGGTGATAGATCTCACCAATATACTTCCTTCCACATTCACATGGCATTTCATATATGCAGTTTTTGTATTTTAGCATTTAAAGTTTAGAATTTGTAGAAGTTGAAAAGCTGTTATAATTTTATATTGATGGCAGATTTTCTTTAATTTGTCCACCATTCCTGGTGTGTATGAATACACTACAGTATCAATAATTGTTTTTCTTTTTGGTAATTCTTTTTGTTATCAAAAGTTTTTCTTGATGACAGCTGACGGATAACCATTCTTCATGAGAGTTTATTCTATGTTGATTTTTTTCATTTTCCAAATCACCGGTTTCCAAACAAACTTCCTTTATATTGTTCCATAGTAATAGTATAATCCCATGTTTGTGCTTTTGGTGTAATTGGAAATATATGTCAAGTACTTACTAGGGTGTTGATTTCCTATAAATTGTTGTTTTTACTTTGCTATGAAGGAGTCTTGTCACAAGAACATCTAAAAATGCCAGTTTTTGTTTTGTTCTGATTCCATTGAGAATTTAATTGAAGGGATGCATTGTTGGTGTGCATCCAGAATAATTATAATCATGATTCATCATATGGCCATACAACACATGTATCATCAACATAGGGAAACTACACTTTAAAAGGAAATGGAGTAGTATTTATGATTGTGGTTTCAAGTTTTTCCATATGTGAGCCCATAGCCATCCCTTGATTTTGTTGGAAAAATTCCTATTTATATTGAAAGTATTTCGTTATGCAGAAAGTCAATAATTCAGTAGGTAGAGTTATGGTTTCGTAGACAATGCTTTATCACATGATATATTTGTAAATAAATTTTCCAAATTTAAACTTACCAATATGTCAATTTTATGTTCTTGATCAATTCTACAAAGTGCTTAGAATCTTTGACAAAGGACTGTTCTCATTTGCCAAGGGACTAAGAATTTCAAGAAGAAATCTTGACAAAATTTGACATGGTGAATTTCCAGAAATAACAATAGTTCTTAATGGAACATTTTCTTTATGGATATTAGGTAGTCAATGAGGAATGTTTCTGAAATACAATTTTAATTTCCTTTTTTCTGAATCACTAAAATACGTACGATGCTTCTGGAGTAATCTGTGTTGTCTATTTGTATGTTATTACTAACAGTTGTTTGTATTTGAGAAGTTTAAAATTTTTTAGACATTCAACATTTAATGAAAGATGATGGAAATACCATCATTACAAAGATTCAGACAAATAATAAATATTCTATTTCAACAAATCACAAATTAGATGATAAACAAGTGTGCATATATATATATTATACCGCTAACGAGTAGCGCTATATTAAAATTGCTGTCTGCAATTTTTAAGATAAAAATTTTCATAAACAACTTAAAGTTTAAAATTGATAATGAATAATAAAATTAATAAGATGTCCGTAAATAATTGAATTATAAACAAAAACATTTCATTTGAAATAAATATATTTATAAAAATCTAAAGAGTTTTTTATTATTGTTTAAACAAAATGTAGTTCGCTAAAAGAAAGTGATCTATAAAGGTTTAAAGAGTTATTATCAGTAAAAGTACAATTAATTAGTTAGAAGGGGGAGAGGGTTTGTTTTAAACATGTTAAAACTAAAAGTTTAAAGATTGATTGAAAGGAGGAGGAAAATTAACTTAGAAAATTTAAAAAGTAATTAAGAGTTAAAAGTATAACAGCTTAAAATATAAATCTTTTACTTAAAATTAAAGGTACTCTTTTATTTGATTTAAAGAATGAAAAAAGTAATCTTTAAAACTAAATAATGAGTTGATTTTAAATATATACATACGTAAATAGCGAATGATTGTAAACATAGGGAATAATAAAATAAATGTGTGCATGTTGATAAAGTAAATGTGTGCAGATTAAAAATATTAAAAAAAATATAATTGGAATTTCCCTCAAAGATTGTATGCAAACAGAAATAGCAATGGCTACTAATTAAAAAATCCACAAACAACAGAATTAGCAATGGCTACCAACTGAAAACAGGATTAAAATCTTATCAAAAAAAATGTAATCAAAAACAGTGGATGAATTTCAACAACAAATATAGCTGGCGGATATAAAAACTAATTAACAAAGTGACAACAGGTCATCATATAAATAGAGTGAGATTCAGATTCAATCAGTCAGTCAATCAATTCTTCAGTCAGTTGAGTTTTTATAATCAGTCTATCATGTATCCAGAATCAGTGCTTTCCATGATAATGCTGTGTTAACAGCTGTTGGAAACATACAGCCAGACTCTAGCCTTAGTCCAATGAAAACATCAGTGGCCTGTCCCGATAAACAGTGATCCCTACCTAATAACTTGAAACCACCAGAGATATCTAACTGTCTTAAATAATAGTGCCATGAGATAGTAATTATAGGAACCTCCACAAAGACCTCAGATTCAACCGGTTGGAAAAAACTCACCTGAAGCAGCAAACAAGAATTTAACGTCCAAAATCCTATAGGTAATGAATAACTTTCTCTTATTCCATTTCTGATATTAAGGTAGCCATTGCAATAATCTGAAGCCTCCAGAGTCAGTAAAACAAATGAACTCTGTAGCATGCATAAACGAACTATTGATGTGCGTGTTTTAAGTGTTTTTTGTTTATTTAATACTCATTATATTATATTGTGTTATTTAATAAGAGTGTATGTAGTTATATATAAAAATCATTGTTTAAGTTAATTAAGAATTTATAGTAGTAGTTTCTAAATTATAATAGTAAACATTGAATGCTTGTAATTATTTTAGTGCTGAATTATATTACTATTGTATATCTTATTATAATATGTGTGTGACTGAGGTTATTATAAATCATTGTCTAATTTAATTAAGATTTTATAAAAGTAGTTTAAAATTTACAATAATAAATATTTAGTTAAAATAAATGATCTTTAAGCTTAATATTTGTAAGTCAATTCTTTTACCATTAAATAAAGAAGTAACAGTATATTTTAATATCCTTTTGATTGAGCTAGTTGGGATTTCTTAGGTGCTGAATTAGTTTGCCATCATTCAAAGCACGCTCTAGTAGCAAACTGGCGCCTGGGATTTACTCCGAAACAAAAAAGTGCTTTGAATGATAGGTGTTGAATTTTGCAGCCGAGAAGGTCTGTGCCCTTGAAACGTAGTCATAGTTATATATCTGATATATATAGCTCCGACTTGGTCACAAGTATCCTCTGGATATTATTCTTCTCTTCCTAAGGGGCTGGTGTGGAGCAATACTTAAATTGCATTGGTATAGATCGAATGTATAAATTTATAATATTATATTTTATATATAAGAATAAGTTTTACAATATTGTTTCACAAGTTTTCATTTAAAGAGACAAAGTTCATGTTAGATTTTGTTGTTACTATTTTGATCAATCATCCCACCCAGTTCAATAAATATATATATATGGAAATCTTGACTGAAGAAAGGAGTTTGCTATTAACTGAAAGGAGACCCTTTAATTCCTCTTGGAGGCCTTAAAGGAACCGAGCAGGGCAAATTCCTAATGTTCGCTTCATACGTTCTTGTCATTGCAGCTGTTATTACTATGTGATTATTCATATAGTATATGAACTTGGATGGTTCTGCTCACCAACACGCATTAGCCACTGTGGTGAGTTTATTGGTTTTTTACCGCTGAGTTTAAGATCAAGAAACACTATGGTCTTTCTTCCCAGTTGCCTGATAAGGCAGAATGAATGTTTGTGTAAATGATAAATATTTTTCCAATATATACAATTATGACAGACGCTGTAAAGTCACCAACCAAGGCAGCGGTTGGTGGCCGAAGGCGGAGGATGCTAAGAATCCCCTGATTGCGGACCCAGGCTGCCATTTGATGACGACTTTTTATTTAGGTACTTACAACTGCAGGTCACTTTCAAGTGAAGGAAGATTGCAAGAATTAGAAGAAGAACTGTCTTATATTAAATGGGACATTATTGGACTTTGTGAAGTTAGAAAAAAAGGTGAAGAGACAATTGATTTAAAAATTGGACATGTACATTATTATAAAGGTACAAATATTGGAAATACAAATGGAGTAGGATTTATTATAAATAAAAAGTGGAAGAACAACATTGTGGAGATTGATGGCGTATCAGACAGAGTGGCAAGATTAGTTATACAACTTAATAGTAGATACCAAATGCAGATAATTCAGGTTTATGCCTCAACAAGTTCTCATAGTGATGAAGTAGTAGAAGATTTTTATATAGATGTACAAAAGGCTTTTGATCAGAGTAAACAACATTTTAAAATTGTTATGGGAGACTTTAAGCTAGAATTGGTAAACAAATGAAAGATGAAAGTGCTGTAGGTAATTTTGGTTATGGTAATAGAAATGAGAGAGGACATAGACTTGTGGAGTTTGCACAAAAGGATACATGGAAGCATCCAAATGAAAGTACAGCAGAATTGGATTATATTTTGACTAACAGAAAATGCATATTTCAAGATTGTAATATTCTTAATAAATTTAACACAGGAAGTGATCATCGATTAGTAAGATGTAAGATACCTGTTAATACAAAACTAGAGAGACAAAAATTATTAATGAAAACAATGTTTACAGTTGATATTCCTAATCTTCAGAAACATTCTATTGAATTTAAATTAGAACTTACAAATCGGTTTCAAGTATTTGTAGATTTTGAACATGATTCAGATTTGAATGAAATTAATATGAAAATAACTGATACACTTTTAAAAACTGCAACAAAGATAGCTGGTAGAAAAAAGCAGCAATTGACCAATAAAATTTCTACTGAGACTGAGGATTTATAAAGACAAGAAGGAATATGAAGATATACAAAAATGATGCATTAAAAAGGATTGAATATCTTGAATTTTGTAAAATGGTGTGGAAAAGAGTTGAAAATGATATAAAGTAAAATAATTGTGAACTAGCAAGGAAAGCTGTAGAAGAAAATAAAGTCTCAAGAATGTAAAACAACATTTTGGTATTGGTAGGAAATTGATATCTGCAATAAGAAAAAAAGATGGAATTATTACTAAAAAGAGAGATGACATTATGAAATGGGTAGAAGACTTTTATTAAGAATTATATAGTAATAAAGAACAAGTACCTCCTATATCTATTACATCTTCTGAATTGCCCAGAATTTTAAATGATGATGTGAGACATGCAATTAAATGTATGAAGAAAGGAAAGGCTCCAGGTAATGATAGAATTATAATTGATATATTAAAAGAAGCAGATGAAGAAATATATTTTTTTTTAGCAAAATTATATACCAAATGTCTAAATGATAAAGGTGTACCAGATGATTAGAAGAATGCAGTATTAATATTTAAAAAAGGTGATAAAGAAGATATTAGAAATTACAAACCTATCAGCCTTTTATCAGTTTTATACAAAATTTTTATCAAGATAATTACAACTCGTCTACAGAGATCATTGGATTTCCACCAATCAAGAGAACAAGCTAGATTTAAAAGTGGTTTTAGTACAGTAGATCATATTCAGGTATTGAGAAAAATTATAGAAAGGACAAATGAATATGAGTTGCCATTATGCTTAGGATTTGTAGATTATGAAAGTCATTTGATTCTATAAACATCTCTTCAGTGATTAAAGCATTGGGTCATCAAGGTATAGATTCAGGATATTGTCATATTTTAAAGAATATTTATAAAAATGCAACAGCAGCAATTAGATATGCTACTGGGAAAGTCAACATTGAGAAGGGTGTAAGATAGGGTGACTCCATATCTTCAAAACTTTTTACAGCATTGCTGCAAGAAGTATTTTGTGGATTGAAATGGGAAACTAAAGGAGTGACAGTAAATGGGAGATTATTTAAGTCATTTAGATTTTGCACATGATGTAGTTGTTTTTGCAAATAATACTTTAGAGCTGCAGGAAATGTTGCAGGAGTTATCAGATGAAAGTAGAACTAAAGATAAATGTTAAAAAGACTAAAGTAATGTTTAATGGATTTTCTCAAAATATGAAAATAAAGATTGATTATGATGAGTTAGAAGAAGTTAACAGTTACAAATACCTTGGTCAGATTATTAATACAGATGGAAACATAATGGATGAAATTAATCATAGAATGAAACTTGTTTGGAGTGCTTTTGGAAGAAATAACTTGATACTAAAAGGAAATATGCCTATGTGTTTGAAAAGGAAGGTTTTTAATAAATGTGTTTTATCAATTCTTACTTATGGATCTGAGACTTGGACACTTAATAGAAGAGCAATACAGAGACTTCAGACCACTCAAAGAAATATGGAGAGATAAATGTTGGGAGTAACAAGAAGAGATCGAAAATGCAATATATGAGTAAGAGAACAAACAGGTGTTAACTGACATCATTGAAAAAATTAAAAGACTGAAGTGGAGTTGGGCCGGACATATTGCTAGAAGAGGTGATAATAGATGGACAATTGAAATCTTAAACAGGATTCCAAGAGATTGTAAACGACCTAGAAAGAGACCACATGTGAGATGGATGGATGAAATAAGGAAGTGTGCAGGGGTGATGTGGAGAAGAGAAGCTAAAGATAAGAGATGGATTGAACTTGGAGAGACCTTCATCCTGCAGTGGATTGATAATGGTTGATGATGATGATGATGATGATATGGAAATCTTGTATGTGTTGAGTAATCCATTTAAATCAACTTAATTAGAAAGCACTTAACCTAAAACAATTGCCCAGGTCCAAGAGTCAAAAGTAAACTGACAGACTGATGCATCCAAAAAGAAGATCCCTCTTTCAAATACCACTCTAGTTCTAATATAGAGATCAAAGTACTGCAGTTTACATTTATAGGTGTAAGAAATCAAAATATAACCA
This sequence comes from Epiperipatus broadwayi, assembly GCA_028023455.1. Taxonomy (NCBI): domain Eukaryota; kingdom Metazoa; phylum Onychophora; class Udeonychophora; order Euonychophora; family Peripatidae; genus Epiperipatus; species Epiperipatus broadwayi. The sequence goes on from JAQFVV010012396.1 coordinate 10,068,742, forward strand.
ACTTTTTCAATTTTCTTATTATATAATAAACCCCTCGACTGGTAAATTATATATTGTATTATAATATATATAATATAGGGAGCTCATAAAAGCAATGTTATGCTATATATAACTTGCTTTATTGATTATATACATATGCATACGTACATGTACTTGTTTTAATATAAATAATATTTCAAGTAATAATTCATAGTTTATTTAAACTCAATAAAATACAATATAAATCTTTATTATATTATAACAACAACTTATAAATACATCAACATAATAATTATATATATAAAAGCCTTTTTCGGTAATTCTAAATTTTTTACCCTTTTCAATATCTTTTACTAATACCAACACGTATATTACATACATAGCGACATCTACCGACATTTCCTATAATTTATTATTTCTATCAATTTATATATCTCCCTTTACATTACTTTCCATTCTTTATCCATTACCCAATCATTCGTTAAATCAATAGACTTTTTGTAAATGTTCATACTTGTATTTATATTATATTTTATATAATTTGTTTCATATATTTTCCTTCTATTTATTTCCTTTATATAATTTAATGGTCTTATGTTTTTAATACAATCTATTTTATGTCCAAATTTTAAATAATGAACATATAATGTAGATCTATCATCCCTCCTTTCAATAGCACTATTATGTTCTTTTGCTCTTTGTTCTAATTGTTTTGATGATTGTCCATAGCAAACTATTTTACATATCCCGCAAGTAATTTTATATACTGTTCCCTTCATATATTTCATATCTTTAATTTTATAATTTCCTATTAATATATCTAGATTTTTACTATTAGACCATCCTATTTTTATATTTTTATCCATATAATTTTTATTTTTAGTTAATATATCATAAATTTTAGGTATATAAGCAATTTTAATCCATTTTATATTATTTAATATTTTATTCCCTCTAATATTATTTTTATTATCATATTATATATTCCTAATATTTTTAGGATTATATCCATAACTAGAATATAATTTAATAAATTGTTCTTTTTGTACTTCAGCAGTTTTTTTATCTGTATTATACCTATCATTTTTAATTTTAAAATTCTTAATTACTGCCATCTTTTTCATCCATGCTTATTGTGAATCCCTATAAATTATTTTCCTTATTTTATCTTCTTTAATAAAATGATTTAATACAATCATTATTGTTTACCTTTATTTCTATATCTAAATATTTTATTTTATTATCTATTTCTTTTATCGTAAACTTTATATTATATCTATTATTATTAAATTCATTATATATATTTTATAACTCTTTTATTTCCTATTACTAAAATATCATATAAAAAATATCATATAAAATATATATATATAATGAATTTAATAATAGTAGAAATAATATAAAGTTTACGATAAAAGAAATAGATAATAAAATAAAATTTTTAGATATAGAAATAAAGATAAACAATAATATGATTATATTAAATCATTTTATTAAAGAAGATAAAATAAGGAAAATATTTTATAGGTATTCACAACAAGCATGGATGCAAAAGATGGCAGTAATTAAGAAATTTAAAATTAAAAATGATAGGTATAATACAGATAAAAAAACTGCTGAAGTACAAACGAACAATTTATTAAATTATATTCTAGCTATGGATATAATCCTAAAAATATTAGGAATATATTATATGATAAAAAAAATAATATTAGAGGGAATAAAGTATTAAATAATTTAAAATTGCTTATATACCTAAAATTTATGATATATTAACTAAAAATAAAAATTATATGGATAAAAATATAAAAATAGGATGGTCTAATAGTAAAAATCTAGATATATTAATAGGACATTATAAAATTAAAGATGATATGAAATATATAAAGGGAACAGTATATAAAATTACTTGCGGGATATGTAAAATGGTTTACTGTGGACAAACATCAAAACAATTAGAACAAAGAGCAAAAGAATATAATAGTGCTATTGAAAGGAGGGATGATAGATCTGCATTATGTTCATTATTTAAAATTTGGACATAAAATAGATTGTATTAAAAACATAAGACTATTAAATTATATAAAGGAAATAAATAGAAGGAAAATATATGAAACAAATTATATAAAATATAATATAAATACAAGTATGAACATTTACAAAAAGTCTATTGATTTAACGAATGATTGGGTAATGGATAAAGAATGGAAAGTAATATAAAGGGAGATATATAAATAAATTGATAGAAATAATAAATTATAGGAAATGTCGGTAGATGTCGGTATGTACGTAATATACGTGTTGGTATTAGTAAGAGATATTGAAAAGGGTAAAAAAATTAGAATTACCGAAAAAGGCTTTTATATATATAATTATTATGTTGATGTATTTATAAGTTGTTGTTATAATATAATAAAGATTTATATTGTATTTTATTGATTATAAGATAAACAACATAAAGGAGTTTATTCCTTACAATTAAGAAATATATTTAAACTATATTAAATTTTAGCAATCAAATTATAGAAAATATGAATACATTATATTAGTTCAGTCAAAAACTTGGATTTTATGTCACTGAACACATTTGATAATTTCATTATACTGTCTAACTCTAGAATACATATTTTATGAATGTCATAAGAAAATTTTATGAAATTATGTCTAGAGTGTCCATTCTCTGGAGACAAATTTGGCAATCTCTTACTTTTTTTTTTTTTTAGTTTATTCAACAGTTTAATTTGAAACAAATGAGGATAGTAGAAAATACTTCAGTAGAGTTTTTTTTTCTTTCTCTTGAATAGTAAACAAATAAATCTTTGTTAATTTGCAAAGTTAATATTTGAAATAATATTTCTTCCTTATGTTGGTAAAATGGATTTTATGTATTCAGTATATATGACCAAGTATTTTTTTTCATCTGTACTTTCATGCATATATAAAGTTGTGCTGGCTTATTGTCATGTCTGGGTTATAGATAGCTACAACAATGTTGATAGACCTCAATTCATTCCAAACTTTACTAATAGAAAAGCAGAGAACACATAGACTATGAAACATCACAAAGAAAATATCCTTTACTTCTCTGGGAGTTCAAATTCAACCAAATAGAGGTTACAACAATTATCCTTATTTTCAAGCTGACTTATTCTCCTTCCTTTTCTCTCTATAGCTTATATGAATCCACTATTTATAATTAACAGCAGAATTAAAAAACAAGATAATTATAGTGTTATTTACATCTTGATTAATAAAAACAAGATAATTACTACGGTTCTGTTTTTAACTTACATTCATTAAAACTAATTAGTTAAAACAAATCCCTTTAAGTAAAAACAGATTATAGAATTAATAGACACTCTAAAGAAAAAGCATTATTTTATCCAAAAATTTTTTTTTTTTTTTTGTTACATTAAAAATTTTTTGTTTTCAAAATCAAATAAATTTCATAAAAATATTTGTTTATTAAATAGGCTTTTTTGATTTGATTTTAAATATTTTATATTACTTTAAAAATATATATAAAAAACATTTAATCAATATTTTATTTATTCCTGACTATATTCTAAATGAATATATGCAATAAATTTTGTCTGTATTCATTTCTACTTTTCCTTTAAAGCTTTAAACATATATATGCACACACATATAATATTGTGTGCTATGAACCCATTACATCTCAAGTGTGACGTCTTATGTCATACTCATACATATCCTTGATTTATATCTGTAATTTTGATTATGTTAGATGATTTTTTTTGTGAAAGTTTTTCATATTTTATTTCTCATACAATAATTATGGTTAAACTATAAAGAGAATCACTGATTATAATCAGAAAGATTAAATTTAGATGGCTGTATTATCATTTGAGATATTTTTAAAGAGGATGGGATGTCCATACCTAATATTGACTATTGACAAGTTCAATTTATTGATTTCAAAAGATATTAATTTCATTCAAGATAGAAAGCTTTGACATTTATTTAGGGAACTTTTTATTTTCGAATTTCTATTTTTCCTGTTTATGTAAAGTTTGTGTGGATGTGTAACTAAATAGTGTGATGATGGAATAAGTCCTGCATTTATTCATTATGTTTTTTTTATATATTTTTTGCCATAACTCATTTGACATTATTTTTGAGAATGTAATGAGTTTATTCTATACTGCTTTTATTTAGCAAAAAATTTCCTGGTAATATAACTCTTGAGATTATAATTTTTTTTTTTTTAAAGATATGTATTTGTTCTTTCATTTATATCTTTTGTGAACATTGTTTGAAGAGTTAAAATTTTATGTGAATATTTAAAAAACACAATATATCTGTATGCAAGATGGGAAGATGAAGTGCTTGTTTTTTAAATTATCTTTTTTTATATTTCTAGATGCTTTACCATGGCTGATTTGCTCGCAGATGCAGTTTCAACTAACAATGTTGATCAGATAAAAGCATTACTTTCATCTGGGATTAATATTAATTCATGGATTTCAACAGATCCATTAACAAAAACATTTCATGGAAAAAAGTGGCGGACTCCTTTGATTCTAGCAGCAGAAAAAAATCATTTTGAAATTGTTCAGTATCTTATACAAAATGGCTGTAGTGTAAATCAGCAGGATAAAGATGGAAACACTGCTCTTCATAGAGCGTGTCTAAAAGGTAATATTTCTATTGTCCCACTTCTTTTTTCTGCACGAGCTGATGTTAACATTAGAAATCGGCAAAAAGAAACTTCACTTCATGATGCTTGCTATGTAGGTAATGCTGAAATTGTGCAAGCACTAATTCAAAAAGGTGCTGAGCTGAATGCAACTGATATTTTAGAATATACTCCATTGATTATTGCTTGCAATCGAAATGATTTCAAATTGGCAAAAATTTTTGTAGATTCTGGGTCCAATGTAAATATGCAGGATTTTAATGGATATTCTGCTCTTCATCATGTCTGTAAACTTCGAGAGCAAGAATCTAAATTTCAATTAGCTTCAATGCTTTTAAAAGCTGGCTGTCAAGTAAACTTATTGGATATTAATTGGCAAACAACTTTATTTTTTGCTTGTGCATATGGACCTTCTGAGGTGGTGTCTTTATTAATTGCGAATGGAGCTAATCTTCAGCAACGATCTGAATATGGTCCATTACCTTTACATTGGGCAGTAGAAGATGGTACTGCTGAAATTGTTGAAATATTACTAAATAATGGATGTAATCCTAATTTCTCATCTTTCGATCCTTCTGATTATCCTCCTATCGTAGCTGCTGCTAGGGATGGTTCTAAAGAAATTATTCAAGTTTTATTGAAATACAATTGTGATGTCAATATTACTAATCGAGAAAGGAGTTCAGCACTTCATCAGGCATGTGCTACAAATTATGCTGACATTATTGCGCTACTTTTGCTTCATAACTGTAAATGCAATTTAAGAGATTGTTATGGTAATACTCCATTACATGATGCAGCAAAGCATGGTTATATTAATGCAGCTAAAATACTTATTAACTACGATTGCGAATTAAATGTTGTAAACGAGGAAAATATGACTCCCCTTCATCTCGTTTGTAAATTGTGCTTCACTGAGTTTATAAAACTTCTCATTAAAGCCGGAAGTGATTTACATAATTTTAGTTATCCATCTGTTTTAAAAGTTGTATTGGATAGAGAGAAAAATTTATCTCGCTTGGTTAAATCAAATCCATATGTAATCAATGAAGAAGTTGTAAATTTATTAGTCAGAGCTGGCTACAATTTTAGCCTTGATGTTACCATTCGTCCAATAGAAAATTATATTGAAAAATTTGGTACAGAAGTAATTAATCATAATAAAGAATTTTTCGATAACTTGATTTATCATTGCAGTCAGCCACCAACATTAGAACAGTTTTGTTGCAATGTAATTCGAAAATCATTGAATCGAAAATTTGTGTATAAAGTAAAATTTTTGCGCTTGCCTCTTTCTTTAAAAAATACACTCTCATTTCAGTCATTGTAAATACCATCTGATAATGACTTTTGATTTCTTATTGTCCCTGTTAAAAATATTTGAGTATGTACAAAGTTATAATTTTAAGAATAAAAAAAATATTTATTTATTAACAGCAAAAATAAAATTTCAAAACATGATTTAATCAGTATATGTTTGTACATACACATGCATGCACCCTATATATCCATTTATGCATGCATAATTCTACATATATACATGCATAATCATATATATATATATATTTGTATAAAAAAATATTCGTAATATATCCTGGAGAAATATATAAAGAATTATAGCCACCCACTATTGATATCACAATACAGTTCAACTATAAGCTAATTATTTATAATTGCATAGCAATGAGTATCATTTTCTAGTCATTGTTAGCAATTATAAACAGGTGGCTTATAGTTGAACTGGATTGTGCTATTAATATTGTGGGTGGAGACATATAAATACAATATATATATTTTACTTTTAATTTATTTTAAAAATTTATTTTTTTCTATACCACTAATTATATATGTATGTTTTTGTTTTTTATTTTATTTTTGATAGTTGTAACATGTCACATGGTAAAAATAATTGCAAAAGTTTTAATTAATCAAATCTTTAATCATTGCAAATTTTATATTTGTTATTTTTGAAAATATATTTTTTGCTTTAATGGTTCTAAATCAACCATTGTACCAATATTTCAAATAGTGTGGCTAAAATATTCTTTACTATTCCAAACTATATTAAATGAAGCAGTAATTAGTATGTTTTTATACATTTTATTCTTGGGGGAAAAGATATCATTTCAAACTGATTTGAACACAAGTAAAAAGGAATAGAAACAACTTTACCACAAACAACAGCAAAAAAATAATAATAATAAAGTGTTTTTAATATTAGAATTGAATTATTTATTTGAATGACTATTTAGTAAAATTGAAATCTTATTTTTAAGTGTGAAAAAATATTTAAGTATTATAGATTTTTATTTTTAACATTTCTAAAATTTGATGGTAGTTGTATATAATTATTTGAAAAGCATTATCCAATAAATTTTGAAATATTTCATATCATTACATTGAATTATCAATAAATTATCACATGTCTTCGGCTTACATATTGCTATTTTAATAGCATACTTTTCTATCTCCCCCCTCCCCCACACACACTTATTGTAAGCTTTAGAAAGCAATGATAGTTGCCAGATGTCAGTGTTTAATAAATCCTATCCTGTGCTTTCTTATCCAAAAGCCCCAAATTAGTTCAAGCTTATGGCTGTCTTCAGTAAGGAGCTTTGGATCTTAAAACAGTGCAATTGGACTTTAGGATCTAATGCCCTTCCAGCTCCTATCATTTATCTTTATGTTATAGTATCTAACTGTAAATCCAAACTGAAAAGCATAAATGTTTTCAATCTAAGCTAAATTTGCTTGTATAGGCATATAGATCTGAATCTAGTTAAGTTTCTACATATTATGGTGTCCTTAGTTTATTAATAACTAAAATCAGCTCTGTCCCATGGCTAAGATTTGATATAAACCAATAAAATATCACATGACCTATCACATACCTTCAGCATACACATTACTGTCTTAATAGCATATGTTTCCATCTTTTTGCCATGTATTATAAGCTTTAGAAAGCAATGATAATTGCCAGATGACTGCTTAATAAATCTATATGCTCTGCTATCCAAAGTGGCAAAAAGAAGTTGGAAAACTATGTTAGATTAAACTTTTCTTAAAGCTTCGAAATTTCAACTTAACACTAATCACTCAGAAAATTGTTATAATTTATTTGTTGTAATAGTTTGTCACACATGTTTTTATCAGCAACAATAGACTATTGTAAGGCAAAAATGTCTATAAGATTTCTCTACAAATATTTAATATACATTTATTTTCTTAGAATAGGTTTTAATATTTCAATGAGAACTGCTGTTTTCCATCACTCATATGCCACCTCCTGTTGCAACTCCCATACTACTAGAGAAAAGAAAGCACCACTTTATTTCCTTGATTTGTTGTCATAGTAGCAGATATAATAGTTCTACCCAATGTTCTAGAAATCATTGCACTTCCAGGCACAAGACAAGTTGCACCTCCACCATTGGCAGATTTTAAAGTCAGCAATTTGTGCCCCATGCCTATAAACTCTCCTAGGACTGCAATGGGTATTTCTCCTGTTGCAATGCTTCTATGTTCTATTAAGTAGAACATATATTCATCATACAGCAAATAAATTAAATGAAAAGACCCAAAATGGACCACATTGTGCACAGTCAAATCCCTTATCACTATTGAATTGGTAAAAAAAACATTTGAACAAATGCAGCTTTAGCAAAGTCTTGTTTTCCTTCATGTAGTTTAAGAATTTGACTGACAACACCTTCAAGTCATGCTGACCACTGCTCCGCTGACTTTTGCTGCTGTAAGGTCAGCTTTAAGTCCTGCTCTAATTTAGAGATTAGAGAGCATTTACACTGACAAACCCAAGAAGCTTTTACCTGAACATTATGAAAATTAATTCTGTTTAAATCATTCAAGATTTTATTGATCTGTGATGTTTTTTTATAAAACTGCTTGCGCAATTTGAGTTAAATGATTTAATGATGTATTGTGGAATGTCTAATTAGATTTCTAGTATGTCTGTTTATTAGCGATTAGTCTCTCCTAATGCATAGTGTGCTGAATTACTCTAAAATTCGAATATTAGAGAGTGCTGCAAATAGACATTTGCATCTATAAAAGTAAAGAAATTCAATGAAGATGCAGCAGTAGAGAGAAAAATGAGGTCTTTTCCAGTTGAGCTGTAGTCATAGCAGTCAACAAATAATGGAAAGGGAAACAGTTAATTGCTAAATTGTGCTGACTGCAGCAAGGCATAATTATATTAGTATTATTTTAATTCCTTAGAAAGAAAGATATACACTGTCACGTAATGTGCGTATTCAATGAGTTGTTCTTCATGTCACTGTTATTCGGACTATGAACTAATTTATATTTTATTATATATTCTTCATTATTATTATTACATTGTTAATAAATGAATAACTATCAAAGTTATAATTAATGTTAATTTTATTTGCAGTCTGATTTGTTATATATATAACTCTCAGACATAGCAGAGTGGCACTGCTGATCGTTCGGATACAGTGAAAAAGGAAAAATTGAAAATGGCAGTGGTAAATGTTTTAATATGAGAGTTCGATGTAAATAATGCAGATTCTTGGAAAAGCTATGTGTCACATGCTGAGTATTATATGGTGATCAATAAAATAGAGGAATATTGTCTTAAAAATTTACACACTTTTCTATTTTGTGGGACAGGAAATAACACCATTAATTAAAAGACTCATGGACATGAAGAGTCCAGAGGACATACTGTATTGAAAACTTATATAAATTCTAAATGCTTATTTTGCTCCGAAACTTTCAAAATGGGTAGCACAGTTAGATTATGAAATAGAAAATAGTTGGCACAGGAGAAATATGTTGATTATGATTTGGCCTTATGTAGACTAGTCAGAGATAAATGATAACCTGCTGGAACAGTTTTTATATGGTATGTCTGATGATAATATCAGAAAAGTGCTACTAACTGATTTGGATTTAGCCTATAAAGTCACCATAGAAAAAAGCATAGCTCAAAAGGCTGTGTTGAATAATGTTTCAGAATTTACAGAGTCTCAGCTTTTGGAAAGGATTTTATTTACGAAAAAAAAAACCTAAAGGAGATATTTGAGGTCCAATACTTGTAAGAAAAAAACAAATATATTATTGTTATGGGAAAGCTGGACATGTAAAAATGAACTGTAAACATAAGGAAAAAATATGCAGAGTTTGTGACACTATAGGTCATTTAGTTATCAGTTGTCATTTTAAAGATCAAGAAGCACAAGAAAAAAACAGATTACAAATTTGGGAGAAGTAGAGCACAAAAAATTAGGAAAAAAGAGCATAAATAACAAAACGAATCATATACTTTTTGAAGTACAAGTCTGTTATAAATGGATAACAATAGAAGTTGATAGAGCAGTTCAGTCCTTAAGGTCATACAAAGATTGGATGCAGTTTACTGAAAGTCATAAAAAGAAACTTGTATTAAAAAAGACAGATGAGATTCTAATTGATATAAAGGGAAATAAAGTTGATATTCGTGGCAACATAATAGTTGCAGTAAAGTTGAACTCTATTCGGAGATCCTTTGTATTGCACATAGTAAATAAAGATATAAGCATTACTGGATAGAAATTGGTTTAAACCTTTGGGTATAAGAGTGAATATATTAAAGATGATTCACATGTAAACCGTTATGAAAAGAAGATATCCGGAACTATTCAGGCCTAGTTAGCAGAATTAAGAACGAGATCAGTAAATATGGAATTAATAAAGTAATATGCAAGCGATTATTTGTAAAACTCAGAAAGTGACATCTTTAAGAGATAAAGTGGAGAAAACTTTAAAATGATCTAGTTGCTAAAGGAGTCTTAACATTGATGGAAAATTTGTCATGGGCCATATGTGGTGATTATAGGATTACCATCAATAAATATATACAGACAGGGTCTTACCCAATACCGAATGTCTGCAAAATACAGATGTTATTACAGAGGGCTAATTATTTCAGAAGTTAGATCTGAAAGCAGCTTTACATCAGATATATGTAACTAAAAATACAGTTGAGTTGTTGACATTGACTATACATAAGGGATTATTTAAATGTAATAAATTGCCATATGATATATCTATTGCTCCTAATGTTCTCCATATTAAAATGGATATGTTGTTTAGATCCATGGATAGTGTAATTCCTTATCTGGATGACATTGTGATTAGGGATGTTATGGAATCTGAATTAGAAAAAAATGGTGTAGATTTAGTTTGCTCGAAATTATCGAAGTCAAAAGCAAAAATAAATGTTAGCAAATATGTTTGGTTTGCAAAAGAAAAAAAAATTAAATGCTCAGGGACAGTTTCCAGATCCAAATAAAATTAAGGCTATTAAGAATGCTGTTAAGTCTAGAAATATGAAAGAGTTGCAAGCTTTGTTAAAACTTAAATTTCTGTGAGAGTTTTATAAAAGAAAAATTGCACTATTTATCACAATTATATCAACTTCTTAAAAAGAAACGGCTCTAGATGTAGGGCATTTAATATTGCAAAAGAGATATTAACTTCAGAAAGTTTATTGGTCTATTATCGAAGCGATTTATTATAATTTTCGATGCATCAAAATATAGTGTAGGAGCTGTTATTTATCACCCATGCTTTGGAGATGAATGTCCAATTATGTATGCCTTGAGAGTCCTTACATTGGTTGAAAAGAATTATAGCCAAATTGATAAGTTTTAGCTGTCATATTTTCTATTAAGAAATTCCACCAATATGTTTACGGGCAGAAGTTTAAGATTTGTATAGACCATCATTCTCTGGTGGGAATTTTCAGTTCCGAGAAAAAATTCTCAAGTAAGTCAGTGAATGTTAATATTATTTCATTGTGATTTAGTTTTCAAACCAGGAAATGAAATAGGACATGATTGTATAGATTCAATGGAATCACAAATAATAAATAGTGTTGTAGTAGCTGGATTAGAGAGATAGAGCTTATAAGCAGTTGGTGAAATGGATAAAAAGTGGTTGGCTGAATACTTGCCCCCTGAATTAGATAAAATTCTTTGGATTAATAGAGATAGATTGTCAGTTTGTCGTGGATTACTGATCATGTACTAGTGCCTCCTGCCAGAAGAATTCAAGTACTAAATTTATTATATAAAGGTCACCAGGAGTTATTGCAATGAAAGCTCTTGTTTGCGCTTATATTTGGTGGTCTAATATAACTGAGGATATTGAAAATTTAGTAAGAAAATATTCAGATTATTCACAGTCAGCTAAGTTATCACCCAAGCAATCAAGACCTAGAGTCAGTGGACCCTTGTCCATTTGGACCGTGCCGATCCATTAGACAGATACCTAATATATTAGTTGATGCCTACTCTAAATGGATGGAATATAAGTTCATTAAGAATACAAGCACCAAATATATGGATATAATCAAAGTGAAAACTAATCCATGATTATGTGATCTGGAATCAATTCAGAATTACAATTTCATTTCAAAATGATATGCATTATGGCCTACCAAAATGAATCAAAGTGCATACACAGGCCACTCAATACAGTTCTTGGAATATACATTTCTCTTTATCATATAACCTGTTCTGAATTATCAGATGAAACAATTGCAAAATTAAATGAATTGTTTGCAACCTATGTCTTTCCCAAATCCTAATGTGTCTGACAATAGTACTAGTTTTACTTCAGCTAAAAATATGGGAGTGGGGAATAAATCACATTTACATGCCCCCTACTACTCTGACTCAAATGGATTGTTCAAGAAAGCTGACCAGTATTTGAAATCCACAATATCTTTTTACAACGTAATCAAATAAAATATATTCCTTGGATATTTTCCTATAGGTTTTAACTGACCAGCAGTTTTCATCAGAGCTCTCTTTAACTCTACAAATTTATAACTAAAAAAATGTGATGGAATAAATTTTATTTGATTGCAATGAAAAAAGTGTTTAAAAAAGTGTATAAATGGTATTATATAAATACATGTAGATGAATGATTAATAATAAAAAGTGAAGAGAAATTACATAAAACATTATCTAAATAAAGTAAAACTAAATAATATAAAAAATATACTCTATACTATATTAGATCAAAATACAACTCCATCAACAGCCACTGGAAAATCCCCTGCAATTACTAATAGGCTGAAGACCATGAACAAAGCTACTGTCTCAAAAGAAAAACATAAATAGAAAATATACAACACTGTCTGGATCCAAGATTAATTTTAAAAAGACATGGAATAGAAAGAAACATGCAAAACTTCCTGTCATGTCAAATTTGTGCAGTAGAATTATGCATCATGCATAAAAAGACAATCACATACCCTGCCAGACCCCTCGTGGCATAGAACCAGAAACTTCTGAAATCAAAAATCCAATTAACAATGCAAAAAACTTATCAATATATCAAAAATAAAAACATCAGAACAATAATCCAAATAGAAATAGACAGTCAAAAATTGCTGAAAAAATTAAAACAAAATCCATCTATACCTAACCAAAAGATACAGCCATTAGAAAAATAACAAACCACTAGCATATCTAAAAGACTACATGGTATTCTTGCAAGTTGTAGTGGATATAGAAGTGCTGTATGTGGAACCACATACAAATATATTTAAGTGCATTATTTAGAAAATAAATTAGTAAATTATTTAAATAATACTATATATTGCAAAAAGTAAAAGCAATCAGTAAAATAAAATAAGTAATGTATAAATAGAATTAATCTAAACATTCTAAATGGATTAATTTCCCACTTCTTGAATACCAACTAGAAGAATCTAGGACATAAGCTAGACTGCAGAGAATAATAGAAATATGATTAGAGTATTGAAAAATATTTTTACTTATTTATAATATATATTTATGATATATCACTGCATGTTTAAAGAGTCAATAATAATAGACCACCTATTCTTTAAGCTTTTGATATTTATAAGCTTACTCTTGCCAAAGACAGGTGAAAATTTAGAATGAAATTAATCTACCATCCAGATAAAAGTATGACTTTATTAAACTAGTAATCAATTATTGAAGGATGTAGACAATCTATCTTTTAATAATTAAACAGAAGTGAATAATTGTAAACAAAATTAATATAGTTTAGTGTATATGTAATTAAGGAGAGCAAATCAAACTCATATCTGGCCTGATATTTTAATTTTATTCTGAATTACCACCAGTGTTGGCAAGAGTAAACCTATAAGCACGAAAAGCTTAAAGAATAGGTGTTCCATTCTATTTTGATACTTGTTATTTATTCATATTTCCTTTCAATTATATATATATATATTAAGCTATATTTATAAGAAATATAATTTTTTTTAGCAAAGTTATATACCAAATGTCTAAATGATAAAGATGTACCAGATGATTGGAAGAATGCAGTAATAATATTAATATTTAAAAAAGGTGATAAAGAAGATATTAGAAATTACAGACCTATCAGCCTTTTATCAGTTTTATACAAAATTTTTACCAAGATAATTACAACTCGTCTACAAAGAACATTGGATTTCCACCAACCAAGGGAACAAGCTGGATTTAAAAGGGGTTTTAGTACAGTAGATCATATCCACGTATTGAGAGAAGTTATAGAAAGGACAAATAAATATGAGTTACCATTTTGGATTTGTAGATTATGAAAAGGCATTTGATTCTATAAACATTTCTTCAGTAATTAAAGCATTGGATCATCAAGATATAGATCCAGGATATTGTCATATTTTAAAGAATATTTATAAAAATGCAATAGCAACAATTAGATTACATAATGATACTGGGAAAGTCAACATGGAGAAAGGTGTAAGACAAGGTGACTCCATATCTCCAAAACTTTTTACAGCAGTGTTGCAAGAAATATTTTGTGGATTAATATGGGAAACTAAAGGAATGAAAGTAAATGCAGATTATTTAAGTCATTTAGATTTTGCAGATGATATAGTTGTTTTTGCAAATAATGCTTCAGAGCTGCAGGAAATGTTGCAGGAGTTATCAGATGAAAGTAGGACTAAAGATAAATGTTAAAAAGACTAAAGTAATGTTTAATCAATTTGCTCAAAATATGAAAATAAAGATTGATTATGATGAATTAGAAGTTAACAGTTACAAATACCTTGGTCAGATTATTAATATGGATAGAAACATAATGGATGAAATTAATCATAGAATTAAACTTGTTTGGAGTGCTTTTGGTAGAAATAACTTGATACTAAAAGGAAATATGCCTATGTGTTTGAAAAGGAAGGTTTTTAACAAATGTGTTTTACCAGTTCTTACTTATGGATCTGAGACTTGGACACTTAATAGAAGAGCAATACTGAGACTCCAGACCACTCAAAGAAGTATGGAGAGATACATGTTGGGAGTAACAAGAAGAGATTGAAAACGCAATGTATGGGTTAAGAGAACAAACAGGTGTTACTGACCTCATTGAAAAAATTTGAAAGATTGAAGTGGAGTTGTGCTGGACATATTGCTAGAAGAGATGATGATAGATGGACAATTGAAATCTTAAACTGGATTCCAAGAGATTGTAAAAGACCCAGAAAGAGATCACATGTGAGATGGATGGATGAAATAAAGTATGCAGTGATGTGGAGAAGAGAAGTTAAAGATCGAAGAAGATGGATTAAACTTGGAGAGACCTTCATTCTGCAGTGGATTGATAATGGTTGATGATGATGATGATGATATTTATTCCATGTTTACTATAAAATATGTGTTGCTCTTCAAATTATCACAAAGTATTTAGATCTCATAAAATTATATATGTGTGTGTATATATATATTGTAATTGGACTTATTTTGGAACCTTATTTCATTTACTAAACCTTTTATCAACAAGTACCCAGAATTATCTGATTAATTTGTTTTATGTCTTGCTATCAATTTATTCATGATAAATAGTAGTATTTGGGTATAACTGTCCTGGTCATAGCATACACATATTTTTATTTTAGGCTTAATTAATAGTCAATGTTACTATTAATATATATAATCGTGTAACAGTTTATATTAACGTCTAAAGATTTAGAGTTTTGAAGATGAAACCTGTTGTTTAAATTAATAGTAATTGAATAAATATTTAAAGAGCAATACCGTTGGAGCATTTGATTGGCATAGTAATGTCTTAGTGTTAGCATTTTTTTTTTTTATGGTTTTATCAATTAGTTTATATAAGTAAATTTGTTTACATCTCAAATTTGAATAAGTATAGTTTATTATTCAGAGAATGCTAGAATAAATTGTTTTAAGGGGCTAAAAAAAAATGATGACAACTAACCACTAATGATAATCAAGTGGTATTTTATTATGATATTTATTGTCCAGGTAATTCAACTTGTCCTTGGTCAGAAAATGCACAATGAAACCAATTGTGAACTTGTTCATTTACAAAAATTATTTTATAATAAAATATTCAACCAGTAGATGACGCATTTTAAAATCTGTACTATGCATTTAATGATATGCAATAGTATTTTTAATTCTATGGCCCATGCTCATAAATTCAGACTTTATTATCTAAGTACAAACTTTTCTGATTCACATAAATGAGCTTAAAATGCCAGTTTGAAGGTAAAAATATGATTATATTACAGATTGCGAAAGAGATGAAATTTGTAAATGGAGTAGGATTACTATAATATAATGAAGTAGAAAAACTCAGGGAAAAGTGTGGTGATGGATCAACTCATAGAAATATGCTATGATATGATAGAAATATTTGAAAATTATAAATGAAAATTGAACAGAATACTTTAGAAGATGGCATATTTATAGGTAATGGAGATTTTTTTCCCTGAATAATCTTCAGAATAAATTAAAAATATTCAAGAATTTCAAAATAATCAAGATTGTTAAAATACTTTTTAATTAGATTATTTGGAATAGCAATAGAAAAGATGGATGGAGAATTTCTCTCTATTTATAAGGATGAGAATTAAACATTTAATACATGACAAAAAGATAAATATGTTATGAAGTAGAAAACAAAGCAGTGAAGACTGAAAAAAGTATAAAAAACATTACAAATATAAAACAAAGCATTATATTGATATATTCTAACTTGGGTTAATAGTTTGGTGCTTTATTTAAATTAGAAGTAGAATAATGAGACATTTGAATGTAGATTATATATTGGAATTGAAAGTATAGGACATATTAAATGGTAAGAATATAAAAGATTTTTTGAATATGTGGAAAATACTCTGTCTGGAAAGCGGAAATGATTGAGGACAACAAATGTTTGTATTAAGATTTATTATCAAAATATGTGAATAATTTTGAAATATCAGAGATTGAAATATAAGGGATATATTAAAATATATGAATGAATTTTTGAATTTATATAGGAGACCAAGCTTAGAAAGGGGATGATGAGGAAAAACAATATTTAAATTAAAATTCATTGTTAGGATGTATATGGATAATCATGAAATGTTGGCTATGATTAAAAGATTGCTTGTGAGATAGAATCGTTATAAGGGGTAGGAATTGTTACAATTTTTATTGAAAATATTATGTTATGAATATTTGACTTCAATAAAAAAGATTTAGATGAATTAAAAAAAGATAAAAAATAATAAAATTTAATAAGAAAAATTAATGTTCTTTTTTAGAAAATCTTTATTAATCATTTTTTTTCAAGAAATATTGATCCATTTCTGAATGAAGCTGTTTTCTAATCTAAACCTATTTACATCATCCACAGCTTCTCTACATCATTTCAGAAAACATTCATCTCATGTGATCTCTTTAAATTTTTTACAATTTGGTATTTAGTTTAAAAGTTTAGTAGTCCATCTATTATCATTTTTTCTAGCAGAATGTTCAGCTCAAATTCATTTCAACATGTTCTATATGTGACATTTATGGCTTACAAATTGGTTTGTATAGCCATCACAAAACTCATTTCTAGAGTAGTTTTTCCTCTTTTCATAGTGAATGTTTATTATTATTAGTGGCATAAAGAAACTAGAATAAAATACTGTAACTAGGAAGACATTTGATACATTTAGTATATTAAAGAGTTATATTAAAAAGAAAAGTTCTTTGGTAGATTTTGCTTTTTAAATTTTATTTTGTCAGATGTATAATTAAAAACAAAACAAAACCAATAAAATGACTTTATTTCTCAGGAGTTCATAAGTTTGAATGCCAAAAGTTTAAGAACTTACACTCTATAAAATGGTACTTTACCACTTCCCTAAGCCACACAGGATAAAAAAGATTAATACTTATAAAAAGTAATCTGTTATGAAAAACAAATAAAGATGAATTTGAAACTAAATTGTAATAGTCTATAAAAGAAGTTAAATTAAGACAATGCTATTTATAATAATATCAAGGTTTTAAATATCCATGAATAAAAGAATATATCTCTGTAGATGTGCAAGATTTTTTTTCCTTACACCAAATATGGAAATTTGGCAGCACTCCCCATCTAGTATCGATTGATTACTCAGTAGTTTATATACACATGGTTAGAGTGGGAGAAAGTAGTTTTTACTATATAATATACCTTTCTAAATTCATTTTATTAGGAGTGAATAAATTACAAAATATAATTTTGTTTTTATTAAATTTAAATTATTTTAATGCTATTTATTATACATTATTATAAAGCCAATTGCACTTTTATGTTCTATATTATTCTACTTTAGATCCATTTATGCAAGCGAATAATCAATAAACATAAGCTGGTAGTGTTAATCAAATAACTGCAGAGAAATTTCTAAATAGTGCTTCTCACTAACAAGGCTAATATCCAGAAACTAGTCTGCAGATTTGATTGGCACTGCAATCTAACATTCATTATCCATTATTTATTTTTATATAGATAATTCTAAAGTAGAATGATATAGATTGAATTATTGTTATTAAGGTAGATGTTAAATGTAATCTAGGAGAATGGTAGCATTTTGTTTTGATCAAATGTATATGAAATATTGTATTTTAATATATTAATTGATTCTTCTGACATGCATATCACTTGAAACATAGAAAGAAAAAAACTCAGTAGAAATAACTCAAGTATTGGTTACCAGTATGTGTTTAAAGTTGCTGGTCATTTATATGTTTGAGCATCAAATAATAATATTTTAACTACTCAACCACTTTCTAGAAAAGATAAATGTTTAATTTTTTTTTATTTTAAATAAGAATGTCTCAAAAATCTTGTGTGATAAGATTTCCATGTGTCTGAGCAAGAAAGATCATATACAAATACAGTAATTTTAATCATTGGCAATTGAAGTCAAAATGACTGCATTTTGATAACAAATCATTAAACATAATTGTTATAACCGTGTCATCATTATTCTTGAATGTCTTAATTTGCATATTGAGAATAATGGTGGACATAATAAGCAAGTTCTATATACAGTATATATAAATTTTTACATTTTTTTCACCTATAATGCAAGACTTATGAGTCATCTTGTAAAATCATTTATAACTTTCTAAACCAAAATATAATTGCATTTTACTTAAAATTAATCGTACATTATTTTGATATCACAACATTTTTCTTTCAAATTAATTAAAATAATTAGTAAAATTAGAGAGCTAGAAAGTTTGGCAAGTATTAGATAAATGTTCAATCAAATTTTTCAAGTAATTAAACATCAAACGAGCTTCAATTATTAAAATTAAAAATAATTGTATTCGCTTTAATTAATTGTGTCTATGGGTGAATGTATAGTTTTGGAATATATGTATAATTTTTAAGTACTGAATTTGCACATTTTTTATTCATATTAGTTTTATTTGTAAATCTAATCAATTTAGTTCCAGATTTATTAAATAAACTTTATTTGACAGTTATGAAATGACACATTCTTAATTTGTTTTTGGAATGGTCCCTATTCTTATCTTGCATTTTTGCAATTGTAGAATGATATAGATGAGCATGTTTAAAAAGCAATAGTTCTCATCCATTCTTCTGTGATCAGTGGATGGATGACAAAGATTAGCAAGCACTTAGAAAAACAACAAACCAATAGTCAATTATATCAAACTGTAAATTATATATCTAAATTTATTGTTTTGCATTACACATGTGTGTGTATATATATATATATTTCATACATACTTATTGCATATTAGTACATTGGAAAATTTACTACAATAACACAACATATTTATAAAGCATGTCAGAATTACAAAGAACAATTTGCAAATAAATGAGATTGGGAGAGAGGTACTTTTTGCCATTTACCTATCCTATCTAAGATTATAAATAGACCAACTGTAATAAAAAAGGGCAGAATATTTAAACAAACCCAAAATAATATAATGACAAAGTTACAAAATTTTGGATTTAAATAGTTAGAATCAATATTTTTAACCTTTTGAAATCCAGGCGGCTATTGTTAATTCTTAGAAAAATTTATCTGTAATAACTTAGATATTTTGTGTTTGAATGTAATAAATATAAAAAGACATATATTATAAGAAAGGTCATATATGAAAGAATGTAATGAAGCTGTTAAAATAGTAATTTCATAAAGAAAAAGTTAAGAAAAAAATATTTTTAATAGTTTTAAGAATGTTTATTTTTACACTGATTCACAAATCCTAAATTTTGAAATTCAAATGATAAAATGACAATTTCATAAACAGTTTCATCATATCTGTCACAAAATTGCAAAAAAAAAAGATGTATTGGAAGTCTTATCTGAGGTAATTTTTCATTGAGAAAATTACTAAAACAGCGGCCTTGCTGTGGTCCATTTTCATTCTAGAGCCAGATGTGTTTATTTGTGCAAAAGTATCTATAACAATATGAATGGTTTTTAGTAGAGAAAAAAGTAACAGAACAGTGTATTAAAAAAAAACCAGTGTATTCAAAAAAAAAAAATATCAAACTCATAAAAAATAAAATGAATAAAAATAAATCAATAAAGATAATTTTTTTTATTAGTAACAATGATTACATGTGTGAAAGAAAGATTGGGTTCAAATGCATGGTACTGTAACACAGAGTGGATGGATTGAGGCAGCCAGAAAGTCTATAAAATATCCTATATTACATGAGATTCCAGTTGTGTAGAATAAACTTATATATAAATATATTTATTATTTTGCATAAAAGATATGAAGAAAGGCTGAGTACAAATAGATGGCACTGTAACTCAGAGTGGATGGATTGATGAAGCCAGAAAGTCTATAAAATATCCTAGATTCCAGTTGTGTAGAACAAACTTGTATATAAATATATTTTTTATTTTGCATAAAAGATATGAAGTAAGGCTGAGTTCAAATACATGGCACTGTAACAGAGTGGATGGATTGAGGAAGTCTGTATATTACTTGCCTAAAATTGACACAAATCAATTGCGGGTCATAACTTTAGCAAGTCCGGGCTGATGCCATAATTCATCCATAAATTCAAACTTGGTCACGTGTGATACACTATTCATATTTATAATCATGCCAAAAAATGCATCAGCTCACAGGGTGACATTACCCCAATCTTGAACTTTTTTCATTCTACAGCATATTTATTTGTCTCAGCACATATAAAATTTTATAATCAGTACAAACATAATTTATCAAACAATAAATAAAAAAAATAAGTAATTGCATACTCATGGGTGATGATAAAATATAGCCCAGGAGACCCTTGAACATTACCCAGAAACATATGTGAGTCTGGTCAAGAAGAGGGCCCAGAATTGCAGCCAACTTCAACAGGAAAATCAGAACAATAATCTTTGGTAATTGATGCAACCATTCAGAAATAACTTTTTTACAATATCTAAAATGATAAAAATAAATTTTTTTTAGGTACCCTCTGCTAAAAAAATTCATAAAAAATCTAAAAATTATCGTAGAGAAAAAATTCTTACTTATTCTTGTAGAAAAAAAAATGGCACAAAGAAACAAGTAAGTCCCGTATGTATGACGTTTACCAATTACGCGCAAACTCAGCTGAAAGTCGTAATTTCTAGATAGTCATACTGGGAGTCAAAGGGTAGTTGATATATAAATTTCCCAGTATAACAATCATGCATACATAACTGCATGTAGCTTAATAGAAAAGTTTATTTTAATAAAAAGCACATCAAAATACCTTTAAATTATAAGATGTGATATGTTGGACTATTTCCATCATTTATGAGTGAATGTTGAATGTATAGAAAATTTTGAACTTTCCAAATACAAACAACTTGTTAGTAATAACACACAAATAGACAATACAGGTTAGTAATTACACAACGTTTTGAGTAGTATTATTCTCCACTCTTCTTTAGGTGTTGTTGGCCTATATGCACAGTGACAATATTTGCTTAGAACACCTTTAGATTCTTGAATATTGAATTTAAGGCAAACGCTCTACCATCTGAGCTATTCTGTCAAAGTGTTTGCCTTAAATTCAATATTAAAGAATCTAAAGGTGTGAGTTCAACTTCTAAGCGAATATTGTCACTGTGCATATAAGCCAGCAACACCTGAAGAAGAGTGGAGAATAATACTACTCAAAACATTGTGTAATTACTAACCTGTATTGTCTATTTGTGTATTATTACTAACAAGTTGTTTGTATTTGGAAAGTTTAAATAAAGTTTAAAATTTTCTATACATTCACTCATAAATGATGGAAATAGTCCAACATATCACATCTTATAATATACCATCATTACAAACCTTCAGACAAATACCTTTAAACTATATCTATAAGCCATCTAATATTATAGAGAACAATTATAAATAAATGGGGAAATAACATTATCTAAGATTATAAGGAAACTAATTATATTGCAATCATAGGAGCAAATATTTAAACAAGCTCAAAATAATATGAAGGTATGATTTTAATTTATATTAATGCAGTGTTTATTACAACAAATTTTCCTGTTTAGGGTTATGGAGTAGGGATGTTTGTTATATTAGGAATTGTATATATATATATAAGTTAATTAAAACCTTTAGAAATTAATGTAATCTTACAAATTTCACTTAGGAAATGTATTATTTTTGCCATTGTATTATTTTTGGTTTGTTTAAATATTCCGATTATTATAGGTAACAGATAAAGAATATACTCTTAGATAGGTAAATGGAAATAATATATCTTTTTTCCATTTATATGTAATGATTTTCTGTAATACTGGGAAGTAATGTAGTTTAAATGTATTTAGATGTGCTGTACATACATATATATATAATAAAATAAATTCTACAAGAGTATGTAGATAATTATCAACTATTACAGTTATATATATTGAACTGGATCCACTGAAGTTGCAGGTTTATTTCAACTTTTAAAATTTTGTAACTAACTTTTGGAAACTTTGTAACATGCAGCGATGGATTGGCTGTTTAAGCAGAAGGGAGAATGCCATTATTAGCATAGCCATTAATGATACCCATGGTCAGATCAGGCTATACAGAGTATAACATGACCACATTTCCTGACTATGGCCTCTTGATTGCTGTAATAAACCCTTGCCATCCAAAGCATTTTATTTGTTTTGAGGTCAAACTCAGGCACCAACCATATTTTATATAATCAGCATGCTCCAGATGACAGGCACACAATCCAGTGCTTGAAATATCCCAAGCTAGCTTATATTTTTAACCAGGATCCACCACATTTACTTAATACATATAACATTTATTTCAATAACTGGTGATGCAGTAACAAGAGAGAGAATAGACCAAATAATAGCTAAGCAAACATTAATATTTATTCAAGCACTCGCATATCTAATATAATATAACTATAATATTTTACATAAAGAAATAAATGAGTTTCAGGCTAAATTTTATAATTGTTCTTTGTTAATTAAAGTTCATTTAAAATAAACAAAGTGTCTAGAGATAAGTATCAAAATATCTTTACCTAGATTTTCATGATTGTCAGTTTCCATTGATGGTTCCAGGGCTTCTCTTCATTTTTTTGGCTCAACAATGGGGGAGAGAGATAGAGTATGCAGCAGTATCTCCTTTAGGGCTTAGACATTTGTTTTGGGTGTTGTCTCCAGGTGAATAAAGTTGATTTTAGCAGAAGACATTTGTTGAACACTCCTATGGCTGTCTAGCAATGCTTGCTGCTACTTCTGTAGCTTGTGCATTGATGTTGACTGCAGCAGTAATTAACTGGCTTACTACTGCATTTACAGTTTCTGAATATCTGGATTTTTGATTGTTTGGACACCGAGTCTGCATTCTGTCCAAACTGAATAATAATAATTTGAACTGACTTGCAGATTGAAGACCATACTAATTCTATCACAAAATGATAATTGGAATAATTCAATCACAAAATGCAGACCAGAGGTGAAGAACAATAGCAGGTGAGACTTTTTATACTCTTCCTCTCTCATTGTTATAATTCCTTATCATGTTAAATCTTGATCGTAACTTAAATTTTTTTTAAATAATTTTTTACATTTTGTTAATCTAATTGATTTTTACATTGCACACTATCTAATCTCTTTTGTAGATTAATCTATTATCACTTTTATGAGAAAGTTTACATGTTTTTTTTAAATTAATTCAATTAGTAATCTTAAATTAATTATATTTTGAAAGTTTTCTTTTACAAACTAAATTTTATTCTGATTTTTCATATTTACTTATTTTACACTTTTTTATTTTAATTTGTAAAAAAGGAGAGAGTTTTAAATCTTTTTACTTTTAGATCCCCCCCCCATCTGCTTTTAAGCCAAACTTTTTTTTATTTTAAAAGAAAAAAATGATGCAGTTTTTTGCTTTCACAAATGTATGTTTCTTTTTAAAAACTAATCTAAAACATTTTTTTCTATTTTTGTCTTTTTTATTGATAATTTAATCAGTTATTTTTCAATTATAAATATGTGATGTGGATATATATTAGTTTTATAATACATATCATTAGTGTTACATCACACACACTCCAATTTGAGAGGTATAATGCATCAATTTGGCCCATTTTAGCTCTGACATGTTTTTTTTCTTTTTTCAGTTTTACCATTTGATTTTTTTTCATGTTTGTTTTTATTTTATTTTTTTCTAACATGAGTATCAGATTGCAGATAGATCAACAAACCACAGGGTGACTTTTACTATGCTGCTTTATCTTACAGGCCATAATCTAAGTTGACTGGCAACGATTGTCATATGTGATAACCACAATGCACAACATGCATTTGTTCAATGTGTATGAAGAGGGTGAATGGCAGAACATATCTGGCTGATATCTGACTTATGCAATAATAAACTTATCTTTATTAAGTGCTGGAATTTTTCTACCAGTGGGTTGAATGAGGCCATGACTTTCTCCAATAGGTCTGCATCATAGAAGATATGGGGTCACTGTGAATGGCAGTATTTATTCACTGACCATTCGGCTTATGCTAAAACGAGATTTATTACTACTATGCTGGGAATTTTTCTTCCAGCAGTTTGAATGAGCCCAGAAGTTTCCCCTTGGGACTGCATCCTGGAAAATACAGGGTCACTGCAAATGACAGTATTCATCCACTGACCATTCAGCTTATGCTAAAACAAGGCTTATTATGACATGTTGGAAATTTTTCTTCCGATGAACTGATATGTGGCTTACACTGGAATTATATTTTTCAGTGCAGAGTGATCCCTTCCATTTTCATGCCCACTATGGGTTTTAAGTTCACACAGGGACAGTCTACACTTAATACTCCTCAATCTTTATTTGCACCTTCCCTCCTTCCATGACTCTAATAATCTACATATAACCTACACTTACTTGAAAGATTATTTGCTGTATTTTATTTAATTATTAGATTTCATTTTATTATAGGCTTTATTTATTTTTATGTTCATATTTTGATTCTCACCAAAAAAAAACTATTTTATCTTATTCTCATATATTTACTCTAAAACTTTATTATTTTATGTAACTTGATTTTCTACAAAAAAAAACATTTTATTTTGTTTAATTTTATTTCCATTCTTATAATCCCTGTACAATAAACTTTTTTTTTTAATTCTGAAAAGTTCGTACAATTTCTAAAGCCTTTTTAATTTTTGTCAGGTGGTACTTTGTTAGTTTCTTTCTGATTCTTTATATTCATTATTTTTAATTATCTAAAATGAACAATGCATTCAACCAACTTCAAACCCCCCTTAGTCCTCTCTAATTCCCACCTGACTATAAACAACCCCAATAATAAATTTATCTATCTGACCACTTTTTTCTCCTTTTTAATTATAATTCATACTCCTGTTTTATTTTTTTATTTATATTTGGAACTTATTAATTATCTTATATATGTAACATTATAATCTGCTTGCCTTGGCCCATTTCTCTTCTCACACTGCTCACCCATTTTAACCTTTACAACTACACAATTTAGTATTTAATTTCACTTTTAGTTTAGAATTTTATTTTAATTACAATTGTACTTTTTTAACTTTGATTATGCTGGGTCAGTACCAACAGTGGATGGCATTTGAACTGGGTTTTTCAAAATTGCATGTTTATTACAACTTTTTGTAACTATTTGACAACTTTGTGACTGCAGTGAAGGACCGTCCTTTCAAGCAGAGGGGAGAATACCATTGATAGCATAGCCATCAATGATACCCATGGTCAGATTGGGCTATACACAGCATAACATGGTCACATTTCTTGATATTGGCCCACCTCAACTGCTGGAACAAACCCCACCCATCCCAAGCATTTTATTTGTTTTAAGGATCAAACTCAGGTACCAGCCAACCCTATGTTATATAGTCAGTGTGTTTTGGATAACAGGCACAATCCAGTGCTTGAAATATCCCAAGCTAGCTCATACTCTTAACCAGGGTCCAGCACATTTACTTAATACATATAACATTTATTTAACTAACTGGTGATGCAGTAATGAGAGAGAATAGTCCAAATAATATTTAAGCAAACATTAATATTTATTCAAGCACACACATATCTAACATATAACTATTTTACATAAAGAAATAGAAATGATTTGTTTCAGGCTAAATTTTATAATAGTCCTTCATTAATTAAAGTTCATTTAAAATAAATATAAAGTGTCTATAGACAAGTAGAAAAATATATTTACCTAGGTTTTTATGATTGTCAGTTTCCAATCGGTTGGCCGTTTGGTTTCATCAATGGTTCCAGGGCTTGTCTTTATTTCTTTGCTCAACAATGGGAGGGAGGGAGAGAATATGCAGCAGTATTTCCTTTAGGGTTTAGGTGTTTGTCCTGGGCACTGGCTCCCGGTGAGTACAGTTAATATTAGAAGACATTGGGGCCTGAAATTGTCGAACATTCCTACAACTGTCTAGCAATGCATGTTGCTATTTCTGTCACTTTCGCAGTGATGTTGATCACAGCAGTAATTGACTAGCTTACTACTGCATTTACAGTTTTTGAATACTGAATCTCTGGTTGTTTGGATTCTCAGTGAAAAACTGCATTTTGTCCAAACTGACTTGCAGATTGAAGACCAGACTAATTCTATCACAAAATGAACAGAATAATTCAATCACAAAATGGAGACCAGACTAGAACAATAGCAGCTGAGACTTTTTATACTCTTCCTCTCATTGTTTTAATTCCTTATTATTTTTAATTTTGATCCTAACTTAAGTCTAATCTTTTTCTTAGATTAATCTACTATTATTTTTATGAGATAGTTTACATGTTTTTCTTTTAATTAATTCAATCTGTAATCTTTTAAACTAATTACATTTTCAAAAGTTTTCTTTTGCAATCTAAATTTTATTCTAATTTTTTATCTTTACTTATTTTTACACATTTTATTATTTTAATTTATAAAAAAGGAGAGAGTTTTCAATCTTTTTAGTTTTAAATTTCCCCCACCCACTTTTAAGACCAACTTTCTTTTATTTTAAAAGAAAAAGAATGATGCAATCTTTTGCTTTCACAAACTTCCATTTCTTTTTAAAAACCACTCTAAAACATTTTTTTTCTATTTTTGTTTTTTTATTAATAATTTCATCATTTATTTTTAAATTATAAATATGTAACACAGATATATGTTAGTTTTATAACATATCTCATTAGTGTTAGAATATATATTGTGGTTGTATAGACAATGCATATCAATATCACAGATATTGTAATTTAAATTTAGTATAATTACTAGTGCAAAGAAAATATGAAATAAAGATTGTTAAATAAAGATATGATAAAGGGTTGTAAAATAACTGAATGGTTTGCTCTTATTTGTTTTTCTGTCAAACTATAAAGAAAAAATAAACTATTTTAATAAATTTTTATTAGTCATTCATTAGACTGGAGGTTATCCACTACAGAAATATTATTAAATAAACTATTTGTTTAAAAAAAATTTAGAAAGTATGGAGAGCATGAAAAGTTATTTTTTTATGTATTTCAAGTATTGTAAAATTAAAAATGCACTATGCTATTTGAAAGTTCTAGTAGTGTTTTTAAAATTGTAATAATTATATTTACAATAACCAAAATGATTTGATTTTAAAGAAAAAAATTTACAACTTAAATAATTTCAAAAAGAAAGTAATGATAATGAGCTTATATAAAGTAATTTATAGACAATAGGGGCTTAGTTACAAAATAGGGGGAAATTCAGTTGATTGATAAATGTTAATTGAAAAATAACAGGTTTTCAGATAAAGGTATTTTTATTTAGTCTTAACTGTATCATTAATGAGAGGATTTATAAAAATTGTATTTAAATAACAAAATTTGTGCTTAAGTAGAAGGCAGTGAACTATTAAATAAATGCTAGCTGTGTTTGTGATTTAATTTAACAGTCAGCAAAACATCTCACAATTCAGTAGTCATCATGAACCAAGAAAAGTCTGATGATCCAAAACAAAGCTGAAATTACTATTATCTATATGTAATACATATGAATGAACATATATACACTTGTTGACCAGACAAATGTCATAAATTGATATGAACAGAAATTATCAGCTTAAAATCTCTATGCAAAATCAAATATATATATATATTTCTTATGATTTGAGAAAGAGGACGCTCTGAGGAAGGTACTTGATATTGTACTGAAATGTCAACATTTAGCCTTTTCACTACACAGAATATCCCGCAAATAGTAATAATAATATGACATATATATATAGTTTCAGAGCAGTTTGAAAGTTATAATTGATTATTTGTTAGTCTTCTTTCAGAACAGGTTTTATTTCCCTGTTTAATGAGGTTTATTTAAACTTCTTTGAATTAATAATCTCTCTTTAATCAAGTTGAGGTCTTTAGTAAATAAAGGTGGGTATCTACCTTTATTATATAAAGAGGTTGCCTTGACAACAGTATGAGATTGTTTATTGATATTGGTATGGTTTAGGTGTTGAACTGTTTTCATGCATTTACATTTATATATAATATATAAATTTTAAATTAAACAGCTCAATGCATATGTGAACAAAATGAGTAAATCACCCTCCCAGACTAGGAATTAAAAGCATTTTAAATGTTAAATGAAGATCCAAGAATAGAATGAACCCACCTATTCTTGGGAGCTCTGGTGTTTATAAGTATACTTTTATCAACATTGTTAATTATGAGTTTAATAATTCTTTAATTGCCATATGGGGAGGGAGATTCACTTCTTTTGTTTATATATATATATATAACTTTTAAAAAGGAAAAGTAATCTGAAAAGAAATTGTCCTTTAGAAAGCAACAACAATTAAGAATCAAAATGAGAAAAGCATTCTGAAAGTGTACATATTTATTAAATTGTTCATGAGGTGAAATATGTATTCTAATCTATATACAACTGCAATTGAAATATTCAATCTCTAGGTGAGACCACTCTGTAATCTTCTGTTCTAATCAAGTTTAAGAATTTATTGCTATTTTGATTATTTTAAACTATTGCATACATATTTACATTATATATTACATTTTTTTTATATTTTATTCGATGTGTTAAAAAAATTATTTGACTTATGTATACATACATATATCAAGAAATAGACCTAGTACATATTGATATATATATATATATGATCAATAGATGGTGTTTTACCAAAACCACCGAACAAAGCGTATATTTGTTTACATAAACGACAAAAGAGTCAGAATTAACTATCTCTTTCGTTTGCCCACCCTCAGATCAGCTGATTTCAAGCTAATTTACTATCATCAGTGAACGATAGAGCTAGAAACTAGATCTAAACACTGACTCCAAGTGTTTATGCAAAAAGTTTCTATCAGTTTGCAAGCATGAATTTTTCAGACCGGCAAAGTCTTCAAACTCAGCCTAACAAGACAGATAGCTACATGGGTCTGATCTCAGTTCAGTTTCACCACATAGTCAAAGCCTCTGCAATATATATCATTGCAAAACCTTTAAAGGTACATTTATGAAAAACAAAAACAAGTTATAATCACGTAACTTGATATCCTTCACTGATGATAGCAAATTAGCTTGAAATCAGCTGATCTGAGGGTGGGCAAATGAAAGAGATAGTTAATTCTGACTCTTTTGTCGTTTATGTAAACAAATATATGCTTTGTTCGGTGGTTTTGGTAAAATGCCATCTATTGATCATAAATACAAGCGATATCAAGTTATGTGATTATAACTTGTTTTTGTTTTTCACAAATGTACCTTTAAAGGTTTTTGCAATGATATATATTGCAGAGGCTTTGACTATGTGGTGAAACTGAACTGAGATCAGACCCATATAGCTGTCTGGCTTGTTAGACTGAGTTTGAAGACTTTACCGGTCTGAAAAATTCATGGTTGCAAACTGATAGAAACTTTTTGCATAAACACTTGGAGTCAGTGTTTAGATCTAGTTTCTAGCTCTACCTTCACTGATGATAGCAAATTAGCTTGAAATCAGCTGATCTGAGGGTGGGCAAACAAAAGAGATAGTTAATTCTGACTCTTTTGTCGTTTATGTAATAACTTTGGCATAAGTTAAATTTTCAGAATCATCAGGTTCACATAATCAGTTTGTGATTGGTGGCAATTTTAATGACATCATCTTTCACCTTACTGAATACATAATATTTTGATATATGAGTTGTATACATTGGCTACTTGTTCATTGGGTAACTACCATCAAATTCATCTATGCCTAACTGAGCAATTTCCATATTCTTTATTTCTATCAATTCTTAAGTGCCTATTACTGGCTTTATGCTCTATACTTTTGTGCCTCAACTCCCCTTAGGTTCATGCTCATTTTTTTCAGTTGACTGTAAGATTGCTTTATTTTCTTCTCAATTGCCTGTCCAACTGTGCCAAGTTATGCTATATATTAAGTTAATTAGCACAATAAAATTTGAGGACATGATAAGCATTAATTTATACAAATGGAATTGATAGTATTTTTATATGTTCATATAAATATGGCAATTAGTTACATGGAATTATAATACATTATGTTTCAGACAAAAGTTAGTATATTCATCATTAGGTACAATTAGCCATAAGGCCTAAAGTAACTATAATATAGACTGGGGTGGCCTCTTTCATACCTAAATCCCCTTTCTTCACCTTCAGTGGACATTCAACTGAGTTGAAATCCATTCAGTTTATGGATGCATGTTTTCAACAATATAGAAGATACAGCTAACAGTTATAATAGTAATAAAAGAAAGTATGTTAAAAGTTATAATATATGGTTATAGATAAAGACTAGTAAATATTGCTAATAAATATAGTTTTTTTTAAAAAAATAGTTATAAGTTTTATAAAATTGATAACAGAGGGAGTTGTTTTAAAGGAAAAAAAGAGAAAATTTGAAAAAACAGTTACTTTAAAACAGCAGAGAATAAAGGTAATATTATTAAAGAGAAAAATATAAATTAGTGATAAAAAGGTAAAAAGTAAAAAATTAAAAAAAAATTAAAATTATAGATATTAAAGTAAAAGATATTATGTATTAGATAATAATTAAACAAGATAGATAGTAAGAAATGAGGAAAGGAAGATTATAAAATAATATTAATAATAAATAATAAAATAATATAAATAATAAGTGCTTAAAAGAATTTTTTTACAAAACTAACAGTAAAAATAAAATAGTTTTTAAAAGGTAATATAAAAAATAGCGTATTGGATATGTTTTGTATATTTTTTATATATATGTAATTTATATGTAAGTTGAGTATATATATGGATGGGTATTTATAAATGTATATGTGGATTGCTATATGTAGGTATATGTGTACGTGTATAGGTGTATATATATGTGTGTGTATGTTTAAAGGATATATGTGTATATATTTGGATATCCATACATATATATAGATGTAGCTATGGAGTTTTTTGTTTTTTATTTTTTTATATATATATGTCTAGAGGTGATGTGAATGTATATATCTGTATGTAGGGGATATATGATATTCATATGCATATTTATATGTGAAATGATGGTTATGTAT
Source organism: Epiperipatus broadwayi (assembly GCA_028023455.1). Taxonomy (NCBI): domain Eukaryota; kingdom Metazoa; phylum Onychophora; class Udeonychophora; order Euonychophora; family Peripatidae; genus Epiperipatus; species Epiperipatus broadwayi. The sequence goes on from JAQFVV010012396.1 coordinate 10,100,697, forward strand.
TTGTATTTATATTATTTGAATATTGTTAATAAATATAAAAGTTGTAAGTTTAAAATAGAATTATAAGTTTTATAAAATTGATAACAGAGGGAGTTGTTTTAAAGGAATAACAAGATCTTAAATAGATATGTAATGAATACAGAAAAGAAGTTAGATGTGAAAGAATTAGTGATAGAAAACATGAAAGCAGGTAGTAATGGGAATATTAGGTTCACAAAAAATGAACTGAATGAGGCAGGGAAGAGATTGAAAAGTGGAAAGGTGAGAGGTTTAGATGGATGGGCAGCAGAGATGGTAATGAATTTAGGGCATAGAGCAAAAGCAAAGTTATTATCATGTTTTAATAAGATGGTACAGAAGAGAGTTTTTTTGGGTAATTGGAGTAATACAAGAATAAGATTATTATTTAAAGGGAAGGGTAAGGATCGTAGAAAGTTAAATAATTATAGACCGATAGCGGTAACATCAGTTTTATATAAAGTTTTCTCATATATGGTAGCTGGAAGAGTTGTAAAATGGATGGAAGAGGATAATGTAGTGGGGGAAATGGAGATAGCTTGTAGTTACACAACTTTTGGAGATGAGTAGGAATTCAGGAAGATCATTATATATGAGTTTTATAAATATAGAGAAAGCATATGATAGAGTAAATAGAAACTGATTATGGCCAATTTGGGAATGGATGAAGCTTTAGTAAATATTATTAAGAAATTGTATGAAAATAATTATTATACTTACCAATTAGGGGATATAGAATCAATTAAAGTTAAAAATGGGGTGGGATTATGGCAAGGATGCCCTATGCCACCTATTTTGTTTTTGTTGTTTTTGAGTGAAATAAAGAAAGCAATAGAAAGACTAGGAAGAGAGGTAGAAACACCGTTAATAGGTGGCAAGGGAGTATATACTTTGTCGGGTCTTTTTTTTGTGGATATCTTTTTGTGTGCAGAAAGAAGAGAAAATATGGAAATTATGTTGAGGACATGTGCAAGGGTGAGTAAAGAGATGGGGATTAAATTTAATGAAGAAAAATCAAATATAATGATGGTTAGTACTGGGGAAAGAGAAGATGTAGAATTTTTATTGACGGATATAAAGTTAAGAGTGGTGGATAGCTATAGGTATTTGGGAATCATCTTATGTAATCAGGAAAATTGCTTGGATGAATGGGAGAAAAAATTGGTAAATGAAGCAAAGAAAAGAAAGGGTTTGGTAAAGAAACTAACAGTATTTTCATATAATAAATATGATGTAGCTAGAATTACATGGAAGGGAGTTGCAGTATCAGGGTTAACATATAGTAATGATGCATTATGTGTTGTAAAAGGGTTTTAGATTATTTAGAGAAAGTACAAAGGGAAGTATGAAGACATGCATTAGATGCAGAGATGTGGACAGCAAAGGAGGCAATTCAAGGAGAAATGGGATGGCCAAGTTTTTATATGAGAGATGCAAAAAGTAAAATTAAAATGTTTGGTAGGTTGCAGTTTATGGGTAGTAAAAGAATAGCCAAAATAGTGTTTAATTGGGTTATGAGTAAAGGGCAGGTAACAAGATGGGTGAGAAAGGTAATGTGGTGTGCAAAAGATTTGGATAAAGAATTTATATCAGTATACTTGTATAAAAGGTGGGATGATTGTGTTAGGAGGATTGTTGAGTGTTACAGTGGTAAGGAATGGAATAAAAGAATAGAAGCATTAATAAAAATTAGGGAGTTGGAGAGATGGAGAACTAGTATGGAGGGTAAGAAGAGTTTAAATATATATAGAAGTAAACGGAATATTGGATGCGAGTTAATTTATGATAATAGTAAGGAAAGTAGTTTATTGTTTAAGGCTCAAATGGGATCTTTAGCAACAAGAGAATATACATGTAAATGGAAAACTATGGGTGATTTAGTGTGCAAATTGTGTAAGGAAGGTATAAAAAATATTAGGCATCTGTTGATTGAATGTAAATGCTTGAAAGCAAAAAGGGTACAGATAATGAATGGGAGAATAGGTATGAAAAAAGTGACTATACAGAAAGTGAGTTATTAGTTTTTATGCTGGGTTTGCGAAAAGATAAGGGAGATTTAGATATAAAGGCCATAGCGTTGACAAAGATTATGTTGTGGAAATGGGATGGGGCAGAATATGGGAAGACTTAGAGTGGGGAATGGAAAGTAAAGTGGCTAACAGGTTTATCTGGGCATAATTGCTGAGATATTCTTGACTTCATTTAAGGAGAAGCCAAATACATCATCACATCACAGATAGGAAATTTTGAAAAAACCATCATTTTAATTAAAGCAGAGAAGAAGAATAGAAGTAGTAAATATTAAAGAAAAATATAAATTAGTGATATAAAGATAAAAAAATTAAAATTAGAGATATTAAAGTAAAAAAGATATTATATATTAGATAATAATAAATAAGATAGATAATAAGAAATGATGAAAGGAAAATTATAAAATAATATTAATAAATAATATTTAAAAAGATTTTTTAATAAAAATTAAAAAAAAGTAAAAATAAAATAGTTTTAAAAAGTAAATTTAAAAAAACCCCCGGTGCATTGGATATATTTTGTATATTTTATATATATATGTGTAATTTATATGTAAGTTGAGTGTACATATGGATGTGTATTTATAAATGTATATATGGATTTGTATATATATATATGTCTATGGGTATATGTGTATCTGTGTATATATATGTATGTTTAAAATGTATGCGTATATATTTGGATATGCATATGTATATATAGATGTAAGTATGGAATTTATATATATGTCTAGGGATGATGTAGATCTATATATATATGTATGAAGGGAATATATGTGGATATTTTGATATATATGTGTATTTATATATATATATGAAATGATGGTTATGCATTTTTTATATATATATATGTGAAATGATGCTTATGTATTTATATTATTCAAATATTGTAGCTCTGATGAAGACTGCTGGACATTCGAAACTGTAAGGAAAATAAAGAAGGGTTTTAAGAAAATTTGTTTGAATTGAAGTGTATATAAAAGAACTGTTATAAGCAATATATATATATATTTATAAAACACACATGGACCTCAAAGAAAAACTTTCTGTTCTATTATTGGTTAGTTCATTTTGCCTGCTCGATACATTTTCTATTTCTGTCCTTACTTGTCTTCTTTAACACTTCCAGTTTTAATGTACTTGTCTTTTTTAACACAATAACACTTCTTGTTCTGACATGAACTCACTGCAGATTTCTATTGCTTTTAATAACTTGAAACTTAAACATATGGCCAAAGACAGTGCTGGTTCCACATGAAATGTGCATTTTGGGGATTATCTTTTTCATATGTCTTTGGTCATATGTTTATGATTACACCCTCTACAAGGTGTTAAAAGTAGATAGAAACCAGTCCCTACCTGAGTGGTGAAGTGAAAATGACATTACAGAAATTTTATTCATTAAGTAGATAATCTCTAGTCTAATGAATGACTAATAAAAATTATAGATGTCTTCTCTAGTCTAATGAATGACTAATAAAAATTATAGATGTACTTCCATCAAGTGGTTTGTGTCAAAGTTAAACTGTGGTAATTGTTTATTTATATATACTGAAAAAATGATAGATAGATGTAAGAGATTATGATTTTAGCCAACTGATAAGTACAAGTTCAACATGAAATGTACATCTTTGGGATCATACAACTTTTTCACATGTCTTTGGTCATATGCTTATGATTACACTCCTCTTCAAGGTCTTAAAAGTGGATAAAAACCAATATCTACCTTTCATGAGAATAGTGTAGTGAAAATTACAATACAGAAATATTAAGTGAATAATCTCTAGTCTAATGAATGACTAATAAAAAAATATTAGAATAACATATACTTTTAAAAATAAGATAAATAATTTATAAGTTATTTACAATTTTTTACCTGAAGGCTTACAAAGATAAATTTAGACAAAGGTGGTCTCTTAGCATTTCTAAATTCTAATTATGATCATCAGCTAAGATTTTAATGGGGTATTGTGATCAGATTAAGCCTTTTTTCTAAATGTTTGTTCTTGTTAGACATGTTGGTCTCATTTGTAGTTTAATCTCCCTTTTCACTATTTTTCATGTTATTTTCTGGTTATTTTAATATTCCATGATGTCATTTGTTTTTCATTAGAAATAACTAATTGATTTTATTAATTAGTTTTTTTCTTATGTTGGAAGTTATTTTTTAATCTAATAACTTTAATTATTTTTTTAAATTATACTATTTTTATTCTATTTTCTAATTATTATATATTAAGCTTATTTAATACAAATTAGTTTATATAGATAGTTATGATGTGTAGAGTTTTTAATTTGTTATATATGTATATACAGTATTTTAAACACACTTATTTACATTATTACTCTTAAATAAGTTTATAGCATTAACCCTCTCATTTTAGAAAACTCTTTGTTTTTTCAGAATTCCAGACATATTCTTTTAAATATAAAAGTGAACTTCACTTATAATGATATTTGATTTTCATTTGCACATTTGGGACATCATTTTCCTGCTCTTTGTCTATAAATTTGACTATCACTTAATCAGAATTTTTGATTATATCCTCTATTTTTATAATTTGGAAATCTATGTGGTTTTTGTCTTTTACAATTCCTTCTCTATGTGACATATAATTTAGTGTTATCTTATTTCAGCTGTGTTTGCTCCCATCCAGTTTTGACAGACATGATTAGGATAATGGCAAAAATATATTCTCAATGATATTTAGATTTCCACTATCTGGTTCAAGGTTTACTCAAAATTTGTAGATATCATTTCATACTCAGGCTCATTTTCCTGTAGTATATGTATTTTTCCCCATTCTAGTTTATTGTATCTTTTTTTTCTGGGACAAGGATGGATAGGTTAATCCAACAAATTTTGGTCCATAAATAACCCTGTGAATGATTCAACAAATTTTGGTCCATAAATAACCCTGTGAATGATTCACCCATGGATTTCTGCATATTATCATAATTTGATATATTCATTTCAGTTTGAACTGCTGAACAATTTTCTCGACAATCCTATTTGACTCAAAATGTTTTTATGGTGTTTGGATATGTTTGACCTCCCCACTCAACCAAGAGTTTCAAATTCATCGGAGATAAAATCCATACAATTATTTGACATCAGAATTATTGATCCATGGTTTGCAAAGATGTTGTATGATCTCAGTGGATTTTACTAGTCTATAATCATTCCACTTTGAGCTAGCATCAATTACAATCAAAAAGATATACCTTTGTATATATCTACCTGATCTATGTGAATGTATCTCACAAAAACAGTAGCAACTCTCTCCATACAGTAGTGCTAATCAGGGCAAGCCATAATAATCAATAGATGGTAGAAGATTTATGCATCAAAATGCTTACCTGGTAACTATACTTCCAATATTCCTAGATTAGTTGCTAGCTTGTGGTATTCATTAGTGAGGAGCTTGGATTTGAGAGCACTGCTTCTAGAACTTTTAATCTAATGCAACTTACCAGCAGCTATCTTTTACCTTTTTTAGATAAATATAAAACTTAACCCAAACCTTCTAGCATCTATTGATTACTATTGCGTGCACTGGGTAGGACTATTGTATGGAGAAAATGTTACTATTTTAACAGATTGTGTAAGTAAAAGGAATGGTGGTCATGTGATGCGTTACTGTATGCTCCCTCAAGGCTTCTCAATTTCTAACTGTAAGAATGTGTATTTACCATGGGTTGGTACAATTTATATTTCTTTATATAAACATTAATTTCTGAATCAATTCCAGGTCACGACACATAATTAAATGCTAGCGCTTTAGTTCTTATTATACCAGGATGATCCTGATATAGTATTTCTAAAACCTTAGTGTCTCTAAAATTATCAGCATTTATGGATTATAATATAATACTTATTTGTTGATAGTGTAACAGTCAGAATCGTCTATCTCACTAACACACTGCAGAATTCAAACCCCAGACACGAAACTGAACATTCTAGGAGGGGTTGCCTTCTAGATATACTAAGTTCGAATCTAAAGTCCAAATTTCACAGCGCCATCTATGTGATAACGCATCTGATGTCACTACTAGTATAACCTTTGACCAGTGCCTGGTGGTCAGGGAGAAACAAAAGATTCTTGGCATTAATTTCAATAAATGACAAAAGGTTTTAAAGCAAAGTGATATATTCTAATCCTTGGGCTAATAGCATTACGATAATGTGCTTGATGAGATAGGAACATGTGCGAGGTGCTTTGAGCAATTATACAAGTTTAAGAAAATATTTGAAATTAAGTGTTATAAAATATTTATTGATTTCGAGAATAGCACGGACAAAAGCTTACTAAGCAACAAAGTGGGAATGTGATCAAAGCATTTATTTGAGAATAATAATAATAGAGTTGCATTGGGAGGTCAGTATTGCTGATAATGAATTTATTAAAGTTGGAGGGTGTGACACGTTTAAGTCACGGATGCTTTGTAAAATAAATATAAAATAAAACAATATTGAAGATCCGGAATAATTACGGAGGGCATCTCGCCGCTAACCCGTAGGAAAGTATTTTATGAACAGCCAAAACTTAGTGACTGTGTAACGATTGCGTTTAATTCCCAGGTGTGTCATTTGGAACACACTCTGCCTGGAAACTTGCAATATATGAAAAGAACGGACTTTGCCGTGTAAAGAATCCTTGGAAAAATAAAACAAAGCAGTCTCAACAAAAACATACTGAATGGGTTTTACTCGGATTAAGAGAAATGCCCAATCAAATTCCCCGAAATTCATTTAAAAGGGTCCGCACATTCTCGACGTCAATGATGAACTTTATAATTAAAGTAGAACACGGTAATTAAAATAGGAAAATGCATGCTTGTGGGTTTGAAAAGTAAGTATAGATTTATATATGCAATCATGCATTAGGGGACACATTTAATCATTGACCTCACACATACTCTCATATTAGATTAAAATCAATAACATGTAGATTTTAAACTATGTGATTATATTATATATTAAAGAATAGAATCGCCCTCGAACGAGTGATTTGCAAGATAATAAAATTGGAAAATTATAAATTTAGAATATGCCTTAATAGCAGCGTCTTACTTTCAATAAAGGGAATAGTTCACTCGATCAAAGACGATTCTGACACATTATCATAATAAAATAAAAGAAAGCTTTATAAATAGAAAATATTAACCCAAGGATAGAGCAAAACTGTTGATTATATTATATTAACACGTTAAAGAAATACATAATGAAGTTATGTGAAATATAAGGAAAACAATTTTAAATAGCTATAGCATGTTAGTTATCACAAGAGCTCTTGGGTTAATTTAGGGTTCCCTCTGGAGAAGCATTTAGGTAGATTGATGGTCGGCAGGTTTTTATATAATTTAACAGCAAAATCTGGAAATGTTCATATTTTTGGCAGCAGCAGTTCCGGGGTTCCCTGTGTGATAACTTCCGATGGTCTACGGCAGCAGATGACCATTCTGGAGAGAAATAGCCTTCTTGTGCTCTACTCTGTCATATCAAGATTTACAAATTACTAGAATAGAACTCAGAATGATTTCTCTTAGAAACATTAGAAGAAAAACTGGAGAACAAAAGAAAATCATTCTTTTTATAGTAGAATTTAACAATAGAACTGCCCTGGAGCATTACAAAAATATATCGGACTTATCAGCTGTAATCATCCAAATGTCTCAAGGAATTCAACATTAATTAATTTCTTTTGTTACTTTCCCTGTCGACATTCGAATTACAAACTAGATTTAATTAAAAATTACTTTTACTAATTAAAGAAAACCTTAAGTGGACAGCTGCTGTTTTTTTAGATAAACTTATATAACATTAACTAATTAAACTATTGTCCCTCATTTATTTTAAAGAAATATTTGGAATGACTTTTATTAAATTAAATGAAAATTATTTTACTTTTAACTTGCAATATTTGAATCTATTTACTAAACGAATATTTACTAAATGAATTTTATTTTAAATCAAAATATATTATGACAGTAATATATTTGTAAATAGATTCAAACAATATAACTTTAACAATTTATAATTTTGATATGTTTTTAAAATGCATATCATAGTGTGTGCGCAATTTCGACTTATATAACCTACTTTTTAATAAATCAAAATTATGTGAACATATACCTAATCTATAACCTTTTATTTATTTGGGAATGACTTATATATATAATATGAGCATTGTACTCATGGTTTAAAATTAGGCGGGATTTTTGCTATATAAGCGTATTGCAGACACACTACGATAGATTGGGGTTCAAACTAAGATATGAGGGTAGGAAATAGGTAAGAAAAGGTGAAACGAAGATCTGCAAAGCAGACCTTACTGTTTCAATAGTTAGTTGTAAGGTGATCAGCACTTTATTATGGATAATGTAATCCTTTTTGTTAATAGTTGTTTTTGTATGTTCTACAAGGATTTGTGGAGACTTTAATGCAATTTGCAGCTATCCCATCTTTGATCTAATTCATAAGCATCTACTTGCTAGCATTGATTTAGTCCAGAGCACTATGGTTTTACTATTGATCAATTTCAGCTATCAGTTGTCTATATAATTTATTTCAATTTTTAATAACTTTTTTCTCTAATCATGGTTATTACAAGATATAATATGTCAGCATATTTTATCTGATTTATTTTATCTGAAATCTAATTTGTCATTATATGCTGGTAATAGATTATACTAATGAACTATTCTAAAACTTAAGTGCTTCATTATAGCCTTTTTGTTTGAAAATATCATCAATAGTGGTCTGCAATTGGTTATGTGTTGGCCTTACAAATATTTGTGGAATTTTTTTAGCAACTGAAATTATTGCTAGTGCTACTTTGTCTAGTTTGGATGAATTTTTTCTAGTTTTTCATTGCCCTGGACATAAATACTATTTGGCACTCACTGTTTTTGTGAAAAATACTGAATTCCATTCCAATTCAGTAATCTGGTGCATCCATTGTTAAGATTATGGCCAAACTATTATCAAAATGAACAAATAGGTATCTTGTTATCAATGTTTTTGCCTTACGAAAAATGCTCTCTATGGTTCTTTCAAAATTCAATGTTAATTTTTATGAAGTAAATTGTGTTGGAGTGATCACTTGGGCTTTTTGGCTTAGAAAATTTATCAGGAAAATTTATTAGACTTAGGTAAGCCTGCAATTCTTTAAATTATTTAACCATTTCAACTTTTTCTATGTCAGGCTTATATTAGCATCCATAATAAAGTGACCCAGAAACTTAATTTCTTTTGTACTTCAAATACATTTCTCAGAATTAGGTTTATCTCCATATTTTAAGAGGTTCTTAATATCACATGATCACCATTTCTTATGCTTGCTTATAACTGTTATTAAAATAGGCAAAACTCACTATACATATTGCCACTCACAGCAAGCTAGAGTAATCAATGGATGCCAGAAGGCTTGTGCATAAAATTCCCATCTAGTCCCTACTCATCCAATATCTCCAGACTAGTTTCTGGCTTGTGGCCTTCATCAGTGAGGAGCCTTGGATGTGAGAGCACTGCACCTAGATCTTAGGATCTAATGCAACTCTCCAGCAGCCATATTTTATCTCTACTTAACTGCAAAACTATGAGTCTTAAATTGAAAACACCTTAATATTTTCAATCCAAGCTCATTAGCTTATATAGATATGAACTCAGTTCAGTACCTTTACATTTTGGTGTCTTTGTTTCTTCAATAATCATAGCCATCATTATCCTATTAGGCAGAATTGGTTTTAAGCCAATAAACATCACATGATCACCATTCCCATTGATTACTCTAGCTTGCTGTGAGTGGAAATACATATAGTGAGTTTTGCCTGTTTTAATAAGTTATATGCAAGCATAAGAAATGGTGATCATGTGGTATTTATTGGCTTAAAATCAATCCTGCCTAATAGGATAGTATGGCTATGGTTATTGAAGAACCAAAGACACCAAAATGTATGAAAACTGAACAGAGTTCAGACCTAATGCAACCCTCCAGCAGCTACCTTTTATCTCTACTTAATTACAAAACTATGAGTCTTAAATTGAAAACACCTTAATATTTTCAATCCAAGCTCATTAGTTTATATAGGTCTGAACTCAGTTCAGCACCTATACATTTTGGTGTCTTTGTTTCTTCAATAATCATAGCCACCATTATCCTATTAGGCAGGGATTGATTTTAAGCAATAAATATCACATGATCAACATTCCACTGATTACTCTAGCTTGCTGTGAATGGCAATACATATAGTGAGTTTTGCCTGTTTTAATAAGTTATAAGCAAGCATAAGAAATTATGATCATGTGATGTTTATTGGCTTAAAACCAATCCTGCCTAATAGGATAGTATGGCTATGGTTATTGAAGAACCAAAGACACCAAAATGTGTGGAAACTGATCTGAGTTCAGACCTATATGCCTATATAAGCTAATGAGCTTGGATTGAAAATATTAAAGTGTTTACAATTTAAGACTTATAGTTTATAGTTAAGTAGAGATAAAAGGTGGCTGCTGGAGGGTTGCATTAGATCTTAAGATCTAGGCGCAGTGCTCTCAGATCCAAGGTTCCTCACTGACAAAGGCCACAAGCCAGACAGCAGACTGGGGATATTGGATGAGTAGGCACTAGATGGGGATTTTATGCACAATCCTTCTGGCATCCACTGATTACTCTAGCTTGCTGTGAGTAGCAATACGTATAGTGAGTTTTGCCTGTTTTAATTTTAGTTTCTTGCATACATTTTCAAATATATTATGTAATGATTCTTCTGAATTAGCCATTATTAATTCTCAAAATATGGACTAACTCTGTTCATTCCACTTAATAGCATACCTATTTTTGCTTGGAAAATATTTGGAACTGCTCTGTTCATTCCACTTAATAGCATATCTATTTTTGCTTGGAAAATATTTGGAACTGTCATTATTACAAAAACTCATCCAAAACCAGCATCACATGATCACCATTTTTTATGCTTACACAAGCTGTTAACAGGTGCAAAACTCTCCGTACAGTAATGCCACTCAGTGCAAGCCAGAGTAATCAATGGATACAGGAAGGTTTATTCATAAAATCGTTCTGGTGCTTACTCATCCAATATCCCCCAGACTAGAAACTAATCTGGTGATATTGGAGGAGTAGGCACTAAATAAGGATTTTATGTATAAACTTTCCTAAATTTATTGATTACTCTCGCTTGCACTGAGTGTCTTCAAAACCAGTATCTGGTGAAAAGCAGTATCAAATCTAGTTTTGCAACGAAATTTGCCCCATTCAAACTCATTAGAAATATTTGGAATAGATCAGGACTTTTGGCTGTGCCTTTATTAATTGGTATCTATAATCCTCGGCATATTCAGATTTGTCTCCTGGGTTTTATAGTAATAATTATGGGTGTAGCTTATTTTGAATTTTCAACAGATATCAGCACTCTCTCTTAATTAAGGTATCTAAAGATTTGTCTTTTGCCTTCAGCATGAACAGTGTTATTTACAACTTACAATTTTCACAGGTATGATATTTATTTTTCCCTGCTCACAACTAAATAATTGTGTGATTTTTGGATTGTATTCCATTTTTAATCATACATATTTTTATGCCAGGAGAATAAATCATTTTCTGCCTACTATGAGTATCAAATCTTTTATGATAGTTTTAATTTTTTATGGTGATTTTGAACATTATATTACCAAAAACAATTATGACAATGGGTTTTATTTTATCTTTGTGCTTATAGTCTTTAAATAAGTCCAATCCCTCTGGAAATAAGAGAGACTCCCAACTCATCACTATGTATTTATTACACATTTGTACTGTCACCGCAGTTGATGAAGACTGTTCATGTTAATCTCATTGATTTCAAGGGATGTTTTCTAGAATTAACTTCCGAGAAATTTTTTTTATTTGTATTTTTTGTTTTGTTTTTAGTACTGAAAATCCTAGGTAGGTTTTCTATAATTCCATAATTTTTATATTTTTGCATTTTTCCAATTACATTCCTACACTACATTCATAACATTTCAATAAAAGTAGCATTAAACCATTAAAACATCACATGACCACCATTTCTTATGCTTACACTCTGTTAAAACAGAAGCAACTCTCTTCATATAGTAGTGCCACTCAGTGCAAGCTATAATTATCAATAGTTTGCACTGGGTGTTTATAGAGAGAGTTACCACTGTTTTAATGTAGCATTCTAATTTGATCTCTTATAGTAATTCAGCAGATTTTCTTGCATTTAAAAATAATTGTTTATTTGGAATTTTTTTGCACTGGATTGGTGAAACCCTTTTGTATGATTTAGAATTAATTTATGTATAGTATCTTTTTTGATGATTTCGGTATACAACAGGTAGCTAATGGGCAATAGCTGCTGTTGCAAGTTTATATTGGCCATGCTTCATAGAAATTGTTCCAACAAAAATTGTTGTAGATAATTTCCATAAACAAAATTATTTGCCTAGTCTCTCAAAGAAGCATCATAATTTCTACATTCCATCTCTCCTCCTCAATGTCTATTATGTAAATGAGGGTAAGCTTTATTTTTATAGTGCTTAAACAATTCTATGTAAATTTTTGGGATCTCCAGATTTGTAAAAGAAGTAATATCACAATTGTTGTCATATACACTTTATATAGATAGACCATTCAAAAAGATTATTAACATTAATGTTTCTGTTAGTAAACAGGCAAAAACTCTCCATATAGTAGGGCCACCTTGTGCTAACCAGAGTAATCAATGGATGCCAGAAGGCTTGTGCATAAAATCCCTATCTGTTTCTGATTTCCAAAGATGTTTTTGCCTTATTATATACAGATATATGGCTAAATATGCACAAATTTTAAGTAAGAAATACATTGTCTACTTTCTAGTTTTAATTTCAATACAATGGTTTAGTCCTTTAGAGCCATGATTCTTGAACTATGTCAATAAATATGCTACATGTGGATTCCTCAAATAAAATGCAATCATGAATTCTTCAAAAAAATGTGAATGAAAGCATAAAATAATAAAAATATCACCAGAACAAAGTAGGTTGATATGAATACTTAATTCAACAGTATTAAATATTTACTAGATAAATCTGAATTTGACTCAAATATTTAAATTGCTGTACCCTTTTAGAGGTAGAATAAACTATAAACAAATTTTTATCCAAAGGCTTATAAAAATAATAATATAGATGAGCATTTCTAGATCCTAATTGTGATCTTTCAGTTGGTATGTCACTAGTATTAAGGCCAGTTTAGGCCCTTCTGTCTTCTAAGTAAAATTGTTCTTGTTTGATGCGTTGGTCTTGTTTGTGGATTAATTTTCTTTTTAATTATTCTCCATCTCATTCTCTGGAATTATCTCAATATGTCAAGAATATTTTATTTGCTAATTTTAGTCTGCTTCATTAGAAACAACTAATTAACTTTATTAATTAGATTCTCTCTTACCTTTAAATTGTAGCTTTTTAATAACTTTGATTATTGTGTTGTTGTTGTATCTTCTAACTCTAATATATTAAATTTATATAACACACATTAGTTTATATATGTTTATAACGTGTACAATTTTTAGTTTGGTAAATGTGTCATATGTGTATAGCTATCACACACATTCTTTTAACTGGAAATCTAGCAAATTAGTAATTACTATGTATTTTCCATGTATATTGATAAACATATTCTTTATTATTATTATTAATTCTAAAATAGTTTTTATGTAATGATGTGCAACAATCATAGCAATCCGTGGGACCCATGATCAAAACCTGTGTCTCTTGCATATTAATATAAAGAAATTGATATATATATATTAAAGATAGAAAAGTTTATTTATATCAGTGTTGCATTGATTGTCGTCTCAGTAGAAGAAAATAAAAACTTTAATTGATTTTTTTAAAAAAAAAAAAAAAAAAAAGACTTGATTCTATGTTTGGTAGTCACGATAAAATAATTGGTAATTTTTTTTTTTAAAGCACTTTTTTTTTTTTTTTGTCAATAAACATTTTTTTAATTAATTATTCTCTTATTTTAAAAGCCAAACTAAAGAGATAGCTTTATATAAAGTTGCCATGGTATTTCGGTCTCTTTTTTAAAAGAAATATTATACTGTACCTGAAAATAATTAAAAAGGTAAATTACATTTATTATATTTACTGAAAGTATTCATCTTTTAATTATTAATGCTTATTAACCATAGTGATAATTTTTTTTAAACTAAAGGTTTACATTTTTTTTTTTAGCAAATTTATTATTGGAAATTTGTTATAGTTTATTAGAATTTAATTTAATTTTTATTATTGGCAGTTGCATTATGGGTGTTAATCCCATAATGCTATAGTTGTTTTTGAATTTGGATTAGTCTGTTTAAAGGTAGCAGTATCTTTAGTAAGTTTCATTTAAAGATTCATGAGTTAATTGTGGAACTTTAAGGCTATTAATTATTAACATGTAAGCGTTTTATTTTCATTTATTGTATCTTTTCTTTACTATTCATATGTTAAATGTTTAACTTTTAAAATCAGCTTTCTTTTTAAAATGAAATTATAATTTAACTTTGAAATATATCATTGATCTGGTTGTTATAATCTTCACGACTACTGTTATTTTAAATACGTGTTCGCCCAGACATTTAATAAGTATACGTTCAATATATTTTCATGTTTGTTAGGTTGAAGGTCAAATGTGTTGACAGGGGACAAAATTATTGTTGTAATTTTATGATATAAATCTGAATTTGAATTACTAAAATAAATTCTATTAAGATGTAGAAAGTGATCGCAAATCATTACTGATGGTGATCGGGAACTATTTAATTACCACAATTTTGCCTTCAGTTAAAGAGCTTATTAAAGTAAGACAACATTTGCCATTACTTATACCATTTTTAAAATATATTCAAAAGGTAATATATAAGTAATGAATGACATAAAAAAGATTCCTGTATTTATTTTTAATTAATATATTAATAATTATTTAATTACTTTTTTTTTTTCTCAATATTATAGCTATTGTTTATTATGACTTCAAAATTTATTTATGATATTATTTAAAATGAAAAAGAAACTAAATTAATTAACAAAAACCTGATGCTTTTTCTTTAGAAGTAATTTTTCTTTTATAATTTTTAGAAATATTCATATGTTTCAGTATAAAATATTTATTTATTCATACCATCATTTGTGTTTTCTTATCTTTTTGTTTGATCTATAAAGATATTCTATGCAAAATTTTCTAAAAACATTCTAGAGAAGTGGACTAAATTTTTACCTACTGTATGTATTATAGTTTTTCATAGTTATGTGAAATTTGTGTGATGTGTGTATATTGTGATAATAGGAATAATACCATATTATATATATCTAATTTAGATATAATAAATTTATTGCTTTCTTATACCAAGTGAGTATTTTCCCCCAAACTCATAAAAATATAAAATAAGGGTTAATTTGATAAAACAACTAAGTATTTTATTTTATTTGCTCCCAAACAATACTAACTAAAAAGAGAGACTGCTCAAAATGAGTTTATGGTTTAAAGAGAAAATGTAGAAACTGACAGAATATGGCATTATCATCAACATTATTATCAAAAGTTAAATAATAAATTGTAATCAATCAATAAAATAACATTCAGAATTATTTGTAAAAATATAAATGAGAACAAAGATTCCAAGTTATTATAAATTTGGAACACATAAATAATATTTGTAAAATCTTTAGCATAAATGGTTTTATTTGAAATTTGTAATAAATATTCATTAAAAATAATAAAAATGAAAATTTAGTTTTAAAATGTAAAATTTAAAAGCTAAATCATAATTAGCATATTTAAAGTTTGTATATGTTAAACAACCCAATAGGTCAGGGGTGGGAAAATAGTGGCCCGGGGGCCACATGCAGCCCGCTGAGAGTTTTTATGCAGCCCACCAAGATAATCAGAAAAATCTGCCTTGAACTGAGATTTCCTTCCTATGCACAACCAAAGATTTGTCTCATATTTTCCACTAGGATGTCCACGTCAATACACATGCGCAGTATAGATACAACGTGCAGTGCTTTTCCAGTTGATCTGGTTAATTTCAATTTTTGTCTTTGCATTAGCAAATATATATATTTCCAACTTTAGTGAAACCATGAACCCTCCGAAAAAATGTAAAATTGGTGATGAATGCCGTGTATTTAATGAAGAATGGACAAACATATATTTCTTTGGTAATACAGGGAATAAAGCAGTGTGTTTATTGTGTCATTAAAAAAAGATGCGCCCTTCGCTTCCATAAATTGGCCCCCGATGCGGCCCTCTGCCAACCTCTGCAGCCCCCAAGCCAAAACAATTGCCCACCCTTGCAATAGGTAATTCTGAAATAGTCATAGTACTTATTTATAAATAGAAAGAAATGCAGTCAATTAAGTAATAAAATTATAGTTTGGAAAACAAAGTTGGATTAGAGAAGGAAGATGCTTATATTTGGTCTCACTTGTATTCTAGAATGAAAGGGTTTATTAAAGATGAATTCAAATAATAAATATAGTTTGTGTTCCAACAGAAAATAATGGCCTACTAAATCCACAATAGTTTTGTTCCTTAATTAATTTAATGTCAAGAAAAGTTGCAATTATGCAAATAATTGCAATCAACTGAGAAAAGCACGAGATTGAATTTCTGAGGTATGTATTCATAAATTCCCTTCCTCCATGTAGTTTAATGCAGTTGAAAAGTGACAGAATCAGATTTAAGGATTCCTATATCAATGATCTGGTGGGTAATGTAAAAATAAGTTTTAGTTTAATTGAATGTAACTGTTTACTTTGATTTAATATTTTGGTCCTTAAATGTCACATGATGTTTTGAACTCTTGACTATATTATTACTAGTATTACTTTACAAATTGCAGTTTCTAAACTTTTAGTTTAAAAATGTCTTATGGGTAATGGTTCATAAATCTGACTACTATGCCCTTGGCTTTGATTTGAATCTATCTAGGATGAATGGAATTTGAAATTTTTTCATGTAAAAGCTTAGAATTTTTTTTCTAAGTACAGTAACTATTTTAGTTAGCCATCCAATAGTATTTAGTAAATGGATATCTACTTATTCTTAACTAGAAAACCAAGATTTCAGATTAATCTAGATTGCTCAAATGAATGTTGATGTTGACTGTGAAAAAACTTATAATGTGGGCTTCATACTGTCAGTTGAAATGCTATTTTTATATGAGCCCCTGAATCTATGGTTACATTTATGTTTTTACTTTTATGCTCCTAGTTGAAATAACTATAGAAAAGCCATATTTAAGATACAAACTACTGATTGTAAGAGTGCTATCATTAGCTAATCTAGTTTTAAAACTTTGCATTTCAATTCTCTCCCTATCCTTTTATATATATATATAAAATTATAACATGATATCCATAGATGCTATAAGGGGAGTTAAATGTATATATTACAAATTACATTTTTCTAGTTTCCAAAGGCAAAAATTAGATATACTGTTTTTTCATTTGCTATGCTACACCCAAAAAATCTCGTGCTTTAACCAATTATTTCAATAGAAGTATGTAAAATAAATTTCTCTGTTTTTTTCAAGAAGGAAAAGATTTTAATCACATAAAATTATTTTAAGCAAGTTATATATTAAATAATTATTTTTTTAGGTAACCAATCTAGCTAGTCATCCAATATTAATCAACCATGGTTATTTAGCTATTGTTTACTATCAATTTACAAATTGATAGTAACATTGATAAGGTTTATTTTACAGTGGCTTGATAATTTAATTAATAAATAATGAAATGTTTAATCATAAGTATAATTTTTTTTTAGATTGTATATGGATATTTCTATGAATGTACTGTATAGGTATTTTACATAAATTATTATAATCTATTATATAATAAAGTGAAATTTATAAAATATATGAATCAGAATATCATTGTACCCGAGAGAAAGCTTATTGTGCAAAAAAATATTAGATGTTATACAAATTGTATACTTTGATAATACAAAATACATTGTACAAACTTAAAAAAAAAACTTCTTTTGTCAATTGTACAGATCTCTAGTATCATAAGCCACAAGTTACAAGTAGCTTGAATCCATATAAAACAGATATTATTTTCTTACGTTGATTTCTATAGTCAATAAGCATAAATATAATTATATTCTGAGCAGGCAGGAAATATAATTATTTCAGTTTATATATATATCATTAAAACCAGTTAACACTTAGACAATCCCAATGTCAATAACAATCAACAATTTCAAACTGTTGTCACGGCAGTATTTAACAATAAAGGTAGAATCCCTATAGACACTAAAGATATATATAGATTAAAGAAAAAGTTTGTTCTGAATTTCAGATGTCACAACACTTATATATGATACGTTGGACTATTTCCATCATCTATCATTAAATGATAAATGGCTAGAAATTTTTAAACTTTATTTAAACTTTTCATACATAGACAACACAGGTTAGTACATTATATAGCATTTTGAGTGGTATTATTCTCCACTCTTCTTCAAGTTTTGCTAGCCTGACCAATGACAATATTAGCATAGGAATCAAACTTATATCTTTATATTCTTGAATATCAAATTTTATGGCAATGTTCTAACCAACTAAGCTAGAAAAAATAGCTCAGTTTATTAAAGCATTGCCTTAAAATTCAATATTCAAAAATCTAAAGGGATAAGTTTAACTTCTATGCTAATATTGTCACTGGTCATACCAACCAAAAAACACCCAAAAAACAGTGGAGAATAATACCACTCAAAACATTATGTAATCTACCAATTTGGCTTGTTTGTTTGTGTATTATTACTAACAGTTGTTTGTATTTGAAAAGTTTAAATAAAGTTTAAAATTTTCTAGACATTCCACATTTACTGATAGATGATGGAAATAGTCCAACATATCACATTTAAAATACCATCATCACAAATCTTCAGACATATACTTCTCTTATATTTACATACATCTTTTTTAAAAATTAAAAACATAGTTTAGTTTGCAAATTAAAGTGCTAATTTGTGATAAAAAGAATTTATCTAACAAGTTTCATCTGATAAATTTGAAAATGTGAAAACAAATTTCTTATTATCACAGATTCTACAAATGTTTTTAAGTTGATCACTATAAAGAATTTTTATTTTAAATTTTTTTGATAAAAGGGATATATGAAACAAAACATGTCCAAAGGCATAGTCTCTGTCTATATATTTAGAGATTGACAAATAGTACAGTATGTTTAAATGTTTACATTGTAGAATGTCACATTACTTTCACAATGGCTAAATGTAGAATGGAAAAAGATGTTATTAGTCACAAGGGTAATTTGGGATTAGCACTGCTGCGATATAATTGCCCACCATAATTATTCTAACTTTGCAGATTATTTTAACACTTTAGGTTTGTTATTTTTTTAAAGATTAGCAGACTTTATATTTAAAAAATAACTTATTGAATTCAACTAAATTTGAAAAACTCATTATGAATGCGAACTTTATATTTAAAAAATTTGAATTCAAATTAATTTTTATAAGTTATTATGAATATGGTATAAATAAAATATTTTTTGAATAAAAATATCAGTAAACAAAAGCAATTTTCGACATTCAGTTTATTTAATTGAAATGTTTTATCTATATCATATTCATGATAATTTTTTTAATTTAACTTCAAAAATTAATTTTTTAAATATAATGTTTGCTAAACCTAAAGTGATACTTCACAAGTAATAAAAATATGTTTGCAAAGTTAGAATAATTATGGCCGGACAATTATGTCATAGCAGTGCTAATCCCAAAGAACTATCTCAAGTTTTTGTATTCAATTTTTTAAGAATGATGTATATAGATAATTATTTATGAACCAATATAATATAAGTTTAAACTATACATATATTTATTAAAGCCCAGAGTGGTTAAAGATCTATCTATCTTTAAATTTATACTACAAATGATAATAAAATTTTTAAACAAATTGTAAAAAAATATTAATCAAACAGCAAATATATAAAATAATAAAAAATTAACTTAAAAAATAATTTTTAAAACAAAAGTCTTATCTTAATTTCAAAAAGAAAAAAAGTAAAAATAATTCATAGAGCTGAAATGAGATTGTGAGAAAATATTTAAAGGTATGGTCTTGAATGGAATTAACAAGGTAAGATTTAAAAAAAAATGTATTATTATTTTTATTTTTTTTGTACATAGAATTAATTTTTAATGTTACTTTTTAAATACTAGTAAGATTTTTTACTGTTTTTATTTTAAAAACTAATTTTTAAAAAATATATTAATATGTTGAATACCTAACTAGGCAATAGATTAGCATTTCAAGCTATATATATTTTTAAATTTGGTTTTTTAAACCGCAGTATATATATATAAAAATGCATAGAATTTATTTGTATGGAACTTTTATATTCATACACAAATTACTTGAACATCTAATTAGTAATAGTTTTTTGCAGTTTAACTTGTATTTAGACTTATATCATTTAATGTTCTATTAGTTTTGTTTTCATTTGGAAAATACAATAATTTGGAAGAGAAAATTAATTCTGCCTTAGAGAAATGATAAATGTTAGCAAATTTAGATTTAATCCTATTGTCCTTAAATATATGTATATTTCAATCATGCCTTTATATTAAAACAGACTTTGATGGTATTATTTTAGAAAATTCAAATATAGGTATTTATATATCATCTGAGATGTTATGTGAAATATTTCAATAGTACAATGTAAAAATTTTAAATTAATATTAAATAAATAAGAGAGAGAAAAAAGCTATGATAATTTTTTATAGATAAAAGTATAAACCATGATAAGATCAAGTGGATGCTTGAAAATTATGTAATGAAAACTGAGAATTCACATAACTTATGTGTAGGTGAAATTTTTATGAGATTCAATTGAAAGGGAGAATGTCTTTTTTACACAGACTTTGTGTGTGTAGCACTACCTTTAAAAGATATCAAATTACTTTTTTCCAATAGTTATCATTTAAAAACAATAGTAGAGTGATTTGAGAAAAATGATAAGTATTATAAAGGTATTGTAATTAAAAAATATAAAATCATATAATAGATAATGCTACTGTTATAAGATTGTAAATTTAATGTAAAATTTAACATTGATCTGTGATGATTACAGTTGGGGTTATGTCCAATCTATTTTGTCAAAGTTTCAAAATTGAAAATTATAAATGTTCAGTTTATTTGTTTATATTTATATACATTTGTGTATTTGTAATATTTATAAATTAGAAGTCAGATGATGCTTTTAGCACAATGATATTTGTCCAACACAAATAATATATACTTCTATTATTTGTAGCACTCTCCATTAGTTTGGATTAATAAAGAACGCTTATGATGCAAAGGGTATTTACATATAGTAATGTATGTTCTTACATGCATTAATGCTAAAAAGAGTGATTGCTCATTATATTCTGTTTTTTAAAAAAGTATATACACAAATAGATGTCTCAACTTTCACTTTTATAACAATTATTAAAGAATTGAATGTCTTCATCATTATGACCATCTTAAACTATATATATATGTAATAAAGACATTTATATTTGAATAAAAATATATAGCATAATAAATTTTAAACATTTCTATTGGAAAGATTGTAGATTCTAATAGAATACTTGGTAAAGTTTCAAAATATAGTGGAGCTACATAAATATTCAAAATTACTGTAATTTTTTAGGAATATATCTTATCTTCCCATTATATAAAAAATAAAGGGCATGAAAAAAAAAACCTGCAGTAATTGTGGAATATCAAATTTATTGACTACAGCAGAAATAATTTCATTTAATAGGTTCTTTCCAATCATAGACAAGTGGTTACCAGAAAGTTTTATGTTACATTTGTAATAGAACTAGTTGTGCATCTAAGTTTATTCATATTATACAGCTTCTTTATAATAGTATGAGAAATATTAGTAGTAATAGTGGGAAATTTGAGGTCTTTGAAATAAAAGCTAGTGTTAAAGAAAGCTCTAATCCCAACTTTGTTTTTCATTTTTAAGACAGTGATCTTTGGAACAGTTTATGAAGAAAGTATTCGTATTTCAATATGATTTTGTGGTAGAGTTTGTAACTTGAATTGATTAAATAGAAAAACAAAAGTTTTTTTTTCTTTCTAGATTATATGGTATGCTATTCTTTCCTTTCAAAGGGTAATAAGTTTAATGTTTTGAATGCAACCTATAAAGATGGATTTAATAATTAATGCTTAAAAAAGCTGATGCTTTAAGATTCTATGATGAAAAAAAATTTCAACATCTTAGTAGCTTTTTATGCAGAAAGATAATATTGAATATTGATGTGCAACACAGATTTCAAAATAATATTGTTGCATTAGCAAATTGGAAAAAAAAAAAAAAGGATATTTTATCATAGTATTTTAACTGCTTCAGCCATATTTAGTACTTGGAAGTCAGGTGTGGATCTCTTATCAATATAACATAAAGGTATTGGAAAATTCTATTGAAGGATGTGCCATAATTTCTGATAATTGTAATGTTGATTTCAAAAATATGGTATAAATCTCAACTTGCTAGGAGTGATGGTATTAAATCTAATATTTTAAAAGCACACCATTATTGAATTTAAATAAATGAATACAAACAGACTTCCTAGGAAAGTATATTATGATGAATTTAATCATATTTTTATGGCAAAGGCTGACATTTATTACATTGCAAAGATTATTTTAGGTTTTTATTAGGAGTATGTTGTTATAATTACGTAAGCTATTGATGTCTTTCAGAAAGAAATCTTTGCTGCAGAAATTAAAAGATTTCATCATAAGATATCAGATTAACAGAGTAAAAGATTATGTTATATATGTAAAAGAATTTTGATCCATTTATTGATTTGTATAGTCCTCCCAAAAAAAATCTTTAAAACTTTTTATCTTCTGCAAATAGACTGGTTCTATTTATTTATGAGCTGCTACTAATTCTGCTGATATAATAGTATGACATTTTGAAAACAGAGAATGAAAAAAAACTTCTCATTTCTATAAATAGTATAATTTGCCCATAAATTAAAAGGTTTACTGACAAGATTAATAGAAGTTTTTTAAAATTTAATATTAAGACTTCATCATTTACAGACTAGAAAGTTGATTTTTTTCACCAATAGCTTAAATAGACTATTTGTATCTAGAACAATGAAACATCATTGAAATTCTGCATTTAGGTTGTCACAGGAGAGGTGCATCAGTGAAAAAATTCAGAAATATACAAATGTTAACAGTAAATCACAAATACTCCCAATTTAACCAATATAAAACAAGAACTCTCAATTCTAGTGCCAATTGATTTAAGCTTGAATAATCAGTAATTATCAGATGCATATGATTTCAAAATCTTAAGCTGATTTGAATTTCAAGTTTTTAGCTTGTAAGATATAATGGAATTAAAGATATTTACTATATGCATGTTTGCATTCCTTCCAACATTGCATCCCAAGTCTCCATGATAAAGGAGAATGCCAAAAAATAGTCTGGGATAGGGATTTAAATACTAGGGGTACAATATATGCATCTGATAATTACTGTTTACTCAAGCTTATACTAGATGGCACTAGAGTGAAGAACTGCTCTTATCTTAATCATATTGTGTTTGGAATCTAAGTTCAAGTAAAGAAACAAAAAAAAACATTCCTGCATTATGGAAGTTTTATTCACTCTTTGTTTTCACTTACTAGTTATAATTTTAATCATTTACTTAGCCAAATAACAGATAGTTTATAAGTTTGTTATCAACTTATTGGCCTAATATCCTGATTTAAAATAAATATTAAAAAAAAACAATGTTTTAAAGTGAACAGAATTTTGTTATCATTTTAAAAATCAACATAGCAGTTTTCTAGGATTCATTATTGCTGGAAAAATTGAATGAGTTTTCATTGGAATAGCTATCCATTTCTATGGTGTTTTTTTCAATATATATGGATTAAAGTCCTTTAAAAAGTTAGTATTAAATATGATTTGTTTTGGATTTTTTTTCATGAGAAAGTTTTTTCATTGATGATTATGACATTGTCTTCCCCAATTTTTTTAAAATTATTTTAATTATGAAAATTTTCATTCACTACAATATATACTTAAAAATTAAAAATAAAAAAAATTGAAAAAAAAAAAGCAAGAAAACAATTGTATAATGATGACTCGTTTTGGAAAGAGGAATTATTATAATAAGTTGTGCTTGATTTGAAATGAATATAATAATAGGACTTGTATTTTTCTCAGAAATAATAATTGTGGGGATAGTTTTTACTTCACTTTTCACTACACTTTATAATCACCTACATTTGTCTTACATCTGTTTACTATTTATGGATTTAGTAAAGGTATGAGCAAAGATTATTCATTACTAATTGAGTTAGAAGCAATAAACTAATTGCAAAATTCTCATTGGAATAATGTATTTAATTAGGTTTAATTGTAAGTATGTCACTAAAAATAGAGATAGAGTAGATGGAGGCTAAGGATATTTGCAATATCTCTTCTCAGAAATAGTAAAATCGAAGGCTATTCCTAAGGCTATTCAAATACTTGGTGAGTTTTCTGTTTTATTTTACCTTTAGTCAAAAATAAACTAGATAAATATTCAATTACTGACCAATTTTTTTTTAATTAACTTTTATTTGGATTCAAACCCTGGTTCATTGGGATAATAGGTGGATATGCTAACTATTTCATCACTCTTAATTTTTTAAAAAAATACAAAATATATTTCTGTTTGGGAAAACTATTCTACGTTTATACTGTTTACTTTATCTGTGTTACAGGATTATACAATATGTATTAGTTTTTGAAAATTATAGTGCCACATCTGCTGTAGATATTTATGGAGCTCACATTGATATAAATGAATAACACCCGGTATAGAGAAATTCTTAGATTCTAGATTTTCTGTTATAAATATGATTATCTAATATATATCAACTAACTATATTAATTTTCTCAAGACTTCAAGTCAGCTTAGTTATAATGATCTCATATTAAATAACACATTATTTGATTTTTAATAGAATATTTATAACATTGGTTGTATCATACTAAATAATGTTTTATATATATTGTTTTCATATTTTAACTTATATTTTAAACTTCTACCCCACGATTCCCCTCCCCCATGGAGTTTATATTATTATATTACTTGTTGCTTATTGAAGGAGACCTGCATTCTCTATTGACATTAGAAAATTTTCATTTAAGGATCATCCTTACACTCTAAAAATATAAAAGCAAGATTATAAAATTAGCTACTATGTTCTCCAAATTACTTGATATGATGCTAGTATTTATACTATTGTTAAATCATCTCTTTAATGAACTGGGAAAATAATACTAAAAATTGAATGCAATAAAAAACTATAATTAGAAAGCTGTTAAAATCTTTTAAAGAGTAAAGTTCATTGCAGAAGAAATTAAAAGACAACTAGAGTAAATATATTAATAGTTTTATCATTTTTATGAGAAAAGTATATATATAAAAGCTGGGTTTTGACATCTTTTATTTTAAAAAAGTAGATAAATTTGAAAATATTGAAATATTTAATTAATAAGAAAGCTATACTTTCATTATTTTCACATTACTACATCCTATTGATTGTAAGGTAATTGGGGGGAAACAAAGATCTTTTAAGACTGTTACACAACAGATAAACTGTCTTACTTCAAAATATGAATCAATAACATCTGATAAGTTGGTAGATCGTTTTTGCTCAAGAAGTATATACAATAATTGATTAATACTTATATTATGCTTTAAATATATATAGGTGAAGTTAATAAAATTTTTACAAATAACATTTAGCTTAGTGCTTTCAGATTATGTTTACTCCATATTCATAGCTATTATTGTGCAAATCATCTTGTCCATTTTTTCGATATTGTAAAGCATGCATCCCAAGCAAACTATCACTGCTCAGAACAAAAAGAAAAATCCAGAAAAACTTATAGTAGAAGTTACTAATAGTAGAAAAGTTAATTAATACTGAATCATAATACTATTCTGGATTGAGACAATTAATTATATCTTATAGCCAGAAAGAATACCCAATAGCTCAAAATTTTAAATATACTGCAAAATCATGTAAAAAAAAAACCAATAAAATGTAATACTCTTCTAGTCATTTATTCTAGTAGTAGTTCTAGTTTTAAAATATTGCTGTACATTAACTGAGTTATACTGATTAATGAATAATATTTTAACTTTATATAAAATTATATCAACTAATGAACTGTTTTCAAAATAAAATTCTTTATTCTAACTTATGAATGGAAAGTTTGCTCTTTTTTCCACATTTCTTTTAACTTAATGAAAAATTTGACCTAGTTCAGAATCAACAACTATATCAGTAAATAGAGAAAGCATTAACTATCATCGGTTCATATAATCATTATTGACCAAAAGTATGTATATAGTATAAATTCCAATGTATGAAGTTTTTATATTCATAGTTAAACAAAAGAAATCTACAAACTATCATAATATTGTTTTTCTGAAGAGTAAAACAAAAAAAAAAAACAATTTCATTAAAGTTTTCATTACTTGGATATATAAAACATTTTTGCACAGAAACAGCGCTACCAAGCGATGTACAGCGGCTATTTAATAAGTACCGAAATACTTTGCAAGCTTGAAGAACTTATTATAACAAAAATTTCCAATGATTGAATACTAGATCTACTAAGATGGAAAGTTATCTACAAGACTCGAAAACTTTTCCACAAATACTGTAATTAAAAATAATTATCACTACTAACATTTGACATCGCATCTTGACTGTATATATAACTATCATCTCTTTGGTAAGTTTCAAATATCAATGATTTATGACAATTCATAATATATCTATAAAATTACCTCAGAACCAAAAAAATCACGGCAGTAAAGCTCTTCCAGTTTATAATTTGTAAATACAGCTTTGTCATTTTTAGTTTCCATTTTAAATTATTTTAGTGCTTTTTTTTTTTTAAACCTAAAACAAATTTCCCAAAGATTCTTAAAGCTTTGTTATTATTACTTTATTTATTTTTTAATTTATATTAATGAACTGTTTTCATGATAAAATTATTCTCTGAATTATAAAAGCCATTTCTGAACTGTTTTACTACCAATCCCCCTCTCCCAATACACAGTTATTTAATATCATAGTTTCTGAAGTCTTTTTTATAAGATTTTGTTATCATCATTGGTTTTACTTTTTATTATTTACAAATTTAGTCTGTGAAATATATTATATATATTTACAAACACATACATATATGTGTGTATCATACAGAAAACTTTCAAATATTTATCCACGCTTCGTATAAATGCAGACATCAGAATAATTATTCTCAATGGCAGTTTTCTTCATAATTAACTGTAAAAAAAAAAAAATCTAATAAATTATTAACTTTTGATTACTTAATTATTTTCCTCTCAAATTATTATTGATTTTTTTTTCCAATTGAATTGCATTTCTCTTCTTAAACTAATTATCGTTATCATATTTTCTTTCCAATCTATCTAAACTACTATTTTTGGATACTGTTCAATGTAATTGCTTTCTGAATGACAAACAGTGCTGCTCTCTATAAAGTTATATATTCTTTTATGCATGACCCATAGCTTTAGAAAATAATTACCGTTGTATGGCAGATTAAAAACTAAAGTTTGCTAATAAATATTAAAGAAAATCAATATTAATAATTTTAAATAATAATAATGGTAAACCTGAAATAGTTTTAAAATGCGAAACAGTCAAGATAAAAATCTAGTAATATATATGATAAAAATTGTTCTAGATCCGACGTATTACGTACAATAAATTTTCAAGTTCAGCTGCCTAGCAATATTTTTAATCGTATTAATTTGTTTTTTTTTTTTTAAAAGAAGGACTGGAACTTTAGAAAGATAAATCAGTAATCAATAAATAATTGGATAAATAAAGTCAAAACTCGGATGTCTAATTTAGATAACCAAGCTCTTATTCCATCTGACTAATGAATGGAAAGAATCGCGCATGGGGATTGATAATTTCGATAACCGAATGCTCTAGCCTATTATTTCACTATCCAATAATGAAAATGCCTCCATTATTTAACTTTTAAGTGTGAAAAGTGTTATAAGTATTTATTATGTAAGATGTTATCTACAGAGTGGGATAGGAATTAATATTATAAGTTTTAAATAAGTTTCTAATACGCGCGACGTACTTATCTCTTAAGTAACAAAATCAGCTTTGCTAACATTTCACGTATTTATATATATATATATATTGCAAATTGAACTGTGACCAAGTAAGAGAGTTGTAAATTCTTACCTGTTAGTGGTTAGAATCATTTTTGCACATTTGTTGTATCTGACAAGCGATGCCTCAAATAGTTATGATTATAACTTCTCATCTAAAATAATCAAGGAAACATTCGAATGAAAGTATAGCAGAAATGGATTATATTTTGATTAACAAAAAATATGTATTTCTAGATTGTAATGTTCTTAATAAATTCTATACATGAAGTGATCATAAAATGTAAAATATATGTTAATGTAAAACTAGAGAAAAAAAAAACTATTAAGGAAAACAATATTCACAGCTATTTCTAATCTTCAGAAACATTCCAATGAATTTAAATTAGAATTTGCAAATCACTATCAAATATTAATAGATTTTGAAGATAATTACAAATTTGAAGAAAAATTATAACTGATACAGTTTTAAAAACTACAACAAAGATAGGTGTTACAAAAAATAAGCAATTGACCAGTAAAGTTTCTTCTGAGACAAAACAAGTAAATTTTAAAGTAATGTTAAATACATTTCCTCAAAAGATGGAAATAAAGAGTGCTAATGAAGAATTAGAAGAAGGTAATAACTACAAATAATTTGGTCAAATTATTACTACAGATGGAATCATAATGGATGAAATTAATCATAGAATTAAATTTGGTTGAAGTGCTTTTGATAGAAATAACTTAATATTAAAAGGAAATATGCCTATGTGTTTGAAAAGGAAGGTTTTTAATAGATGTGTTTTACCAGTTCTTACTTATGGATCTGAAACTTGGACTCTTAATAGAAAAACAATATAGAGACTTCAGACCATTCAAAGAAGTATGGAAAGATGCATGTTGGGAGTAACAAGAAGAGATCGAAAACACAATATATGGTAAGAGAACAAACAGGTGTTACTAACCTCATTGAAAAAATTAAAAGACAAGTGGAGTTGGGCTGGACATATTGCTAGGATAGATGATAATAGATGGACAATCGAAATCTTAAACTGGATTCCAAGAGATTGTAAAAGACTCGGAAAAAGATCATATGTAAGATGGATGGATGAAATAAGAAAGTGTGCAGGGCTGATGTGGCGAAGAGAAGCTAAAGATCAAAGAAGATGGATTGAACTTGGAGAGACCTTCATTCTGCAGTGGATTGATAATGGTTGATTGTGATTGATTGACTAGTTCTTACTTATGAACCTGAGACTTGGATACTTAACAAAATAGCAATTCAGAAACTTCTGACTACTCAACGAAGTATGGAGAGATACATGTTAGGAATAACAAGAAGAGATTGAAAGTGAAATATATAGGTGAGGAACCAACAGGTGTTATTGACATCATTGAAAGAATTAAGAGACTGAAGTGGAGTTGGGCTGGACATATTACTAGAAGAAATTATAATAGATGATCAGTCGAAGATTGAAATTGGATTTTAAGAGATTGTAAAAGACCATAGGAAGTGTGCTGAAGTGATGTGGAGAAGAGAGGATGGAGATCAGAGATGGATTGAACTTGGAAAGATCTTCATCTTGCAGTGGATTGATAATGGTTGAAAGTGATGATATAAATATAGCTACTCTTAGAAGATCATCAGGATGTAGATGATATCTATATTTGGCTTGGGATTCAAATCTCTGTAGAATTTTTAATGTTTTTAAGTAATTGTGATTTCTAAATAGTCTTAAATGTTTTTATATACATACCAGATCATGCTCCAGCTAGTCATTTAATTATTGGTTAGTTAATGGATTTTTTTTTTATTCAAAAACTAAATTATTGCAATGATCATAAATGTATGATTGTAATATGGTATAATCTGTTCCAGAGAAAAGTGGATAATATTTATATGGGTGCTGAAATCATTTTTTCACTTTTATCTTTAAAGTAAATTATATGATTAGCCGAGTAGTATTTAATATTAGTGCACAAAAATGATGTTGGGCATTTCAATTCTATTCAACTGACTACATCAGTCTTTTTTAATAACTCTTAGAAATAACACTACTATTTTAAACTAAACCAAACAGCACATAGTTACTAGTGATTTTAAAAAGGTATGTTTAAATCTAAATAGTTTCTGAGATGAACTTTCAAAAGTGTTGATTCTATGCATCTGATTTTGTTTTAATTTTTTTAATAGTTGACTAAAATAATTTAATTTAATATTAATAATAGATATTTTTCTTCCTAGATGATAGCTTGTTATATATGATATATTGTAATTAATATAATGAATTGACAAATGCCCTAAAGTCAATTGTCATAATAAAGATATATAAATAGTATGTCAGGCTATGGTGTTTGTGTGAGGTATTCAGGTGTTTCAAACATGTGATTCACATGGTGAAGGTTGTTTCCATTAAATGTGTGTTAAGTGAGAAAGGGATTAGTCTGAAAATTTTTTATATTGCTCATTAGTTTAGGAGTTTTTAATAAAGCCATGAAAAGTGCTGAAAATCTAAAAAATTTGAATGATTACAATTATAATTAACATGTCAATAATTTGGGGGGGGGGAATGAATAGAAATTAATTGGAATGATGTAGACTGTTTAGTGTTCATAAATATACTTTCTGAAAATTTATAAAGATAGTATAGCACTGATTCTATTTTTTTTTTTTTTTTTAATTAAAGCCTCTATATTATTTCATTCAAACTCTTAGTAATTTATATCAGTAATTTATATCAGTGCAACTTCTCATTGGCAGTCCTGAAAAATTTCCTAATTACACATACATAAATGTGATCATTTTTTAAATAATATTTTCACTGTATTTAAATATTACATATTTAGCTATTCTGCCCATCCCTCTTCTGTATATTTGAATGGGCATATTAAGGTCCTGTACATGAGTGGTCAGAGTAACTTAAAATCAACATGGGTATGACAATAATATTGGCATCAACAAAGGCTTTGAGAATTCCATCATCAGATTTTCAATGATATAAATGGCTGAAGAGTTGGAGGGTAGAGAAAATTGAAGCTTTGGCATTAAAGTTCGAAGATTTAATATCTTAATATAAACTGAGCACTGATTATATATATATATGTGTGGGGGAGATTATGATCTAAACCAACTGATATGTGCTGGTTCAGCATGAAATATGTATATTGGAGATCATTTATCTTTTTCACATGTATGTGGTCATGTGTATCAGCTGTATAGGATAGAATAGATATTTGTAAGAAGCTTGAAAGTCTGAATTCAAATCTCTTCTAATTACATTAACTGAAATATAGAATTAATATATACAGGGCCAGACTATAATCTAGCAACCATACAATTATAAAATAACTCAAATTGACACATACACATGTTTTAATAATTAACTTAAGTTTATTTACTCTGAAGAATATATATGAAAGCAATAAGCAATATTGATTACATTATCTCTGAAGTAGATAAATGAATCAGTAGATAGCTAGTTAGAGCTTTTCTCTAACTGTGAATTACTGGAGTCTATATTTCAATAACTATATTTTTTTCAGATGGTTATTCACTAGCTATTAAGCACTTTACTGCTCACTGCTTCATTAAATCAATCTAATTAGATTTGATTGAAGTTGCTATCAGCTTTTTATTCTGCATTCCAAGTTTCACTTGTCTGCTTTCACTTTACCTTTTTTCTTCCCCATTTTCACTCTCTATTTAGAATGTTTGTCAGGCAATTTATTAATTTTACTAATTTGCATATTCTTAGTTTCTATTATAATGCAAATTAGCATGTCACTACTTGTAGTTAGTCTAATTTTTTTTTACATATAATTATTTATAGATTGGCTCAATGTTGCCTGTATTGTCCAGCTTGTGCATGTACACACACATATATATATATATAACTTTATTAATAAAATACATAACTAATCAAGACACAATACTGGGTGGTGGTATGGGTCTCTCCTCTTTAGTAGTTAATTCAATGTTTGAAGAAGCAGTTAGGTCCTGAAATCTAGCTTAGAATTTTCTCTTTCTGAATATTTTTCTTTTATCTCTGCCACCATATTTGTAGTAACATCATATTTACTATCCTTATACACTCCAGGGTAGCAACTGTATCTTCTAGCATCTCAATTTGTCAGTCTCTTATATAATTTATATGGTTTCTCAAAACTATTATCTTTTAACCTAATCTCTTATATTTGTGCAAACATTATTTTACTTAGTGTTTTCCTGAAGGTTTGTGATGATGGTATTCTAATTGTATATTTATATTGGACTATTTTCATCATCTAATAATATATGTATCGAATGTCTTTAGAAAAATTAAACTTTATTTAAATATTCCAAATACATTCAACTGTTAGTAATAGCATATCAAACAGGTTAGTATATGCACAATGTTTCGAGAGGTATTGGTCTCCCCTCTTCTTCAGGTGTTGCTGGCCTGACCAGTGACAGTACTAATATGGGATTTGAACTTGAGTCTTTAGATTCTTGATTTTTGAATTTTAAGGTAATGCTCTAACCTACTGAGCCATTCTGCCAAAGGCAACAGTTTGTAGTAATTTCATATACTTATCTATGAGGTTCCTCCTGATTTCTCCATTTTTTCCTAAGAGCAAAGTTGATTAGTGGTTTCCATAGATTATGTATAGTCACACTGGGTTGATTATGGGATTTT
This sequence comes from Epiperipatus broadwayi, assembly GCA_028023455.1. NCBI lineage: Eukaryota > Metazoa > Onychophora > Udeonychophora > Euonychophora > Peripatidae > Epiperipatus > Epiperipatus broadwayi. The sequence continues at coordinate 10,133,681 of JAQFVV010012396.1, forward strand.
TTGCCATTGTCATGTGAGCAGCTTCTTTAAATTTTCTGCTTTGTACCTTTTCTTCTCTATCCAATATTTTTGTATTTTCCCCAATTGAACATATGTTCATTGGCACGTACATGTTCTGCTACTTTAGACACATCTATTTTCTCTCTTCTAATTATCAGTTTGTGTTCTTGCAAGCGCTTTTCAATAGGACAACTGGTCTCACCAATTTATGTTCTTCCACATTCATATGGTATTTCATAGAGAAAAGACAATTATTAGTACTGTAGTGTACCCATACATTCCAAAAATAGTAGGCACATTAAGGAAAATCTGCAATCAGTATAACATCAGAACAGCTTTCCAGAGCCATACCACCCTATGAGGAATTCTAACATCTACAAAGCCTAAACTTGAAATGATGAAAAGAAAAAAACTGCATACATTCTGCTCTCTTTGCTTAATAGATACAACCATATATGTCCACTAATAGGTTGCAATGATAAGCTTATATCAATAATGGTGTTTTTTTAATTTGTCTTTGTGCATATTTCCATTAATTTCTAACAAGAATACATTATTTCTCTGGAAATTACTAATGCATTGTTGGCTCTGATTAAGGTTCATTTTATTCTTATTTCTGTTATTTATTTCAGTCTGTTTATTTGTTATTATGAGTACCACTCATCATAAGTCAAGTTAGTAGCCATTGACAATAAGTAATGTTTCTTAATGTTTTAATCTCATCAGCTCTATTCTTTCCATAGCTAGGATTTCTATTTAAACTTTATGACATATTTTTTTTTATTTTTTGCATTTAAATTTTTTGATTTGCAAGATTTGCAGTGATAACATTTTATTTTTGTTAAATCTGCTAGTTCTTTTCTTCTTCAAGGGCTTTATTTTTTGATTAGGTGTCATATTTTTATTAATGTTATTTATTTAGAGCAGATTCTGGTGATATTTCTGCATTCATTAAATGCCGGAATCTTAGATTATGGACTATCATTCCACATATGTACTATTCTGTAGTGCCTTCTTATAGAGTATTGCAAATCTACAAGGATTGCCTATTTACTTATCCAAGGCCTTTCCATATTTACCTGATTTTTCAGGTTGAAAGTACAGTATTGTATTATTACCAATGATTTTGTACAAAAATACAGTTTTTACTTTTTTATAAAACAATTCATCGCAGTCTCTGCAAGCAATACTTTATATGTAACGGGACAATACACGTATGTTCATTAGCTAGTTTTAACTCATCTTTGCTAATGTCATTTGTATTAAAATAAAATTTTAGTCTATCTTATCTTGGTTTGATTCATCAAATTCCTCATCATTTTGAATTTTTTTTAAAATTTTTATCTAGCTCATTTATTTTCTTAGTTTTCTAGTTTCTTTTTAAAATTTCTCCTCACTGTCAATAACATTGTCTTGTCATAAAATAAAAAAAACATATTAGACACAGTAATGAACAAACATTTATTAAACTGATTTACAATTTGTTGTAATCTTACAGATGCTTCTGTGAATTGTCTGTTATAAATTTAAAACTGTAAAAATTTTATTGATTTTATTTTTTATATTTAAGCAAATTTATTTATCATTATCATTTGTTGAATAGCATAGAATATAAACATTATCATATTTAATAGTCATTGATACTAATGCTTAAGAGAAAATATAATTTTATAGAGCATTTTTGAATGGCTTCCCAAGCAGATTGTGTGATCGATGCTTGTATTAAAATATGTATGCTTATGTTTTTGACATTATTTCTACTAAGGAATAAAACTATAGAATTGTACAAATAAATAGAGGTGCTCACACATGTAAAATAAGGTATTTAATATAGAATAGAATTATAAGTTTAACATTACAACACTAAAATATTTTTAAGTAAAACAAGTGTATTTCAGAGGCTAAACTGTTGAATGGTTTCATTTTTATTTATGTACAGAATCAGCAGTTATTACATTTTATATTGTGTGTGTGTGTATGTGCAAAAAGTTATGTGCTTAGATTTAGCAAAGATTGATTTTGATTGCTAGAATATTTACTAAACATTATTATTAAAAAAGTCAATTTAAATTTAATTGAAATAAATATTTGAGAACTATTAAAGTTTATGATTTATTTATTTTAAATAAATGTTTGTAATATTATTTTAAAACCCAGAAGTAAAAAATGAAGCCATTGAGAAATACTGAAATTATTATTTCTTTCTTTATTTTTAAAATGTCATTCATAAAGTTTTATTGCACTGATTCAAAAAATCTAAGCATCTATCAATTTTGTTGGTAATAACCATGCCAACTTCTTCCAATATTTGCTGAAAAAAACAAGAAACCCCAATGCATAATGGGAAATATATTGAATCAGACATCAGCTGATCAATGGATATAAAAAGTGGAATTTGGAAAATCCAAACAGTCTTCATAAATTTTTATTGCAGTCAAAATCTAAATAGGTTCAAATTGTTAAATAGCCTTGCCATCTACATGGTATTTGACTAAGCTAAACAGCTAGGCATTTTTGCCTTTGCTAGTTAAAAATGACTTATTATCATGCTAAGAAGAAGATAAATCACAACAAATAAACCAGAAGCCATTATTGATTAATTAATTAATTCTTTATTTCAAGAAATCTCATTTATTACAGTCAACTGTTATTGGAAAATGGAAGAATTGACTTATAGAATGCTGTCTCACTACTTCAACAATAAATTGCTGGACTTTTTCAATTGGGAAATTATATTTTTTAACTTCAAATAAATTGGTGTTTATTTTCAAAATATGGTAAAATAATTGTTCTTTTTTACTTCAAGAAAATGTGTACATCTCAATGTTGTTAACTTATTTCGTCGTTAATTGTAGTAAGGAAAAACTTTATTTTTCAACTCAAATACGCCTCCATAAATTGTTGCTCGGAGAAATGCTGAAATTTGATTCAAAAATGAATGAGAATCATTTTGTTATCCCTTTATCAGATATATGATCAGAACTATTAGCAACATGAATTAAAAATCTATAAATGAATAGATTAATTATATATCTCAAAGAACCAGCAAGCATCACATGATCACATCTCCAATACTAGCACATAATTGTTTATAAACAAAGCAAAGCAAAACTCCATAGAGTAGTGCCACCTGTGCTAAACAGAGTAATCAATGGATGCCAGAAGGCTTGTGCATAAAATCCCTATCTAATGCCTACTCACCCAATATCCCCAGACTAGTTTCTGGCTTGTTTAGCACAGGTGGCACTACTGTATGGAGTTTTGCTTTGCTTTGTTTATAAACAATTATGTGCTAGTATTGGAGATGTGATCATGTGATACTTGCTGGTTTAACACCAATCCTGCCTAATAGGGTAGTGGTGGCTATGGTTGTTAAAGAACCAAAGACACCAAAATGTATGGGTGCTGAACTGAGTTCAGACCCATATGACTATATAAGCTATTGAGCTTAGATTGAAAATATATTTTTTGTGTTTTCAATTTAATGCTCATAGTTTTGTAGTTAAGTAGAGATAAAAGGTGGTTGCTAGAGGGTTGCATTAGATCCTAAGATCTAGATGCAGTGCTCTCAGATCCAAAGCTCCTCACTGACGAAGGTCACAAGCCAGAAACTAGTCTGGAGATATTGGATGAGTAGGCATTAGATAGGGATTTTATGCACAAGCCTTCTGGCATCCATTGATTACTCTGTTTAGCACAGGTGGCACTACTATATGGAGTTTTGCTTTGCTTTGTTTATCTCAAAGAAGTAATGAATGCTAATCCTTTGGATAAAATTATAACATGTTCAAATGAATTAAAATACTGCTTGTAACAAACTATCACTTTGTATCCAATGCTTAAAGAAATGCATTATGGATTATCAATGCTAAATATTTAAATGCCATTCAATGGATTATGAAACTAAATATTTAAATGTCACTTCTTGTGGATTATCAAAGCAAGTATTAAATATGATAAATATCCAAGCGATAAGCAATCTTAAAACGAATTGTGTTGAATGCAACTTACCTTGAATCAACAAGTATGACGAACAGAATTTATTAATCTTTATGCTGTGTCCAGAAAGGATTATATTATAATAATGATATTAATTGTGCAATAAATTGATGGATTATTTAATGCACTCTATTATAATTGCTTCTTTCATAGTTAGTTATTATTATTAATGTAATAAAGTTTCTTCTGATATTATTACACTCATGTACAGATAATATTTTTATTTAATTTTTATTATTGGTGATACTGAGTGGGATTAAATGTGATTTACTTTAGATTTAGGTTGTATAAATGAAAGTAACCACTAAACTTATATAAAACTGACCTATATTGCAACTATTACATATTTTATGGGTTCTTAAGTTTCAATATCAAAGTAAATGGAATTAATCTTCCTTATAAGGAATATTTTATGCATGACTCTTATATGTTAGTATTAATGTTTCACTGTTATATAGTACATAATAAGGCATATTAATGATCTAGTTATATTTTGTTAGTGGAGTAGCATTCCTAACATTTAAGCTTGCAAATGAATCCAGTAAAAGATCTTGAGGTGAAATAAATAAGCCCAACATAGTAAATATTATTTAGGTATCCTAAGCAATAATTGTATTTGTTTCTTTTAAAAGAATGAAAACTTCTCCAGCATTATGAAGGGAAGTTGATTAATAATTGATTAGTTAGTGAAACAAATTAATTAAGAATCACATAGAGCATTTATTATTGATCATTATGATAATGATTATTATCCTCCAGTATTTCGAATTGAGGATTATTTTTTAAAAATAATAACCTATTCTTATTTAATGTTAGTATCATTGCAACACTATCTGAAAGTTCAAATTAGATTTAGGAAACAAATATTACTATTTATTAGACATTTTATATAATTTTCTTATTGTTATTATTGATTTTTATCATTTATTTTGTATTGTGTAATAAAGTAATTGCTATTTTTTAATACTTATCTTTCATATTGCATATTTATGATATAAAGATCATATTTGAGATATTAGCTCACTCATAAAATCTATTTGGATTAATTACATCATTATTGTATTGATGCTATCTGAAGCATAGAGGTAATGGGTAAGATGATGTACATATTCCTTTTATATTATCATATTCTAAAATGCATAAACACACTTTACATCCATGCATTTATTTTTTATTTTATATAACACTGAGATAAATTATTAGTCAACTTTATATTTAAAATTATTAGCTTTAGTTTTAAAACATAAATTTGCTCTTGATTAGTTGTTATAGTCATCATCATCATTATCAACCATTATCAATCCACTGCAGGATGAAGGTCTCTCCAAGTTATTATAGTAAGAAACCATATATTTGGAAAGATATTTTTTTATTAAAATGTAATAAGATTAAGAGTATGTGTACTACTATTGAATCACCCTGACAAATTTATTTATTAAATGGAAATTATTATTAAAGTATAGAATAATTTTACCATATGTGATAATATAAAAACTTGTATGTGTTGTGAAGTTAGGAATAGTAGTTGCACTTCTTTAGCATTTAGCGGCACACTGTTTCAACCAGGATCATAACATCATAACCAGCTTTTCTTTTGGTTTCAACATATATATATGTATTGTTTTTCGAAGAATTATATATATATACCATACCAAACTTCCCACTGTATATAACTTGGACCAACATTTTACAGCTTAATAAATTTACCAAATATTATGTTGCCATGTCATAAATATATCAAAGTATATCGTGCCGTATTTGCCTGCATTATATCATTTCCACCTGGGGTGATCATGATAAAATTTCTAGTCAGTTATATTCTCTGGCCATCATATATAACAGATACTCAGAAGGTTAAGCAACAATCTCTTATATCTAAGAACATTTTTATCGGCTAGTTAATCCTAAGTGCCACTTTCATTGCTGAAAGAATGCCTTTAAGATAACCCTCTAGCAGTCTTATCATGAGAATGGTATAATACCTTCAACTCTTCATCTAAATGTTCTCTTCTCAGAATGTGTGACAAACTATTTTTAATTAGGTTTGGAAAGAGAGAGAGATAATGGACAACTATGTTTAAAAATAATATGAATAAAAAAATAAAATTTATTTACAACTATTCTAATTTATTTTTATATAAATCAAATATATGTAAGTACATATGCAGGCAGGATGTATTCATATTGAAGAAAGATCATTTAACTCTCAAGCTCTGGTATGCTTACATGAACCCACTTTTGCATAATAAAATAATTCATGATCTAATAATAGTATTAAAGAATGACAAACAAAAAAATTAATATATCTGTTATCATAAATATTAAATATTAGGCATGGAAATATATATATATCAAAATATAATATTTAAATACAAATATATTGTCTATACTGAACATAATATAATTAGAAGGGATTTGAACATAAATTAATAGTTTTTAAAGATTAAGCAATAAAAATTAAAATATGTTTGAGAGTAATTTTAAATATTAAGTAACAAATATTAAAAAATGTATAATAATAATTAGCAGAGAACATTAAAATAAATTTTAATCACTTTTAAAGAACTTTTACTCTAAATAAAATGGATCTTACCCAATACTTTTAGAATTCTAATTTTACAACTAGTCGACTAGAATAGGTTCGAACCATTTAGGTAATTGATATACTAAACTATGACTATTGTGTAAAGTTCATTGCTTCATCTGGTTTAGCTCTTTTCAATTATTAACAAATATAATGACGGTATATATGGATTGTGTGACCATCATGGATATGTCTACAAAGATTGGGAGAGGTGATAGGCAATTATTTCTTATTTCCATTGATTGGAGATATGGGTAGGAGGCCACATAGTTCCAGGTTTTGACAACCAATATATTTATAAAAGATTTTGCCTCCTCATGGTGAGGCTGTCAACTATAATATGTGTTTCCACATTATCTTAATCAAGGGTTCATAATTTAGTTGCTTCTTAAACTACTAGGAAATGCCGCTCTGTCCAGCTTAATGCTCCTGAATGTATTAACAAAGTCTCAGCTGGTTGAAATGAGCCTCATGTTGATTTTTCTCATTCACTTTTTTTTTTTTTTAACTTTTTTTTTTTTGTGCGTCTAAGTTACATCTCAATTTAAGAAAAAAAGGTCCTGTCTGGTTTCTGTCCCCCAATTTATGTCCGAAGCTTGCCTACACAGTTTGGCACAGTTAGTAAAGCATCACTTGGGATTGGGAGGCCCAGGATCAATTTTGGTGCTTGTAGTTCTGATACTCAAACTTCTTATGAACTCCTGAGCAATAAATCCATATGTGGTTTTTTACCTTGCACAGTTGATAGAGCATCTGATTTGGAATCAGGAGGTCACAGGATCGATGCTAGCACTTGAACTTCTTATGAACTCTCCAAGTGATAAATCCATTGATAGAGTGTCTGATTTGGGATCAGGAGATCCCAGAATCGACTGTGGCAGGTACAGGTCTGTCACTCAAACTTCTTAGGAATTCCGAGTAGTAAAATCATGCCTTTTTTTATTATCCAAAGCTATGCACAATAGTACACAACAAGCGAGATATCCTTATTATTATTTTCTTCTAATTAGTTTTAACTATTTTTTTTGCTTTTAATACCCAAAATAACATTTCTTTGTCTTTACAAAAAAAAATACAAAAAATATTTTTTTATCTTTACTTTTCATTCTTATTACCATTTTTCAAATTTAACTTGCTTTCTTTTTTATAAACAGAAATACTAGATAAGAAATGCATTATTTTAAATTATTGTAATTAAATAAATAACTTTTTTGCTAAGCAAATTACATGCCAACTGATTGAGTGGTGGTTCTGCATGAAATAGTATATTGAGGATCATGTATCTTTTTTGCATGTGTGTGGTCATGGGTATTGGTTGCTTGAGATAGAATGGAGGATGAATAGACTGAAAAATCCTGAGTTTAAATCTCTTTACTTACATGAATTTGACTAATACATTTTTTTTCTTCTTAAAAAAACATAATACATTTTCTTTACCAGTCAAAAGATAAAAATAAAGCAGAATTGCAATGTTACAAAAAAAAAAAATCAATTCTGATTTGGATATTTTTGATTATAACTTTCCCATTTTAAGAATTTATGATTATAATTGGAATCTGTGAATTCTCCATTCAATTTTCTTTAAGGCAATATTATTTATATATTATTGTTTTACTACTAAAATCGGTTTTTGTAAACCTTTTTAAATGCATTGGGATTGTCAATTAATATGCAAATTCAATGTATAGATCCCACTAATTTTTTACAAAGCTGAAATTAATTCTACCACTTTCTTCTTTCATGTATTCATTTAATAGCATAACCAGGAAGTTTGTATGGACATATTACTTTATATTGTACCGGTCTTTTTTGTCTGTTCACATAACAAGATCTAGCATCTAGGCAAAAGTACCTCGAGTCCAATCATGCGCAAGATACATAAGCCAGGAACACTCATGAACTCTACCCTATTTGCCTATTTTCCAGATCTACCAACTTATGAGCAACAATCCCGATGATACTGATCTAATTTATCTCTCTCCACTGGCATTGCAAAGCGGAGACACAAAAATACTCTTAATTTGAAATCATATAATGGAAACTTTTAGTATAAAATATAAGTTTGACCCATTTAAAGGCCGTGATCTTTCACCTTAACTATATAGGATTAGCGGGAGATCATCTAGTCAGAGTAAGCAAAATTTAATAACTAAAACATAATAATTTAAATAAAGAAACAATGATTCTGCAAGTTATGATATATATAAGATTTATTAATTGAGATAAAATACGCATAAATACTTGGTTTATATTATTTCATTGATCGTCATTGGCCTCTTGACGTACATATAATTTGATTTACATTTATACGGTAGCAACAGATAGATCACACGAAATTTGTTTATGACAAATTTTATTTATTCTATTTTATTGTGGTTAACTCATATGCCAATAATTGATAAATACACTGACAAACATAGTTGATTTAGTGCTATGAGTAAATATCTTTGTGAGATACCAATCAACCCCCAGAAAGAACAAAATATAGCACTTGACCGAATATTTAGAATGATTAATTTTAGTACAAAAATACACTTTACAGTAATAAGTAAACTACTCTCAGTTTATACTGAGTGAGAGATATGTTTGGGATAGTTCGTTAACATATATATAATTGCGTCACAAGACGTGCACTTTCATAGGTTTTATCTGGAACTAGAACAAAAGGGCAGTGTGTGTAGGGTGGCAATTTGTATATGATCCAGTCACAGTCCTAAAAGGTGCTTCCGAAAATTTATTGAAGAAATAGACCGATATATGTCTGCAAACTTTGGCAGAATCGGTTAATTAATGAAGAACGGTCTGCTATGAGTTTTAATGAGCTGGGCTTTTCCTAGAGCGATCCCATATTGAGTTAGCTCAAGTGACCAAATAAGTCTCCAAGGGTTTACGAGCCTGGTTCTTGGACTTGGAGATATGAGACAAGGTTCGGCTTTCCGATACGCCCGGGTAGAGTGAAGCACAAAAATATATAAACGAGGGAGCTTGTATGCATGCAATGCTTGGAACAATACATATAAAACTTGAGAAGAATACTTAATTAATTACTACCTATACATTATAGAATATCCTGCATAATGGTATGATTTAAATACTAAACAGTACAGGAGAGCTTTTATTTATTAATAAAATACACAGACCATTGGAATAGAGATTCCCCTCCCACATTACCCACAACATTAACGAATATGAGAATTCAGTTATAAGTGCTTTTATATTATAATAAACATAAATTAGATATATATATATGAATGGGGTGGTGGTCATTAATTTCAGAATAAAACAGATTTTATTTCATATAACAAATTGGAGTTTTTAAGATTATCGCTTATTATTTAAATAAAATTAAAAAAACATTTCTTAGAAAATCAGATTTCTACTCTGTTTTTCTACAATAACATCATGAGATAATTTGTCTTCCCCAAATTCGCAAGCATTCGCTAAGATTAAAATAACAAGATTTGTTTGAATTAAAGTTAAATCTATCACCCCATAAAATAGAGAGGGGGAAAATAAAATAAAAAGAAAAATGACATACTGGCGAATTTGAGGAATTATTGGCATATATAAATATATAAAACACAATAATAAAAGTTATAAAATATTATTGCCGCATGAAGGTGAAAGAAAATATTACACTTATTTAATAGAGGCTCAATGATAAAAGAAAATTAAAGAAAGTTATATACATGCTAATATTAGGTAAGTAAATCACAAATTATTTAAACAAAATATTTAATTTCTGGTCGAAGGACCAGCTAATAGAATATTTTAAATTATAGACAGAGTTATGAAAAATAGTTATGGAAGGCTGAACTTAAGAATTTAAACATTATGCAGCAGTTAGAGTTCTTTACCTTAGTAATTAGTAACGACTCTTGGTGATTTCAGCATCCATTGGAATTGGTAAACTAGATCTAGTTAGATTCAGTCAGTCAGGCAGGTAGCATTTTTATTATTCAGTCTTTAGGTACACGAAAGTTCATGGGTAATGGGATCCTGGGCGATGAGTGCGGGAAAGAGCATGTTGAATGGAGAGAAAGGTGAAAATTTCCACTACTCATGACACATTGAATTGCTATTACAAGACATGAATTATATTTACCATTGCTGTTGAATAATTACAAGTCTCCTTTGGGATTCAAATCTAGTAGTATTTATACTATTTTCAGTTTATCATGGAATGCACTTTAATTGCTAGACCTGAGGCACTTTATGCACTTAGCGGACTTGGAATTTGCTGACCGGATGCACCTTTTGTTCAAGTAAGTTTTAAAGACAATGCAATCCTGTTATTCTCGAACAATTGTTTTAAAATATGTTCTAAGATTTTAAAACAATTTTGAAGTGGATAAAATTTCCACTAATGGATTTTTACATTACTCTATAAAATTATCATATATTTTAGATAGACTAATGGGTTTCCGGTAAATTGTCTTAATTACATTCGAGAATATTCCACAGGATTGCGTCAGCCTTTTTTCTGACCGCCATTACTAAAAAAATAATAAATTTTAAATATAATTTTAAAATATACATTAATATAATACATTTTGGTTTTATATATGTTTTAAAAATAATCTCCCCTCACCTATAATATGTACACATTCATTACACACGTATACAAATTAAAAATAAAATCAAATATTTATTTATTAAAGGTAATTACATTAAGATATTTATATATATCTAAATCAGTTATTATTTTAATAGTTTAGTGGGGAAAAAAATATATTAATAAATACATATATATGTGTAAGGATGGAGTTTGAATATGGTTTGGTGATGGAGATTCTGAATGGGCGGTGAAGCTCGATCTGAGTATCAGATCGACTGCTTCAATATTAAATGAGGTCTGAATCTTTACAATATATATATAATACTGGTACTAGTTAAACTTACACCAGTAATTATAATAGAAATAGAATAAATTTTTATAGCAATAAAGTTACTTGTAAAATTATAGTTTGTTTACAAAAGGACGGTTTCATCTAGTAAAGAAATAGACCTTTTCAAGTGAAAATTAATAAAAAACACATACACACACATATGTAGCTACTCGGAATTCAATGCAAATACCAATTACCCTTAAAGAGTGATAGCCTCAGATCCAAAATTTCTCTTTTTATTTCATTGCTTCTTAAAAGATAACTTTTGTGTCATCAGATAACATTTTATGACAAGTATTGTGATCGTGTGTGTGTAAAACTGAGTCAAGGTATCTATTGTTAACTCCACTTTTATGAACTTTATGGAATTACATGTCTATATCAAAGAGTTATTATTTTATCATAATTATTCTCATGTATATTCATAGAATGCTTTTGTCATCTATACAACTATTGTTTAATAATGAATTCAACTCACAGTCTTTCTTCCAACAATTCTAATATCTTCCAGTAAGGGATTATTTTTATTAATCACAAAAGATAAATAAATTCATTTTTTTAATCATTATTATGACTCTTTTTAAATAAAAATTATTGTTGTTAAATATAATATGTTTAATAAAATTATAAGAGTAACCTAAATCAATATAATCATTATTAAATTGTTTTATTTTAATCAAAACATAACTTTTAAAATTATTAAGCCATTTATTCCTATAATGGAAATTCATCAAAACAGCCTTTTTATGAGCAAGAAGTTGGTAATTTTAGACATTTTTAAAAAATGTTTACAATAAAAAGGACAATTAACAAAGGTTTTCATTTGTTTAATAGCTGAAATCATGATTATTAAAGGTTTTCTTTTTGTAATTTTATCAATACTTTTATTGTTATTCTATTTGGATATATATTAATACAAGGTTGTTTCTATGTCTCGTACACAATATTAATGACTAATTTATATTACATGAGTGAAAATTGAAGATGGAATGTACTACCTTTTGTATTATTGTCTGTTTAACCTCTTATACATTACGTATTGAAGGCCAATGGTAGTAAGGGACCAAAAGTTAATAGCAGGAAGGCTTTTATTAACATAGAATAAAACATAGAGAAATGTTCATTTTTGATCAAATCCCCTCATAGCATGGGAAAGTATAAAAACTTCTATTGTTTGCTGGATCTGATCCAGAGCATTACTCTTCAAAAAAGTTTGGTTTCAAAACATTAGGATGTTTTAGAATCTCAAATCATTAGCTTGAATACTACAAACACTAAAGTTGACAAGTATATCTATGAATACAGATTCAACACTTCTCATTAAAAATATCAATAGCCAGTAACTGGACACTACAGTTCAGTGTCCATTCGTGAATTACTGTTGTTAATACAAATATTGAAAGTAACAAAGAATCAATTGATGCTTTGTTTACTATATAATGTTATGACAATCTTAAATTTTCAAACAAAAAAAAAATCAATTTTGCAAAGTTGAATAGTGTTAATTCTTATTTCTTTTCTAATTTCTGAATTGTTCACTTGATCTTATTAATATTACATAAAAATAATTCAGAATGAATTTTATCAATGTAGTTATATAACTGAATTAGTGAAATGAAATACTTTGTTAAAATCAATTTAAAACTTAATCGTAAACTACTGTTAATATTTATCATTATAAAAAAAAAATAGTTTAAATGAATCGTGTAAAAAATAAAAAAAATATTGACTTTTTCCCAATGTTAAATTTTTTATATGCAAAATTTCTTTCCATGAATCAATTGTATAATGTGTATATGTAATCTTCAAAGACTAAATCTATATTTGAAGTAATTAAAAAAGTTTTAATTGTTTATGTAACTACACAAAAGTAAAAAAAAAAAAATCTATAAAATTTCAGTCACTTATTTTAAATTATCCTTTAAAAATATATATATTATTTGTTTTAATTAGATACTGGTTTGAAAATAAAGATAGTATGCAAAATGAAAACAGATTTGTATGAAAAAATAAACTTTTATTTTTATATCTGCACTTTAGTATAACAAACTCAAGAATAACATTAGAAATGAAGCATAGATTACATACCAATGTGTATATGTTAATATGCAGCATAACTTAAAATAGTTTACCATAATGAACAACATATTCAAACAGTTGCTGTTTTAACTAAATATTAGCCCATTGCTATGCTGTCAATACTGCAGTAAATAGTCTTGTGACCTCCATTATTACCAGGTAAAACATCAACATTATGGTCTGTTTTATCCTAAATATTAAAATTAATGCCATATATCTCTTCAGTCTCTTATAAATGATTTTATGTAAAGCAGTTTAAGATAACTTCTGTAGTAACAATTTTTATTATCAGTGGACAGTTTATGGATATGTTAAACATTGCATCACATGTTAAAGAAATTACAACTTCCTGTCATGGTCTGGATTCAAGTTCAAATCATATGAACTTTGAAAGATTTTTTAGGTAACAAGTAGGCTGAGCATTTTAATTTTAAATAGCCGGCTCATAATTAATTCAGCTAGTCAATCAATATTGGTTGTTAAATGGGAATGAGATTATTTTTAGTTGCAAGATAAAATATTAATGGTAGAATTTATCACACAAAGTAAGAGTCTAAATGTAATATGATAAAGATTGAGGAATTGAGATTTTGTTTTCCTGATTTGCTATTGATTGTTGTCAGAAAGCTTTGTGATTTGGAAGAAGGAAGTGATAAGTTTCTTTCATAAAAATTAATTATTACTGATTTTTTTTCCATGTGAAAAAAATTGGAGTGAGGAGGATCAATTTTTAATATATGCTACCACTTTCAGTTTTCTTATCATATTAAGTTTTATATATTTTTTTACTATGCACTTTTAGATTTTTAACTTCATTTAATAACATATGAATTATTAATTTTCATAGAGAATTAAATGAGTTAATATAATAAAGAAAAATTGAAATATATCAATTTATGGCTTTTTTAAAAAAAGTTTTTAATGTTTATTAATATCTATAAGAGCATTGGGTATTTCGAATATAAAGTTGCTTTACAACTTAATAATGGTTGTTGTTGTTTTTTTGCCCAATGTTTTTCTGTTGTTGGCATGTAAGAAAATTAATTGGATTTTAATCTGTTGTCTTTCTTTTACCTATGGTTAATAATTTTCTGTCAAAATTATTTTGACTGAGTCATAAACTGCGTAATTACCAGTTAATTAAATGGTAAAATATTATTAGAAATCTGCAGCAGTAAACGTTGATTTATCACTATCATAAAAAAGAAAAGGAAAAGAAATATTGAATACTTCACATGCTATTTCGTCAACAATCTCCATTAGCTGTTGCTAAGAACCTTTGATGAAATTGCCACTCAATTAGATCCAAAATGTGTGTTGTCCATCCGGGGTAAATTTGCTTTAGTGTCTACTAATATTTACTTGTTTTGCAATGCCATTATCTTCGTATATGCCTAAGAAGCTTTAGTTATAGACTGTAAGAATGAACTTCTATTTTCTCGCCAAAGAATATTTAATCATTTCTTTTATTGTCAGTGTAGGGTAGATAGGTAGATCAATTTGTCTTATATGTTGTTTTGTTGCTCCAAGATCATCTCGGACACGTATAATATGAATGTATTGTACTACTGGGTAATTGATTGTCATTTAGATGTAATTTCTTTATACATGTTTTCTATACACTTATGTTTGCTATCACAAAGCTAACAGCTCATTTAAAGAGGGGTAAATGCACAAAAAGTGTTGTTTTATCTTTGCATTGTCAGAGATGATGAGGTCTATTTAATAATAATTATTATACTTCAAATTTAAAACACTTATAGTTTGTCATAAATTAAAATTTTATTTTTGGTTTATTAGTTAATATTGGCATGGCGTTTATGTCTTGAAAATGATTTGAAATTATTTTGTGCATTGTCATTTATGTGAATGTGAGCCTATATTGTCTGGTTCATTGTATATAACTTAAATTTACTGTCGTTTGACTTGTATTTTCCTTGTCAGTTTCAGATGATGTAATATGCCAAAAGAGGTGAAAGAATTAGGAATTTATCCACAAATGAATTTATATATTTTTTTAATGTTTAGAATGAAATGTGTTAAGTAGCTATGAGTAAAGAAATCGTTAAGGATATATATTATATTGTCAGGGATTGAAAGAACTCTCCCTTAGTTTATTTAAATATTTACCATGAGCGAATTATATTTCCCAGATTAAGTATTTGTGCACTATGATGATAATATTATATGAAGTGAAGCAGTGTATTTCCCTTGTTTTCAGTGATGAGACCGAGTTCATACCAATATTGAACCTCTGAGTAAGGTTAGGGAGTTACTATTTTGTTGTTTAGATTATTAGAATTAAGAAGATCTTCTTGTCCCTCATGTGTCCATTCTGGAATGTTTTTTTTTTCATCGTATAGTCATAGCCATGGGTAGGTAATATAGTTTGTCAGTTAAAATAAAAGGTATGATTAATTTCTTCTATGGAATATCTGCAGCCGAAGTAGTACTATAGTTGATGGTTGGTCTGTGGCATTATCCTTATTATATTTTACTTCTTAATTTCATAAGCAAGCTGACAGGATGTAATTGTGTTAGTTATATCATAACATATAGCATAATATGGAAGCACACCTGAAACGCTATTGATTCTGAAGGTATGGAAGAGTTTTATCACCGGATTTGCAAGTTTTGGATAAATATTTCAAATCATATCACATTAATCATCAAATCCTCAGAATGATTCATCTCTATTTTGAATGAGTAAACAAAAAAAAAAGAATGTAGCTATTTAATAGAATTGTCTAATTGGTCCATTAAAGAGTTATTTTCTGGATAGTCAGAATTGTTTAACTTTCATGCTATTGTATGATAGTGTGACTCCTTTAACTTACATGTTGCATTGTTTAATTACCCTAATGTTAGTGTGTTCAATAAAGGATATTAGAATTAGTTGATAACACGAATATATGTGAGGTAAAAGTATAAAAATGTCTATTTTAATTGCATAATGTAATAAATGTTTCATTTATTTTAAACTTTGTTGAGAGTTATTCTTTTATAGGAATTCATATTCTTAGTTTCCACACCTACATATCCAATATGATATAATTGCACTATTTTATGAATTTGATGGGGAACATGTTCAGATCTGATCATATTATTTTTTCAATCCAGACATTATATGAAATGCTTAATTATTTGATGAACTTATGGGGGAGCTATGTACTCAGTTATTATATGGATAATGATCTGAAATGAAAATGTATCCCGTTTCTTTCATTATCTAATTGCTATTTCATTAGAACACTACTCAATTTTATATCATTACCTTTTATGGAGGTAATTATTAGATGTCATATAATATGAATTTTCAAATAAGTTATATAATAAAACTCTGAGATATTCCTTTATCATTTCCAAGTAAATATTAATTTAGTCATTTAATTTAAACTTATTATACAGCAAAAGTTGATTAATGTTATATCTTTCTTTTGACCCATTAAAGTATTACCATGGTTAGTCAAAAGTGTATTTGGATGATGGGAGAGGTTAAGCTTGAGCTATAAATTATTAGTTTGAATGGCTGGAACTTCATCAATTTCAGTTACTTATTCATCACGAAATAAAGTAGATATTTTATTCTTAGTGATTTATAATATTTTTTCTTTGTCTTATTTACCTTTTGTATATCATAGTATTCTGTGGCCCCACCGCTGAGCTAAGCTATAGTTGTACATTATTATAAGAGTCCCGATAGTAATTCAAAATATGGTCAGAATATTAACTTATTCTATTGTCGATAGAATTGGCACCCTGGGTATTTATTCATAAGTGACGTAAGATTGGTGTAGGGGGTTAGCTGTTGTCAAGACAATCCATCTTTATTGTTAAAAGAATGTTGTCTTGACAACAGTTTGAAATTGTTGATTGTTATTTATATTGGATTGTTTAAGTGTTGACTGGTTTCTAATAGATACTTATAAACCCATTTAGCCTTTAGGATTATTACACTTAATAATTTTTTAATATTACTTATCAAAGGTAAATTGTTTTGATTATTTTTAATGGATTTATATGATGCAAGAAGTATTGATTATAATAGAAACTGAAAGACAATTGAGATTTTAAACATGTATATATTGCAAATAAATTGTAAGAGTAATATAATTAGGTTGTGAATTAATATATATATATATTAATAATTTTAATTAGTACATAAATAATTTTGCAACTTATCAAATATATAATGCTAAGTATATAATCCTATTCACAGAACAAACAAGTCCAAATACATTTCTAAGACAATTTATAAGTAAGATTCCCAAAGAATTTTTTGTTATGTCATGTTAATCTATTTTGTCAGATGTTTGGATTTTCTTGTTCTGTGATTGTGTACATAAATGAAAGAAGTTAGATGTTTTCCATCACATTATTCCTGAATTGAATGACTGGAATAGTAATCTTTTTAAGTTTCATCATTAATAGTAATATTAATAAGTGCCAGGAAGTATGTATGCCTATATATACGAATGATATATTATTATTTCTTTATACTTTTTCTGTTCAAGATGTTGATTGGAAAAATAAATGAGTAATAAGAAGTAATAAGTAGATGAGTTTATTGTGATATATAATAATTTTGAAGAGAGGGACTCTGTGCAGAAACTTTTGACTTTGTTTAAGAAAAAGCCATTTTACATCATATTACATTATGTAATGCTTAATATTGGTATATGTTATAATTTTACCAATCTTTGCATGGCATTAATTTTTTAATGATTAACAATATTTTTTTATCCTGAAAATTTTAATTATATATATATTTTAATATTTGATATTGATTTGTATCTTATTTGTTTTAGATATCAGCATGGATTCAGATGCCATTCGGAAACTTCTGGAAGCTATTTTAACAAATGATGGACATAAAATTAAATCACTTATAATAAAAGGTTTCAATCCAGATTCCTGGATTCCAGCAAATCAACAGGCTAAGCGCTATAAAGAAATTTCTTCACTAATGTTTGCTGCTGAAAATAATTGTCTCAATGTTGTGAATGTACTAATAGCTGCAAAATGTAATGTAAACTTGCAGCACAAACATTATCACATGAACGATACAGCTTTGCATCTAGCCTGCTCTAAGGGTCATATACAGATTGTAAAACGTTTAATTGAAGCTGGAAGTAATGTTAACATTAAAAATAAAGAAAATCATTCACCATTACATTATGCCTGCCAAACTGAAAATGTAGAAGTTGTTCGTTTATTACTTGAAAAAGGAGCCATGTTAGATTCCTCTGATTTTCAAAGAAGTACTCCACTTATGGTTGCCTGCTTGTGGAATAACCTACCAGTAGCAAATTTTTTGATTCAAGCAGGTTGTAATGTTAATGCAACAAATCCTGTTGGGTTAACATGTTTGAATCATATGTTTATGCCCGACGAAAATCCTAATATGAATTTGTTAATGCTACTGATTAAATCTGGAATAAAATTAAAAGTCCATGATAGTGATGATGAATTTACACCTCTAGTTTGGGTTTGTAGAAATTCTGAGCCAGAAATCGTTGTTCTTGTTTATGGAATTGTTTCAAATTTGATTAGTGATGCCTATATGTATAAACTTTTGCACTATGCTTCATTTAATAAAAATATTGGAATTGCACAATTTCTTCTTCAAAAGGGAGCCAATCCAAATTTTTGTAATGTAAATGACTGGTATGATCCTCCTATCATTATTGCTTCTCAGTCAGGTTTTACAGGATTGATTGAACTCTTGGTTAAATTTAAATCTCGTGTTGATCAAACTGATAGAAGAGGTTCAACTGCACTTCACCATGCTTGCCTTTATAATAATTTTAAAGTTATCCAATTACTAATTAACAGAGGTGCTGATATAAATAAACAAAACGTTTTAGGGAATACCCCATTACATGAAGCATGTAGAAAAGGTTACTCAAAAGTAATTCAAATTCTTTTAAAAAATAAATGCAATGTTGAGATTAAAAATATTAATAGTCATACTCCTCTTTTCATGGCTTGTCAGAATGGGCATATTGAGTGTGTGCAGTTACTTCTTAAAGCTGGAAGTTCATGGAACAATTTTTGGAGAACATCTTTATTTAAAATAAATCTGGAACAGCAAAAATCAGTTATACAGATTTTAAAATACCGTCCATATTTAATTAATACTGAAATTTCTTTTTTACTTTTGGATGCCGGTTATGATTTGAGTCAAGATTATTCAATCCAACCTATAGAAGATTATTTGCTCAGTTTTAGCAGAGAAATGCTTGAAGACAATAATGACTTTTTTAAACTCTTAATTCAATTAGGTTCTTCTCCAATATCGTTAAAACAGCTTTGCTGTAATCGTATTCAGACAATTTTAGGCCAAAATTTACGGCAACAAATATTAACAATAAATATTCCAAATATTTTGAGAACTCATTTATGTCGTGATTACCTTAAATAATCAAAACATAATTTGATCAAAATTAAATATGTGTAATGTAAATATAAATATATTGCTAAAGCATCCAGATATTAGACTGAAAAGCAAGATTAAAACAATATTCATCCATTAAATAGCTATTAATTACTTATATAAAAACAAAGCCATGACTTTTCTTGCTTTCACTTATCTTAAGCTTAAAGAAACAATTTTTTCACTCTAATCCAGAGTCATCTATTGTATATACAGATATGACTAGATTTATAAATCATGTTTTCACATGAAGATTCTAATACACATATATATTAGTAAAGAAATGATTTAAGAAAAAACAATAGTAATGCATTTATATTCGCAATAAATGCAAAAAAGCACATAATTGTACTGTATTAAAAATATTATTGAATTAATTTTCAAAGTTTATTTTATATTAAAGCTTCAGAGCAACACTAACATAAGTTTCTCTAGAAAACATTATGTTTGTTAAAAATGTAATTTGAATTACAATGTTATTGTTATTAAAGAAACCCTTTATTTGCAGATGAAAAGAGAGCTAGGTGGCACACCATTATAAATGTCAAAAAAAATTAAAAAAATTTCATTCTAAATAAAATGATTAGCATATCATTCTGATTTGCTAAGGACCTGGGATTTGAACTAATATGTGAATCATCAAATTTTTCAGAGCACAGACAATCTTAGGATTTTTCTTTCAGGTAGATGACCTCATAACAAGCCCAGTTAACATTCAATAATGTTCAGTAAATGGGTATCTGCTTATTATTAAGTAGGCGGTAATTAGGTGACTACTTTTACTATTGATGGAGGAAATTATTTTCAAATATTCAAGATCATATACTTCAAAATTATTGCAATATCACAAAAGGAAAATATTTATGGCTAAAAAATTGGAAAAGTGTTTGAGATTATTTGAATGAATATTAAAAGCAGTTTGTAAAAAAATTATAACACATTTAGTTAATAATTATCCCATCCAAATGATTATGTAGTTTTTTTTTTCTCATGTGTCATAGCATCATCCAGGAAGCGAACCCGCTAACCCGAGACAACTGCTTGAAAAGCAGCTGTCCCTGACCTCTTGACCACCAATGTTGGCAATGATTATGTAGTTTAAGACAAAATTAAATATAAGATGATTAAAATGATAAAAAAAAAATAGTAATAAAAAGTGTTGAATATAAGAAAACTGAAAATTAAAAATATCATTCATGCATATTTAATAATTGAATGTAGTGAATGAAAATCAATTAATTAGCGATGTTTATTTATTCACATTATTTTATTTTAAATAACAAATTAAAGAAATAATACATTACTAAATTGATTTTCAAGACAAATAGATGTGTAATTTTTAAAATGTTAGAATAGAACAAGAAATGAATAGGTACATTTTTGAAAAATAAATATTTTTGAATATTAACGGATGTCTTGTGAAATTGAAAAACTATTGTAAAATAATGCACTCCAAAGTATAAGGTCTTGAATTGAAACTTAACCTTTCACCTTTGATGATTAAGCTTCATATGACTTTAGCAACTATACATTTTTTTTTTTTTTTGTATTATTTAGTAATGTATGTTATCTTTCCAAACTTTAGTGCAATAACTAGATAACAGGACTACAATGAAATGAAAACTCTTCATCATTATTGACTGTAGTTTGCCATTTTTTTCTAAATTCTTAACTTAATTTATTGGCCGCAGCCAAATTGAAACATTTGAACATCATCAGCTGTGATTTGTCATTTTTTCCCCACTATCTTAATATAATTTATTTTAATGTTTCAATTTTAGAGTTACGTCATGAGCTTTAATAAGTTCTTACACCTGAAGATCTGAAAAGTAGTAGGTTCTGAATTTCAGTAAATAATAGGACATACATTTTGTGAAACATATAGCAAACAGTTTTGCATAATTTTAAATTATTATTTTTTTGAAAATAAAATTGAGTATTCCTAATGAAGAAAATTTATAAAAAGAATAAAATAGTATGCTAGTGTTCATTGTTAAATATTACATTTTTTAGTTTTTTGTTTGTTAAATGTTGATTATATTTTTGCATATATATTTCTTGCTATATTCATATCTAAATAAAAATTAATTGTTCTAATATAATATTAATACATTCTGAGATATTAAATAGTTCTTTATGGCATGAAAAACAAAAATGTCACAAAACTAACTAATTAGCTTAAGTTACTTAATTTAAATGAATTCATTCAAAAATATTTAAAACAAAGAAGATTCTACAGTTTCTGGAAGTAAATTGATGTTAGTCTATTAATAAACAAATAGTTTAATAACAACAAAAAGCCAATCAAAGTGGACAGCTTGCTTAATCTATGTTTCATCTAAAATTCATGTCCATATGATAAAAAAAAATTTGTATTTAGCAAAGAAATTATTCTGCTAAAGGAATTATAATGAAAATCAATGATAATATATAGTGTAAAAAGTTAACATAGTTCTAGATATGTGGCTTGGATAATTATGAACAAATTTATATATAACATTATACAATTGGTAACTAAACAAGTAAATGGTAAAGGTATATGAATAGCATCAGAATCTAATTATTGAGTAAAAACATTTACCTCTAATCTTTTTTCTTGATTAAATGAGCAAGGCTTAGTTATGATGAAATATTTATTGTCAATAAATGAAGCCACTCTATCGTGAAGGAACTTCTATTTCTGTATATTTATAAATAAAATAAAATGCTTAAGATATATTATAGATCTAGAGTTTTTTTTTTTCAAATACAACAAAAATATGTCTTTCAGAGCCTTGTCATGTAATGTTTTGAAGTTTCTTTCCTTATAAGTTCAGCCGTATATTTACTTTTTATTTGTAATTTTGCATGATGATTTGGGATTGGGATTAAAATAAACATTTAATAACCCTATAAACCTGTTAAAAATTAGATTAAATGGACTTGCAGCAGTGACTGAGATTATATTTCATATATTGTTAATCCAGAGACACTCATCAAATTTGAGAATTTTAATTATGATTTAATTTTGTTATAAAAAATTTAAGTTTATCCAGATAAGCTAAGCAGCTTGAACTAATTTTTTCAATTGACCATACTTAAACCATGGCTGGCAACTCTAATCTCGAATATTTGAAATAAATATTCAGTATTAATTTCATTTAGTTAAACTATTAACAATTTTATTATTTTTCTACACTCTTAAACAATGGTTAGCACTCCTCTTTTGAGAATGACAATGTTCTGATGTTGATTATTCAGTGGAAACCCAAATGTAACATTAACCACTGAAAAAAACTCATCCTCATTGCCATTTCTGATTTGTCGCAAAAAAATATCATAAATATATCTTAAATATTTTATTTTACTTATTAATATACAGAAATAAAAGTTTCTGTATTGGTAGTGATTTTGTTTATTGATAATAAATATTACAGCATAATTTCAGTTTAGATGCACATTTTCATGCTAATAATTAAGTTCTGATTTTCAATGATGCCATAATTACTGACCAATGTTTATATATGTTTTTGTTGTTTCCAAAACCACAAATCTGTATAAAAGTGCTTGCCCAGGTCACATATCCACATGCTTATTTAGTTTTATATACTGTTGTATAATATTATTGACTTTCAATAGTATATCTTTAGCATAGTGATTACTTTGTTAAATTATATGTGGATATGGAGTTAAAAGGAAAATGGATTAAACATCCATTTTAATTTATATTTTATTGATGTATTTATTTGGGAATAGACCAATAATTATTTATATTCATAAACTGCAGAATGCATTTTATTTTTAAAATCTTGGGTCAGCCATTAAATTAGATAAACTAATTAACTGGGTTCAGTACAGACTGCAATTTATATTGAATTAAATAATATATTTTGCCTCTCTATATGAAATATCAATCCCGATAAGGTTATTTTTTCTTGTTTTATTTTTAATAAATCTCAGTCTATTTGTGGTTTCAGTATTTGTCATCTATTTTAACTTTAGAAAATCCAATATAAGTTCTGTTCAATATTGAATAATATGGTTCACAAACCTTGAAGATTTTTTCCATTCTTTGTTTTCTATCACTAATTGTTACCTTGGCTATTGACTTTATAACCTCCATGAAATGAAGACCAGAATATAATTTTGTTTGTTAAGATTGTAAATATAAAATAAATAATCATTTATATACACTTGCACATTTACTTCATGTTCAAGATAGAGGTGTCTATGGTTATTAAAAAACTAAGGATACCATAATATATAGAAACTAAACTAGTTTCAGATCTATATGATTATACAGACTAGTTGGTTTAGATTGAAAACATTTATGTGTTTTTCAATTTTTGGTGATAGCCTTGTAGTATAAAAGGGGGGATAATAGCAGGTGGAATGAAGTTCTAAAAGTTCTGGTGCATTGTTTCAAGATTCAAAGTTTCTCATTGATGAAATCTATAAGTTTGAAACTAGTCTGGAGATATTGGATGGAATTGCAGAGGATAGATATTTATTAAGCACCATCAATTGGCATCTGTTATTACATATTAAACCTTTCAGTAAGTAGCATAAACATGTGAAAAAATATTCTGCAAGTTTAAATAATAATATAAGCTAGTACCTAAATAAAATCATTGTTTACACTGTTTTCATCATTGCAGTGAGAATTTGAGAAAATATAGAGATGGAGTTACTAGATCTGAATATTGACTCATTGTAAATCGAAAGATTTCATGAACGTTAATGTGTAACAGAAATAGTGGATTTAATCAGTGAAGAATTTATTAGCTTCACGCTCCCAAATCAATGCTTTAGATTTGCCTATATAATTAGAAAAATAGGTTGAAGAGTGACCACTCTTATCTGTATAAAGTCAAATCTTGCATCAAGATTTGTAGAGGTCTCTCTTGTAATAAAATTAAGCATGCAAGGCACATGTACTAAGGTTATAGCTTTGTATAAATATCTCAGTTCATGTAAGTGATAAGGTCTTGCCATAGCAAAAGCTGTAAAAATGATAAAAATATAATAAGCAAGTCTTTTTCTGTTTAATAAAACTCACTACTTTCATTATTGTTTGTAAAACTTTATTTAAAGTGAATTTCAGAAATTAACTTTTTTGGGGGTAATGCAATATCTATTGCATTCAATTTGTTCTTACATACTGATTCTTGTAGTTTAACTCTGATGATCTGACATGGAATAACAATCAATATTAAATAACAACATATGTGGGTCAGTCAAATTTGCTTTCAGCCATGTCAATGTCTAACAAATCCTCAGTTTTGATACTGTTATTAATACTGTATAAAACAAAGAAATGTTTGTAATTCAATACTTATTTAATTTTTTTTTCTTTCAGCAATTATAACTCAATGTCTACATATTTGCCCTGTCTATTAAGATATTTTATTCATAAATGATATGCTTTGCATGCTTTTAACTATTAAATAGTCGTATTCATAGCAATCTAAAATTATAATAAAGTGGTGTAGAATGCAATATAGTGTTGATGAAATTTGAGGAGTTAATGCTTCCAAAATATTTAGATCGGATTACTATATATGAAATACATAGATGATGTACTCATTTGTGCACCAGAAAGGCTAAAAACAAGATCTTGCACAAACCTCATTGTTAAGTTGGACTTTTGAGTAAGAAGACAAGCAAAAATGGCCTCAAATTCCTTGACTTATATGTGCAAAGATCTGTTAGATTATAAAATGGTTAAACCTATCCAAATCAGAGATGCAATTCACCCTGAGTTGATAACCCCTGCCACTCGTAAGCTGGCAAGTTTTAAAGCATATCTATATCAAAACCTTAAATTTGAATCTGACCATAAAATAAATATTGAAGCATATATTAAGAACTTGTGCAATATAGGATATAAACACAAGTACCTTATTAATATGATCAAAACATTTTACTTCAAAATCAGAAGTATACCCACACAACTGGATGCAAAAGCGTGGATATTACTACTATATATACTTGGAGTATCTCAAAGGTTGAATAAAATTTGCTCTGATACATATAGCAGCTTTCAGACCCTGTCCATTTAAAATTGTTTGATAAATAATACTAAAGACACCCTATCCCCAGAGCAAGCCTTCAAGTTTTTTTACAAAATTGAATGCTACAATTCCCTTTGCAAGATTGTTTACTTTAGTGAATCGGATGCAAACATTGCAACTAAGGTTGCTCAGCATAGATATCTTTATAACCAGGCAAAAAACAACTTACAATCCAAGTCTATATTCTTGGAACATGAGATCGAACATGATCATGTCTTTGAATCACTGGGGCCTAATATAGTATGTTCTGAGAGAAATAACAGAAAATGCAAAGTTAAAGAATCATAGCACGTAACCAATAACTTGCATCCTATTAATAAAAAAGAGACTTGTATCCCTTTATCGAAGAAGTGGATTATGTAAATTAAATCATTTACATTTTCACAGAAATTATTTAAATACCACCTTGGTATAACAAGCATTAGTTGTTATAATTTTATATTGCAATGAATATGATTATTTAATAATTGAAAGCATGCTAAGCATATTATTTATGGATAAAATATAATCTTTTCTTAATAGACATGGAAAGTTTGTGTACATAGAAAAAGAAAATTTTAACAGTTATCTCTGTTTATAAGATTTAAATGAGATATTAAGATGTTTACCATTAAGATTTTGTTTTGTCTAGCTGAAAGCTATTATTTAATTATTTAGAAATAACCCGTAAATATTCTTCAAGTACAAGTTCAGCAAGTTATTCAAATTTTCCTGACAAAAACATCCTGTCAATAAACATCACATGATCACCATTTCTTATGCTTGCTTATAACTATTATTAAAACAGGCAAAACTCTCAATGAGTAGCCACTAGATGGGGATTTTTTGCACAAGCCTTCTGGCATCCATTGATTACTCTGGCTTGCAGTGGCAATACATATAGAGAGTTTTGCCGGTTTTAAAAATATCCTGTGTGAAAAGCAATAAAATCTACATATATTTATGCATATGTCTATTAAATAATTAATAATTATAAAATTTATAATAACAAAAATTGAATTATAACAATATGTCACCAGTTTGTATTAAAAATAAACTTTTCAAATATCTTTTTAAAACAATAAATACATAAAATCACTCCTGATATCCCTGCATGTTTATACTTTCAGTAATATCTCTTTCATGACTGATTTCAGTCATAAAGCAGAATATTAATTTCAGTTTCTCCAATTATTATAGAATACACATTGATGACTAAAATTAGATCTTTTGTGAGATGATAGAAAAAATATTTTGAAGTTATTAAATTGTTTTTAAAATGTATATTTGATATCCTCATTCTTTTCAATTTGCAGGCTTGTTTAATTGTCACCAAATTGTTGTGAACATTTTCTAAATATTAATTTTATTTGTCGAGTAGGATGCTTTCCGAAATAGCCTACAGAGGTTGCGCTTGTTTACTACGATGCATTTTTAGGGGAAACTCAAATTGTTAATAGTCATATTACATAGACAGTGAAACTGCAGAATTTGACAGATCAGTTGAAAGTTCAACATACAGTATTAGTGGTTTACATTACAAATAAATCCCTAATCATTTTTTGTTAAATTAAAATTTGTCGTTTTAAAAAAATTAGAAGAAATTTAACGTTTTTCTATTATGGTAAATTGTATAAGCATTTGCGTTGGAGCACATAATAGAAATATATGAATTACCATATCACTTCATACATAAGATCTGATTGTTCAATATCAGACCACATTATTACCATCACTTTATAATTAATTGGATGTATTAAGAAATTCAATTTGGAATGCATGTACTGCAACCAATTTCAAGATTAGTCAAAATGACTTGAAGTCTTAATTTTATTTTTTTCAACTAAATCAGTAGTTTTGAACAAATCATCACAAGATAACACAATGGAAGGAATATCTCTGCTTCAGTATTAATGCATGTCTTCTTGTCTTTAACTGGTAAAGAATTATTGGTCAGTTCTAGAAGTATGATTTGTAATAATTATCTTTGAACATCTACCTCTCATAGCATCAGTGATAGATTGTGATGCATGATATTTTCCATTCAAAAGATATTTTCTGCTTTTTCAATATCTGTGTAAATGTCATTAGAATAATTTCATGGTCCATATTTATTTTTAAAAAATAAATCAGACATTTGTTGTTTAAGTTTTTTTTAATTTTAAATTTAATATCTAAAAAATTGCAAGCTGTAAATGTTATGTATTTAATTTTTAAAGAAAGTCAAATATTTTTTTAAATAATGAACTTGTACATTTGATTGCAAATATCCAGAGTACATCTAATTTACTCACAAATGTATTTGTAAATAAAGTCCTTTTGGCATATGAAAAAATCATTTGTCTGAAGTTCAAATCTAGGGCAAGTAAAAGATTGGAAAAATTCTGTTTCAATTAAGCTTACAATTTTTCCTTCAGGTAGATAGCCCACAGATAACCTATCTGGTCACTTAAAACTAACAAAATAAACTAATATGACCAACATAAATAGCCATCCAAATTGATTATTAAATGGTCAACTTGCTGCCTTTTTCTAGAAAATAACCATTTGAAAATTGAATATATTTTTGAATTTTATTTTTGCTTAAAATCAATATTGTTGTTGTCATGGTAAGCAGATACATTAACACATATGCCAAAAGGATTTTATATAGAAATAATATGTAATCACATTTGGAAATAAAAATATGCACATGTGATACCTAGTTACAATAATTATTTATTTTCTTTAGTATACATATATAACATCCTTTATTTTATCAAAATTCAAATACTATGACATTTTCAACTTAAGTTCCATCGAATAAAAAAATTCATAACTTTTCACACTTCCTTAAAAAAATTTAAAAGGCAACATACATTATTATGACTATTTAAAATATAACATTATTTTTGGTTCAACAATTCAGTATCAATTTTGAGGAAAAGTACTAGTCTGAATCCATATTTCTAAAGAAAATAAGATATTTTGAAGTTGTACTAAGAATACATATTAAGATTAATATATATGGCTATTTAATGGTGAAAGAAAACACTATAACAATGTACACAATTTGCATCACATAAAAAGCAAGCCATGAAATTGTAATAGTAATGGAATAAGTAGATATGGAAATGGAACATGTTATTTTTAAATCCTCTATTTGATACAGTCATGACTCATAACCATATCTCTAAGAAATCAGTTACTTGAGTCTCTTGCATGTGGAAGCAAATAAAAAAAGTTTGGCCTGATAAATCAAAAATCTATGTAAACCTTGACATCAGTTTTTTACCACATTTTTAATTAAAGAAAGCAATTTTACTGTGTATGTCTTAATAAAAAAATTCTTCGTAAAAAAAATACAGTATGTGAGACAAGCACTACCTGAACCACATTCACATGACCAAATTGATATATCAGATGATTCTAGGCAAATATATTGATTTTGAAATGAGTAAAATACTTGTAATGGTAAAAATTTTATAAAGAATAAATATATTGTTATAGTAAAATTGTTTAATGTTTTATATGTACAGATACTATATTTAAAGTCTTAGGGATGTGGGTTTAACTTTTTAATTTTAAATATATTTTTGAAAAGAATAGAGAAAGATAAAATTATGTTAAAAGAATTCAATGTAGAAGTGTGAAATTAGAAAAAATTAATTCTAAATAGTCAGTTTGCATTTTTGTAAAAAAAAAATCGGAAAAGATATTCTGAAAAGTTCCAGTCACATAAATACATCTTAAGAATCATATTAGCTAAATGGATATATATATATAATAAAAGTAATTAATATTAAAAAAAAACTTGGTAAATAAGTACAAGGCTGCATCAGAGGTAAATGTTTTTGCTAGATATCTGCAAGATTATATATAAGGAATTAAAAAATATATATAATTGATTTACTGATAGATTCATTCACATTCATTGTCCAAGTGTAATCATAGTAACATAATTTTAGAAAGAGGAAATAGGTATAAGGATGACAGATTATTCTAGTTTGTTAATAATGGAAAACTTCCATGAAGTTGACTTCCAGCAAGATATTCTAAATGTAGCTAACAGTATACTATCCATTCTCAAGATATCTTTCACGGTAAATGTGTTTATAATATGTCTTGCAATTAATAGTGTGAATATTATAATGATGTAAAAGCTAACCTTTCTACCCATCATGAAGAAAGTTGGTTTTTGTTGCTCAAAAGTTGCCCTACCTTGCTGAAAAAAACATTATACAGTGTGAAAAATTCAAAGACCCAAAGTTGGAAATTAATTTGAAGATGACTGATAAAGAAATCATAATATAACATAAAGAAACACTAAAAAACTATTACGCCAAATACCAGTCTAATTTCAGAAATACGTCAGGATAATCAGTTTACTAATTTTTTTAATGTAAGATTTTTTAAAGTCTATAAGTGTAAAAATAAATGGGTCTGAACTTAATTTTTTTTCTGCTTATCTTTGTAAAATATTTTGTTCATTTCATTATAACATATTGATTTTGTTTTTTAAATATTCATATTTAAGTTTTTTTTAAAATAGTGACTCAAAAAGTGCCTGCCTTCTAATTACAGAAATGTACATATGTGAATAGAATGAATTAGTATCAATTTATATCACATTGGTTAATGAAGGCTAAACAATGTAGCCTTTATAACTTAGTTGTTCTCTCTTTAATCGAAAAGCACATCAAATAATTTTCTGACTTATCAATTCAGTGTTACTATGGGTAATTTTAATTAATTTAACCATTTTAATAAATTAACTAAATTTACTATCCAAGCCATTCTTATTTAAATCCGTCTTGTTTTTAATGTGTACTTAAATAGTTTATATTCCTGAGGGTAAATATGCTCTAATCTGAGGCATATATCAACATGTTATCAGATAAGGACTTAGGATATTATGAAATGAAGATACTGATTCATTATTAGTATACTACTCTAAGTGGAAGAAGCATTCCAGAAATCTATTTACTATAAAGTGATTATAAATAAAGCTATTAGATGGTGCATCCTTAATTTAATCTTCATATTAATGCGCAGGAAATATAATCCATTTCTATTAGATTTCTTCAATATGATCTGTATAAAAAGGAATCTATGATTTGATTATCATCTTCCTAATTAGTAACAGTTACATAAAGGGCATTTTCATAACTTCCTCATTTCTTCACCATTCCATTACATAATATGACTTACCAATATGTGACAGTTATAAATAAAATATATATCTATGCAATTATATATCCATACATTGATTCATGATTTCCTCCATTATATGTGATAAATGGTGTATTGTTTTAAGAATTCTATAATGTGAAATAAAAATGTTCATTTCATAATATTCATTGTTTATCAAGCAATTCATATTGGCTATTCATTTCAGTTGAATGTGCATATCTGTTAATATAATGAAAACGATCCATTGATAGTAAAAATAATATACTTTATTCTTTTATTGATATATAAGTACTGAATAAAAAAGTTATAACTGATTATTTCAATATGATTTTACTCGAAAAAATGAAATGGAATTGAGACCCAAAGTCATATTAATATATTTGGAATTAACAATGTATTCCAAGAAAGATTTTCTTAGATTTCCAATAAAATATATGTTGACATGTGATAATGTCATAAGTTTAAGCCAGTCTCGTTTCCCATTATGATTCTAATAAACAGTTTAATTTTGTAGCTTCAACATTTGAACATCTTGTTATTCATTTATCTAGTGATATTATGCCATAGGCATTAAATATTCCAAACCCCTTTAAAATAATTAAAAGTTTTAGTCCATACATAATTTATAGACAAATACAAAATAATTCATTAATTTGTATTCTGTTACAATTTTTAAAAGATTTTGTTATTGTTGTCTTGTTATTTTTAAAAATTACACAATTTACCAAACAAGAAATTAATACACACCTGCACATATAATGTAATATATAAAGGATTCGAACTCAGACTTTCACATGACCCTCAATTCTCCATGCCATCTCAACATGGGTAGGATGACAACCTTGGGACTCGTGGGCTTTGAACATTCCATCATCAGATTTTCAATGAAATAGATGGCTGAAGAGTTATGGGTTGGAGTAGTTTGAAACCTGTCCATTAAAGTATGAAGATTGGCTATCTTAATATAAAGCTGAGTACTGATTGTATATATGTGTGAAGATGGTAATCTGGACCAACTGATGAGTGCTGTTTAGCACAAAATATGTATATTGGTGATTATCTTTTCAACATGTGTGTGATCAGGTGGGTCAGCAATATGAGATGGCATAGAGTTGAGGGTCATGTGAAAGTCTGAGTTCGAATCCCTTATATATACAAACAAGAAATTGTAAATTAACGTTATTTTATCAAAAAAAAAAACTTCAGTTCATATGCTATGAGATTATAATTGCATTTATAGTTTTTTCTTAGATTACTTTTTTTATTATAGCATTGAAAAGATTTTGAAAAATGAAAATAGTTCAGATACTCTTTTCCTACTTTTTCTGTCATTTCTTTGGCATTCATGTTATTTACAATTCAATACTTTGACCATCTAGAATAAGCATCTATTGAGGTTTGTGTAATCCATAAAAACTTTTTACCATGGCCAAATGCATTTCTCTTAGACTGTAATAAAGCATTAATTTTTGACTGAAAAATATTCAGTGCATTAAGAATATTGAACAATAGATGATTACATTTAAATAATCCAAGAGGCTTGATAAAGTGATTTGCTTTTTCCAAATTGGCCATTCCATACTAAAATTTTGATTAACATGAGAAAATATTTTAGCTAACAATTTTTTCTTTATCTTTAATCTTTTTAATTGATATGGTTTGCAAAGAACCAGATGTACATTTCCAAATAATTCTATTTGATAGGGCTTGGTAGAATCATACTCTGTTTATTATTAAATATATCTGGAACATTTATGTTGGATTTTTATTCCAATTTTTTTTTCACAGTACTAAGAATAACTTCTATAATACAAAATCTTTCTCTGTTGATTACAGGACTAGTTTTTCCTCTTATTATTTCATGATATTTTACAGGCACCTTTACTTGATCAATTAATTTCAGGGTCTCCCATCTTGAAGTTGGACTTTCTTTACTGGGATCTTAATATAGTTAACAAACAGTACATACCAGTCTTGCTTGGACATTATTATTATTCATAGCAATTGTCTATTCCCAGTAATGTTTCACCCTACAAATTTGCAATTTTATCCCACTAGCTTTATCCATGGTTTTCATTAATTACTCAGCTGATATTTTGCCTCTCCCATTTTTCTGTGCTTGCCTTCTAAATTGTCTCCCCAATTGTCCATATTCCGACAAATATAAACTAAAGGTCCATTCCATATTTAAAACAAGTTTTTTCTTTCAATCTGCAGGGTTTTATTTCTTATACTATTTTCCCATAGCAATAACAAGTGACAATTTTCATCTATATGTAAAGATTTTTCTGGGCTAACAATTTGCCTATTTATTTTATAGATTTCAGTATCTTGGTTCTTAACATTGCTTTATTTTGAAAAGCTTCTATCTGCTTCAGTATTAGCTTGTAAACCATTTCTCTCCTAATAGCCATTAGATATGCTAAATTTAACTCAGTAGTTGCATTAATTTTGTCATTGAGCACTCTTTGTTTTCCAGACAATTCGCTTAGACTGTGTCAGTTTTGTTATGCATTTACTTACATTTCCTTTTATGACAACTAATTATTTATAGAGGCCAATCTAACAAATAATAAAAACCACAAATGAGACTGAGTAAAATGCAGGCACAATAAATTAATTTCAAATAGGAATATATATACATAGTCAGATGATTTAGTTGAAAACAAATAGAAATGATGAGGTAAATCCATGACATATTTAGAATAAGATGCCATAATGATGTTTCCAGGCAACTAACACTTAATATAAATGCTAATTGCCTGACATCATTTTGGTCACTTTTTTCTCAAAGAAGATGCTGTAATTTTAACACTAGTTTTATTTATAAGACCAATTTCTCAGAGAATTTGGATTTAATTCTTTATAGATATCAACATTTATCTTCATAAATTTTATTTCCTTTTTTTTTTCAAAAGAGAAGAAGCAATTACTTTCAATAATATATACATTTCAATAATAGAATTAGATTAGATGCATGAAAAAAGGAATTGCAAGTTCTACTTCAAACCCAGTGATACCCAGTTAAAAGACAATAGTGGAGTGGATTAATTGAACTAGATGGCTAAATAAAGTCAAAATTGAGAGATTTGTTTTAGTTAATAAACTAAAAATAAATTTAATAGACTGAGAATTAAGAAAAAAACACTTTAGTAAACAATACTGGGTGAAATTTTAATGGATAGAATAGAAAAATTAAGTAAGTATATGAAAACAGCGGTCGGCAATCCATGGTCCATAGACCACTGGCCAATGGTCCACAAAAAAATTCAGATATTATTTAAATTCGCTAAGCTCATTTAATAAAATTTTTAAATAAAAAATAAATTTTGTTTAAGCCGTATTATTATATATAAAATAGAATAAGAACATTATATTGCTAATTGATTTGATACAAAATACTACTGTGACTTGCAAAATATGTACCTCAAAGGCATTTAATTAGCCCCTACTTGGTCAGCAGCATAAAAAAGATAACAAAATAAAAATATCGAATTCTGTACAATTGACTAGGCTTCAAATTTGATTATGGCACTTAAAATTATTAATATATCATACTCAATGCTCATATTAATTCATACCTTTAAAAATTGTTAGTGGTATGCAATATCTAAAAGATTGCCGACCGCTGATCTACAGTATAGATAAGGAAGTGCAATTTTGATTTGGATATTGTTTTTGAGTGACTTTAACTTTTAGTTTGAGAAATATTGATTTAGATCACTTTGTAATTTTATATTATTAATTATTGATTGAGTTTAAATATAAATAATATATTATTATTAATAAGCCAAATGTAAAAACTTTGGCAAACAAAAAAAAAACTCTGCAATAGTCCAAAATCAGATTAATCTAGATGTTATATATAAATATAATGGTTCAAGAGATGCAGGAAAGTCATTTGGAAATAAAAAGTAGTTTAAATGAAAGCTTACAAAAGTTGGAAAAAAATTGATAATAAATACTGAGAAATAATATCAGAAGAAAAGAAAATGTAGACAGGAAAAGACCACTAAACATCACGATTACCATTTCTTATGCTTATTTCTTATAGTTAGCTAATAAGGTAAAAAGTGGCTGCTGGAGAGTTGCATTCGATCCCAAGATCTAGGTGCAATGCAAGCTACATAGTTTTTAATGTGTGAATAATTAAGATGGATTATAGGACTGAAAGTATTGACTGTATGCTTCTCAAATGCAAATAAGCATAGAGATGAGAAATATGGGCAGGTTTGAAAAAGTTGTAGCATTTCTTCTGAATAATTATTGCACAAAACACATGTAGGTTTGAGATTTAGCTTGAATCGGCCATTAAGAAACATTTTAGTTGGAATCATAATTGAGGAACACAAAGCTGCTGGAATTTAGTTAGAGTTGTAATAACTAGAAGAGTTGTCATATAGATATCTGGATGGATGTCATCTTAGTTAAACTTTAAATATGCCAACAAAAGATTTGATGTTATACATCAACATGCTCAATGGCATGATCTGTTAAAAACGATTGTTTGACATATGAAATTAAAATAAGTGGAGGGGGGGGGGGTTCTAAATATTAGAATAATGTGACACAATATACAGTTTGACCCTAATATAAGTTACAAAAAAAATTGAGTCTTACCAAATTGAGCTCTCCTTTGAATATAGGAAAACATGCTGTTCTGATGGATAAAAGATGTGAAGACAAACCCCAGATATACCTATTTATTACAGACATAAGTTTATCATAGGTCATGTTAAAAAGCCATATCAATGGGCTATAATAGGCTAGTATTCCACTATGAGTAGCATTCACAATATGAACTTTCACAATTGGATACAGCATTTTTGGGAAGAATGCTTTAATTTCATACTGAATGTGTTCATAATGAGACTGTTTAAATGATGGTATAATTGCACTTTAGGCAGATTAATTGGGATGCTGAGAAATGATGAAAAATTATCCATGAAAAAAAGATAGTAGTTTACAGTCTGTAGACAGTTGCAACAAATATGGCTTGCAAACTTATATTGTGGAACTAGTTGATGTTTGGAATTTATTGAAATATTCAGAATGATGAAAATGTTTTGAAGGCCTCTAAATACTTATTCATAAAATGTAATTCTATGCTATTTCATTATTTTTTTTTTCAAAATATATTGTTCCTCATCATTACAATACCGATATTTAGTTATATTAAAATAAAACATATACTTAAACAATTAAGTGATAATAAAATAGTTTCTTTTAAACTCATAGAATTTTAGAATTTAATAAAATATAACAAATTTTCTACTTATGTTTTATCATTAATAAAGATGATGTTTTCAGTTTATCTATCATTAAAATACATTATTAATTTGTTATAAATAAATATTTTTATTTAATTCTGTAAATTCTCTGAATTTTTTTTTATTAATATTTTGGTTTATCTATTTTAAGGCCCAAAAAGTAATCAGAAATTTGTGTGAACCCAATCTAACAGAAGTATTATGTATGCTGATAGTTATGTGGTGATTTGGGCAGTGCAAAAGAGATATATGATGCAGGACAAGTATAGACTATTAATGGAGTATAATTTGAAGCTACAATTTAATAATAGAATTAAATAAACCAAAGAAAGAAACTTGAACCCTATTCCTTGAATTTTCAGATTATTTCAAACCCAATAGTGCATACTTGGAAGATGATAGCAGGAATGAATGATAAAATCAGATTATGGTAGTTTAACTCTACTAACATCAAAAGTTGTAACTTCTAATTATTCCAGAGCTTTAGGCATAAAGCACACCCAGAGCCGGCGCTGGGTACTAGGCGCCCGCATGCAAATTTGATTTTGGTGCCCCTGTCAGGGATGACGCCTTCTTTTTCAGATGCTAATCCTAGCATGCGTTGCATGCCCGCTTCCGCCGGCCCTGAGCACACCTATATCCTTTGAAAATAGTGAAAGTTTTATTTTGCTGTGATCAGCTTACTATTATAATATATAATGTATGTACAAATTAACATTATAGTATAAACAAAACTAAAAAAATATTAATGTAATAAATTGAGAGAGAATATTTTGATAGACATTTAATGGTGCTCACTAATTAATTCATTTAATTAAATAATAATGTTAATATATATATATCGAAACACTAGCGGATATAGCTTACATGTTTCATAATTTTAAAAAAATTTATGGTTAAGTAGATTTTAAAACAATTTTGTAAAATAAAAAGATAGCATTTTTAAAACAGAATAAAACTATCGAGAGCGGATGGGGGGAGAAATCTAAAATAGAATTAGAAAAACATTTAAACCTTTTTTCTATCTCTTTGTAAAGAAAACTCTTGTTGCATAAAATAAAAACAAGTTAAAGGAATAAATAAGTAAAATGTGAAAAGTTAAAAATAAATTGAGTCTGTAAAATAAAATGTTTGTAAAACTTTCAGTAATTAGTTTATAAGATTTCAGATTGATAATAAAATCAAAATCAATAGTTGAATTAATTAAAAAACTGTACACTATCTTATCTAGATAGTAGATGAATCTGAACGAAGGATTAAGATAACAAGAAATGCAAAATTAATTAAGAAAAAAATGGATGTAAAGTACGATCTTAATTAAAAATAGATTTAATTGTGATAAACATTTAAAACTATGGAAGAGAAAAGTATAAAATTATATCTTAGTCATTGTTTTTCAGTCGGGTTTGTGATATACAGTCAGGTTCGTGTTATTGCTATATAGCCGGTGCTGCAATCTGCTAAATCACTCTGCTCTTCAATCTGTAATTCAGTTTGATTTGAGTTCAGTTCAAGTCAGGATTGCTATGAGTGTTATTGCTATACAGTCTGGTTCATATTATTCATTCAATTCGGAGTCCAGCTATACAGAATGTAGCCCGAGTTTTGGAGAACTTTAAATGCCATAACAAACCAATCATTACTACTGTGGTCAACATTAATGCAGAAGCCACATAAGCCATAGAATGTCAGATAACTTCATGCCCAAGCTCCCAGCAATCAACTATCCTGCCTGAATCAATATCCGGAACCAATGCCAAAATTGTGAAGTAGAAGCTGCTGCATACTCTCTCTCATTGTTCGACAGAAACCGGGAAGGAAAGCCATGAAGCCTTCAATGGAGAAACAAAAGGCCAACCAGTTGGAATCAAAACCAATGAAAAATACACACAAATGAAATCTTAGATAAATACTTTTAAATATATTCTGATCATAGTCTACAC
The DNA here is from genome assembly GCA_028023455.1 of Epiperipatus broadwayi. Taxonomy (NCBI): domain Eukaryota; kingdom Metazoa; phylum Onychophora; class Udeonychophora; order Euonychophora; family Peripatidae; genus Epiperipatus; species Epiperipatus broadwayi. Next base: position 10,172,085 of record JAQFVV010012396.1, read on the forward strand.
TCTGTATTTTAAATGAACATTAATTAACAAAGGACTATTATAACTATAACCTAAAGAAATCATTTAAAATTTTCTTATGCAAAATTTACTATTAGTAAATAAGCAAATATTTTATCTAGTGCCGTGCTTGCAATTATATTTCATTCCAATATCAGCCTTTCAAGCTAATTGAGCATGCGCCTTTTGAGAGTGTTAAATAAATGAATACTCTCCTCTTCAATCCAAGATATAGTATTTATGCTCATATAAAAGAATTTGAGTTGTAGGAATAAGAGGGATTCTTTTTATTCCTGCATAAATACTATATCTTGGATTGAAGAGGAGAGTATTCATTTATTTAACACTCTCAAAAGGTGCGTGCTCAATTAGCTTGAAAGGCTGATATTGGAATGAAATATAATTGCAAGCATGGCGCTAGATAAAATATTTGCTTATTTACTCATAATTAAGTTTCAGTAAGAATGACGTTTAGTAAATTCTAAGTAATTACACCGACGTCATTCAGTCAAAAAACATCGTAAATAGTAATTTAAAGTGAGTATCTACTCACGCTCTCTTCAACAGTTCTTCAGATTTGCTCATATAAAAGAATTTGAGTCGTAGGTATAAGAGGGATTCTTTTTATTCCTGCATAAATACTATATCTTGGATTGAAGAGGTGAGTATTCATTTATTTAACACTCTCAAAAGGCGCATGCTCTATTAGCTTGAAAGGCTGATATTGGAATAAAATTTACTATTGTTATAGGGTATTAAATATATGTGTGCATAAATATTAATGTTTGCTTTGTTATTTTCTCTTTCTCTTGTCATTGCATACCAGTAAATTAGCATAGAGTAATTTTTTATGTGTTAAATAAATGTGCTGGGCCCCGAGACAGTGTGAGATAGTCGTGGGATATGTCAAGTGCTGGATTGTGTGCCTGTCATCTGAAATATGCTGGCTATATAAGCAATGGCTAGCTGGCACCTAAGGTTGATTCTCAAAACAAATAAAATGCTTTGGAAGGCAGGGGTTTGAATCCATCCTGTGAGATGGGCCACTACCTGGAAATGTGATCATGTTATGCATTGCCTAGCTCAATCTGATTATAGGCATCATTCTCATGTTGGTCAGACTGTTCGTGTAATAGTAAAAATATAAAATAAAAATTGTTAAAAAGGTTTAAACCCAATTAAATAATATCTTCTCTTCTTTATCGGACCTAGTTCAATATATATATCTTTTTTAAATAAAATGACAAAAAAGTATCAATTGACTAATCTTCTGAAGCCATTGATGTATCAGTATAATCCATTTTCACTGTAATTCTTTTTCATCAGTATTTTTTTTTTTAGTTCTATGGAAATAAGAAATCCATTATCAGCAGACATGGCTTTTCCATTTGTTTTGATGTTTTTAAGTTTGTATAGGTTTTGGAATCTGCATAAACACTTGCTATTTGGACTAAATAGTTTGGAGTTAATTTCAAATTCTTGGCTAAACTTTTCATGCAGACTTTAAACTTTCTGATACAATACAATAATATTTATAAAAATGTTTTACTAGTTTATATCTTCTATCCATAAATTCAATGCCTCACCAAAAGCTTATCTTTTACTGTGGTTATAACTTCAGCCATTTTAGGAGCATAAGCAACAATGGCATGAATATGTTTTTATCTTTCAATTACTTCTTTAATGAACATTCATTATTTTTAATAAAACAAGACACAAAATGTGTAACTTGCTTTTAAGTTTGTACTAAAATGTTTTTAATTGTAAGTGCCGAAAGAGAAAGAATTCAAAATCCCTATTGGAAAATCCTCATCCTCAGACCAATCGGTTTCAAGCTTATGGCCCACCTCAGATTTCAGACATTAGATCTAAAACTCTAACTCAAGTGTCAGCACTTATTTAATATGTTATTATCAATTTGAAAACTTGAATTTTTCAGACACGTAAATGTCTTCAAATCCAGCTTTACAAACCAGAAAGCTATATGGGTCTGAACTAAGTTCAGTTTCACCATATATTAATAGCTAAAGCAATATAACATTGCAAAAGCCTTAAAGGATACACTTATAATAATTAATAAAACAAGACACAAAATGTGTAACTTGCTTTTAAGCTTGTACTAAAACGTTCACTAGGTGGAGTTTACCACTAACTCCTAACAATCTTTAATTATAAGTGCCATAAGAGAAAGAATTCAAAATCTCTATCAGAAAATCCTCATCCCCAGACCAAATAAGTGCTGACGCTTGAATTGGAGTTTTAGATCTAGTGTCTGAAATCCTAGTTCCTCACTGAAGTGAGCCATAAGCTCAAAACTGATTGGTCTGGGGATGAGGATATTCTGATAGAGATTTTGAATTCTTTCTCTTTCAGCACTTATAATTAAAGCTTGCTAGGAGCTAGTGGTAAGCGCCATCTAGTGAACACTTTAGTACAAGCTTAAAAGCAAGTTACACATTTTGTGTCTTGTTTTATTAATTATTATAAGTGTACCCTTGAAGGCTTTTGCGATGTTATATTGCTTTAGCTATTAATATATGGTGAAACTGAACTGAGTTCAGACCCATATAGCTATCTGTTTTGTAAGGCTGGATTTGAAGACATTTATGTGTCTGAAAAATTTTAAGTTTTTAAATTGATAGTAATGTATTAAATAAGTGCTGAGGCTTAAGTTGGAGTCTTAGATCTAGTGTCTGAAATCCTAGCTCCTCACTGAGGTGAACCATAAGCTCAAAACCAATTGATTTGAGGATGAAGATTTTCCGATAGAGATTTTTAATTCTTTCTCTTTTGGCACTTGTAATTAAAGTTTGTTAGGAGCTAATGGTAAGCTTCACCTAGTGATTCATTATTTTTGAAGATGCAGCTCATTTCTGAACATGATTTTTTTCTTTCACCTGGAAATTAATAACGTTTGTTCTATTGTTTACAAATTGTCTTAAATTCTGTAGAGTTTCATACCTAGAAAACAATTTATTAAATGAAATATTGGAATGCATTAAATTTTTAGAAGAAAAAAATACCTGTGCTTTTAATTTATTTAGCATGAAGAAATAATGTAGTTAATAAACTAATACACATTAGATTTAGGAAGAGCACTTCATGGTGGGATGGGGGAAGGGAATCTGTTTCCATACTATTTGCAATACAGCATAATAAAATGTAATAAATTTAGGAATGTTAATGTTTTTATTTTTGTTTATTTACTTTTTTTAAGTAGTGTATAATTGATAAAGCACATATTATTGTAGCTTCACTGAGTATTGGACCATAAAAAAAATAGCACTTAAGAAAATCCCTAGTTATGGCCAAATTATGAGATCTCCACTCTCATTAAAATTAAATATAATAAAGCTAAACTCAATGACAATTCATGAGCATGATAGATTCTGTGACACCATAGGGATTAATCAATTATATAAGAAGAGATTGAGTGGAAAACAAAGAACAATTTTCAAAATATTATTTGAATAATAAATAAATTTAATAATTAAAAAAAAAAATATTGCATGTATAATAATATATGAAATTCATTATTTATATAAGGTATAACTTTAATGGTATGATTACTATTTCATATGTTTACACATGCTGTTAATAAGAGTACCAAATTTCATATAGTAGTGCCACCAAGAGCAAGCATTCATAATTAATGGACAAGGGTTGTGCATAAAATCCCTATCCAGTGTGGTATACCAGAATCATAGTTCTCAATGATTGGCTAGGTATGCTTCCCTAAGTTTTACATATTGCATTTGGTCAAAAGTTCAATAAGGTTTTCTTTCTTATTAATGACGATTTTGGTTTTGATAGCAGGGCATGGGTTTTATGCCAACCAGGATGTACCCATGTTGCGGATAGGGTAATGGCTTCAGATATGAAGATTATCTATGAATAAGAAAAATACTATAAATAAGCAGTCACTGACAATGGGGCAACATTAACTATCAGGAAGTGATGAAGAAGACAGTGGGATGTTTACTTCTATAAAATGCCACAATTCCTATGATGGTGAATATATAACGATGAATGTTAACCACCATTAAATAAGTCAGCACCCTACTTGGTGCTGGGTAAACAACAGTATTCTTCCAAGTCAGTGGAAGATCAGTATAATGTGACAGCAGTGACTAGAGAACTGGTAGATGTTCATTTTTTTAAGATTTAGCTAGTGCAGTAAGCCTCTTATGAAGACTATTGCTAGATAAAGAAGACAACAGGAAATTACTGTCTTATAATATGCTTGTTTTATTATGAATAGTTCTACAGGAATCATTACATTTGTGTGTTGAAACCTTAGCTAAGAATGGCTTTGGTGTCTGGACTGGGGCAAAAGTAGACATGAAGATACTCAGATCATAAACCTACAAAATTCTCATAAACTTCATTCATTGAGGAAAGACACATTGAGAATTGGCATGAATCTTTGAGAACAGGTGAGAAATTTGAAAATTTGTAGAGGTGTATATAAGTGATTGTGGGAGTGATGTGGGGAAGTAAGTAATGGGGATGTTATTTTATTCAGATGGTGATAAATCAATTAGTGGAATTAGAACTGCCATTGGGAAAAGAATTTGGAATAGTGTGGCAAAGGTCAATAAGCTGATGATGATGAGAATAAATCAAGTTCTAGAGATTTGGTAATCGTACGAGTTTATATGTCAGCTACTAGTCATGATAATATTGAAATGGATGAAATATATAAAAATATAGAGGAAATTATTCAACATAAAGGAAAACATGCATGTATATTGCTATTGGGTGATTGGAATGCTGTTGTGGGGAATGGTAAAGAAAGGAAAAGTATTAGAAATTATGGTATTTGAAAAAGAAATGAAAGAGGTAGCCAGCTCGTGCAATTTTGTGAGAATAGGTTTGTAATTGCAAATATTTGGTTTTTTAAAAACCATATAAGAAGATTGTATACATGGAAAGCTCCACATGATAGAGAACATTATCAAATTGATTATATATTGATTCAGGATAAACACAAAACTGCTATTAAGGATTCATATGCTTTGCCTGATGCTGATATAAACTCTGATCATAATTTGGTTATAACTAAATGAAAGTTGATTTTAAAAAGAATTAAAAGAGGGGAAAGGTATATAAGATTGGATTTGGATAAAGTGAAAGAAATGGAAAGATAAAAATTTTGTTTAATATGTGAAAATGAAATAAAAAGAATTGTTAAAGATGAGGAATATATTAATATTCCTGATAAGTGTTAGTGTAGAATTAAAGGGTTCTTAATAACAGCAAAAAATTGTGCCACTACAAATTGACACACTGTTCGCAAATTTTCTAAAATTACCAAAATTACAGTGACTGATATGAGGGCATCACTAGATATATAGCCTAGCACAAAGGAGGAAATTCAAGGAGAAATGGGATGGTCAAGCTTTTATATGAGAGATGCAAAAAGCAAAATGAAAATATTTGGTAGATTGCAGTTTATAGATAATAAAAGAATAGCCAAAATAGTATTTAATTGGGTTATGAGTAAAGGAGGGCAGGCAACAAGATGGGTGAGAAAGGTAATGCGGTATGCAGAAGATTTGGATAAAGAATTTATATGAGTATACTTGTACAAAAGGTGGGATGATTGTGTTAGGAGGATTGTTGAGTGTTGTAGTGGTAAGGAATGGGACAGAAGAATAGATGCATTAATAAAGAATAGGGAGTTGGAGAACTAGTATGGAAAGTAAAAAGAGTTAAAAAATATATAGAAGTAAATGGAACATTGGGTACGAATTAATTTATGATAATAGCAAGGAAAGTAGTTTATTGTTTAAGGCTCGAACGGGACCTTTAGCAACAAGGGAATATACATGTAAATGGAAAAATATGCGTGATTTAGTCTGCAAGTTGTGTAAGGAAGGCATAGAAAATATTAGGCATCTGTTAATTCAATGTAAATGCTTGAAAGCAGAAAGGGTACAAATAATGAAGTTATGGAAGAATAAATATGAACAAAATGATTATACAGAAAATGGGTTATTGGTTTTTATGCTGGGTTTGGGAAAAGATAAAGGGGATTTAGATATGAAGGCCAAGGAGTTGACAAAGATTATATTGTGGAAATGGGATAAAACAGATTGTGGGAAAACTTAGGGTGGAGAAGTGTATAACAGGTTTCTCTGGACATAGTTGCTGAGATTCCTGACTCTTAAAAAGAAGTGATGGTCATGTGATGTTTATTAGATTCCTGACTCCGTATAAGGAGAAGTCACAGTACATCACTAGATCGAGAAGAACCTTCAGCAATCATAGTGATAATTTATTTATGTACTGCGGTCACATAATCAATGTCAACACATAATCTTACGCGGACTCTACTAATTATACTTTGTTTAAACCAAATGGACATTATAAGAGAAATTAAAACACAGAGGTACTTAAGTATGTTTTAAGAAATGTATTGTTTTCCATTTTTGTTTGAAAATATGACTTCCATAGTCAACCGCCTATTAACAAATTTGTACAGAGGTATTACTTTTAGACTTAATAAGCGGAACAAATTACTAGCTCAAAATTGTTATTAACATCTTCAAAACTGCAATATTAATTTAGATATTTACGTGTATATAAATCTATGAACATCGAAGAAATACTTTTTCTTCAATCAAATGCAAAATATTCCTTTATAATTTTATTTTTAAAAATATAAACTCTATATTTTACCAAACGCAAATTTGTTAAGATTTTGCTTTTCTGCACATGACTATTAATTCATATATATTTTGAATTTAAAGTGAATATTACCATCATTTCAGAATTGATAAAGTATTATTATTACGTGCTTCTAGTCTATTTCTGGAACTTGTATAAATGAAATTTCTTTAAAATTACTTATCATCTGTTTGACATATATATTTTGAATTTACCATTAAAGTTGATAGATTTAAAACACAAATAAAGTGCAAAATATAATTAAAAGCACACACATATACACACTATGAAATCATATTGTCACTCGGCAAAACTTTTACCTCCGGTTAAAATAGTTTATAATAAATATATATATTTTTAATGTACACTATAGTGTTAAAAGTAGCACATACATAACAAAAAAATAAACTACAAACTACGTTCTCGTTTTGGCGTGAAAAGGCCGAGATCATTTGTAATACCGACCTTGATTTGTCAATTAATATGTTTATGTAAAAAAAAAAAAAAAGTCGTAATATTTGTTGAAAGTCTTCGTACTATCCAAATATTTGTTGAATTAATCGAAGATTATACATATATCTTTAAACTGCAGGTAGGAAATGTATTTTTTTTTTGTCTATACTTTCTTGTTGCTGTAGAATAACCGAATGCAAATAAAAGCTTTTGCTTTTGTCTAAATTGTTTTCTTTTTTTTTGAAAAAATTTTTTTTAAAGAATGCGTGTGTATTTTAAATTTACTGTCCAAAGAAAGTCAAGTTGAGTAATTAGATAATAAAATAATATGACCAAGTTTATCATCGACGGTGGTTGTTTTATCATTTGTTGCTACCATCGTAAAACATTTCATATTTATATCTATATGATAAACTCTAAAGTATCCTTTACATCCTTAGTATGTTAAAAAAAACTTTCTCCAAATGTACTCATATTATTTGCTAAAAATATTATATTAATTTGTTTAATTTTCTAATTTGCAAATACTTTACAATACTTCAAAAAGACCTGTGAATTAGTAAAACATCACATACAAAAAAATATTTTTTGATAATCATGGTTATTTACTACAAAAGGCTTATAAAAGAAGTAATAGGATGGGAATAAATATATTTTAAAAAATTGAGCATGAACAAATGTAAAACTAATCGCATTTATTCCGATATAAAAAATATACATTTAATAAAACTGGCTTATGAGCAAGCATAAGAAATTGTGATCATGTGATAATACATTTAATGTTTATAGATTTTCATATTGGATATAAATACAAATATGGAAAGTATTTTGTATGATTTACGTACTTATTTGTCAGTCTTAATAATAAGCAGTCACTGTTAATATAAAATTCATAAGAATAATTATTTTACATGATCATCATTATTATTAGCAGCTACTCATAAACGAGTATAGCCATTCTAACTCCAATCAAATTTGGCATGATTATATAAACCATATTTGACCACAAATAGCCACATACCTTGTACATGCTCGTCCTTAATTTTTTTTTTTGATATCTTGCAATGCTATCTTATTTAGCGAACATTACTTTTTAAAAGAATTGCAACATATTAATTAATTTTAGCATTGGTTTTTTCTCAGTCACATTCTTCCAATGAAATTAATCAATATTGCACTTGGTTAAGTGTTTTTGGGATAATGTTTATAAAGCGAATTGATTCCACTTCCACAAAAACTACTCTCGTTCATTCAATTCACATGCTCAATTGTATGAAGATAGGCCCTCATAAAAATAGATTCAATAGAATCAGATCCAGCAAATCAAAGAACATATCAATTAGTCTTTCAGTCTTCCCATTACGTTTTTATGACCATCTTTAAATAAAAATTTTCCAGTGTCTTTATGTTACATTAATAGAAAATCCTTGTCTCATTTCCATATAATAAATTGGGCAAAACTATTCTGTTTTATATATTTTTTCTCCATCAAATCTAGGCATGCATTGTGAAATAAATATGAAGTTATTTAAAACCACAGAAATTCCAAAAAATAGCAGGCTTTAACTTCTATGAATTATTATTGCTTCCTAATTTGCAAGATATAAAACTATGAAGATAGTTTGAAGCAGAAAAATATTTTGTATATCGATTCAAGAAGTTTAATTAATAAAAAAAATATTAATTGCTGCATGAACTGAAATATAGATTCTAATGTCATTTACTTATGAATGCCATTTTAAAATCAGTACTCAATTTAAGTTCAAGAAAACGATTTTATATAGATGATCCAGTTGAAAGCAGAAGAATATTTTTGTATCATGCATTAATTCAAAAAGCGGATTTAATTAATAAAAAAACATTAATTGTTGCATAGATCGGAAAAGCAGTTACTTTATACCCGAAGCCTTTATCTAGAAGAATTCTGCTTTTTACATGGGCAGTTTTAAAAAGGTTGTTCCTCAGCTATTAATTCACATTTTAAAATTTTGAAGTGAAAAATATCAAATAGAGAAATCGTAATATTGAAGAAAAATTAGATATTAAAGAACTGAAGATCCAAATTAGCACTTTTAGTGTTTAAGAACTATTCAAATTTAGTAAACATAGTAGATTTTTCTAAAGAACAAACATAATCCTTTTCATGAATATAATTGGAATAATATCTGTTTTTTAATGCAATTATCATTTTAATCTTGGAGGTTACTTACTAATATACAATTTCTTTTGTAGTCTGAGCTTTATAAGTACTCATATAATGTGAACTCTTGTATTCTGACTTTTAACTATAATGTAATTATTAAATATCATTGTTTTGAGCATGGATGCATCCATGTTTATTTATAGTGGTTTTTCTGTCTAAACAAAGTATTTGTGATAGTTAATATATAACAAACCATTTGAATTTAAAGCCCCAATATCATTACTTCCAATAACTTTTTGGATAGAGACTGCTGTTTGTACCAATGTGTGCATTAGTCTCCAAGAATAATGTAGTTTTTTTCATATGTCATAGTATCGGCCGGGACACGAACCCACACCCGTCTGCAACCAACTACTTGCTTGCAAGGCAGGTGCGATGACCTCTCAGCTAACAACGCTTGACAAGGATAATGTAGTTGGTTAGAGATTTACTTAAAAGTCAGTACTCAAGAATCTAAAGGTCAAAGTTTGATTCCCATGCTAGTACTGTCACTAGTCAGGCTAGCAACACCTGAAAAAGAGAAGGGAATAATACAATTGTGTTATATTCTAACATGTGAGATACTAACAGTTGAATGTAATTGGAAAATTAAAGTTTAAAATTTTTCTAAAGACATTTAATATAGTTACAACAAAAATGTCATCATCACAAACCTTCAGCAAACACTGAGTAAAGAAAGTTAGTTATTTGTAAGCCTAAAATAATTACAAATACTGTATAGGGGACCCTGGTATATAACTAATTTAGTTTAAATAATTATGTATTATAATAAAATATCTTTCATCTTATTAAATGCAGAACCAACACATTGACATCAACTTCCGAATCATTTTTCACCTAAAAAGTTATCAATTGATACTTAAATTGATTCTCATGTTGACAATTATCAAAACTAAAAGTTGTTGAACAATTTTTTCCACCACTGGTTTATAAACAAACACCTAAATTTTTAAACATTAATTACTAGATCAAGATGTTTATTGGTTGTATTAAAAATATTCTGTAGATCATTTTGTGATTTAACAAGAATGAGTTTGTCAGCATATTGAAAATTTAGAAACTAAGAAAATGATTTTTTATTATTATTGTTTTTGCTTTTAATATATTCAAATTAAAAACTATACATTTTCAAATTCAATATCATATCTTGATGCCTGCTTCAGAAAATCATCTATAAAACATTGTTATTAGTACATATTGTTCACTAGCCAGTTTTCATTTTAAATGCCTCAAATTTTTGATCAGCAGTAATGATATTTCCTATCATTTCATCCTATAAAAGCTATACATTGTACATAGACTTCAATGTCAAACAGATAATTTTAATCAATGCCACAAATCTTTTCAATTAACTGAGTCAAATATTTGAACCAGATCAATAAAAACAATATACAAATTAGATTTTGCTCCCAACACCTATTTTGCATTTATTTGGTAATAAAAACTTATTCTGTAGTGCTTCTGGAATATCTAAACCTATAATGAATCTGTAATCATTCTTCTATGACTGTAAGCTATCCAAAAGAATCCTTGAAATATTTCTATTACAATGGATATCAGTAAGGTTCCACAATTATTACAGCAGTCTCTCACCCCCCCCCTCTTATTTTTTATTAATTGAAACTAAAGCATTCTTAACATCAAGTAATATATATCTTGGGCCATATATAGTAGTAATGGGAACTGAGGACATTTGATATTAAGAAAGTTTGGCAATTTTGTTGCTAACAAATGTTTATGTGACAAATCCACATTATTACTATTTGAGAAAATAAACTCTAAAATTATTTTATCAAAATATTACTTTATTGATATAGTTTTATTTCATTAATTATTATATTGTATTAACACAATTAATTAAACATTTATAAATAAAAGTATGAAAAAATTAAAAAAAAATTTATAATAATATAACTAAATTAAAAATAATTTAAACAAAAAATGATATTGTGTCATTAAATTTTTAAATATTAGAGGGAAGCTCACGATATATCTGTAACAATGTACATTACTTAAATTATATGCTATTAAAAAAAATATGTACATAAATAAAAACATTAAAATTTGTAAATTTAATCAGTACAGCAGCAAACCATTTTTTTATTTGGAGCAGTGTACATGATCTCATTTAGTAATAATATTTCTTTGGGGTAAATTAAAAGCACATATATTTTTATTCTTCGCTTTGATGTTATAAAAAAAATACTTTCTAAGCATAAAGCTAAAAGTTTTATGAAATTTAATAAAATTCATCAAGTATCTATCTCAAGCAATAAAGCTAAAGTTTTTGATTTAATAATAGCAAAAAATAAGAACTATAAAATATTTTAGTATTGCATTAGAAAGCTTAAAGTTAGAAATGGGTAATGGCAAGTAAGAGTAACTGTATTTGAAGCCAAAACAGATTTAAAAATATCAAAACAACTAGAAAAATCATCATCTGCTAACAAGACTACTGTTAACATTTTCATAAGGAATAAAAACATTATTGAAGTAAAAGGATATCATCCAGAGTGTGTTTAAATTGCGATGAAAATCTGCACTTCACTATTAATTTTATTTAACAAAATAAAGATATAGTATAATTAAATATTTTTATTTTGTTGGAAGAATATGAAGACTGAGCACAGACACAATAAATATATAAATGTCCTATTTAACTATATTACCATTTTCTTAAAATTTTGTTTATACTATAATCTTAATTTATATATGCATACTGCACACATAAAAAGCATCTGTGCTTTATATATATGCATGTTGAAAAAGTACTAAACATTTGCAATTCACTAAGCAATATACTATTATAATCAAAGCTGGAGAGGGGCAGGTTCTTAAAGAAAAAAATAATATAATAAAATAACTTTTAATACTAGAAGATTCACCCTAGATTACATATGAAGACTGCTTTGTCCATTAAAAAAACTAACCCCAGCTAGCTTTGAAATTTTTGAATGTAGTACTCTTTTTGCTATCAGCTTTCATTTGAGTTAAACAAACTTAAAATTTTGCTTTAGAAAACTGTGACTGGTTTATTTTCAATTTATACTATAATTTTTTTTTTTTTTTTGTATTTATGCAATAAGTCTATTATGGTTTTAATTGTTTTAACATATAACAAACACTTTTAACTTAATTTAGAACCCTGTCTTTATTGTCTATTACTTATAGCTCATATCAGTTACATATGTATCTTGTTTACTTTGATTAATTACAGCAAAAAACTAGAAAGCACTTTTTCCAAAACTTTCAGTCATAAAAATATATTTATTAAATAATAAAATATATTAAATTGTAGCCACTGAATTGTGTTATAATTTATTTATATACACTTAGAAACAGTGAACTTTTATTAATTAATTTATGGTTTTATAACAATTAACATCTATTCTGTGAAAAACATCATATCACTGCCATTAATAAATTTAATTTATTTCATATTTATAAATGAGAATTTCATATGTATTTATTCTAATATTCATGTTAATATGCAATGTAATTTTATTGACAATCTTTTTTTTTTTTTTTGATAAAAAGGTTTTTGCAGCTATATTGCAGTCAAGCACTAGATATGTAAGTGCCATTTAATTAACAAATTTTTAAAAAAATATTAAACCCAATATTAAATAAGTTTTTACACTATTTGGAATATTGCCAGAGATGCATACTGTAAACAGATTTATATTTAATGGCACTAGAGCATATTTCTGAAAAGTATATCTAAAAGCAGTGTTATTATAGTAGTAAAAAAAATTAAATAAGAGATATTCTTGCAAAATGCTTTTAAATTTCTAAAAATTTCCATTAGTTTTTGAAGCTAATATCTCCCATCACATTTTAAACTTTATCTGATGTCTCATTAAAATTTATGGTTTTTTCATTTTTAAGATTATAAAAAAATACTTTAACTTCATTAAGCTACAAATTCTTGTCCAAATCTAAATGAGTAGATAAAATAGATATATCTTTAAAATCTGTCATTTGAATTTTTATGAAATTATATAAATGACTTTTGTATGGATTGAATTTGATTGCATTATTTTACCAGTCCATATTTTGCTTTCAGTGTATCAAAAACATAAAGAAAATCACTCTTAACTTGATTTTTTTTTTTTTTTGCAGTTTTAATCCACCAATCATGTTTATGTTTTCTAATCATTTGCTGAACTTTTGCCTTTAATTCACTATATTCCTTATGAAAGTTCACATTTAATTTATTATTCTGTTATGATGAAAATATAACATTTCAATAATCAAATCACTAATAATAGTATTATTGTAAGAGAAACAGATTTATTTGGGGGTGGGGGGTGGGTGAAGAATAGACTTATTTACGTCCACAAACTCTCTTTAAGACAATTCCATGTCTTATTAACATGAGAAACTCGAAAATCCAAATTGACCAGTTTAGTTGCTGAAATTTAGCACGAGTGGTGGTTGCTTATAAAGAAAAAAAATTAAATTTTGTAGTAATACATTTGGAATAAGTTGTATGTTAATCGCAACTGTCATTTTAACTTTAGAGCTTACCAGTCTATGATTTGTCCAACAATTTGCATCTCTATGCCAATTCCTAACTATAATGTAATCTATAAGAAACTATTTTTGAGTGTGGACATATCCAAACTTTTTATAGGAATTTTTTTTCCTACACAAAATATTTGTGATAGCAATTTATATGTTGTACAAAATTTCAGTAATAGCAGATCATTTGAGTTCACAGAACTAATAACATTATTTCCAATAATCTTGGACCAAAATTAAATGTTCATAACAACATATATATTAAAGTTTCTAAGAAGAAAGATCAGGACTCTTAAGTTATCAATTAATGTCATTTTCAAATAGGCAGTAAAAGTTTTCTCTGAACTCTCTAAATCAAACCAATTTTAATATTATTAGCTTTCATTGATAATTCTAAGAATAAAAGATACCAAATTAGAATTTGCAGCAAATATAATATTATCCAATCTGTTTTCACTTTTTGATATATTCTTACAAAAAAAAAAAAACATGTAGCCATCAACATGTTACAAGTCAACTTCATTTTTCTGGAAGATGAATTTTGCTATGATTACATATATCAATTTTAAATGTTGGCAGATTATTGAAGAGGTTATATCAAACAAGGTTCACATATTTATCTTTATTATTATCACTTCCTCTTGCTTCACCTTCATTACCATTTTGGATTTTACAATTATTTCTACATTCTTTGATGAGCAATCCACCAGGCAAAGTGATTTAGCCAGATTGTGTAAGGTAAACCATTTTTAGACAGGTGTTTCTAGATTCTTTTATTTTTGTGATAGGCATGAAGATCTTTAAATAAGGCTTCAGAATAGACAATCATTTGCTGAGTTTCAAAACAATTCATTATTGATTATACTGCCTCATATAAGATTTCAAGTAAAGAATCTCAGTCTACTAAAATTCTCTCACTCATCGCTTTCTCATTTACTGACAGTTTTGAAAAAAAAAATTGAAATCACGATTGTTGCATAATTACAAGATGATAATATAATTATGCAAACAGAATTTCATTGTCACAATGGTTGGTAGGACAAGAAACTCATAATGATTATTCCTATACTAACTTAAACAAGTGAAGACAATAAAATGGAAGGAAGATGAGAGAAAGAGCACAGAAAAAAGGATAGAAAATAAAAATATAATAGATTTAATCTAACTTATATTTGCAAATAAAATTATGTAATATAGAGAGCATACCAATAGCTCAAACAAGTTCAGTTAAAAAAAAAAGAGTATTTAATGTGTACATACTTTTAATAAAAATATGTACAAAAAATAAAGGAAAGAGTTGGAATATTTTTTGGAAAAATTCATTATGAAAAAATGTACACAAAATGAGTTTTAAATTATATTGTTTTTATTGTACTTTTTATATGTTTATTTATGTGTAAATATGTACAAATAATGAAAATAATAATTCATAAAAAAATAAGACAAAAGGCAAATAAAATATTCATATTAGAAAGAGCAAACCTTAAATTATTTCTGCATTCAGGATTAGGATATAATAATATTTTAATATATTGTTGGAGTATAGTTATGCCATACTATAATTCAAACACATATGGGTCATAATCAGTTCAGTACCAATTTGGGATTTGGCATATTCAAATTTTTAGAATTACTTAACAGAAAAGATACTTAGCATGTGCCTGACGAATCACTATTTTAATTATGTTACACATTTTAAAAAAAATTTAAGGCAATATTAAATTAATTTGTACATTTCAAAGAATTTTAAAAGTTATAATAATAACTTCTTAATTTACATTTTGGATTCATATTCTAATGGCTTTTAATTTATCATATACTTTACCATATAGTTGAAGAACTGTATTTTTTTTTTTCTATAGAGGATTTCATTTATATTGTAATAACAACTCCAATTTCTTATAATTATTAATATTTCACTTACTGGTTTTTAATAAATTAATATGAGATGAGTAAAACTTAGTTATCTATTTTAATAACAATACCAGGATTCACTTTTGCATTTTTTGTTTTTAATTACTATTTTATTTGGATTTGCAATCTAAGTATAGACATACATTTAGTTATCATATACCTAATAATAATTGGTTTATTACTCAGTAATGTGTAGGAAATTTCAGCACCAGACTTTTGTTCAGAGTTGGGCTACAGTCCATAGGTCTTAAGATCCAGAGTCGGTCACTTCATTAATATGCCAAAGCAGACATGAAAATAAAGATAAATCAAAATATTGTAATGATTTTTTTTTATTAATAGTACCAGACTTATTAAGAGCATAATACCTTTGACTGTGGTATAATTTAACACACAAATAAATTTCCACGGTAATAATCATTCAGTTGCATTCAATGCTAAAGCGTTTATGTCTGTCCATGTTGGAAGGGGTTTGTTTGAATAAAATTTGATTAGTTTATATACTCTTGTTCTGTATTAATGTCTTTGATATTTAGTGTTGAAAATATAATTTTCTTATTAGTCATAATTTTATTTAACCTTTTTTGGTCTTTTTCTAGATTTCTTCTGAATGATTATTTATACAATGTGATAAATCTAGATCTGTTGATTCTTGGCTTTCTTAATTTTTTCTAAGTGTATTCAAATAATGATAATGAATTTTCCTCATCAAATGAAACTTCTATTATGATATTGTTACCAATGAGAAAAAATTCTTAGTATTGTTTACATGATTGATGTGATAAAATTGAGTGGGAAAATTAATATTTTCTTACTTGTCAAATCATTTGCAACTTCTTATCTAAATTATGATATTTTCACCTTCTGAATTCTCTTCTACTATGAAATCATCTTGATTTAAATGCTTTCATGAATAGATTTATTTCAGTCTAAATACTGATTTCTAATTGGATTTACCATGATCCATTATTTGAGATTACGACAAGTTAAGTATGAAGCATCACATGACTTAATTTGTTAAATCTCTTATATGTTGTACATTTTTTCTGTAGTATTCTTAGACATGATGTTTGGGATCATAGTTCATTTTTCTTTGATTTATTAAAAATATGTAATTTTACCTAGAAAAGGATATATTATAGATTAACTAGTTTTCCAAAAATTCATTATTCAAAGCTATTAGTTTTGTGATTTTATTACTTTTATGGATGGTTGTGGGTTTAAGTTCAATAATTTTCATAGCATCTTTTAGAATTTTCAAGAATATCTGTAGATTTAACTTTTTAGAATATGGATAATATACCCTTCAACTGACCATGAGAAATTCTTTCCATTATCGAAAACTTTTATATGATATTTTAAAAGTCATTTTTAATTTCATCTGTTAATTATGAAAACCTTTGCTACATTAAATTTAGAATTTTTTGTATATAGCATAATGCATGCATAATTTTATATGGATATAAATTTATATATGCATAGTTTTATAAATTATGAGATAAAAGAAAACTATGTATGACTATATTATATATATGCAATTTATAAATATTGACTATTAATGCATATGTGAAAATGTAAAGAAGTGGGTATATTTGTTTTGAAATATTAAAAATTGTGTACAAGTATATATTTGTGTATATGTAGCTATTTCTATATTTTATATAATATTATCATTTTATATTTGTTATACATAAGTGAAATTTTATACTTCTAGTGCAGATTTAAACTTTGATATTGTTAATCACTATCTAAAATAAAATAGATTGATACTCTCATTCTACTGTGTTTTGGGCATAACTTGTGTATATATCTATTAAAGATGTTAATGTATGCTCACACTATGTGTCTACATGTCCCTTTATCATGTATCAATGTTTTTATTCATATACGTGTAGCTGTTCTTTCTTTGTATATATATCTATATGCATATTTATATTCATTTAAGTTTATCTTTATGTACATTTGTTCCTCACTGAAGAGCTGTTGGAGAAGCCTTTGTACTATAATGATAGCACATGCACACACACACATATATTATAATTATTATGAATGTCTATTTGTTTTGTATATCTAATTGTATCTATAAATGAACTACTCATCTCAAATGTATTTGTTATAATATTGACAAAAAAAAAAAAAAACCTGTCAAATTATTGGGATTGTTTTTTGTTTTTTTTTTCATTTTGAGAATTCTATTATTTCTACCTTTTTTATTTTCATGAATAAGAATTGGTCCCCCTTTTAAAATAATTACTTATTAATTTACATTGTTGAGGAAAGTTGCTTTTTAAAACTATATGCATTTAAGATTTACAGTATTTTAAAATATTTATGAATCTTATTTTATTTATATAAAGTTGAATAAGAGAAATTTGGTAGGTAATTTATTGATATTTTATTTTGTATAATTATTAATAAAAGTACATTCAGATTTTTATTTTTTGCAGAATGGGTTTTAATGAAAAGGATCTGCTCAACGCAATAGAGTCCTATGATTTAAGCACAATAAAGTATTTTGTTAAAACATTACATGGTCCTGATATTTGGATAAAGGGAAAAAAGAAATTTTTACTTCTTGAAGTAGTATTATACAAAAACGCTTTACCAATAATTGAATTTTTGCTCAAAGAGAAGTGCAATGTTAATATACAGAACGGAAAAGGAGAAACAGCATTGCATTTGGCATGTTCTTTTGCAAATGGTGATATTGTGCACTGTTTATTAAAAGCAGGTGCCAATATTAATATCAAGAATGCACATGGAGAGACTGCATTTCATTATGCTTGCAGGATGCCTACACCTTATCAGGAAGACCTTTCTGGTTATCAGTGTCATTGTGAAAAACCTACACTAAATATTGAAATTGTTCAATTACTTATCTCAAAAGGAGCTGATATAAATGCTCAAGATAAAAAAGGAAATACAGCTTTATTCAATGCATGCCGAGAAAATTATTACTCCTTAGTTGAAATATTGATAAAATCTGGAGCAGATCTAGATATAAGAAATATTTATGGACATTCTTTATATTACGAACCTTGTATCATGATTAATTATTATAAATGGGAGCCTCTTTTAGAATTACTTATTAATTCTGGTGCCCCTTTAGATTTTGAGCAAGTTATATTCCTGTGTCTTCATTCATCCACTAGGTTTGTGCACAAAATGCTGAAAACTGTACCATTAAGAATGGAAGAGACAGCATCTCTTTTGATTTTCGCTCTTCAATGTAAAAATGAAACTTTATTTGAATATCTTTTGAAGAGTGGTATTGCAAACCCAAACTTTGCTGACAATCATTCTGAAAAGACAAAACCTTTGATTATAGAATGTGTAATTAATAATTTGCATTCAGCATTATATTGTTTACTTAATATTTCTTACGATATTAATGTTAAAGATTATGATGGCCAGACTGCTCTTCATCATAGTGTTATTGAGAATGATGAAGTTTCATTAAAACTACTGATTGATCACAATTGTGATATTAATTACACAGATAACTTAAATCGTACCCCATTACATTTTGCAGTAACTTTGAAGCGTTTTGAAATTGCAAAAATTCTTCTTGCGAATGGAAGCGATGTCAATATACAAGACAATAAAGGCCGTACTTGCTTGTATTATATTACATGCCCAGTGTTCTACAATCGTACTCAATTACAAAGGTTGGAATTAATCAAATTGTTTTTTAATTCTGGTTATCAGATTAATAAATTTGGCTTTACAGATTTTATTTTTTCAAATCTTATTAATGAGTGGAATTTTTCACCTCCTTCATATACTGCAGAAATTTTGTTACTGTTTTTACAAGCTGGTTATGATATCAGTAGGGATAATTCAGTTCAGCCAATTGAAAAATTTTTCCTTCGCCTTCAGAAAAAGACACGAGAGAATCACTGCAATCTTTTTAATTTGATTATATATTTAAGCCAAAAGCCATCATCATTACGAGAACTAAGTGCACGGGTTATTCGAGAAACTGTAAGATGCAAAGACATAAGTAAACTATTACTTCCAGAATCTCTTAAAAGGCATATAAAGTTTGAAAATATTTTAATCACATAAAGAAACAAATTAATAATAATAAAATATTAAATAAAGAAAATCTATGCAAGTCTTTTTAAAAATTTGAATATATTTATTTTATTTACAAGATAGCTACAAAGAAGAAGAAGAAGATATATATCATTATTCTGAATAATTTGTTATCAGTCTTTCCAGTTCATGTTTAGAAAAAAATCTAAGAGGTCTTGATATTGTGAAAACAAAATGTACAAATTATTGGATGGTATAGTTGTGATTGATTTGTATGAAAATATGTGAATGGTAAAATATACATATATATAAATATAACGCACAGATGATCATCATGTGATATAAATATAATGTACAGAAAAAACTCTTACATATAATTGTTTATGTAGACTTAATGTTATAATGTAAATATGTGAGACTATGTTATTTAGAATGGAATTAAACATTGCAATAGAATAATATATGAAAACAAATGCTAGAAATTTTATATAATTGCAGGTTCTAATGCAGATTCATATAGGCTATGTTGGCATAGTGAATATTATTTGAAGAAGTAATTAGCTACATTTTATAGTAGAAACTTTTTAAAATAATATGACATAAAATAAGTGTTTAGAAAGTCATTTAAATTAGCAGATAATTTATTCTACTAAGGATATATGTTTGTCTCATGATAATAAATATATCATAATATATTTTCATATAGGAAAATATTTGTTTAATGCCACATTGGGAAAACAAATTTATGTAATGATAATCATCTCATATTTATTTTTTTTTATTTATTAATGACTTTTTTTCTTAGACTTTATTTCTTTTAAGATAGTATTAATACCACACATATTTTCAACTTTATATATTCATTTATTGACCTAATATTAGGATGGTAAATTTATATAGTGGAAAATAATATCAACTCGTTGAGTACCAAAACATACAGATTTCCTTCTTAATAATTATATTTATTTATATAAATCTGCAGTTTATTATTTAATGTATATATACTTATGATTATTCAGGGAGAAATATAAGAGATTAAATAACACTAGCTTTAAATATAACTAAATTTTTATTAATCACAAAATATTTAATAAATTTGTATTCAAATAATTATTGACAATGTAACTATTAAGCAACAATTATACAATAACATCTAAACATAATTAAATCATAACCAAAGGTCCTTATCTTTTAAGTAGTTAAATGCCCATAGAGTATTGCGATTTATATATTTATATGAATTATTGCATTTGAAATATCAAAATTTGCAATCCAAATCGAATCTATAAAGTGAAAGTTATAACTTACAGAATAATAGATTATTTAACTCGAAATTTCTAATAATATTAAAAATTATTAATGAAATGTTAGACCAATATAAGCGTAAAACTTTCTTTTAATTAAATACACATTGGCCTTAATATGAAATAGACAGGTGGACATATAACATTATGCATGTTATTATTTTTTATTATTATTAATACAATTCATCTAATTCAATAAATCTTAATATTTATTCATATATAATATGGATAGATCTTTCACAATAATTCAATATATATATATATATAGGAATTATAAATTCTGATTAATGTATTTTGAAATTATTGATACTGAATTGCATATAGAGAGGGACACTAATATAGTTAAAAATATTGGTACTACAACATTGGATGATCCACACCGCTCAATGGCACTATTGCTAATGCAAAGCAAATAGATATAACGTTACTGGGCTTTTTTTAAAAAAGCATTCCGTCTTTTTTTTTGGATTTATTTTGATTTTTTAAAACATTTAATTTGTTTTATTCATAAACAAATACATATAACTTTTTCTTTTACCTGCATTTCTAACTCCAACTCCCTCTCCTTTTTAACTTAAGTCCTTGAGAATTAAGAAAGTAATGATAGAGATAAGTTTTAGTAGGCTGATGGTTCTTAATTCTGATCTTTGCTTGAAGCAGTAAAATCACTAATGAGTCAGTTTGGAACTGGGTTTTAGTGAGGCAGGAGCTTTGATTGGCAGTTATTATATGTTTAGGCAGTCCTATTTAAGAATCTTTCTGTCTACTGTAGAAGTGGAAACATCTAGAAAATGTAGTTTTAAAATGGCCTATCTCACACAGTGTCATGCCTGGCACATTACTCATTTCAGCAGTGGAAATAATATCAATAATAGTGGTAAAACAAGGGGTAGTGATAGTACTAAAGTTAATTATTATAATTTTTTTTTCTAAATATAATTATTTGGAATATGGCAATTTTATTTGATACAAACTCTTTAAGACCAGAATGGAAAACTGGACTGATAATGAAGGAGCTGTCAAGATTTAAGATTGATCTCCCAGAGGACGGAAATAAAATATAACGGATAGATACAAGTTTTTTTTAGAAAGGCAGGTCAGTCAGTGAAAGGAGAGGTAGGAGAATACATGATACATGGTGTTGGATTTGCTGCAAAATTCAAATTTAGTATCTTTTGTTGTTGGAATTCCTCATTGTATCAATGAAAGGTTAAGGGTGTTAAAATGCACTTTGCACAATGGTACTGGTATTCAGTTTATTAGTACCTATACTGCAACCTTAGATTCAGAGAAGGAACAAAAATATTAAAAGATTGAATTTTTGTATTGGGAGACTTTAATGCCATATTTCTTCAAATAATAGATGTTGGCCAAAAGTTATTGGAAATAATGGTATTGGTGCTGTAAATTCAGGTGGTTTGTTATTATAGAATTTATGCACAACACATGGATTGAGTATTGTAAATACTTTGTTTAGGCAAAAAAAAACACTACAAAGGAACATAGGTGCATCTACTCTCAAAACAATGGCATTTAATAGATTACATTATAGTTAGGAGTCGGACTACAAGAGAAGTTCACATTACATGACTACTTATAAACACAGATTGTTAGATAGATCATACATTAATGTGGTCCAAGATTAAAATAATAGTTGCATTAAAAATGGATATTATTCCAATCATATTCAAATATGATATTCATTGTTTAGAAGAATCTACTATATGCATTAAGTTTTAACAGCTATTAAACACCAAAATTACTAATTTGGATCTTCAGAACCATCTTACTTTTGAAATATGGAATTCTCTTAAGGAATGTGTTAAGGATATAAATAAATCTATTTTTGGGTTCACTAAAAAGAAGAATCATGACTGATTTGTTATAGTAATTTAATTAAAAAAAACATGTAGGGTTTGTCAGCTTGACGGAATAATAGATTAAATATGTGACTTTAGTTCTGAAGTCAGAAGTTCAATGACTGATAAAAAGGCTTTAAAATGATTGATGGATTAAAAGCAAAGAAGATGCAGACATTCGCTGATTATGATCATTCTAGATCTTTTTTTGTTGCACTGAAAGCAACATATGAATTTGAGAAAGAGTATCAAAATCCTATAAATCCAGTAATATCTTTAATATGATGACAATGATGTTTTGAATAAGTGGAAGGAATATTTTAAACTTTTAAATAATGATACAAGAATTGGGATGACAACTTTTAATGATATATCCATTTTATCTACTCATTTAGATTTGGACAAAGATATCCAGCTCAGTGAAGACAGATCTTTGTAACTTAAAAATGGAAAGGCTACAGTTCCTGATGAAAAGTGGAGAAATTTAAAAATATAATGGTGATATGCTAGCTTAAAAAATATTGGATTTTTTTTTAAGAATATATGAACCTATGAAGTTATGCTACCTGATTTTATAGATGTTTTTATTGTTCCAATTTTTAAAAACTAAGGAAATAGATAAGATTGCAGTAATTATTATGGAATATTGTTATCCCTTGCAACAAAGGTAGTTTCAAGAATTTTGTTCAATAGCTTGCTTTTAGTTATAGATGGTTATATGATTTTAAAGAATCAAGAAGCTCTGTAGACATGATTTTTGTTGTCAGACAAATACAAGAAAAGTGCCAGGAACAAAGATATGATTTAAATAAAGCTTTTATTGATTTGGTCAGGGCATTTGATTCAATTAACAGAACAATGTTTGAAATTAGTTGGTTGTCACCAAAATTTTCTCATACAACTTTTACATGATGGGATGAGAGGAAGTTATTACTACTGAAGCATTTGAATTGAAAACTGGTGTTAAATAAAGATGTATAGTTACTTCAACATTGTTTAAACTTTTTTGACAATTTTCTTCGGAATTTTTTTATAGGCAGCTTAATTAGACAGGGATTAAGATATGATACAGGTTTAATAGTGGAATTTTTAATTTGAAGCAATTGGTTTGCGGATTTACAATATGCAGATGATTGTGATATTTTTGCACTCCACAAGACGATTTACAAAATATGTTTAAATGTTCTGAAAGCAATATATAAATATTTTGCTTTATTAGTTAATATTAACCAGTGATGGTAGAAAAAATCTGCTTGGATGGTTATCAACTTGAGAATGTAAATCATTTTAAATTGTATTAGTATTTGTATCAGTATAAAGATAGATTTAGATGTTGAGTATAACGCAGACTGCAATGTGCTGTTGCTTTTTTTACAAGTTAAAAAGTTGAGTATTTAACAACAGGGAAATATCTACTATAACTAAATTAGCTGTATGTAGAACTGTTATTCTATCTAATTTATTGTATGGAAATGAAATTTGGATACTACATTGGCACAATATAAAGGCATTAGAAAGTTTCATTTAAGGATGCTCTGTAAAATTTTGAAAATACAATAGCAAGATTATAAATTTAACCAATCAATATGTTCTTCAACTTGCATCCACTATTATAAAATCATGCCTTCATTGGGTTGGACATGTGAAACAAACAATGAAAGACTTCCTAAAAGGGTGTTTTACTGTAATCTAGAGTATAGTTTTCATGGATGGTGGATCCTGTCTATGTTATAAGGATTCTCTCAAAAACATTCTAAAGAAGTGCAATGTCAATTGTTTCCATTGGAAAGGTATTGCAGAGATACAATTGAACAAAATATTTCAGAAAGAAATGTCTTCTGCTGAAGAAACTAAAAGACAGCATCATAAAATATTAAGTAAACAGAAGAACCAGCATGTATTTGTGTTTTGCAAATTGGTTTGTATAGTTTTCACAAAACTCATTTCTAGAGGTTTTTTTTTTTCATTTTGTTTTTCTTTTCTCTCTCTCTCTCTCTTTTTTAGAAGTGGAATGACCAAACTTGTTTACAAATGGCTGTTTATTATTATTGTTATATATTTACATAAAAGTATTCTTATTTATTATATATATTTTTAAAGTTGAAGTATATTTTCTTAAATTCATTTTTATTCATCACTTTAAATGTCCCCCACACCTTATTATTTCCTCTAAATTCCTTTTAAAGGTTCTATACAATATATATTGTACCATTTATTTATATATGGTATAAATATATTGGCATTTGGTAAAAGCTAAAAAAAAGTAAATTTGGATTTTTTTTTGATTAGTATAATTTTTTAAACATACAATGAAAGTTAAAATTTTCATTCACATTTTTTTTATCTAATTAAAAATAAAAGTAAAAATTGGGGAGAACAAAAGACACACAGATTATTAATCCAGATAAATTAAAAGAATTCCAAAAATAAAAAGATTACAATTAGAAAAATCTTTTTAGGTAATTAAAGATGGCAGAATTATGCTTAAAAAATAAAGACTTTGTAACGTAAATTTTATAAAGAATATACAAGATTATCAACGTATATTTTTGACAAACAAAAGGTATGTGCAGAAATCTGAAAACTGGACCCTGAATATAAAAAGAAAGAGACCAGTTAGATCAATGTCTTGGCTTGTCTGTTTTTCTTTGGTCCTGGGTCATGGAATCCAGGACCACTCTACGATGAAATAATTTTTCATGCGAGAATAGACCGAAGCTTTTGACATCGTTCATCATGAAGACCGTCAAACCCAGAAAAGCTTTCGTGACTAGCCTTTAGAACCAGGACCAAGAACAAGTTAAAACTAATGGCCACGAGATCATTCTAACTCAGGAAAAACTATGCATAGTAATCTACAATCTTCTCGCTAAACTTACCATAAGCTATGATTCATTATTCCCGATTGTGACTAAATTGTCGGCAAACCATTCTTAAAAATAAGCTTAAAATAATCCCGATAGAGACTTTAATTTTATTGTTCAAGAGACTCTTGTTTACCCAAGAACTTTTTAATTGTGAAACTGGTTTTTTTATTAATTGATTCATGTCTGGATTAATGTGCGTGTGTTCTCTTCAGTTTTATTTAATTCGTAATTTATCTTTAAATATTTTAATTTGTTAGAATAAAAATATTTCTAATATCAACTTTTCCTTGTACGTTATTGATGATTATTATTAAATTTATTAGTTTAGTGAGATTTGAAAATATAATTTACCTTTGCCAATATGTGTTGACTAAACTCCAGGATTAATAATAATATCTAGAAAATAATTCTAGTTACGGTAAAATACGATACCGATTCTTTTAAAAACATTTTTCTTTTTAATTTTCGAGACGTGATGCAATGGATTTCAGCGGATTCTTATATGAATCCTGGCACCCTTATAAAAGAAATAAAAGCTGATTTCGTCGATAGCATAAATCGTAACAATTACTAGGTAGAGTTGATCAGGAAATATAGTTATGTTTTTAGAAACAGGAATGAAACCTTCTTCTTTTTACATAACTTGATCAACTCACGCATTTTATGTGTAACAGAGACCTAGTCAGACGGCCAAAAACGTTTCAGTATATATGAATGAAGTAATCATAGCCTAAACTTTCTGTAGGATTGCTAATACTCCATTTCTTATAAATTACTTTAAAATTTTACTTACAATAGACATGAATTATTACTTGAAAATAATAATTATTTAATATTTATATTGATTTGTCACATATTCAGAATTTCACATGATCACCATTTCTTATGCTTGCTCACAACTGTTATTAAAACAGGCAAAACTCTCCATACAGTAATGCCATTCAGTGCAAGCCAGAGTAATCAATAGATGCTCTTCACTGATGAAGGCCACAAGCTAGAAACTAGTCTGGGGATATTGGATGAGTAGGCATTAGACAAGGATTTTATGTGCAAGCCTTCTGGCATCCATTGATTACTCTGGCTTGCACTGAGTGGCATTACTGTATGGAGAGTTTTGCCCATTTCAATATTCAGAATTTCTGAGTTATGAAATGATAATTAGTTAAACCACTTTGACTTTTTATTTCTTTATAATAGTGTAAAGACAATATTATGTAATAATATAATTGATATAAATGACAAAATAACTTGTTTTTTCAAATGATATAAAATTATAGAAAAAATAACATTTTTTGGAAAGGAAGTCCTGAAATCAGAACAATAGACATATATGTTACTTTACTACAGATCTTCTTTCTTTCACCTCTATAGTTGGAAAATCATGGTTCTGATACAATACAGTATTTTTCTTTATGGATAGTTTCTTTATTTGAAACAACATTTTTATTATTTTATTTTTAAAAAATGGCAATTACTTCTCTCTTTCACTTGCTTAATTTTTATGTAATAATTCAGAAATAACTATTTCTTTTATCTTTTTTATAATTAAAACTTCACCCTAACTATTCTCATTTTGCTATTCATTTTTAAAAAGAGGATTGTTTTATTTGTCTCCCATATTTTTGTAGTTGTCCATAGCAAATAAATGGCAATTTAATTTTGTTATTTGTTTGTTTATAAAGTAAAAATGGTTAAATAAGTTTTTTATACATTAAATTAATGTTTTATATAATGAGTATTCTAGTAGCTCTTAACAAGCTTTTCAGAACATCCCTATCCCCAGATCGGTTTCTAGTTCTGGCAATTATAAATTAATATTTGGATAAAATTATTTATTAAAAAAGTAATATTATCTAATCAATATTGTACTTTATATACTGTACATTGAAATTGTTAGATCGGAAGTCGAACTCCGATAATGCGTTATTATTTAAATATTAGAAATCTCCGCGCATTCACACGTTATAATCAAAATTTGATTATAACATCATGCACACAATAGACTCAAGCCCTTGATTTAGCATGGTCAATGAAAATTGGTATATTTATAGAAATGCACTCTAAGTGATCCACTTAAGTTTTTTAAATTCTACTGATATGTGAGTACGCAGAGATTTATAATATTTAAAGTAATAGCGCATTATCAGAGTTCGACTTCTGATCTAACAATTTCAAGATTTTCAGTGCTTTATAATAATAGATTTACTTTATATATATATTGCAAATAATGTGTGAAATGTTTTGAAGTATAGTATCTGAATTGTCCTTAAGGCTAATGATTATCATATTTTTATAAATACACAGTATTTGAGAATATAATCACTAAATTGTTTCTTGTCGATAATTTTTAATAGATTTCCATTCTATATATTTTTACATTTCTGTGTTTATTTCTTCTGGTTCTTTGAAAAATAATGATGCAGGAGATCACTTTATAGCTTTTTTTGATTGTCAAAAAGAAAAATGAATAAAATTAATTCAGTCAATAAGTCTTACTTAAAGTAAAATATAATTATTTACTTTTTATAAATATATCTATAAAAATATATATATATTTTCATTTATTCTAAAATATTTGTATAATATAAAAAATATAAGAACAGAAATAGTTTTATTACGAACATTGTAATATTATTATTTGTTTATTATAATTTTTTTTTAGAATTTGAAAACTTTAAATTTTAATCTTTTTGTTATATATTTTTATAGGAATACAAGTCTTAAAAAAGTGTATTTTTTTTTCTTACAAAAACATTAAAAAAAAAAGATTATATGCATGCAATCTAACATCTATAAATTGAAAAATCTAAAATATTTCAAGTATGACATATAAAATATAATTTTTAAAAACATTATATGAATGAAATCGAAACTCTTAAGTGAAATATAATAGTATTGAAAATCTGATCTCTTAGAAATTTTTTCACATAAAATATTCAAATTGTGAAATAGATATGTATTTGAAATCAAATATTTCAGTATATGAAATATAAAATAAAAAAATTTAAATTTATGTGTAAACTGAATATTATAAAACCAAAAGCATACAATATCATATGGCTATATAATTAACACTGAATGGCTAAACATTTGGAGACTTTCAATACAATAAATGTAAACTGTAAATCTTGTTATATTGACATATTTTAATTTACAGTCAAAATTACATTATAAAAATAATAATTTACAGTTGTAGTTTATTGCACAATGAACAAGTTTTTCAAATAAAGTGAATAAAGCCATGCCTTTTCTTTTTGAAAGCTCATTTGGGATTGACAGAGCAGATTAGAATTCTATGTACATAATTTTATACTAGAAGTAGGAAATGGTTGATTTTCCATGATTCTATTAAAAAATATAAAATCTACGACTGATATTAATTGTTCAATGCTCAAAAATCAAACAAGATGCCGTGTAAAAGCAGGGGTTTCAAGATCTGAAAGTAACCGTAAAGCTGGAAAAAAAAATGACTGATAGAAGAGTTAACTTTATAGATTCACTATTATTTCTAGTTGTAAGTTAGATTATTCTCATTATTTTGAAATTGTTAAATATTTTTAGAAAAATTCAAACTTTATTTATATCTTTCAAAATACATTTTAACTGTTAATAATAACACAGAAGTGTATAAAAATAGTATTCCAGTGGCATTATTTTTCTCTTCAGGTATTGCTGGCCTGACCAGTGACAGCTGGTATGGGGTATGAATCAATGGTCTTTAAATTTGGAAATGCTGAATTTAAACTGATGTTACAAATATGATTTCAATAGTCTCTGTTAAAATTTTGAGAACAGAGAATAAAGAATAAAATTAACTAAAAAAAAAAACAAAAGACAAGTAGACTTTTAATGCAATCATGGTTATCAAAAAAAAAAAAAAGGAAAAAAACTAGACTATTTTACTACTAAAAATTAAAAAAATTTTTTTTTGCTTATTAATTTTTCTATAATTTCTTTCCTCACAAATTGCTGCAATTATTATAACCATATCCATATTTTTTTTCAGAAGCATTTATTAAATTAGTTTTAGCTTTTTTGTACATAAGCGGATGCTTTGATACTCTTGTCCTCAAATCAAATTCACTTTAGCTTTACTGTACAGCCCAATATAGCCCATTGGATTATCCATATGTATATATTATGGTGAAACTAAGTCAAATTTAAGGTGGTCGCATCTCACTATAATCAGACTTAAGATCTTCATATAGGATGCCATGGATAGAACGATATAATTATGATCTAAAAGTCAATTCATTTCAAATAGGATAATTTAATATCAAATATTTAACATAAACACAATTTTAAACTAAATCATTTAATCTTCACCATTATTAATCATTCTGTTATGCTCAGAATTCAAACAGCCTAGATAATACAATTAACTCTCTTCAGGGGTTTCCATCAATTTTACAGCAATAACAATATTTAATACAATTTCAATATATTGTTAAAATTTATTTCAATCAAGTTATTAGGATATTAAATAAGTATAATACATATGTGTGGATATATATTTAACTTTATTTTGTTTCGTAAAATGAATAAATAAATTAGAAACTTCTTTAAATTTAAAACAAACTTTAACAATATTTATTAACGAATAGCAATTCAAATTTATTTAATATAACAAAAGAAAAATTATAAGTGTTTTCTTACATCTCTACTATTTTATAATATTAAATAATTATTACCTTTTCATATTCGCTTAGTAGATATGTATCTCATAACACAAAGAGATTCTAATAATTTATAACATAGTAAACAAATTTTTATAATTGACAAAAAAAAAAAAAATTATAAAAATACTAAACTAGCTAATCTTGATTTAATTCATATACAAATAAATAGTAATATATTTTGCAACCCCTATGAGAGAATTCCAATTTCATGAGACCGTTTCTATGTATAGTCATCATTAAAAAAGATCTTTCATGCAAGATATTAGTCATTTACACAACTAATAACAAACAAATATTATCATATTAATTAAATTAGTAACAACAAAGTTCTGTCATATATATAAATCCAATATGAAGAATGATAAAATCTTACCTTCATATTAAGTTTACTTTTATACCTCAGTTCATATCTCAGTCAAGTCGCTTTCATAGAATACCAAAATTTTATTAAATATTAAAAAAAAATACTTGACTTCATGATCTTATATTCCTCTTTATTTAGTCTTTCTTAAATGAGTTATTCCAATGGCAAACAGATTGTAGTAACAAAGGAAATAAAATTAAATATTTTTAAATGCTGATTCATAAAGATAATATGTTTTAATAAAAGTTCATATTATTGTACTATTCATTTCCATATTTGTGGAGTTGCTAAGAATAAAGTTCTTTATTCCTTGGTCATTCATTATCGCTGAGGCAATCAAGATATCCAGTTGATCCAAAACATTCTTTTTGCATGATGTTGACATCTTCCACAAATGATTTCATTACCAATTGGAGTTTCATTTAAATTGTATAGATGAAATTTATATAACTTTTGGCATTTCAGTAGGAATAAGTAATAAGTTTATCTTCAGTTAAAACTATAGCATTATATATCCTATGACAAGTAGTGTTTATTCACAATACATTTTTCTATAGATATATTCTTAAATTAATTTTGGTTTGAGTAAATAAATGTTTTCTGAAGAAATTGATCTGTTTCAGAATTCTAAATTAGAACGATTTTATAAGCTTCCCTAATTAATAAAAATATAATTTAATTTTGAAAATACTAATAATATTAATAAAGAGTAATTTATTTATTCTTCTATTTGAGTAATATTAGAGTTTGTTTTCTAATAAAACTTTTATCAATAAGCAAATCATTCAAATTATTAATCTATACTTTTAAAAGTATTCTATATTTGAACACTGTAAAAATTATTGTACATAGTGATTAGTACATCGGCAGAAGATCAAATTCTTTAATAAATTATCTAATTCAGAATTTATAGTAGAATCAACTTTCGGTAGCATGTATTGTATATATCATTTGCTTTTCACAATTTTTACATTCTATAATTGTTAATTATATTAATAATGAATAATTTCATTGCCTTTGTATTAGTTGCTAGGCTGCGACTTGATTTTGAAGTTATCTCTATGTCAACGTCTTGGTTAATGAATTTGTTGGTATAAACAATAGTTTTATATAAATGAATGAAAAATAATTATTTTTAATTGTCTTAATTTTATTAAGACAACTATAAAAAAATATAATGTATATACTAATCATATATACTTTTGTGATAGTTTTACATACTATCACAATATATGAGAGTGAAATTAAGGCAAATTTAATGAAAAGAATTACTCAGCATTCACTTATATGCAAAAATGCTAAAATCTATTTAACAAATGTATCTGTATTTTATAATTATAAAAAGGAATATGACCCTAGTTCTGTTCCTAGTATTGTTGAAGTGATATGAGAAGGAAGAAAGGATACAAAGGGAAATATTCCCTTAAACTAGAGATTATCGATTTAACGAATAATATTTTTATAGTGTAATTTTCACTACACCAATTATGCACAAGATAGGGACCAGTTTCTATACACTTTTAACACTTTCTGGGGATGTAAATCATAAACATATGACCAAAAACATGAAAAAGATATATGATCCCCAAGATGCACATTTCATGCTGAACTAGCACTCATCAGTTGATCCAGATCACAATCTCTTATACATATCTCTATCATTGTTTAGTATATCTAGATAACCAATTACTACAGTTTACTGCCCTCACAACTTTGACACAAACCACTTAGTGAAAGTAATTAATACTTTTTATTAGTCATTAATACCTTGTATGGGAATGGTGGTGTGAAAATTACACTACAAAAATATTATTCATTAAGTGGATAATCTCTAATCTAATGAATGACTAATAAAAATTATTGGTTGTTTTCTCATCCTTGGTGTTCGCCTCTGGATGGCGTTGATGCTAATCGAAAACATATACATATAACGATTCCAGGGCCTGACCTAAATGATCGATTTGATCTAAAAAGATCTGATTTCTTAGATTTGTAATAAAATATTCTACTAACTAATACTATTATATTATGTTAGTTTTTTTCATTTTTGTAAATGTTTATTAATCTTATCTTGTTTTTGAGTTTGTGTGTGTGTTTGTCTTTTTAAAGTTATGGTGTTTTTCTAACTTTTTTTTTTTTGGACTTTATGTGTGTCTTTTTAAAGTTACATTTTTTTTTTTTTGCAAGAGTAAATCAATACTTTTATTCAAAAGCAAGACATAATAAGTAAATGTTTATTAATCTTATCTTGTTTTTGAATTTGTGTGTGTGTCTTTAAAGTTACGAGGCTTTTTCTAATATTTTTTGGGGACTTTATGTGTGTCTTTTTAAAGTTACGGTACTTTTTTTTGCAAGAGTAAATCAATCATTTGATTCAAAAGCAAGATGTAATAAGTCAATGTTTATTAATCTTAGATTGTTTTTGAGTTTGTGTGTGTGTCTTTAAGTTACGGGGCTTTTTCTCATTTTTTTTTGGACTTTATGTGTGTCTTTTTTTAAAGTTACGGTATTTTTGGTCAAGAGTAAAAATCAATTATTTTTATTAAAAAGCAATACATAATTTTAAATCTATCAAAAGTAATGTCATTTATATACTACAATTTAGAATTGATACCCGACTACTATTAGTAAGGACCGTCATTGAAAGATTCAATTGAAAAATGATACCCGACTAATTTCCGTTTTTTTTTTGGGGGGACAGTAATGAATCAGAAAGTGGGTTGTTTTTGTTAACTCTGTCTATATAAAAAGGGTACCGTTATTGAAATACTAAATTTAAAAATGATAGTCTACTAATTTGCGTTTCTTTTGACAGTAATTAATCAGAAAGTGGGTTTCTTTTCTTTTCTTGGTAAATCTTGTGTATATATATATAAAAAAAATACCGTAATTCAAATACTCCATTGAAAAAAACAAAACCCCGTTGAATTTGCTTTCTTTTTTTTTTTTAAGACAGTAATTAATCAGGAACTGGGTTGTTTTTGTTGTGTGTAGATATAAAAACTAATCTTATTTTGAAATAATAAATGTAACAATAAAAAAATAATAATACCCGACTAATTTTCTTTTTTGGACAAGTATTTTCTAATAATTAGACACTGGGTTGTTTTTGTTTGTTCGTATATATATATATATATATAGCAAAAGTAACTTGTCATGGATGAATTCTCGCGAAAACGGTACTTTTCGCATGATCCTTAAATTTTTTTTCCGTTTCGCACCCTTAAAAGCAATTTTTGAGGGGTACCCATTCGTAATGGAATCTTCGGGTCATTATTACTAAACTTACAACAGTAAAGTAAGTTACAACACATTAAAAAAAAATAGATGTCTTATCAAATTTTAAAAAACTACGACTGCTTCAAATACACACACTCTCACACGAAACTACAGAGTAAATAGATATTCTACTATTACGAGAAAATGATGAACAAAATCAACTACTATGGCAGCCAATCAAGGCATTTCTTTCTCTTTGCTTTTAGCATAGAAAAAAAGCCATAGCTGTCGGGAACTCTTTCTGTGTTTTATCGTAGAAAGAAGTCTCATTTGTGTTGGCTTCTGTCGCTGCCGCCGCCTCGGTCCAACATAACGTGAGGACTCATTTCTGCGTTTATAACGTAGAAAATTTTCCCTTTTGTTGGGTGAAGGCTGGTGAAATGGTATATTTCTAGGAATTTACCTAGAAATAGCGACATCTCTAGGTGAACACTAAGGATGAGAAATCAACCCTTTCATTAATAAACTTCCATTAAGTGTTTGTGTCAACATTGTGAGGGCAGGTAAGTTTGATAGACCAATTAAACTTTAATAATTGGCTGTCTATATATACTAAACAATGATAGAGATATGTGTAACAGACTGTGATCTGCGCCAATTAATGAGGGTTGGTTCAGCATGAAATGTGTATCTTCGGAATCATACATCTTTTTCATATCTCTTGTTATATGTTTATGATTACACCCCTTCCCAAAGTGTTAAAAGCAGATAAAAAACAATCCCCACTTTACATGAAAGTGGTGCAGTGAAAATTACACTACAAAAATATTATTCATTAAGTAGATCCAAAAGGAAAGATTGGAGAGAGTTTATTGTACAAAATGAACACATGCTGAATCTGAAAGCCAATAGTCTTCAAAGAAGCAAAAATAGATTTTTAAAAATTTAACGATAAAATAGTGTAGTTTTTTTTTTGATAACCATTATTATGACACTAATGTGTTGAAAGTATATTTATTTATTTTTTAAAAGTTAATTTTATTTTTTATTCTCTGTTACAATGCTTTTATATGGTTTATAATAATGGCAGAGGTTCAATCAATTATATACATATATATACACTTATGAATGTGGATTAAAATTTTGAAAAGAAAAAATAAGTAAATTTTCATGAAATCTTTAAGCTTTCTGATACCAGTACTTTTTTAATCAGCAGAGGCTCTGGTTATATATTGGACTTTACTAAATATAGTTTGCTGGAAAGGAAGGCTCCAGTTTTAATAGTGCAAACATGGGTAAGATTGAGATGTGGAAGAAATCACAAATTACCCGTTAGTAAATTTTGTTTAAAGCTAATGCATGTTAACGTAAAATCAATTGCTTTTCGATTAACATTAGAAATCAATTTGAGATTTTGTTTATACAGTAATTGTTTTGCGAGCTCTATATATAAAATCCACTTAAATATGGAAATTAGATAAATAATTGAAAATAAATCTGAGGAGTTTTATAAAAAGAAATCGATCAAAGGAATCAAAATGAATGTCAGAAGTTATAGTTGTAATTACTGAAAAAAGAAAGAAAGAGAGGAAGTCAAAATTGAAATGATAATTTTTTTGAGAGATTAATAGAAGACAAACTCTGGAGCTTAAAGTCCACAGATCATGCCTAGCTTTGCCACTTCAGACCCTAAAACTTTTTCTGGATTTTTAAACAATAAAGCCATTTGGTGTTTAGTCTTTTATTTAACAATATTTATAAAGACATTGAAAATAGAAATAAATTTGAAAAAATAAGAGAATAATCAAAGTGAAATTTCAACGTTGAGTAATTTTTTTAAAAAAAACAAACAACAACAATAGATAAATTATATATATGAAGAATATAAAGGACAGTTTTACTATAGATACCAATCGCGTATCAGCTATATAAAAAAAGTCTCAATTATGGAAGATGAGATCGTGTCATTTTTAAGGCTATTTCTTTAAAAAAAAAAGAGATAAAAACTGATGGCATTATATTGGCAGATTTATAGAAACTGAGAGCAGTCAAATTGTATCAGTTTATTTGAAAATAATTCATTGATCCATAGCTTGGAAGAAAAATCAATATATATTTTTATATAAAGGAAATATGCCCACTATGGTCACTTTCTCTTATGTTATACACAAGTAAGATTGTTTCTGAAAATCCTTCAGTACAGATTACATTGAAAGAGAATTATATAAATCTTCAGAAATTCATTGCTTAATTATGCCTGAGAATAAATGCCAAGCAATACCAAAAATCATTCAACATGTGCTTTATTAGTTATCAAATATTTGATTCAATTGATTATACTAATGGGAATGGATAACCTTTTTAAAATGGAAGATAGCTTCATTTTTGGGAATAGTGAAAAGGCAACACCAATCCAGCTCTAAGAAAATTGCTCTTATTTCTGCAGATTTTTTTTACATATTAAAATACACAATAAACTACAATTATTAATATAATATATCCTCCCTAACTTTTTATAGCAACATAAAAAATAAGCTTTCCAAATTATTATTATTTAAACGAAAATTTCCTTTTATAAAAAGTATATTATTCTACATAAAAAAAAAATATTATTTTGAAAAATCATAAATAATTAATTTAATTAGACTTGTTTAATTTTTATTTGAAAGAAAATGAATATCAAATTCCAGTTAGTAATAAATACATAACTTGAGTTGGTCTTCTAAATGAACATCAGTTAATTGGATCCATAAATGATTTTTAATTTGCACGAGATATGAAAATGTTGATTTGCAACAGTACATCATAGTTGCAAAACAAGAAAACATTATGAGAATATTGATGTAAATATGGATATTGATGTAAATATGGATATTCAACTGCATTTTTGGCCATATTTCAATGAGATTTTTTTGGTATCAAATGAGATTTTACAATACCGATATTATCTTCCACTAAGTCAATCAATTCCACCTGTTGTTCCATGAATGCTTTCAAGATATTAATCAAATGTGATTCATATGTCAATTTTATTGCAAAAGTATATTCTTTAAAATCAGAAATTTTTATTGTAATCCAGTACAGCTATGTAGACTTCAAATGTTTTTCATACACGATTCTCTTAACATCTTCGTTTGGATATTGTTGATTTAGAGAAGAGATTTTAAAAATATTAACTGGATTTTTGATCACATATATATATTGCTTTACCATACTATCACACAAAGCATAGCATTTCTACAAAATTCTTCATCTAATAATTCACTGTCTTGTTATTTTTCATAAAATTTATTCCCACAAAGGTTAAAACATTTCCTAAAATTTGTCCTTTTGATAATTAGCCCACTTTATAGTAATATGGCAAATTGATATTATATGTATTATCATCTGATATAAGCTTTTCAAATTGCATCTACTTGAATAAAGTTAACAATTGGAGTGGTGGATTTTTCACAAACTTTGCTGATGCAATGTGCAATGGAACAAAATTAACTTTTCTAAATTTGAATGTTCTTTCTTTAACAATGGAACAACTGCTCACTTTCTTCTCATTGAAATTGTGCCATCAGTACATACACTCATTAGGTTAAACAAGGTTTAGTATTGTTTCGGATATATTTCATTAAAGTTGTTAAAAATATCAACTCTGCAAGTTTTCCCAGTAAGAGTCAGTTTTATTGATGGTTTTAGCTAATAATATTGAAAAATATACATCCTTGTTTTGAATTATTGTGCAAAGTATTCTGTCACATTCAGAGCTAATTTGTGTTGTCTATCATTTGTAATTCTTGAAACTTTCTCCCAATCTAAACATCCTACTGCTTCAACAATAACTTTTTTAATCATTTTTACATCATTAAATGGCTTATCTCTTTTTCCAAATACATACACTAGTTTATATTTCCGGGTGCTGCCTTTCTTTTTTAATTTTTTGAAATACAGATTTACAGGTTTCTCCTTCTAGTTTCATATATTTCTTGTCCTTATGAGATAAATAATGTTGATCTGTATTGTATTTTTTAATGTCATTAGTACAGTATTACATAACAAACAAACCATTTTATGTTTCATAGAAATAAGAAAATATTGTAACTCTCAATCTTCAATAAATGTTTTGTTTCTTCATTCAACTTTCCTTTAACTTTTAAAGACACAGAGGCTAAACTATCTATACTCGGTGCAAACCAGAGTAGTCAATGGATGCAGGAAGGTTTGTGCATAAAGTCAACTATCTAATGCCTACTCATCCAATATCCTCAGATTAGTTTCTAGCTCATGGCTTTCATCAGTGAGGAGCTTTGGATAAGAGAGCACTGCACCTAGATCTTAGGATCTAATGCAACCCTCCAACAGCCACTTTTTACCTTATTAGCTAATTATAAAAAAAGTATGAATGCTGAACTGAGTTCAGATCTATACAACTATACAAGTTAATGATCTTGAATTGGAAACATTATTGTGTTTTCATTTTATAGTTAGCTAATAAGGTAAAAGGTGCCTGCTGGAGGTTTGCATTAGATCCTAAGATCTAGGTGCAATGTTCTCAGATCCAAGTCTCCTCACTGATTAAAGCCACAAGCTAGAAACTAGTCTGGGGATATTGGATGAGTAGGCACTAGATAGGGATTTTATCCACAAACCTTCCTGCATCTATTGATTACTCTGGCTTGCACTGACTATGGGAAGTTTAGCTTCTGTGTAAACAGTTTATGTAAGCATAAAGAATGGTGATCATATAATGTTTAGTGGTTTAACTTTTAAAAACATTTCTGGTAATGTATAATTTACTAACAAAATCTAACAGAATTAAATATTTATAACTAAATTTAACATTTACTTAAAACTAAACTTTTTGTATATCAATATTATTCCATACAACTGAAAAACAATTTTTATGCACGTTGGTGAAAAATCTGTCAATTAATTGAACAGGGAAACAAAATCACAAACAGGAATCAAATATTGAGCAGATAAGAAAAAGCAACTGATGAAAAATAAAAAGGTACATATATCAAAAAAATGTTTCATTTCATATAATAATATGAAATAGTAGCTAAATATGGACATCCTGGCTGATGGTATAAATATAGCCAGTCTCAGGGCATGTAGTTATCAGGCTGAGTTTTATACCTGAATACTATGACAATTTTCAATTGTTGCACTGAATACTACTGCTAGTCATGCATAAATATATATTAGAAATCTTGGAGAGATATTTATAAAAAATGTTGGGAGATCAAACTAATGGTAATTTTATAATAACAGGCCTATTTACATTCACAATCTGCTCTGAATGGTCTTCGATGAAATTTGTTTTCCTAAATAATAAAAAATGATGATTGGACATTTTAAAAATTTGTATTTAAAATGTTTTATTAACAAAAAAAAGTCAGAGAAAACAAACTGCAGACAAAAATGATATAGTGCACCGAAGGTCACAGGTTCCACATCCCTGTGCTAAATAATACTAAATATTGTTAGAAAAATGTGTGTGAAAACATTATGATGATATTGAATGGGACTAGAAATTGTAGTTTAAATAAAATGAAACAGACTTATTTTGCATTGTCAATGAATTAGGCAGGACTACATATCATTAACTTATATGTGTAACTTGAACACTTAATATATAATTGGGTAAGCCAGATTTTATTGGTGGAAATCAATTACCATAAATTGTTTGATGATGTACTTAAACCAAAAATATAGAAAACTTGATATTTATTACAAAAGGTAAAGAGTAGAATTAAAAGATTGAATGTTGCCAATTGAAGAATGCTACTTCAGTCAGAAATGTATCTTTGGGATTATTTATCTTTTTCAGATATATTCATGTAAGCATTGCACTTTGGAGTCAGAATTATAAGTATACTAAATTTGCTTATTATTTAGTTAAGCTTAGATTTTTTTTTTTGTGTGTGTAGTATCATCTTAGCAATTTAGATTAACCATCCACTTACTGAGTAGTAAACATGTTTGATGAATATAATGGAACTCTTGTGATTAGTTTGTCTCTTTGATGTGCGAACATTACTTGGACCTCCTGAACAACTGATAATAAGAATAGCTTTTTTAATTTTGGGGTATATAGTAGACTAAAATAATATTCAATCAGAAAGAAAGGATAGTAAAATGTGGAACAAATATTTTTTTCTACTTGGGAGAAAATATTCATATGGAAGTCTATCAGAAAAAAGTAAAAAAGATTTAAAACGGGGCTATTAAGAAAAAGTAATAAAATTGTTATTAATATGCAAATTTATAGAAAAAGAAATGGACGAATATTTTAAATATATTAAAAAAGTTAATGATAAACTATAGTTTAAGATCAATAACTTTTTCATCAATGATGAAGGGTGCATGATAATATTAATCATATTATTTACAAAATAATAATTTTTTTTAACTATACCGCACTTTATTAAACCAATATAATAGTTTATAACTTTGTCAATAGATGGCAGTACAAAAAAAATGTTAACGCAAGCTTTTAAATAAAATTGTGAGAAAAGATAAGTTTATATATATAAAGTGGTTGATGAAATGATTTTAGGAATAGGACAAATGTAATTTATTATTTAATTGTTTTAACTAATTGCAAATGAAGATTTATTTTGAAAAGTTGAAAAATTACAATGCTAAAAATTTTTAAATAAAAAATTATATTTAGATATTTGAATAATTATAAACATACACCAAGAATATCAGTCATATGCAAATTGATTTCTTATAATTTAATATTGATGGACAATCATAAATTTTTAGAAAAATATGGGAAAAATTTAGGAATGATAGATGAATTGGTGATTGTGTATTTGCATCACTCAAGTTTTAGAGAAGAGATATAGACTGGATAGGAAAATGTATTTGTTTTTATTTTTGATATTGCAAAAACAGTGGGTGTTAAGAAAACGTTTATGATTTAAGATCATAAAAATGATAATAGAAAAACTTTTATTACAATTGTTGGAAAACATTATGAATCAAATAGAGTAACAAAATTAGCCTCAAGTGGTTGTTATCCTTTGTCATCTATGTGCTTTGTCATTACATTGTTTTTAAAAGAATTAGAAAATAAATTATTAAAATAAATGTAAACAATCAGTTATACTCATTTTTATATCCTTGGGTCTCACACATTCTTATGATATTGTTGGCTTGAACTTAAAAATTAATTAGGTTGCATATTTTTGTGCTATTCTAAATTTTTAGATTGAGAATATTCATAGTTTTGTAGTTAAGTAGAGATAAAAGGTGGCTGCTGGAGGGTTGCATTAGATCCTAAGATTTAGGTGCAGTGCTTTCAGATCCAAGACTCCTCACTGACGAAGGCCACAAGCCAGAAACTAGTCTGGTAATATTGAATGAATAGGCACTAGATGGGGATTTTATGCACAAGCCTTCTGGTATTCATTGATTACTCTAGTTTGCAGTGTGTGGCAATACGTATAGTGAGTTTTGCCTGTTTTATATATATAGTAATAGTGTTTTTTATTTTCTTTTGTTCATATGTGTTATTAATAAACTAATGTTTATTATTGATTTTATTTTCTGAGTTTGTTCCATTTATTATTTTAAATATATGTGCTCTTATCCATGAGTTCAATATTATTTTTTTAATGCAACTACTTATTATTTTTAAACTCTTTTCAATCCTGGATTACTATTAAATCTTTATATATTGGATTTTGAGATAGCATCATGGTTAAATTTATCATTAATCACTCTTTCATATATATTGCTTTTTATATTATACATATAAAACATCACAGCCCTCATTCTTAGGATGATGACACTGGTTCAATCAAAAATCAGGTCATAACGACCAATCATTTTTACAGTACTACGTCCTTTTTTTTTTATAAAACTCCATTTTTGTATATATATATATGTATTCATCATTGTAAGTACACTTCCTCTTTGACATATTGTCTATTGTTTAGAGTTATTAATATTCCTATTAATTTTATCACTATAGAAAATTAATATCAACAAAAAATTAATAAAACTACACACACTTTCAATCAAAGCAGGTGCAAGTGTAGCTCAAAATTTAACCTACACCAATTCAACTGTGCATGCACCAAGGTGAGGTTGGATGCAAGAACGTGTCTAGCTTGAGAATCTTTCTTTTGGTGTTGGAATTTGTCTGGAATTTTTATATTACAGTAGAGACTGAAATGGACAGAGAGGGCCAAGGAACTATCATTTTTGCAATGAATTATTTATGTAAGACAAATAATAATTATGAGGACTTGAAAATTGGGACATACAATGGTTCCGAAAAGAGATTTCAGCTAATCAAAAATAGGGACAAATCTCGAAAAATCGAGACATCTGGTCATACTACTCATGCTTAAATAAATCAGAAGAATATCTGCAATATGTTGTCATGGTAACACTACAATTATATAGTAAATGGAATTATCACCCTAATATAAGATATTAATTACAATAATAAAGGTAAATTTTTTGAAGATAGATTAATAAGCGATCATTTTTATAACTTTTCAAACAAATTAATATGCAATCTTTTAAATATAATAAACCATAAGTACCAACAACTAACTACTTATCATAAGAAGATTGCATCAGCATAGTTTTCATGCTTAAATAAACTAATAGAATATCATCAAGCTGTTACCATGTTTATTTAAAATCTTAAGTGAATTGTAAATAAAAGCAATAACTGAAAAAGATTGAAATTAAATCTGCTTAGAAGCTAAACATTATTGTTTTCACTATAATCAATGTATGATCATAGATATGGGGTGGTAAGTATATTCCATTTATAGTATTGCCTTGGTAACAAATTGCTAACATTGTATTGATTTATTTAAGCATGAGAGCTGTGATAAAGTGATAAACTGTTTTCAATTATGATTTATATATTTATAACAATACTTAAAACATATATTCTACAAGAATGTGTGGGCAATTGATAATTAATATAGTCATAAAATGCTAAATTATTAACTAGATTTTCAATGCTGTGCTAATCTAAGATGCATTGTATTGGCTTCACAATTATTAATTGTCTACACACTTATGGAATATAATTTTATGTGTGCTGTGTACAAAGTGGAAGAAATCACTCTAATTCACATGTAAACAAACTCAAAGTTCAGTTAACAAACTATTTAAAATAATGCTTTAAGTTGCTAGACATCATTCAATATTAGTCATGAATATGATATGAAAATACCGAAAGCTTGCACAGCAATTTAAAATCATTTTAAAATACTCTTACTCCACTTCTAAAGAACTTTTGAGTTTTTTATTTACTGGACTTCTGTCATATTAATATAAATATATTACCTAACATTTTTTATTCAGTTACAATTAATATTTTGTCTAGATACCTCTAGAAAATATTCTCCAGAAAACATTAATGGATTACATCTCATGGTCTTTTGTAATGTTTAATACATTCATATGCTATGCTTGCAAAACATTTGAATGTGAAGGAAGCTTGCAAATCTTTCAGATATCTGAAGATTTCTCAGCAATCCTACTTTTTTTTTTTTTCATGTAAGTACCTCATAGCCATTTTAACTAGATATCAACTTAATATTAACTATTTTTAACTAGAAAGTAATTTATTTGATATGATTTGTATTCTCCTCTGTTTCTCTTTAAAGGAATGCTGTAAAGACATTTGCCTCAATACAGTTTTACTGGTTCCATTCAGATTCATTTAACATGTTCATTTCATATTCTTTGTTTTAAAATTAGAAATGTAAATAGTTTCTCTGTCTCATTTAAAGTTTTTGAAAACTTCATATATTATAA
This sequence comes from Epiperipatus broadwayi, assembly GCA_028023455.1. NCBI lineage: Eukaryota > Metazoa > Onychophora > Udeonychophora > Euonychophora > Peripatidae > Epiperipatus > Epiperipatus broadwayi. The sequence goes on from JAQFVV010012396.1 coordinate 10,215,970, forward strand.
TTTAAAAAACTTTGTTAGATATTTGTAGCCTGTCAAACTGTAAAAAGTGATAAATCCAATGACAGGTATTCAGTTTTAATTAATTGTTTTAGTTCACATATTTGATTGCAGCCAGGTTTTATTTGTAAAAACATACAGAAGCTTTAAGTCAGTTGAATAATAAAATGAATGCTATCCAATATATTTGATATTGTTTTTAAAATAATATCTGAAATTGATTTGACATTTTGGATTTGAACTATAGAAAAAAATAAATCAAAGTTATTTCTATGAATATATTGATCAAAAATGTGCGGACAAAAATTATAAAAAAAATTTAGAAAAGAAAAATATCTTTCAAATGGATATTAAGAATAAATTTTAAAGAATTGTGAGGGAAGACAAAATACAGCAGTATAACAATATCTTCACTGAGTGGACATTTTTTTATGGAAAATCAAAAGAAAAGACTATTCTTATAACCAATGTAACACAAATCATAAATGTATACAAAAAATGAATTGACTTTAAAATCAATAACAATCAATAATAAAAGAGCTTGGACTACCTTTGAGGCCATTGCTGATAAGTGCAAGATTATGAGTATTTATGACATTCGATCAATTATTTTATAGGAAATTGAAAAATAAAGCATTACTTTGAGAAAATGGTTTATATATTGGAATAGATGTTACCATTTCAATCAAAATCTTAACAAATTATGCAAATATTAGACAATCTTATGTTACATTATCAAAATAGAACAGTTGATTTACAAGCTGAACTTATGGAAGGCTGAAACACATTAAGATAATTTGCAAAGCCAAAAAAATACTATTGTGGGTTTTTTTTAAAACTATTATAACATGTTATTCTTATTCAATTTATAGATTTAAATTTTAGAATGCTATCAGGAAAATAGTTTTACTAGAACTTCTCACAAAAACTTCTGCATTAGATTCACTTTAGTGAAGGAATGAGGAAAATTGTGCTGAGACAAGAGTCACATTATGCAGTATTTTTTATCACCATATTCTTCTAAAGTTGTATTGAATTTACAACAAGAAGCCAGATTCAAACTACTTTTGTATTCTGAATCCGAACGGTTTTATATAAAAAATTAAAAAACAAGCAAAAAAAAAAATGTGGCTAAATGAGAGAAGACAATAGGAATAGAAATTAACTTTAAAAATGATGACATACTGCTTTTATCATTTTTCAATAAAAAGATCTTTTATGATTTTTTACAGAACTAAGAATAAGAAATCTAAAAAAGATCTTGATATGGTATCAGTTATTAGGGCTACAATGTGTTTCTGTGCCATTTTATGGATATAAAATTAAGGTTAATGTCTTCAAACAGTGGTGTGGGTGAAGATTTAATTAAGGAACAAGAGAGACAAATAAGTTCTTAATCAGATTAAGCCTGTCTTTCCAGTTGGAATATAAATGTTGAGTTTGAAATTATCTTTATATATATTGCAATGTATGTAAGCAAATATATCAAATGTACAGAAGTATAATTTATATGTCAAATACATTGACCGGGAAACAAAATCAGGCCAGCTGCTTGGAATATAGCTATGCTAACTACTAGGCCACCAATGCTTGACAGAAGTATAATTTAATGCAGGTTTACAAATTACATTACTAAAATATTGTATAATTGTTTCTAGAATGCATCAATTGAAAACATTTTCAAGATTAAAATTACTCCAGAGAATAAGATACTCTTCACAAATCTCTTGGTCAACAAGAAAATAGTTTTGCAAACTGGTTGATTTACATCCAGTTTATTTTAGAAACTAATTGCAAATGACGAGTTAAAAATAAAAATGCTAAAATCATCTGCTTTCCAAGAAAAGGGATGGAAGAATTATTACTTCATCATGCCTTTTACTGTATATAAATCAGTAAAAATTTGTATGGATTATTTGTGAACATTATGCATTTTATGGAGTAGAGAACCATCCAGAATGCTGAATATGGAGCTGTAAGCAAAAAAAGACCTTAAAATTAACTTTGATTCTGCTGATCACTATCTAATGCTGAATAAATATTTGACATTTACCTGCTCCAAGAAGAAAACTAGCCATCTAAATTGATGATCTCATAGAAATTCACTTCTATAATTAGTCTGCTGCTAATTATTTCAATGTTCATAGGTAAATTGCAATGGAGATTCTCATAGGAAAAACTGCCATGGAGTGAATCAAAAGAAATTAAAATATTATTATTGCACAGTAGACAGTTAAAATTGATTTCAATGGCCATATATCCACATTTATGGTGACAGAAATGTACAAATATACATGAGCTCACGAAGACATGAAAGTGATTAATTGAACTTTCTATAGCTATTCTCAATGAGTTTTTATAAACTGGAAAGATTTTTCCCCTCATGGGTGATCATCATATAATTTTTTAAGTGTAAATATATACATAGGTTTTTTTTATTATTATAATATTCTTTTTGTCAATTAAAGTTATTGTTATTGTTAATAATGTCTTATGAATTTCTTTAACCAAATAGTTTTTTAATTATCTTTTGACAATTATATTTTGCAAATATTTGAAAGTTACTGATATTTTAATTACTGTTATGAAGTAAAATTTGTGATTAATGGTATTACTAACAATAAATTTATTTTTAATTATGATATTTAAAAAACCTGAAAGAAATTTAAAAATGCTTTATTTAACAAAAAAAAATACTTGAATAAAAAACTATAAAAAAATTTCATTTTATTGAACAAAAAAAAACCGAACTTTTTTTAAGAAGATAAAAATGATTTTGTAAAAAAAATAGTTCTTTAATGTTATGGGAAAAAATAGCACTATATCCTATTCACATTAGTTTTTAGTGAAATAAGATTTTAAAAAGCATAAACTATCTAGTGTTCTTGGTGATAAGTATGACCTTATCTTTGAAACAAAGTATCCCGTACTTGAAAAAGCTCTTTCTGATTTAATGTTGGTTGTTCTGATAGTATTTAAATGTCAATACACTTTTTCTAGATACTCCAGTAGCCTCAAAAAGCTTTATTTTGTTGGTTACAAAATAAAATGTTTGAAAGAAAATTGTTTTTATGGCAAACTTAAATAAATTTAAAATTTTGTTTTTAAAACTGGTAATACCATAATAGTTACTTTGGTAATGGTAATTTTTATTATTTTTAGAAATCCATAATTTCTGGTAAAAAATTACTGAATTTCGAGTCCTGGTATTTACATATTAGACCTGCTGTGATGAAAATCGATGCCACAAACAAATGTCTAAATAAAGACTGAATTAAACACATTTACAATGTTGTAAAAAAGAAAAATAATTAATTTTTTACTTGAATATTAAATAATATTTCATTCAGGAGAAAGTTGTTACTCAAAATGTTGGTTTTGCTGCTAATTTTACAATTTAAAGTGTGGGAGATGTCAGAAAGAATTTGAGAATAACTAATCAATTATTTGGCAAAAGTAAGATATACATGTGATTTATTGTCCAGCTTTAATTCCTGCTGAGTGAATTTTTTGAATGACTTTTTTATCCAAAGAAATGATTAAAATTTGAGAACTGCCTGCTACCAAGGACAATTCAGTCCACCACTTTCAAATGAAAGTCATAGACTGGAACAACTATTTGCAAGGAGTTTGTACATGTAGCATATTATTACAAAAAAAAGTGCAAAATCATACAACCCTGATGACTTGTGAGCTGCAGGGATATGAACATTTTTATGTAAATCATAACTATGCTTTAATTTGCTTTTTGCAGGACATAAAAAACTTCAGTTCACACCAGTGATTTTGTAAGAAATAATCTTTTGCTTTTCTTTTTTATTGGAATAAATATATATTATTAAAAGTTTAGTTATTACATAATATATCTTGTAAAAAACATAATTATGTGTTCATTTATTTCCAATAAGTAAAGTTATAGGTCACCATTTGCCATAATTGATGGATTAAGTTTGTCAGAAGATCTGGTGCAGATAATTACTTATGAGAACACAATATCACCAGACTAATACATTGAAGCGATATATATGCACTTCATGTATATAATTTTAAAAATTCATTAGCAATTTGTAAACAAAAACTATTACAATATTTTTATTAGATTGGAAAACATATATAGATAAATTATTTTTTTTGCCTTGATAATGGCGGTTGCTAGTCCGTCGAAATATCGGATTGTAATGCAAAATAATACATGGTTTATTCCCAAAAATAACAATTTATCTACATCATATAACTGTGAAAACATTAAATATTATATATATATGGGTTGCATGAATAAATATATTAGGCTTCATTAATTCTAAATTGATTTAAAGTAATTTAAAACAAAATATTTTATTAATTAACAATTGTAATGTTATTTTATAATTAAGGGAGTAGAAATATTATTTTTATACAAATAAAATTCTAGATAATCAGACAGGCTAATTGGGAGATTAATATTGTATGTTGTTCAATCAAAATATTTTTTATTTTGTTATAATATCTTTTCAAAGCTAATTTTTGTAAAGTCTGTAATTAGTCAGTACACAGTAATGTTTAGGACTAATCTACAACCAATGAATGGATATATGAAATTAAACCACAATGAAAATTGATAAGATAGCTCAGAGAACAAAAAATAGGGGTCTCCTAGAAAATCATTTTATTATCTTTTGATTCTTTATTACTATTTGTCCACTCATTCTGTTTTAATCATCAAAGTCAATGTTAAAAATATAGCAATCATCTGTTATGTCATGGAAGAGTAGAGAAACACACCATCTGCTCCAAGCTGGCCAAATGCAAATTTAAAACTATTGAAAAGTGCTGAGAAGTCATAAAATAATGTAGAATTATCCCAGTGAGCATTGTGCCCAAATTATATTTGAACTGTATGCTGTCTAACTTCAAAAGTGTCTATAGCTTTGGGAAAGAGACTAGCCATCATTCAGCAAGAGAAACAGTCAGATGCTGGCTACTGAATAAAATAGAAATGTATATTAATGAAGACCATTGCAGCCATCAAGAACAATCTCATAGAGCTTCAAGGACAGACATAGTTATATCTACTGTTCTGCAAAATGCATACAGGCACTTGAATTCAGAATATGAACTATTAATGATAAAAAGGTAACTTGTATAACTTTAATTACATACTATTAAGATTTTATCTCACTAACATTAGATATTTAATCTCCTATATATGTATATTTCATTTTCATTGAAAATTTTGTACAGATTGTTATGATTAATTTACACACACACACACATATATATATATATATATATATATATATCATCATGGCGATGGGTGGCCAAATTTTATTAGCTGCATCTTGGTTCAGATAATGAAGTGGTGCATATCTGCATGCAGATATACTTGCTTCATGTTTACTTAAATTAATATATCTCCTATTGTATATATATATAATTTATTTATTAATATCTGCTCGCATTAGTAATATGTGCATGTACAATCTTGCAACATTTTCTGAGTTAAAAGCTGATTGTTTAAATCATGCAATTTTATTTTAAGAAAAAGTATATCTCATTAAAAGTAGAATCAATTAAGAAAAAATGTTAAAATATTATATACAGTGGGAGAGAGGTAGGTAGCCATTAAGGAAGGGAGCATACGTGCCATATTTCTCTATCTATACATACCATTGGCTGTAATAGTTACAGTTGAACACATTTAGACCCTTTAAGGTGTTAAATGAAAGTAAAATAGGCAAAACTCTCCATACCATATGCGCAAGCATAAGAAATGGTGATCATGTGATGTTTAGTGGTTTAAATGAAAGTAAGAAACAAAGATCAGGAAACCTATGTGATGGCACAAAGGACTGCAGAAGCAAAAACTAAGATGGAACAGCAATTAGAGAAATTAGATTGAAATCCATTAAGAAAACTCATGAGATACAACCACAGGCATAAAGTAATATATATAAACATGGAAAGGGGCATTGTATTATTTTTCTGCATTATTCTGCATTACTCTATTATTCGGCATGATTCTGATGACTATTTTAGTCTGATTCTTTGGTGTTTCTAATTAAATAAAATATGTACATATATAATAATATAGAAGTCTGTATCATGCTTAAAATTCTATTCAGTGCCTGCAAAGAAGAAATTGAAATGTTAGAAGTACCTGCCACTATGAGTGAGTGCTTCTTCACAGTCATCAGTGGAATTGGCACCCTGGGAAGTTCCATCAAAAATGTAGAAGATCCATCCATGTCTTACCATATCCATGCCAGTCTGAAGATCTTAAACTCACCTACCTATCTGTGCAGAAATTCTGATGTCATCATTTCATTGCCAGTACAAATGCTTTCATTTTATTCCAAGTTGTAACTGTAACTCAATTTTATTTAATATATCTTATTAACTAGTCTTAACCTCATAAATTTTCTATATCGTATTTATTAATGTTAAATCTGCTGGCTTAATTATTTAAACAAATTAGAAACCTATATTTGTTATTTTTTATTTATGTAAATTATCTTGAATGATGGAGGGAGTTAAATTTTAATCTCTTAAATGTGTTTACGCTTCTCTGCTCTCAAAATCCCAAGAGATGGAGCAAGCCGAGAAGATGCCAAATCGAAAACTCTTAAATTTTAAAAGTAATAATAAGACATATAAATTGTTTTTCTTACTTTTGCCTTATTCCCCCAATCATGTCAAGGAAAGTTATTTTAATTCTTAGAATTATGTACAGAATTAATGAAGGGTGGCGAGTGTATTTTTATTCAATTAAGTTATAAATTATTTTGTTGTTTATTGCATTGCTCTATATATGTAACCTAAGTGTTAGAAAATAATTTTATTAAAGATATTCGTAATAAAATAATATATTAATTTAGTTTAAATTGTTACTTCATGTACTGCTAAATTAATAATCCTTTTTAATAAAAAATGATTCTATGTAATGAAGCTTCTGTAAATGCAGTAATGTCTATAATTCAATATTTTATTATGTGAGAACTCACATTCCTAAAGTTGTCTAAATGTATTTTGCATTGATTCTTGATGCAATATAATATCCATGTAAATTAAAAACTGCAATCCATGTATAAGTTATGTAAGTAATAATGGATTGCACTATCATCTTATTTCATGAGTAAATAATTCCCCCAAGACTTAAATATTGTTTGAGAGATTTCAAATTTCAGAGTATTAAAATAGTTATTGTGAACGGGTTAATTATAAAATGAATTATACATAGTTCCCTAGGGATTCTCATGGTTTATATATAAAATAAGTTTCATAATGTTTATTTGTGTATGTGGAAGGCTTAATAATTTGTTTATTTTTTATATATATTTGCGTTCCTACCTCTATATATGTGTGGCAATGGTTGTATTATTATTATTCAACTTTGTCATGTATTCTCTGTATGGTTCATAAATCATATGGTCAAACTGCATGAGGCAGACCAGATGCTGTGTGCCTGGATTCGTAATCCATACATTAGCATGGTCTAGGTTCCACAGGAGCTGGGGATTCCTTACGCCCCAAATCCTAGATTTAGCACATCTTCACTCTCTCCACTGGAATGCACCCTTGTTTAGAAACAGATGCACCTCTGTGGCCAGGGACATCCACTCTTCGTGGTGAACCATACCATCAGATCGCTAAGTCGATCATCTTCATTTTATGTATCATTAACCCCACTTACATAGATAGTACTGCAATTTCCAAGTAATGTTTGCCTTTAGCCTTTGCCTATGGCTCATTAGCAACCGTGGGTGACCTAAGCTCAAACCCGTACATAAGTTGTCCCATTAAAAAAATATGTTATTAACTGTTCAAACCTAGAATGGGCTGATAGATTATATTTTCATTAAACTATATAGAGCACACACCATTATTGTAAGCCATCACTACCATCTATAATGCTTTGTAAAAGCCAGTAGATGATTCAAACCTAATATTTGTAAAATACTCTCTCTATTATTTTAATTTTATAATAAAACATATTATTCTTGTTAATTAAGTGTACATCTTTATTGCAAGTTGAACTATTAATTAAGTGTTATAAAGATATCATTAAGTCATTTAATTACGGAACAAGCACACCCACAGTTTTGTATCTTAGTGATATAATATTAGCTCTTTAACATTATAGAAATGATTAAACCCCCAAATCATACCAACAATGGTAATATAAATAAATTAATGTAAGTCTTAAAGTGCTAGCATGGTATAATGTAAATTATGGAGAACCCTGATAGAGAGTCCATGTTCGAACCCTGAGCTATGTCGCACTATATGAAGGGAAGCTGTGTGACATCAAGGATGTTAATTAGGTGGTTGAGGCTAGGAAGCCTAGGTAGAGGTTTGAACTAGGGGACGTGAGGATAACCCTGTGTCTACTGGTTGAGGGTCCCTGCTTGATCTCTTGGTCTTATTGACTGATTATACAATCTTGACCATTACAATAGCATAACATAAAAAAGTATTTATAATAAAACAACTAGTCAATTATTGCCAACTCTCACTTGCTGAAAGTTTCTTTGGTATTATTTTATTTATTTATTTTAAAACAAGAGTTAATAATGATCATTTCCACTAGCCTGCAAGGTATTAAGAGTTAGAATAACAATTTAACCATTAATGTCAATAATGTGGATTAATGACCTCTGGATGGAATAAAAGGCTGCATAGACAAATTTAAATAAAGACCCATGCCAACATCACTACCAGAACATCTCAAAATCACTATTTATATAGGAGAGCAAACAATATTGAAAACAAATCCATATTCTTTGAGCACCAAAAACAACAGGACATGTGTTCAAACCCACTTTGGTAAGGGCACTGTGCTTTGTAAAGGAGGCATGTTTTATTGCAAATAACAACTATGCAATAAACTGAAAAGAATCATGTTTTGCAATCTCCAAAAAATGGTCAATATGAAAGAAAACTTTGAATAAATTTTGCACAAATTACTGCCAAGCTTCGCTTAAAATCTCAATGTAAGCTGACACTCCCAAGATAGGCTATGAATATGGAAACCTAAGTTCTTCAAAAGTCACATGATCACCAAAAGTGCTCAGCCTTATAATTCTTTTCTAATAATACTAAGCTTCACTTTTTTTCATAAAGCACAATTAAAAGTTACCATTCAAAGGTGAAGTAAAAACAAAGAGTTTATTTCGATAAAGAAAGATTGTTTTTCATAGTTATAAAAGTTTAGTTTTAAGTAAAATACCCTCACAGGTTTGGGATAAGCAGGCATGGAAAAGCATATTTATAAGTGTTAAATTTTCTTGAGTTAATGTACTACTATTTCTGGCTGTTTTGTATATATAAAGTTTTTATTGTCCAGAAATGAGTGTGATGCAGATACTTCCCCTGCCACTCACACTCAGCCTCTTAGTCTGAGTGGTATTTATTTTGTAGACACACATTCCTACCATATGTTTTATATATTCTTTGATTGTTCATAAATAAGTGTAAAGCATATGTTGTTCCTGCTGCTTACACTTGTTGTATTATTATTATTTACCAGATAGATGCCCATTCCTATCATTTAGTTCTTAAGTCTCGGTCACTAATGACAGGTAGATATATAATTCCTATCTGGCTATTTATGTGATTATTATTAAAACAGATGTTAAAGAGCATCTGGCTCATGTAATATTTTGCTTCCCTTAATCGAATTGCTTAGTATTAGTTTTCCCAGCACTACAGCCTGAAAGGATTTATGTTAGTCTAGTTCTTCTAAATAATATAGTTTATATAAATGATTTTTCCTAAAGCTTGTGAGATTAATAATTCTTAAAACTGGGTTGTGATAATAAATATTAATAGTTACAGTTAGCCTATGCAGTGAGTTTGTATCTGTCCAGGGACAATTAAGATGCATAGTGATGTATATTGTCCATGCATAAGGAAGCAATAAATATCTAGTCATATGAATTTGTTTTAGACTAGTTAAAGCAGTTAAATAAAATCCTATTACTGAATTTAAAACCCAAGTTAAAGACCAGTGCCCAAAGGGTTGTCATTTCTATTAAAATTTGTTTGATGGGTATGTATATACATGAATAAAATCTTAATTTCTAATTATTCTAGCATTTATCTTTTATTGCAATCAATAATGGTAATTAAAATATGATAAGAATTTCTTGCATCTAACTAAGTTTAGCGGGATATAAAAAGTTGTTGATCATGTGATGTCAGATTGTGGTGCTGCATGTAGATTATCCTGGAGTGATTTGTATGTTAGCTGTGAATTTTTGACTGTTACAATATATGGGACATTTCACAGCAGGTCTAATATATAAATACCTTCAAATTTTCTTTTTCAGACAGAAACTTCATTTTTATGTTTGTCCTCATAAATTTATAATTTCAGTATTCACCTTTACTGAGAAATATTTTTATTGATGTTTTAATGTGTACAGTATTTAAATTCTCTCAAACATATATAAAACAATATATATTAATACATGTTAAAAATGTCTTTCACTGTATGTATAAATGATTGCTACTATCCTTCATGGATTATATCTGTGCAAAAGCAAGGAATCAAATGCCTTTCATATTAGGTCTAACTGCATTTATAAATTTGCAAATAAATTTTAGTCAAACTTTTATTATTATTATCATTTCATCAATATATACATAACATAATTGCAAATTTTTCTCCTCAACTTGAAATAACTAAAAAAATCTCACTTTACTTCCATTTCGATCTAAAAAAAAAAAAAGAGGGGAGGGGTTAGCAAATTGTTTTATTTATCATTTTTAATGGTGTTTTTTAAAGAAAGGAAATTCCTCTCCATCCAAACTAAATTATAAGCAAAACATATATATTAAGAGTTATATGTATATAGATTTGTATTGAAAATATCAATATATAATCATATGCATTACATAGTTTGCTGTATCTTAATGGAGCATTATTTTTCTTGCAATTATTTTTTTTACAATTAATTAAAATGCGTTGGTGGCCTAGTGGTTAGCATAGCTGCCTTCCAAGCAGCCAGCCCGGGTTCGCTTTCCGGTCATTTGACATATGAAAAAAAAAAAAGTCACCAATAGTAGAAATTTGTTGTTAAAAATTTATGTACACTGTATATTCAAGAAATTCATATTATTTTTCTATCTAATTTTTCAAAAATCCTTTTCATTTTCCCACTATTTTATTCTTAATTTTTCAATCCCATATTTTTTTTTGTATTATAATCTTTTCCTTTATTATTATCTTTCACAATTTCATCAATTTTCTATCTTTTATTTTCCACATCCATATAAAATACCAGTCAAATCCAAAGTTTTATTTATTACTAGTCCCTTTGTTTTCAGATTTTCTTTCTCTGCTGTTATCGTAAATATCTTCAGTTTTAATATTGATTTTTTGTTATTTTGTTGATGCTTTTTTTCCATTCACACTCCTATTGTTCATGCAAATTTTCATGTAAGTGTAATGAGATCTAGTTCCTGTTTAATGCTTTTGCATATTTTAATACATGTCTTAACCATGATTAATGTACTTTTTATATAACAAATTATGAACTAATATTTATATTCTTAGCATTTATGGAGAAGTTGAAACTGTCAGATATTTTGAAAATGTGATATAATAAAGCATTTGCATTTATATGTACAAATGTTATTGTTTATATATATGTTTTATTATTATCAAATTCATATTGCAATGACTTATTCTCATTTTAAATTTTCAATATAATGGAAGCTTAAAAAAACAATGAGGCGACTTTAACTAATGAATATTTCAGTTCATCTACTCTATTTTAATTTTTTCAAGAATACATTAATGATAAGCAAGCAATTCTTTCCAATTCAATTTTCTTTACAGTTAGTCATTTTGTTCATCATAATCATTATTATCTGCTTTCTTTATAATCTATATATTATACTCTTTTTCTCAAAATATCAATAACCTCCACCCTCACTTTAATATATATATAAAGTCGTAATAGACTCGAATAATTCATCAACTTTAAATAATTTTGCTATTAGTCATATTATTTTCTAACTCTCCCGAGGGGGTTCAACGATGATTTCAGACCAAAACACGTGATCGTTTCAATTTCATTGTTTTTAACTTAAGAGAAAAAAACTATTAACTTTCGTTCCAGAGAAAAGCGAAGAGGAAGAATCCAGTTTTAACATTAAATAATAAATACAGTAAATCGATAATATTTGAAGACTATAATGAAAAATATAGTTTTTATATTAAAAATTAAGATGCAAAATCAAACCAATAAATATTTAATTAAAATGCATTATCTATAAAAGATTTTTAAGCAAAAAAACAATTACTATTCTTTATTATAATGAAATTTGTGTTTATAAAATTACAAAAGATATGCATTCTGTACGATTATATATGTTTGTAATCCAAGTAGCCATATTTCACTATGTAGATACATATGTAAAGACTATACAGATAAATGATAAAATAGCTTTTAAATAGCCTTCTATAGGATAAAAGCCTTTTCAACAATTTCTCCAGAAATAGTGAAGGAGAAGCTAATAAATACTAGGCTTACAAAATGATATATGCATTTCCCCATCCTTTTAGCTAGATACCCATTAACTGATCAGTTTTGGATATTTAGTTGGGTTATCTATTAACCAATAATTTGAAAGAAAAATTCTAAACTTAATGCAAAAAATTTCAAGTTTATTTAGTCTAGATTCAAAGCCAGTTCATAGATAGGGCAGACAGATATATTACCATTATCCTACAATGTGAAATGGCTTAAATGAAACCACAATGCCCTCCTCCCCCCCAGTATCTCATTTTAATAAAAGCAATTTCATTAATTGATTAGTTATGAGCATTTAAATGTATATATAAAAAACTAATTTATACCTCTTTCAGTCTCATAGTACATTCCAAAAGTAGATATTTTATGTTCTTCCATCTTTACATAGTCAAAATTCCCATCATAAATTTTTATTTTCCTTGTCATTTATTAAAGCTTTTTTTAAAAAAAATCTCCATATCTTTTTCAACTCTACTTCTTTTCTATCTTACTTTTTTCCCCACTCATAATAATTATGGACTTGTAACTACATTCTGCAAACACTTATCCCATTACTTATGTAAATACTTAGAATCAATTTTTCTGTTAACTCTACATATTCCAAAATCTTTGCTCTTATCATAATTCAATTAAATAACACCAAATTACTCTCCATAGAATTAAAATGAAGTATGCCATTTATGGTATGAAAATACAATGATGCACAGTTACTCAATAGCATAAATTTGGATATGAAGTTTAAAGACCAAATTTCTAGATGAGTCTTTATATATTATATTCTGAGATCATTGTATTAGATGTAATATATACAGGTTTTGCATATCTGATTACACTTCTCATCTTATATTAAAACATTGAATTCTACATTTCCTGCTCTAACAATATTTATATAAAAGATCTCTAGGGCTCAAGAGAATGATGTATAAGATAATTGTAGGGGCCAGATGTCAGGGAGGAAGGTGACAAAATCTGATGTGTAAATTAGATGAAAGATACATATATAGTGAATGTATCATACAGGATCAAATAAGTTTTTTTTAAAAATATATAATATTACAGAAGAAATAAGTGTCAAATTTTATTTTATTATTGATAAAATAAATATACAATTGATACATAAGAGAGCTACATAAATTTATTGATATTGTCATCCATTGAACAGTATATCCATTTTTATGTGTCAATGCTGACTTGCATGATTTCTTTGATGCCAAAAATTTCTGATAGCACTTCACCCTATATTGAGTTTATATAGACATGTCTGACTTTTGGAGTATGCACAGAATCTTTTTTAAGTAATGACTCTGCATTAGTACACTATTGGAATATGGTTGTGGCAGAAGTATCACAATAAAATCAATTTACTGTAAGGTATATAGAATTTTGCATACTCTTTCTGATAAAGGAGAAAGAGCATTCACTTTTTTATCTCTAATACAATGTGTTTTATGGTCAGCAATGAATCAGGAACAATTGACTGATTTGTCCCAGCTATCTATAGTACTTGATTTGCCAAATTCATGAATTATGAAAACATAATCAAAGAATTTGATAATACAATGGATAATTATTTAGTTATCATTCATAAAGTAGTCCTTAAGTTTACAATTTTTCTTTATTGCATTGGTTAATGCAGTTTTCTTTGATTCGTGACATTTTTGTTAGTATTCATCACATAAACAAATATTTTTATTTTTGGCAAAGTTTAATTCATTAATTAAAATTAGTTGTTAAGTGTGATTTATAGATATTTTTTAACAAATTATTTAATAAATGTATGCATGCTATTTTTATGTATTCATACTATTTATTTCTATACACTTTCAAAATATAAGGCATCCTGAACTTCTAAGTGAATAGGATTCCAATTATTTCTCTTAGAAGCCCTAGAAAACCTATATTTTCCTTATCCTGTTTCTATTTTTTTCTTGAAATCTTCTTTTAATTCTGTTTATAATTCTTAATATTTTTATTGCTGGTATCTATATTGGGAAGCAACATTTGTGATTGTTGATCAGTTATGTCAATAGCTAAATAATCAAATTCAAATTATGAGAGAAAACACTCAAACTCTTAAATACTATGACAAATTTATCAGGATTAATGAGATTATTCAAATGATTGCCAACTTGATGGCACTCCAAATAATTGTAATAATTTTGCAGAAGCGAATTAACTTTGTACAAACTATTTCAAAATATAAGGTTATTAACATTACGCATGGTAACATACAACATATAGCAAACAAAAACACATACACATTATAACACTGAAATCATTGTTAGTACATAAAAATTATACATAACAAATTGTGTTATTAATATACTACGGAACTATGCCTTACAACACCATAAAAAAGTACATTTAATTAACACAAATCAGCTTCATAAAAATAAGATTCAAGCGTATTTTGATTTGTAGTTAGTGTTATTGGGGCTTAGCATAGGAAATGGAGGTTTTCTGAAACTAGTTCTGTGAGACTTATATTATTATAATTCACAATTTTATTACTATACATATTACATCTTGGTTAAATAATTATCTAATAGAAAGTGTTTGAACACTTATTTTTGGAGTAAAGGATATTGAAAGAGAATCAAGTTAAATTGTATGGAGATTGAAATAAATTTAATGAGAAAGATAATGAAAAAGATAGATATTTTGATTTTTTTGCTTAGGTCTTTATGATGAAATTGGAGAATATGAGGTCAGGGTGGTGGAACTAATAAAACAGACTTTATTAAAAATGGAATAGATGAGAGTGGATAATGAATCAGGGCTGGAAAAAATAAATGGATAAGAAGTAGAAATGTTTATTATGATTTTGAAAAAAGGAAATGCTTAATTGAGCTAACAGAATTTCTGGATATATAGCTTAATACACAGAAAACTTTTGAACATATTTTAAAAGACATTTTACATCAAATAATATGCAAGGTGGAGATAATGTGGGAGAAAAAAGATTTGTTAGCAGTGATAAAGACATACTCATTGATTGAAAAACTAAATTAAAATCAGGTAAAGAGAAGTGAATAATTTACTTAGCTGTTGGAAATGAGAGAATTTGAGAATGCTTATATATGGATGTAAATGAGTTTTAAAAAAATAATTGTATTAATATTGTTTGTAAGCAATATGAATTGTCATATTAATGAAATTGATGGAAGGGAGAATATGGATAAAGCATTATTAAAACAGATGTGTGAGAAAGATGGATTAAAAATTGTGAATTTAAAAAAAGTATATGACGATGTGATGAAAGTAGAATCTGAAGTATACTATTGATTATGTGAGAAATTAGAAAAGATAAAAAGAATTAAAAGTTTTAATGAGAAAGAAAAAGAATATAGTAATGCTTATAATTTTATGTTGACAGAATAAGAGATATCTGAGGATAGGCAAGAAAAACTTTATAGACATGTTGTCAAGAACAGATAGGAAATAAGCAATGAAATTAAACAGAGATTTAAAAGTATATGAAAAATATGAAAGATAGTAATTATAAAAGTTATGAAGAATTTTGATAGATATTAAGAAGATTACAAATAAGAACAACAGGATTAATAAGAAAAAATAGAAGGAAAAAATATTAGAAAGTACAAAAGAAAGGAGAAAAGTTTTTAGAGATTATAAAAAGGCTGTTAAGGAGGGGATAAAGGCTAGTTGAAATATTTACTTAAGGAAAAAGAATTAACTACAATAGAATTAAGATTGAAATTGGGTGAAGTTAATAGAGAAATTAACAGTGCAGAAAGAGACATTATAAATTTTTTTTTGAGATATATGAAAAAAGCAAGCACAAGTGTGAGATTAGGGAAGAACTTGAAAGAATGCTCAATGAATTTATAATAAAAATTTTGGATAAAAAAAAGTTAGTGAGTAAAGAAGATAGATAAAGTAAAACAACAGATGGATTAAAAAATGAAAAAAAGAGCTAGACAAAAGGAGAAGCCATTTTATGTCACAATGTTAATTTCAATTATCCGAAAATATTTGGAAAATATATTTTAATAGAAAAGTTTAATACTATATATAAAATTATAATGTTTGCATTTCTCATTCGTAGAAATAACACTTTGTTTATAATCCACAATAATAAAACAATTATTGGATCTCATTTTGAGACAAATCTATATAGAGAACAAACACATATAACCATTTTTTATTGATGTTATTATGTATTTCTTTCAATCCTGATGTCAAAATCAGTAACTGTTTTACCAGCAAGTCTGGGCAATCCCTTGATTCATAATAGATATTAATTGAATGCTGAATGCATTACCATATTCACTCATCAAATGAGGACATTTGTTAGTGGCCGAGTGGTTAGCACAGTTGCCTTACAAGTAGTTGTCCCGGGTTTGCTTCCTGGCCGATGTTTTGACACTTGAAAAAATATATATTTCATGCTGAAATTTTGGGATGAAGTTACTATGATAATCAAAATGACATTATCTTCAATATTTCAATGTTAAATTATACAATGATTTATTGGTTATCACCAAATTACATTTTGTTAATTTTCTTTGCACAAATTGCAGTTATGGAATTTTTCACTGAAGACTACTCTTTGTTATAAAATTTTTAATAGTCGTACGGTATTGACATTTTGTGATGATTTATATAAATTAGTAATTCAGGATAATTTTATGAAAATACACTTATATGTATATAAAAAAAGAATGTCAAGCATATAATTGACTTCATCTATTGATATTAGAGATATTACAGAGAATATTTTTTTGAAACGAAAGCATTAATTCAATCTTGTAATTGATTGCAACTTAATTATTTTCCAACTATTCATTTAGAAAAAGAGTAGGCAAACATTTTTTACTACCACTATCTTGCAATTACAAAAGACTGAATGTACTATTTTTTTTTTTTCCATATGTCCTAGAATCAGTCGGGAGGCGAACCCGCAACAACCGTCTGCAACCAACTGCTTGCTTGCAAGGCAGCTGTGCTGACCTCTCGGCTAACAATGCTCAATTGTTCATATTTTATTCTGTTTTTTTTCTTCTTTTATTTGTGCTATATGGGATACTAAAAAATTATAGCTTTAGTTCATGATCATAAATCATTTGACAGAGGACAATTGTTAAAGTATTTGTTCAGTGATTTTCATTTATAAAACTTCTCTTTCACTTTTTCATATTATTGTTTACTGGAAATATTTTCCATACATTTACTTCTCAATGATTTTCTGAAGTATTCGCATTCAAATTTTATCTTTTGTCATCACCATATTTGTCATGTCCAATAAATATAATTTGACTTGTAAACTGATCTCTTTTCCTAATCTTTTTATGGCTTGTGCATATTTTTACTCTGATTGTTCTCAATCTTATTTTCTTTTAACAATAAGTCTCATCAAAGTGCCTCATGGTATAGTTATGAGCACACCTACTTGACATATCCATGACCTAGGATTTGAACCCAGGCCAGGTTAACCTTGCAAAGCTTTTTGTATCATAATCAGGCTTAGGGTTTTTTCCCAAATAGCCAGACCATGGGCAATCTAGTAATCAATAAAAGAGTATCTAGCTATTGTATCAGCTAGATGGTCAAAGTCTCTGGTAATCTGAATTGATCAGATGGCTGGAATGTACTATTAATACTCTATAACAACTTTCTATATCTTTGCAATAACTACATAATAACTTTATATAACTGAAGACTAATCTTAGTAGTATTTTAATATTTTATACAGTCGATTCCAAAGGTAACTATGAATTATAGTACATCTTTTGCCTACGAAAACATTCATTTCATTGTTCATATATATAAAAAGTTAGCAAAACAACCATTAAATAATTACTAATGAGATGAACTAATTATTTTTAAAAAATGAAACCATGCTAATATATCAAATTATTAAATTATCAAGTCTTACATACATTTTAAGACAGTTTTTATTCTTTATTTTCCCATAAAAAATAACACCATGCTGCTTTGAATTAAAAATATATAGATCATCTATATTTATTATTTAATAATAATTTTCATTTCTGACAGAAAAGGAAAATATATCTTTTAAAAGAATATCCATAATAAAATTCATAATTGTAATGAAAAACATCCAAGAATAATCAATAATCCATTTAAATTCAAATGTTTTTAACTTTTTTTCTTCTCTCTTTTTTTAACCAATTTAATTTTTTTTTTTTAATTTGACAGTTGTAATCTCATGTTGATTTTAATTTTCAGATTTATATCACAGAAATAAATTTATCTTAATTTGAATAATAAAAGCCCATTGTGACAAAATTCTCAATATGAATATGTGCATTAGCATAAATTATTATGGAAAATAATCATAAAAAGTTATAAAAAGACACACATATATATATATAAACTAGTTTTGCTAATGAATTAATATCATGGATTTTTATAATATACATAAATTTTATTAAAAAAAAAAAACTTCATTAACCACTTCAAGCTGCGATGAATAATGAAGATTTCCTAATGAAGATTTCCGATATTGATATTTGATCTCACTGAATATTAAAATTATTATGTGAAACTTTAATTACTTCTCATATGGCTCATTTAATGCCTCTTGGAACTTGTATTCTATATGATAACTAAAGCTTCCAATAATTTAAGTGAATATTCTATAAAGCTTCATGGCACAGTAATTAGCACACCTGCCTCCATACTCATAAATTTAAAGTTGAGTCTGCACTGGGGGAACTTGAGAAAGTTGATCTGTTGAATAATGACTTAGAATTTTTTTTCAGATAGTGAAACAGGAAGATTGCTCTGCAAGTCTTCGTTTCACCTTTCTCTTACATTTCACCTACCCTTATACCTAAATTCGAATCCCAAATCGTTCGTGGTGTGTCCGTACGGCCATTTATATACTAAAATCCCGCCTAAAATAAACCACATAGGCATTATTACTCGTGGAGTCCAATTTTCAACCCTTTATTTTTGTTGATATATAAATGTCGAGTATGTGCATGTTTACATATTCATTTAAAAGCTTATATAGGTAAAACTACACACAGACTACAATGATAACTGTTAAATATTAATATCAATCATTGGAATTATATTATTGGATTGTGGTTGTTGAGTTCATTTATTTTAAAAATATTGTGTTGCAATATTTATTTTCTATTGTAGGTAAAATAATAATTATTAAAAGTAGTTTATAAACGGATTCGTGCAATTACAATCTAAATGTGAAATAATTTAATGTTTTTCTAAAATTATAAAGTTCCCGCCATTGAAAATTATATAAATATAAAATAAGGCTAGGTTGAGAATATAATAGATTTAAAGTAAAACATTTTGGATTATAAATTCACACTTCGTATGTCTACTTAGGAATTTCCAATTAGCAAAAGTCTTCAACAGAATGAAATAAATGTTTTAATCTTCTTTCAATCTGAGCATTTACTGGAATTTATAATTGTAAACTAAAAAAAACCTTAAAATGGATTCCTTCTGATGTTCAGATAAGAAATAACTAATTGATAAGAATGCAAAAGGTTAAAGGTTTGTCATGCCCCAAGGCAGGTTCTTTTATAAGATAAACAGTATATATTGAATGTTTTTCTTTTATTTAAAAGAGAGAAGAAACAAAAGCTGATTCGGATTCTGATGCTTTTTTCTGCTGTTGGATTTTGCGTTTTGATTTTATTTTCTGAGGTTATAATTTTTTTTTTTTCTGAGAATTCGGACGGTCTGAACTATTATTTTCGGTATGCTGATCCTGATGTTTTGCTGACCGACCATCCGTGACTTAAATAATCCGCTTTCAAGAAAATGTACAAAATGCTGACCTATCATAGAACCGCCAATATGACTGAGTAGAGTCGGCACCGTGGCTATTTTCCTTTCGGAAATAGCTGGCTGCTGCCGATGTACCATCTGATGCATCACCAATATGCCTTAAGGAACCGCCTATGCTGCTGCAAACAGAGACTGAATTAACATGCTGCTAAATCTTATCCACTCCTGAAATGTGCTCCAGCTTCAATCACCAAAGCAACTGAAAGGTAACAAAATTAACCCAAGAGCTCTTGTGATCTAAAACCCGCTATAGCAAAAACAAACTCCCTTTGTCTCGCCACACTTATTATCATGTATGTTTTAAAAATGTATATTTAAATTTATTGCTCGATCTAAACCTTGGGTTAATATCAAATTTAAATTGTTTTATTTGCGTATTTTATGGGCTTGCATAGCATCAACCGAGCGAAGCAAATCTTAATTAATGATACTCCCCATTCCTTATAAAGAATGTAATTTTACGTTCATGAGTCCCTCCCTTAAATGAGATTTAGTAAGCCGCTCGTTCGATGACTATATTATTTTCTTTATAATACCTAGATTTGAGTCATAATCTTCCAGGGTGTATGTGAGGTGTGGGAATAACTATTGGCAGATATGGGAGTGCGTGGGTTAATTACATTTTAAATTCTCGCACTCACCGTCCTTTTTATGTTAAACCCCATTATTTGTTTTAAGTATTTCTATTGTTATTCTGAGTTTGGGAGAGTGTAGACGCTTTTCATCAATGCAGTGAATTGCTTAAGTGCCCAATCTTTCGTTATGTCTTCTTTTTTTTGAATCGATTATATATATATTTTAGTGTTGCTGGCAAGGGTATTCGATGTTGAGATCACTTTGTTCTTTAAAAGGGCTTTAAACGGCCAAGTCTGTTTCCCCTTTACTTCTTCCTGTGGTTTCCAGTCAATGTGTGTACCAGAGCGTCACACCTGGGGATGCTGACGCAGTTCTTCGCAGCCATATGCTAGCATACTCCGATCTTTAGGGCTACGGCCGAGACCAATGTGGGGTGCAACATATGCATCTGATTTTATGATTTATTTCTTTATTGTCGTCACAAAGTTCCTGTAGTTTAAATGGACTACCACCCTCCATCATTTCCTAAACCTTGCAAGTACCACTGAATCCCTTTTTAAGTACTTTAAGATAATATCATACTCACACATATATTTCCGCACTAAGCAAGTCGCTGCTGCCAAGCTCATTGGAGCCGCTCTACATTTATTCTGAAGTCAGCCTTTATCGTAAAACTATTTAATATCTTTTATTATAAATAATTCCAGTACTCTTATTCTTGGGCTTCGCATGTATTCAAGGTTTAGTAGGGCACATTCGTAAGCGATAAATGACCCAGGTTATAGATTAACGAGTAAAATGATTTAATCAATTGTAGTTAACCATTTGACGCCACTATTTAATAAATAAATAGTGCCAGAAATCATATTTAGCCACTTAATAAATCATGTTAATTTAATCAATTCTTTATGTTAGTGTTTATTTTCTGATACATCTCATTGTCTCGTATTGTCTGGGTTATACACGTATCTATTAAGACTTTCCAAACGCTAGCTGTTAATTTATTTATAAATCTCACGTAGTCTCTTCTCTCTCTCTGACCACCGTGGCCTGAAAAGATGTTGCTATTGTGATGGCGGGTTCCATCGTATTTGGTTGCGCAGTCGATCTGCTGTATTCGAATCCGGTATGACAGGCCCTGAACCCACTTGTGGTGCTGCTTTTCGAGTGTGGTGGAGAAACTGTGCAACTTGTTGATGAAATGTGCGAATTCTGACCGTTACAATAGTTAACATGTAGTAAATTTAATTAGTCATCTCTCATTAGTCAGTAAATGGGTCTCTTGCTACTTCTAACTAACGGTGCCAAGTAAATCAGAGTTGGCTAGATGAATGTTGAAGTTCCGATTGTAAAACAAAGTAAATTCACAGTTTACCTTTTCCTAAATATATTAGCAAAAGTACCTTTCCCTCTATTCTAGCACCTTGATAATATATAGTGAACCTTGACTGGAGTTCATATTAGCTATTATAATAAATAATATTTAAATAAATAAAAAAATATATCTTTTTTATATAGAGACAGTGAATATGAGTATAAAATATTAGAATGAAACAGCTGTATTAAAATGATAAATAAGAGGAAAACAAATGAATCAATATCCTCAGAAAATGGTTAGATAATAGAAAGTAAGAAGTAAATTGATATATTGTGGTATATAACAGTTTCAGAATGAGAAATATGACCTATGCACTGAAATGTCTGACTTGCTTTAATTATTTGTAATTATTTAAATTGTTTTCTTGATAATCCTCTTTATTATTTTTTTGTGATAGGATGATTAGATTGATATAACTAAAAATTGGAACTAAAAAAAACAAAAATTCTGTTGGTTGCATTTATTTTCCAATATATATAAAATAGATTATATCATCATCAGAAATTTATCTTTATTATTTATAAGGAACATTCTTCGCATATTCTTGAACAAGAAGCGATAAGAAAATATAATTTGCCTAATGATTTTTAAGAGTTATTAACATTTTATTGTAAATTAACTACATAACTATGAATATTTGAAATTGAGGAATACAATAATCCTGAAAATACAAAACAAAAATAAAGGTAAATTTCAAAAAAATCGAATACCCTAGTTATTCTACCAATGAACATTTCTCTCTAAGAAAGTCAATTCTTTTAAAACAGACATATTGTAATATATATCACTCTTATTTAATAATTTTTAAAAATCTCCATCTTTTACTAACAGATATTCATTCAAACTTCTTTTAAGACTAAAAGAAAAAGTTTATATTTTCATTGTTAATATTATCTTTATTATTTTCAATTATAAAATGTTTTTACTTGGTTATGCCTTGTAATTTTTCTCTTTTTAAAATCCTTCTCTTACTAGTCTTATTTTCTGTTACTTCCTGTTTTTTTTCTAATCCATTTTGATATTTAATTTAAGAAAAAAAAAAAGATATTTCTTGTCTTAAACAAAAAAAGCCAACCGGATGCAAAGCTTTATGGGATTATTAATTATTGTTATAAAAATTTGTTTATAGAGCAAGCACTCACACTCATCTAGAAAAGACAAGATTTCATGTATATAACCAAGTTATAGGTATATAGTTTGTTAGTTGACATTCAACATATTTAAAGGTATATGTGATTTTTGATAATCTGCATGCAGTTTTAAGTAAATATGCACTTCTGAAAAGAAAAAAAAAGCATGTTGACTTTACATGTTTAATGTATTAATTTTGACTAAAATATTGTACTATACAATAATGGAAAACTATATAAATAAGGCAAGATTTGTTTTCATTTAAAAAATCAATTACTGAATGCATATTTTTTAAATAAAAGTGCATAATTTGCTTAATGCCAAACATAATTACTACATCTGGTTTTTAGATCATCATTCTCAATAAGTAAAACTTAATGATTGTGTCATTAAAATACTTTA
Organism: Epiperipatus broadwayi; assembly: GCA_028023455.1. Lineage (NCBI taxonomy): Eukaryota > Metazoa > Onychophora > Udeonychophora > Euonychophora > Peripatidae > Epiperipatus > Epiperipatus broadwayi. Next base: position 10,239,778 of record JAQFVV010012396.1, read on the forward strand.
TAAAACAATGGTTTGATCATTAAATTTGGAATAAATATTTATTTACTAAGGATTGAATTAAAAAAGAATTTCCACTATAATGATATTGTCCAAGTTATAAAAATCGGGTGCAGTTATTTGAATAATAATGTCCAAAAAACTCAAGATCTTAACCAGTCACTGAAAAAAAATCGTCAGCAACATTTAGCTTGGATGGTTATTAATTTGGGAATGTAAACTAGTTTTAACACCTTACCTAAGTAGTAGACATTGCGGTCCAACACAAACTCCAATGTGCTGATATTGCTTTTAATAAGTTAAAAGATAAAGTATTTCATCACAGAGAAATAACTACTTCAATTAAGTTAATTGTAAACAAAGCTGTTTATTTTATCTAATTTATTTATGAAAATAAAACTTGGACACCCAATTGGAACAATGTAAAGACACTAGAAAAGTTTCATTTAAAAATGCTCTGTAAAAATTTAAAAATTTAATAGCAAGATCATAAAACCAAAGCTGGATGGATGTGCTACTATTAAGGCCACTATTGTAAAATCACACTTCCATTGGGTTGGATGTGTAAAATAAATGAACAATGGAAGACATCCCAAAAGGGTATTTTATGATAAATTTGAGTATAGATTTCATGAGAGAGGTAGACCCTATTTATAACATAAGGATTATCTCAAAGACATTCTTAAAAAGTACCTTATTAACTGCTGTGTATTCGAAATGCACACATTCTGAATATCAACAAACAAAATAATATATAATCAGAATAGTGAACAGTCTGCTACCCGGACAACACAGATATCTCTATAGTTTCCTATGGTTTATTTCCCCCGATGCACCTTAAGACTGTTTGCTTCAATGATGGTTCCCATGGGCCTCAGTTTCCCAAACGATTTGGCCCTGGTCCAGTTCAACTGTACACGAACCCATCTGGCTTAGTTGTATAGCACAGCGACCATCACTTTAAGCTCCTTTCAGCTTCTGTCTCTGCAACCATACTCTTTGTAACTTTACTTGAAATCCACTGGAAAATCAAGTCTTCTAATCTAGCTGCTATCCAGATGGTTTCCTCTGGTACCAGTTTCCAAAACTTTTTAGGCCTATTCAGTTGCTGCTAATGAAAACATTTTCTCTGAGAGCACTGCACATTAACTGAACTGACTGTCACTTCCATCTCTTTTGTAAAATGAACTGGAAAATGAACCAAGCACTTTGTTGTTTCCTCTTTTTATAGCTTTCTGATAACTCTCACAATTAATCACTATACGGTAAAGTATTTAGGTCTATAATAATTAATTGGTGCTTTCGGAATTCCTTTCCATATAAGATAATTTAGTCTCTTCCATTCATTAATTAGTCTTATCGAGAAATATTTGTAATCAGCAAATATTTCTTGTAATTTATAGATTGCAATTAACGTAAATTCTTTAATTAAATTTACCGCTTATCAGTTCATGATCTAAATATTTTTCTCTAATATTTTCTAGTTTTTCTGGAGTGCACAAACATATAAATATTTGTACAAAATACAACATTAACTGTTTCTATTGGGAAAATATGGCAGAGAATAGGATACATTGAAGAGCTATAATTAGACATGATATTGTAAGTATTTCAGGAAGAAAAATTTTCTGAAATTAAGACAGCATCATAAAATATCAGGTAAATAAAAAAATGGACTAACATATTCTGTATGTAAAAGTATTTGTGATTCACAGATTGTTTTATATAATCATCATAGAATTCATTTCTGGTTTTTTTTTTCTTGTGGGATTGAAATAGCTATATTCATTTATGAGTGACTATTTATTATTTGTTAATAATTAAATCACAAACTGTACTTTTAATGTAGGATTCTAAATACATACAAATTTATATCCATGCTCTGTTAAATCTAATAAATATTATGATAAAAAAATCATTAAATCTAATTATTATAGTTAAACCACTAAAACATCACATTATCATTACTGTATGAAGAGAATTGCTACTGTTTTAATTATTATAGTTAGATTAATTTAAAGGGAGTAGACAAATATTACTAATGTTCTTCTAATAGTTTATGTTAAATGTCTGTAATTAATGAATGCAAGTTAAAGTCGTTAATTCAATGAAAATTACATCATTTCTACTCTTGGTCCATAATGGTGGATAAATTGTTATGAATCTGAGAATTGAACTTAAAAGATCTTTAGGCATTATACGACTGGAGGCTGTACAATAAAGTAAAAATATTATACATAGGTAGAAAGCAAATATTTTGAGAATAATGAGGTCGAAGCAGAGCTAGCTGAATATAATAATAGATATTAAATTAAAATCCTACACTGGATCCCAAGAGATTTTAAAATATCAAATGGATGATTTTGTTAAAGTGACGTGGATAAACCATTGCTCGGATGTAATGAAATAAAGAATTAGATATATTTGTTATTTTCATAAGTACATCGAAAATTATCTTCGGAATTGACTAATCATTATAAGTAACTGGATTAATATATTTTTATCTCGTTAATAAATCAACTAAAATATTCTGAATATATATATGCCCTTATATAACAATTTTTATATATGTAAATATTTTTACTATAGTACACTTCTCAAGTTTAATAATATATACAACGAACTTTATGAAACGGAATGTTACACATATCTTCGTTATGAACTTGTCGATAATCCCACAAATAATGATCGATAACGATGGAATTAATTAGTAGAGATTGTTTTGTTATATTTAATTTTTCTTTTATATTTTGGAGAATTAATTCAATAGCCCAAATAGAACAACCTCTAATTTCTACTTCCTCTTCCTCACCCGATTTAAATAAATAATTATCATTTAATTTTGCCAGGAGATCATCGGAATACCTTAAAACTTCGAAGTAGGCCAAACACTGCGGTATTCTATAATCAGCAAACATAGTTAAACTTTCAATATCAACAAAATTTCCATATTCTTTTCCTTCAAAACAAGCCCAAATATCGGCTATTAATATCTGACCTCGTTTGTAAAAAGATACTTTTTTATTTTTATATTCTGCCTCATCTCGGAAGGAAGAAAAATTATCGATTATTATTTCTAAAAGCTTTTGAGCTTCATGATTACAAGCATTTAGGCAGTTTATAAAAGATCCTTCGAACTTTTCAATTAAAATTTTGCCCGATTCATGCAATATGCGCAATCTATCATCCAACAAAGGCATTTCAAAAGAAGTATCAGATCGAAAAATGTACTTCAACTTATCTATTGAAAGATTACTATAATAATATGGATCACAAATAGGAATTTTTTCATCCAAAGCTCGATTGACGGCAGCACACATAGACCAGTAACCTGTATATTGCTTACCTTGATAACTAACTGCATAGTTTTCATTTTCTGATTCAAACCAGAATGAAAAATTTAAAGAGTCTGTTAAAAAAATCCAATCTATAGCAAATTTATCAGCAATTTTTGGTAAAAGATTTTGCTTTTTCCATCTCTGAATGTCTAATTTTTTATTTAATAGTTCATTATACAAATAGTCGGAACATTTTTTAATCCCATTTTCTCTAATAAAAACGTGCTTACTATTTTGTGCTATGTACTGAGCTGATTGTAAGGGCTTTAAAACTGACATAGCTCGAATGTTACGTTGTAATATCGTAAAGGCTTTCTAAAGGTAAACATTAAAAAGATTGCAAACTTCTAAAATTATTCAACCTGTGCAAGTAGTGACATCTTTAGTTGAAATTTATTTTAATTACAGATAAAGATAAACGACGTTTGAATGCATTTTAGGCAAAAATAAATTTTCTTATTAATTTACAAATGTAATGCTTTTATTTATTAATATAAGCTTTGCCAAAACCTTTTTCTTTTTAAATCTAAAACTAAACTCTCAACAAATATTAAAAAAACAAAATGGGTATGTACAAGACGGTTTTTTAAATAATATAATTGTTGACATACAATTTTGAGGGTTTCTTTTTTAGAAATTTTAAAATCAAAATATTGGTGCCTGTATAGTAAATTATCCCCTATCGCGGCCCACATGGCAATTTGTTTAATATCTAATAATAAGAAAAATACGATACTACGGTGAAAATGGAGACTTGAAAATATTATGAATAGTTTGGAATAATAAGCTAATAATTGGACAGATTAGATCTGACTCTGCATCCCAAATAAGCAGCTTATAATTATTCTGTATTAGTCTAAACAAATAAATGCTAGATCATTCTGAAAAAATGCTCCTCATAAGATAGCCAGTTGTCAATACCGATTTGACACAACATTATACTAATAATTCTAGAATTTAACTATCAATCACATGATCACCATTCTTTATGCTTTGCACAAGCTGTTTTTCACAGGCAAAACTCTCCATACTGTAGTGCCACTCAGTGCAAGCCAGAGTAATCAATGGATGCCGAGGGGTTTGTGCTTAAAATTCCTATCTAGTGACTATTCATCCAATATTCCTAGTCTAGTTTCTAGCTTATGACTTTCATCAGTGAGGAGCCTTGTATCTGAGAACATTGCACATAGATCTTAGGATCTAATGCAACCATCCAGCAGCTATTATTTACTTTTTAATCTAACTGTAAAGCTTTGAGTCCAAAATGAAAACACAACAATATTTTCAAGCTAAGCTCATTAGCTTATATAGTTGTATAGATCTGAATTCAGTTCAGCATCCATACTTTTTTGTGTCTTTGGTTCTTTAATAACCACAGTCACTCACCACAATCCTATTAGGCAGGATTGGTATTAAGCCATCAAACATCACATCATCACCACTAATGTATAGAGAGTTTTGCCTCTGTGAACAACAGCTTGTGTACACATGAAAGAATGGATAATCAATTCTTCCCAATAGAATTATGGCGACTGTGGTTATTAAAGAACCAAAGACACCAAAAAGTATGGATGCTGAACTGAGTTCAGATCTATACAACTATACAAGCTAATGAGCTTATATTGAAAACATTATGTTTTTCATTTTGGACTTAAAACTTCATAGTTAGATTTTTAAAAAAAGTAAAAGATGGTTGCTGGAGGATTGCATTAAGATCTAACTGCAGTGCTCTCAGATCCAAGACTCCTCATTAAAACCACAAGCTTGAAACTGGTCTGGGGATATTGGATGAGTAGGCACTAGATAGGGATTTTATGCATAATCCTTCATGCATCCATTGATTATTCTGGCTTGCACTGAGTGGGACTACTGTATGGAGAGTTTTGCCTATGTGAAAATTTTAGAATTTATTACGAACAAAATTCATGCCATATTTTTCAAAATGTAAATCACATATTAATATCAATATTTTCTTATTTGAATTTCCATTGAATGTTACTAAATATCTTTAATAACACTTTCATATTTTGGGAAGTGGGGCATTAGATATAGTGGAATCACTGATCAATATTTTTTAATATACGATTGTGTATAATTCAAGTTATGCAATACTGATATAAATAAATTGTAGTGAATAGTCAAAAATGATATGATAATTTGACATCATATGTTTTTTGACATGTGGACATTTGAGCTGTTGAATATGCAGCATAAATTTGTTATTTCTGTAAAAGAAGTTATATAAGTAAATTGAACTCAGTTGGAACTCAGAATATTTTTTTTTATTCTTTCTGATTCTGAATTTTATTTCATCTCAATTAAAATAATTTGTCTAATTTATGTTTAAATATTTATTATTTAAAAATGTATGCTGAGATACATTATTAATTTTTCAAGATTGTGTTGTGATGCTGTGATTAATCTTTCATTATTCATACATTAGCTTAAGAACATAACTTAATTTTCATTACATATTTATTATTAAATAATGGAGTAATAAAGATAATGGCAAACTTACAAAAATCAAACATGAAATACATAATATTGTGTAAAATCTTTAAAGTATGCTTTTATACAAACACATACAAAAACAAGACTATGAATCTTTATTTCTGGATTATTTAAGAAAGATTAATCCATGTAGCCTAAATATTGACTTGTATTATTTTTTAAAAGCTTTGTAACAAATTTAAACAATAACCCATATTGGTAAACATTTTGCATATTCTTCACAACAAAAGAATGATGGTTTGTAGCCTCCTACGATATCTCACTTTTAATTGCTAGAACGAGAAAAACACATATGATTATTAGATTTAATTTTATCTGGATTTTGTAAAGACATCACCATACAATATAATAAAATCAATTCTACTTAATATTGTTCAAAGGCAAATTGATAAAATAGCAAAAGCTTTATGTGATTTTTTACAATCAACAGAATTTGCATATTTGCTAGATGAATCAATTTTGCAAGTAATGAATCATTGTTTCTTGCATATATACAATTTGGGAAAAAAATAATGAAAAATTATTATTTACAAAATATTTGAAAATAGATACTAAAGCTGAATATTTCATGTTATCAAACAATTTTTTAAAACAAAAAGAAGAGGCAGTTCATGAACCTTGAGATCAAAAGTCCACTGTTAATACTGGACTAAAACACTTGGGACATTGTTAAAATATTTCTGTCTATAATTTTCCTCTGAAGCAGCAATCACATGGCTCAATTGGCATAATTTCATTATCTCTTACACTTTTAGAGAGATTATCAGCTTTGGGTGAAGTGGAAAGTTTAGAAAAATAGATTTGAATTTGTAAAATTCTATTACCTTTTTGTCTGGATTTTTAAGTAGTCATATTTTTTCTTCCTTTCTATTCCAGTGCAAATAGAAGTATCATTTATCTCAAAAATTATCAAAATTGATTTTTTCCTACACAAGTTTTGAAATCCAATACTCAATCCCATATTGGTTTTGATGTTCATAATATTTTCAAATAAAAACTTGAATTATTTAATATTGAAATAATTTTAAATATTTTTCAAATAAACATTTAATAGAAAAAAATGAATCAAACACAGCATAAATATAACAGAAACATTTATAATATGAATTATCAATTCCATGAGTCACAGAAATTTTTGTCTTATAATTACATATTTCAAATGGAAGAATATTTATATATTTAATTTAACATTATAATATAATAATACAAATAAGTAGTAATATATAACTTTGTGTAGAAATATTTTCAATTACTTAGGTCAGGAATCTGCAACCTTTTTAATATAAAGAGTCATTTTTTTAAATACCTGGCCAAAAAATCAAAAGGGTTTCAAGTAGGAAGTGAAAAGTATGTTTTTTGAATGGTTATAGTTGTATTTGAACATTTATTATAGAACATAACAAAATAAGTGAATATGTAACAAAAATTTAAAAAGGAACAAAAAATTTACTTTTGTCATTTTCGAGGTTCTAATGCTGCATAACGTTAATCTAATGTTAGAGAGTAATTTAATTTTCAGTTTCAAACAACTTTTCAAGTTTACATTGTTAAGTTGGCTTTTTAATTCTTTTAAAATTTATATTGTAGAAGATTTGCTCACAAAAATAAGCCTATCTAAAAAATGTGAAAATTCGAATGTATCAATTGGATAGTTCCATCCATTGATGATTTATAATCAAATTTGGCTTTTTACCCCTATGATTTTAGAATCAAAAATTTAAAACATTACAAATCATTGTTTTTTCAAACCTTTAGTTGCAATTCAAACTGAGTTCACTAAAGGAATGGAGAAAATGTTATGTCATTAGTATTTGTTTTTAATGGATTTGTTAAAAAGATAAAAGTAAATTTTCTGGCTTTAAAATCATTAAAGTGATGTTTGAAACATTCTTACATCTCTTTGTAATCATTACAAAGAATTTTAATATCACCAAGAATACTTTTGCAATAATTTTATAAGGTTTCAAAATTAATTACTATTTTCAATATTCTTCGTAAACAGTTAAGTTTTTGTTGTTTAATTAATTGTGATATCGAATAATCAACTGATGCTCATTTAATTTTTGCCAATAGTAAAAATATGTTCAGAAACATATTGTACCGGTCAAAATATGTTGATCCATCTAACATAAGCTGGAACTCAATGAAACGTACTTCAAACCCAGTCAAGCTTGAGATTTAAATCAGGGGCCAACCTAGATTCGAACCCATTCCACAAGCCCCAGATCGAACACCTAATGAATAACATAATAGTGATGGCACATGAGAATTAATTCTTAAGTCCGGCCCACTAGAAGATCGGAAGAGACAATGAGACATATTTAACGAGAACGCACATATATGTTGGAATGTATGGAAGCGGAGAGAAGATAATTTGAACTACACAAGGCTTGAGTAATAATAAAACATTTAATGAACAGTAAATTACTTATATATTTATTTGAACGCTCTTATAAATAATTTACATATTATATGTCAATAAATATATTTGGTGGGTTAGATTAAGGTGCCAATCATTTGATCACAAAACAAACTTACACATTTTTAAATTAATACTTTAGCGATGGCTCTGAAAGATGATGATGAGCATAAAAATTTATGAAGTGTTCTAAGAATCATTATACATGTTATACAACCTATTTTCACACTGTTTGGTCGTGAAAATCATAGTATACATTTTAAAAATGTTTTAATCATGGAGGACAACATTAGTAAGCATTTAGAAAAATAATATACATTTAAATCAAGTATCTTTAATTAGCGAACATAATAATTTTAACTATTCTTTAAATTCAAACTTTAAAAAGACAAGAACGCTTTGTTTTCTAAAAATATGTATATTCTTAAATGAATGGGATGAATTACGATGGTGGGATTTTACAAAAAATAAAAAAAAAACAATATTATTAATTAAATTTATCATGATTATTGGAAAGACATATATATATAAGGAAAGTGCAAGTTTATGATTACAGTATCAAAATGAGGTCATTAAATAAATAAATTAATACTACTGGAAAAGCAGCGGGGCTAATATAAAGGCAGAAGATTCGAAGTGATGTTGTGCTTCCAAATGAAGAAAACGAAATGGTTAAGAATCTCTTTTCTGGGGTACTGCTTAGAGAAATGTAATTAGACGGTGTGATCCCCAGAGTTCTCTAGGCAACCAACGTGAGAGGCCTATTATACAAAAATGATCCCCAGAAGGTTAACTACCCACAGGATAGGGCGTGAAAAAAGTCTATGGGTCCAACTTTATCACAACCCTCCAAGTTAGAAGCACGTAATATTTAATAAACAAAGCCTTATATCAGCAATGCAACATAATACTGTCTTTAATGACATGAAATGGAAATCACTATTTTAAACACATGAACCTCATTGGAATGCTATAATTTAGGCAATTAACACTATGGTATGTAATTTATATGGGAATGATTTAATTCATACTAAATAGGTTTTAAAAATTACCCCCCTTTCCTTCCTTGTTATTTAACAGACTGAAATCCTACCCTCACAAATTTTGTAACTTGAGAATAATCAAGGCTTTGAAATATTAAGAGTATAGCTTTTAATACAGATGATATAAAAAACAATAATAAGAAAAAAAAAACACCTTTTTAGAATGAAATGCGTGACATAAAATAAATATTTGATAGCGTTAATTTTTCGGGAATAATAAAATTATACATAAAGAATAATTGCTTTTAAAGACATTTTTAAGAAAATCATGTAATTGGGTTAATCTGAGAAACAATCTGGTGAGCATCTTAATTCAGAAAGTATGTAAATCTAATTCAAAAGGGAAGAGAGGTTTTATTAACCTCAACTTAGGGAGGTCTAAGTAGATAGAGACAAATAACTTTATATATTAGGCTCACAAGATTGTTTGGATTGGCAACTTAAAAATAATAAAATACAACAGTTTAAAATGAAGAAAGGAACCGCACCAAGATTAAAGAAATAAGAGCAAACTTTACATATAAAAGAAAGATTAGGAGTATGAAAGCAAATAAAGTTAATAATTAATAAAAAACATTTAATTTAACAATTTAAAAATGAAATCCAGAGAGCTGAGGTTGAGATTAATTTAGAAGGAATAAGAGGTAATGTTCATAGGCGGTTCTTAGGTTAATTACCTTGCTATATTAAAGAGTCCATTTTAACAGTTCGGTTCCAGCATGGCAAAATTAATAGGATTGAAATCATTTGAATAGCAAGCTTCCATTAGGCATTCATCCATCTTAGATCATATTTTGGGGCATCAGTGAGATGACTATTTGAGGTGAGATTGACCAGTAAAGGCAAGGAAGGTGATTAGTTTTCTACTCGTCCACATTTTTGAAAAACAACAACAACAAAATAGCATGGAGTCCTTTGGCAACAGCTTTTCTACCAACTAATTTTCTCCTAGGTAGTCAAAAATCAGCCCATTATATACAGCTCTCAGGTATGTGAGGAATGCTTTTAGTATTCCTTTTTTTTAATATCATTTCCTTCACCTATTGTTTTGGATATGCAACCATTAGATAATTTGTCCAAAAATATAGTCAAATCTATTTCCAGAGTAGAAATAAATTTGCTAAAAAATGTTAATGGCAAAAGTATAACTTCTTAATTGGATTTCCCTTTTTACTTTTAGTCCATTTTAATTAAGCATTCTTTTCCAAAATTAGATAATGTAGAATTTCCACCCTTTTAGTTATTTTTGGACAATTAACAGTTGCATACTCCATCTTGGATTTTAAAAGAAAAATATAGTTTTTAACAAATTTAAACAAAAATTATTTTTTACAAACTTAAAAGCAATATTGGTAAAATTAATATAGTGTTAGCAATTGTTCCAGTTATATATATATATATATATATTTGAGCTGCACCTAATATATTTTGATTTTAATAAAAGAATTAATAATAAATAGTAAAACATATTAAGAGCTACATTTTATAATCTTTTAGGTGCACATCTCAAACACACATATAAAGTAAATATACATTAATATGGGAGTGGGAGGGAGCATAAGGTTTAAACATGGGTTAGTAATTTGGTGAGTATGAAGGACTATGAAGCTTAACTGCTTCAATATGCATGCTAAAATTAATCAAAGCCATGATATAGGCCCATATTGTTCAACCCAGTGATAATGATCTACCTGTTGGTAGTAGTATTACTTTTACTCTATCTCCTATTAATTTATTTTAATAATTTAATTACATCTTTAAAATTTTTTATGTATTTCAATCAGAGTGAAATCCAGTTGAGATAATTTCACACTGACAATGTTACATATGTTTATATGCTGTGTAGATAGGTGTGTGTGCGCTTTTTTTCTTAATCAATATATATAATTTTTGCATGCATTACTGACCATGAGTGCTTGTTATTTGTTCAATTCTGCCAAGCGCTCAAAGCTTAGCAATTTGCATTTATAATTGCAAAATAAAAATAATAAGTTGAATATCAATTTTTCTATGATAATTCCAAATATTGAAATTTAATTTAAATGATCATTTAATATATACATTTTTCAAATAAACTAATTTTTTAAAAGAAAAATCTCGAAGTGGATAATTGCAGCATGATAGAATTTATTGGTTTAATTGAGAAAATCGATTGTGAAATGAATTTAAGATTAGAAATATTTTAATGAAAATTACTTTATTATTAGTCAATAAGCTATTTCTAAGTAATAAATTACCACAAATATTTTAACCCGAATTTCACATTTATTTGATATACATCAAGATAATTACATTTAATCAGTTTGAAATATATAACCAGAAGCATTTGGAAGTGAGAAATGCTTAAAAATGTTTTCTTTTTGCTGTGGTTTGACATATTTGTCAGCATCTGCAAAGATTATAGTACATTCTATTTTGTCAGTTTAACCAAGTTTTCAATAAAGTAGATGATAAAGCAGTTTAAGCAGTCAAGAGATATTCAATATTTCTGTGAATAGATGAATAATTGTAACTTTGCAGTGCATTGTGATAGCCCACATGCACCCAATGTTTTGTGCTGTGATAGAGAAAGCTGAATTATTAAAAAAAGCCATCCAAAATTGATATAAGTAAATCCCAAAGTGATAACATTCAAAATGACCTGGAATAAGTCAACAGCAACTCACTTCTGGGAAGTTGCAATATACTGCAAAACAAACCAATCAGAACCATAAATAGCAATTAACAAATATAGCAATCAACTTTGTTATATAAATACTAAGTAATTCTACAGTCTCATCTTAATGAGATTACTTAACAAATCTATTATCAGTTCAGTGCCTTCTAAAAGGATTAAAGGTATTTATTGATAGAAAAATAGATCACATAATTTTGAAAATAGCAGCAATTAGACTTCTAATCCAATGCTTGTTTAACTTATTAATGAGTGTTCTAGTAAGATGTAGAGTTTTATTTAGACTGTGATACAATAAAAAATTGGTTGTTAAATGAGGATTTAGTTATTTTTAGCTTGAGAGTAATAGCAAGAAAAAAAGATCTCAAAATCAGCAAGCCTGGTGAACAATACTTTCTTTAGGATCTGGAAAAAAGATTGAGAAATCTTAAATTGGCTATATAAAGACTTATTTTTGAAAGAACTATTAATAGCAATTTGGTGATGATCTAATGCTTGCTTGCTCCTTCCTTCGATCATGTCTAATGCATTTCACCTATGCTTAAATTATCTAATGAATTGTGATTTAGAGTAATCACTCAGATTCAGATTATTGTAAAAATATTAAGACTGATCTATAGCTCTTTATCATTCATTCAATGTTTATGTAGATATTGATTGTGTAAATATATTAGGTCAATAATTTTTATTATGTTTGTACATTTATTTTTAAAATCTCAAATTAAAATGAAAAATTATTTGGGGTATTAAAACATATTTCTTATATTATATGTGATATTGTTTACAGTCTAATCTGTGTTCTATTTATTAGATTCTATATTATGTGCCCAGACTAAACCTGATTGGAGTATTTTATATGTAAAAATTGTATTGTCTCCTTTATATTATTATTAGAGTTCCTCAGTATCCCAAGATTCTATTGCTCTATAGAAATTTATTTTTTAATATACACTGGAAATTTTTGCCTAATTATTAAATTCTTTTTTTGGAAGCTTTCTAAAGATTAGAGAATTCTTTTTTATTTTCAGGGGATATGGGTAAAGGGATATAACAACAGTTTTTTTTAATAATCTTGTGATAGTAAAATACATTCAATCTTTTTTTTCTGTATCTCTTACAACAATTTTTTACATTAAATTTTTAGTGATATTTGGACAGATTTTGATCTTTCATTGCACACATGGCAATTAAGATTAACATCTACTAATAATATACTCTGAAAAATTCATCTTAACTTTTATAATTAAATGGCTGTCACTTATAGATTATGAAGGTTTAATCTCGTTGCTTGAAGTTTTTTTAAAAACATAAAAGTTCAGAATCTTCATTAATCTTTTAGTTCACAGATTATTTCCTATTAAAGACTATTTAACTGAACATTAAAACTTAACTATTCCCATTTCTCAGTTGTATGGCAGAGATAGTTTTTCAAGATGATTGCTGTTTTAAAGAGTTAAAGCACTGTTTTCAACAAATATATCATTTTTACTTTTAAAGTACTGAAAACCCCCAGCTAGATATATATATATATATATATATATATATGAACTGTCAGTTGACAGCTACATGTAGCATTCTGGGAATTTTCAGTATTTACACATTATTGCATCTATTTCAGGCTATCAAAAAGTTATATTTACAATCTTACTTTTATAAAGGGATTGAAAATTTTTAGCATTCTTAATATTGTAGTTCAACTTTACATACTGAAGACTAATGGCTTATCAGACCTTTGTTTTTGATGATAAGAAGTAACAAAAAGTTGAACTATATGGTTTAGCATTCCAGAATTGAGTAATACACAAATAATTCAGTTTGGTAATAGAAATATTCAATATGCCACTGAGGTGCTTGAACATTACATGACCATTCAAGCATTTACTACGCATTTACAAAAATTTGTGTGAATTTCTTAATAATTGTATCAAATGCTTACTATATACATCATATAAGTGAATTTATCATTGTAATATGTATACTAGTTGTTGAATGTAATAAAAAAAAATTTCCTTTAACAAAACACAAATTATGCCAACTTTTAACATCTGCATTAAAATTTTATTATTCTACAGAGCTATCTATCTAATATAGATGCTAAATGTAACTGGGAAAGTCATGCAATCTGATATTATCTTTTTACCAAGGATCGAAGATGCCTATAATTAGTATGTAACCTATCATTAAAATATGATTGATAATATAAGATCATACTTTTATGGATTCAGAAGTGGATATAAAAGAAGTAGTTGTTTGGTGTGTATGAGCAATCTAATGTTCCTTACTAACAGAAACCAATAATTAGAAACTAATCTAGAAATTGGATTTGCACTCTCATCTAGGGTTTAATAATTACTAATACTAACAATAAATGATTGTTAGAGTGAAGAATATGGGTTTCTGGTTTAAAACTTTTATTCACTTGAATTTACCTTAAGTTTTCCATTCATAATTATTTTGAAACATTATCTTTGTCATTAAAATCTGTAATTTATAACTAATTAGTGATGAAATCTAAGTGACAAAATAGCTAAATTTTTTATCATATTAAGTGTAAAGAATAAGATCTGTATTGCTTACAGTGTGGAACTTCGTTTTAAGTAGTATCTCTGCTTTTATTTTTGCTGCATTTGATTCTTGTTCTAGAAATCTTTTTTTTTTTTTTTACATATAATCTCAGATTGTTCATTTATGGCTATACAAATATGCTTGCTCATAAGTAGCTTTATGAATTCACTACTATAAATTGTAGATCCAGCCTTTACTAAAACGCTATTGTGTTTCATTGTTTCACTTTAAAGGTTTTTAATAAATATGTTTTACCAGTTCTTACTTATGGATTTGAGACTTGGACATTTAATAGAAGAACAATACAGAGACTTCAGACTATTCAATGAAATATTGAAATATATATGTAGGGAGTAACATTGGAGATTGAAAACAAAATACATGGGTGAGAGAATAGCAGGTGTTACTAACATCATTGAAAGAATTAAGAGACTGAAGTGGGCATATTGCTAAAAGAGATGATATTAGGTGGACAATTAAAATCTTAAACTGGATCCAAGAGATTTTAAAAGACCTAAAAAGAGACCACATATGAGATGGATGGTCAAAATAAGGAATGATATTGGTGTTGAAGAAACTGGACTGAACTTAGAAAGATCTTTATCCTCCAGTGAATAAAATAATGATTGAAAATGATGATGATGTTTTATTGAAGCAGCAATCATATTTATTATTCATAACTATAATGATTAATAGTAGATATAAAAAAAATCAACTTCTATTTTTATTTTCTTCGTATAATTTATTGCTCAGGAGTTTAATAGAAGTTTGAACACCATAAGTGATGAAGCACAACTGCAATACATAAATCTTATGCTCCAGAATCTGCCACTTGGCCAATGCACTTAACCATGTATGGCATTGTATATTACAAATTGGCTCAGTAATAATATATATGTATAGAGTGAAATATACTCAAATAAAGATTCTTCATCTCCACTTGTGCAAAACACTTTAAATTATATAGTTATAGTCCACAGAATATTATAGTTTGATAAAAGTTGATAATTATTTAATTTATGTGTATAGTTAAAAAATTTTGTTCACCTCAATTTTAGAATCTAAAGCTTGATAAATACATCAGTGTTTATTATCTATATATCTTTATGTGAGTCAATATATTTATCTGTCTGTCTGCCTCTTTCTGTTTGCCTCTTTATATATCTATCAATATATTTGTCATTATAATCATTTGTATAAAAGACTAAAATAATATTCAATGGTTTTTCACACAAAGTGAAAGTAAAGATTGATAATAATGAATTAGAAGAAGCTAACAACTACAAATACCTGGTTAGATTATTGATGCACTTGAAAACATAGTGAATGAAAATAATCATATCATCAAACTTGAGTGATAAAAATAACAATATTAAGGAAATCTGTCCATGTATTTGAAAAGGAAGATTTTTAGTGATAGTATTTTACCAGTTTTCAAATGTAGGTTTGAAATTTGGATACCCAATAAAAGAAGAATACAAATTTCAGATCACATAATGAAATGTGGACAGGACATATATTGGGAGTAACAAAGAGGGATCAAAAGCAAAATACATTAATAAGAGAACCAACAGAAATTGACATCACTGAAAAGATTAAGAGACAAAAATGTATTTAGATTGGATATATTGTCAAAAAAAAAAAAAGAAGAAGATAATAAGTGAACACTTAAATTAGATTCTAAAGAATTATAAAGTTTTAGAAAAAGGTTGTATGTGAAACGAATGGATAAGAAAGTTTTCTGAAATGATATAGAAAAGGGAAGTTATGGATTGGGGAAATTGGATTAAATTTTAGAGATCTTTATATTGCAAAATATCAAGAATGTTTGAAAAATGAAAATGGCATATTAAGTTGTTAGCCAGAAAGCAGGGTAAATTATTGAGTGAATAGGTAGTAAATCAAAATATTGACACCACATCCCATGTTACTTTTTATAATTTGGAATAAAGAGTATATATAAGGGATTTGAACCCAGACTTTCACACGACCCTCAACTCTCCATCCCATCTCATATTGCTGACCCACCTGATCACACACATGTTGAAAAGATAAATAATTACTAATATACGTATTTTATGCTAAACCAGCACTCGTCAGTTGATCGAGATTACTTATCTCCACACATATATACAATCAGTGCTCAGCTTTATATTAAGATAGCATCCTTTAATGGACAGGCTTCAAACTACTCTAACCCACAACTTTTCAGCCATTCATTTCATTGAAAATCTGATAATGGAACATTCAAAGCCCATGTAAGTGCCAAAGTTGTCATCCTACCCATGTTGGTGTTAGTCATTCTGACTCCTTGTATACCGGAGAATAATCCATTTACATACATATGTCAGGGGTGGACAGATCTTTAACACACTATGTTTCAATATGTAATTTAATACACTGTACAGACTTGCACATATAATGTAATATATAAGAGATTCGAACCCAGACTTTCACATGACCTTCAACTCTCCATGCCATCTCATATTGCTGACCCACCATACCCGAGGAATCAGAATGACTAACACCAACTTGGGTAGGATGACACCCTTGGCAGTAACGTGGGCTTTAAACGTTCCATTATCAGATTTTCAATGAAATGAACGGCTGAAGAGTTGTGAGTTGGAGTAGTTTGAAGCGTGTCCATTAAAGTATGCTATCTTAATATAAAGTTGAGCACTGATTGTACATATGTGTCGAGATAATAATCTGGACCAACTGACGAGTGCTGGTTTAGCACGAACTACGAATATTGGTAATTATTTATCTTTTCAATATAGGTGTGATCAGGTGAGTCAGCAATATGAGATAGCATGGAGAGTTGAGGGTCGTGCGAAAGTCTGGATTCGAATCCCTTATATATTACATTGTATGTGCAGGTGTGTGTAAGCCTGTGCATTAAATTAAATAAGGTGTATGTAAATATACAACCAATAAAAAAGTATTGTTATTTCTTAAGAATAATAATTTTAAAAAACTTTCATGAAAACAATGCGTATTTATTTAATCATTGGAATAACGCCATTAAATATTTCCAACTTTTTTTAAAAAAAAAACCTAAAATAGGCTGCAGTTAATCTATCTTTCCAAATATTTTTATTTCCCAATCTTATAAATAATTACTTATTTACTCACATATTATTCGACAGTAGCGACTTCTTTATTTGAGTCTGAGAAAAGTTTTAGTTAGACGCGAAGCAAAATTAGGAGCAGCAACAAAATTCATTAGCTTTAATTAAGTATGTAAATTTGTTTCAGTTTTAAATAACCATTTAACTCTTATGTTTATTTTCTAAGACTTAATTAGTTCAATTATTCAGTGTGTGCTTTTGAATAACATTTGTCGAATTTACATATGTAAATATGTTCTTGCTTATTAATATTTACTAACTAATCGATGATAATTATATTTCTGGATTATAACTATTTTTCGATTTCTTGGTCCTCAGTTAATTTTAAACGATGCACACATACATTTGATTTGTTGTAAATATATAATCATTTATATATATTACACAAAATAGTAAACAAATATAATTTTTTTTGACAATTTACTCTTTCCTTTTTCCTATGAATCGCATCTCGATTGTACGAGATATCTAAACATTTGAAAAGTAAAATAACTTAATAAATACATTAACCTTGTATCTATTCACTTAATTAAATATATATATATTTCTTATTTAGTAATATATTTAACTTTCTAAAAATTTACTCTTTGTCATGTTGCAATCGAAAATAACTGCTGTATATATTTGGCAACGGATGTTTCTAATAATTTTAAATATCAGTACCGAAGGACACGGTTAATGAAGCCAAGTTTTAAAAATAGCTTGACACAGTGATAAATATTTATTGTTATAGCTATTATTATCTTGTTAGTTTTTTTTCTATTTTTTATGAACTGATGAAAAAAAAAATTGTTGAATCCGAAGAAACATCCACGGTCACTGATAAAAAAAAAAAGTTTTGATTTCACTTTTTTTCGTAATCCATATTATGTCTTATTAAAGCTTTTTATAGCGTTGGGTTGTTACACAAGTCATTAAATAACTTTGTTCGCCGCTATTCCTAAACAAGGGAGACCATTCTAGCTCACAGTTTTAAAAAATGAAGAGTAAAAAAAAATTGGATGTTTTGCTACGCCCATACAGCAGGATCTGACAAACCTATAGCAACGTAATGTGTATATATACACAAACTTAAATTACAAAAATATTTCTTTGACGTAAAAAAACACAACGAATATAACTAAATATATATTGTTTGTTTATTGGGAATTTTCGGAAATAACACTCTAAAATTAAAATCACGATTTATTAATATGTGGAGCTCTTTTAATATCTGGTGCCTAAAATTCCATTTTTCTTTTGGCTTTACCTTAACATGATATTTTTTTTATTTTTTTGAAGTTATTCTCCATTCTTTTCATTTATTTCTATCAACCTATTTCCTAGCTTGATAGCCTACTGCCATTCATTTTCTTTGTATGGCTATGTCAGAGTGTTTTTTATCTTCATCGTCTATTACTGTTCTTTTTTTTTTTTTTTATATGTCAAATGCGTCGACCGGGAAGCGAACCCGGGCCAGCCGCTTGGAAGGCATCACTAGGCTATCAACACTTGACCTGTTCATTTTATCTTCATATCTCCATATAGTAGTGCATCTCAGTGCAAATCAGAGTAATCAATGAATGCATCTGTTGATTACTTTGGCTTGCATTGATTGGCGCTACTGTATGGAGAATTTTGCCTCTGTGTAAACAATTTGTGTAAGCATAAAGAATGGTGATCATGTGATGTTATGATTTAGTGTAATGGTAGCAAATCAGACTCTGGAGTATAAGAGGTGGTGGTCATGTGATGAGATCAATTCCAGTTTTGATACTTCTGAACTTCCGACAATAAAGACATTTATATATATCTCATATATTTAAATATATGTACATATATCTTAATCTTCTAATTACTTTAATTGATTCTAATTTATTTTTATGTCTTGCAATGATTTTACACTCATATAATAAAATACTTATCAGCATTTTGGGGGTTGAAATATTGTATTACAGAATTTTATTTTTTCCCCTGCAAGATTTTTAAAATAAATTTATATATAATTTTTAAACATGCAGTTCTTAGAAAAACAACATTTCAGTTTAACTTTTAATAATATTTATTTTATTTTATGAATGGATAGTGAATGTTTTTTTGAAAATGTATTTTACAATCAAAAATTTGTAGAAACTTTCTTTGGATTTAATATGCCTTTAAAACAACAAGAACAAACACAGTTTTATCAAAAGCACTCTTAACTAAAACCTATTCTATTAACTGAGTTAAAGTAAATGTTCATAATTAAAGTGGCACTGAAGACAGTAAAATCTTCTTTAACATCAAACTTAAAAAATAAATCTATACTCAGTTAAGAGTTTTGAAGATAGTTTAGCAAATGTTTCTTCTGGTTTGTCTAAGGTTTACAAACATGATAACATAAATATATAAAAAAGATTTGTCATTTCTCATCAAAGCATTCCAAGAATTTTGTTCATTTCCTTTTGTGAAGATTATTCTTTCAGTATTCTCAAACTTCAATAAACTTTTAAGAACTACAACTCATAGTAATAATGTCTCTTTTTAAATGCTTTTACTCTATAAAATAACATCTGTTTCAATGTCTAAATTAATTCTTACAGCTTTAAATGTAAGCACTTTTTAAAATTCTTAACAACTTAACATTGGTCACTGTTATTGTATTGAGTGCTGATGCATCCAATCTTCTTGTAGTTAATTTTTTAACTAACTAAGTATTTAGGATAATCAGTCAATGTATTATGCAAAAATGTATTAACATCTAACCATTTTAGTTTAGAGAGCCAATATCACATTCAATAATTTTGGATCAAAATTTATTGTTCATCTCAATATATGTACTAAAGTTTTTATGGGGGAAAAAATGTTATTGATGTAAAAGGACCATTCTAATTTTTACTTTCAAAATAGCTAAAGTAAAAGATGTTACTGGTCAGCGATCAAATAATTTACCCCATCATGATAGTGAAAGACAAAA
This sequence comes from Epiperipatus broadwayi, assembly GCA_028023455.1. Classification (NCBI taxonomy): domain Eukaryota; kingdom Metazoa; phylum Onychophora; class Udeonychophora; order Euonychophora; family Peripatidae; genus Epiperipatus; species Epiperipatus broadwayi. The sequence continues at coordinate 10,260,391 of JAQFVV010012396.1, forward strand.
GTAATGAAAGAAACAATGAGTACTTTGTATACATTAATCAACATATTGGCAAAACTTAAATAATCAGTTTAAGGTATCATTAATAACTGCTAGTAAAGCCTGATAACAGGAAGAATATTACAAAAGATAAGATTTTCTCAATGTTATCATATGATTATACTAAACACTTTAGAATTAGAGGCCTTGAAGTATAGAGGGTAATGCATTCACCTTCATGGCCTTGACCAGCGGTTTAAATATTGATCACTGTTTAGCTATTTTTTTGGAAATAGCTTAGCAAAGCCAATATTGTTTGAAATATTGCATCACTCAGTGCAGTAGTTGTAACCTTGTGGCTCAAAATCTCTCCCCTCCCTCTACAATTTTTTTTATTTCAGTTTTTATGTTAACTACTAGAAAGAATTAAAATGAGGTTTGCAAAGGCAGCCATAAAAAGGGTGATTTTTTTTATGACTCCATAAAATTTACCTGAATAAGGACCATATCTTTAATTTAAATTTTCAGAGATTATTAGTATCTATTTTTAAAAATACAAATGTACAATTCCTTAAGTATAAGAGTTGTTATCTTAATATGCCACATGTGTTTTGAATATATGACATTCATACTGATTTTGTCACCAAGAATTTTTCAAGCAATCTTAATTTTTGAGACAGTTGAATGATAGTCAAGATATCTAAATGAGTATTTAGCTTTTTTAGCTGAAAGATAAAAAAAGTCTCCAGCAATTTGCTTCCTTTAAGTAAATATTAATGCATTTTAAAAATATCAGTATCATGCATTTAATTACTGATGAAGAAAGATCTCATACATTTATATATGATATTCCATTATTTATCTTTCACCACTGGAAGTTTAGATTATAGGATCATTATGTTTCAAACTTCAGACTGAATCTATACATAATATTACATTACCATCACATTAGGTATTCCAAATTCTGATATATTTATGGAAATACATTGTTGTGCTAAATCTCCATTCTCTTATGTCTTGCACCGGTAACATCTTTGATTGACCACAACAGCTCTGCATTCTTTTCTAGTGATATTGAAGCAGCACTACATGTTTTTAATACTGGTAATAATTTTAAACTTTTAAAAACAAATATCTAAAAAAATCAGACAAGATTGATTCTAAAAAATATATGTAAAACTAAAAATAGACTCTGAACTTGTAATGCTATAGTTGATTAAATAAAGCCATACATTTATAAATACTGAAAGAAAGTCTGTTTATTTAACTTCTGTCATTCCATATTTATTCTTCACAACCAACTAACAACTTTCTTTTCTCCATCTCACATATGATCTCTTTCTAGGTCTTTTACAATCTCATGGATCCTGTTTTGAAACTTTCACTGTTTATCTATCATCAGCAGATTGTCAGATGTCATCTAACTAATTCATTATTATAATGCCAGTTTTAACTTTTTATAGAAAATGTTAGTCTATATATAATTAACAAATAATACTGGCATGTTGTATATATAGATTACATTAGGCTATAAATTTATCCATATTTCTTCAGAGCCAAATATTGTAAGCTTGAGTAATAGTAGACAGTGAATGACTGTGCTAGTCAAATCCCCCAAACTAGTTTTGTCCTTTGGCTTTTATGAGTGAGAAGAATTGGAATTACACCCATGTGCTTATTTTATACTATCAAAGTTAATGATATGACATTTAACTAATTCAAGCTTATGTTAGATGGCTCTGAATTGGAGAATGTAGTAGATTAATGCTTAGCATAAGTGCTGAATGTATGAATTGTATTCATATATGTAGGTTTGGAGTGTTTTTTTAAATTAGATTTCTTGGTTTTACTAAATTTTTGTATATAAATCAATCATTTTCAACCATTATCAATCCACTTCAAGATAAATGTCTCTACAAGTTTAATTTCTCTTCTCTGCAACACATTTTCATTAGTTCATCTATCATTATCTCATCTGTAATATGTCCAACAGATTCAATTCAATCTCTTAATTCTTTCAATGGTCCCAGTGATATTTGTTCGCATACTCACATATTTCATTTTCAGTCACTCTTGTTATACGTAACATATATTCTTATTTTATCTAATAATCTATTCTCTATATTGCTTTTCTGTTAGTGTCCAAATCTAGATCCATAAGTTATAACTGGCAAAAGACATCTATTACAAACTCTTTTTAATATTATTTCTGCCAAAAGCACTTCATACAAGATTAATTATTTGATTAATTTTATCTATTATGTACTTGTCTGTATTGCTAATCAGACCAAGATATTTATAATAGTTAACTTTTTTTTAATTTATGATAATTAATGTTTATTTCTTTATCTGTGAAAACCCATTGAACATTACTTTAGTTGTTGTTGTTTTTTGCCATTTAACTTTAGGCTATTTTTATTTGATAACTTTTGCAATATTTCTTGAATTCTCTGAAGCATTATTTTCAAAAATAACTACATCATTTGGAAAGTCTAGATGTCTTAAATAATATTCACTTACTTTTACTCTTTCAGGTTTCCAATTTAATTCATAAAATACTTTTTGTAAAGCTGATATAAAAAGTTTTGGAGGCCCTTCTTGGTATTATTCCTCTTAGTATAATCATGTAATCTAACATTTGCATTTTTATAAATATTATTCATAATTTGATAATATCTTGGATCTATATGTGGATGATCCAAAATTTTAATCATTGTAAAAATACTTATGGAATGCCTTTTCACAATCAACAAATCCAAAGAATATGGACAATTCATATTCATTGGTCTTTTCTATAATTTCTCTCAATACTTGGATGTGATATCCTTGTTAAAACTCACTTTTAAATCCAGCTTGTCTTTTGGTTGATTAGAATGCAATGTTTTATCCAGATGAGTTGTAATTAATTTGGAAAAAACTTTGTATAGAATTTGTAAAAGACTGATGATTCTATAATTTCAAATATCTTCATTATCTCTTTTTTTAAATATCAAGATTGTTAACTGCATTCTTCCAATAATTTGGTATATCTTTATCATTTAGATATTGGTATTTAATCTTCCTTACACTGTTTTTGTTTTTCACCTGCTTCTTTTAAAATATTCCTAATAATTTCATCACTTCTTGAAGTTTTTATCCTTCTTTATAGTTTTATTTGCATGTCTTTTTATTTGAAGTACTGGACAATTCAGAAGATTTAAATACTGTAAAAAATACTTTGTTCTTTTTGTTCTGTATTATTATATAATTTATTATAGTATTTTTCTGTATGTTTCATGATGTTATTTCTCTTTTTAGTAAAAGTATCATTTCTTCTTATTTCAGAAATATTTTTCCTTTCAATACAAATAATTTATTTCATGTTGAGACTTTTATTCTCTTCTATAGTTTCCTCACCAATTCATAATTATATTTTCTTATTTCATATTAATTCTTTTTTATACCATTTTATAAAGTTCTAATATTCAATTCTTAGTAGATCATTACATTTTTTTCCATATTGCCTTAGTAAAAGATTAACTGATAAATTGCTATGTTTTTGTAGCAGCTTTCTTTCTTGCAGTCTTCAATTGAGTATCCATTATTTTCTTATTGATTTTGATCAAATCTGAACCATCTTCAAAGTCTGTTAATGTTTTAAAACAATTTATAAGTTTTCATGTAAATTCATTAGAGTGTTTCTGAAGATTAAAAATATCAACTATTAATACTGTCTTTCGCCTTAACATATACTTTAAATTCATTAATTGATAATCATTTCCTGTGTTGAATCTATTAATATTATAATGTTGAAATCCATATTAATATCATAATATAATGTATTGGAAGGGAGTGTCTGAAGACACGTCTGAATATCGATCGCTAACTTATTATAATGTCAAAATACATATTTTTTCTTAGTTAAAATATAATCCAGTTTTGCTATATCTTCATATGGATACTTCTATGTCCATTACCATTTAGAATTTTTCTCAAAAAAATGATCCATAATATATAGGGTTTTTTTTTTGCAAACTTTATAAGTCTGTTTTCTTTCATTTCTACCACCATAATAAAAATGTATCCATAACATTTTCCTCTTCCAATTATTTATCAATTCAGGCAATAAAGTCTCCTATAATTTAAAACTGTTATTTGGTCTGATAAAAAGCATTTTTTATACCTATATCATAATGAAAACCTGTTGAAATGTAAACCTGAATTATTTTCATTTGGTATTTTCCATTAATTTAAATATCTAATTATGCCATTCTATTTAATATACTATTAATTTTCACCATGTCATTCTTTCACTTTTTATTTACAATGAAATTGTATTTCCAATATTTGTGACTTTGTAGTATATGAAATGTCCACTTCTTAAAACCATCACTTAAACATAATCTATAGTTATAGGTATCTAAATAAAAGCTTATCCTTAAATGACAGCCTGGGTTCACAATTAGGATTCTTAATATGTTCTGCCTTTGACTAACTGCTACTTTGGCTAGTAACTTTATAGCCTCTAGATAATAAAGATCAAAATTTAATTTGCCTGTCTTATAAATATCTGTATAAACAAAGGTCATTCACACATGGTCTTCTATCTTCAAGGAAATTCAAGTGATATTTTAGTTAAAACCTATTAGGCAATTGAAAAGAAAGACCATGGTTTTTCTTAATCTTAAATTTAGAGGCAAAAAGCCAGTAAACTTATCATGCTTGCTGATGAGTATTAGTAAGCAGTCCATCCATGTCCATTTACTACATGCATGTAGTAATAATAGTTTCATTGGCAATAATATATGGAAAGGATATTAAGTATTTGCTCTGTTTGGCTCTTTTAAGCCATCAAATGGGAATCAAAGGGTTTCCTTTCTATACTGCAAATTCATTTTTGCATCATCTTCTGAATTAATTCAACAAAAAAGAACATTTAATACCTTAGTGTCTGATTTATGAGGATATTATAAATCTTAGTTACATTCAACTTTTAATGATACTATAGATTCTACATTTCTTATAGAAAACTTATCTTATTTGCACAGACAAACCCAACCCACAGTTCTTTAGTTCAATTAAAATATTTTTTAAAACAATGCATTTTTTATATATCAAAATTTTAATTAATATCTATTACTTGTAATTCTAGTGCTAAAGAAAAACAAAATTGGCAAACATAAATACATTTAATATTAACAAATTCTTTTAAAAAACAAATTGATTTAACAATAATACATTTATCTTCATATTATTTTCACTTTAAAGAAAACTTCAAACACAAAATTTACTTTCAGTAAAACTTAGTTAATCCATATTTTTTTAAAAGTGAGAGTAAAAATAAATAGTCAAAATAGGAGCCATAGATCACATGACCCTATTCTCTTAAACTTGTAAGTTATAAACAATGAAGATTGCCAAGTTCTCAACAAGCTTTGTGATAAATGCTTAGCCAGAGCCAGAATTTAAAATATCTCTGTCAGGAACCCCCCCCTCCCAAACCCCTGACCATGGTTTCATGCTTTGGCACTCCTCTATCTCTATTTCTGTAAAAATGAAAAGATATTTATGTGATAGAAAATATATGTTATAAGATCTACTCCAGTATTCTTCACAACTATTAAAGACATGCACAGTATAAAAAAGATTAAATAGATAAAAACTAAGAATAGGAATGAATAATCATCAATTAAAAATGTAAAGGTATCTAGTCTGTTTTACACTATTTTCTTAAAACAAAGTGATGAATTCTGAGTTGTCTTAGTATGTAAGCAATATCATAGAAACCTCTATTACATAAACTTACTTCTCTTTTTCAGTTATTTGTTGTTAATACCATCACCATGTCTTTGGCATTTCTCTTGGTAAGAGTAATATTTATAAAGATCTCTAAATCATAAGCCATATAGTGGTGTTTGCTAATGCACTTTTAAATTTCACCATGACTTTTGTTTTTAAGTCATATGGTGAGAGCATTATATTCATTCAATATTTAAAAATATTGGATTTGAAATAAAAATAGATGGATATCTTAAATAACTAAGTGTTGGCTAATAATCAAATGTCATAATTAGATTTTCTCTTGAATAAATATTCAAAATAATGCCTTAGTTTACCATCAGAAGGTGATTTATAATCTGATGTAGCACAAACGATTAATACAAGCTACACATTAAAAAACCTTCAAATTATATACTAGTCAATTAATTCTTTTATAATTTTATTTATTTACAGTGTTGCAACACATTGTGTAATAGTTGTATACTTTTTTTTTTTTACTAAAGTTAGAAATATCTACATATAGCTAATTTTAAAACTCTCAAGAGACATGCAATATTATTTTCAAAGGTGACAATTAATGCTACATAGGATAAAAATTGGAAGTGGTATATAGTTTTTAATAAACCAATATTTTGTGCCTCAAGATGACAGGATATTAATGATAACCTATATATCATTCCACTACCCATCAATTGGGAATCCCATTGATGGATTGATTTCAACTATACAAATTTATAAACATATGTAACCAATCAAATGAACTCCAGAATCTTATAAGTTATTGATGCAGTGAAAAAAATTATCAAATTGACTCTTTTCATTGTACATACATATAAATACTTAAAACTACACATTTTAAAAATGCATTAATAAAGAAATTTGATCTGCAAGATACATTTTATGATAAATCAAAAATCTTCAGTTAGAGTAAGTCACAATTAATGGGTGATCAAATAGAAATTACAATATCTTGGTTAGGAATAATATGATAATTTCTAGTTTTATAAATGATTAATAATAATCATTAATGTATTTATTTAAAGTGGATGGTGCCAAAGACATGAGTGCAGAAAGCTTGACACACTTAGGTAAAATTCTAGTATTATATATACATTATAAACAACCTCCATTTTTAAGGTGTACTAGAGTTTCAACTACTTGAATCTTCCCACCAGATATGATATCAAGATTTTATAAATACATTGTTACAAACCAATTAGTTTCAAAGATTTTATATACATATTTTATATTTTCAATGTAAACCATAAACATTTCACACTAGGTGGAGATGATTTCTATCCACAATAAAACACCCAATGGAATATTTTCTATTTTATTAAGAATACATAAGTAAAAATTAAATACTATACTCAAAACAAGTCTGTAACTAATCAAATCAATTCTCAGAACAACTAAGTTGCATAGTATAATCATTAAACTATTGAGCCTGCAAAAAAGATATCCACCCAATTTTTCTCAGTCATGGATGACATCCATTGTTTGGATGATCTAAAAGCTTAAATATCAATATTTTCACTAAAATAAATACCATGATAAAATGCTGGTTAGATTAATTTCAAAGTTAACATGTAACTTATATAGGAAACTAACTTGGTTATTACATATGATGGGAAGATTCATGGTTTAAACTTTTAGCTCATCTAAGGAATGGAAGTTGATCATGATATATATATATGAAAATAATAATATAAAACACTTTCCATAAAAAGTAGTGTAGTGAAGTCTCTCTCTGTGTCTCTGATACCCACATATAATACATAGTGAGATGAGTCATTCTGATATCTTTTTTTTTAGTTGTTTATCTTATAAAATTATGGAGTACAAATTATGAGCACTGTGAATTGATTTGATTGATTGCATATGCTCTTCAAGCGTAATGCTTAATCTTTATAAATGTACGTATTATCTCTCTCTCTCTCTCTATATATATATATATATAAATGCACAATATATAATGCAGTTGAAAGAAAATGTACCTATGTATTTGAAAAGGAAGTTATTAAATAAATGGATATTACCAGTATGTGTGTTAATGATTCTTGCGTATAGATCTGAGACTTGGATACTTAACGGAAAAGCAGTACAGAGACTTCAGACACATAACCAAGTATGGAGACATACATTCCAAGAGATTATAACAGATCGATAAAGAGATGACATGTGAGATGGATTGATGCTGCTGGTGTGATGTGGAGTAGAGAGGCTAGAGATCAGAGAAGATGAATTGAACTTGGAAAGACTTTCATCCTGCAATGAATCTACGATAATGATTGAAAATGATGATGATGATATAGTGCATATATATAACCATGTGTAAATATTTCTATTTATACATAAATACTCTATGATTAAAATATTTTTTTAATTCTGGTTTTATTTTTTCTGATAACTGTAATTATCATTAAAAATATCATTAGGAATTGTTTTTGAAAAGTTTCTTTGTCTGGTTGTTTGAAAAATAATACTTCATTTAATAAAATGAAATGTTAATAAAGAAAAAAAACTATTCAATTAAATAAAATGATTGACACAAAGACTAAACATTTATAACTAATTTTCATAACACCCAAATTAAAAGTAGAGACAATAAAATTGCAAAAATATGATACAAATTTATTCGAAACAAAAATAGAAAAGACAATAAATATAAAAAAGCATTCAAATATTTTTGAAGCTAAAGTACTAAATGAAATATAAAAACATTTTAACTCTAAAAAGTTAAATTAGATACGACAGCCAAACAAATATAAAATATCAAATTATAAATATGTAACAAATTTATCTTATAAAAGAAATATAAATTTTATGGATGCTTGAGAGCCTGTTGTGAATCAATGGGATGGAGCCATCAACCATATATCAGTAAATAACAATAAAACCAATCAATAAGTTCATATTTTTCATAAAAAAACATGCAAATAATGTTTACTTTACCTAAAAATAATAATCAACAATGATCACATAACAAATATACTCAATAAGACCACCATCAACATCACGTGATCACCATTCTTTATGCTTACACAAGTTGTTTTCACAGAGACAAAACTCTTCACATAGTAGCGCCACTTGGTGCAAGGTTCCTCCCTAAGATGGCACAGAAGAGAGTTTTTCTGGGTATCTGGAGTAATACAAGAGTAAGATTATTATTTAAAGGAAAAGGTAAGGATCATAGAAAGTTAAATAATTATAGACCAATAGCAGTGACATCAGTTTTATATAAAGTTTTTTTATATATGGTGACTGGAAGAGTTGCAAAGTGAATGGAAGAAAATAATGTAGTGGGGGAAATGCAAGGAGGCTTTAGGTTAGATAGGCATATAGGAGATAGTTTATTTGTAGTTACACAACTTATAGATATGAGTAGAAATTCAGGTAGACAGTTATATATTAGTTTTATAGATATAGAGAAGGCATATGATAGAGTGAATAGAAGTAGATTATGGATAAATTTAGCAAATCTGGGAATGGATGAAGCTTTAGTGGGTGTTATTAAGAAATTATATGAAAATAATTACTAAACATATCAATTATGGGATATAGAATCTGTTAAAGTTAAAAATGTGGTGGGACTGAGGCAAGGATGCCCTATGTCACCTATTTTGTTTGTGTTGTATTTGAGTAAAATGGAGAGAGCAATAGAAAGTCTTGGAAGAGGGATAGAGATACCATTATTAGGTGGCAAGAGAGTATATACATTGTCGGGTCTTTTTTTTGCAGATGTCTTTTTGTGTGCAGAAAGAAGAGAAGATATGAAAGTTATGCTGAGGACATGTGCAGGGGTGGGTAAAGATATGGGGATTAAATTTAGTGAAGAAAAATCAAATATAATGATGGTGAATACTGGGGAAAGAGAAGACAAAGATTTCTTATTGGGGGATATAAAGTTAAGGGTGGTGAATAGATATAGTTATTTGGGAATCATCTTGAGTAATAAGAAAAATTGTTTGGATGAATGGGAGAAAAAATTGATAAATGAAGCAAAGAAAAGAAAGGTATTGATAAAGAAATTAACAGTGTTTTCATTTAATAAATATGATATAGCTAGAATTGTATGGAAGGGAGTGGCAGTAGCAGGGTTAACATATGGCAATGATGCATTATGTGTTAGTAAAGGGGTATTAGATTGCTTAGAAAAAGTACAAAGGAAAGTAGGAAGACATGCATTAGATGCTGAGGTGTGGACAGCAAAGGAGGCAATTCAAGGAGAAATGGGAAGGTCAAGTTTTTATATGAGGGATGCAAAAAGCAAATTGAAAATGTTTGTTAGATTGCAGTTTATGGATAATAAAAGAATAGCCAAAATAGTATTTAATTGGATTACAAGTAAAGGGCAGGCAACAAGATGGGTGAGAAAGGTAATGTGGTATGCAGAAGATTTGGATAAAGAATTTATGTCAGTATACTTGTACAAAAGGTGGGATGATTGTGTTAGGAGGATTGTTGAGTGTTATAGTGGTAAGGAGTGGGATAGAAGAATAGATGCATTAATAAAGAATAGGGAGTTGGAGAGATGGAGAACTAGTACGCAGAGTAAAATGAGTTTAAATATATATAGAAGTAAACAGAACATTGGGTGTGAGTTAATTTATGATAATAGTAAGGAAAGTAGTTTATTGTTTAAGGCTCGAACAGGATCTTTAGCAACAAGGGAATATACATGTAAATGGAAAAATATGGGTGATTTAGTCTGCAAGTTGTGTAAGGAAGGCATAGAAAATATTAGGCATCTGTTATTTCAATGTAAATGCTTGGAAGCAGAAAGGGTACAAATAATGAAGTTATGGAAGATTAAATATGAACAAAGTGATTATACAGAAAGTGAGTTATTGGTTTTTATGCTAGGTTTGGGAAAAGATAAGGGGGATTTAGACATGAAGGTCATGGAGTTGACAAAGATTATGTTGTGGAAATGGGATGGAGCAGATTATGGCAAAGCTTAGGGCGGACAATGGAAAATGAAGGTAAAGTGGCTAACAGGTTTCTTTGAGCATAGTTGCTGAGAGATTCCTGACCCATTTAAGGAGAAGTCATAGTGCATCACATCACATCACTGATGAAAGCACACACTAGAAACTAGTCTGGGGATATTGGGTGAATAGGCTCTCGATAGGGATTTTATGCAAAAATCTTCCTGCATTCATTAATTACTCTGGCTTGCACTGAGAAGTGCTACTGTATGAAGAGTTTTGTCTCTGTGTATACTCAGTAAGTATGATTAATAAAACATTCCATAAAAAATAAATCAGTGATTTAAAATTCTACTTCATAAATTAAATTACAAAATCAATCCATGATTGAATATAAATAAGAATTAAGTCATATAATCCATAATTCATAAATTTCAAAAATGTGTCTCTGCTTGAAAAAAATGCAACATTATAAAAAGTATATAGAAATAAATATGTTTATGACTAGCAAGTAATCATCAAACAATAGTAACAAAAAAGAAAGTCATATAATCTGTAAAATAATTGACAACAAATCCATAAAATATTCCAAAAAAGCTATCCATTTATTAAACTGAATGTCATAAAAGTAGATGGTTATTAAACCACTAAACATCACATGATCACCATCTCTTATGCTAGCACATAACTATTATTAAACAGGCTGATGTGATGTGATGTATTATGGCTTCTCCTTAAACGAAGTCAAGAATATCTCAGCAATTATGCCCAGATAAACCTGTTAGCCACTTTCTTTTACATTCCCCACTCTAAATTTACCCATAATCTGCTCTATCCCATTTCCACAACATAATTTTTGTCAACTCTATAACCTTTATATCTAAATCCCCCTTATCTTTTCCCAAACCCAGCATAAAAACCAATAATTCACTTTCTGTATAATCACTCTTTTCATATTTATTTTTCCACAACTTCATTATATGTACCCTTTCTGTTTTCAAACATTTACATTCAATTAACAAATGCCTAATATTTTCAATTCCTTCCTTACATAATTTACAAAATAAATCACCCATATTTTTCCATTTACATGTATATTCTTTTGTAGCTAAAGATCCCGTTCGAGCCTTAAACAATAAACTACTTTCCTTACTATTATCATAAATTAACTCACACCTAATATTCTGTTTATTTCTATATATATTTAAACTCTTTTTACTCTCCATACTATTTCTCCATCTCTCTAACTCCCTAGTCTTTATTAATAAATTTATTCTTTTATCCCATTCCTTATTACTATAACACTCAATAATCCTCTTAACACAATCATCCCATCTTTTGTACAAATATACTGATATAAATTCTTTATCCAAATCTTTTGCATAGCGCATTACCTTTCTCAAAAACTCTTCATACAGTAGTGCCACCCTGTGCCAACCAGAGTAATCACAAGCCTTCTGGTATCCATTGATTACTCTGATTGGCATAGGGTGGTACTACTGTATGGAGAGTTTGCCTGTTTAATAATAGATGGTTATTATCATAAATGTTCATTTTTGTTTTCTTATTTACTTGCATGATTATACTTAATATAGTTATTGCCATAAATATATATTTTGGCCTGTTTTTTTTCCTGGCATCTATGTTTTTTATTTTCCTGTACATGTATGATAGTAATGTATGAAGTATAACTAGGGAAGTAAATGGAAAGATAAAAACACACATTTATGATATTACTTTTTATTTTCCTTATATAGGATCAATAATTTTTAAAATTTAATTTCTTACGGACTTTTTACCAACAATAATTTTCTTATGGATTACATGATTTATTTTTTGTATTGTTATTGCTAAATCCTTGTTTATGTTCAATCCATTGATTGGTTTTGTAATTTAAATTTTTGTGGAATGAATTTATATTCATCATGCATTGATTTCATTGCTAAATATATTATTTTCAGGCTTATATTACTTTCTTTTTCTTTATTAAAAAAAATAGAACTTATAGTTTAGTTTTTCTTTGGTCATCAGGATGTAGTTGGTGGTCCCATCCTATGGGAATGCTACATCTTACATCCTCTAGCATCTAAATATTTTTTATGTGAAAAGTGAAAGAAATTTACAATAGAATACTAAAAACATAATATTTTAACAAATCAAAATGTTTAAAAATTAAATGCACTTACTGACAAATTAATAGTTAAAAAAAAAATAAAGTGAAAAATAAACAACCCAATAATACTTAATTGCAATAATATCTGAACAAGAAATATCTCCACGAAGATCAATTTTGAAGTTAAAAGTAACTATTTTAATTGTTTTTATGTCTATATGGCTTCAGAACTTTTAATTATGTGATAATATTAAAATATAACAAATATTTTAATATTTAAAAGAAATGTCATAATTTATAGTTTAATAATTATTAAATTAAATAATGAACTAAATAAATAATCTTAAGGTTATTTGTTTGAGAAGTTACATAATATTTGAGATCTTAGCAGCAGAATGAGCATTTAATAATTGCATTGAGTGAGTCTGAACCATTTTTTTTTCAATTGCTTAGATGTGAATTGATACTGAAACTTTTAATTCTAAATTCATTACTCTTTCACTGAATTAAACTCTACAGAATAGTATTGAAATAGAGATGGTTCATAACTTTATAAGTTTTAAATGTCATTATATAATATTTTTCAAACATTTTTTAATGTTATGTTACTTAATAGAAGGCAATGTTATCTATTCAGCATATAATTTTTTTTAAGGTGGCTAACTGTTCATGAGCATTATAGAGTCTGTAGAAAATTTAACTTGAAAATAAACTCAAAATGGGTTAAAAATAGATATGTATTTGATCAGGTCATGTTGATGTGATTGATGGAAGATTCTTACTTTTGATCCAGACTGCATATATATCAAAAGTTGTTCAATTTCTGGAAAAGATAACTGCAGTTACCATGAGTGGTTCTGAATGTATTGCTGAATCTGAAAAAATAAACTTGTTTGTTGCTTGACTAGAAACCCATTCCATATATCCTATTTCTTTTATGTTTGAAGCATTATTTAATTAAATATCCAGAAAAGAGATCCTTTTTTGAGGCATATCTTAAGTGATGAAATAAAATCTTGAATTAGGGAATCTGTTTTTTTATTATTTTTTTCTTTTTTTTTTTTTTATTTTTTTGTGAGTTTAATTTTTATTTTTTTTTATAGGGTGGAGAGACCACCACTCCTTTTTTTTTTATTTTATATTATATTTTGGTGGAGAAGGAGAATTTGTTTTTTTGTTTTTTGTTTTTGTTTTTTTGAAGGGGGGGGGGATTATACTGTTTTCTGTGGTTATTTTTTATAGATTTGGTGTTTATATCTGGTGTAATTATTTTATTTATTAATTATTATTTATAATTATTCGGACATTGTCGTAGTCGGACAAACAAAATGCGCTAGTGTCAAAATAAAAAACTTAACGTGTCATACAGGATATTTTAACTTCAATTTTTTATGTACTTAAAAAATTTATTAATTTTTTGCTATTGTAAAAATTGATCATGCCATACAGGCATTAGCCTATCCACACAGTAGATGAGTTTTAACTAGTAATATGTCGGACAACTATTACATAGGTAATTCATGCAATTCAGTATGTTTCAACAAGAATATGGGTGCTTGAAGTTCACAGCATGAGTACGATGGTATTACAGACAAGTCAATGCATGCAAGTCAATTTGGGCTGGATTTCAAATCTATAAATACCATGATTTAGGAATAAGTTTCATTATTTTTTGTGTGCTTTGCCAACAATCATCAGTCAAAAGTGTGATAGGTAAATGGAGTCATACAAAGTGCATATTACATCTTTTATTTTGTGAATATTGTTGAAAATTTTATTTATTATGTTTGAATCTAAGAAGAAATGTTGTCAATACACTATTGAGTATCTGAAATATGGCTTTATTCAGTTTCCTATGAACCAGTTATTACCTATATGCTTGATTTGCCAAAAAGTATTTTCAAATCAAGTAATGAAGCCTTCTAGGTTATAAGAGCACTTGACTAAAATATATGCTGACAAAAAAGATAAAGATTTGTCCTATTTTCAATTACTAGAAGAAAAATATTTTAAACATCCAACTATATCAAAACTTTGTGCATCGTCCACTATACAAGATAATGATGGATTACAAGCTTTTTATAATATTTCATTATTAATTGCAAAAACAGAAAAACCACACATAATTGGTAAGGAATTAATATTTCCAGCAGTAAAAGAAGTAATAAACACTGTGCTTCATAAGATAGCATCAGATATCATCAGGAAAATTCCTTTGAGTAATAATTCAGTGCAAAGAAGGATCGATGAAATGGCTGAAGATATTGAAAAATCATTATGTGATTATTTGAAGACATCCCAATTTTTCATTTAGATTGATGAATCAACTCTCCCAAATAATGAAGCACTTGACTTTTTATATATATGATTCATAAAAGAAGAAAAAGTTTATCAAGAATTATTATTTGCTAAAAATTTGGAAGTGGATATAAAGGGAGAATTTATATTTAATACCAAGAATAAGTTTTTTCAAGAGAAAAACATTCCTATTCATAATATTTTGTCTGCTACTATTGATTGTGCTCCAGCAATGACAGGGTTGCCACAAGGGTTTCATAGCAAATTTGAAACAAACAGTACCAAATGTATTCGCTATACATTGTGTTCTTCATTATCAGCATTTGGTTGCAAAGAATTTAAGTGAACACCTGCATACATTGTTCCATTACATTACTAGAGCAGTCAACAAGATTAAAGGCAATTCATTGAGTGACAGATTGTTTAGACAACTTTGTAGTGAAAATGATGAAGATTTCAATAATATGCTGCTTCACACAGAAGTTCATTGGCTTTTACAAGGTATTTGTCTGAATTGATTTTACAATTTCTTTGATTCAGTACTAGAGTTCCTAGAAAACATAAATGATGGATTGCAGGCCAATCTGATTACATCCAAAAATGACTGCTTATTTGAGAGATCTCTATAAAATATTTAATGAGGTCAATCTACAATTACAAGATAATGCATTGAATGTAATTAAAACAAAAAAAAACATTATTGCTGCTTTTGCAGGGAAACTTCTTCTGTTCAAGCAGAATCTAGGCTTAGGGGAATATAGCCACTTTTCAACTTTATCAGTAGTGTCTCTCAAAAAGGACGATTTACTTACATATTGCCAACATTTGGAGGTTTTATATGTTGATTTCAATGAGCAATTTAAGGATATTCTCAACATGAATATACCAAATTGGGTTCTAAATCTTTTCTCACATGTAAACACAGCAGGATTATCAAATTTAGAAGTGGACCTTATAGAACTCACAACAAATGAACTAAAAATAAAATTCAAAAGTGGATGCCAAGAGTTCTAGCTTCAGAAATCAGTACTGACAGTGTACCCTAGATTATGGGAAATACTGCAGAAATTTTCAATTGCATTTCCATCTTATTTGGCTGAGCATGGGTTTAGTGCTGTGGTGAATTTACTATCTAAGAAAAGGAATCAATTGCATATAATTGAGTGTGGTGATTTACGACTGTTTTTAATGAAAGATGAACCTGATATTAACAAATTTTTAAAAATGCATCAGGCTCATCCTTCACATTAATTTATTTTTTCTTTGTAAGTTTGAAAAAAACATTTTTCTAATAAATTTGATGGTGTTTTAATTAATACAATAAGATTGTTACTAATGAAAGCAATAATATCTTAATATGTATTCTGAATTTTCATATTTAAACCATTGTATGAAACTGTGCATAATGTTATTCAAACATATGCATATGGACTACATTTCATCAAAATCAGTATAGCAATAACTGTGTTCAAGATGAAGCATATATTGGTTACTACTTTTTCAATAATTTAATGACATAAGCAGTAATGTATCATTAGTTGCTATTTATATAAAAAATATCAAATGGATTGAATGCGTAAAACTGTTATAATTGGAGAGGGGATGTCCAAAATTTATGTCTTGCTAAGTGGCCAGAAAAATTTTGGGAATCTATGATTTAAACAATTTATTATTCAATTTTTTATTATTTATCAAAAAATAAAATAAAATAATGTTTGATTGTTTGGGAATTCATAAAAAGTTTGACTACTGAAAGTGACAAAATTGTAAACTATGAGGACATTATTTGTCACTTGCTTGTCACTTTAACACATTTTGTTTGTACTTCTCAATACTTAAAATTATATCACAAACTTTAACAACACATTTATATAATTAAAATTCAGTAAATAATGCTAACAAAAATGCTATTAACTAAATAATCAGCTCCTCTTTAATGAATTATTGAAATTAATTTGCTGTCTGTAAATAATTTTCCCAGCAACATTTAATGAATAGGATTTAGAGAAAATCAATATTTCAAAAATATTTTGATAATTTAGTAAATAAGCAGCTTCCAGGAGATCAATTGTTTCACAATTGGAGAATGTAATATCTTATGTTGATGTAAATTTATTTCAGTCATTCTGAATTTATTTTATGTGCGAGTATACAAGAATCATTATGTCAAAAAATTTTAGTAAGTAGAATCTCGAAGAAATGTAACAAACAGAGTATATGCATAAATGTATGCGAGATAAGCTTTAAATTAGTAAAGTTAGCAAAATTTTCCTAATGGACTTTCAACTAATTAATTGTAGTAGTCATGGTCATGGCATTGATGGTAGAAAGAAAACTGTTGGGTTATGTTTGCAATCAATCAGTTATTGCCTGATAATGGGAAAGAAAGTGGAGTCAAATTTTTGGCACTAAAAACTTAATACGATTCTGTATACATGGAAAAAAAACTAGATTAATATAAAAAGTGTATAATAATCAAGAATATAATAATAGATAATTAAATACCAAATTAATTATAAAAAACAACAAAAAGTTATAATGATCTGTATTGTTAGTTGCCTGGGAAGTCATAAAATTGTAAAATAATCAAGCTATCTTGAAAAATAAAAAAAAAAAAAATTAATAATGAATTAAGTATAGTCGGAGCTTGATATATTTAGTTTCAGGTTTCCATGGATTGCAGTTTAACTCTTATTATTTTTGATGCATGAATGTCGTATGAATTCCTAAAACACAAACCATTTGATTGTTTCATAGAATTTTTATGTGCATTTTAAATTATAAGATTTTTATAATAAAAATTATATATTTTATAAAAAATTAGTATTAATTTTGTAATTTAATTACTGTTAGATGAAAATCATTCAATTAAAGTACATTTTTACTTCCTCTTTACCATACTATTCAAAATTGAAGAATAACTTAATTCATTTAAGGTACAACTCCTCTCATTTTTAGTGACAATTTTGATCATATTTGCTCTTTCCATATAGTATTATAATTATTCATTTAAAATTTTTGTATGATTTTTAAAATGCAAAAAATTTAGTTGAGACATCATAAAAAAAATGAAAATATGTCTTAATTTTTTTGCAATGCATCCATTTTCTTTGTTTTTAGTTCAATATTGAATTCATTTGATAGATATTTTTATTTATTACTGAAATAAATTCTAAATATTTACATTTTATTTTTGAAAATATTAAAAGCATGAAAACAAAAAGTTTCATATGTCATCATAATAACTATTAATTTCTCTTAAATTTAATGAATCATGCTTTAAAAGTTTAAATTTTTTAAAATATTTATTGCAATATTATATTTTTACATTACCTATTATTAATAACATAGATGTCATGGAAACAAAACTTGTAAATGTATTCTGGGTAAATTTGCATTGTTTAAAAATACAATGTTCTGGTTTTAAAAATAAAATATTTCCATTCAAAATAAATTATTAATAATATAATTATTGTATAAAAAGAATCTAAAATTGTAATAAATTTACAAATAAATGTTTTTGGTTAGTCAAACTATTTTCTTCAAACAATGTAAAAATTAGTGACATTAGATGTCAGACTACAAAAGAATGATTCATTAAGGTGTGAGTAGGGCAGAGCTGAAGCTTTGTTTATTTTGCCAAATTTTGGATTCTCTGGTCATCTATGGAATTTTTTCCAAACTAAAATTTTAAATTGAAATATATATAAAAATAGGTATTTTTTTAAAAAAAAGCTTGCAAAAATTCTCAATAAGTGGTTAATGAATGAAAAATCTGAAATTTATCACTAAAACTAATTGTAAGATTAAAGTTCAAAATTACATATTATTATTAGAATTTCACAAAAAATTTCTTCACTAGTATTTAGGAAAACAATTCTTGTTAGCTAGAAAAATAACTTCTGCTTTATCATAACTACTTTTTATAACTTGTCTTCTTAACTGAAACAAACAGGCTTATTATATATCTGTGTTTATATATGTAATATATAGGGTATATGAGCACAGACTTTCATACGACCCACCACTCTCTACCTTAGGGTGGCCTTTGATCATTCCATCATCAGATTTTCAATTGGATGGAAGGTTGAAGAGTTGGAGTGTGGAGTAGATAGAAGCCTGTCCATTAAAGTCTGAGGATTGGTTATCTTAATATATATCTGAGCACTTATAGCATATATGTGTAGAGATGGTAATCTGGACCAACTGATGATTGCTGGTTTAGCATGAAATATGTATATTGGTGATTATTTATCTTTTCAACATATATGTGTTCAAGTGTATCAGTGTTATGAGATAGTGTGGAGAGTGGTGGGTCATGTGAAAGTCTGTGCTCATATAACTTGCCTTCTTAATAATATTGTAAGCATATAGTTTTTTGGTTTATGTTACATAAATAAGCTTAAATATGTACATATAATTTTGAAAATTACAATTTTTGCTTTAGACATCTAAAAAAATAAAGCACACTTTGAAAAACATAGTCCCAAATAATCCACCAATCAGTGATGCTGTTAATTTCTTTGTATTATGATACAACCAATCAGTTATTGACTTGCTTTGAGATTGAAATTTGCATATTTGTATGAGATCGGTATTATATTGAAATCTTCAATTTTTTTTTTAATTAATAATTTTAGTTTTAATTTCTATTCAAAAAAATTATGGATGGCAAACTAATAGTTATAAATATACCACAAAATAGTGAAGACAAGCCAAAGTTATAACAGTGCATTATAATGCTTCAAAATTCTTTAGCAGTAAACCAAATTTTAGTATTTATAAAATTATTAATCGCAGAACAATCGTTGCTTTAAGTATTTTAAAAATATGGTATTTCACATAAGATATGTTTTATGAAAATGATTTAAATATGACAACAGTTTGAATACATGATCTTTCAAATGAAATGAATTTTAATACATTAAAAGTTTATAATTTTTTTATCTTGCTTGTACTTTGAGTTACAGAAAATCACAAAATGCAATATTTCCATCACAACACTTCTCTCTCAAACTTATTTTAAGGTGCATCAAATGGTGGTGATCTATAAGATAAGCACCAAATAAAAGTAATAAAATGGTTCATTGCTTGAGGAATTATAGGATGTTTGAGCATTGAAAGCACAGGAATGAGATTTGATCCAGATTATTTAACTTTTGAACTCTGCTCCTTAATCATTACTGTTGCACCTTAAAATTATTTAAATAAACAAAATTTTTGTATGATTTTAAATGTCCAATACTTACATGTATAACTTGTCTGTCTCCTATTAAAAAAATAGTGAAATTAAATTAATTGTTTATAAACTAATTTTTAAAATTAATTACATTAATTCTGTGATAAAATAAAAATGAAAGTGTTTTTTTATATATATAATATCTACATTTGGGCTGAAGCAAAAGTAGGAATAGATAGTCTTCACAGGCTAGTTGTCAAGCTTTTGTATGATTTTGTTTTCATATTTTATTCTGCTGATGATAAACCAGTATGCAAATACAATCTGGTTTAACTTTTTTTTTTCTCATGTGTCATAGCATCAGCCGGGAAGCGAACCCGCTAACCCGGGACAACTGCTTGTAAAGCAGCCGTCACTGACCTCTCCACCACTAATGCTTGACAAAAAGTATGAGTTATTTAGAAATTTTCAGCTATTTTAAAAAATTCCTGCTTTATCCGGTTCTAAATCCTAGTAGGTTAACTCACTAATTATAATATATCTGAGTACTAACTTTAAAATATATATATATTTAAAAAAACACGATTTTGTAATTTGTGGGTGAAATATCTGTTTCATCAGAATCTTTTACAACTATTTGCTATTATCTTTTTCAAAATGTTCAATTGTCCAGTAGATCCTAGACTACTGAAGTTGAAATATTGGATTATAATAATAGAAAGAAAACAGCACTGAAAAAAAAAGTTTTGTACTTGATGACAAATACAAAAACTGTAAATACCTTTAATTAGCTACATTTTAATAATTAACGTTAATGAGGTTTATACACAGTAGTTTAGATTTGTCACTTTTGCTAAGACCAACAAGTGTTTTATACATTTTAAAATTATAACTTACAAGGCCCCAACTAAGTTTAAATAGAAGTGGAAGTCTATGGTAGAAAGTCCAATTCAATAATCTGCTAGATTCTTGTTCGTTATGATGTAATCTCATTCTGTTCAATTTATTTCATGATTTAAGTATGATATTTAAATAACTGACTGCTCATAATTGCAGGATAGTAAGTTTCGACTTTGTAATACTGTAATAATTTCGGAGGTGTGTACGTAGATCTCTATATAAAAATTGATTAATAAGTTTATCTTATTGTGATTTGCTAATTTAAATTTGCTAAGCAAAGTGTTTTTCTGTCTGTTTTCCCCCTCTGCTTTATAATTATCGGAAAATCTGTTATGTCTATTTATTATAAAAAGTGTTAAATGATATTAATTAAATAAAAAGAGAAATCTGATTGTATACTCATTTGGATAATAATATAAATAAAACTTAATTTCCAGAGATACTTATTTATAGTATATATATAATAAATGTGGTTTTAATTTCTCCTTATTTGTAATAATAAAAATACTTAATTGTAAGTTATTAGAGAAAAAATATATAGTTAATAATAAATTTGGCTGAACGTTTTCGAGGAACTGTGCCTCATACTCATAGCCTTCGTGAAAATGTACTTAATATATGTAAATGAGAATATTCAAATGAGTTACTGTTACGTAGCCCATTTTTTCGAGATGTCGAAGCACGTGTCTCTTCTGTTGATTGCATGGATGTCTCTGTTAATGTAGAATGCCTCTTTTATTTTTCTCCTGTAGTCGTTTGGTTCTGAGCATAAAATAACGGGGTTAGCGGGTATGAAATTGTGCCCTGATTGTTTAGTATGTTCAAAAAATGCAGAAGATGTACTGCTGTTCGTTTCATTCTACATTAACAGAGACATCCATGCAATCAACAGAAGAGACACGTGCTTCGACATCTCGAAAAAATGGGCTACGTAACAGTAACTCATTTGAATATTCTCATTTACATATATTAAGTACATTTTCACGAAGGCTATGAGTATGAGGCACAGTTCCTCGAAAACGTTCAGCCAAATTTATTATTAACTATATATTTTTTCTCTAATAACTTACAATTAAGTATTTTTATTAGTATATATATAGAAATATTTGGTAGATATACTAAAATGCTTAAATAATTTAAAGTTAATATTTAAATAGAGTGAAAAAATGCATTTTTATATAATTTTCGGATGCTATTAGACTCAAAGAAAATGTTATGTAAATCTTTCTACGATTATAAAAGAAAAAAATAATCAGCTTTCAAATCTTTCTAAGATTATTTTTATAGCAGTGGAATTTGTTTAAACTTTTTCCCAAATGATATATATTTTCACAGGCTTTCATTTTAAAGATTTTTCTTTTACTTAGCAATATTCGGGTACGTAAATTTTTTGACGACGATATAAATAATTATTTTATTGTTTGAATTCATGAGAGAGATAATTCTGTTTGCATTAACTAGCTAATTAGAAAAAGCATTATTAATTCAATTAAACATTTCTTCTTCTTTTTAATTTAGTAATGAAAAAGTTCATTCTTTGTAATTAACATTTTACTCTTTGATTATTTGCATCTGTTTGTTAGAGCTCTCGAATGGTTAATTCTGAAGGTTAAAAGCAATGAGTCATTTCAAAGTTCTGTTCAAAAATAATGCTTTTTAAAAATTCACTTCGAAATTTGGATGTTTTTCGTTTTCTTCTGTATATATTTAAAGATATTTCTACAGACTGCGCATATTCATGTTATTCAATATTGTTACTTTTTAAGGGGATATTTAATGAGTCATTTATATATTCAAAGATATATATTAAACATTAAATTACTGTAGCTCAATAGATATGTAATTAATGGAGGAAAGAACTTTTTTTTTTTTTAGGTTATGAACATATGACATTGTTAGAAAAGTTATAGGAATAAGAGTATAAATATCAAACGCTTAAAGACTACGTGGATCTATTCTATTCTTGACTCTTTGTCAACAGAATGTTATTTGTTCATAGTCTGAAGGAGAAATCAGTTTACTTCATTATCCAGATCCATGATATTCTGCCTTCCAATCTTAATGATGCTTCTATTATTCCAATTTTTAAGAACAAAAGGGAATAGACAAGATTAATTATCATGGATATCATTATTATCCTTTACAGCAAAAGTACTTCCAAGAATTTTGTTGAATAAACTGCTTCAAGTTATAAATAAATGAGTACCAGAGGTGCAATGTGTTTTTAGAGAAGTGAGAAATACAATAGATATGATTTTTGTTGCAAAGCAAATGCAAGACAAGTATTGGGAACAAAGGAATGATTTATATATTACTTTGGCATTTGATTCAGCTACTAAAACAAATCTATGACATGGTTGTCTTTCAAAATTTATTCATATTATACAGCTTCTACTTGATGGAATGAGACAAAATGTTATTACTAAATATTAGTGTTAAATAAGGTTGTGTTCTTGCTCCTATTTTGTTTCCAATTTTTATGATCCTGTTTTTTTGGAAATGGTTATAGACAGCTTAATAAGACAGGGTTCAAGATATGATATAGATTTGATGGTGGAATTTTAAATTCAATCAATAAAAGCAAAAATAAGAATTTCACCTTCTTGGATTCTGCACTCTAAATCAGACAACATCCAAGCGATTTTCTACTTTCCAAATTTTTATAGCCATTTCTTTTTTTTTTTTAAAGATCTCCAATCACCTTCTTTATTCTTATATTTTATTTCATCATATTTCTACAATTTTTTTTCCAGTTTATTTTTCATAAAAAAAGTCATTCATATTAATTTAAATGATAGTAATACATATAGCAAGTTTAATTATACTATAATAATTAAATTAATAAATATTTTTTTATTACTAATTTTAAAATGAAGACCTGAATTAAAAAAAAAAAAAATGAAGTTTTTATATTTTAATATATATTTGAAATTACATCTTAAACATATTCATTGTCAAATATTATTAATTGACTGCAGAATGAATCAATCCTAGTTTAATCTTTGTTTCTTTGATCCATAGCTTCTCTTCTTCATACTACATCAGTAAATTTCATTATTTTATTCATCCATCTCTCATGTGATATCTTTATAATTTCTTGGAATTCAGTTTAAAATTTCAATTGACTCATCTATTATCACCTTTTCTAGCAGTATTTTTAAGTCCAACTTTATTTAAGTATTTTATTTTTTTAATAATGCCAGTAGTATCTATTTATTTTTTCATCCAGGCATATCATTTTATATCTTCTTATTACTCCTAATATACATTCTATATTTTTTAAGTGATCTGAAGTTTCTCTAATTCTTTTTTGTTAAATGTTTAAGTTCTAGGTTATAAGTAAAAACTATTTCAAACACAAAGGCATGTTTTGTTTGGGATCTTTTTAGTTTTTACTAAAAATACTCCATTAAAGTTTAGTTTTATGATTAATTTCAATCATTATGTTTTCATCTGTATTAATAATCTGTACAAAATTTTGTAGTTGTTAAATTCTATTTATTATTGCTTCTATATAAAATGTATAAAGTTTATGAATATTAATGTTTTATTTTTTTTTTATTTTAATTTTTTAATAATACATGATTGAAGTAATGTATATTAATAAAGTAATATTGTGACTTTATTGTAAATTAAAAACAATAAATAAATTTGTCATTATTGTTATTTAATACATTTTTTATGTATAAAAACACCTTCCTATATTTGACTTTAAATGAATCAACACTTGCAATCATTCTTATTGTAAAATTAGAATGATTAGTCGATATTTTATACTGACAAATTATAAAGCACTTATTAAAATGCTATTTTAACTGCATAATTTAATTTTAGACATTCCAATGTAAATGACAATTACATTTTTAATCAGGCAATCTGAACATATGATTTCATAAGTATATTTTTGATCTTTACTACTTTATTACTCAATTTTCTATAAGTTAACTATTTGTTCCATATCTATTTTCATCAACTTTAAATGCAAAAATTTAAATTTGCAATTAAGATTTCTGAAAATATATTTATTAATTTTTAAAATACAAAAATCCTCTTTATTCTAATGACCTCAATATTTTTTTATTGTTGATAAATTTTTAAATATTTTTATTATTAGTTAAATTATTAAATTAATTTCATTGTTAAGTCTATTATCATTAGAACAAATTTTACATTATTTATTTATTATATTATGATGATTTTTTTAAAATTATGTCTGCTACATAATTTTTTAAAATACTGCAATGATGATTAATTTGATGTCAAATCAGTCAATTCAAACATG
Source organism: Epiperipatus broadwayi (assembly GCA_028023455.1). Classification (NCBI taxonomy): domain Eukaryota; kingdom Metazoa; phylum Onychophora; class Udeonychophora; order Euonychophora; family Peripatidae; genus Epiperipatus; species Epiperipatus broadwayi. Next base: position 10,285,830 of record JAQFVV010012396.1, read on the forward strand.
ATTATATGCTAAACAGCACAGAATTAGAAAATCCAACATTGAAATATGCAATAAATAAGTTAACACACCTTGAAGTAAATGTAAATAAGTTTGAAGAGATATTAACTTTAATCATCATATGTAATATTATGCATAAATTATCTTTTCAAATCTAATTTTAACATATGTATACACATTTTGTGAGGATTTTTTAATTAAAGTTTTTAATAATGTGAAACTTTGATTTCACTTTAATTCGTGTATAACATATTGGAATAGGCTAATTTATAATAAGAAATCATAGTGCTAAATAGTCACATTCTGTCACTAAACCATTTGCAATTATAGTATTAATATAAACTACTTAGCTGTTATATTTCCACTTAAGTGCTCCAAATCAGCTTACAAAGAAGTTATTTTTGAAATGCATATATATTGCACAATAATGTCTTTTTATGTAATATAAAAGCTGTAATAAAAAACATGCATGATATTTGTAATTAAAATTTCTTAAAATTTATTTACTTTTAATTCAAAATATATTAACATCTTTGTTAAATAATTTTAAAGTTGTATTTTTTAATTAAGGATTTAATAATATGAATATCTGATTCTGCTTTGATTAGTACATAGCTATGTTAGATTATTTTATAGTAAACAATCATAATATAAAATTTTGTCACATTGTCATCAAGTTGGTTACTATTGCATTATACAATAATTATGAAAAGCAAACCATTCTTCCTCCAGCTATGAATAAATAATTCTGTATGATTAGCCAGGGCTAAAAATAGAATGGCCATCTATGCTTTAAGTTTTTGATGTTTATAAGTTTATTTTTCCAACATCTGCTGAAATTCAGAGTGAACTTAATATATCATCCAATTAAAATATATAGTATTATATAAGGATGGATAAAAATATGGCATTATATAAGGATGAATACAGAATCTCACTTATCTTGTTTTAATAGTCAAACAAGTAATAATTATAAATATAAAATTAGGAAAGCTTTATCTATAGGTAATTAATGGGGCAAAGCACTCTCTCTCTCAGGCTATAGATAAACAACACTAATGTTTAACAAATATTAAGAATAGAATGGATCCAGCAATTCTTTAAGCATTTAGTGTTTACAAGTTTACTCTTGTCAATGTTGATGAAAATTCGGAATGAATTTAATATATCAAATAAATGAAAATATGACATTGATAATTATTAAATCAATACCCAATTATACAAGGATTGAGAAAGAATCTCACTTTTAATAATATTATTTTTTGATATATTATGTTCACCCTGAATTTCTACCAATATTAGCAAGGATAGCCATATAAACATCAAAAACCTAAACAATAGATTCTTGTTGTTTGCTAAACATACAGAATATAATGCATGAGGAAGTGTTATGCTCCCTTTAATTATATATACATTAAGCTATGCTAACTTCATGTTTACATTATAATATTAATAATATATATTAAGGCTATAATATATATTTTAAGACTATGTGCATAAAATGCGACAGTAGGGACCTCTACAAATTTAAACACAAGATTAATGACTTTAAATGACAGTGTTCCAAAACTGTTGATAAAAGGAGTTATTTCCAAAATGCTGTTTAATGTAGAAGGATTTATTCCTTTTTATAAAAAAAATTATTATAGCAGCTATAAAAAAAAAATTATGAATGATAATTGAAGGTATCATATCAAATTTATTTACATCTAATTCCAAGTGTTTTGACTTATTTATTTATTATTGGTTTAACAATATTATGATAGTTTTCTACATCAGATACGTAATTCATAAGAAGACCATAAAAACTTTTCTAAAACTTCAGTTTCAATCACTATCTTAGGCTTTTACTTAAATTTTAAATCCTCATAAGCATTGTTAATATAAATGAAAAATAAATCAATTCCTTTCATCACCATTAATAAAATATAAAACAATCACCTTTGATCACTGCATCTTCATTTTTAAAAAATAAAATTTGTCATAATTTTTGATAATTTCCTATTAATAGCTATATTATTTGTGCCAATTACTAATGTTTAGAAGGATCATCAATAAAAGAATATTTTACATTATGCAAAAGAAACCAATTTTAATTATTCCAGAATATTTTTTCTCTCTATCTTTTTCTGTCCTTTTTTCTTTTGTGTACTTAGAATGCTAACAAGATGATGCGTATGTTGAAAATTTTATGAATAGATAAAATGATGTTTATATGATAGCTAGGAGTCTATTTACTTAATGGCAGTCTATCAACAATAATAATTAAATGCAGTAATTTGTTTATAAACACAAATACAAAATATTCATTGTTGATTATATATACAAACAATAAAATACTAATAATAAATCTTTTATGTTTATAATTTTTCTTAATCTTTTTTTTTTTGGGGCAATAATTTTAAAAATAAATATACAGTATATATATATTGAAAAACAAATAAAAAAAAAGGATGAGGTGAATAACTTATTAAATCAGATTGTAAATAAATCAAAGTAAATAAATATATGACATTTTTTGACCACAAGCCAACTTAGGGATTAAAGTATTTTTTTATCCTTTTAGTAAGCAAAAGGATTAGTATTCTTTTTCTTGTTTGAAAATGTTAAAAATGAATTAGACAAATAAAAATAAATACCATTACAGATTACATATTATTTACAAAGTATATATTGTAATAATAAAAAAAGTAGAAATTTTATTGGTGTATTGCTGCTTTTTTGTACTATATATCTTTGTTGCAGTTTTTAAAAGTGTATCACTTATCTTCCTTTTGATTTCATTCAGATCTGGATCATTATCAAAATCTATTAATATTTGAAAATGATTTGCAAGTTCTAATTTAAATTCATTAGAATGTTTCTGAAGAATAGGAGTATCAACTATGAATATTGATTTTCTTAATAATTTTGTATTTCTGCTTTTGCATTAACATGTATCTTACATCTCACTAATAGATGACCACCTCCTGTGTTGCATTTATTATGAACATTATAATATTGAAGTATATATTTCCTGTTAATCAAAATATAATCTAATTCTGCTATACCTGCATTTGGCTGCTCCAAAAAAGAAATTATAAAGTTTTTCCCTTTTTCTGCAAACTCCACAAGTCTATGACCTCTCTCATTTCTAACATTGTAACCAAGTTTACCCACAGTACTTTCATTTTTCAATTGTTTACTAATTCTAGCATTAAAATCTCCCACAACAATTTTAAAATATTGTTTTGTTTGATCAAATACTTTTTAGGCATCCATATAAAAATAATCTATTTCATCATCACAATGAGAATTTGTTGGTATATAAACTGAAATTATCTGTATCTGATATCTGCTGTTCAGTTGAATAATTAATCTTGCAACTCTGTCTGATACACCATCAATCTCCACAATGTTGTTTTTCCACTTTTTATTTATAATGAATTATACTCCAGTTATACTTACAATGTGAATTTGTAGTACAAAACATTCCCACTTTTTAAATCAACTGTCTCTTCACCTTTTCTTCTAATCTCACTAAGTCCAATAATATTTCATTTGCTATGAGACACTTCTTTTTCCAATTCTTGCAATCTTCCTCCATTTGAAAGTGATCTGCAATTGTAGGTATCTTAATAAAATGTCATCATCACGTGGCATCCTGGATCTGCAACCAGGATCTTCTTAGCACCCTTGTTCATTGTCTGCCAACTGTTGCCTTGGCTGGTGCATTTACATTCTTCTGGGATTAACCTTTTAGAAAAAAAAATCATTCACACACACATTTATTTTTTCTTCAAGAAAACTCAATTGATTACAGTTAAGAACTATCAGGCAACTGAGAAGAAAGACCATTGTGTTTCTTGACCTTAAATTGAGAAGTAAAAATCCAATGAACTCACCACACTGGCTAATGTATGTTGGTGAGCAACTCATTCAGATATATACTATATGAATAATAGCTGCGATGACAAGAGTGTATGTAGAGAACATTAGGAATGACCTGCTTGGTTCCTTTAAGGCCTCTAAGAGAAATCAAAGATTCTCCTTTTAGTTAACAGCAAATTCTTTAAGATATAATAAAGGATTTTCCATAGGACGTATTATAAATTAATATAAAAATTACAACTATATAATGCATAATTATTATATAAACACATATAGATTAACATTTTTAAATATTATTAATCCACTACTTTCAATCTAGAGCTTCACAAAGCAACAAATTTTGTTATCCATACATCTCATTTATCATCTTTTCCTAGATATTTTAAAATCTCTTGAGGGATAGTTTTGAACGTTAATTGTTCATTTATTGGTATTTGTTCAAGAAACATATCCAGCCTAGCTCCAGTCATTCTGTTAAATTGTATGAGCAATTTAACGTTCTTTCATTCATGTATTTTGCTTTTGATATTTCATTGATAATCTTAATACATATATCTATATTTTTCTATGTAGTCTGTAGTATTATTATCCATCTTTTAAATATCAATATCTTATGAGCTTAAATAAGACAAGACAGAAATAAGCTTAAATAAGACAAGAAAGAACGTATTTATTAAAAATCTTTTTAAAGATTTGTACATTTTTTTTTAAATATTAAGTTATTTTTTTAATGAAATCACTCCATTCAAATTTAACTCCAATAATAATTTTTTTTTCCATATGTCATAGTATCGGCCGGGACGCGAACCCACAACCGTCTGCAAACAACTACTTGCTTGCAAGGCTGTTGCGATGACTTCTCGGCTAACAACGCTTGACAACTCCAATAATAATTTTATTCGTTAAATTTCCGAGGTTTTATAATTTTTAACTTTTTTTAAGATTTATTATTTCAATATTTTTTTTTTTAAAAAAAGTAGAAACATTATTTTAGTCTTTCTATATTTTAAATGCTTTGTTTTTATCTTCATCTAATAGCTCTTATAAAATATTTGCTTTTCTGAAGCATTACTTCTGATTGGTAAAAAACGTTTTGGGAGATGAAACTATCTTTTTACTAATGTTAATTTTCTGAGTATCATTCTATTGTTTAATTACTACTATTGTATTTTAATAAATATTCTTCAAATCTTTATTTATAGGGGGAAAAAAATGTGGGTAGAATCAAGTACTATTCTTCCTCAATAATCTTTCTAATATCTTCTCTTGATACTATAACTATTTTAAAATCTAGTTTAATCTTTTGATTTTTTAAATCCAAAGTTTTTTAAGCTTACTTAAAGATTTTTAATAAATATATACAATTAGAAGATTGCAATTATAAGGGACTTAAATTCCTTTCCATTTCCCTACAGTTATCCAATTCATCTCATCAACCAATACCCATGACCATATATATATATATAAAATAAATGATCTCCAATATGCCTTTTCATGCTGAAAACAGTATTCATCAATTGGGCCAGATCATCATCTTCCACACACATATATAATCAGTACTAGGTTTATAATAAGATAGAAAAATCTTCAAACTTTAATGGACAACTGATGAGTGCTAGTTCTTGAAAGTCTGAGTTCAAATCTCTTCTAATTGCATTAAGTTTAGTACATGTATTTAAATATAACTAGAAAATTAATAGGTCTGCTTTTCAGATATTCTTTTTTCATCTTTATTAATTTTTATCACTATTTGCATTTTTTAAAATTATCATTTATGTATTTTGCATCTGACTCTGCTAACAATTTCTTTATTTCTCCATTTGCCTTTTTTTAGAATATTACAGTGATTGCATCATTTTCTAGAAGTTATCTACAGTTTTAATTGCATGGTTTATCTTTTTATTTTAACGGCAAGTATTTCAAATGGTTATATTAATATATATTGTAAGATCTATTTTGGTTTTTCCTTCTTTATTATTATTATTTCTTTGTAGAATTTTTCATATAATATTATCTTGAATTTAGGAATTGCGCTATATTAATATTTTATTAATAACAAAAAGCTAAACTAGTCATTTCACAATTATATATATATACACATAACCAGGGAAAGATGGAAACACATTATCAATTTCATTGAACGAAAATATAAAAAGAATAAAAAATATAAGGAATAAATAAGGAGCATGAGAGTCCGCCTAAACTAAACAATATATAGTTATACTATTAATAATAATACTAATAAGCTATAGTATCACCAACAATTATACTACTACTACTAATAAAAACAATCAACAGTCATTTATTGGGACTGGATTTAAAAGAGGTACATTATAAACAGGCTAATTATTTAGCCATTGCCAAACTTAGGGCAAAATATACAAACGTCTATTTGAATACTAAAATATTTATCCTAAAAATAAAAAAATAATGATAGAATCACCATCAATGTTCTGGCCATTGAGTACTATGAGTGTACAGCCAACTATAAACTCAATTTTTTAAAAAAAAATAAAATGCAGTGAATGGACTTTAAAGTTAATATCTTTGTGCTATCCAGAGACCTATCTAGATATCTAAACACGAACATAAACCTACACATATAAATAACCATTATTGCTCTCGAACTAGTTCAAGATCACAAGACTCTAGGAACTATGACTGTGAACAAGAGAAAATATAATAAATGTATAGTACTTTAAATCTGTTTTAGTATTAAATAACTTCACTGGAATAACTTAAAACAATGATAAATAAATTTATTAATTAGACATAATAACTATAGAATATAAAGTCTGATAAATAAATACCCTACATACAAATAAATCATTCTGATTTTGACTTATATATTGAAAAATAATAAACTATATAGTTAGCATTGTTTATAATTCCCAGATGTACAAATTGTAAAAATATTAAACATTCACATACATACATGTACACAGGTGCATGTCTAAAAATATAAAATATTCTACTTATTAACAAACCAATAAAAGCTATTATATTATGATATATAAATGCATTTTTACAAATAGATAAGTTTATCCAGGTCACAATGAACCAGTAAAAACTATTCTATTATAATACATAAATGTATGTTTAAACATAGATAAGCTTAGCTAGAACATTTTAAAATATACAAATAATATACACCAATATAATTTTATCATTAAATAATAACCATATACATAAAAAGCACCACACACACATGCTTATTTAAATATAAATATGTTGATTACCACTTATAATTATTTTTATCTAATAATATGTTACATATTTTAAACAAAAGTTTGTTTTTATTTTTTTATTTTTTCCTGTGTCATAGCATCGGCCGGGAAATGAACCTGCAACCCGGGCAATTGCTTGTAAGGCAGTCGCACTGACCTCTCGACTGCCAATGCTTGACAGTTTGTTTTTATTTTACTTTTAAAACACACAAAAAATGTTACTTTGAAAATCTTGTATATAAGTTCTTTTTCAGATTACTCTTAATCGTAAACATGTTTGACAGTTTGGCTAGAAAGTTCTTTTGTTTCTAACTTTTGTCCTCTAACTTTATAAAACTTTCTCAAATTTATTTTCATCCAGTAATTGCTTTAATTGCATTCAGAATGATCTATTTTTAATCACAACAGCTGATATTAAATATTTCCTTATAGGTAATAAGTAAAAATAGTTGTTCTTTAACTGTAAAATTAATTATTGAGATATGTTATTATCAATATATTGTACCAGTCGAAAAAGCTATCACCTAAACTGCAAGTCGGATCCAAACTCAGGTGGTTCAAACTGAATTTAGACCCAACTCACAAGCTCAGATTAGTAGAAATCTAAATCGACAGCACAGGGCTATGCGCCAAGAAACTAGCTCAACGGTTGATGAGGATTAGAGATCCCTGAACTGACACTAATATCGAATCGTAAATTGACTAAGATAATTTTAAATCGAATCATATATATATGTTCAGGTTGCCAACACAGACAGCGGGCATTAACATTTAAAATAATTATTGAATAAAAGAATTAAGAACTAAGAAACCAAGTGTGTTTAGAAAATATTTAATAATAATAGTTTGTTTTGTTTGAATTTTAAATAATGATTATATTAATCACCTCTAGCCTTTAACATAGTTTATAATTATAAGAGTGGCGGTCTTTATTATATGCCAATGAGTATTACGCAATATTTGAAAGTTTATATGTCTATGCCCCCAACAAGAAAATAAAGGCAGATAAAGGTATCAGTGGTGACGGAAATTATTATTCTAATTTTATTACGACAGAATGTGAGATTTATTTTCACATTCGTAAATCCATTCATGAAGAGCAAGATACGTATTTTAGGGCATAACTTTAATCTTTATTAGAAAACTTATTTACTTTGAGATAACTGAGAATTTGTTCGACTTTAATTGAAATCACTTCATTACAAATTACGAGCATCAGAACAGGCTTTACTGGAACAGAGAGGTAACGGTGCTGACAAATTATGAGCTACAAAGTAAACATGAAAGATAATCGCTGGTCGGTAGTTTAAGTATTATGGCGGCTTGTATTTCACAAATCTTACTGCCCTTTAAGATGTGGAACATGGGAAAAGCCAGGCTGAGTCGTAATTACAAAATTTTGGTGTTCCGAATATAATATAAGCAGGGGAGGAAGTACTTTCTTCCTCTATAATTAAAATATCAGAAATATCACAACTGACAAACCTGCAAAACGAACGATAGCCCTACGCCAGTAACGTTGGAAGATGATGACTTGATAGTCACTGTTTGAAAAATAAAACCAAATTTATTATCGAATGCTCTACATGATGTCTTGATCAAATGAATTAAAGTCAAATGAGCTTTTAACTAACATTATTTTAAAGCATTTATCAAATTATATTTGTTATGCCCCAAACCTCGTGCCCCTCCTGAATCTTAATAGAAAATAATAGAAAGTTGAATTAGAGTATACTTAGTTGATTCCTTTATCGACCCTTTTTGCAAAAACATTTTAGATTATACGTGAATAAATAAATATTGGTGAATATGAGAAAAAATAGCTGGGGCATAGATTAGAAACAGAGCTACTAATCTGTTATTAGCCATTTATAAAAATAACAAACATTTAATAATTTCTTTTGACTCGATGATTAATAGAACTGTATAAACCTAGTTCTAATGGGTGACAATTACTATCAAAATTAATATTATATTATTTGCACAAAACAAATGGGACAAAGGAGCTCATCGAGTCGAAAGATTATTGGCATATAATTAAAAATAAATGACATTAATAAATCACACAATATATATATATAGTATAGTAAATGAACCACCATCGTAAGAAAGGAGAATTAAATCTAAGGACTAGAGATTTAGAATTATGACAAAATTTAAAATAGCATAAATAAAAGTAAGTTTACACAGAGATTATTACATTAAAGAATGAAAAGAGCTCTTAAAGGGAGTGTAAAGTAAAGTTTGGAAACTGGCCAGAAAGTTTAAGGTTCATTATGGAAATATATTACACATTTCTTCTGGGACTGGTTCCTTAGTTTACACGTCCGGGTTGGTAAAACGTAGGCACGCATTTAGTTGATTACTTGAACAGCATTTTATTTGATTTTGGCAGCATGATTTGTCTGGAAAGAATTTAGCAGCTTCATCGAAGATTTTCAGGGGACCTCAGGAACAGGAACAGTAGCCAGATTCCTGATGTTTTAGCCCTTCACCATGATCGAAACAATATTTAAATTTATGATTTTTAAACGCATAGAGTTTACTGGCACTTCTCTACAACAAAGATGGCTTCTCTTCCAAACTTTTCAGAGCTATATATACTGTCCTCTCATGCCTTCAGGCTAGCGCTTCTTTCATTATCAATGTTACAAAATTTACTAGTTGTTTTTAGATACATTCCTTCGATAAGGCTTTCAAACTCATTAACTTGAATTCATTTTCTAATTAGAAAATGAATTCTTAAAATCAGAAAATGATTTTAATTAGGAAATCCTTACATTTTAAATACTTATCTTTTTTTCTAATTAATAAAACTTTACCTATTGTTTTTGGAAAGGGAAAATCTGAAAGCTCATCGAAAGAATGTAGCTTTTAATCAATAAAATTTTAACAAATTATTTAAAAATAAAATCAAACATTCCCAGCGCAATGAAACTTTCGAACAATTATATATATTTAAATATTTACAAATATATACACACAATCCATGCAGTTATAATATATATAAATTCATGAATAATTCTATCATGAATTTATTAATAGAATTGATCAATTTAAACCTGAAACGAATTGATTTTAACACACATTTATGAAATAAGTTTTTCTTTATGGAAATTAGCATGGATTGAATGTATAAAGCCCCATTGCATCGGAAATTTAAGGTTAGTACTAGGATTTGAAGTGGGCTTATGGCTAGATGTCATGAAGCTAGGATCGAACTCAGATCCGACTGCTTCAATATATATATATATATATTACTCATAAGCGAATTTCTTCTCTCAGTGCTTAATATCTTCATTGTTAAATGAATATCTACTTGGACAATCTTTATATGACTGGTAGCAATTATATGTTTGTGCTTCTTTGCATGTAGTTGAAACAGCATATGTGTAAAACAGCACAATAGGTTCTGAGTAAGCAGGCTAGTACTGGAATCCCTCAATAGACTGGCCTATCATAATTATGTCCATGATAGAGTAGTAAACTGACATTGATATTTTCAGAATAGCTACATATCAATGAAATGTTGGCAGTCAGTCAAATCCATTCAGTTCCTATAGTTTGGAGTTCAGGTAGGCAAGCAGTCTAGTACACCACATGGCTATGAACCACAAAAAAGCCATCACTTCCATGTGGGTTCAAATTTGACCAATGTGAAATTAGCAGTAACTAACTTGTATTGCATTGTCTTTATAACTTAATTATGTAATCTTTTTTTATATAGTTTATAGTGAAATTTGAAAATAAGATAACTATTTTTTTTTATCTCTATAAAAAAAAAAAACATGTTAAATAAGGTTTTTCAATTTACATTAATCAAAAATAGTTTAATTAAGAAAAAGTTTCTGACTTAATTCAATTAAAAATATATAAGAGAATCTTATAATTACTGTCTATTATAAAATGGAAACAAGCTTGTTTTAGATTTTTTTTTAATTATCAAAATCAGAATTAAATAAAACATTAAATCGATCAGTTTTTTTTTGTTTGATTTAAAATACAATAATTTAAAATAATTTTTAAGTATTAAAATTATTATTCACTTATTAATCTGTTATTCCAGTGTATATATTTTAAATAATTTTGTTTGTACTCATTTCTACTTTTCCTTTCAAAACTATATATATATGCACGTGCAATATGTTGTTATGTCCATGTTCCATACCAGCTTCAGATTTATTTATTTTCTACATGCACATCTTTATTGTTTCAGAAAATTTATTTTTGAATTGCCTTTTTTTTGTCTCTACTATCTGTGAAATATTTTTAATGGATTATCTGTTATCATTTATTAAAACATCTCCAAATTCTTATAATAGTTTAATAAATTCTAATCCAACCATTATTACTATCTATATTATACCTAGTGAAATTTGAAATCAATTTTAATATATGGTGAAGTGTTAGTCATAAATGTTTTTTTCTTGTTTGATTTTAATAGTGAATACATTATCCTGGGGAGAATTGGAATATTTGCTATGACAACATATAATATTGAAAAAAAAAAAGGTTTATTATTATTAATTCTAGTATAAAAAATTATGAATTGATTTTATTCATTTTAAAAATGAAGGTAAATAATAAAGTTTATAGTCTTGATAGAATTATTAATTTTTCTTTATTATGTATATTTTCATTACTGCATTCACAATAGTAGGTTACAAATAATATACCTAAATTTTTATTGTCTCAAATATGTTTGTTATTTTATTTGTATAATATGGTCTTGGAAAATATATGTAAAAGCATGTTTCCATTGTAGTATAAAAGAATGTAATCTAAATTGTTTAGTTTATGTTAAAGTGAAAGAATACTATTGGTATTTTAAATTCAGTGTTGTATATTATATGTGTAATAAATTATAAAATATTTATTTTTATTTGTTATTATTATTGTGTAATAAGATTTGTATTTATGGGATGATAGATGAAATTGATCAAAGAGTTGATGTGGGGTGTTGCTATAGTTTCTCTGATGTCAATTAAAAAAAAATTATAAATAGGACTAAACAGTGTAAACTCGCTCTCTTGTTTCTCGAACCTAAGTTCCTTCATGTAATTTTTTATTTATTTATTTTTTAAAGCGAATAATTATCAACTGAATAGAATGATGAGGTAGAAGCAATAGTATTTGTCCATTAACTGGACAGATTTATCAGGAATTTATAAGTGGTGACAATTTGTCGAAGAATGAAAATAATTCATAGCATTTTAAAAAACTATTGAAATATTTCTTTGCTTTAAAAATGAATATTTTTTACTTTTTAAAAATGAGATGTAAATTCTAACAATACAAAATATACACAAAGAATTATGTTCACCTGCTGATATAATTTTATGAGATCAATGAATTATTTATATGCAAGATATAAATGGACTCAATTTCCAATGCATCTTCATGGATGAAATTAGCATCTATTCACTTATAAGATTTTATGAATCAGATACCTGTTGAAGAGAGGATATCTATAATACATCATTATGTATATAAACCAGTGTCTACACCTAGAACATCATATTAAACAAATATCTGATAGATAAGAGAATAATATGGATATTTAGAAAAGATCTGAACCAATAAAATGTGCTTAAAATCTAATAGCTTTTTGTGATCTTTCTATTTTTCTAGCATAACAAAATATCAGATTGTGGTTCAAGAAATAGATATTACAACTATGGCATTATTTTGAAAATGTTGCATTTGAGGGCAATGAATCAGGTCATTTGCTAATATATTATTATTTTGGTATATATAACTGTATAGTGTTTATTGATATAAACAATAGTACAGTTTAAGTTAAATAGAGATTTATTTAAATACTTAAAATATAAAAGTTATGTTTTTCTAAATTCAAATTTATATTTTGTAGCTTAGTAATTTTAATTTAAAAATATTTATCTTCTTAATTTAGCAAATAATTTCAAGTATTTATTTTATTTTCTTCTTGAAATAATGAGAAGGAATAGATTCATCTTTAGTATATTTTTATTTTAATTAACTATTTTTATTTTTATATAAAGATAAAAAAATGTTCTTAAATCTTATGTTTTGAAAGGTGTATCTGTATTTTAACATTTGTGATACATAAATATATATTCTAGATTTGACATTTATTGTGTGAAGTTCAATATACAATCACCTATTTAATTTAAAATCAATTTCAATTGAGAACCTATTACATAAGACATACTTGGATCATATGTATATATTTTTAAATGTTTATGGTTTATTTCCCATATATATTTATTATTTAATTTTTAACTGTTTGTTAATAAATTTTGAATTTAAAATAAGTAAATTGGCTTAGTAGTTGTTCAATTTTACAATGCAAATTCATTGGTTAATGATACTTGGATAAAACACTATCCACAAATGGACTATTAGAAGTATAATTCATTAGAAGTAGTTAAAATTAGTTCAGAAATCAAATCATAAAACAAATAAGAAAGTACAAATATATATCATTTTCTTTGTATTGAATTTAATGTTTATTATCTGACCAGGTATAGATTTTTATATAGCAGTAAATTAATTGATTTGATCTTCTTAAATATTTAATAAGTAATTAAAAACTTATTGTAATTATTTTGTTATAAAAAGTAAGTTATATTAAGATAGAAATTATATATTAATTGATCTGATGATTGACAAGGTTACAAATATGATAATTACTGAAGATGAGTAAAGATAATTGCAATTAGATGTTCACATATTTTATTTTAAATCATTATTTATTAAAGTAAATATCATAAGTCAATGTACAGTCATAAAAATCATAATCTTATTCAGTTATAAAGCTGGTAATAATAATATATTTTATTCTGTTACAAATTATAGTGATTTGCTTTAATTATATTTAAAGTTCAATGATGTGAACCATAAATTCAATTTAGATATTAAATTTTAATATTTGATTATAATAAATATCAATCTTTCATATGTTTTGATAATTATAGCCTAAAGTTTTAACAATTTAGCATTATTAATCTAAAGAGTAATTTGGATCTGAGTTGTAAATAGTATTTGAGTAAGCATCAAATAAGAATCATTTATTTTATATATTGATGTGACTGGTTATTATAAAATTTAATGTTATCTAATGGGAAGATTTTATTTTATAGCATTTTAAGTTAGTGAAAGTGGAAAGATAGGTTAGGTTAGTTGATTTTGTATTATTATTAAGTATTTAATTTTATTATAATTAACTTAATTAATAAGAGTATATTGATATTAGTGGAATAGTATGGCTGAATTAGCAGTACTTTTATTTTATTTAGTTGTAATTGGAAATCAATTATTGGGTTATCTATTTGTTTAGATATCATTAATATTTTAGATACATAGGGCATATTAAAATTATCTCATTCTTCCATGAATTCTTTTGTTTAAATGTTTATTTTTTAATATAAGTTTGTATTATTATAAAAAGTGTTTTGACTCATAAGGAATATTAAAGTTTATCTGTCTAATTCTTTGTCATTATGTTCATTCTATTATAAATGGTTTATATAATAGGCATAGATTGGTGTTTATAAGATAATGATGTTTGGTTTTATTGCTTTATCTTTAACCTATTGCAAATAATACTCATATTTTAGGATAGTTTGAAATAATGATCTGTCCATTCTAAATACTGTCTGAAGCTATGAGTTTACAACAAAGATTATTATCATTGTTTTGTTGACCTAAGTGTTAGATTGTTACTCATGGATTAATATTAACTTTAGTTTATTATTTTCATTCTGTTAGAAATGATGTTATAATTCATTAAATTATGATTGTTCTTCCTTGGTTCATTTTTTTAAAATTCTGTTACAAGTAGTGATCAATAATTAGGCTATGTCTAAGGATACAGTATAACCCACATTTGTATTTTGTTACAAATGGCTCCCAAATCTGTAGGCATTAAAAGAATAGCATACCCTCATTTTTATTCTGTTACAATATATAGATTTTGTCTTAATTCACATCTTTTATCTTACTGATTATTAATTTTGAAATATATATTTTTTGATAGTAAAATGTACTTAAACTTTCATCTTACTTCATTATAGTGCTTCAATGTTCATTTTGTTTTTAATTTTTTTCAAAAAAGAAATAATGTGTTTCTCTCTCTGTATGTGTTCCCTCTCCTTTCTGACTCCATATCAAAATGTATTGCCTGAATTTTTTTTTCTATATGTTATTTAATTATTGCATTAAAATTACTCTTGATAGATTTTAGAATATTGTTTGATCTCTTCAAAAACATTTGTTGCATTGATATAAAGTCCTCCAATTTTTCTTTAGAATGATAACTTAATAGTATATATATCTGCTTTCCATATCTTTCAGCAAGTCAATTTTTTATAAATAAATTTTTAATATTTGTGAATTTGTAAGTTCATGTGATCTTTTCAAATCAATTTTATTATCTTAATAAGATCCATGAGGTACATCTTTAAATATCAGACACTAGATGGATATATTACTTTATAGTCTAACTTCATTTTCTTTTTAAAATAAAATTAGAAAATTGCATTACTACTTAATGTTATAAAACTAATTCTGGTCAAAATAAGATCGTGTGATAAGAGTTCAATGTCTTGGTAAAATAGAGCCATATGTAGTTTAGTGTAATGATAGAATAGTAGACTTAATGCTTGTTAGTAGAATAAAGAATAAAAAAACAAACTCACTGCTGATCAATTGAAAGAAACGTTTGTGCTCAACTTCTCAATTACGTACTTGAAGAAATATATATTATGTTAAGTCATAATTTTTGAAAATATCAATTTCTTGAATAATATTGTTGATAATATTTGGTAATGTTTGTTGAATACTCTTTTTAAAACTTTATAATTTAAATGATTATTTATGAAGATTTAATATATTTATTAAACTGCACTATAATTTTTTTTCCCCGAATAGATTGCTGGGGGAAAAAATAGATAAAATATTAATTGTCATTAAGTTAGAGATTAAACAGAACTTTGGAAAAGTTTCCAAAATTCCAATGATTTAGAAACTGATAGCCATTTAAATAAAAATAACTGATTAGGGCATTTTAGGTCAACTTTAAAATATAATCAACACTTGAGCCATCAATACCAATATTTAAAGAATTCATTTGCTGCTAAAACAGCTTTTCTAAAAGAGGATTTGGTCTCATTTATGTTAATAAGAGGATAGAATAAAAATTCAAAGGCTCAATCTCCCGATATTAAAAAAATAGATTGTTATATTTATCAATGTTAAGAAGGTGATTGTAAATATCTAAATGCAATGTATATTTGGGGAAAATTTTATAGGGTTCCAACACACTTTTAAAAAAAAATCTATGGTCAAACAAAAAAGGGTTACTATATTGTTATCCCCCTCCCCTATTTTTTTAGTGTATTACAATAATATTTTGCGTTAAAGATTTAAAAATGTTTAATATATTTCTGTCAAGTTATATTGACTTTTGGCCATCATACGAATAGTATTGCTCCAAAGTGATCAATTATCTATTTGGTTTTTCAAGCTGTTCAAAAGTACATTTTTCCAGTCATCTCATCAATCTTTCTGAACATTACAATCTTTTCTGATGAATTAAATAGTTTCAGATGTGACCAAAATAGAATAATTTTAGTCAAAATATAAGTCTAATCTCATCAAATATCTGTCTGCTTATTTTTCTTGCTATCTATATCTATTCAAAAATTTTTTTATAAGCATCAACAGATTAAAATCATTTTACTACTTTCAGGATTGTTTTTCTTCAGTTTTTCACCATTAGGAAATCACAATAGATACCATAACTTGAACACTTCTGAATTTTATTTTTATAGTCAGATTGTCCATGACAACTTTTTCTAGAGTTAATTTATGACAATCTTTTATATTGTTTGTTATTGAGAATCCAAAAAAAAAATAAAAACAGATAACCCCTAATGTGACATTAACTACTTTGCAGTCAATTGACAGTTCCATCATTGTGATCTTAATCTTTCTATTTATTTATGATACCACATTTTCATTCTGTTTTTAGTTTTTTTAAAATGAGAATCTCTATTTACAGCTATAACTGTGATATCATTAACATGTCAGAAGTTGCTGATATTTATTTTACCAATCCTGATAGCATATGTTTCCATCCAATTTGACTTTCCTCATTGTATATTCAGTACATAAGTTGAATAGGTTATATGACAACAGCTTATTTTAAGTATAGTTTCTATTCTCTTATAGTGATTTTCTTTAGAACATTGAAATATTCTCATGCATCTATATTAGAAAAAATATTTTTAAAATGGGCATTTAATTAAAAGTCTTGTTATAATCAATAAACATAATTAAATGTCATTATTGTATTTTTTGACTTTTTAAATTATTCAACATCCTTTAAAATAATGTCTCTTTTTTGAGATCTGATAGTTCTTATTCAATTGACACTGTTCAATTTACAGAATAAGATTATTTTTATGTGGTATAAGATGTAGTATCAAAATTTCTTTTTCTTGTTTAGAAATTTCCAATTATTATTATTTTTTCATCCTGTAACCATTCAATAGAATTCCAGACTTGCGGAGATGATTTTGGCAATATTTTTATTTAATACTTCAATTTGCAATGTGATTAGTTCTAGTGATTATTTTTTGACAATAGTCTCATGGCTAACCTGATTTTAATTTTCATTACTTTTGTGTCATAGCTCTTTACATAATCCTTCCATGTCTGTTGGTAATAGTCTATTGTCATTCTTCAGCAAAAATATTCATAGCTTAAAGTTTTTTGATTTCATAAATTCCATGTCAAGTAGTTCTTGTTTTTTTTTTAAAGATCTGTATTCATTTTTCAATATTTTTGCAAATATTGTTATAATGTTACTTCATGTTTTTCCTAGATAGTCTGGAATTTTCTATTCAATTTCCTTAAAAGATGTTTATTATTTTTAATTATAACTTTTTTTCTTGATATTATTGTATCTTCTGACACCCCTTTTGATTTCTTGTTTGTGTCATCTTATATAATTTGTGTTAGATTTCTCTTTAATTACTTCCTTAACTTTCACCCATAATTCATCTGGTTACAGTCATTACAAAACCTCAAGTTGTTTTATGATTTATTTCTAAAAGTAATAGTTATAATATCTGGGTATATCTAAAACAATGAATAAGATTATAGTTTTAAACTATGTGAAACTTATACATAAATAATTTATAATACATTTACAGTGCATTTGTTAATAAGCATTTATTTTATATAGCGTATGTTTACAATTGTATACATTCAAATATCAGCCTTTTAAGCCAATTGTGCACAATTAGCTTAAAAGGATGATATTTGAATGCATTTGTTATTAAAACTGAAATACTGTATTATTGAGTGCCAAAATTATAGTGAATTTTATTCCTGCAAAAGGTTCATGTGTATAAATAGGTATTTAACTACTTAAATGCGGTTGAAATTAGTCAAGCGTTGGTGGTTGAGTGGTCAGCACAGCTGCCTTACAAGCAGTTGTCCCAGGTTTGCAGGTTTACTTCCCAGCCGATGCTTTGACACATAAAAAAAAAATACCATTGAAATTAAACATATTGAATTTACAACAGCTTATTAGTTGATCTTGAATATTGCTCCCCAGTCCATAATATCTAACAATCTTTTCTTTTCTATCTTTGGCATTCCACTCATCAATCATATATATAACCACTAAACATCATGTGATTACCATTCTTTATGCTTACACAAGCTGTTTACACAAAGGTTGAACTCTCCATACAATAATGCCACTCAGTGCAAGCCAGCATAATCAATAGATGCAAGAAGATTTCTGCATAAAATCACCATCTACTGCCTACTAATCCAGTATCCCCAGATTAGTTTCTAGCTTGTGGCTTCCATCAATAAGGGGCTTTGGATTTGAGAGCACTACACCTAGATCTTATGCAACCCTCCAGCATCCATCTTTTAATTTATTAGCTAACTATAAAGCTTTGAGTCCAAAATGAAAACACAATAATGTTGATATTCTTTTACATATGAACTCAATTTAGTATCCATATTTATTGGTGTCTTTGGTTAGTTAATAATCACAATCAGATAATAAGGTAAAAGGTGGCTGCTGGAAGGTTGCATTAGATCTTAAGATATAGGTGCAGTGCTATCAGATCCAAGGTTCTTCACTAATGAAAGCCATAACATGCATCCACTGATTACTTTGGCTTGCACTGAGTGGTGCAACTGTATGAAGAGTTTAACCTCTGTTAAAAAATATATTTCCTGCAAGTTTCCTTTAGTTTCATATTATTTATTGAGATGATATTAAATGGTTGTCTATGAAAGTGAATTAATATTTGTTATCGGATCAATATGTTTCTCTCATGTAAAGTCTAATTCCCTATCACCTATGCTCACTGACTCTTAAGGTAATAATACATAAGTAGTCCATTAACATTTTTCATCACATTATTTATTTACACCTTGCATATTCCAGATTTCAAAGATGTTTTTTTTTTTCAGTTTTAAATGTTCTTTTTCTGATTAAGGTATTCGATAGCTAGGTTTCCAAATGGCTTTAATGTAGCTGTATCATTTAACATATTGGATACTTGTGACTGAAGGATTAAATAATATTAAAGGATTATTCTCTTTTGTCTTATTATTCATCATTTAACATAGGGATATTGCTGTCTGTTTTCTATCATTAACATTATCTCACATTGCTGTTTGCTAATATAGGTATTAACAATGAATTATTAAAAAGCAAAAACAAAACAAAATGAATAATGCAAGGCAAAATAAAAGATAAAAAAAAAGTAGCCCCTTTTTATAAAGATTTTTTAAAAAGAGAAGCTAAAACTTGATAAGTTTTGATTTAAGATAGGAATTATAATAATATAAAAAAAAATTATATCTAGCTATAGCATGGTGAAATGAATCCATGATGAGAGATTTGTTTTAGCATTATAAAAGTAATCAAATATTTAATTAGATTATTTTGTTTTAAAAGATGTTGATAAACTGTGGCCCAGCATCCATAGAATTCTAATACCTTCCCCAATTCCTTCAGTTAATAATAATTATATATTCATTTATCAATTCCTACTAAATGTATAGCTGGGATACTCATAAGCCAATTACCTAAAAAATATTCCAAAGTTACTTGTAATCTAAAAAAAAGATTTAACTCATCTGAATTCAAACACCAGATCATAATTTTAGCCTCTGTGCAATGATAACTTTTTTTAGAGTAATTTATAAAGTAAAACAAAAAGTTGTGACCCAATTAGAGTATCTCCATTGTCCTAAATCTGTAATATTTCATGAATATTTTATTTTTTACCATATCATGTTCCAGTTAATGTTATTTCTTTACTTGTTTTCTAAATAATTTAAAATAAATTATGAATAAATCTTATTATTTGAACTTTGATGCATATTAAAAGTTTATTTAGTGTTTATTATAATACAATATCAGATATGATTCCTATTATTCAAGATTAAAAACTTATGATAAATATTATTAGGTACTTAGATACAGAAGCTTTCCACCTGTTTTATTTAAATAGTTCATTTTCAGGGGTTTCCAACACATGGTATAAACAGTATGAATGACTCTTTATGTGCAAATGAAAATGCAATGGTGGTGTCATGTTCAAACATGTTCTAAGCAACTATCTGTTTGGAAAGGAATGTGGTTAGAAGGCTGCAAAACATTTGTGACTTCACTGAGATTAATTTACAGCTAGTGTAGTGAATTTACATTAAAAAATTTTTTTAATTGCAACTCTTTGGATTTTTGTGTGTGTTAGTGAAATATTTCCAAAATTATGGGATGGTGCTCACCCGAAAAATGATATTTGACTACACCTTAGTCATAGTCTGCTTAATCATGTTTTATTTTCTTTATTGTATTTACATTAAAAAAGTTTTTAATTACAATCCTTCAGACTTTTGGGTTTCTTTATCATTTTAATAAATAAAAAAATCATAAATATTGAATATGATAATTTAGAGTCAGCTATATTATTTATACCATGTGTTGAAAGCCCTGGAAAATGGATAATTTAAAATAAAACAGGTGGCAAGCTTTCCAGAAATCAAACTATGTAAATATCTAGTACTATATATTAAACATAAAAATATTATGTAATCATAAACAAAGATCATTGCTTCAGAAATACAATACTGCAGTTATTGTATTATAGCCTAGTTATATCTTTATTTTATAACTATCACATTGACATTCATATTATTCCTAGGATTGTATTATAGCCTAGATATATCTTTATTTTATAACTATCACATTGACATTCATATTATCCCTAGATTATTTTCAGGTATTTATTTTCAATTTTTTAATTAGTATTCATTTTCCAATTAATAATTAGATGGTAAGTAAATTAAGATTAAACTACATAAAAAGTTCTAGGCTTACTTTAAAATCCTTCATATTATAAAGCATGCAGATAGAATACCATCTACTGCATAACAAAATCATTTTAATGATATATGAGGCAATTTGTCAATGATTATATGGATGTGTTTAAGATCCTAGTTAGATATAGGTATATTTTATGATAAAGTATTCCATGAGAAAAGATATTCTAAAAAATCATCATTTTTTATGACTAACAATGGTTGAAAAATAATTTCTGAAAATTTATTTTAACTAAATTAAATAAAAATGGACAAGAAAGTATTATTTCAAAAAAGTACATTTTAACAGATAATTTCTGTAGGATCAATGAACATGATGTTTGTCCAAAAATTTGTCTCTAGATCTTTTGCAGACTGTCTTTTTGTCACTTTTCTAGACAACAAGAAAATCAAGGTAACCATGGATTTATACAAATGATGACTGTAGAAATACATAATTGTTTGGTTTTAATTCAAATAAGAGAAACAAAGAGCACACCTAATAACCTTTAAATTTTGTCTAAAACTAATGATCCAATATATGTCATATGAAACCAAACTACATTCTTGTATAGTTATATGATGTATTTCTGAAACATTACTTTTGGTTTGATTAGTTCTTATTGTATCATGCAAATATATTTTGTTTTGCCTTTAATAAATATGTTTATTTTTCCTTTATCCTAAATTAATGAAGCAAAGAGAATTTGTTATTTCAAAATAATTTTTAACTATAAATAAAATTAAAATAACTATTAAACTATGAACAGGCATATAGAATTACTTTCATAATATTACATTTTAGTACAAGTATGAATTTCTTATTCCAGTCAGTGCTTTGATCCTCTATTAGCTATAGATAAGATTCTGAGAACTCCAGATATCATTTAGTGACTTTTACTTGATAATTATTTCTGATTATTAATTTTGAACCCTAAATCATGCTATGGCCTAAGCATTAACCCAGATGTGAACAATCTTTTTAGTCATCTTCTCTGTTTAAGAGCTACTGTAATTTTTTTCCTTTTCTGATTCACAAAGTTGCTTAAAGCAACATAGTATTTTAAGACCACATATTTGATGGTGCTTTAATATATTAAAGGGAAAATTTTCGTGGTTAAAAATGTAGATATGCTGAATTCTGTCGTAAATGGTTTGTTATTATTAAAATCAAAATTGCACTAGTGTTTTAACCAGATCAGACTTGCTATCATCTAGATAGCAGAGATTGTCATTATTACTAGCTATTCATAAACTGAGTGTGACCATCTTAATTTCAAAAGAAAAGAGAGAGATTGAAAAAGAAAATACAAAGTTAAAAGAGTTTTGCAATTTATAAAAATATCTATTTCTGTTTATTTAAAGCACTGATATCTTTGAATTTCTTTTGCACTAACTTTCTTTCAGAAATACTTCAATATTTTGATTAAATGCAACTCTCTATAGTATTCTATTCTCAATTATATTCTCCCAAATAAAAGTAGTTTAGAGTATCCTCGAGATAATTTTTATAATGTAAAAAGATTTGTCTCTTCTTTAATTAATTAAAAACCATGCCTATACATATGTAAAAGTGAAAATATATCAAATTTTAAACACAGTGGGGTGATAATTTTTAAAAAACTGTGTGTGCTTGTATGTTTCATTTACTTTTTTTTCCTAATAAGTTTTTTATAATAGTGGAAGAAAAAATCCATTTATTAAAATGAGAATTATTGGGTTGGAGATTTTTCCAATTAACAGATACATAAAAAAGGTTCATGAAATCCTGTTCTATTTTTATAGAGTAATCTATTATTTTAGTTTAAAATAATGTCATTTTATATCATTGTTCTTTTTGAAATAATAAATTTCCTCTTTACATGCAATTTTAAAGTTAAAATGCTTATATAATTTAGAAAAATGGTTCTTATATATCATACACATTATGTTGATTTCTTTTTATTTGCAAGATAAAATAGTCATTTTATAGCATATTATTTATTAATAATTTTTATTAATCATTCATTAGACTAGAGATTATCCAATAATGAATATATTTCTGTAGCGTGATTTTTGTTATACCACTTTGACACAAGGTAAGGACTGGTTTCTATTCACTTTTAGTACCTTATGGAGGGATGTAATAATAAACATATGACCAAAGACATGTAGAAAAGATTTATGATTCCCAAGATGCATGCATCATGCTGAATCAGCACTCATAAATTGGCCTAAACCACTAAAGAAATGTTATTCATTATTGGATAATCTCTAGTCTAATGAATCACTAATAAAAATTATTAATATACTTTCAAGTCCGTAATAGTTTCTCTCTAGTATTTCTCTATGGAATTACAATTACAAAGAGAGGCCAATACTCACTGGCTGATTGAATTCCAGATAGTGATGAGGACATGGAAAAAAATTAAATTTCACCTGGATTTGAACCCAAGATCATAAAAATAGCAATCAAAATTGCTAACCACTATATCACAATTTTTTTTTATATTTATAGATAATTCCTGAAAACATGCTATTTTTATAATAAAATTTTCTTCTAATGCTATTGATAAATTATTAAATCTTATACAAATTATGTACTTATATAGTATTTAACTATAATGTTATGGTTAAAAAATTGTAGCAAATCAATATAAGCATAGTTTTTAAGCTTTGAGCCAAGAAATTTCTGTTATAATATAACTAATTTAATAGTAAGTTCAGAAAAGAATCACATTTTAAAAAAAATACTTATTTCATCTGTTTTTATATGTTAGTTTTTGACTAATTCACTGTTCTGTGTTAATTTCTTTATTAAATAGATTTTTTTTAAAACAAACATTTAGTGATAAACCTTAAAAATATAGCTAAAAAAATGTTTACTATAAGTAAGTTAAAATTATTGAAATAACATTGTTAATATAAAAAAAAAAAATGCTATTATCAAAACAAAAGACTAAAAATTTTGAATACAATTTGTTGAATCAAAACTAATCAAATCAAAGTTCAAGACAGTTTGATATGGATAAAAATCTTAATAATAAGTATATTAAAATAATTTATTTCTTCAGTTTAAATTTCAGTCCAAAGTCACAGTACTTTTTTCATATGTCAAATGCATTGACTGGGAAGTGAACCCAGGCCAGCTTCTTGGAAAGCAGCTATGCTAACTGCTAACAATACTTCTATCAGATATTTTTAATTTCAGTGCAAAATAATGATGCCCTTCATCATGTCTTATGATAAAAATTTTATACGAACAATATAGTAAAGTCTCACAAGTGTTAATATCGAAATTTTTATATTTGCCAATAAAAGGAATTATTTTCTTTAGCTATTAAATTATATATATAATAATAAATTCACACATTAATTTGTGAAAATGAAATTAATTGTGTTTCAAATATTTACAATTAATGTCATTCTACAAGTTATTTATGTCTGAATTTATTATATATAAGATCTGGTATCTTAAAGAATAAGATTTGTTTTTTTGCGTTGGCAAAAAAATGAAACCCTTAGGAAAATATTTTTTCTTTTGTTACACCTAGTGGAAATTTTTGAAAATTCTACTTTTACTTCTGTATAAAATCTTTATATGAAACTCAATGAATTGGAATTTAATTTTACAAATGAAAAATATTCTAAAAAATCATATTTGAATTTTGCAAATATTGAAAAAATGAGTTATAGATAAGAACTAAGGATGTGAAAGTAAACATTCTTCACAAAATAAACATTCTTTTAATTTTTAAATGTGAACAAATGAATGTGAATTTATGACAAATTATCAAATTCTGCTTTAAAATATGACATTTGCTTTATACTTTTCATAATATTTAAAAAGATTCTAATGCTGTGTCAGTTCTGACAGGTGATGATATTATGCAATCATTTCACACAAATCATAATTAAACCCATGCCATGATTTTCTTTGTTAATATTAGAGTCAAATTTTTATTAATGTCTATTTTTAAAAATAAAAGATATATAAATAAAAACCAAGAGTATACATGTCTTATTTTTATTTTAAATAATTATCAACCCATTAATGTGTAAAAATAATAATAAATATTTAATAGACAAGCAAAAAATATTTCTTTTTATTCCAAAAATTTTGTGTGAAACAAAGACTCAATTTCTTGGGGGAAGGTTATTTTTTACATTTGACAATAGTTTAAAGATGTGTGATCTTTTCTGACTGTCTGTAAAATACTGATCTTTTCAGAATTGCATTTTAATTAATAAATCAATAAGAGAAGAATCATTAAAACAACATTATAAAAAACCTATAGTAATGTCAATTAACATAATGGTAAAACAGCGATTTAAGCTCCATAACCACTAATCTATTTCTAAAGGAAACAATTCACAGAAATTAATGAAAATGAGAACTGAAAGATTTACAATTGAGGCACAAACAAATCATGTTCTTGCAGAGATTATATCAGAAGGTCTTATATACATAAATAAATGGTGACTAAAATGATAAGTGCATGGTGTGTGCATCCAATATCAATGGCTAATTTGTGCACCATTCTATGCAATAGAAACATTATGTAAAGAATTGTATCATTAATATAAATAATGGTAGCTTTTATAATTAATCTAACCAGTTTTTATTTCTAAAGAAATGTTAATTATTTCATGTGGGCACCATAATTCTGAGTTGATGATTGGTTTGTATATGAAGCAATGAAATAAGAATTCATATTTAAATGCCACATCTAATTACTGAATTTGATAATAAAAACATGAAATCACACTATCATTAAAATAGAGAATAAAAACTAAAATGGACTAATATCAAAAGACATAATACATAAATATATAAATTTATTATTTACAAAATGATTTTATAAGCAGATAAAATTTATTCTAATATAAAATTATAAGTGATTAATATCTTTTCAACAACAAATTACAATCCAATTAATTTTGATATTAACTCAATTTTTAAAATATATAAATTACTAAAGTCTATAAAGGGACATATATTTTGATTCAAATATAATTTACATAAGGAATAAAATATATTTTCTGTAAATAAATAAAGAGCAGCATAAATATTAACATAATTTTATAAAAATGATATTTCAAAAAATGGTAATACTTAAATTCAAGATTCATTTTTTAATAAAAATTCTCTTGTATTAAACTTTAGCTAGTAGTACACGTACTTGTAATGTATTAGAACCCAACACAGATAACAGTAATCTTTTGGTTAATTAATTTCTTCAGAATATATTGATTGATCTATAATTTAAATGGATGTAGTCAATTTTGTAAAAATCACTGTAGTTTCTAATTAACTACAAATCTCAAAGTAATTTTTGGTAGATATTTTATAGCTTATAATTTAGATTGGAAAACAATTGTGTTAAAAGCTTAGTACCTTTTCAGTTAATAAAGAGGCAAAACTCTCCATACAGTAGTGCCACCCGGTGACAACCAGAAGTAATCAATGAATTCCAGAAGGCTTATGCATAAATCCCCATCTAGTGCCTACTCATCCAGTATCCCCAGACTAGTTTCTGGTTTGTGGCCTTTATCAGTGAGGAGCTTTGGATCTGAGAGCACTGCACCTAGATCTTAGGCTTTAATGACAGTTATGTGATAGCATAAGAGATGGTGATCATGTAATGTTTAGTGGTTTACCTTTTCAGTTCACAATAGATAACAATTTTATGTTTTTGTTTATGCTTAAAATGATGATGACTATTTGACAGATGGTAATTGGAACTTATGAAGTAGTAGTAAAGTTATGATCAAATTAATTCATTTTGATGTTTATCATTTCTAAACTATGGATAATACTGATAAAGGTTGTAATTACAAACAGTTTTTCTGAAAAAGTTTATATCATGGGTAGTTAACAATGAAAAAAAAAAATCCTATCATTTCAGTAGAACTTCAATTCTTATTTCAAAAATTAAAGAAGCTATTGATAATTTCTCCTTTAAAACCTATCATACTTGTTTATTAAAAAGCAAATAATGATCAACATTAAGTTCCACAATGTAATAAATTTAAGAATTCAGTAAACATTAAATTATCTAATTTAAAAATTTGAACAAAATTGCAATCACTTTTAGAGCATAAATAAATTCTCCTTGAGAAAAGACATTTGCAAAGATTAAATATTTAGAGAAGACAAATTAAGACGATATATATATAATTAATCCTAGAATTCTTACAATTTTTTATCATAATTCATTTCAAACTATAAGAAAATAAATTTATTCTTTTTTTAAAATTATAAATAATCAATGAGATTATATTGTTCCAATATATATATAGTAACACATAATCTTGGTAATGTGTATTAGTGTATATATTTATCATTAAAATCAGTTAACATTTAAACAATCCCAATATCAATAATAATCAACAATCTCAATTTGTTGTCAAGGCAACCTCCTTTTAACAATAAAGTTGGAATCCCAGAAAATAAGGTGAAATTCCACTTTTATTTATCATTAAATATATTGCAACTTGATCACAGAGACTGAAATTATTGATACAAAGAAGTTATAAAGGAGAGGAAATATATACATATAGAAGTTTTGTAAATGTTAAAACAAAAGTCTAGAATGATTTAAATATTAATTAAATGGGTAATAATATTTTTGACATTTTAAAATAAATTATTTAAAATTAAATAAATATGTCTCTTCAAAAAAATGTGTTATTTATTACTGATCCTAGAAATAATACATTAAACCTACATTATTAATCTAACAGAAGAAAGAAACGCAGTTTTGTAGAAATAAAGGCATGTTTAATGGATTTGTAATCATATAGGTTAATTTCAATATATTTTGTATTTAAAAGGGAATTTTAAAAAAAATGTAATTATAAAATTATTTTTGGTTTCTTAATCAAAAGAATTGATAAACTAAGATAATATCAAACTATTTTTATTTTATTGAGAAGGAAAATACTTATGCGTATTCTTACTATGTGACTATAAATATTAAGATTCAGTTTAACTCACAAAGTTGTCGAATCAAAGAGATGTTGCTAGCAGGACTCATAATGAGCTAAATTTGAGGTTACATAGTGGTGTATATCATCATTCTATGTAATCCAATGTATATTAGTCATTGTTTGCTGTATCTGAAGTTCAAATGCTATCAAAGTTAAATGTAGATTGAAAATTGCAGTTAATTCATTCTGATTAACCATGATATTAGTATAAGGTTGACCAAATGTGATATGAAACTGGTCTACAAAGCACAGAAAAATTATGATAAAAGAACCATAGCATAAGAAAGAAAATATATTGTTAATAGAAAAATCCAGTGCTACACATTTACTTAGTCTAGACATGTATAGAAACATAAATCGAAAAAATCTGCTGTTGACAAAGAAATCAAATGATATGTATATATTAACATTTTATTTAAAACATTAATTCCAGTGCTAAAAACGCCATGAAAATTGTTTATCAAGTAAAAGAAAAACTATTTCATTTGCACTAATTTGTTCTTAAAAGTCTGGTAAATTGCTTTTAATAAATGAAATTAGATTGTAAGGAAAATTTGAAAGAAAACAAAACAACTGATAATTTAATGTCCCAAGAGAAAAAAGAACTTTTAAAAAGTTAGAGTTTCTTAAATTTTATTATGAAAATTCTCATGAAAGACTATTGGCTAAATTATATTTGGAAAAATGTCTTTATTATTTCAAATTATTTTTATGTTATATAAATCAAGTTTGAAAAGACGATATTAAACAGGCAAAAAATCTCCATATAGTAGTGCCACATATGTTTAACATTTTCTAAAAGTAAATCAGGATGTAATAAATATATGAACTATGTTTATAGTATAAAATGTTTGCGTGCATGGTTACTATATATTGTTAAAATAGTTTAGTTACAATTGATAATTAAATAACTAAGATACGTTTGTATTAGTAGATTTATACATGGACACTTACTTATATAAGTGGTGATATTTATGTCTAAACAATTTAAACAATATTACTATATTTATTGATTTGTTTTCAATCTATTATTAAAAATTTAATATCCATATGCTGGCTGTAAATAAATCAAAATCAGATATAATATTCCATTGATTTATTTGGAGAAGACTTTTCGTTTTTATTATTATTAATTAATTAATAAAATTATGTAGCATTATTTTGAATTATTATAGTGAAGTTATTTAGATAGTAGATTAAGTATTTTTCCATTTTTTCTTGAGCACATAATTAGCAGTCTTTTATTATTCAAATAACTAGCATATAGAATTTTATGTGTGTGTGGATTCTATATAATTCTATAATAATTATATAGATGGGAACTTATGGAATTAAGAGTTGCAAAATAACAGTTCTATAGCATTGCTAAGCATCATTTTAAAAATTCACGATAGTTTATCAACATATATAATTATTTTATTTTTGGCCAGTACACTCATTGTGTCATATAGCTCTGAGATGACTCAATCATTATCATGAATTCAATACATTATATAGAGTAATATTTACTTAGTTTTATATCACTCATTTATGTGCACACAATTAATATTATACCTCTTTTAAATTTAGCTACAATAGGTTGTCCAATGTTGGGCAAATATTTTGAGCATTAATACGTCTTTACCATGTACATTATGCTGATTTTGTATGTGCTATAATTACATTCTGTTACAAATGGTGTATCAACATGCGAGCAGTATACTATTAATTTTGTTTTGTTTTTCCAATCTATTGCAAATGACAGCACAATGTGAGATAAATGCTGATAATTGTCTATTATTAGTTGACATCTTCAGTTATCATGCTGCTAAATGATACTGCTAAAGATGAGCATCACATCAGTAGACATCATTATTTGCTTCTACTTTATTACATCATTTCATTCCATTACAATTCCAAAACTTACATTTCTTTTCTGTGTGAATGTAATATTAATAATATAAATGTTGAGGCAGAAAATGAAAGGTCAAAGAGGTTTAATGATAGCCAAGAATCCATTTGTAAAGAACTTGGCATCTGCCTATTGAAGAATTGGTTGTTATGAAGACATTTAAATATTTATGAAACAACAAATTTAAATGAATTTAAAAAATTAATAAAGATATCAAGCATATTTACTGACTAGGAACACTAAAAAAATGAATGAGCTATGAATATGTGTAATGCATTGAAAGCATGCTAAGCATAAATAAAAGTGCCTGAACATTTATATTATTAATATTTCATTACAATATATTGTAATGGACACTCATTCCATCCTGATCATGGAGGGCTTGAGTAATAAGAAAAATTGCTTGGATGAATGGGAGAAAAAATTGATAAATGAAGTAAAGAAAAGAAAGAGATTGATAAAGAAATTAACACTGTTTTTATATAATAAATATGATGTAGCTAGAATTGTATGGAAGGGAGTGGCAGTAACAGGGTTAACATATGGCAATGATGCATTATGTGTTAGTAAAGGGGTATTAGATTACTTAGAAAAAGTACAAAGGGAAGTAGGAAGACATGCATTAGATGCTGAGGTGTGGACAGCAAAAGAGTCAATTCAAGAAGAAATGGGATGGTCAAGTTTTTATATGAGGGATGCAAAAAGCAAATTGAAAATGTTCGGTAGATTGCAGTTTATGGATAATAAAAGAATAGCCAAAATAGTATTTAATTGGGTTACAAGTAAAGGGCAGCCAACAAGATGGGTGAGAAAGGTAATGCGGTATGCAGAAGATTTGGATAAAGAAGTTATGTCAGTATAGTTGTACAAAAGATGGGATGTTAGGAGGATTGTTGAGTGTGAAGCAGTCAATCTTAGCTTAAGATTGTGCTTCATGTTTCTACCTACTAACCTGTGTTTAAATCCCTATTTCCCATCCCGCTCCTTTTGTCATGTATATATATTTCATATATATATTTGAGATGCGCGCCTAAATTATAAAATTTAATGTTTCAATAACATGTTTTAAAATTATTATTAATTCTTTTTATTAATTATTAGTTTTTTTTATTAAAGTATTATAGATGCGACTTACATATATACATAGGAGCAAAACTTACTAACAAAATATTGATGTTTTTAAATATTTATTATATGTCATTTTTAGCTTTTTCTTTTAAATTGCTTGTTTTTCTATTAAACTGTATATTTATTATAAAATCCAATATGGAAGATGTGACTGTTGTTAATTGTCCAAAAATAATTAAAGGGAGGTATTTTTTTTAATTAAAGTTTTACTTAAAATAAATGGGATTAAGTAGATTAGAGATACTTTTGTTGAAAAAACATGTTGTCAAATCTATTTCTAATCTGGAAATAGATTTGAATTTATTTTTGGACGTTATCTTACAATTGCATCTTCAAAAACAACTGATAAAAGAAAAAGTATAAAATGACTGAATTTTGAATCAGAGAGGAGATTAACTACTATTGAAAGAAGATTAGCTACTCTAGTATAAACGTATTACATGTCGCTTGAAACTTAAATAATGTAGCAGTAAATCCATCACTTCTTGACCCTTTTGGGGTCATCATCTTTCATGGCCGTACCATCCTGCTGCCCAAGAGTGCAAAGCCCAACCTAAGAACTTCAGTGTGCATTTAATAGAAGCTTGCTGCCACAGGAGAACATGCAATATTTTAAATTGAACTCTTAAAACTGCAAGGTAATTTTTCAAGCCATCATCTCAAACTAAATCTAGCCTAAATAATCTATCAAGATCTCTTCTCATGTATTCTTTAACTTTGCCTTTTTTACATATATATATATATCTGTAAATGTAATTTTGCTCTCAGATAATTTCTTTATATCTAATCCTATTTCATATGCTCTTAACTTTTTAATTTTGGGGCAGTCATTTATTTATATATAGTTATTATTTGATTTATATATCTGCTTGCTTATTAATATGTCAATCTAAAACAATCTGACAAACTGAATTTTCTAAAAAATCCTTTCTATTTTTTTTAAGTAAACCTTCACGAAGCAAGTTATAAACGTCCATTTAAAACAATGCATTATTAATTAATATACTCGCTGATTGTTTTTCGAGCCAACATTCTATTTATATTTTAATATAATATATATATATATTTGTTTAACTCTGGATTTTCTACCGGTGTAAATCCAGAACTTAAGCTAAATAATGCTTTGAAATCTTTTAAAATGTTTTATTGTTATTCAATTCTGAAAGGGTGACCCATTAATTATTTTCTATAACTGCCAGTCTTCTTATATTTTCCATACTCTTAAAATTTCAAATCTTGTATTTAAATATTTCAGTTATTGTAAAATCAACGAAGGTGAGATTGATTTATTTTAACTAGCAGAAAAAGGGATGGGGGAAAATCTTAATGTTTCTTTTACTAAATCAAATCTTAATGTATATTTTATTAATTTGAAATCTAAATCTTAATGTTTCTTTTGCTATATAAAATCTTCAAGTATATTTTAGAAAATGAAATCTAAATTTCTATATATATATATTATAATTGCATGGCGTATTATAGTATTCAAACAAGGGTCATTTATTTTAAAGCTGTAAAATTTATTCAATGTTGTTAGAGACATATATCATTACTGCGTTTCTGTCATTTAGCCTATCTTCGTATATATATATTACGTGCTTCTAATCTGGGGGTTGCGACAAGTTCGAACCCATAGATTTCTTTTCGTATCTCATTCCATAGATAGTTGAGCTATCTGGAACCACATTTATTTCATAGAAAATGCCTCTGGTGGTGATCCCGTATGTTTGGCACATGCTATGCATATTCACTTCGTATAGATAAAAGGCCTCTCGCATCGGTTATACCAGCAAAAGTCTGGGCCATGGCATGCCTATCCACTTTTCTCTAAGCACTACCCAAGAAGGGGGTGTGAGATTTCATTTTTTATCCAGAAGCACGACCTTTTTCTCTTAGTTATTAGGCTATTATGTCAGCACTGCAAACTTCTTCGTATTATTATTATTTCTTTTGCTTCATGACCCAGTTTTAATGCTCTAATATTAAAATTAAGCTTTGCTTAAAAGATATATATAAATGCCAATTACTTCTATTTTATTAATTAAGTTTATTTCAATCATATACAATCTCCCCGTCATAATTTATATATCTATTTAAGAGTATCTATATGCCTTGGGGAAAATAAAGCGTTTGTCTTACTATGGTTAAAATAAATTTTCATTAAATATTTTGTCTATCTAATCAAATGTCATTTTCAAATATGTTTTTCAAATGTATCTTATTTATTTTCATGACCTCAATGGCGTCAAAGTAATTTATATCATATGTATAATGAATTTCAGAACGCTCCCCTAAATCATATGTTAGTCACCACATTTCAGAACTGTAAATCAAAGCGTTAATGGCAGTATTATGTAATTCTTTCTAATATTCGATTGACATCTTAATATTAGACCCACCAAAGATGTGTGTTTATTTATAATATATCATTTAGCTAATAAAGAGCATATGAGAAATAATAGCATGAATGACACTATGTAATTATCTACTGCTTGCTCATTCATGCACATACTAATGTACTTAATTTATAAACGTATAATAATTTGTCAGTATATTAAATTATATTTTATTGTCTAACTTATTTGAGTAGTTCGAATTCCTTTTCCTCCACTTCCACATATTACATCAATGCTTATGTATATTTTAATATAATCATAGTTAATAGATGTCTCATTGTTTTACTCAGCTTTGCTAGTCGGCCGGATTAAGATTAATTCTCATGTGCCATCACTATTATGTTATTCATTAGGTGTTAGGTCTGGGGCTTAGAGAGTGGGTTCGAATCCAGGCTGGTCCCTGACCTAAATCTTAGGTTTGACTGG
The DNA here is from genome assembly GCA_028023455.1 of Epiperipatus broadwayi. NCBI lineage: Eukaryota > Metazoa > Onychophora > Udeonychophora > Euonychophora > Peripatidae > Epiperipatus > Epiperipatus broadwayi. The sequence continues at coordinate 10,320,122 of JAQFVV010012396.1, forward strand.
GTTTGAAGTACATTTTGTGAGTTCCAGCTCATGTTGGATGGATAAACATATTTTGACCAGCACAAGTGTTATAGTGGGAAGGATTGGGATAGAAGAATAGATGCATTAATAAAGAATAGGGAGTTGGAGAGATAGAGAACTAGTATGGAGAGTAAAATGAGTTTAAATATATATAAAAGTAAACGGAACATTGGGTGTGAGTTAATTTATGATAATAGTAAGGAAAGTAGTTCATTGTTTAAGGCTCGAACAGGATCTTTAGCAACAAGGGAATATACACATAAATGGAAAAATATGTGTGATTTAGTCTGCAAGTTGTGTAAAGAAGGCATAGAAAATATTAGGCATCTGTTACTTCAATGTAAATGTTTGGAAGCAGAAAGAGTACAAATAATGAAGTTATGGAAGGTTAAATATGAACAAAGTGATTATACAGAAAGTGAGTTATTGGTTTTTATGCTAGGTTTTGGAAAAAATAAGGGGGATTTAGATATGAAGGTCAAGGAGTTGACAAAGATTATGTTGTGGAATGGGATGGAGCAGATTATGGGAAAACTTAGGGTGGACAATAGAAAAGGAAGGTAAAGTGGCTAATAGGTTTCTCTGGGAATAGCTGCTGAGAGATTCCTGACTCCATTTAAGGAGAAGTCACAGTACATCACATCACATCACAAATTTATTTACTGTGATAAAAATGGATGAGGATGATGGTTTGCACGAACTAGATTCAGAGAGAAACAAGAGATCTTAAATATTGTTTAGACAATTGTGAAATAAAAGCACTAAGACAAATGTCAGCCAAATTAAGTTTAAACACATTTTAAAATTTTATTTAAGAGAAATATAAATTATAAAATAAAAGTTTATAACACAACAAATAGGATTATCTCAGGCGTGTACCAGAAAAAATAAAATTCAATGCTCTGGCAGACAGACTAATTTTCTAATAGTGTATTAGAAAGGGAAGAAACAAATTTCCTTCAGCTGAGAATTCATCAAAACACTGGTTTCCCCATTCAGAGATATGAAAACAATATGTTCTTGAAATGAATCAGTGAAACCAGTGCTGGTGAGATTTTGTTGGCCTGGAAAATGCATCAGGACCAGGAACATCATATTGCTGGTAGAAGCTGCATCTTATACTACGTTCAAAGCAAAGATGATTGATTTACCTCAAGAACAAATGATATATGTCAGAGTATAAATTAGATAAATACATTTTCAATTTAATGAAATAACAAACTTAGAAAATACTCAGACATAAATGATTTCAAATTAAAATAAAATATTAAATCTAGGATGAAAGGAAAACACATTTAAAACTGGTGCACCCCCAACCAAACAAGTGGACAAAACTAATCTGAGAATAATAATTAGAGGTCTTAGTAGGAGACAAGTAAATAATTAGAAAACCAGTTACATCTGCCCAAGTATTTCAAGAAAGTGAAATACTTATAATTACAAATCTTATAAACCAAATTATGAATACACGCTCTGATAAAATTTAAAGCCACACATAAAGATATAATAAATCTAGCAAGCAAATAAAAACACTGATCTAGATTTTTGTAAATTAAATTATCAGAGAGTGTATACGAGTTGAAAATACAAAAACATTAAATATTTTAGCAGAAAGAAACATTCGCTCACATGTAATTTACAAAAGGATTAATATTATCTTCCTGCTGGCAATTTATAAAAGAACAACCATCCTAACTTACTGATTCAGAGATATATGAAAAATATACGATCTTTCAGGAAATTGACAAAACGGCACCAGCGAGCATTTTTTGCCTCAGAATAATGCATCAAGACAAGAATGTCATATTGTTGGTAGGACAGCCCTTCAATGTACTACCTTTAAAGCAATTTGGATCGATTTACATGCAAGACAAAAGAAAAATATAATTACCATCTTACATAATCTAGAAAATAAGAAAAGAAATCTCTAACTATAGAATACCAGAACAATAAACATGATAAACCACCAGCCAAAAGATTTTGTGGTTTGCAAAAAGTGCAAACACAGTAATTTAAATTAATTATTGGACAGTAAAATAAGTACAAGTGAGCAAATTATAATTATGCAAGACTGCTAAAGCAATTAGAAAAAGTTAGACATATAAATAAAGATATATTAAGCGTACAAAATTACAAACTCACTAAACACTCTCCGATAAACAAAATTGAAAGCAAACTTGGAATCTTAAAACTACAAATTACAATGAAAAACAAATACAGTTAGTAAACAAGAGATTAAATAATTATTAAAGCTACAGAATTATTGCAGATTGAGCAGAGATTTAACTAAAAGAATTTACCCTGGCAAGAATAAAAAAAATATTTACCTTACGGTAAAACAAAGTTTGCATATTTTCAAGGGGTGCACACTTTTATTTAAGTTCATATTTCAGGTGTTTTGACAGTGGCAAATGTGTAGAGGCATAGAGAATCTGGTTTATCTTAGACTTTTACAGCATGATTGAAGGACAGCTGATAGGCATGGGTCTGACATTTGATTAAGCTAGCACGACATATTGTTGGTTATAAAATGTACAGTAATATATTTTGACATCTTGGAGAAAGCAAAATTGTTTTAACAACTGCAAATTTTGCTTTTAAAGAAATTAAATGTCCGAACTATTAAAATATACAGTAAGAATGTTGAATGAGTCACTTGGACTAGCTTGTTGCAGACAAGAATAAAAAACTACTGTCCTAAAATTTGTGGGGTTATTTATACCACATTACATTTCCTGTGAAAACATTCCTTGTTGTTAAATTCCACACCTTAGGGCAGGGCAAATCTCAATCTCCCACTCAATCTAATGAAGAATTCTAACCAGGGATTATTTTAAACAAAAACAACAACACAAAATTAAATTCCGCTTTTAGAATGAACTTAGAAATTATTAAAATAAAAGAGACAGGAATGTAATTAACAAGATTCCTTGTTTTTAATCAAATTGATTAAAAACCAGTGGTGAAAGAAAACTATTTTAAAATCAATTCTATAGAAAAAAATTAAAATGCCATATTTTAAATATAAATGAGTATGTGATAAATACACGTACTTGAATAAACAATTTTTTTTTTTTTTTAAAAAAAAAATAGCTTTATGCTTTAAATTTAATAAAACCAAAAGTTAGTTCTACTTTTGGAAATGATCTTTGAAATGTCTACTATCCGGTTGAATATATATAGAAGGGATTTGAACTCAAAACTTTCAAGCTTCCCATATCTATTCATTCCATCTTATACATCATTAATTTCTAAATGTGAATTGTTAAAAACTGAAAAGCAATGACAAACTGGTGATGATGAATTGTAATATTTTATTGTTCATCTGTTTTTTATCTTGATTATTGCATCTGTTTTTTATAAAGAACCTTATCATAATTAGCAACCAATTGTAAACAAGTACTTTATAAAAAAAATTTTTTTAAAAAAAGTTAATGAGTTTTGTGATATCTATGTAAACCAATCTATAAATGACAAATTTGACTGAAAACAACTTTATCGATAAAACTTTTGAAAGTATTTTTATTGAATTGCATAATGGTGATAATCCTAAGTAGATATTGCAATCTTTTCTGTCATCTTTAGTTTTATAAATTTAGATAATAGAAATATAAAGTAACAAGTCTTTATGATTTCAGATATTTCTAAAAAATTCCAAACACAGAGGTTAATTTGAATCACCACATTTTAAAACTCCTCTAGAAAACTTATTAGGGCTTGCAACTTTTATTTGTATGCTCGACTATTTCCACATACTTGTGAAATATCTTTTAGAAAAATTCAAACTTTATTTTAAGTTTTCATATATGTTCATTTGTTAGTAATAGCACTTGGGCTAATATGTGATGCACTATTTCAGGTGATATTCTTCTCTTTTCTTCAGGTATGGCTTGACCAATGACAGTAATAATATGAGAATTGAATCAAAAACTTTTAGATTCATGAAATACTGAATTTAAAGTCATGCTCTTACCAACTTGACCATCATTGCAAACTTTAATACATATTGCAATCATTACCATTTTAACGTCATTAAACTTGATCTATTTATGCAAATCTAAATCAGTCAGTAAAATGTATTTGTTATTAAATGACATTCTCTAAATTCTTGAATCATCATTCATAAGGAAATCAAAATATCTTCTCTATCAGTTTCAAGACGGCTTAAAATTTCAATAAAAGATTTAAAATGACTATAATCAGAAAATGGCTAACTTCTTGTTTATCATTGCATTTCTGCCTTTAAATTCATATATTGTTTGTGAATATTTACATTCATTGTTTATTTAAGTTAAGCTGTGAATGTTATGTTTTCTTTCTGTCAAATCATAGTCCAAAAGCAATCATGATATTTTTGTTTTGGTGAACCCAAAAACAAAATTACTTACATCCATTAAACAAGGCAAAACTGTCTCTATACAGTAGTGCCACCCTGTGCCAACCAGAGTAATCACTGGATGCCAATGTGCTAGTATAAGAGAAGGTGATCATTTGATACTTACATCCATAACACATTTCTTAGTTTTATGTCTCAAACATGATCAGCTTGAAATTTAAATTGGGAATTGTAACTGTTAGCCACTACTGAAATTTAGCAGTTTGAAAAAATAAGATGTAGGATTCTACAACAAATCATCATCAGTGCATTTTGCCATTGCATTACTATAACACAATTTATTCTAATATATAAATATTTAGTTTTATATAATATAGTACAATGTTAGCATGATATGCATGAGAACTAAAAGTTTCTGCTTGAATATCACGTTTTAATTATTTTAGTATTTCAAACTACATTAGACCTGTGATTTGGTGCAGTGCTCCTGTAATAGATTCTGGAGCTCACAGTTCATGGATTCTAGCCCAGCTGTCACATCCAGTGCTTTTTTTATACTTCTGAGCAATAAACCATTCAATTTTACTTTAAATCCCCGTATATCATTAATATTCAAGCATGCACTTTTAAAAAGTTAAAAGGTAAATCATTTTCTCTGTGGTTGAATATAAAACATGTGTCTTAGCCCAGTAGTGAATGCCATATCATCTTTTAATCATGCTTTTTTTTTTTATATAGTCAGTGCTTTAATATTTATTTGATTAAGCCTGACTATTTTTATTTTCCCTATAAGAATAGCTAAAAATTGAATAATTATTTTGGTTAATTATGAACCAACTACCAGGAAACAACCTAAGCCTGCTTAATAAATCTTTAGCCTTTTCTTCAAACTCCATTTTGGGGTTGAAATATAAATAATGGCAGCCATACTAAAACAGTGTTTTTTTTCCATTATAAAAAAATATTTTTATGGATAAAAAGTGAGCCCCTTAAAAACGATGATGATGAAAGTAAAAATTTGATAGTAATGCTCAATGCTAAGAGATATTTTTATATGCACTCAACCATCACGGAAAATTGTGATGGTATTTTGTCATCCAAAAATATATTAAATTATTACAATAATAATCCTATTATTACATTTTATACTATAATAAGAAACAGTGTACCTTGTCTTTAAAAGCAATTTTTTTTTAAAAAAAAATTACATATTATTCAATAAACAGACATAGGAAAAGGAGAATGTTTTTACTGAAGTTACTATGGTTACAGAGTATAATGAGGCAGTTTTTCTCTACTCTTTTCTTTTATTTTTTAATGTAAAATGCATGGCGAAAACAATACAATAGTCGCGTTTGTTTTTAGCATGAGAAACTTTTTAACCATCTGATTTCAATATTAAAAGTTATTAAATATGATGGTTATATTTATCTGACACAGCTTTATTTTTAAAAGGAAAACATTTGTTTTTCATCATAGCTTCATCCTGATTAAACTTTTTCTATAAATTATTTAATCAGTATTAATAAAAGCAAACGATTGTTACTTAAAAAATTGTGAATTATTCCCTTTCATTTAATCAAAGTGATAGTAATAAGATAAAACAATTCTTTATTTTAAAACAAAGTATTTTTATTAATACTGAATAAATAATATATATATTATCATGTTGATTAAAACAAATAAATGCTTTGATATTATGTGAAATTGTTAGTGTATTTACTGCGATATTTATAATCTACGGTTCAAATTTAAATGAAACGTTGACGTGTTTTAGTTTGCTAAAATTATTATCCATCTATTTTTAGCTAAAAGTTAAAACCAGGATGAAAAACTTTTAAAACTTTCAACAAACAGCAGATGACTCATATGATGAATAATATCTTCCTTTTTCTTTTGAAGAAATGCAAAATGATCCAAGGCCATTTAAATTTTACCTTTTACCATTCTCGTCTGCTATATCTATCTGCTTATTTATATATTTGTAAATTATTATTAATAATTATTGTTACTGGATTTTTGATTAATTTATATATTTATTACAACAATTAATTAAAGCATTCATTTTGTTTATTGTAAGTTTTTACTATTCTGCATAGGTAATAAAAATCGGTAATCAGTGATTTATCGTTATCTAATATGTAATTAAGTAAACCCAACACAGATCATGTCAAAAATAGTAAAAATTTACTTGACTGATTATTTTGGTTGTGCTTATTCTACAATAACAAATTGTATATAGCAGTCAAAATCGAATTTTCACTGAAGTCTATAAAACCTGCCTGTATAACTAGCGTCAATGGACTATATTGATCTTTCACTCATCATATCAGACTTTATATACCAGTATATGATAAATATTCTAAAAATGAAAGCTTTAGAGTTTAAGATACCATTCCTGCACTATTTAGTGATATTATGCTAATCATCATCATTATTAACTATGAATGAGTAATGGAAGTAAATAGCTTGTGATAATGGTAATCTTAGTATTTTCATAATTTTTTTTTTAATAATGAAATAGTTTGTGATAAAAATTTCAGTGTTTTATAGGGCATGTTTATTCAAGATGACCTCCAGTTATAATGATCATCAGTTTTTTCAAAAGCATATTCATTGTTGTGTTGTTAATGATGTTAGTTGTTTCATTATATGCATTAAATCCTTCATTCAATATCTGTAAAATGCCTAAAATTAAAATATTAAAGGCCCTGAGTTAATTTGGTTTTACAAGACAAGTGACAATTTGCCGGATATAAAACAAAAATATAATATGATACAATTATGACTACTAGTGTGGAAATTGAAGGCAGTTACTCATCATGCCCATAATTTAGGATTCAAATCTGGGCAAATTTTTCATGTTCCAAATAAGCTTATTATTTTTTAAATACCCATCATATAGGTCAATCTAGTTTTTTACCCAATTATTTGTAGTGATTGGGTATTTGGCTATTATTAGCTAGAGAACATAATGGGCTTAAGTTAATCATCAAATATAGAGATTGTTCATGTATTGACTGTAAAGCAAACAAAAAACATTAATGAAAAAATGTCATTCTTCTATGGTTGCAGTTACAATTTATTTTCACTTTTAAGTTTTAAAAGGGCCTCACAAACTTCTTTTCAAAAAGAAAATAATAATGATAGAAACTAATCTGAGAAAATTTCACTACTTGCAATGATATATGATTATTGATCCATCATAGTGGCCTTAATCATAAATCATAATTACTTTTTGATAACAATTTCCTAACTATATGTATATTACTTACAATAGATGACTTTAGAATTACTGAAACATATTATTTAACCAATGAATAAATTATATGATATTATTATGTATATAAATATTTTCTTAACTAATAAATTATATAATAAATCTACATTATGAATATAAATAAATTTGAGCAAGTTTTTTTACATCAGTTAATGAATATTTTGTCTTTCATTCCTTAATTATTGATGTGTAACTGTATTGCAGTATCCTTTATGAAATTTCATACAATTTACTGAATGTATATTTGAATTGCCACAATGCTATAGATAATCACCTTGGAATATAGAAATCTTTTTTGAGTGTGTGCTATTTCTGCTGAAAAATTTCTATTTTTGGATATCTGGGTCGCTATTGTTGTTTGGTTTACCTTATATACTTTTACCAAGATGATCTTTCCAAGAGTCTTTTACACTTTTTTACATTGCGTATATTAAATAAATCTCTAAAAATGTCATTTCTTTTTTGCACTTTTCATACTGATTTTTATTAAAAGTCTGACAAGAAATAATGTATTATAATTATATTTTCTAGTACTGAAGAAGATTACTTTATAATCAAAACTGTCAGACAATTTAATAAAAAGTATCATGAGAAAAAGCATAAAAGTGAAATTTTTAGATTTATGTGATTTTACTCAGTATTATTATCATGAACATAAGTATATAAATGACATTATTAATCACATAAGCAATAAAAATAAATTGAAATTATAGTACTCTAAATTAAAAGACTAAGCTATATTATAATTAAATTGGCCATTGATTCATTTACACGAAGAAGAGGAAAAAACCTCATTTATAATAAACATTAAAAAAAATTTATTATAGCATTTTTGTAGGGTGCTGATATGATCATTTTTACTAGATATTTTTCCATATTCAGTTATTTGCACATAAATATTTACATTTAAAGTTTCTTATCAATGATTTTTTTTCCAATTTTGACTTTTTACCTTAAAATGACCTTTTCATGCAAAACAAAGCAATAAAAAGCATACAGCAGTTTATTAGATATAATATGCAGCTTACCAACAATACTATTGGCTGCTATACTCCTATACTATATAAGGTGTAGTGCATATTTAAAAAATCGTTTACAATCTCTTTATATTTAATTCAAAAAAATTATTATATACAAATTAAATTCCAGTTGCTTTTAATTAATTCATGTCTATTTTAATATATGAGAAGACATCATTAAGCTTGGTGGAAAGCTTTAATTCTTTTTGAAAGATTGAATATTTATTGGTAATCCATATGCTACATTGTAAAGATAGTTAGCACTATTTTATTTATAAATATATAATGTGTTTTTTTTTTTTTCAGGAAAAAAAATGGATTTGGAAGATATTGATATGATGGCATTAGCCATAAGTGTAAATGATATTCAAACAGTGCAAGCAATTATAAAACGATTTTCAATTCCAGATTGCTGGATACCTAAGAACTTTGATGCCAAACGATATGTAACATTGACACCTCTTATGTTTGCAGCAAAGAAAAAACATTTAGAAATAATTCAATTATTGATTGATGCAAATTGTGACATTAATGTCCAAAATGAAAGTGGAGATACTGCTCTTCACTTTGCCTGTGTTGCAGGACATTTGGAAGCTGTAGAGCTGTTGTTAAAAGCTGGAAGTGACATTGATATTAAAAACAAAAGAGACATGGTTCCTCTTCACAGTGCATGCTATGGAAATAATTATGAAATTGTAAAACTTCTTATTGATTCTGGATCTACTGTGGATACTCAAGCCAGTGATATGCGAACACCATTGATTATAGCATGCTTAAACAATAATTTCCAGATTGCTAATCTGCTTGTAAAAGTTGGTTGCAGAGTAAACATTGATAGTTGTCCTGGATATTCACCTCTTTATCATGTGTTTCAGTCTACACATCATCAAGACTACGATCTTATAAAGCTTTTATTAGATGCTGGAGCTGATGTAAATGCTGGAGATAAAGAAGGTTTTCTAACTCCACTTGTGCATGCATGTGCATCAGCAACTGAAGAAATGATAAAACTTCTTTTGACAAAAGTTTCTAAACCACTTAAAAAAGAATATGGTACTAAACTTCTACAATATGCTATGTATAATAAGGATGTTAAAGTAATCTCTCAACTTCTGGAACATGGTGCTGATCCTAATTCCATGATTCAGAAGTGGAATGTACCTCTAATTGTTGATGCAGCCCATCGAAATTGTATAGAATTGGTAAAAATTTTACTTGCCCATAATTGTGATGTAAACAAACCTGATGACAATGGAACATCAGCGTTGAACGTTGCATGTTCTTCTGATAACTTGGTTATTGTTCGAGTACTTTTAGGTAATCACTGTAATGTTAATCAAGCTAATTCTTGTGGTAATACACCACTTCATAATGCATGCAGAAAAGGTTCCATTGATACTGCTCAACTCCTTATAGTATATGGCTGTGATGTTAATGTCATTAACAATGATGGGTTTTCTCCTCTTTACTATGCATGTAAATTTACTCATATAGACTTAATTAAACTTTTACTAAAATCAGGTGCTATTTTACATATGTACAGCCATGAATCTCCTTTTAAAGCTTCTTTAGAAAGTCAAAAATCTATTTTTTGGGGAAGGCCATTTTTGCTAGAAACAAATGTACCAATGTTATTACTTAAAGCAAAATACAACTTAAGTCAAGACTATACTCTTCAACCAATTGAATATTACATCATGACATTCGGAAATGAAATTATTGAAGATAATCAAGATTTCTTTTATTCCTTATTGCAGTTAAGTCATGAACCTCTTTCCTTGAAGGATCTTTGTTTGCATTATGTTCGAGAGATGTTTGGTCAAGAATTACTCCAAATTGTGAATAGGTTAGACATTCCTGAAACATTAAAAGGAGTACTTGTTTATGATTTTCTGTAATTTATTATCAATATGATCAAAATATTAGTATTTATAGTCTTTTGGCTAAAATCATGTATTTGATTATAGAATATACCATTTATTTAAATATATATTTATTTATGTTAATTATTGCAATTATAATGTTGTAGCTTTTTAATTTTTATTTATATAATGAAAAAATAAATTGAAATTTTATTCAATTAATTATATTTATAACCATATTTATATTATTTTTACATTCAAATTTTGTACGTTTGTAATATTATTTGAGAAATAAATTTTGTATTTAATCTTGAATGTCTTATGATTGTTTTAAAAACAGTCACCTCTAATTAATACATTATTATTTTTTATATATTTAAAATATTCAATATATTGTTAAAATAAAAAAGATTTAAATCAAAGTACTTTATCCTATATATTATATATCTTATAGAGAAACGATTTTATTTCCGTCTTAAATATTGAGTTTTTTTATAATTTACGATGTAGATATTAAAAAAAAAAAAATTAGAATAAAATGTTTTAATGCAAAAACAACTTTTAAATACATATTACAAAGAAAAGGCTTTTCCCAAACCTTTCCAGAGAAAGGAAAAATTCAACAAGATTTTAAATTTCTTGATGAGAAAATTCAGAGATTTTTTTGGTGTCTTATTCATTAGTTAAGAGTAGCTAGTAATCCATCAACTAACCAATAATTAAATGATTATGACATGAAAAAATGTGGGAGTGGTAGACAGATATGCTTCAACACATCTTCAGGAGTAATAAAAGTTTTAAACCATCACCAGTGATGATGAATTATAACCTACATAGTTATCATTGGTTACTTTATTTGGCCTCATGCAAATCTTATTCTTCTAAAAGAAGATTTATAACTATATCTTTCTTACTGCATTGCCAAATCCATATAATATACTAAATCATCTATGCTCTTTATTACTGTTTTACAATGCTTTAATTACAACCCTCTATGATAGTTTTGATTGCCCCAGCAGTCTTCTTCAGAACTTTCATTTATATCTCCAAATCTCAACTACTAAAATTTTAAAATGGTAAAATTTTAATGTTTGAATTTAGTAACTGAAATTTGAAGATATGTGAAAGTTCTGAAGAAGATTTCTGGGGCAATCGAAACTGTCATAGAGGGTTATAATTAAAGCATTATAAAACTATAATAAAGAACATAGATGATTTAATATTATATTATAAAAGATTTGTATGAATATGAAAAGCTATCATATATTAAATGATTTAAAAGGTAGATAGTAGAAATTCAGTACAAAGAAGTGGGTTGCCTTATAAATAATAAATAAAAGAATAATATGTTATTTGATGATGGAATGACAAAATTACTTATTCAATCTAATGTAAATATTGACAGAAGATAATTCAGGTTTATGCTGCTACAAGTTCTCATTATGATCATAAAGATAGATTTACATGCAGATTATATAATAACAGACTAAGTAATGTTTTGAACATTCTGTTGATAGAATTAAAAGATGTCTGAAAGATAAAAGTGCATTAGGTACATGCATATGTGGAAACAAACATGAAAAGAGATAGACTTGTAAAATTGACAGAGAAATAAAAACTGCACATTATTAATCTTTTCATTCATAAAGATCCAAAGAAATGAGCTTGGAAAGTTTTGGATTTTGATTTTAAATTATATATTATAAGATTATAATGTGCTTAATAATTTCAACAAAAATATTATCATTGATTAGTAATAAATAAGATATGTTATTGTAGCAACTCACTCTACAGTAATGCCACCTAGTGCAAACTACTGTAATCAATAGATGCCAGACATTTTGTTCATTTATCCCTATCTAGAGCAATATCTCCATATTAGTTTCTAACTTACGGCTGTCATCAGGATCTGAAAGCAATCCTGGCATTTATTAATTACCATAGCTTGCACTATGAAGAGAATTGCTATTTCAATAGCTTGTGCAAGGGAGAAAATGGTGATCATGTGATATGTATTTCTAATCTTCAGCAATAATCTATTGAAATTTAGAATTATAAATAATTTTAAAATGTAAGAAGACATTCAAGATGTAGATAATAATGAAAAATCACTTAATTTCTTAGATTGCATAATATATGATAAACATTCTAGCACAATAAAATTGAATAATCATTGATGACTCAGATGTTGAATATTTGAGTTGATGGTTTACACTTTAATAAGAATAGCTATACAGATAAAAACAATGACAAAAAATTCAAATTTTTTTATTAAACATAGTATGTATAGTGGAAACAATGAATACAAAGGTAATTAAAAACAACTTATCTAGATAAACTTAATGTAAAACTTTTAAATGAGTATAAGCTTTCATATTGCATTTGATTTATACATTACAAAAAGAGCATATATCTCTATAAACATCAAACATGTTACAAAAAATTTATGACAAAATATAATATTAATAAATGGCAAGGAACACTAGAAAAAAGAATGAAAACTTGAAAGATATAAAATATCATCTTGGTGTTCAGCAATAAGATAAAAATAATGCCATAGTTACTAAAACAGAGTGAACTTATGAAATATGTGAAACAATAAAAAACCAGAAAAACAAAACAGTTCATTCAGTAATAATAAATTTTAACAAAAGAGATAAAATGTAAGTAAATCAAAAATAGGAAAATTAGTGGTAAAGTTATAAATCAGATGTTTATAGATTAAGGATAAAGCAAATGGCTGGAAGAATTTTATAATAATACATATATTTAAAAAAAGATGGGGGGAAAATCAGAAATTATAAATCTATAAGTCTTATAATATTTACAGATATTTACAATTTATTTACAGAGAAGACTAAAATGAATTAAAAAAGTTAGATATAAAAGTAGTTGTATCACAATAGATTTTAGCCATATATTAAAAAAAGTAGAAAATCTAAATTGTCATTTTGCTTTTATATTTGAAGATTACAAAAGGGTATTTAAATTAATAAGCATTTCAATTGTGATTGAGACTAGGCTCATCATGATCCTGTCAAACTCTGAAAAATATTTATCAAAATATAACATTAGTAATTAGACTGTGTGATTATATTAAAAGATTAACACTGCTCAGAGAGTGCATAACAAAATGACTCTATTCTCTAAATCTTTGATGATAATTTTGCAGGAAAGATTTTGAAAAATAAATTGCACAACAAATAAAGATTAAATAAATGGAAATTTTTTAACTTATCTGGATTTTGAAGATAGATGTTTCAGATAAAAGCCTAAAAGTAATATTAAAATGCTAATATATATATATTATAACGATCGAAATGAAATTGGAGATCGAATCTAACCGCAAACTACGATATCTGCTCTACAAGGCGCCATCTAGGCATTTAAACCTAGAAAAATTTATAGAGTAGGCAGATACGCGCTGTTAAAATTCCACTTTATTTAAATATTCAGATTGTTAGCCCAAGTCACTAGTTCAGTGGAGTAGCAGAGATAATAAAATATAAATTTTATATCTTAAATATAAAAGAATAAAAGCCACTGCCAGAAATTAACACATAAAAATATTTATTTACGCACATATAAAATAATATTTAAATTTTGAGGAATAAATTCAACATTTTAGATTTTTCTATTAATCTTTAGTTTTACATTTAAGTAAATTACAACCATGAGTTTAATATTTATTTAGTGAGTCGAGGATGAATAGACTACATAGATCTGCATTTGAAAAGAAAATATTCTTCCCTGATTTAACCTTAGGCAACAAATTTCACAATCAAACCGGTGCCAATCCATCTGATACATTTATGTATTCAATGTAGCATGAAAATACAACAACACAAAATACTATACTGTCAGGAATGTACATCTGAACAGCAAGTAGAATTAGAGAAGACATTGTCTCTCCACCAACAGGAATGTCACATCTGTTGGCGAGTAGAACAATAAGCATAAAACTCCATAGGAATGGACTGCGGTCCTTTGCCATCTTACAAACCCATTCATAGGCAAACAGAAGGTGTGTGGTGTATATCTATAATCCTGCCTGTAGCAGATCTCATACTACATCTACAATTACACAAATATATCCAATCCATTGAACCAATTCAACTACGAAATAAATAACCTAAGATTACCCATATAGCCATTCACGCCTGACTTAAATTTAACATTTAAATACGTACGCACAGATTATTTTTATACAATTTGTTTTATAATGTCGAGTATAGATCGGCTGCACAGATTCCATGGTCAAAAACATTCCAAATTAAACACAAACGATCACAATACAAAGTCCATCGATAATGTCAATTGCTGAGGGAATACAGGAGACCCTTTGGTGTTCATCATAAGACACTGCAGTGACATTGTTGACTTATATGTTCTAATCGACTGTGAAAACCACAACATAATCAACCGCTAACGAATCTATGCAACGTCTATACCCAACTTAAATGTAATGCCTAAAAATAATAAAATGGAAATGATTTTAGCAAAACTTAACTATATAAATTTAAACAATCAATTATTAATTTGAAAATCAAATAAGAGTTCATTTTAAAATTTAAATTAGCTGAATCTTTAAAAAAAAAAAACATTGACGAAAGTTCTTAATTACTTTTTTTTTTGTTGTTGTTAATTTGTAAAGTTCATAGCTCATGGTAGAAGAGTCCAGGCTTCTGCTTTTAATTCCCGCGATGCCTCCATTGGAAGATAATGTTCTGGAGATGGCAATAGTTGGTTCAAGGTATCATAGTCTTTTCATTTTTTTTTTTAAATAGAGAGTGTGGTATGTGCGTCCTACCACATCTCTCAAACACAAAATGCTGGAACTGCCAGAAAAAAACTGTATTTCCCTTTTTATGTTATCCACATGGATTCAATCAACAAAACGTCATTAATCCATCACTTTCGTTAGGGTCCGAGCCAAGGCTTAGTGCTTTCATTGGTCAAGCTAATTTCTCTTTATTTTCTTATCTATCTTTTATCAGATCATTTTAATTATACAAGAGCCCAAGGCTAGCTTGCTTTTCAAACAATTTATAAACAATCATTTCCATTTACAGATTACAAGAATTAATTAATACCTGTTTTTATTTTTAAATCTTGTACTTTTTTATAAAAAAGTACGTTCAAATACTTATTTGTTTTTTTAAAAAAAATATTTTTAAAGTTTGGCCTCTGTGCGAATGTATATACGTTTAACAAACATTTTAATTTTAGCGTTTAGTTTTTTACTTTTATTTGCAAACTTTTAAGTTTTTATTTTAAATTAATGTAACGACATATTTATATATCGTTACAATATATATATATATAAATAAATCATTATCAGTTCACTGCAGAATGAATGTCTCTCCAAATTCAATCCATCTTCTCCAATCTCTAGCCTCTCTTCTCCACAACATTCCCAAACATTTCCTTATTTCATCCAGCCATCTAACATGTGGTTTCTTTCTGGTTTTTTTTACAATTTCTTGGAATCCAGTTTAGTATTTCAAATATATATATATATTTGTTGTGCACTTGGAATCCAGTTTAGTATTATAAATATATATATATATTTGTTGTGCACTAAAAAGCCAAAATAATTATTTCTTTAACCACAAATGGATTTTTATATTTAACATAAAATAAAAATTAATTTAATTATTTGTAATAAAATTAGTGATTAAATTAATTAATTTCTGGGAGCCCATGCTCTGTAGTTAAAAAAAAATAAAACAATTATTTTTGGCTTTTTAATGCATAGTAAGTAAAAGTATTTATTATAAAATATTATATATATATTTAAAATTTTTTAGTATTATGATCTTTCTTGTAATTACTCCAATTTTAATTAAAATGAAGAATGAAAACAATGGTGAAATCTCTGTGGTATTTGAAAGCAATCAATTCCAATGTTATTTTGTTTATGAAAGAAATATTTTACAAAAAAAAAACTTTTACAATTAAGAGAAATTTCCATACATTTTTTTTTAAAAAAAGGCAATAATCAAGATAAATTAAGATTAGTTTTTATGTATATTTGAATTTACCATAAATGCTTTTCAGTGTAAGCTTTTTTTAAAAAAAAAATACTGCCCTCTTATGCACATTATTGAAAACTTATTAAACTGATATCAGCATGCTTGAAATTTAATCTGCTAGTTCTTTTATGCTAAAAAAATGAGTGGATAACCCCAAAATATTTCACTGACATAATGTCAGGTGCTGTGCTCAGACTATTGATTAGATCTATAAAGGGTATGACCTTTAGATATAAAGGCCAATGAATAACAAGTAAACAGTGCCTGACCAAGAACTCCTGCTGCTTTATAGGATAGGATACTACTAGTTCATCAAAGGCTAGTTACTATTTCTGATACAGACTTTTTATCTCCCTTTTATATTTTTTCAGCTACTTCAGTTGTGTAGGGACCAGTTGTATCATGATTCACTCATGTTATTGGATATCTTATACTAACTATAACAATGAGGACTTATTTTTGTGCAACATTTCCATCCCTTAATTATATGTGCAACATTTCTGATCCAATTCCCTTTTTTTCTTTTTAAAGCAAATCTTAAGAATTGAGAAAGCAATGATAAGAACTGGCCTAGTAGGTTGGAAATCCTTAATTGTGATGTTTTCTCAAGTCTGTACAATCATTAATGACTCAGTTTGGAACTGAAATACAGAGGGACAGGAGTTTTGGCTGTTAAAAATTATATGTTTAGGAAACTTTGTTTAGGATCCCACTATCTATCACAGAAATAGAAGGGCCTAGAAAATGATTAAAAATGACCTTAGATTTTGGATTTGGCAGAATAATCATTTCAGTGGTAGAAATAATAATATAAATATAAGTGGTAAAGTAAAATGCAGTAATATTAAGGTATTATAAATCTAATTTTATTCTAAATATAGGCACATGGAATGTTTGAATGTTATTTCCTTGATACAAATTATTCATGATGAGAGCATACAACTGCATTGATGGCTAAGGAGCTGGCAAGATTTAAGGTCAATATAGCTGATTTTAGTGGAACTAGAACAGATAGATAGATACAAGAAGTTGTTTTTTTTTGGAAAGTTAGGTCAGTCAGTAAAGGGAGAATAAATGGTGTTGGATTTTCTATAAAGTCTAATTTAATATCTCTATTGTTGGAATTTCCTCACACCAATAAAAAGCTAATGGTTTTAAAAATCATCTTGCACAATGATACTAATGTTTTTTTAAAATTAGAGTCTATCCTCCAATCTTAGATTTAAGAAATTCAGAGAAAGAAAGCTTTGATTCCTTGTTGGATAGAATTACTACAGCAATAACATTAAAAAATCAAATTTTTCTTCTTAGAGATTGTTGGTACAAACAACAAACTTTGGCCAAAAGTTATTCAAAATAATGATATTGATGCTGTAAATTCAAATGTTTTATTATTATTGAATTTATGAACAATACATGGAATGTCTATTACACTTTGTTTAGGGAGAAAAACTACTATAAAGAAACATGAAAGCATCAATGCTGCCAATAATGGCATTTAATAGATCATATTATAGTTAGGACTCAAAACTCAAGCATGAGCAATTGGTAGTACAGATTTCTGGACAGATTATAGACTATTATGTTTCAAGATTAAAATAATAGTTGCATTAAAAATATATATTATTCCAATCATATTCACACAAAAAATTGATGTCTTTCTTTAGAAGAAACTATTATTTCAATAGCTATCAAACATTAAAATTGCTCATTTGTATTTTCAGAACAATCATGGAATTCTCTTAGAGAGTAGGTTATGGATACATGCAAGTCTATTTTTAGATTCACAAAAAGAAATGCAGTGACTGACTTTCTGATAATGATCTTATTATTAATCATAAAGGAGATGTGACATTTTATGCTTGGCAGAATAATAGATCAAATATGGGACTTTCATAATAAATATAAAAGATTTGAAGGCAAAAATTCACTGACTGACAAAAAGACTTGAAAGTGATTTGTGGATTAAAACTGCAACCCTCCCCCCAAGACATTTGTTGACCTTGGTCTTTCTAGATCTCTTTTTTTAATGCATTGAAGGCAACATGTGGTCCTAATAAATGGTATTACAATCCCATTAAATTCAGCAATGGATGACAATGATATTTTTGAATAGGTGGAAAGAATATTTTGATCATCTTTTGACTAATGATACAAGAATGAAGATGCTGACTTTTAATGATAGATCCATTTTAATTAATCTTTAGTTTTGGCAAAGATAAGTCAAAATAGCTCTTTTTAATCTTAAAAATGCAGGTTCGGATGAATGCCTGAAGAAGTTTTGGAACATGGTGGTATGTTAGCTTCAAAAATTTCAAATTTTTTTAGAAATATACAGACTCATGAAGTTTGCCATCTGATCTGAGGGATGTTTTTATTATTCCAAATTTTTTTAAAAAAAAATAATACATAAGATTGCAGTTCCTTCAACAATTATGTTGAATAGATTGAATAGATTGTTTCCAATTATAAATAAATAGTTACCCGAGATTCAATGAGATTTCAGAGAATCGAGAAACACTACTGACATTTTTGTTGCCAGGCAAATAAAAGTTTAGGATTAAAAAGCAATTTATATATTGCTTTTATTGATTTGGTCAAAACATTTGATTCGGTTAATAAGACAGATCTATAACAGGGTTTGAAATTAGTTGACTGTCTACCAAAATTTATTCATATTATACAGTTTTAAATGGAATATGAGGAAGTAGAAAATCTGAGGCATTTGACGTGAAAACTGGTGCTAAGCAAGGATATGTACTTGCTCTAACATTGTTTCCAAATTTTATAACAATTGTCTAATTGTTTGTAGGTGGCTTAATTAAACAGGGATTAAGATATGATACAGACTTAATGATGGATTTTTAAATTTAAATCGATTAACAGTAAAAACAAGAACTTCACCTTCTTGGATTCTGGATTTATAGTATGCTGATGATTGTGTCATTTTTGCCAATTTAAGAGTTGATTTACAGAATGTTTTTAATGTTTTGAATGCAACATATTAAAGATCTTAGTTTATTAATTAATATAGCAGAAAAAAATCATCAACAATTATTAACTTGGATGGTTACCAACCTGAAAATATAAACAGTTTAAATATTCAAGTAGTTTTATAAGTAGAAAAGTGAACTTAGATGTCAAGGTACAATACAGACTCCAAAGTGTATATTAAATTAAAACAAAGTATTTCATCACAGAAATATACTAAATTAAACAGGCAAAACTCTCTATATGTATTGCCACTCAGTGCAAGCCAGAGTAATCAATTGATGCCAGAAGGCTTGTGCATAAAATCCCCATCTAGTGCCTACTCATCCAATATCCCCAGACTAGTTTCTGGTTTGTGGCCTTCATCAGTGAGGAGCCTTAAATCTGAGAGCCTTCTGGCATCCATTGATTACTCTGGCTTGCACTGACTGGCAATACGTATAGAGAGTTTTACCTGTTTTAATAACAGTTAACAGCAAGCACAAGAAATGATGATAATGTGATGCTTATTGCTACTAAGTTATTTGTATATAGAGCTAGTATTTTACCCATCTTATTGTATGAAAGTGAAACTTGTCCATGCTGTTGATTCAATATAAAGGCATTAGAGAAATTTCATTTAAGGATGGCCATAAAATTTAAAAAATACAAAAACAATACCATGAAAACAATCAATATGTTCTTCTACTTGCTGGTTGTAATGATATTAAGTCCACTATTATAAAAATCACACCTTCACTGGATTGGACATGTAAAATAAATGAACAATGAAAGATTTCCTAAAAAGATATTTGATAATGAACTTGAGAATGATTTTTATCATGGAAGTATACCTATCTACCTTATAAAGATTATCTTAAAGAAATTATAAAATAGTGCAAGGTCAGTTGTTTCCATTGAGAAGATATGATAGAGAATAGAAAACATTGGAGAGACTACAATTAGATAAGGTGTTGAAATATTTCAGGAAAAGAAGCTTTAAGCCAATAAACATCACATGACCACCTCTTATGCTTGTGTATAACTGTTGTTAAAACAGGCAAACTCACTATGTATATATTGCCACACACAGCAAGCTAGAGTAATCAATGGATTCCAGAAGGCTTGTGCATAAAATCCCCATCTAGTGCCTACTCATCCAATATCTCCAGACTAGTTGTTTCAGTTTAAGACTCATAGTTTTGTAGTTAAATGGAGATAAAAGGTGATTGCTGGAGGGTTGCATTAGATCCTAAGATCTAGATGAAGTGCTTTCAGATCCAAGGCTCCTCACTGACAAAGGCCATAAGCCAGAAACTAGTCTGGGGATATTGGATGAGTAGGCACTAGATGGGGATTTTATGCACAAGCCTTCTGGCATCCATTGATTATTCTAGCTTGCTGTGTGTGGCAATATATATATAGTGAGTTTTTGCCTGTTTTAAGAAAAGAAGCTTTCTGATAAAAAAAAAAAAAAAAGCTAAAAATAACATCATAAAATATCAAATAAACAGAAAAAATGAATCAACATGTTCTATACGTGGACACATTTATATTTCTCAGATTGGTTTGTATAGCCATTGCGAAACTAATTTCTAGAGTGGTTATCTCCTTCCCTTTTTTTTTTTTTGAGTTGGAATGGTCATACTCATTTATGAGTGGCTATTTATTATTATTATTGCATTGGTATTTGATTTTTAAAAATCGATTACAAAATTTATTCTAAACAAGCAAACAGAGTTTTTAAGATATTTAAATGAAAAATTAATGTCTATTGGAATTTCAAATAGCTTAAAGATTGATAATATATTAGGAACCCATATATTTTATTCTTTTCTAATACCATTAGTAATAAGCTTGAATAATGAATGGACTCCAGATGATAGTGTTATTATACCAAGACTTTCTTATAAGATTATGGGAACCTTCAGTAAGAAGTTTAAGCTCAATAGACCTTATATTTAATAGCCATCTTATTTATCTTTTATATTATCAAGCCTGAAATTTAAAATAAAGTAAAATTTGAAGTCCAAGTCAACTTTCTTATGTACTTATTTTAATTTAAAGATATCAGTTTTAGATTGATTGTAGGTGTTATTCAATATTTGACTAGGATGGTAAATATCAACAAAACATCATATGAATAAGTCATATGATGTTTTGTTTAACTAATGTAGATGGAAATGTAAAGAATAAAATTAATTACATTATTAAAAACTTGAACGCTTGTATTTGTAGAAATAGTGTTAAAAACTTATATGCCTATGGGTTTGAACAGAAGTTTTTTAATTATATTTATTTTATCAGTATTAGTTATGAATCAGAGAGTTGGACAGTTAATAGATATATGGCTATTACAGAAACTACAGATTATAAAAGAGTAAACAAAAGTATATGTTAGAATTAATAAGAAGAGATCAAACATAAAATATAGAAATGAGAGAACAAAGAGGTATTGATGTTATTATTGGAAAAAATAAAATGCAAAAATGAAACTAGAATGAACTTGTTTTTGAAGAGCTAAAACCAAATATAAATCAAGTTTTTAATAAAATCTTTGAAAGAACTTAGAATGAAATTACCAAATATAAATCAAGTTTTTAATAAAATCTTTGAAAGAACTTAGAATGAAATTACAGGTTAATCGGATAAATGAAAAGTTAATAGATTGATGTTTGTGAAGAAATGCTACGGTTTGGAATGAAGAACTTCAGATAAATAATAATAATAATTGTACAAACTAATCTGTGGCTTATATAGCTTATAGATTATCTTTCTATATAATGTTATCATTTTCAAATAATGGTAAGTATACTCCTGTATAAGATAGTTTAATAACTTTTTTGCCTTTTTTTTTTTTTGTTGTAGTTTTTTCTATAGTTTTTATTCCATTATTATATTAATACATTGTACAGGCTTAAACCTGCATTTATATATGTAATATAAGTGGGGTTCGAACTCAGACTTTCACATGACCCACCACTCTCAGTGCCATCTCATATTGCTGACCCACCTGATCACACACATGTTGAAAAGATAAATAATCACTAATATACGTATTTTATGCTAAACCAGCAATCATCAGTTGGCCTAGATTACTATCCTCACACATATATATATAATCAGTACTCAGCTTTATATTAAGATAGCCAATATTTATACTTTAATGGACAGGCTTCAAACTATTCCAACTCACAACTCTTCAGCCTTCCATTTCATTGAAAATCTGATGATGGAACGTTCAAAGCCCTTGATAGTGCCAAGGCTGTCATCCTACCCATGTTGACATATTAGTCATTCTGACCCCTCATGTACAGGAGAATAATCCATTTATATATACATATGCGAGGGATGGGCAGACCTTTTACACACTATTTATATAAATTAATACATTGTACAGGCTTAAAACTGCATTTATATATGTAATATAAGAGTTGTGAGTTGGAATAGTTTGAAGCCTGTCCATTAAAGTATAAATATTGGCTATCTTAATATAAAGCTGAGTACTGATTATATATATGTGTGTGAGGATAGTAATCTAGACCAACTGATGATTGCTGGTTTAGCATGAAATACGTATATAGGTGATTATTTATCTTTTCAACATGTGTGTGATCAGGTGGGTCAGCAATATGAGATGGCACTGAGAGTGGTGGGTCGTGTGAAAGTCTGAGTTCGAACCCCGCTTATATTCCATTATTATATGTAATTTAATTTTTTAAAAGAAAAATCTTATTACTCATATTTATTTAATATTAATTTCCAGGCTATTTTCTTATTCTTTTCATGGTCATATTTCAAATATATGATCCAAATCTCAAAAATTTAACTTAAAATGAATGATGATAAAGGAAAACCTAGAATTTGTGAGTCCGTGTTTTTAATCTGTTTTAACTTTTTAATAATTTCTTTTTTAAAAAAAAGTTTAGTAAAATACAATATACTGTTATTTTCTTCGAAGATAAAGTTAAAAATCTAAGCAAAAGCGTACAATAACCAAATAGGAATAATGTCCATTTCTAGTGACTGTCGATTATCTTCAACATTAACGTGAAATATTTTAGTATTACATAGTATGGGTATATATAATAATATTTTTTTTTTTAATTATCGTCGTCTACTACATTTTTTCCATACTTTAATCAAATGTTTTACTAGTTTTTTGTTTTACTTTTAATAATGTTGATCTACTAGCATATATATTTTAATTAAAAACCTATTTAGTTACAGAAATTATTCATCCTAATTTCTTGTTTATTTCTTTCATTGTTATCATATTAGAATATAAATGATTTTATTGCTAGTAATGAATAAATATTTAATTATAAATTTTTTATTATAAATCTTTTAATAAAAATAATGTTATAAAATTGTGTAACATATATTGCATTGCTGACGGACAAAATTACTTAACGTACTTTGCATTTGTTAATTGACTATATACCCTATTATTATTAAGAAAATATTCCAGTGCAAATCGCTAATTGGAAGGGTGATTTGAATTGGCTATTTAAATATTTTATATTTTATTCACAGAGAGCGTTGCTGAAATATCGTAACGTTGGAGGAGGGTGATTTGAATATTTATTATTATTATATTTATACAACGTTATTTGATATTGAAAAAGATATCCTTGTAATTTATTAATTTTTCCATTAAAATTTGTATGATATATATATTATCAAGGCTTGGCTTTCAAAATCGATTCTTGCTTTGAAAATAAACACTGGTAATCATACTATACATATAAAACTTTTAGAGATGGGACTGAGTCTTTTTTTCAGTTTTTCTGATTGAAGATTATTTATTTTTATCTAAATTTCCATTGGATTGCATTTAACAATTTACTATATATATGGGCTTATGTTTCAAAGGACCAATGAATGGGAATTGCCATTATGTTTTGGATTTGTAGATTTAAAAGGTATTTGATTCTATAAGCATTTCTTAAGCGATTAAGGCATTGAATCACCATGGTGTAGATCCAGGATAATGTCATATTTTGAAGGCTATCTTAATATAAAGCCGAATACTGATTATATATATGTGTGAGGATAGTAATCTGGACCAACTGATGATTGCTGGTTTAGCATGAAATACGTATATTGGTGATTATTTATCTTTTCAACATGTGTGTGATCAGGTGGGTCAGCAATATGAGATGTCACTGAGAGTGGTGGGTCGTGTGAAAGTCTGAGTTCGAACCCCACAAATATTACATATATAAATGCAAATTTAAGCCTGTACAATGTATTGAAGACTATTTATAAAAATGTAACAGTAATGATTAGATTTCATAATGATATTAGGAAGATACAAAAATTGGAAAAAGTATTTTATAGATTAAAATGAGAAACTAAGGGAATTGAAAATTATTTAAGTCATCTAGATTTTGTATATAATTGTTTTTGTAAATAATGCTTCAAAGCTTCAGGAAATGTTGCAAGAGTTATCCGATGAAAGTAAGAAAGTAGAATTGAAGATAAATATTAAAAAGATTAAAGTAATATTTAATGGATTTTCTCAAAAAGAAAATGAAGATTGATAATGATGAGTTAGAAGAAAACAATTGCAAATACCTTGGTGAGATTATTACTATAGATGGAAAGATAATGAATTAAATTAATCAGAATAAACTTAGCTGGAGTGCTTTTGGTAGAGATAACTTAATATTGAAAAGAAATATACTTATGTATTTGAAAAGGAAAGTTTTTAATAAATGTATTTTACCAGTCCTTACTTATGAATCTGAAACTTAGACACTTATTAGAAGAGTAACACAGAAACTTCAGGCAACTCAGCAAAGTATGGAAAGGTGTGTGTTAGAAGCAACAAAAAAAAATTGAAAATGAAATGTTATTGACATTGTTAAAAGAATTAAAAGCTAAAATGGAGTTGGGTTAAGCATATTGCTAGAAAAGATGATAATAGATGGGTAGTTGAAATCTTAAACAGAATTCCAAAATATTATAAAAGATCTAGAAACAGACCACATGTGATATGATGAATGAAATAAGAAAATGTGTTGGGATGATGTGAAAAAAAGAAGCTAGAGACCACAGAAATTGGATTGATATTGGAGAAACTTTCATTCTGGAATGAAATGATGTTTGAAAATAATGATGATTGTGCAATTGTATCCTTCTGGATGGTATATCTACAACTTGAGTTTGAATCTAAACCATATTAAATTTATAATTTTTCTTTTAAATAGCTAGCCTATAGACAACCTAGTTAATTATCCAATATTGGTTAATAAATTAGTTTTAAACAAAAGTAAAAAGATTCTCAAATTCTCATTACCTTATAAATGATAAATTTGATGAGAATTAATTTCCTCTTCAATATTTCTTTGCAATAAACTGTTGGAAGAACATTATTCTGTAGTGAGATATTTAAAAACAATAAATAGTCAAATAAAAAATAGTCATAGATCACATGACCCCATTCTCTTATGCTTGTAAGATATAAACAATGAGCATTGCCAATTACTCAACAAGCTTTGTGATAAATGCTTAGCCAGAAAAAGCATTTAAAATGTCTCTGTCGGGAAACTGTCCCCTGACCTCTGACCATGGTTTCGTGCTTTGGCACTCCTCAGAGAGGCACTAGAGTCAGAGGTTAGGGGGTGGTTTCCCGACAGAGATATTTTAAATGCTTTCTCTGGCTAAGTATTTATTACAAAACTTGTTGAGCAATTGGCAATGCTCATTGTTTATATTTAAAAACAATCTTTTTATTATCCATCTACATATTTAGAGTAATGCTGTAAATGGAGCCTGGAAGACATTTACTTAGCAATGTAAAGTGATTATTTTTTAATGAGATATTAAAATTTGTTATAAAAAATACTAATTAAATAAAGGAGTGAATGCAACAATAAAATAGCACTCTTTTTAAATGTGCACGTATGATTGAGCATGTATGATATGTTTGTAGAAATGCATTATTCAGATTAAATAAATAAAGCAGTAGATATAACTAATAAAATTTCCTAAAATAAATTTAAAGAAATTCATTTAATCCATGTAATGTTGTTTTAATAAAAAGCAAAATAGCTTAAGATAAATTTAAGCCTCATAAGAATATTTAAAAAACAAAACAAAACAAGAATCCCATTAAATTTGTAAATAACAAATACAAAACACAAATCTATTTATTATACAATAGTAATTAACTCAAAAAGTTAAGAGAAAAAAATTCAATAGTCTATTATTCAATATTAATTATGAAAAAAAATGTTAAAAAAATTATTTGAAAGATTAAATAAGAGAATGGGGACCCACACTTTTTTATTATTGGATTATGTGATTTAAAAAAAAAATCCATCTAGAAGTTTCCAGCAGAGAATTGTATAATTAAAAGAACAATCCATGGTAATTTAGTTTATATTCTTAGATTCAGTTCAGTTACATTTATAGCTGCTCTGGAGAGAAATGTGTCATCAAATATAAATTATGACTAAAAGAAATAAAAATTATTTATTCATGGTTGTTTTATGAAAAAGCTACATAATATGCATTGCTAATTAGACCCAAATATGCTACAGCCAAGCCATTAATATATATATATCCATCTCTTGGAACTGCCTGGAACTCAATTCATAAATACCACAAGATGTAGATAAATTATACTTTGTCTGTGAATATGAAGAATGTGTACCACAATCATTGATTGTGATTGAATATTTAAAAAAAGAATGTAGAAAAGAAGAAAAAACAGCCAACTAAATAACAATTAATAGAAAAGTAATAGGTACTGATTTAAAGTGTCTCTCCACCATTTTGAATTCCAAGAACCACTCAAAAACACCGCTGATACATTCAACTGATAAATGACATCGAATAATCCACATGGAGTTGCTTGAATGTGTCAGCAGTGATTTTGGGCAGTCCTTAGAATTAAAAATGCCAAAGAGCACAATCTAAACCAATGCCCTTAGTCCAGACATGCAGTTAATGATGGCACTGTGCACTGAAGTATGCCAGGAGGAGAAAGGATGTTTTTGATCATCCAAAAAATGCAGAAGTTCAATCAAACCAAGCTCATAATTCCAAAATACTAAAAAGTTATAATTTCTAAATACAAATTTTATTGCAATATATGTCCATAACTATGTGTTGAATAAATGTAGAAACAACTGTTGAAGCATATTAATGATAAATTGGATTTTATCTTAACATTGGCTGAGAGAATAATTGTCTAAAGTCAAAAATATTAATTTCACAATTAATAAAAAATTAATAAAGCAGATTTTTTTCTTACCAAAATGAGTAATGTTGTGTGCTTCATTTCTCACATGTTATTTACTAGCAGCTGGATTAAAAAAAATTTTAATGAGAGAAATTTATTCATTAAATTTCTCAAAGATTCTAATACTACCTACCAGTGGTGAAAAGATAAGTGTTTGCCTTATTTAAAAACCAATACCTTTTACATTTAAAATAATCAATAATTTTTTATTAAATTGTTGATGGTAAAAATCATTTCAATGATAATAGATAGAAAATTACGTAAATAGATATATAGATTTGTATCAATTTCAAGAGCGTGATCAAGTGTAGATTTGATATTCACATCAGAAGATCAAATGTGAATAATGCAATTTTTTTCTTATCTCCATTTTTATCTCTAGCTACATGTAACAAAGGAAGTATGCAGCATCAGCATTTCTTTTTGGTAAGAAAAAATCTGAATACTTGTAAAATTAATATGCTTTATTTCAGCCATTTTCGCTTTCATCTGCTGTACTTTAGAAGTTATAAGCTTTTAGTATTTAAAAATTATAAACTTGGTTTGATTAATTTTACATTTATTCAACATGTGGTTGTGGGCATATATTATATTAAAATTTGGTACTTAAATGTTAGTCTGTATACTAAAATGGTATATTTTGTCACACATCCTGTTTCATCTACTATGTCCCATAGTAGTAATTATTCTAGATTTAAACCCTGCCAAGTACACATATGCCCACATATATACATGTATATCTGTGTATATTTGTGTATATATTTATATGTTAAATTAAACGCATGTCTGTATAAACATTGTTATATATGTATGGACACACTTATATATATGTAAAGGGAGCTGTGACATGAAACTGATTTAATAGCATTACAGCATGATATAATTATAAATGTTTAATTTAATATAATGTATATGTATAAATTTATTCATCATTTGTTCAAACATTGCATATATATGCTCAATTTCATGGGTGACCAGCATACATATATAACAAAATGTTTACGCAGAAATTATTTAGTTTCTAAAAATATTAAACAGTTCTTATTAAAAAGATCACACCACATGCAACTGCTTTAGAATTGCATGGAGATCAAATATAAAATCTTAAATGACAAATTTTAAAGTACTCTTTGGTTAAAACAACCTCGATTGTGCAGCACTATTTTCTATTCGCTAGGGAATCACAATTATTTTTACTAGGATGTAAATGTTAGATTTAAAAAAAGTAACAAAATAGTGTTAAATTTGAAGATTAAAAATAAAAGTTGTAAAGAAGCTAATGGGTTTTATGCTGTAAAACCTGACTTATAGACGAATATGAGATGGGGATCAGAAATCTAGTATAAAAATCCCCATTTTGGGCACTCAAAAGATCTCTTGTAATATAATCTAAGCAGTCACCACAGAAAGCTATACCCATTGAAAATTTTATGAGTGGCTAGGAAGACCCCAACTTTGCCATCTTCCTATGGTAGAGTGGTGACCTTCAGCCACCCTCCAGGCTGCACAGCAATCATCATCACTGCCAGGATGGAGAAGTTCAATACCACCAACAGCCAAGAGAAGACATTGAGGAAGAGCAATCTATCCAAGGAAATGACAGTGCCCAATCCAAATGCTGGAAAACTCAGACTCTAGAAGAAATTGGGAATATTCTATACCACAGAGCTCTATAAATCTATTAAACTTATATTTTAATCATCTAGCTATGAATGTTTATAAAGTCATAATTTTTAATTAATCAAATCTTTGTTTGAAATAAATCTATAAATATAGCTCTAAAAGCTTGCCTACCTATATAACTTTAAAGCAAGTTTCTAAATTGTAATAACTAAATCATTTATTGATTTAAAACTTTTCTATAATCTGCAACCAAGCCTAATTTCCATTAATTATTGATTTCATTTTAAATTTATGTGCTATGTTATGCCTCCATTTCAAAGCAGAGTGATTAATATAAACCTCTGGGAAGAGATGATAAGAAGGTCTCTAGTAAAATGTTTCATTATTTGTTAGCAAACATAAATCACTGCTTTGAAATCTATTCTCACATATAACAGACCACTATGCATTCATTGTTATATACATATATGTTTTACTCAAATTGTCATGTACTAGCTTGTTAGAGAGATTTGCAATTATTATGATGTCTTAGTTAAATAATGGTCAGAGATGATATTGCAAGCATATTTGTAATTATTATAATGCCCAAAGTATGATTTTCCCTCCCTAGTTAATTATAAAGAAATATATACTGAACCAGATGCTTTATCTGCTTCAAAAGTTCCATCACGAAATTAAAACTAACTTTTATATTTATAAAGTTTTCAAAAGAAAACTATTTAAAAGCTTTGTATGTTTTCTTTTACGTATTAAGAGTATGTACAATAACACACATATTTGTTTATATATTGAAATTCTGTGATTGTACTTTTTCAATAGATTTTTGTTTAAAATAATTTTCTTTTTTTTTGTTTCATTACAGTAATTAAAAGCAAGCAAAGTTTCTTTTTATTTTGTTGATTTTAATCTATTTTTAAAATCTGAGACTTATTTTTTCATTTATTTAGTTTTTCTAATTTTGAAATAAGATAAGAGCCTTGAATTAATGTTTTTTTTTTCATTATTAAATGGGAGGTAAATTTACCCTGGTCAAAAACTTTTAATTAAAGATTAGGCAGGAGATAACAATTCATGTAAATAGTCCTGGGTTTTTGATTGATTATTATTCTGCTTGTTATGATTATCCTGCTTCTTATCATTCTGCTTTTTATGCCTTTTCATATTGTGACTCTTATTCAGATTGTGTTCTAATTGCTCAATGAAGATCACTGAAGTATGGATTGCCAAAGTCAGATTTCTTTCCCTGACTTCTAATAGATTTTGCAAATAGTATTCACTGCTTGCTGGGCTAAGAAATAATTGCTTAGCTAATTTCTAACCCAAAAAGTGAATATGCTATAACATTGAAAATAGTGACCATCCCTACAGAATGCCAAAAATATATGCCATAAGAAATCTTAATAACATGCAGTGCTAAATCAACCCAAAGACAAACCCCAGAGTTCCATAATTGTGCCTTCAAGATCATGTCCTAAAAGCCTAGTCCAGAACTGATCCAAAGATTGCCTCCAGACTCCCAAACATATAAAAGTAAATCAAAGCCTTTGTAAGAAACCATACATAAACCTGAACTTTGTGTATCCCACTCGAAGAAATCGGCCGATCCTAACTTTATGCCTCGGGGTAAACAAACATTTTCATATTATAACCAGGGCTTAAATCTTTTGTTTAAATTTCTATGTAAAAGTCTCAGCTTAATCTAAACAGAAACCTGTCTCTATAATACATTTTTCATACTCATTTAAATATCTTATTATGTATTTTATTTATAGTGTGTATTGGAGTTTTAGTTTTAAGATTTTATATTTTTAATTATTCGAGAGTGTATTGTGAGTTTCTATTTTATATACTTAGTGTTTTTCTCTTTTATATTACTAACCCTTGATAAATGCTTGGTAGATATTAATAATTTTCTTTTAACTCAACTGACCTTTTTTATATTATTTTAGACAATCTTGGTTTGTGTTTCCTTCAGACTGCAAATCTTTTGGCTAGTGATTTACTGAGTGTATTGATCTGTTTTTCTTTGTGAAGATTTTGGTTTTCCTATGTTTTAGATTGTGTAATACTGTAATCTTTTCTTTGTATTTGAAGTAATCCTGATGCTCTTGAATATGGACATTCATGGGCTAGTTTGTGGGAAAATGACACTCCTATATATTCTGAGGTTTTGCCTGGTTGTAGGAAAAGATCACTCTGCACTGATTCATTGTATTCAGTACAAGACCACATTGTTTTGAAATCTCTAAATAAGGAAACTGTAATTTGTCTTTTTTATACATCACTAGCAGGAAGATATAAATCCTTTTTAATTCTTAGGTGAGAAAACAAACTCATCTGCCAGAGTATTTAATGTCTCAATGATAAATCCACTGGAGAAATTTAGGTCAAACTTTCATGCTTTGTTTGACTAATATTGATATTGTAGATATAATAAGCTTTAAAATTATTTATAATTATTTTTGGCTAACATTTGTCTCCATGTCATTCTCAATTGTATAAACAATGTTAAAGATCTCTTTCTCTCCCTGGGTCTAGCTGGTAGTATTCATCATCATTGTTAATTTTTGGATCACTGTAAATTAAATTTTCTAGGTAGTTAGTGACCTAGTGACACCCTCAGTGATCAAAAGAAGATCGAAGGGACTGGTACAATACAGATTCAATTTATTAAAACTAGATTGCTATTAATGAACCCCTCTTAGCATGATTAAAATATGAAAATTTGAGAACTGGGTCAAAGTAGTTTCTGCTGAGTAAAGCTGTAGATTTAAGTGTATTTTAAAGTGTCTTTAATATATTAGTATTATTTATAAACATTACAAAGGTGTTTTTACTAAGCACCATTGTATATTATACCTTGCTATGCTTTCTTTTAAATGGGCTCATGGTGACAGGTCACCCCATTATTTTGTTTGGACAGCAAGATTTCTAGAACTGGAACATGAGGGTCCAGAACCATATTCAACTTTTCTGACACACTGTACTAAATGTTTTTTATTGTGCTAGCAAGTCGTATGGTCAAGGGAAACTGAGTACTAGTTACTGAATCTCATGAATAACTGCACATTCACATCACAATCTTTAATTTAGTATTTAATGCTATAGTCTCAGAGGCTCACCTATGGTAATCAGTTCATTCTGCCCTATTAGTTAACTTTGGCATTGGTGAACTTGGAATCTGGGTTGTCAAGGGAATCTGTATTCAAGTGTATTAATTGCTCACTGATAATAATTTAGAATTAGCAATTTAATGCTGCATATTATATCATCCAGATAATATTTAGCTTATTGCTCATAAACCTCAAGGATAGTTAGCATACCATATAGGCATGAGTCTTTGATCTCAGATAGTAAATTGTATAAAGTGCATTATTATTAAGATGAGATTTCTGTACTATAAGTATTGCATCATTGCTGTAATACCTGTGCATATAAATTTCACAACTAATGCACATTTTTCTGTTTCTTATGTTAAACCAATTTTTTTAGTTTTGTTTATTAAAGATATTTAAATTTAATATTGTTTAGTGTGTCTCTCACAATCTGCCCCAAGTCAAATCCAAATCAAATCTTATTAATCTAAATATGCATTATCTCCTAAAACATAAGTGTTGGAAGGTCTTTTTAATATTTATTATTATTAAATTAATTCTTCTACTGAGTCTCATGTTCCACTCTTTTCTTAGCCAGCTCACAAATTAAATTGAGACCAAGTGTACCCTCATAAATGTCATCCATAAGGTATTAAATCATGGAGTGCTGGAAAATGAGTTGAAGTGGCTGGATCATCTTTGGTGTAATTTACCTGAACTCTGAATTTTGTTGTGTGAATGTGTAAATACGACTGTTACAATACTAAATACCATATTTTTTTACATTAAATTTAAAATACTTAAAGAAAAAAAGTGAACAAAAAAATAATGGAAAACATATATTAATTAAAAAAGGAAAAGACATTAAAAAACTAAATAAACAATATACTTGTGACTTCCTGCATTTTTTGGATGATACTTTGTATTGTCAAAAACATTCTTCCCCCTCTTGTCATACTTCAGCGTGAAGCACCATTATTAACTGTATGTCAGGACTAACACTTAAGTACCTAAAATTCATATTTAGA
This sequence comes from Epiperipatus broadwayi, assembly GCA_028023455.1. Lineage (NCBI taxonomy): Eukaryota > Metazoa > Onychophora > Udeonychophora > Euonychophora > Peripatidae > Epiperipatus > Epiperipatus broadwayi. The sequence goes on from JAQFVV010012396.1 coordinate 10,353,645, forward strand.
AATTCATAAGCTTTTGGTATTTTGAAATTATAAGCTTTGATTATTCAACATGTGGATCATTCAATATCATTTATTGCTTGGATATGTCAGTGGTAGTTTTGGATGGTCCTTAGAATTCAAAATGAAGAGTGCACTCTAAATCAGTATCATCATTGGTCTACACTATATATATATATATATATATATATATATATATATATATATTATGTATATTTTATACATACTGTATAATTATAATAACAATAAAAACAATATAATGATAATTAACTATTGTATACAGTCTTTCAATCTGCAAAAGTAATTTATCTAATTCCTTAACCCTTCTCAATTTCTGTGAATTGAAAGACTGTATATAATAGTTAATTACCATTATACTTCTGCAGATTGAAAAACTGTATATAACAATTAATTACCATTATATTTATTAAAACAGGCAAAACTCTCCATATAGTAGTGCCACTCAGTGTCAACCAGAGTAATCAATGGATGCCAGAAGGCTTGTGCATAAAATCCCTATCTAGTGCCTACTCTGTTTGGCACTGAGTGGCACTACTGTACGGAGAGTTTTGCCTGTTTTTATAACAGTAATGTGCCAGCATAAGAAATAGTGATCATGTGACATTATATTTATTATTATTACAATAGTTGTTTTAATTATAGCAGTTAATTACTATTATATTTATTATTATTGCAATAGTTTTTTTAATTAATGGACATTTTATTTGCATACTGTATAATTAATACATTTTATTTTTGTTACATTTTTTAAGTATTTTGATTGCTTAATTATAATTTCATTATTAAATCTGGTTAATTGTATATATATATGTATTAAAAAAGAGAGGAAATCACTCTCTCTCAGGATATGAACTGAAAGCACTCTAAATATTGAACAATGATCATGAATCATTTATTCTTGGAGTTCTGATGTTTATAAACATATCTTTGTCAACAATGTTGGTAATTCAGAGTGAAATTAATATATCAGCCAGATGGAATGTGGCACTTTTTTATTAAATTAATACTAAATTATACAAGGCTGGAGACAGATTCTCTCTTTTAACATCTTAATTTAATGTTTATATATGAAGTCTTATTTAATTATTATAATAAAAGTATTAAAAAAAATGCTACATTCCATCTGACAGATATAATAATTTTCACTCTGAATTACCACCAATGTTGACAAAGGTACACTTGTAAAGGTCAGAGCTTCAAAAATAGATGATTTATTCTATTAATGATCCTTTGTTCAACCTTTAGAATAGTTTTTATTCATAGTCTGAGTGAGGATGATTTAATTCCTTTGTTTTTATATACATACATTGAACTATATTTAATTTACTGCTTACATATTAAACCTTATTGATTTATTATAATCAAGGCATTAAAAGAGATTGTTTTCAGTCTTGTGCAATTGACTATTAGTTTAATAAGTCTTCGGTGCCACATTCCATACGAATAATATATTGATTTCACTCTGAAATACTAACTATATTGATTGAGATATGCTTATAAACATCAGAGCTCCAAGAATAGGTGATTCATTCTATTCTTGATCCTTTATTCAACATTTAAAGTAGTTTTAATTTATAGCCTGAGAAAGGATGATTGTACATTGACTAGGACCAATGAATATGAGTTGCCATTATGCTTTGGATTTGTAGATTATGAAATAGTATTTGATTTCTTCAGTGATTAAAGAATAGGTTTATCAAGGTGTAGACCCAGGATAATGTCATATTCTAAAAAATATTTATAAAAAATGCAATAACAATAATTAGATTATATAATGATACTAGGAAGGTTAACATTCAGAAGGGTGTAAGACATGGTGACTTCATATCTCCAAAACTTTTTTACAGCAGTGCTGCAAAAAAATATTTTGTGGATTAAAATGGGAAGCTAAAGAAGTAAAAGTAAATGGAGATTATTTAAGTCATTTAGATTTTGCAAATGATGTAGTTGTTTTTGCAAATAATGCTTGAGCTTCAGGAAATGTTGCAAGAGTTATCAGATGAAAGTAAGAAAGTAATATTAAATATTAAATGATAAAAAGACTAAAGTAATGTTCAAAGCATTTTCTCAAAAGATGAAAATAAAGATTATGAGGAATTAGATGGAAACATAATGGATGAAATTAATCATAGAATTAAACTTGGTTGGAGTGCTTTTGGTAGAAATAATTTAATATTGATAGGAAATATGCCTTTATGTCTGGAAAGAAAAGTTTTTAATACATGTGCTTTACTAGTTCTTACCTATGGATCTGAGACTTGGACACTTACTAGAAGAGCAATATAGACAGATCATTCAAAGAAGTATGAAGATATGCATGTTAGGAGTAACAAGAAGAGATCGAAAATGCAATACATGGGCAAGAGAGCAAACAGGTATTACTGACATTGTTGAAAAAATTAAAAGACTGAAGTGAAATTGGACTGGATATATTTCTAAAAGAGATGATAATAAATGGATAATTGAAATCTTAAACTGGATTCCAAGAGATTGTAAAAGACCCAGAAAGAGATCACATGTAAAATGGATGGATGAAATAAGAAAATGTGCAGGGGTGATGTAGAGAAGAGAGGCTAGAGATCAGAAATGGGTTGAACTTGGAGAGAGCTTCTTTCTGCAGTGGATTGATAATGCGTGATGATGTTTAATTTAATGCTTTTATATAGTGAAATCTAATATGTGTGTTTGCATACATTGGCTTCATTTAAAAGTAGTATCTTCAGTTAGAACCAGTGATTTATAAAATGATAGGAGTTATAGCTAGTAATTGTACACTTTTAAGATATCAGTTCGTTTACATAAAACGATAGTTAAATGCATAGATAACTAAATTCGAATTATATAAGATAATACAGACGTATGTGTGCGTGTAAAGAAACAATGCATAGATATAAATAAAATCAATTTTCTAAAATATTTAAAAATAAAATTGCATTTGCCAGTAGCATTTAATTTTATTTCAGTCTATTAATATTATTATTTTACCATTACTAAATTAAAAAAACAATAAAAAAAGAGATGTTAAGAATTCAGTGTGACTTAATCGTAATGGACTTTCTGTGTTAAAAGCTTTTTATTTGTTATGTAATAAGAGGTAGAGAAAACCTTTCACCATAGGGATAGATTAAGATCAAAAAATATACGAAAAATAACTAGAGTATAACTATTTTAAGATAAATGAAAGATGTCCAGAGCAAAATATATATTTATGCACTGGTAATAATAAATTAGTCATATAAAATTTTGTATATATAGCCTGTAAAATGTATTATAAGGATTTTAAATATAACTTGCCACTGGAAGCTCTGTGGGTAAGATCACAGAAATGGCTATGGAAAGAAACATAGGCTAGAATAGCAAATTCTCTCTAATAGGTTGTTTGTACGATTGCAATGTAAGCAGTTCCAGCAATAGAGATCGTCCATATGTCTTTTACTAATAAACATCTGTCTGATTAAATCCCAAATGTATAACATTAGTAGGCACTAGATGGGGATTTTATGCACAAATCTTCTGGCATCCATTGATTACTCTGGCTTGCACTGAGTGGCAATACGTATAGAAAGTTTTGCCTGTTTTAAGAAAGCATAAGAAATGGTGATCATATAATATTCAACAGTATGACCCAAAAAAGAAAGATGCAATGCTCTGGTTCTTCATTTTACTGGTTCTAGAATTTTCAAGTCATACCGATCAATGAATCAATTTTAAATAGTGAAACACTTAAATGCTCGGTAAGAGAATGAAAAAAAAGTTTATATTCTTAGTAAAAAAGGAAATTCAGCATGCCTGTATTGAATTATCTCTTATGTTTCTCTGTCAAACAAGATTTTCACACGACCTACAACTCTCAGTGTCATCTTATATTGCTGACCCACTTGATCACACACATGTTGAAAAGACAACCATCAGTATATGTATTTTGTGCTAAACCAGCACTCATCAGTTGGTTCAGATTACCATCTCCACACATATATACAATCAGTACTCAGCCTTATATTAAGATAGCCAATCAACCTACTCCAATCCACAACTCTTCAGCCTTATAAGAAGGCACTGAGAGTTGTGGACATGTGAAAGTCTGAGTTCGGATCCCACATATATTACATATATAAATACAGGTGTTAAGCCTGTACAATGTATCTGTCAAACAAGGAAACTGATGCTCAGTGATACAAAATGAGATAAAGTCACACTCCATCGCACCAAAACACAGCTATGTTAAAATCCAGATTCTATCTGCATATATAAATTGTTCTGATTTGAATGATTAATTACAAAGTGTTTGCCTTATCAATCTTATATATCTATATGCTTATTCTTATTCCATTATTAGACTATTTTGATTTGTAAAATTGATTCTTGATAAACCTAGCCACATTTTGGGAAGCCATTTTATTGTACCAATAACCTTGAGGGACCATCTTTAAATAGAGTAAAACACGTTATATTTCCTAACCAACTCCCAAAAATCAACACTAGTATTTTGAAATATTTTTTCTTTTCACTTAACAATAATTTAATTTAAATAAAAAAATAATACATTTTATTCTTTATCAGGACGCCACGCTAAATGAATCAATTTCAAAAACCAGGATTCCTCAATTTTTTATACCACGGCAATTTTGTTCAATGGTTAAACAGTCTCTTTAATTAAAAAAATTTTTTTTCCTTAATTAAGAAGTGCTAAAATGACCATTTGAAAATGAAAGTTGTTAAATAAAAAGCACTGACAATTTAAATTTAAATTAACAATTTATTTCACAATTAAAATCAATTCCATATATATACACGCACACAAAATTAAGCCTAATTATTTTCAAATGCATTCGCACACCAAAGCTTGTAAAAAATAAATCAATACATATAAAATGAATGTTAATAGAGAAATCAGATTGTACTGACTTAAGGCCTTTTCAAAATGTTTTTTTTTTTTTTTAAGATTTTAAAAAAATAGTCTTACCATGGTATTTTATTTTTTTAACACTTCCATTACTGATCAGAATGGCACAAAATCGTAATGTTTTCTCTGTCAAATGGTTTTCTTTTAAAATGTTCCGTTTTTCAAAACAAAATAGTCAATTGAGACACACATTTCCATAGTCATTTAAAATTAATCTTAGGTTAGGTCTTGGCATTCGAGTTCAGGAATCTCCAGAAGAAATCTACATAGTTTATGGTGAGTTAGTACACTTTAGTGCCTAAAAATAAATATTCTATTATTGAACAAATATTTGAAATTGAAAAGTTAACTTTGTTAATAAAAAACATAATTTATATATGAGAGATTCTGTTGAAACAAATTAAACAACATAATTATTTTGAATGAACTAATATGTTGGCTAGAATCAACCTAGTTAAAATTGATTGGTATTTATCACATTGTAGCCACCAAAGTCAGGAGAATTAATATATAAATAAAAAGGTACAAATGTAAATAATTTTAATTGTTTAATATTCTATTGTCTTTTTATTATTATTATCAAAAACAGGTTTATTCAACTATGTTTACAATAAAAAAAAAAAAAAATTATAAAATAACATTAAATTTGGCAATACATTTATAAACCATTAAATTACTTAATGTCCAATATTAATAAGATTCCATGTGGAATTTACTATAAAGTGAGAAGCTAACTTCAAATCTCTTTCTTTGATATCTTTTAATTTTTGTAAAAAAATTAATGTTGGATCAGGTATAACTGACTTGAAAATTAGGAAGCATCTGACATACCATAGACAGAAAATGATGAAAGTTGCACTTCTTATAATTGCATAGGCAAAACCTTCTATGAGTGTGTTGATAATTGGATGTTTTGGTGTATAAATTTGATTAATCAATATTCTACAGCCCCGAAGAGAGGAACAATCATTGAAAATGTGAAATATGGTATCATCCTCCCTATGGCAGAGTGAGCAAACAGGGTCCAAAGATAAAAAACCTATATACATCACAAGAAAGTGGCTTTGTTGGAAGTGCATTGAGATTTAGCTTTAGAAGAAAGTCCAAATATTTTGGCTCTAGATTACATCTTTTATATTTCTTTATAATGGCAAAGTTTGTACATGTGAGAATGTTATGATCTGGGATAATTGTTGAAAAAAAAAGAAGATAGGCATCCCAATAACGAAGTTTCATTGGTTTTATTTGAGTTAAAGGTGTGAGAATTTTTTGCAATATCAATTAAAACTTGTGTCAGCCAACCATCATTAATTGGAGGTGGAGTATCTGTAGGATGAATAGATAAAAAAGGTGAGTCATCAGAAAAAATCCCATTAAGTCTTGTAATGAGGTTATTTGATTTCTGTAGACAAAGAACCTGAAGTGAATGCAGTGACAAGCCATTAAGTCTTGTTGGTCTCTGCACTCTTCTTAAGCTAATAGCAACAGTTTTACCCTTCCACATTAATCTAGAGCAAAGAGAGTTTATATTCTGAATAAATTTTGATGAGAATTTAATGAACAGCATGTAGTAAGCAATTCTGGGGAACAGTAACATGTTGAGAAGGGCTGCTTGCAAATAATGATGTATAAACTTTTGAAAGTGAATCAATTATTTTTTCTTGCAGAATTCATGATAGTGTCTTGTATTAATTTCCTCATTGCTGTATGAGAGAGACTCATTGTTAGCCCAAAAATTTTTGTGGCATAGCTGTGAAAAGGAATGGAATGGATTGTCCAGATGAAAGTCTCCATACAGCAGATTTTCTAAGGTTAAACACAAGACCTGACTCTATGGTGAAATTGTCCATAATTTGAATTAGTTTCGGTATGAACTTTCTAGATGGTAAGAACACCGCCACATCATCCATGTAGGATATGTGCTGAATGGATTTATTGATACCAGAAATGTACAATCCAGGAAGATTCATCTCTAAAGATTTAAGGAATGGATTTATATATAGAAGGAAGAGTAGGGGACTAAGAGGAGAGCCCTATGGAATCGACTTGGTAGGTGTGAATGAGTTTGAAATTTTGCCATTTAATGAAATTTCAATATTTAGAAGGTTAGTAATGATGTTCATTATACCTGTGGCAATGTTCAGATCACTTAGGAGATGTATTAGTTGAGGAATTCTGATTGAGTCAAAAGCAGCTGAAATATAAAGTTGGACAACTATTGGCTTTGACTTTTTATTTTTTCTTGTATACTGAATAGGCAGTGTGCCTCAGCTGTGGAACTACCTTTCTTTGCAAATTGAAAACTAGAGATAAATGGCAGAATGAGATTTTGAATTTTATCTTTGATAATTGCTTCAATCAGTTTAATAATCAATGGAGTCATCAAGATTGATCTAAGGTTCTCCAGAAGTGATGGGATAATAGCACTCTTAAGAAATGGGACCATCACAATGGGATGGGATAGAGTGGACTTGAGGCAAATAGATCAATCATTCTACTCACTATTGGTACTGTGAACGCTTCAAGATGTTTGAACATGAATTTTGGTATTCCATGGATACAAGGGTGTATTCTATCAGGCATGGATGAGAGTTTAGCTCTAATATCATCATTACATATATCATGAATGTCTCACAAGAATATATAAATGTATCAAGCACCAAACTCTGTGAAACATCTACTAGATTGCATTTATAATGATTTAAAATTTGTAAAATCATGCCATTACCTGAGAAAATTATATTATTCACTGTGATTGCTGATGGAATTTTAGACTTACTTTGAAAACCCATAGCCCACCTTATATATCCCCTTGAGAAGTTATGAGGTTTAGAGAGGTAAAGCCTAGCCTTTTTAGTAGCCAGATAGTCTATTGTATTTGTTAAAGAAAATTATACAGAATTCATTTTTTATATTCAGCTATTTTTATTTCATGGAGAGGTCTTCACATGATAAAAAACATTTAGATATTTAAAAAAATAAATTATCTTATTTGCAAATGTAGATACATTAAAATTGCACAAATTGGTATTTCTAATGTATAAATAATTGCTTATTTGTTAAAACAGGCAAAACTCACTATACATATTGCCACATATGTATTGATCATGTGATGTTTATTGTGCTTATTTGTTATAAATGTGATTTTTTCAGTTTTATTGAATCAATATTTGAGAAAACAAAATGCAAAAATAGTATATTTTACTTTCTTCAATGTTTTATTGTGAACCCATTAATAATATCGTCCTAATTTTATTATTATTCTTTTTATAAATTGTAAAGATTTCGCAGGCGTCATTCGTTCAAACATAACAAATGGAATTTAAAGTGATTGCTTAACACCTTCACGCTTTCATTTCCATACACTTAAGATTTGTCCATACATAAATGTTTGGGTTGAAAGAATGGGTGGATTCATTCCATTCTTTCTAAAGTACTATATTTTGTGTCTGGAAAAAAGTGAGAGTATTCATTTATAATTTATCTTTAAAGCGCATGTGCATTGGCTTAATCACTAATATCACTAATACAGTATTAAAACATAACACTATATAAAATAATATATCATTATTATTTTTTATGTATTCTGATTCAATAGACAAAAATGCCAATGAAGAGCTGATTTCACATTAACATGATAAAATCATTCTGAAACATTTAGGTAAACAACATAATTGAAAAATCTGCATTACCACATATTAGTGCATCTACAATTATATTACTTTGCATTTGATATTCATTGTAAGATTTACAAATTAAAGAGACAAAAAAAAATGTAATTTCATTTAGCATGTGATAAAATGTATTAATTTTTGAAAAAGACAGTTCAAGCAGACCTGGGGCTTTGATAAATGCGAGGTCATATGCTACCACAATGCCCTCAGGCCAGTTCTATTCATGAGGCTAGGTGTGCTAAAATTTATTTTGCACAAAGGCACCTCATATCTATATGGTGTGTCTGTATGTGTGGGTAGCTATTATATAATAAAATTTTGCAGTATTTATTTATAGATTATATAAAAAAACAGCATAATGAATTACATTCATTTCCTTTTTTGATTACTCTTTAATTATAATTTTCTTAAATATTTTATAAGTAAATGCTAATTTTATGATGATGACAAATTTTATATCTAGTATTCTTATGAGTATTGGTCTGCTTATGGCAGTCTTAATTTAATGTTAAGCTAATTCCATTAATAATAATATTTGGATCATATCTTATAACAATGTAGTGATAATAATTCTTATTCTTCATTATAAGTTGTATATAATGAAGCAATCAATCTTAGCTTAAGATTCAGCTTCATAGTTCTATCTACTAACCTATGTTTAAACCCTATTTCCTATTCCACTCCTTTAGTCGCATATATATATATATATATTGAACCGAATTCGAATATGTGGATTCGTAACACCGGTCTCTTAGGCAGAGAAGAACATACTCGGAGAGTATGTATGCCCAAACGATAGCTATAAAGTATATAACTAACGTTACATTTCCAGGACATAACTTCTTCTCGACTGTTGAGTTCAACACCAAGTTCAAAGCACTTTTTTTGTTTGTGTATAAACATGGGTGCCAGCTATCTATTCAAGGATGAATAAATAACGCACTTTAAGCAATGGCCACTAACTCAACGCCTAAATCCACGACTAGCTCAGCTGTTTGTAATCACTAATAGATTATACTTAATTAGTGATTAAAAGAATTAATAAAAGAATTTGTTAAAAAGAATTGATAAAAAGAATTGACCGACAAATAAAGTTTAATTTTAAAGATAATTTATTAACTAACATTTATTTACTAAATTTAAACATTTTATAATTCTAATAAAACACACGCATATTTTAAATTAACATTTCTAAATAGTCTAAATATTCCTATAGATTCAATAACAGAACACTCTAATTTAACTAATAAATATTGATATAATGATCATGCACATATTAACTCATGCACACACATAATAATAAAGGACTACATAGCATTTGAAATTTAATCACACACATATCAATAGTTCATTTATGTATGATATCGAGTTCATATAATTAGACTCTTGGAGGATTCGCACGAATTAATGAAATGCAATGGCTATTACAGTATAAACGAAAATAAGCAAATGTTTTACCTAGGATTTTGAATGTTGATGTAGAATTTTGTTCTTTGGAGGCTGCTTTCGGTGAGGATATTTCCATTATAAATGCTTACCAGCCGGCTGGGACGTTTCCTTGCTGAGTTTCCTGATTTTCACGATTATTGCTATCGGAGACAAATAGATACTGACGGAGATTTTCTAAGATGTTAAGCTGACATTATTTCACGGGCAGATCTGCTCTTTTCTCGGACATCTGGGCTGGAGATAAACGTGCGTTCCAAAATATTCTCAGCACTGCATTTTGTTTCTTAACTGACTCAATTAATTTCCGAACTGCACTCTCTCAATAACTTTGTGAACTGATTGTCTCAACTCAATTAATTTGTGAAAAGCCTACTGTCCGATAAAAAAAGTCTATTTATACCTGCACCTTGTTGTCTTTCTGATATCTCCGGCAAAGATCTGTTGTCGAATTGATAATCATTTGATAAACGTGTTTTGAAAGATTGCTTAATTAGTAATAGCCATGCAAAAACGTATTGTTTTATATTAATTAATATCTAATAGCCATTGCCGTGTTTTTTAATGATAATCTTCTTTAACTTTCACATACATTTTATTTATTTACAAATCACATATATATACGCACATATATTTTTAATACAATTTACTATTTAGTTTTAACATTATTTTTTCTTTAATTAAAATTGAATGAAAAGAGATTTGTAAGTTTTAACTTTTTTAAATTATATTTTTACGAATACTAATAAAAACCCTTTACTTCCTTTTATAACGCTTAGTTTCATTTCTCAAAGCAAGACTCCCCCTCCCCCCTTTTGACTAATTAATTGTAGCTTTTTTATTTCAAAAACTAACGCTAGAAAACTATTTAATTCTTATCTTTTTCGAAAACAAGCTGCAATAAATTCTTCAACATTTAATTTTATGTTTTTCTTTTATGAAAGATTACTTTAATAATAATTTTAGATAAAAAATTATATGTGCCTATATCAATATAGGTACAATATATATATTACGTATATATTTGAGATGCTTGTCTAAGTTATAAAAATTTAACTTTTAAATAACATTTGTTGCTGACATAGTATGCGCTTGATGGCCATTTTGAATTTTTAAACACCCAAAAACACTGCTGGCACATGCAAGTGATAAGTGACATTGACTAGAAGGACTCAGTTTTCAAAAAATTAATTAGCCTAAGGCACTACAATTAAAAAAGGGAGGGGAAAGAAAGTAATGTGGAAATTAAATAGCCTGAGGCACTAAACTTAAAAAGTGCAGGGAAAGAGAGTAACATGGGAAGTTAAATAGCCTAGGTGCTACAATGGAAAAAAGTGCGGGAAAAGAAAAAAAAAGGGAAAAAAGAAAGTAACATTGAAAATTAAAAAAATTACAAATCCTTTAAAATTAATCAAAAACACTGATTTATATAGTGATAATCAAACATTGTAATAGTAAATCTCAAAAAATTAATGTATGTTAAGGCATTTAAAAAAACATAAATGCTATTTACAAAAAGCCTTTATATAGCAATAATTAGAAAAATAATAAATGCTACTTTCAAAAGCTTATTCCGGTCTTTCAACAGTATTCTATTGTAGCGCCTTAGGCTATTTAATGTTGTTATAATGTTTGATTTATAGCATTATAGCTTTTAAATATTGTTTTTTAAATTTATATTACTGATTTAGTATATACTGTTGAAAGACCGGAATAAGCTTTTGAAAGTAGCATTTATTATTTTTCTAATTATCACTAGCTATATAAAAATAGCAATTATGATTTTTTTAAAATGCCTTAGCATATGTTAATTTTTTGAGATTTACTATTACAATGTTTGATTATCACTATATAAATTAGCATTTTTGATTTATTTTAAAGGATTTTGTAATTTTTAAAATTTTCAATGTTACTTTCTTTTTTCACTTTTTTTTCTTTTCCTGCACTTTTTTCCATTGTAGCACCTAGGCTATTTAACTTCCCATGTTACTCTTTTCCCGCAATTTTTAAGTTTAATGCCTCAGGCTATTTAATTTCCACATTATTTCTCCCCCTCCCTTTTTAAATTGTAATGCCTTAGGCTAATTAATTTTTTGAAAACTGAGTGCTTCTGATGTCATTTATCACTTGCATGTGCCAAGAGTGTTTTTGGGTGTTTTAAAATTCAAAATGGCCACCGAGTACGTACTATATCAGCACCATAAAATCTTGTATATATATTATGGTGGCATCGCACATTATCTGTATAAATTATGGCATTCAAACTAGGGTCATTTATTTTTAAAGCAGTAAATCTTATTTCATGTTGTTAGGGACATCCTTCCATACTGCATTACTGACATTCGGCATATCTTCGTGAATATATATATATATATATATATATATATTATGTGCTTCTAATCTTCTAATCGTGAATATATATATATATATATATATATATTATGTGCTTCTAATCTTCTAATCTGGGGGTTGTGACAAGATTGAACCCATAGATTTCTTCTCAAGCCTTGTCCTGAGGATATTTGACCTTCCCAGGACTATTTATTTCATGTAAAAAGGCCTCTGGCAGTGATTCCCATAAGTTTGGCACATGCTATGCCTATCCACTTTCTTCATATAAAAGGTCTGTACATCAGTGACATCCACAGCATGCCTTTACTTTTCTCTAAGCACTGCCCAAAAAGGGGGTCTTAGACTTCGTTTTCATCCAAAAGCACTATCTTTTTCTCTTAGTTCTTTGCCATTATGTCAGTACCACCCAAACTTTGTATTATTATTATTTCTTTTGCGTATAACCTAATTTTAGTGCTGTAATAATATTAAAATTGCGCTCTGCTCAATATATATATAAATACCAACTACTTCTAGTTTTATTAATTAAATTTATTTCAGTCTTATACAGTCCTGCTGTCATAATTTAGTATTTCTGTGTTTAAGAGTAATCTGCCTTGGGGAAAATAAAGCATTCTTCTTACTATTGTTAAAAGAATTTTCAATACATGTTTTGTCATATAACTAAATGTAATTTTCAAATGTGTTTTTACTTGTTTTCATGACTGTAATGGCATGAAAATAATTTTTTTATATATGTAATGAATCTCGGAATTCTCCCCAAAATAATGTTAGTCACCACATTTCAGAACTGTAAATCAAAGCATTGATAGCAATTTTATGTAAATTCTTTCTAATAATTGATTGGCATCTTAATATTGGACCCACCAAAGATGTGTGTTTATTTATAGTATATGTCATTTAATTAATAAAAGAGCATATGAGAAAAAATAGTGTGAATGACCATATGTAATTATCGTTTGATAGACTGCTTGCTCATTCACGCACATACTAATGTGTGCAGTTAATTCATATATGTAAATTAATAATTTGTCATTATATTAAACTATTTTTTTTGTTGCTTAACTTGTTTGAGTAGTTCGAATTCCTTTTTCTTCACTTCCACACATACAGCTATGCGTGTATATATTTTAGTTAAGTTGCTCTGCTAGTGGGCCGGATTTAAAATTAATTCTCGTGTGCCATCATTATATATTATTCATTAGATGTTTGATTGGGGGCTTAGATTATGGGTTCGAATCCAGGTTGGTCCCTGACCTAAATCTCAGACTTGACTGGATTTGAAGTACATTTTGTGAGTTCCAGCTCATGTTGATGGATCAACATGTTTTGACCAGTAGAATACAGTTTTTTATTTTGTAAAATAAATTATAAATAATCAACTTATATGCATATTATTATTTTATTAGTTAATTATATATTATCATTAATCTCAAAGTATTTTTTTTATTATATGTGCTCCAAAATCTTGATTACATTGATACTTACAGTAACACTGCTTTATGTAAATTAAAGATTATGAAACGTTAAAGTAAAAATAGATATTTGTAATACTTTGTTACATTAGACTGGTTTGCTCCACGTAATTAAATGCAATAATAGAGTAATAATTCAAGAATTTAAAGATTTAGGTATTGCAGATCAACTCTATCAGTACTCCTGTTTAAATGTCATCCTATTTGACAAAACATTTAATTATTATTATATCTAATGTCAGCATCAGTGTGGGCTTTGAACATTCCATCATCAGATTTTCAATAGGATGGACGGCTGAAGAATTGGAGAGTGGAGTGGATTGAAACCTGTCCATTAAAGTATGAAGTGACTATCTTAATATACATCTGAGCACTTATTGTATATATATGTAGAGATGATAATCTGGACCAACTGACGAGTGCTGGTTTAGCACGAAATATGTATATTGGTGATTATTTATCATTTAGACATATATGTGGACAAGTGTATCAGTTGTATGAGATAGTGTGCAGAGTTGACGGATGTGTGAAAGTCTGAGCTCAAAATACCCTGTATATTATATTGTTTGTACAGGTATATATATAGCCTGTATGTTAGATATTAATAAAGTTTTGTAATTTTTTTCGTTTATTTAAAACAAAACAACGTTAATAGAATAATCGCTCTGTGAAGTTTGTTGGATGAATTCAAGAAACAAAAAGTTCAATAAAAATCGTCAGTAGAAGAAAAACAAAAATTCCAGTTTAATCAATTAATAATTATGAAAGTGATATATGTGTGATATTAGAACAAAGAAAGAACTATAAATTTTAATAATTTTTTCTCCTCGAATAGATTATATAAAATAATTTTCATAGTTAACGAAAAAGTATTCAAATGTTCTTAAACTAATTACAATATTTTGATAGTCTATAGATCTCCAACTATAGATCTCTAAAAATAGTTAAAATGCTTTGAACAATAAATAAATGATTTCGAATTAATTAAAATGTTTTGGATATAAAATAAATTATTTTCCAAACTAATTAAAATGTTTATGGAATTTACTTTAATCCAATTAAATAATAACGTGATTAAAATAAGGAACAAAATACTCCAGTGATCATTACAATAAAGGAGGTCAGTTATAAAAACGATGTTACAAAATTTATGAGCCCTTTTAACTTTTATGGAATAAAGAATGTAACTTGACACAATAGAAAAAGTTATTGGTGGATATTATGATCTAGGGGATGTCCTAAAGGTTATGTAAACAGAAAATTTATAACATAACTTTATTTTAATATGCTATAATGATAGAAATATATATATATTAGACTAGACTCATTCCCTGGATAAATTATATTGATAAATAAAACTGTTGTCAATTGATACAGCAGAGTATGCTAAACTGGTTATTTTAGTATTTGAATGCATCTTGATCTTGCAAGACAGCAGCTGCAATAAATAAATAAAATATATGGAAGAAATCTTCAAACTTATTATCAATTTCAATATTAAGATTGTCAGTTAATCAAAATTATATGTATCATATGATGAATGTATATTAATATAACACAGGAGAAAAGTTTTAGTCCACCATCCCCAGATACTAATTTAATTAATAAAATAAAAAAAAGGCAAAAGTTCATTTTATGGTGACTTATTTATAGCATACAAAGACTTGCAGGATCATTTCAACTTAAATATTTTGGTTAACATTAGAAACAATGATTTAAAAAAACTAATAAACAGTATTAAACACATTTGGACAGAAATGTCAGTGATTAAGGTTATCAATGATTAAAGTTATCAATAATCTTCACAAAATATATGCTCCACAATCGTTTATCAAATTCTGCTTCAAGATTTATTTAAGTGGTTGGCTAAAAATGAATTTGGAGCCTTCATGTATTTATTGTAAGATGAGAGAGGAAACAGTCTTTCACTTATTTAGAGAATGTGTAACACTTAAACTCTTTAAGATCAAAAGTATTTCATGCACCATACATAAATTTAAAAAAGGAAATAGCAAACAATATTAAAAGGTTTAATCCACATAATGCAATGTTTTTGCTATATGCTCTAAAAAATATATGGACAATAAGATGTGAAGTGATAATAAAAAATATAATTGTTTAAAAAACTTGACAATAAAATAAAAAAAAAAAGTTTGATCAAGCACTGGTCTGTCTTTATGTGAATTGTGGACATAATAATTGGAAATTTATATGTAAATAATTATAAAAAACGTATATCATTTTTTTGTTAATAAAAATTTTACTTTTTTTTTTAAAAAAAAAAATACTGTAATCTATTTGAATTAGTACTAACCCATGAATAAAAAATATTTGCTTTTTTTTTGTGTTAATGATTTTTAAGACATCGATCACATAAAGCCATTTGGCATCAGCATCTTCATTTTCCCTAGCATGTTTATCATTGTTTTGCCAGTCTTAACTTCTATAATCAGATTATAGCATGATCTGACATTTCTTATTGCAAACAGGAAAAATTTTCTTTAAATTTTTTTTTAGCAAAAAGTCATTTATTTATAAAATGCATAAGTTATCTTATTTTCAATAATATACATTCATGGAATATGACTGTGTTTGTAATACTGAAGTTAGTCACTAAATATATACATGTATGTATGTATGTATGTTAACTATGCTATCACGTGCTGTGCTATGACTTCTCATTCATTGAAGTCAGGAATCTCTCAGCCACTATGCCCAAAGAAAACTGTTAGCCACTTTATCTTACCTTTCCATCCCCTATCCTAAGTTTTTCTCATATTCTTCTCTATCCTAATCCATCCCATTTCCACAACATCATCTTTTTCCACTCTATGGTCTTTATATCTAACTCCTCCTTATCTTTTTCCAAATGCAGCATAAAAACCCAAGAACCCACTTTCTGTATAATCACTTTGTTTATATTTATTCTCCCACAACTTCATTATTTGTACCTTTTTTGCATGTAAGTATTTACATTCAATTAGCAGATGCCTAATATTTTCTATGCCTTCCTTACATAACTTGCAGACTAAATCACCTACACTTCTCCATTTATGTGTATATTCTCTTGTTGCTAACAATCCTGTTTGAGCCTTAAACAGTAAACTACTTTCCTTACTATTATCATAATTTATATCATATCCAATATTCTGTTTACTTCTATATATATTTAAACTCAAAATTTTTACTCTTTATACTAGTTCTCCATTTTTCTAACTCCCTATTTTTTATTAATGCATCTTGCCACTATAAGATTCAACAATCCTCCTAACACAATCATCTCACCTTTTGTACAAATATACTGACATAAAGTTTTTATCCAAATATTCTGCATACCATACTATCTTTCTCACCGGTCTTGTTGCCTGTCCTTTAATTATAACCCAATTAAATATTATTTTGAGTATTCTCTTACTATTCATAAATTGCAGTCTACCAAACATTTTCATTTTGCTTTTTGCATCTCTCATATAAAAATTTGACTATCTATTTCTCTTTGAATTGCCTTCTTTACCATCCACACATCTGCATTTAATACATGTTTTCCTACTTTTGTTTGTACTTTTTCTAAGTAATCTAATAACCCATTACTAACACATAACATATCATTACCATAAGTTAACCCTGCTACTGCCACTCCTTTCCATACAATATTGCTACATCATATTATATGAAAGCACTGTTAATTTCTTTATCACTTCCTTTCTTTTCTTTATTTATCAATTTTTTCCCCCATTCCTCCAAGAAATTCCTCTGATTACTTAATTAAGATGATTCCCAAATAATTATACCTATTCACTATATTTAACTTTATATCCCCCAATAAATATTCTTTCTCTTCTCTTTCCCCAGCATTTATCATCATTACATTTGATTTTTCTTTACTAAATTTAATCCCTATCTCTTTAACCACCCTTGCACATGTCTTCAGCATATCTTCCCTACTTTTTGTGCACAAAATATTTCATCAATAAGTAAAAAACCTGATAATGCATACACTCCCTTGCCATCTATTAATGGTATTTTTACCCTTCTTTTTAGTCTTTTTATTGCTCTCCCCATTTCTGTCAAATATAACAAAAACAAAATAGGTGACATAAAACATCCTTGCCTCAGTCCCACCCCATTTTTGTTATTAAAAAATTGAATTATGCTGTCACCTACTAGTATATATTAAAAAAACTCTTATCTCTGTTATAGCTATTCTATCACCTATTAGTATATATTAAAAAAATGCTTACCCCTGTTATAGTTATTGTTTTTATTTACAACCTATTTATCAATTAGCTCATGCATAACTTGAATTAGATTAAAAATATATTTGAAAATTTGAGAGTTACACTATGAATTGTAAATGAAAATTAAATCTCATATGTAATAATGAAAATTATTTGAATATTTCATATTATAGATTTCATTTTGAATGAAGCACAATAAGCTGCAGATAACATTTTATCAGTTAGTTTTCTTATTGTTATTTAGTTTTGAGATTATAAGTACAATTCTAGTAATTATCACAGCAACAAACATCTTGTTCATATCAACACTCAGCACTAATAAAGATTGAACAGGTAACACACATATCCTGATATCTCTATTAATAGCAAAAACATCAGAGAATGTAAATCATAAATTTAAAATAGTAAACAATATAATAGAATTAAAAAGAAGATTTGTTGAAATTGTTGGTAAACAACAATAAGCTACTATGATTGCATTCATTTTTGTAAGTTTAAATACAGTATTCTGAATCAAAAAGAGGGGAAAACATGCTGAAACATGGATCAGCATTCCAGAAGATCACTTAATAAAAATATTCCATAAACCAATAATTATAATCCACATTTTTTTATTGTATCACTGTAATCATTTAAACTTTTATTGATTTCTTGTTGAATGAAAATCTTTCTTAATTTATATCTGCACTTCTGATACACACCTTTCCCCCTCCCCCCACATTACTCTAGAAAAGGTCTATATTTATCCACTCATCTTGGATATATATAAATATTCATATAGACATTTAACATATAAAAAAAACTGGAGTTAAATATTCTTCTAGATACAAAATAAGTTAACAAATTTAGTGCACTTATATCAACAAACTTACCATCTAAAGCAAAAAAAAAGATAAGCACTTTTCTTTGTTTAGTTTGCTTAGATAAGAGTGAATCTAGGGAATTACAATTAGGCTCCAGGTATATGAAGAGTGCCTGTATTTCAAATACCTGGGTCTCATTTTATGCAGTAGATAGGTTCCTCAGAAAATGCGCCAAAAGAAATCACACAAAAATAGACATAACTTACCTTGAAAAATGGGGGATATGTACTGTAATTTTTAAAAATCGCATAAAATATGACTAATAAAAAATTTCAAATTTGAAAAAAATTGATACAAGACAAACTTCTTTTGTTTTTTTTTTTATTAACTCCAGTATTTAATTTTATTCAAAACAAAATATTTTTATGCATAATTTATAGTATTTTACATTTTTTCATACATGTACAGTATTTTAATCATTATTGCTATTTGATGATATGCAGGTTCATTTGTGAACTGTTAAAATATCAGATTCATCACAAGAGGAAATACAACTAGCGCTAACTTCATTTTTTTAAATTGCTCTTATAATGGACTTTCCCAAACTAAAATGTTTTCCGATCACTATTGATTCTCTCCATTTCGTGAAGTGATCTAAAATTAAAATTTTTGTTTCCAAAGAAATTCATTTTCTTAAGTGTTTTTTCCTCTCCATTAGGGTAAACTAAAAGTTTAAAATAAAAATAAGAACTTAAACTTATGATAATAAAAATACACCTACTCACAACTGTTGAGCAAAATTTAATTAAAACAATTAAAAATTAAATTTTTTATTTTGTCTTTAATTTTTTAATTTTCAATTCCATTTAAAAATCAAATTTCATTGTTTCACATCACATTAATTTCAGATCACATTACGTAATTTTTAAATTGTTAATTACAATTAAAAATCAGATTTTAATTTTTAATTATCAAATTTAATTGTGCCCACCATGGTTACTCACCTTTTAAAAATAAACTGCTGACACTAAATAATTACTTGATTACATACACTTTTTTTAAAAAGCAAAAATAGAATGTGATTTAAAATGCAAAAACAACAACATGCATAGTATAGGCATCTATAATGTTTGAACAGATTTACATTATAATCTTGTAAAATTTAATGTGTTTATGTAAAATGGGGAAATCCTGATTTTAAGTGAATTATGAACTTCTTTATCATAAAATGTATTACAGTACTATTAGAAAGCACTGAAAATATTGAAATTTTTAGATGGAAGTCGAACTTCGATAATGCACCATTATTTTAAATATGACGTGTGAGTGCATGAAATTTATAACATTTAAAGTAATAGTGCATTATCAGAGCTTGACTTCTGATCTAATAATTTTTATTGCATAAAAGAAAACTGCATACAAAGATATTAAGAAGAAACATGAATCACATAACTTCAAAATCGCATTAAAAAAATCCACATAATACAAGACCCGGGGGTATTTAGATAAGAGTGGTAAGTTTATTTATTTCACAGCTAGAGGGAGCTTTGTCAACTTCAATTTTTTTTCTATTTGACTAGTAATGTGGAGGGAGGGGCCTTCAATATAACTTTAACTAATCTAATTTTCATAAAATTTATATAGAAAATTGATAATGATAATGATAAACAAACAAAATGGGTTATAATTCCCAATCGCCTTCTAAAAACAACTTTAGGAATTTGAAATAGGCTTTCCTATCCACAAGTAATTTATTTTTAATTAACTAATGATAAAGGTCTGCATTAAGCACCATCTTTTCCTGTGAAAAGAAACCTTCTGACTGGAATAACTTCAACCTCTCCCTTATCCTTGACATTTTCTCAGTGATTATGCATTCTCTCTAATTTTCTGTCTATATGAAAATTATAAGTGCTGGAATGAACATTTGAAATGAAATCTGAAATATAAAATGGCACTGACTCCTTGAATTTTATAAGATTAATATAAAAAAAAAAACAATTTATTTACATTATCTCACATATATTGTAATAAAATTTGTATTTAGAAGTTATAAGCTTATGTTTATTCAACATGTGATTATGGTTCTATATTATAATAAAATTCATATGTAGAAATTATAAGCTTGGTTTGATCAGATTTCTGCATTTTTGGACAATACTTCATGTCATCAAAAACATTCTTCCCCTTCCCAGCATATTTTGGTACAAAGCACCATCATTAATCACAAGTTTGGACTAATTCTTAAGAAGATACTGATTTAGAGTGCACTCACCACCATTTTGAATTCTAAGGACTGTCCAAAACCACTACTGACACACCCAAGTGACCCTGTGTGGATTATTCTATGTCATTTATCAATTGGATGTGTCATCAGTGGTTTTGGAAGATCCTCAGAATTCAAAATGGTGGATAGAACAATCTAAATCAGTACCTAAATGACACTATCAACAGTTCATCCATATAAGATTTATGGTACTAATGTTTAATATTTCAGCTGGTATATATATAGTGTATGTTTTAGGTTTGGTATTATTCCTGCTATGCTATATTACTCTAAGATTGTTATATGTTTAAAATAATGCCACCAAGAAATGTGCAAACAAATGTAATCGATAAAATTTGTCCACAGATCTCATGGAGGTGTTGTTTTAAACATATTGCAAATTTAAAATAATACATCACAACATGTCATATCACATGTAATATCAAAGTTCAAATGTAAAAAAAAAAATAATGAAGACATATATTCGTTATAGAAAAAGGAAAAATACATTACAATACTAAATAAAATAGGTACTTGTGAGCTGTGTTTTTTAGTATGACAGTTTGTATCATCAAAGCCATCTTTGCCCCTCCTGTCATAGTGCATAATTTCATATGTAATACCAAACTCGAAATCTAAAAAAAAAATAAACATGTAATTTCCAATGATGGATAGATATATACATTATGAAAAAAGGAAAAAATATAAAAAAGAACCATGAAACATTTTTTAAATGGCGAGTTATAACAAAGTTTTAGATTTCTGTTATTTTTTAAATCTAAAAAAATGGTAAACTGTGAGATAAAGCTAAACCCTTTATCTAAAATGGCAAACTGTAACTATAACCTTATATTTTAAATATATATATATATATTTAAAAAAACACATATAAAAAGTTTTACTTTTTTTTTTAAATGTCATAGCATCGACCGGGACGCGAACCCGCAACCCGGGCAACTGCCTGCAAGTGCAAGGCAGTCGCGCTGACCTCTTGACCACCAATGCAAGAGTAAAAAGTTTTACTTGTAAATGTATATAAACATTTAGTGGAAAATAATAAAAAATATAAACATAAATTTTACCTATAAATGTATTTTTCAAATATAAAAAAAACAGTATTTTTTACAAATAATGTGAGACATTTATATTGCATTTTTTGAAAAAATCATTGTGGCAGACTAAACAATGTCTTCTTAATACTCATTTTCACAGATACAACAAAATCACTAAATGTATAAATAGAAAAAATCACAGTGGTAAGACATGATAGCACAAAATCAGTAAAACTGAAAATCACAGTGATAACATGGACAACATGATACACAAAATCATGTTTTACAACGTGGTGACATCTATATATGTGAAAAGTTGATATGGATTAGTTATGCCAGAATTTGGTTGCCATGACACCATGAAGGGAAACTTTAAATAAATATTACTGGACAAAAACGTCACTGCAGTAATATATCATAACAGGAATAATATCAAAGTACTCTATTTTATAAATATTGTACAATTGCTATGTGTCGCATAATTATGTTTTAGTTTTTTGTTTATGTAAATATTTCAATTACTTTATCACAGTTTTATTATTGACTCTGATTTACTTTATATGTATTAAAAACACAATAGATATTATGAAGTATGTAATGCAAATTATAAGTTAAAATAGAGTACATTTACATTGAGGAGGACAAAAATATTTACCAAAAAACAGTGCTTTTATATATTAATATATGATTAACTGTTTATATAATGATATTTTGCATTATTTACTTATAAATCAAAGAATATAAATGTTAAAGTCCTAAGATTTTAAATGATGATAAATCTGTACACACACACAATATATTAGCTAAATTATTAAACTTAAATTTAAGGATATATCTATTTATAAAAATTCCTTTCTTATTTTAAATTTTTGTTAAATAGTAAATTTATTCATGGTATTTCAGAATCCAAAGTATATTCATAATGAGAATTCTTTTAAATCTTTTATAGAATTTTTTATCACTTCCCACTTACAATCTAGGGTTGATAATTTTGGTAGATAATAAAAAAGCAAAATTCTTCAAAGCAAGTGTCATTTTATTGATATAATAGTAATAATGGCGATATTACTTACAGAACTCATCTGTAACAGACAATAGTTCAGTGACAGCTTTTTTAATACTTTTATTTTCATTTCTTCAATTCTCAATTGGTTTGAAATTGACTTAAAACTTTTCATGCACATTTTAAAATTTCTTATGAAAAATAAATAAATAAAGAAAACAACCAGTAATGCTTTCTATTTGTCTGTATATTTACAAAAACATTTCATTCAATATCACAAATAGAGAGATTAACTAATTATCAAAAATAATTATTTTTTAAACTTAAAAACAGGAATAAACCTTAGAAATTAAAAAAATAGCACAATGTATTTTCAGGTATAGTATTATATTATTAATTTGTATCATTACATTTATTTTTCATCATCATCATCATTTTAGTCTATTATCCCAACATATCTTTTCTTAGAAGATAAAAAAATAATGTTTATATTTTCTATTCTTTATATTTTTTACCTCTTTTCTTTTTAATCTGTAGAACAATTATACCATTAGATTTATAGAGTTCAAACTCAGATATTAGTTGCATCTATATATATATGATAAACAAAAATGCAAGTTAAAAAACTTGCTAACGCTTGTATTTATGTCCACAGATGGCGTCCTACCAAGACTGCCAATCAAGCGTGTTTTGTTTACATAAACGTCAGAGTAGTTAGTATTCACTATCTCTAACTATAATTCCACTTTCAGATCATGATTTCAAGCTATTTGCTATCGTCAGTGAAAGACAGGAATAAAGAAACTAGATCTGAATACAAACTCTGAGCGTTTATGAAACAATTTCTATTCAGCTTGCAAGCGTGAATTTTTTAGACACGTAATGTCTTCAAACTCAGCATAGCAAACCAGATAGCTATATGGGTCTGATCTCAGTTCAGCATCACCACATAGTAGAAGCCTCTGCAATCTATATCATTGCAAGAAAGACCTCAAAGGTACATTTATGATAAACAAAAATGCAAGTTAAAAAACTTGCTAACGCTTGTATTTATGTCCACAGATGGCGTCCTACCAAGACTGCCAATCAAGCGTGTTTTGTTTACATAAACGTCAGAGTAGTTAGTATTCACTATCTCTAACTATAATTCCACTTTCAGATCATGATTTCAAGCTATTTGCTATCGTCAGTGAAAGACAGGAATAAAGAAACTAGATCTGAATACAAACTCTGAGCGTTTATGAAACAATTTCTATTCAGCTTGCAAGCGTGAATTTTTTAGACACGTAATGTCTTCAAACTCAGCATAGCAAACCAGATAGCTATATGGGTCTGATCTCAGTTCAGCATCACCACATAGTAGAAGCCTCTGCAATCTATATCATTGCAAGAAAGACCTCAAAGGTACATTTATGATAAACAAAAATGCAAGTTAAAAAACTTGCTAACGCTTGTATTTATGTCCACAGATGGCGTCCTACCAAGACTGCCAATCAAGCGTGTTTTGTTTACATAAACGTCAGAGTAGTTAGTATTCACTATCTCTAACTATAATTCCACTTTCAGATCATGATTTCAAGCTATTTGCTATCGTCAGTGAAAGACAGGAATAAAGAAACTAGATCTGAATACAAACTCTGAGCGTTTATGAAACAATTTCTATTCAGCTTGCAAGCGTGAATTTTTTAGACACGTAATGTCTTCAAACTCAGCATAGCAAACCAGATAGCTATATGGGTCTGATCTCAGTTCAGCATCACCACATAGTAGAAGCCTCTGCAATCTATATCATTGCAAGAAAGACCTCAAAGGTACATTTATGATAAACAAAAATGCAAGTTAAAAAACTTGATCTGAAAGTGGAATTATAGTTAGAGATAGTGAATACTAACTACTCTGACGTTTATGTAAACAAAACACGCTTGATTGGCAGTCTTGGTAGGACGCCATCTGTGGACATAAATACAAGCGTTAGCAAGTTTTTTAACTTGCATTTTTGTTTATCATAAATGTACCTTTGAGGTCTTTCTTGCAATGATATAGATTGCAGAGGCTTCTACTATGTGGTGATGCTGAACTGAGATCAGACCCATATAGCTATCTGGTTCTGATTTCCCTAGTTTGACGCTCTTCCGTGTCTAAAAGATTCACGCTTGCAAGCTGAATAGAAATTGTTTCATAAACGCTCAGAGTTTGTATTCAGATCTAGTTTCTTTATTCCTGTCTTTCACTGACGATAGCAAATAGCTTGAAATCATGATCTGAAAGTGGAATTATAGTTAGAGATAGTGAATACTAACTACTCTGACGTTTATGTAAACAAAACACGCTTGATTGGCAGTCTTGGTAGGACGCCATCTGTGGACATAAATACAAGCGTTAGCAAGTTTTTTAACTTGCATTTTTGTTTATCATAAATGTACCTTTGAGGTCTTTCTTGCAATGATATAGATTGCAGAGGCTGCTCTATGTGGTGATGCTGAACTGAGATCAGACCCATATAGCTATCTGGTTTGCTATGCTGAGTTTGAAGACATTACGTGTCTAAAAAATTCACGCTTGCAAGCTGAATAGAAATTGTTTCATAAACGCTCAGAGTTTGTATTCAGATCTAGTTTCTTTATTCCTGTCTTTCACTGACGATAGCAAATAGCTTGAAATCATGATCTGAAAGTGGAATTATAGTTAGAGATAGTGAATACTAACTACTCTGACGTTTATGTAAACAAAACACGCTTGATTGGCAGTCTTGGTAGGACGCCATCTGTGGACATAAATACAAGCGTTAGCAAGTTTTTTAACTTGCATTTTTGTTTATCATAAATGTACCTTTGAGGTCTTTCTTGCAATGATATAGATTGCAGAGGCTTCTACTATGTGGTGATGCTGAACTGAGATCAGACCCATATAGCTATCTGGTTTGCTATGCTGAGTTTGAAGACATTACGTGTCTAAAAAATTCATGCTTGCAAGCTGAATAGAAATTGTTTCATAAACGCTCAGAGTTTGTATTCAGATCTAGTTTCTTTATTCCTGTCTTTCACTGACGATAGCAAATAGCTTGAAATCATGATCTGAAAGTGGAATTATAGTTAGAGATAGTGAATACTAACTACTCTGACGTTTATGTAAACAAAACACGCTTGATTGGCAGTCTTGGTAGGACGCCATCTGTGGACATAAATACAAGCGTTAGCAAGTTTTTTAACTTGCATTTTTGTTTATCATAAATGTACCTTTGAGGTCTTTCTTGCAATGATATAGATTGCAGAGGCTTCTACTATGTGGTGATGCTGAACTGAGATCAGACCCATATAGCTATCTGGTTTGCTATGCTGAGTTTGAAGACATTACGTGTCTAAAAAATTCACGCTTGCAAGCTGAATAGAAATTGTTTCATAAACGCTCAGAGTTTGTATTCAGATCTAGTTTCTTTATTCCTGTCTTTCACTGACGATAGCAAATAGCTTGAAATCATGATCTGAAAGTGGAATTATAGTTAGAGATAGTGAATACTAACTACTCTGACGTTTATGTAAACAAAACACGCTTGATTGGCAGTCTTGGTAGGACGCCATCTGTGGACATAAATACAAGCGTTAGCAAGTTTTTTAACTTGCATTTTTGTTTATCATAAATGTACCTTTGAGGTCTTTCTTGCAATGATATAGATTGCAGAGGCTTCTACTATGTGGTGATGCTGAACTGAGATCAGACCCATATAGCTATCTGGTTTGCTATGCTGAGTTTGAAGACATTACGTGTCTAAAAAATTCACGCTTGCAAGCTGAATAGAAATTGTTTCATAAACGCTCAGAGTTTGTATTCAGATCTAGTTTCTTTATTCCTGTCTTTCACTGACGATAGCAAATAGCTTGAAATCATGATCTGAAAGTGGAATTATAGTTAGAGATAGTGAATACTAACTACTCTGACGTTTATGTAAACAAAACACGCTTGATTGGCAGTCTTGGTAGGACGCCATCTGTGGACATAAATACAAGCGTTAGCAAGTTTTTTAACTTGCATTTTTGTTTATCATAAATGTACCTTTGAGGTCTTTCTTGCAATGATATAGATTGCAGAGGCTTCTACTATGTGGTGATGCTGAACTGAGATCAGACCCATATAGCTATCTGGTTTGCTATGCTGAGCTTGCAAGCTGAATAGAAATTGTTTCATAAACGCTCAGAGTTTGTATTCAGATCTAGTTTCTTTATTCCTGTCTTTCACTGACGATAGCAAATAGCTTGAAATCATGATCTGAAAGTGGAATTATAGTTAGAGATAGTGAATACTAACTACTCTGACGTTTATGT
Organism: Epiperipatus broadwayi; assembly: GCA_028023455.1. Lineage (NCBI taxonomy): Eukaryota > Metazoa > Onychophora > Udeonychophora > Euonychophora > Peripatidae > Epiperipatus > Epiperipatus broadwayi. The sequence goes on from JAQFVV010012396.1 coordinate 10,381,194, forward strand.
AAACAAAACACGCTTGATTGGCAGTCTTGGTAGGACGCCATCTGTGGACATAAATACAAGCGTTAGCAAGTTTTTTAACTTGCATTTTTGTTTATCATAAATGTACCTTTGAGGTCTTTCTTGCAATGATATAGATTGCAGAGGCTTCTACTATGTGGTGATGCTGAACTGAGATCAGACCCATATAGCTATCTGGTTTGCTATGCTGAGTTTGAAGACATTACGTGTCTAAAAAATTCACGCTTGCAAGCTGAATAGAAATTGTTTCATAAACGCTCAGAGTTTGTATTCAGATCTAGTTTCTTTATTCCTGTCTTTCACTGACGATAGCAAATAGCTTGAAATCATGATCTGAAAGTGGAATTATAGTTAGAGATAGTGAATACTAACTACTCTGACGTTTATGTAAACAAAACACGCTTGATTGGCAGTCTTGGTAGGACGCCATCTGTGGACATAAATACAAGCGTTAGCAAGTTTTTTAACTTGCATTTTTGTTTATCATAAATGTACCTTTGAGGTCTTTCTTGCAATGATATAGATTGCAGAGGCTTCTACTATGTGGTGATGCTGAACTGAGATCAGACCCATATAGCTATCTGGTTTGCTATGCTGAGTTTGAAGACATTACGTGTCTAAAAAATTCACGCTTGCAAGCTGAATAGAAATTGTTTCATAAACGCTCAGAGTTTGTATTCAGATCTAGTTTCTTTATTCCTGTCTTTCACTGACGATAGCAAATAGCTTGAAATCATGATCTGAAAGTGGAATTATAGTTAGAGATAGTGAATACTAACTACTCTGACGTTTATGTAAACAAAACACGCTTGATTGGCAGTCTTGGTAGGACGCCATCTGTGGACATATATATATATCACTCCATCAAATGTTTCATCCTGAATGTTATCTTTTAACAGTAGCATTAGTTATTGGATCATGAACCAAGTTATAGGTCAAATTAAAATCATTTTTATAATTAAAAGAAGTTTTGCCTTTATAAATCTCAATTGTGTATAAATTTGTTTCAAGCTTTGTATCAACAAATTAATCCGATAATTCATCTGAACTTTTAAAAAACTCTTATGAATATTCAAATCTCTAGTTTTTGCAATTAACTCTAAATTAACAGTCTGGAAGACTAACTCATCAATTTTTTTTATATGTCAGGAATAGCTACTTTCATTTGGAAAACTTATTTTCAGAATCAAGAATATATATTTTATAAAGGTTTAATATAATGCTTTGCCAATACAATTAATTTGTATTTGTTAGTTTACTTCTATTATTATCCTCATCATTATCACTGGATTAATCATCTGACTTTCAGATTATCATGTCTTAGTATAAGATTCATAACTATTATTACTATATAAATACTTCATCCTTTTTGAAATTATTAACCTTCATTTTCTAACAAGTATAAAGACAATAATCTACATATCTAAAACATTTGGATTCAAGTCATCTCATAGATATCAAAATTTGCAGATAATAGTAAACCTTCTATATGCATTTTGAGTCATATGCATGTAAGTAGATTAGTTTATATATGTATGTATATATTGAAATAATATATAAGGTTTATAAATATATATCTGTGCTCATATTAAATGCAAGAACAAAAAAATTAAAAAGTATAATATTAATTTTTAAAATTAATTTCTAATTTTTTTTATATGTTTTAATTATATATTTTTTAAGTTATAGATAATTGAAAAGGAGAATATAAAAATGCTGACTGCAATGGAAGGATGTACTACAATCAAACATTAATAGATAAAAACACTGAAATATGATTTGTCTCCTGAGTTATTAAAGTGACTTTTTGAATCATACTATTAATGTAAAAAATCATTATAATCTTAGCTTGCTCTTCACCATCAACGAATTCAAATTGTGAAGAATTACACAATTTAATCAACAATACTCAAATTTAATAGGCTTATGGCAATGTTAATAAATTTCTATTTTCAAGATTTATGACTAGAAATAATCTACTGGTAACTTTATCATTACACCATAAATTCTTCAGTGAATATAAAATTCCATTTCCAGGTTAGAAAATGAATCTAAATAAAATATTTTTCTTTATGGATCAAGAGTCATATTAGCTGAAACAAAGCAATCCCATAGACCAGTGAACATAAAAATTATATTCATACACATGCATATATACATGTTATATTCAAATTAAACAACATATTTTAGAAAATTAAATTACCCAAGCACCATCTATATTAAATTTAATTAAACATTTTACAGTATCATCATCTAAAGTCAATTTAAATATAACTGTGCAAATATTTTTATAAATTTGGTTGTTGGATCACATAATTATTATATCTGATTCCTTATAATATATCTGAGGATGCAGTTAAAAGTAATTCATTTTCTTCTGCTTTGCAGTTAGACAATGATATCATGAGATGTTTAATTAAATTTAATATTGGTGATACTTGGAGAATTTATCTTTCCAAAATAAAGAAATTAAGCTGAGGAAATTCCAATTATCCATTTTATATATTCTTGTCATTTTAGATATTATTACTATGTGATTATTCATATGATATATGAAATTGGTCTGCTTACTAACATGCATCAACCAGTGTGGTGAGTTTATGGGCTTTTGTTTTTGAGTTTATTATCAAGAAACATCAGTTTTTCTTCTCAGTTATCTGATGATTCCAAACTGAAACATAAGTTTTTCTGAAACCAAAAGAAATTTGTATGAATGATCTTTTTTATCATGACAGATAAGACTAAATTATAACTCTAATTTTCAAAAGGTCATCAAGTCTTTAACTAAAGCAGCAGTTCATAGCTAAAATCAGGAAATGTTAACAATCCCCTGACTGCAGGTCCAGATTGATATTTGATGATGATCTTTGATTTATCCACAATAACAAATCACTTTCAAGTAAAAAAATGAATTGGAAACAGAACTGTCTAACATTAAATGGAACATTGTTGGATTTTGTAAAGTTAGAAGAAAAAGTGAAGAGTTGATTTGAAAAGTGAATATGTTCTTTACTATAAAGATACAAGTAGTAGAAACACAAGTAAAATGGGATCTATGATAAATAAAAAATGGAAAAACAGTATTGTGGAGATTGATGACTATTTAGCTTAATAGAAAATGCAAATGCAGATAATTCAGATTTATACCTACCAAATTCTTATTGTGATGACTAAGTAGAGAATTTTTACATGGAAGTACAAAAAAATTGTGCTCACACCTAATGTTTTAAAATTGTCACTGGAAACTTTAATACTAAATTTGAAAAATAATTGAAAGATGATAGTGTGATGATTAAATTTGATTAGGGTGACAGAATTGAGGGAGGACATGGACATATAAGACCTGAATAAGAGAAAATAATACCTCTTAAAATGTGCGTATACTAACCTGGGTGCTATTACTAAAGTTGAATGTAATTTGAAAATTTAAATAAAGTTAAATTTTTCTAAAGACATTTAATACATAATATTAGATGATGGAAATAATCCAATATATAACTAAAATACCATCATCACAAACTTTCAGGAAAATGTAAGAAGACTTTAGAAAAAGGTATTTAAATTTACTGCAAGACCTGAGATGCTATATAAATATAAGTTAATCAAGTGTTTTACTGTTTGTTCTACATTATTATGAATCTTCGAAAATTTTCAACATTTTCAGGCTTCAATAATTTTGACTTTATTTATTGCTTAAGCATTTAGAGATTTAAATACTCACTCATTTTAAATTATTAAAAATCATTTTAAACTACAAAGTATATTGTTAGACTAAAAATATTTTTATTTAGCTTAGCTCAGTAGTAGCATCATAAACCTAAGAGTTGAAGATTTCTGGATTAATTTCTAGCTGAAAAGGATGTATGTAAAATTCAAGATGCCATTTAAATGAAACTGTTATGTTCAATCTGTCACTTGGATGCTAATATATCACCTGGCTTCCATGCAACTGAGTTTATGATTAATATTTATATGAAAATTTGTTAAGTTGATATTTTAGTTGTAATTATATGAACTATTTCTATCATCTAATATTAATTATTAAATGTTTTTAGAAAATGCAAACTTTATTTAAACTTTTCAAATACATCCAACCATTAGTAATAGCAAACAAGTTAGTATATAGTGTAACAGTTCAAGTGGTAGTATTCTCTCTCTTTTCTTACGATATTTCTGGTCTGACTAGCGATAATCCTAGTATAAAAATTAAACTTGGGATTTTTAGATTTGTAAATATTTAATTTAAGGAAATACTAAGCTATTCTGTCAAAGGTGACAATCAGTAGAAATTTCATATAATTATGCAAGAATCCTCTTGATTTTTTCACTTTTTTTAAAGGGAAAAAGTAAGTGGTTATGAATTGTCACACTAGGCTGATTTATAGAATTGTTTGCTATTGTTATATGACCAGCTTCTTTAAATTTTTTTTTTTTGGACTTTTTCTTCTCTGACCAATATTTTTGATTTTTCCCAATAAAATGTAGGTTTATTGGCTCTATTCATCAGTTTGTTCTTTTTAAATCATTTTCCACATGGTCAACTGGCTTCACTAATATACATTGTTTCACATTCATATATTTATGGATAGAATTTTTGTTTTTAGCATTTCAAATTTAGGTTTTGTATGGATTAAGATTCCTTCAAATGTGCTACGATTTTGAAAGCTATTCTGATGTCATTATTTGCAGATTTTCTTAGTTAGTCTTCTTCCTAATATGTATTAATACATTATAGTATCTATAATTATTTTTTCTATTGATGTTTCTTTTTATTATTTATTTAGGGTGATGAATAACCATTTTTTAAGAGAAAATATTTTATGCAAATCTTTTCCAAGTAGTGATTTCTGAACAAATTTCTTTTGCTCTGTCCCATAGTGATAGTTTAATTTCATGTTTCTGTCACGATTGGATATATATACTAGATACTTTTCTGTATTTATGTTATTATTGGATGTATATACTAAATATTTTTCTGTGTGAATGGATTTTCTATAAACTGTAGTTTTGATTTAGCATAAGGTAAGTATATAAAATTTCTAACACTGTCACATTTGACAGAATAGCCTAAAAAGCATCACCTTAAATTCAGTATTCATGAAACTAAAGCTCCTAGATTTAATTCCATGCTAATACTGTTACTGATCAGACCACAATACTTGAAGAAGAGGTAAGAATAAGATCACTCAACATGTTGTACTATATATTAACCTGTGTGCTATTATTGAAGGTTGAATGTAATTGAAAAGTTTAAATAAAATGAATTTTTCTGAAAATATGATGGAAATAGTCCATCATATAATTATAAGCGTATTTATAAAACTTGATGTGATAACTAATTCTATTAGTTGGCCATATTTTATAAAACTTATTAGTTTTGTTGTAAGCCATCTAAATCAGCTGCACTCAATCTTTTGGATTCCATGCATGACCCAAAGAATAGCAAAGTTTTTCTGTATCAGTATCCTTTATAAAAAAAAAATTTGGCATCGAAATATAAAAAAAATAGGTAAATTAAAAAAAATATTTATTTTAGTTTTTTGATAACCAAAACATAATTACTATAATAAAAGTTAAATATTTCATATATTTAAAAACAAAATATTTATTGTTATTAATAGCATTTGCAAAATTATTACATAAAAAGAAAGTTTATCTTTTGTGTACTACCTATAAGTCCATCGCCTCCTACCAATGGTCCATGTACTATAGGTTGAGAATAATTCTGTAGCTTTTTTTTTCTGCTAAAGGTGAACACCACAACTACGTAGTGAGTTTAATGGAGAATGTTTTATATTTGTGATAATAAAAAAATATTTTATTTTAATTTATGGAGGTTGATAATTAATAGATTTCTCCCCCCCCCAAAACCCCCCCCCCAAGTTTAAAATATATTTTATTTATTTAAAAAAGTTACCAAAATAATGTATATTGTTATAATTAATTTTATTCTTGCAATCATCACTTTATTAGTTCCTAATTCTAATCTTGTATATATGTTAATTTTTCTGTCCAAATCAGATTGGGAATAACTTGGCAAAGAGGTATGTTAAGTAAGTTATACTACTTGATTATCATGAATGATATCTCGCCATTTTTTTAAGCATAATTTATTCTAGAATCTTAAATATAGAAAACATTTTCAAGAAATTAAGTCACATCATTAAGATGCATGCTTAAAGTTATCCATTTTCAAATTACTAATATATGCCGTATTGACAAAACCAACAAGTGAAGAGAATTGATCCTACCATACTTCTATATCAAGAGAGTTTAGGACTTAGCAGTTAGCTCCAGCAGCTTCAAGATGAAAGGAAATCTGAGCTAGATGGGGGGGGGGGGAAGAGATTAGGGTCTCTAATCATCTGATGCTGCAAGTTTTTTTTCCAATTAAAACAAGGTAATTAATTAATAATATTGTTTAAATTAAAATAATGACAAAAAAAAAACAAAACAAAACAACAAAATAATAATGTTATCTGCTAATCTATTCAGTTTGGAAACAATAATGGAAAGTTAAAATAATTATACAGTACTATTAAATTGTGTCTTATTTTTTAAAAGATTTTAACAATAGCGAGAGAATTTCATTTTTGTATTGCAAAATTTAATAACTTTCTTTAATTACCCATACAAAAAAAAAAGAACAATTATTATATGTCAATCTAATTTGCTTAAAAGTAACAAATTTAAAACAAAAATGATTAGTGCAGTAATAGTTTATACAGTGGAGCATAAGACCTGGAATTGGCGCCAGTTTTGGGATTTCCGGCACTCGAACTTCTTATGAATTCCAGAGCCATAAAGCTATTTAATTACTTTAAAGAATATGCCATGAAGTTTTTTTTATTCCTTTATCATTTCTCTATTTCAGTTAACATTTTTATTATAATTATTTATTTTAAATTATAAAATTTTGATAAAAAATAATAGGATTAATTAGTTTTGTTCATGTTACAGATGAGTTTAATAAAAAAGAAAAATCAAAATTGTTTTATTACTCTTAAAATACAGTAAAAAACAACAACAAAATGAACTAGTATGAACCATATGTAGATGCATTTATGGTTTACAAATTAATTTTTAAAGTCACTGCAAAATTCATCCAAAATGTAGTATTTTTGTTTTGTTTTGTTTTATCTTTTTTCTTTTGAAGTTGGAAGGGTCATATTAGCTTCCAAACGACTGTTGTTGCTACATGTCTTTGAATGACAATTCAACTGTTAAAACTACAACCAGCAGTTGTAACAAATTTTTGGCTAATCAGAATTTGATTGAACAAATACAACTAGTTACATAACATCTATTAAATTCAATAGTGAAAAAATAATGATGTAGGTAATTCGAGCATTTTTTAGATAACTTTATGTGAAATATCTAACAATTATACTAAAACTTGACAATATTCAAATAAGATATACCTCTGCTCTTAGTTGAAATAAGTATATAGAAGTATGTGAGAGATTTAGCTTGACAATCATTATATCACTTTTAAAAAAATTGCTACCACTGAAATTTTAATAGACACCATAACAGATATAAACATTTAAAAAAATATAGAGTACAATCTATAAAAATCTTAGATTATTATGACAATGAATGTATTATTTAGAATTTCACATTTTTGCATAGAGAAGCTAATAATTGATATTTAAATAAATAAAGATTCATATTAATATGGTCAAATAAATATAAATTTCACATATAATTTGCAATCAAAAAAAATTGGTAATATTTTATAAAAAAGCAGCAATAGTGCTCACTAATATTGTCATCTTCAGTGTAGTGGTTATTAAAAATATTAATCCCTAGTATATTCATATTTTGCATACTATAGAAATCTTTTCACTATTAGTTATTTTTAGAAGAACTCCTCTTCACTGCTTGCTACACAAAGCTGCAATACATTTATTCAAAGATTGTCTAAATAAATTATGTAATTTCATGGCAATAAGGTCACAAAATCTATCAATACACAAAACTGCCAGCATCTAATTCAAGAAAAAATAAAATTATATAGTAATGGACATCATAAAACCTTTATCCTCAAAATTTCCTTAGAATAATATCCCCAAATAATTATAAGTTCAAAATAAGTGCTAAATCTAAGAACATCAATCATGCACAAAAATCTACCAACAAAGTAAACTACTGTCAAATTGTATCTCATGAATTCAACATGGACTTCTTTAGTACCATGACAACACTCACACATCTAAAAGAAGTCACCTGTAAAGTAAAAAAAAAAAAAGGTAGGAGGAGGGAATATGAAAAAATAAATAAATTAGTAAACAAAATAATTAAAGGAGTACTTTTCTGAAAAAAGAAAACTCCTCTTTTGAAGGATCTTCTATACAGATTAATAGAAACTTTAATCCTAATTTCAAACCCAACCACTTTTTTTCTAATAATACATTTATTCCTATTAGATAACCCAAATGACTCATCTACTCATTGGACTAGATTAAATCAGAATTGCACAATTCTCCTTATACAAATACATGAAAGTGTTTAAATGAAGTTGATATTCACAAGAAAACATTAATAAAGAAAAAAAAAATCGAGTGTTACAGAACATCAACATTTAGATTCACAGGAATCTATTTTTTATGATGTTTTTTTTCTTTGTAAGCTAATATTGTATTTTAATTATATAATTGACAATTAACATATAATTTAATTTATATAATTTATATGTAATATCTGTAATAATAACTATATATTCATGATTTTACTAATTCTTTTTGTAGTATATACATGCATAAGTACTTTTTTAATTTTGTCAAAACCCACCATCTGATTTAATCCACTCCTGCATTAATTATTTTAAAAGCTTTCTATTTTAGGATAAAAATGCCAAAATATATTCAATTTCTAGTAATATAAGTTAAAAAAAAAATTGTTGTTTTCTTTAACTAAGACAACAAAGTGACATTTTTAATGAAAAGAAAAAGGCACCATCTTTTTACAATGTAAACTAAAATTTCAAGATATATTTTAACATTACTTTCTGTTCAGAAATGATTTCAACAAAAATAGCAGTCAATTTCATATTCTTAATGCATTTACATAGCAAAAACTATTGAAATTTAATGTTAAATGAGTAGTCTGTGGACTTCCTGTACATTTACTATATTACATTTTAATAATGTATGATATACAATTTAAGGAGAAATTATCTTTCCTCTACTGCAAATATATCTATTGTAAGTTTGACTAATCAATAAATATCAGAAGATAGTGTAAATATTTCTAAATCACAGACTAGTTTCTGGCTTATGATTTCCACCAGTGAGAAAGTTTGGGCATGATTCAGAATTAGTTTGAGGATATGAAAATACCATCCGATATTCATTGATTACCCAAATTTATAATAGATGGCATTGGAATAGAGTGAAAAAAAATGATCCCGAAAATTTGCATTAAATGTAAGCAGAGACATCACATTATGTTTTGCTAATATATAAATATTAAATTTTTTTTTCTGAAAACAAGTTAGGATAAGTAGGTGATTAGAGATTATGACAAACTGGTGACATTAATCATAATCCCTGAGTAGTTTGCCATTGACAATTCTTTAACTTAATTTATCCCAGCATTGCAAATTTGAAACTAATTGATAGTTAATGAAGCTCCTTACACCAGTAAAATATATTCAGATTGTGTTTATGTTTTCATGGTGCCCAAATCTGTAGTTCAAGTACTTTATTTTCCCCCATTCATTTATATATGATTAGATACTTTAAATACTAAATTAACTGCATATAGAGAGTTTTGCCTGTTTTAATAACATTTGAAATTAAAAGTTAAGAAACAAGAACTCCTGATAATAATCAATATAATTGTTTGTGATCATTATTTGGAGACTTTGAAATTAATGAACCTATTTTCGACCTATTATTTTTACTTATAACAGAATATTTAAAGGAGAAGCAGCTAAGTTGAAGAAACAAATACAGATGTGGTTGTATTTATAGATAAATACAACTTTGTCACACATTTCATCGTCTTTTTTAATTTCTCAATCTTTCATATTAAATTTCATTTCATCTCTATTTAAGTTTTTAACTTTTTTTTTTTACATTGATGTCGTTACATAAAAAAAAATCATGCTTATTACTTTTTTTTTCACATGGGAAATAGAAATTGAACCAACCATATTGAAGACTGTCATTCCCCCCAGTGCAAGAACTGACATGTGTGATAAATTGATACTAACTTTCAAATTCTATTTTAAGACTTCACAATTGTATACGGTTTGAAAATCCAGACATGAGTTTAAAACTTTTGCTAAAGTCAACATTGAATATATCATTATATATATTCAGTAGCTTTTAACAAAGTATAATGTTTTAAACATCTGAAATAAATTGATGTGGTCAAACGTAAAAAAAAAAAGTCAAAAGAATGTATTCAAGAAATTAGGCAAAATCTCTATAATATATTTAATACTAAGAATAACAATCGAGCAAGTCTGTATAATAATATTTTTAGATTTTTATTTATTCATTTTAATAATCCTTTCATATATATAAAATATTTATGAGTTTTGGCACATTTTTCAATTACTCCACAATGTATTGGTCTATGTATTTGCCTAACATTCTTATGACCTGAAGTTTAAATCTAGATGGTGCTTAGAAATTTGTTTAAATATGAAAAATTTCCAAACAAGCTACATGTTTATTTGTTTTTTTTTTTCTAGATTGCTGGTTTATAGTCACCACATTGGTCGGTGAATATATATCGGTAAATGGATATATATTCAAAATTAAAAACATTTAATCCTTATGTACTCAGTGTTCTTTATTATAGCTCTCCTTTGCTAGTAAAGAAAGCTATAATAAAAAGCATTGAATTCAAGTGTTTAAGAATTGAATTTTTAATTCATATTAAAATAATGCAAAAGATTGGTAAAGATTTTAAGTAATTGGTTATCAAGTGAATATCTAGCCCTTATTAGCTGGAGAATAAAAATTTAAAACAATCTGGGGAAGCCAGATGAGTGCGAATGTATTAAATGTAATCCACAGAAGCACGACTGTAGTACGATAAAGTCTCCAACCATGAGAACTGCTACCATAGTTTATCTTTTTATATTAAATTAAAAAAATTAAATATACAAAATATTAAGATGGGGTATGCAGATAAATTCTGAATATATAAATCTAAATTTGTGAATAATTTCCAGCATATATAAAGTGTAAAGCATTAAAAAGTGAAACATAAGTCAGCACAGACTTTAATTCTTGCATGTCTCATTTTAGCGAATATCTTTTGCAATGCATTATATTCCTTAATTTTATTGGTTTAAAAATAGTTTTATATTCTGCATGATAACAAATGTCAAAACATCTTCTATCAAGCAGGTCCTTGCCAGGGATTTGCTAATTTATAATGGCATAAGTGATTGTAACTGATAAGAATTTTTATTAAACTATATAAGAGATTCTTAATTTATCATTGTTAAATATCAGATATAACTTCAATTTATCTACAAAATATTGCAACATCACTAATGCTATTATGCAAACACGTATAGAAAATTTTAATATCACAATTGTTATTTTGCCAGATATTCTACTTCTTTTTTTTTTCTCATGTCAAATGCGTTGACTGGGAAGTGAACCCAAGCCAGCTGTTTGGAAGGCAGCTACGCTAACCACTAGGCCACCAATGCTTGACAGACATTCTGCTTTGTATTAGAAAAAATACAGTCCTTAGTTTAATGTTTTACTTCTGATATCATAATATCCTACACATACTTCATGTTTATAAAATATATTATAATAATAGTGGATAAAGATAAGTAATTACTAATATCCGAATGTTTTTTTTTCCTTTCGTGAATACATTTAACAACAATAAAAAATATGTTTTACTATTACACAGTGAATCAAAATTATTTTGTCAAAATACTTTATCAATGCAGTAGATATGTACAATTATTTAAATTTCATTAGTTATTTTATTAAAATTATTAATTAAACATGTACACAAAATTAGAAAAATTAAAACAAAACAAAAAATAATAATATGGTAGTAGTAATAAAAAATAAATAAAATAAAATAAGATATTTATATTAGTTAATACAAAATTATGAATATATAGAGCCCATTATATAATAACTTTTAAGAAACATACTAATATTGTAAACATAGTAAATATTATAAAAAATTGGTGTTTAGTATAACTTGCAGAGTTATATAACTCTCAGAGTTAGAGTGTACATTGCTCAAAAACTGTTAAAACAGTACCTACGCATAATTTAAATGGATAATTGCTATAATTAATTGTTACTATTAAATAAGCAGTTATTACTATGAGGTGGTACTATATTTCAATTTGGGAATATATTCAGTTTTTTTAATTAGTACACATTATTGAAGTGTTTTTTTTTTCCGGAAATTTTAACTTTAACAAAGAGTAAAATTTATGTACTGTCTAAATTCGATTAGTTTATTTTAACGAAATTTAAAATTTGCTATTTATAAACAATAATATGTTCTACGCTGGAGAATTGAAAACTGTCACCGTATTTTTTAATATTTTCTGGATGATTCAAGTTCATAATACAAAATAAATAAATAATGAAGTTTGTGAATATTAAGAAATATTAAAATAAATCTAAAAAAGTGTCACATATATATATATGAGAATAAGAACATGAGAATAGATTGAATTATCAAATTAAATTTTTTTCTACAAATAAAATAATCATTATAATTTTATTATTATTATATATAGGTATTATATATAATTATTCATAATTAAATATAGGTATATTATGCACAGATTTCTTAAATGGTTTTATTTTTTCTTAACCTTTTTATCATTCAGCCAATATTCGTGGAATTAATACAGATTTGACAATATATAATATATGCTTTGAATTCACCCACATTTCAAATTTAATGTTAACGTGTAAAAAATATATATATACGAGTTAAGCGAAAAATCATTAAATTCATATCTTCACAATCTTCATCTATTCTTGTAATAGGTGAGAATACTCTGTCAAAAGTCTTAAGAGAAAGGAAGGGGGGGGGAGCTTATAAATTTTCAAATTATCTAAATTTCAAATCTAGGCCTTTCAAATTTAATAATTACATTTCTTACTGGTATTATTCTGTCCTCATATTAATATTAGGTATTTTGTATATGTTGAATCTTGAAACTATTTCCTAGCACTTTTCCAGATTAGCTTTATGTGATTTATCCATCAATATCATTTCAAGTTGATTTCACTAAATTTATTCATACAGCAAGTGCCTGGCTTCAACTTAAGATTCCATATTGAGTCTTGTCAAGTAATTATTCATTTTAGGCATTGAATGACTAGAGAATAATGGATTGATTATCTTGAGAAAGTTATAAATATAAATATGACACTTATAAGGCATTGCAATTGAGAATATATTGACAAGTACTCTCCCATACTTATTGTTAGCTTTTCTCTAGATTGAATGATGTTTTTTTCTGGTTAATGTAATCATGCTTTACTGTTAGAACCATTCAAAAAAAAAAAACATTGCTGATATTCGTCTGATTAAACTCATCGTTTGCAATAAATACTAAATTTAAATTAGCTTAAACTCTGGTTTGACAGAATAAAGAGAAGTCTCATCTCTTATAAAACATTCTCTTTGAAATGCCTTTTATAAATTTTCTATGAGACCGCAAAAAATATAGCCGAAAACTTAGAATCTGATACATAAATACCCATTTTCACAGAGTGATTTTTTTTCAAAACTATCTCTGAACTTTAGGTATTTTATTTTTAAAATCTTTAACCATTTGGAGTTTCCATGAAAAATGTTTTTTTCAAATTGTAAATTTTAATATTTTTCATTTTACAAGTTAAAAATATATAACTTAAAGGCATGTATTTTTACATTACAGTTTTAAGGAAAACTAAAGTTTGTACAATTAATTTGGACCATAAATTATGTTCATTTCATTGTCAGTTAAATATCTTTAAACATATACCTCTGGAAATCATATTACTTAACTAACACAACTTACCATTACAAGATAAAACTGTGTGTATTCATAAAGACCAACTTCTTTATTCACTGCAATGATGAAATATTAGTTTCATAATCTTTACATACCAAATTCATATAGTTTATTTATATATGCTTATTGAACATGGAAATTATTTGATTTTCAGCCTTGAATAATTTTAACAGTCAAACCATCTCTCTTTTAATAGAATCAAAGTACTCCAACTTAAAAAATAAATAAGCAGTATGTTCCCCTAACACACACACACACACATTAATTTTGGAAACACATACCTTTACATATCATAAATTGATATTTATTTTACCTACATTTTATTCAATCTCCTGTAGCTCTAATGCCTTAATATTAAAATCTTTGTATTTAAATCATTTTCCTAACTTAAATCCTGTGTATTTTTGTACTATTTTAAATTAAAATTTATATCAGCTTTGTGATATGATTCACAATGTTACAATATTCCTCCCATTTAATGAGAACAAAATATGGTCATTATATAATTATTTGTCTTGGCTATTTTTCCCACTGGTTTTGTTTTTATTTTCAAGCTCAATTTTTAAAGCTAAACTGCTTTTATATTTTGAATAAGCATCAACGCTGTATCCAATGTAAATGAATTGTCTCATGAGTAGAAAAAGATACAGATTAGTCTGTCTTACAATCTTTGCTAGTATACTAATATAAACATAATTATACAGTTCTTTTATTATTTAACAAATGATTTCTTCACTTCAAAAAATTTCCTCATCAATAATACTCTCTATCATGACATAGAAAGCTTAAATGACAACATTAATCTCTCCAATCATTGGTTATCTTTATGCCAAATAATGCCAACTTGTTCACCCTTCAATAGTTTATTTTTCAGAATCAATATTAAAACACAATTCTTTTCTACTATACTCACTAATGAGGATCACTTATGGAAATTCAAAGGATATCAAAAAGATTCAACTGATATCACCAAACATTTTGTATTCATTGAACAAAATGAAACACATCCAGAAAATTTCTGTTGATGTTTCAACTTCCAAAGGATGTGCTAGTCATGCTCAGTCAAATAAGTATTTTTAAAGAGCAACATAACTTGTTATCATATACAATTTTATATCTTTCAATGGATAAAGCATTTGGTCTCCCAATGATCTTTAGGATCTCAGTATATATTCCTTCCCCTTCACTTTTCTAGCACTCGTATTTTCTCACTTTACTCTTTTTTAAAATGTTATAAATATTTATAACTTATATTGGCTTCAAAATGCATTTATTTTTTATTCTAAAAAGTGAAAAATTTTCTCAAGTCACTCTTCAATGAGCATCGTTTTTTATTTTATTTTCAGGCATATTATTATATTCTGTGCTGAGGCTTCTCTCTAAATGCATTTCAAATTTCTATTGCAATTTTTATTGACAACAAGCTCTCTTGGATGCGTCCAGATGTTGATAATTTAATTTCATATATGTTTTCCAATGTATAACATTCTTTGTGGTATTGGTTTTTTTTTTATCAGGCTGGTTATTTGTCATTGGTTGGTTGTCATCCTTAGACATAATTCATATCAGCTTTCAGTTTGTTCATTATTGTAATCCTTGGAGTAAAAAATTAATTTTTCATAATTTATTGTGAATTCTTTTTAAGCAGTCTGTGAAACGTAATTTCCTCTTTTATTCTAGAACTTATTCTTGTATTCTTCTTTTTTGTTGGAGAGTTTCCTTTCTCTTGACTTCAAATCTATGGGATTAGGATTGTTTTTCTAATAAATTTTGTATTTTTTCACTATTTTGGTGGGGAAAATTTTATTTTATGGATTTCCAAACGATTTTTTTATTATTTATATTTATAAAAATGATATTACTCCTCATTTGTTTTAGAAAAAAGATTATTTTAAAATTTGAACTTCTTTTTCCCCAACTTAAGTCTTCTAAATACTGTTTGCTTATGTCAAAGGCATTTAGAAAATTTATTGTTTGCTTATAATGTCAATATTGTTTATTTTTATATACTGTCAATATTAGAAAAGTTGTATCTCATAAGCTGTTAATGCTCTAAGTTTGTTTGCTTGATTTTCAGAAGCAGAAAAAAATATGAATCTTTCCAGTTTTGTATTTTTTTTTTTTTGAGGCATTTAATGTTTGATATCCTATTGGTAATCATTGGTCCAATAAAAATTCAGGGTATTTTTTTTTTAATTTGCTGGTGGAGAACTTTTTCAGTGTATCTTAAAATATGTTTTACAATGCTAGGAATGTGACTATAAATATTATGATTTGAATTCATCTTTTCTTCTCCCATTGTTTCTGGATATTATTTATGTTCATCTTAAGAAGAATTGCAGATTGAGCTCTCTCTCTGATCAGCTTTAATTTTTATTCTAGATGCCATTTCTTCCTAGACTGCTGCTATTGCTCTATTATCCCCATTTTGATTTCAATTCACCAATCTTGCATTACTCACAATCTCTTGATTTTTATTTTCGAATCTGTAGTTCAAGATTTCTTATCTTTTCTTTTTGTACTTTTTAAAATCTACAACTTGAGTTACTTCTTTAATTTTGTGGTTTAAAATTTTAACACTTTATTGCCTTCTTTTTTATATTTCTCATATTATCATGTATCTTTTTGGACAACTCTTCTTTAGATGACTTGTTATCCATTTGGGTTTGACTATATTATTTTATTTCTTTCATTTCATCTTTCAATCTTTGGACATGTTTTGCATTCTGGTCTCTATTTGGTTTTTATTATTTTATACATGTCAAGATTTTTTGTCCTGTTGTTTGTATTAGTTTTGCACATTTTAAATTATCGAACTATCAGTTTTCCTCATCTAGGCACTCTGGCTGCTCCAATGTGCTATTATTTTTGACCAGAGAATACACTCAGCAAATCAAAAACTATTGGACCTAACTCGCTCTCTCAAAACCAGAAATATCAAACCACCCCCACTCCAGTTCTCATAGACACTTGGGCAATCCTCCAACTCCCATCCTCTTGGCCTCTCTCATAGGACTCAACCATTTAAATGTTTGTGACCCATATGGTCACTCGCTCAATGAAGATGTGCATCTCAGACTTGCAATCAAAGACTTCCACTTCCCATACCCTTTTCATAAGTATCCTTCCCCTCTCACCATGTTGCTCCTGAATTTTCATTTTACCATGTTATCACTCCTTTGTTAACCTTTTTCTAACTGTATTTGTACCTAGGTTTTTTAATGAATAAACTTTCATCACTGAGAAAAAAATATGTTCATCATCATCATAGTAATTTGTTCATTATCCTTTGATATTGGAGATGACCTTTCTCTAGCCTATGTTTTATGAATTTCATTATCTATTAATATCTTCAGTTCAAGGTTTTTATTTCCTCTGTCATTCATATCTCTTCAATTTTCATTTCTTCAGCTTGCATTTTTTTAGCTCTAATTATCACATAACTTATTCTTACTTTACTTACTTTTTTACCATTTAATGATACAACCCCCATCATTTTCATCATGATTTCCCTACTCTAATTTTTTTTATCAGCCTTCCTTACAGTAATTTTATTTTGATTATCCTGCTTATTTACTACCTATTATCCATTCATGCATTTTATTTTATGTATATGCATTATTTTTCATGCAATCATTAATTCTTTAATTTCAATGTCTGTATTTTATCAATATTCATATTTTATTCCCTCTTCTAGTAATAGTTTCAATTTATCTTGATTGAGTTCACATTTGGTCAACATATGCATACATAAAAAATATCATTAGTGATTAATAAAGCCATCACATTGGATGACCAAATATAACAAAATGCCAGCTGGACCATAATAGTAGTTTTTAGACCTATGCAATACTGTAGTATCTGAGGATACTACCATATGTAAAATGAATTATTTATTATGGGAAATCAGAATATGCCACACTTTTGAGTTACTCCAAAATATTTGGTCATAATAAGTCAAACATCAAATACCCAACTTTCAAGTTTTCAGTGATGATCAACCCAATTGCTCTGTAGTATTAAAAATTATATAATTAAAATGTGTTTTCAAAGTACTAATTACTTTTCCAGATGCCTCATCTAATTCTAAATAATAGGAAATATATATAATCTGCTAAATATAAATTTTTATTTGTATTTAATGTTGGTAAAGATTTTTAGTGCATTGGACACCAGACTATCCTACAGATCTGATCCTGACTTTTCTACCTTTTTGTTAAATATTTCTGGTTTTGCTTCCAGATTCTATCGAGAGTTAAACATAGGCAATACGAATGATAATTACACATACTAACTACTCTTAACTAATTAATCATGAATGAAGATATACATGTATGTGATAATGAGAACAAAATAAAAATATGATGGCTTAACAAATTAATTGCATATTTACTAAGGCAAATAAAATAAAGAATTTGATGTAACACTATGGTTAAATATGCATACATTATGCCCACATTTAACAGGTATGTACATATATTTATTTCTTAGTTAAATATTATTTTTTTACTTGATTACTTATTACCCATCAATATCTATAGAATATTAATTGAGTTAAAGACTTGATATTATATAACAAATTTAAATGTTACCATGCATTATCAATATATATATATATATATATATATATATATGCATATATATATATATCTATATATATATATATATATATATATATATATAGATAGAGAGAGAGAGAGAGAGAGAGAGAGAGAGAGAGAATTGAACTCAGGATTTTTCAGTCTATTCATCCTCAAACTCTATCTCAAACATGACACACACATGCAATATATATATATATATTACTAAATTCTCACTTTTGCACACAAAATTTCAATCTATAATTGCAAAAACTTAAGAATTCTTTCTTCAAAATTTCAAAGAAAGAGAGAAAAAATTATCTAATTTCAAATCAAAGCCTTTTTAAACATAAATTTGATAATTTAATTTATTAATGATACTAATTATTTAGCTGTTCTATGCATATATTATTACTAAGTGCTTTTATAAATATTGAATCATGAAGTTGTCTCCTGACACTTTCACAGATTCCTTTTTTAAATCAGAAAGTTCACTATTAATTTACAATAGAATTACCCCCCTCCCCCATTGCAGTTCTATTTAGATCCAAGTTCAATTTATCTTCAGTATCATTTCCAATTTCATTGATTTTGTTGGCATTTTTAATGACTGATAGATAGACACCATAATATCAAACCAACTTAATTCTGGGAACAGTTAATATAAAACTTGGTACAATGGCAGCAAGTTACATTTTACAGCTTCATATAAGATGGAAATATACCTATTTTTTCTAATTATTACATAGTGGGAAAGTAATGG
The DNA here is from genome assembly GCA_028023455.1 of Epiperipatus broadwayi. Taxonomy (NCBI): domain Eukaryota; kingdom Metazoa; phylum Onychophora; class Udeonychophora; order Euonychophora; family Peripatidae; genus Epiperipatus; species Epiperipatus broadwayi. The sequence goes on from JAQFVV010012396.1 coordinate 10,400,575, forward strand.
GCAATTTATATCTGGTGGCCTTTAGTCAGTTAATTTAGGAAATCTAAAAGCACAAACATGAAGCCAATCTTGCACTGGAGAATATATTGAAAAATATTCTTCTACATTGGTAATTTGGTTCTTAATTTCATAGACTGAAGGATAAGATCTTTTCAATTCATGTAATCATAGATTTACTGTTACAACTAGCAAACAAACATGGCTGATATTCTCTCATTTGGCTAACTTAACTTTTTATGGCAAATATAAAATGATTTGAGTGCTTAAACTCTGATTTGTCTGAGTAAAATGAATACGAAATTATCTTTGAAATTTCAAATCTGAAGACTGATCTCTCAAAAAAATATCTTATTTGATTTTCATCTTAAAACCTCTCTATGTTGTCCAATACATAACCAAAAAAACATGTTTTTTAAATCTCAGAAGCTAATTTGCTTATCTGTGCAGACATTTTTTTTTTTAAAAAAAATCTCTGACCTCTTTAACTTGTTTTATAAATCTTTAATTACTTGTAATTTTCATGAACAATAGATTTTTTTAAAATTGTATATAACTTGCGACTGTGTATTTATATATTTCAGCTTTAATAAACTGAAATTTGTACAATTAACTTGGGTTATAAATTGTCATTTGCACAAATGATTAAATAGTTTTAAAAATATATCTTTGGTAATTGTCTTATTTGATGGACCTAACATCTCATTACAAAATAACACTGTGCATATTTGCAAAGATCAATTCCCTATGCACCATAATGAAAGATGAAATTTCAGTTCCATGATCATTGTGAACACCCTGTTTAGTAAATATTAAATATGAAAATTATATTGACTTCAACCTTGAATAATTTTGACAGTCCCTTACAATACTATCTTGATAGAGTTAAAGTAGTCTATATTATAAAATAAATGAGCAATGGGAATTATTTAATGCTATATATTTAATTTGTCTCTAACACAAACATATTTAATGATACACATATTTATGTCATACATTAATATTTATTTATTTTAGCTACACTTTGTTCAATCTTTTGTGATCATGATATTATATCCTACAACTTTATTTAACAAAATTTAATTTAAAATGGTTTATATTTTACCTAATTTTTTTTCATTTAAATATTTTTTAATAATGTTGCCTAAAGCATAAACATAAAAAAAATGCATTTAAACTAAGGCATTTCACATATTTCATATAGGCTTCTTGAAAATGTGCTGCTTTAGTTTATGTATTTACAAAAGATAAATAATTAAATAGAGAAAACGGTGTAGCAACAGAAATTTGAATTATGACTCAGAGAATAAAATACAAGAACACTAATAATGCCAGTTTGAGATCTAAACATATGCTTGATATGCCAGTTAATTAATATCACACTTATTCCCATAATGCTTTTCCCCATACTTTGGTGTCCCAGTTTTTATTTTTATTGGATTATACATAAATGTGCTAACTGCCTTGTTGTATAATTAGCAAATTGCTTTCTACACCTATGACCTGGATTTAAATCTAAAGAGATGGACATTTTTTTAGTAGATGAGAATGTCTTAAGAAATTTAGATTTTTTTTTTCAAGTTGGCCAATTTATCTTCATTTATTGATTAGAAAATGGACATCAGCCAATTTTTAACTATAACATATTTCAAAGAAAGAAAAATATAAAAACCTTTGTAATCAGGTTTTAAACTGCAGCTGATTCACCTAGTAATAATATTTTCTTCATAGCGAAAGTTACTGCTAGATAAGCTTTTACTCTGAACTAGTTTATTTAAAATGTTTTACTCTTGAGCGTATTGTTTCATATTATATTATAAATATATATCATTTATTCAAATTCTTATTTATTTTTAATATTCTTAGTACTTCTATTTTAATTTAAAATCAAACTCGTTAGTACTAAACAATAAATTAAAAAAATTAGAATAATTGAAAAATAATAATAATTATTTGAAGTATATGATAAAATCAAATCATAAATACATAAAGTAATACAAATAAATTACTAGAGAAATAAATATTTGTTCCCTTGTAATGACTGCCAAATACTGATTGATGTTTGACTTTAGGATTAACACAAACCCACTAGCAAGAACAATTTATGAACTCGAGGCTACAGATTTTCATGAATTTTATTCCAGACACTTTAAATTTTTTTCTTTTATAGCTTTTTTTTTTTTTTTGAAAATTGAACTTTATAAAAAATAAGATTTAATTAATACAAATAATTTTTCAATTATAATAATTATCTTGTAAAATATTAGATATAAAATTTAAAAAAACTATTCAATTTTATTCGAAAGTTTTTTAAAATTATGACAAAAGGAATATTTTATTATATATATTGTAACGGTTTGCGACATAAGTATAGAGAGGATATGATTGCACCAAATGTAATGGTAGACATTGCACGAATTTTAGGATAATAAAGTAATCGCTATTTTTAACTGAAATAAAATGTTTTAAGACAGAGATTGATTAACCAGTGGAGGCCCAAGAATAATGTGATGATGATGACTTTTATTGTGAGTGCCAGCTGTAACTTTAAAGTATAGTGCATTACTATCATATGAACAATCTGCTTACACTCACTACATATTCATTATATCCCATAATATCACACGACCACCATTTTATATGCTTACACAAGCTATTAAAACACTAGCAAACTCTCCATGCAGTAATGCCACCCAATACACAAACCTTGCATACAGTGATTTCTATGCCTTTCACAGGGTGGCACTACTGTATGGAGAATTTGCTACTGTTTAATGTCCTATAATGTTAGCTGTTTTGCACATGGTAATTAGTTACATTACATATAACTAATAGATATCTAATTATCAGACACACTAAATTGTGATATTTAATAGAGTATACTAATATTAATGAGACATATGAGAGATGAAAGATGAACAAAGATTTTAGGTTTTAATAAAATAAAATTTTTAATAAATAATGATAATTATAACCAGTTGTCAAAAGAGATTTGAATATGGCATAAATGAACATTTTACTATATAATATATCGGTAAAGAATAATTTTATACTATATTCTATCTAAACTTTTAAATAATTAGCTTTAAATACTAGTGTACAATAAGTAATAATAAAATATATATGCTAATAAAAAATAAGTAAATATTTGCAATATAATTTCTTACTTAAAACTAAAGTTGAAACTAGTAGTAAAAGAATGTGTATTGCCAATTACTCAACAAGCTTCGTTATAAATGCTTAGCAAGAGAAAGCATTTAAAATATCTCCATCAGGAACCCCCCCCCCCAACCACAACCTGCTTTGGCACTCCTCAGAGAGGGAGGTTTCCTGATGGAGATATTTTAAATGCTTTCTCTGGCTAAGCATTTATCACAAAGCTTGTTGAGCAATTGGCAATGCTCATTGTTTATATCTTACAAGCTTAAGAGAATTGGGTCATGTGATCTATGACTCTTATTTTGACTATTTAGTAGTAAAAGGCTTTATAATTGTAATTAATTTTGAAAAAACATTAATATTCTCATCTACTGAATCCTTGAGGACATTAAAAAAAAAACATTCATACTGTTTTTCAAATTTTACTTTTGCATATTCAATTTAAAATTTACAATAATGAAATAATCTTTTCTTCTCGGTTGAACAAATGTTTTCAGTTTTTCAGGATACTTTTCCTTTTAGAAATACAAAACTATTTGTAGTTTTAATAATTGCCCAAACTTTGATTATTCAATAAAAAAATCAATTCTTGTAGTCCTCTTTGAATTTTACTGTTTTAATTTTCTCTTTTTATTTTATATAATTTCCAGTTCTACACATAATATTGAATATAAATATTTGCTGTTGCAAGGCATTAAAAACAAACAACAGGCTTCCATTATGAAGATATCAAAAGATTTCTATTCAGGCAATTTCTTCCAATAAAATGTTGATATTTTTTATAGTACTATGATTTTGCAATCAATAACTGTTTGATACTGTGATAATGTTCATTTTCCCTTTACTTCTACTTGATTTTCTGGCTATTTATCATGGTTTTTACTGGCTTGGTTTTAATTGGCAACTGCTTTCTTCCAAAAGTCAATCTGATCTGCTTTTTTTTAAAAAAATTATAACTTAAATACTTTTCTCAATCTATGACATAATAAGTCAAACAACAAGCATCTATTTTTAAAAAATGTTAATTTTCCTGAACCTGGCTACTTTTAAAAAAATAATCTCTCAATTGGCTGCAGAAAGGAGTTTGCTGTTTACTGAAATGATACTCTTTGATTCCTCTTTGGAGTCTTAGAGAAACCAAGCAGAGTGCATTTCTAGTATTCACTTCATACATTATTGTTGTTGCATCTGTTATTATTATGTGATTATTCATAGTTTATGAATATGAATGAATTTCTTAATAACACAAATCAACCAGCATGGTGAGTTTATTGATTTTTTACCCTTGAGTTTAAGCTCAAGAAACATTATGGTTTTTGTTCTCAGTTACCAAATAGTTCTTAACTGAAATATCAGTCGATTTTTCTTAAGTACAGAATGGATGTGTGAATGAACCTTTTAAAAAATAGATGTGTATAATCATGACACACAAAACTAAATCATGGCCCTTATTCCCAAAAGACTGTAAAGTCACCAGCCAAGTCAGTTTGCATTGGAAAGTGGAGGGTGTAATAATCTCCATGTTTTCAGACCCAGGCAAGACTTTTTATCTAGAAACTTACAACTAACTATAGATCACTTTTAAATAATAAAAAAAAGATTGCATGAATTGGAAGAAAAACTTTCAACTATTAAACTGACATTCGTGGGCTTTGTAAAGTTTGAAGAAAAGGTGAAGAGAAATTGAATAAAAAAAGTGAACACAAAATTTATTATAAAGGCACAAATATTGGAAGCATAAATGGGATAGGATTCATTATAAATAAAAAGTGGAAGAACAACATTGTGGAGATTGATGATGGTGATATTAATGAAGGATACTAAAAGCAAATAATTCAAGTTTATTTCCCAATAAATTCACATTTTGATGAAGTATAAATTTTTTTTTTTATGGATGTACTCAATGCTTTTGATAAGACCAAACAACATTTTAAAATTTTCAAGAGGTCTTTGATGTTAGTATTGGTAAATAATTTAAAGATGAAGATGTTATGTGTAAATTTTTTTATGATAATAGAACTGAGAGAAACTCCAGACTTGTGGAGTTTGAAGAAAAAGACTGTATTATGAATTCTTTCTTTAAAAAAAAATGCTAAATAGAAATGGATTCTGAAGCATCCAAATGAAAGTATAGTAGAATTAAATTATATTTTGTCTAATGGAAAATATGTAGTTTTAGATTGTAATGTTCTTAATAGATTTAACAGAGGAAGTGATCGCAGGAAGTGATCATCGATTAGTGAGATGTAAGATACATGTTAATACAAAACTAGAGACACAAATATGGTGAAGAACAATATTCACAGTTGATAGTCCTAATCTTCAGAAACATTCCAATGAATTTAAAATAAAATTTGCAAATTGTTTTAAAATATTAACAAATTTTGAAAAAGATTCAAATTTAAATGAAATCAATCAAAAATTAACTAATGTAGTATTAAGAACAGCAACAAAGATACCTGGTACAGGAAAGCAGCAGTTTACCAGTAAATTTTCTACTGAGATCAGACAAAATATGAAAAAAAAGAGGAATATGAAAAAATATAAAAATAATGCATTAAGAAGAATAGGATATTTAGAGATTTGTAAAATGATACAAAAAAGAGTTAATAACAATATAAAAAATATAATTGTGGATTAGCAAGGAAATGAAGCTATTGAAAAAAATAAAAATTTTAAAAGTACAAATAAACATTTTGGAGTTGGTAAAATACATTTCTGAAATAAGAAGATTTTCCTATTACAAAAAAGAGAGATGATATAAAATGTTTGAAAGAGTTCTATGAAGAATTATATAGTAATAAATAAAACCCAATGTATCCCCTACACTTGCTACATCTTCTCAATTTCCTGGTACTTTAAATGAAGAATTGAGACATGCAATTAAATCTATAAAAAAGAAAAAGCTCTTGGTGATGATGGAATTATAATCATCTTAAAAGAATTTAGGTGAATAAATAGAAAAGTTGTTGGCAAAATTATATATCAAATGTTTAAATGATGAAAGTATACTAAACGATAGGAAGATTGCACTAGTGACTTTGACACAGTGTATTTAAAAATGATGATAAAGAATATATTAGAAATATTTTATCAGTTCTATAAAAAAATTTATTAAGATAATTACAACTCACCTACAGTGAATTTTGAATTTTAACCAACCAAAAGAACAAGCAGGATTTACAAGTGGTTTTAGCACAGTGAATCATATCCATGTGTTGAGAGAAGTTATAGAAAAGACCAATAAATATGAGTTGGCATTATGTTTTGGATTTGTGGATCATAAAAAGGCATTTGATTCTAAGCATTTCTATAGTGATTAAAGCATTGGATGATCAAGATATAGGACCCAGGATATGGTTATATTCTGAAGAATATTTATCAAAATTCAACAATCATGACTAAATTACACAGTTATATTAAAATGATTAACATAGAGAAGGGTGCCACAAAGTGATCCCATATCTCCAAAACTTTTTCAGTAGTTTTACAAAAAATATTTTGTGGATTAAAATGGAAAGCTAAAAAATTAAAAGTAAATAGAGATTATTTAATTATCTAGATTTTATAGATAATGAGACTGTTTTTGCCAATAATATTTCAGAGTTTTAGGAAATTTTACAAGAATTATCAAATGAAAGTAAAAAAATAGAACTAAGATTAAAATAATGTTCAATGGATTTTCTCAAAAAAAATAATAATAAAAATTGATAATGATGAATTAGAAGTTAATAACTACAGATATTTTGGTCAAATTATTAATACAAAAAGAAAGATATTAAATGAAATTAGTTATAACATTAAACTTGGATGGAGTACTTTTGGGAGAAATAACTTAATATTAAAAGGAAATATGCCTATGTGTTTGAAAAAGATTTTTGATAAATGTATTTTACCATTGTAACATGGACACTTAACAGAGAAGCAATACAAAGACTTCATACCACCAAACAAAGTATAGAGAGTTATATATTAAGAGTAACAAGAAGGGACCAGAAACAAAATACATGGAAGGAAGAACAAACAGGTATTATCACATCATTGAAAAAATTAAGTGGATAGTTGAAGTCTCAAACTGGATCCCAAGAAATTATAGAAGTCCTAGAAAAAGACCTCACACAAGATGGATAGATAAAATAAAAAAGTTTAATAGTGTGATGTGGAGAAAAAAGGCTAGAAATAAGAAACTAGATTAAAGTTGGAGAAGTGGGTGAAAATGATGCTGAATCACTTAATTGGTTCCCATTAAATCAATTATCATTTATTAATTTACAAATCTAAAATCATACATTTATAAACAATATAACCTAATTATAAAACATAATATGGCTGAATTTTTAATTTTCATTATTTTATACAACACGATTTCTTATTTAACATTTATTTTATATTAATAAAGTCATTTATTTTGTAGGCTAATGAAATTTTATTTAATTTTTGTTATTTAATTATAAATAATATACAATACTGTGTTCACTTCTACTTTTCCTTTTTAAACTTTAAAAGTATATCTCAAACGCACTATGTTGGGTGCCACAGAATCAATCTGTCTCAATCTGTAGTATCAGTAAGTTCCTGATGGCCAAACAAACAGATTCTCATATCATTTTAAGTCTAGTTTTTTTTATTACTAAGTATTTTATCAAATGAAAAATATTTATTATTGCAATAAAATTTCCTTTATATTTTTAAACACTGTATTTAAGTTAGAATCTCTGTTTGATGGCTTGTTGATTGGTTTATTGGGATAAGATTTTAAAATCAAGGTTTAATATATTTATATTCATTAGAATTTGTTCAAACTTTGTACATTTGTTGCAAATCACTAATAATGCAATATGACAACAAAATATTTTAGGTACATTCCCTAGTTTCTTAACTCTTGAAGGATTGGTGCATAAAATTTTAAATATTTTTGACATTCAATTTAAAATATGTTGATATTAGTTTAAGAAGTTTTCAGTAATCACAAAGAGGGCAGTATATGCATGGTTTTTTTTTTAAAAAAAAAACCACTAGAAAGTATTTTTGTGATCTTTTAAAGCTGAAATAAAAACAAATTTTTGATTGTAAAAGTTGACAATTTTTACTTTGATTAGAAAGGTTAAAATTTTAAAAATGCTTTCATAAAGAAAAATTTTTTTATATGCATGATTTTACTTTCAAACATTTGGCAAAAATATGGAATGCTAGTAAAAACAATATAGATAATTGTACTTCAACCACAATTGGAGTTTTTATATTTAACTTGAAGTAAAAGGACAGAGCAGAAACAAGGATTTAATTAATTTATGCCCACTCCTTCATATTTTTACTTCTAGTTACATATGAAAACTCCAATTGTGGTTGACGAAACAATTATTTTTGGACAGTAAATAAAAGTGTTTATTATAATTTTTTTTTAACCTGTATTATATCATTTGTATTCAGTATGTTCCATTTACAGACATAGCAAGATTATTTATTTATTTGATGTCTTGGGCACTATGTTGTTGGAGTCTTAGATTAGCTCTATATAGTATATATATCAGTGATGATTGGTTCAATATTTATACAAGAGCTGATTTACACTGCAAAAATTTAAATGTTCGAAAATGAGTTACTAAAAAAAGAAATATAACAGTCAAATGGTGTAGTTCAAATGGTCATGTGATATTCAATCATTCGAAGCAGAGATGACATGAAAGTGATGCAAATGATGTGATGGTATAAGGCTCCATGCTTATCAATGCTCTGCACCTGTATGATCAACGTTTTCTGCAAAAATCAAAAAATAAAACGTTTTATCACTTGCTAAACGTAACTTTTTTTTTTGCTAAAACTCTGTAATTTAAAGGTCCTACATTGACTACCACATGCGAGTAATAATACAATCGTAAAATCACTGGTTGTGAAGATGGCGTAGATTTTTCAGCTACTTATAATGTGTGTATTTAAACATTTTGCAATATTCTGGTCATATTAATGTGAAATCAGCATAGATCAAGAAAGATTCTCTTCATTAGCAATTTTATCTAATTGAATCAGAATTCGAAAAAAAATTAAATTATGAACGATGTTACTAATGGATTTGCAACAAAACATTCGAAGAAATAATATATATATATATTACATTATATATATTTTATTTTGTTTTCTCAAATATTGACTCAATACAACTGCACAATGTCGTATTTATTATTTATAAATAATAATAAGTAAGTAATTATATATTATAAATATCAATTTGTGCAATTTTATTGAATTAATATTTGAGTAAAGAAAATAAAATACGTATAAAGCAAAAAAATATATTTTATTTTCTTGAGTGTTTTTTTTTAGCGAATTCTCATTTCAAAATAAATAAATATTCTAACGAAGATAATCAATCTTGACTTGATTTATAGTAATTGTAAAGCAATATATTCCATATATGTGAATAAGATATTTTTTTAAAATATCTAATTGTTTTTAATCATGTTAAAGATCCCCCCCCCCCCATTTGCAAGAAAGCATTGCTCCATTCTTCGCTTTTTTTCGGATCGCTTCTGAATCGAAACACTAAAATTGAACTTCGATCCATGGAACTCCATTGTCACGCACTGCTTAAAGGTACACATATTAATGATATTTATTACTTATTGCTGTAAACAAAAATATAAATATTATTCTTATTGTCTTTAAAAAATCAATTCGTTCAATCTCTTGTGATATTTCAACATTTTCTATTTTTAATAAGGCTCTTAATTCATGTTCATGTTTTGTTTTAATAACCTTTTATTAAAAATATTTTTTTTATATAATACAAAACAAAGAATAACCATTTGAATAATCAAATGTTTTAAAATTATGCAATATTTATTTTTTAAAAAATTAAAATGTGTTTAAAATTGCTAATGCTTTTAAATTTGATAACATTTCTAAAATGCTACCAATTATTTATGCGAGTAATATTTCAAATAGTTACAAGTTCAATTGGTAAAATGAAAACATTTTAAATGCATTTTACAGCACTAAATTTGTAAACAGGAATATGAAAAAATATAAATTGACAGAGTACTTTTTTTTATAAAAATTACTTGGGGGGGGGGTGACTCGAATATACGTAAGACCATGATATATATCATTAGTGATTATTAATATATAACCATGTCATAATAAATATGCAAAGATATACACTCATTACAGAGCAAATTCTTTAACAATGCGTCTCTTCGTTTCTAGTCAACTTAATTTCGACTATTCAAAATTTTATTTGAAAGGCAATCTACAAAACTCACATGCATGTCTAATTATATATATAAATTTATCGACGCTGTAATATTCTATTCTTACAAGCATTCACACGCATATATACATTGTAATTGAAGAAGACTAAGCTGAACTATTATGACTTGTTTGCACATTGATATACCAATTATGAAGTCACGACAATACTGGTTATTTCATCATCTTCAAATATTGACAGCCATAAAATAATTATAATGATTAAACCAAATCGCATTTTTTAATAAGTGAATTGCACTTATTCCTTATGTTTGGGCTTTTCTAATAACAAAATAGCATTGCCCTTCTTCTTTGTTATTGTGTCTGCATGATAGCTGAATACAGAGCATGGATGACTTGCACACATATAAAAAAAGTGTATACCATAGAGATAAGGGCCATATATTTGTATAAAAAATAATAAGAATGGAAGCAATAAGCATTCTTAGTAATAATAACAATTTTAAGAATAACAAAATAACATTAATATTATCAGGCCATGGAAAGATTTTAATTATTTAAACTGGATTTAATGATTTCATTGAATATTTATCTAGCATCAATTTGATGATACTTTAGTGAATATGTTCCTTTCTAATAAAATAAATTGGTAGGGGAATAAACTAGATCAGTGATCTGCAAACTTTTGAGATGGAAGAACCAAATCTGACACTCGCAACAATTTAAAAATTATTCGAGAGTCATTAATATATTTTTATAAATAAGGAAATTTAAAGAAATACTATAGCAAGTTACAATATTAATTACATTTTTATTAAATGTAGATTAAATCACATGGAAAATTGCTAGCATTGGTTTTAATCAGTGTGAACAATGAGCTTGCATTTCCATAGAAAGTTTCTGTATGTCCGTTTGGTAACTAGTGTTTTTTAATTTGAGGTATGATTCCAAATTGGCATCAGTAATTTGGTTCCTCAATTTACATTTACTAAAATTCATGTTAGAAAATGATTGTTCACATAAGTATGTAGATCCAATGATATTGAGAATACCAAATGCAAATTTTTTTCAACTCATGATATGAATCTGGGAGACTCTTCCAAATAGTAAAAATCATAGAGTCTGCCTTCTGTAGGTTTTTTTATAGCACTCTCCTGGTTCTGTGAAAGCAGACTACATTTTTCTTTTTTCAATTTTTCCATTTCAATACCAAAGTGAACAAATTTGAAGCTCCATAAATCTTTGCTTGTCAAGTCCAGCAATTGTACTTCAAAATTACCTGCATTAATATCAAATGGGGGAAATTTTAATTCTCTCACATTGGCATAAGAGGATTTGTAACAAAAGTTAGAGTCACTTTATCATTTCTAAATTCCTGAAACCTTTGAAGAAAAGATTCTCTCATGTTTAAAATTGTTGTCTTAAAATAATCTTTGTTAATGAGGGCATTGTTCTCTTGACAATATTGAGATAAGTTTGGGAAATGAACTAAAGTTCTCTTCTCTAAATCTTCAGCAAATAGAATCAATTTCTTTCCAAATAAAATAATTTCTTCTACTATTAAAAAATCAGTATTTCCCTTACCTTGTAATTTACGATTGACCTGATTCAGTTGTGATATAATATTGACCATGAAATACAATTTTTGCAACCACTGATCTTCTGTTAATTCTAAATATTGAAGCTCTTGTTGTTGAGAAATAGTTTGATTTCATTTATCCCCTCTTAAACTCTTAGATATTTCTCCTTCTCCAATTTCCCTGTCACTCAGAACTTATTTACAAAGTTTTTTGTGTGTTGTCCCAGTTATTTAGGCTATTTCTAACAATCTTTTTTTCAGACACCCCCTCCTCTGGGATAATCAACTGCCTACAATTCCACTCAATTTTTTCACTGCTCAACTAAAATCATTAATAACAAGTTTTCCAATTTTGTTTTTTTTTTGCTTTTACATCTATATATTTAATTTTTCCATTTCAAAATTGCTTTCTTCATATAACTTTTCGTTCTTTCAAATGGTTTAAAAATGGCCACTGCCCTTAGCAGCAAAAATGTACAAAGACCTAAACTACATGAACTAAAACCTTCAAAATTACCCAAATTTTATCCAAATCGAATTTCAAACAAAACTTAACTAAAACAATCATCACCAAAGAACTTATTTCAAAGTCTCTATCTTCTTGCCCTCTGAATTTTCCTTCCTTTCAGGTTGTGGTTTGCTCTATCAAAGGTAAAAAGCAAGTCAAAAAGAACAACATGACCAATCATAATGCCACTCCAAGTACAATGAGAAAAATTAAAGTTCCTCATCTACAAAAGACAGAAATCAGCCTGTTGCATCTAAGCATAACTCAGAAATTTCCTCATTCACCCCCTGAAACTTCAAAAGACTTAACATATAGCAATTCCTCCAAAGTTAATGTCACATATGGATTCTCCTATCAATCCACCAGGGCAACCAAGCCTATCAACCTTGCTCCTTGCCAAAGACTCTTCTTTGTCTGGACTATACACCCTTTCCATATCCTCTTCCCATTTCATATGAATTCTCCTCCCCTTCACCATATTATACTTGAATTTCATTTTGCCATGTAATCATCTCTTTGTAAACCATTTTAAAACTGTTGGGTATTTTGTCTTTTTGATAAATAAAAGTTTTCATCATTGAGAAGAAAAAAATGTTGGAAAGCATTAACAAAAAAAGCTTTGAAAATAACAAATTGAGACATTACCATTTAAAACATTACAATGATACTAATTTCATATAAACAGAATTGTAATATGCTGTAATGGTATACATATGCCATTACATTATTTTAAAATTTAAAAATAATGGGGGAAATAATTTTAAATAAAATAAGTTATTAAAAATTAAAAGCCAAAATTAAAAAGAATTATGTTTAACATATATATCACACAGATGGAAAACTTTAAAAGTATTTGTAAAAAAAAAAAAAAAAGTAAAGATATAGAGATTGATAGTTTTGAAAATAAAAATAATGTTGATTTCTATAATCTTAGAAAATGGAAATGTTCTAAAGCACACTAGCCCTTGGGGCATTTGAATAATTAAAAAGGTCAGATAAGAGAATTAAAAAAAATTTGCTTGACCAATGCAAGCACAAAGCCACAGCATAGACCAAAAATGGAACATTAGAATCTATTACATCATGTTCGATTGATCTGGGAAAATGCTGATAAGAGGCTAATAAAAATATAAAAACCAAAATATTTGAATTATTATTATTGTTGTTGTCTTAGATGCTGACTATTAAGCTATATATGAACTGTAGCTGTATTGCAGATTTTACAATGTAAGAGTCTGCAATAGATTTAATTTCTTGACAACCAGCTGAGGTCTCCCTATGACAGTTATGGACCAAAAGGAATGGCAAGTAGCGGCTTCATTTTAAAAGAAAAAAATGGACAAACAATCTACGTAAGTGATCACAAAGATGGACCTTTAAATCTGCAGAATCTGGAAAGTATAAACTCTTTTTGCTTATCTAATAGGAACTTTTTCTAAATTTGCAATGAGTAACTGAAAATAAGTAATCAATCCATAAAAAAAAAGTAATATAAATAAATGAACTCTTATCTAACCAAGAATAGAACTCTAAATCAATTATTATTATATTTATTTTATATAAGTTTGCTATTTCAATCATTTTCATATTTATTTTTTTATTTATGTTTGTATTTAACTAGGTTATTTATTTCTATCTGTTAACTAAAATGTATTAAATTTAAGTTGGGTGTAGATAGCTGCATAGATTCATTAATGTTTAGTTTTTTTATTTTTTATTTTCATATGATTAATATATATATATCGGTAAATATGACACCTCATGCTGAGTGTCCAGACATATTTATTCGTATATTTTTTAAGTTATTGTTGTCAATGCAGCACCTTATGATGAGTGACATTGGGTTTACTTTATTGTAAATTTCCCTCAGCAATTCTCAATTAATAACTTTATATTTTAATTGTTTAAATCTATTATGAATGAGTTTAATTTCAGGCTATTTGTCTCATAGTTAGGTCAATGCTGGTCGAGTGATATATGGGTGTTTATATCAATGTAATGTGAAGCATGTTTAGCATACAGGGCAAAGTCCAATTGAATGCATGACACAAAGATGTAGTCATTGTGTTGCAATGGATGCAGACATATTTCCTGTGACATTGACCTCTTTTAGCTCTATGGATAAGGACTATAAGTTGGCAGATAGACCACTCTCCCCTATACGTAGCATTTCTCTTTTTAAAAATATTTTATATACATGATTTCTTCACCAGATAGACACCCATTCCTGTACTGGATGAGGGTCATGTCCTTCAAATAATATCACACTATCAGATGCACATTCCCGCCAGTGTGGTTTTATGCTAGCATCTTCATATTGCCTTGGTTGCATCTATATATCTGGAAGCAGGTGTTGGGGTCGGCTACGAACTTTTAGTCTGAGATTGAATGATTGTTTTGAAAAGTTTTTAACTGAGAAATCTATTTAGCCTATCTATACTCAACATTCCAAAGTAAAAATATTATTAAAATGTCCATCTATGTGGACTGTTTAAAATAATAATTTAAATTTAAAAATGAATATTAAAATCTAAAATCAAGATACATTTTTATTTTTCGCTTTTAAATATTTATATATGTGCATTAATAAATGTTTTTTTTTTGTGTGTCATTACTGGTAGTGGTTTATTTTATTTATTAAATCTTGGAAATTATCTCTGCTACTCCATGAACTAGTGACTGGAGCTATATAAAATAAAAGTTGGATCTTTAACTTGCGAATCTGCCTACTATATAAATTTTCCAGGTTCCAATAGCCTGGTGGTGCCCTGTATGGCAGATACGGCGAGACAACAACTTCCAATTACCCCGACCATTATAATACACAACGCATTATAATTGTATAGTTGATAAATTAACCTTACTTTGGAATAACATATTAGTAAGTAATATATTATTTCAGTAATTTGTCCATGAATTGAATAAATGCATTAATAAAAAAACAATGACATAATAAAGACGTTGAAGTTGAATTATTTTCATTAATTTTAATGCATTTTTAACTTTTTGACTAAATGCTAATAAATAAACTTAAATAAAAATATCATGAGTTTAATTAATGCCTTTAAGAACATATTATCCCTTTAATTAGTAATAAAAGACCACATTATATTACTATCATATTTTTTACTTTTAAAGCGTGTTGGCATTTAAATGATCAACCCAAATTAATTTTTAATCTTTACTAATACTTCTGGATAGTTGTGTGAGCAGTCTATGAATCTGTTTCCTTAATAAATAGTTCTAAGCCTTTTAATACTTCAAAGATTCATTCAGTCTGAACCAGAACTTCAGACTATGGATGAAAGGTCGAGATAATAGTCTTTACTTATGAGATTCTTCAATTTGTTTTTACCTGATAATCTGGACCAACTGATGATTGCTGGTTTAGCATGAAATACGTATATTGGTGATTATTTATCTTTTCAACATATATGTGTTTAAGTGTATCAGTGTTATTAGATGGAGTGGAGAGTGATGGGTAGTGTGAAAGTCTGTGCTCATACCCTAAGATTACATATATATAGACACAGGTATAAATAAGCCTGTGTTTCAGTTATTACATTATAGAGATGTCTGCCCATCCTTGCATATGTATTTAATGGATTATGTCCTGTACATGTGGGGTTCAGATTGACCTTAGGTCAATATGGGTGTGACAAGAATTTCGGCCTCAGGGTGGCCTTTGAGCATTCCATCTCAGATTTTCAATTGGATGGACGGTTGAAGAGTTGGAGTGTGGAGTAGATTGAAGCCTGTCTATTAAAGTATGAGGATTGTCTATCCTAATATATATCTGAGCACTTATAGTATATATGTGTAGAGATGATAATCTGGACCAACTGATGATTGCTGGTTTAGCATGAAATACGTATATTGGTGATTATTTATCTTTTCAACATATATGTGTTTAAGTGTATCAGTGCTATTAGATGGAGTGGAGAGTGGTGGGTAGTGTGAAAGTCTGTGCTCATACCCTAAGATTACATATATATATATATAGACACAGGTATAAATAAGCCTGTATTTCAGTTATTCTATTAAAAATGAAAAATGATTTTAAAACATGGAGAGAGATTGCATATCTCTTAATTATTAACAAATCTAAAAAAAAAATAATCCTAAAATGTTTACAATTTCATCTGCTTGCTTGTTTTGCCTGCGAACTTAAAGTTAAAGAAATGAGTTTTAATCAAAGATTTAGAGAATTTTTGAATTTCCAGAGTTTTAATCTTTAGTAATTTTATGTAATATTAAAGTTTAATCGAATATTTTACAGTATGCTAAAGATCATTCTTCTGGAAGCTGAAATATCGCTAATGATGATTGCATTACTTGTAAACACATCGTGTTGGAATCCCACAGCACATCCTAATATCAAAAACATGAATTCATTAACTAAAAAATCGATTTCCATTATATCATAAAATTATTCTAAAATATAGATTAAAACATATTAATTATTATATCTGTTAATCATTGTTTTCCTTCCATCTACATAATTATGTATGCAAAATGCACGCATGCACACGGATATGTATATCTGATAAAATATAGATTTAAAAAATAACTTTTTCTAATAATAATAAAAAATTACATGTAATACAATATATGAATATTTGATAAGAAATGTAAATTATATAAGAAAGTTATGTAAAGGAAACTAATAATTGTTTGGCATCGTATGTTAAATGAATGATAATCAGATTCAGAAAAGTCTGATTTTTTTTTTTTTATTAAGCAAGGTACACAGAAAACATGGAAAACTGCTTAAAATATGTTCATTTGCAATAGGTAACCAAATCATTGGAGAGAACGAATGAAAAGAATACAAAGAAGTTCAATATTTATTGATTTTATTTATATATCTGAGAATAAAAATCTAATGGAGAATACCATTAGGCACGGGTATTGAAGTCTTTCAACAAAAAAAGTTTGCTATAGAAATTTAAAGAGCTTTGCAAAATATCAAATAAAGATCGTGTTATATGTATATTAGTTACATTCTAAGACAATTGACAAAAAATGTTATTCTTAAAGCATATATATTCTATAGAGTGATTGGTTGGTTGAT
Organism: Epiperipatus broadwayi; assembly: GCA_028023455.1. Lineage (NCBI taxonomy): Eukaryota > Metazoa > Onychophora > Udeonychophora > Euonychophora > Peripatidae > Epiperipatus > Epiperipatus broadwayi. The sequence goes on from JAQFVV010012396.1 coordinate 10,418,098, forward strand.
TGATTATATACATTGATACACACGCACACACATATATTTGTGTTTGCATCATGGTTCATAGATTGGTTTATGCAATTCATATTTCTTTCTTTTTTTTTTTTTTAATAAATTTAAAATGTTTTGCAAGTGGATGCAAATGAATGAATGGTTATAATAAATCAAGCGATAAAACATTAAAGCGCAAGTATATTTACTAACCTTAAATGGTTATATAGTGTATTAAGTCATTAACCATCATACTATGTACCATTTTTCATTTGTCTTAGTTTTTAATGAATAAATGAATGAAACTAAAAAGATTATAAACAATGAGGATTGCCAATTTCTCAACAATCTTTGTGTTAAATGCTTAGCCAGAGAAAGCATTTAAAATATCTCTGTCAGCAACCCCCCCCCCCCCAACCTCTGTCCATGGTTTTATGCTTTGGCACTCCTCAAAGAGGTGCCAGGGTAGGTTCAGACACTAGATCTAAACATACTAACCCAAAGCCAGCATTTAACTAAAAGTTATCTATTGAGTGGACAGAGATATTTTAAATGCTTTCTCTGGCTAAGCATTTAACACAAAGCTTGTTGAGGAATTGGCAATCCTCATTGTTTATAACTTACAAGCTTAAGAGAATAAGGTCATGTGATCTATGACTCTTATTTTGACTATTAAAAAGATTATACTATGATAAATATTATATTATTTAATACATAGAAACTTTTTTCAGTAATGTTTTATAGTCCTCCTCAGTGAGATATAGCCCTTTGTGTTCTAATGCAATGATAGACTTATGAACATAACTTCTAACTATTACTTCTAGAATTTGAATTGTTATGAACTTCTGATTAATAAATCATTTAATTATTTTTAGTTTTCTAGTGTAACATAGTGTTATGAATGCTTACAGACCATTGCACATAGTGACATGTAGAATTTTTTTTAATAACTACAATTTTTCTTTTTCTTCTTTCCCTCTCCTCATATAAACTATTATTTACATTATTTATCCATATAAAAAGTAACAATAACATTATGCATTTATAACCATACTGTCAAGCTAAAACCAATAATAAAAATAAGAGTCATAGATCACATGACCATATCTCTTAAACTTGTAAGTTATAAACAATGAGGATTGCCAATTCCTCTACAAGCTTTGTGATAAATGCTTAGCCAGAGACAGCACTTAAAATATCTGTCAGGAACCCCTCCCCAAACCCCTGACCATGGTTTCATGCTTTGGCACTCCTCAGAGAGGTGTCAGGGTAGGTTCAGACCCTAGATCTAAAAATACCAACCCAAAGCCAAATACTTATCTAAAAGTTATCTATTGAGTGGAAAATCTAAAATTTTCAGACATCTACATGTCTTCAAACCCAGCTATCCAACTCAAATAGCTATATGGGCATATAATGTTTTGTTTTTTATTTATATTTTACATTAGTATTCATCATTAATAAAAATCTGTACAAATAATACATCTTTCTTATGATCAAACATATATTTACATATGTAATGTATAAATGTAACTATTTATAAATTTAATATACTAGATAGACTGCACAAACATGTATACATGCATCTCTACACTTATAAATCAATATACACATGAGTTCACTTTCAGAAAAGCTCACCATAATTATACCTCTTTTAAATTAAATTCACCATAATCATAGCTTCTTTAAATTAATCTAAGAGAACGATGATTGTGATGAACTTCAATGAAAGTGCAATCAGTTTTAAATTATAAAGAAGGGAAAAATCAACACATTATAACTGTATAATTTTCCATTTATATTTAAATGTTCAATTATAGTTAAGTGTATAGATATTTTATATATACTCATACTTTTTTATTATTATATTAATTTTAATGTCTTTTTTTTCCTAGTAAAATCTTTTATGTAATGTAAAGATTTAATATTTTTGATAATCTATTTTGTGATCATATGTTAAATAAAGAACATATAGTACTGATCTTTTATTTTCTTGTAGATTATAAATCACATTATGAAAGTAATGCATTTTATATATCATTAAATGGCAAACAATTTTCTTATTGTTCATTAAATTCTGTTTATTATTCAAATGGTGTCATACAAATTTTATTCTCAAATAATTTTTTCCCTATAAATGTTAAATCTGATTGTGTGATCAGAAACTGTCCAGATTGTGCCTTAATGCTGAGGTCTGTGTTTGGAAATTGAGACTTTATATATATTCAATAAATTTAGTTCATTGAGATATAAGTAATTTTATTTCTATATTATCAAATGAGATAATAATTATTTTATCATTGATAAATTGGTAACATCTACATGAAGGTTTGTTAATTTGGTCATAGCCAAGGATACTTCCATCTCAACTCTACTTCTTATCAGTATATAAATTGGCAGCCCAATTTTAGGACATAAGTTAGTCAGAAAAAACTCATTTTTTTGTCATTATAATATATGTAAATTGGGTTTACTTAGAAGTTATATAAATTAATAAAAATTACAACAATAATATGCTGAAAAAAAAATTAAAAACATGACCCAGTGAGATTTGTAGTTGACTCTGATCTAGTATTTTTATTTAAAGCTAGATTAAACTTTTGATACCCCCCCCCCACACACACACTTCAGAAATATAAAAAATACTATATATATATAAATATACTTGCTTGCTTTACTTGTGTGTGTGTTTTTAATCAATTGAAATTAATATATAAAAAAGCAAAATATCATTATCCTATTATATCTGTTGGTGGCATACTCTTTTATGATGCCAATGATATTTTCAAACAGATGAATGGAGTAATATTTCTATAAAGTAATTTTCATTACACCCATTCTCACTCAAGATAGGGATTGGTTTCTATCCATTTTAAACACTTTATGAAAAGATGTAATTATAATCATATGACCAAAGACATCCCCAAAATACACATATGCTGAACAAGCACTCATCAGTTTGTCCAGATCACAATCTCTTACAAATATCTTTATCATTGTTCAGTATATATAGACAGTCAATTATTACAGTCTAATTGATGTCAAACTTACTGTTCTCACACCTTGGACACAAACTACTTGATAAAAGTGTATTAATAATTTTTATTAGTCATTCATTACACTAGAGATTATCCACTTAATGAATATTTCTCTAGTGTGATTTTCTCTACACTACTCTCTTGCAAGGACCAACTAATGAGTGCTGGTTTAACATAAAATGTAAATCTTGGGGATCATACATCTTTTTCATGTCTTTGGTCATATGATTATGATTTCACCCTTCTACAAGGTGTTAAAAGCAGATATAAACCAGTCCATATCTTGCATGAGAGTAGTATAATAAAAATTACACTGCAGAAATATTATTTATTAAGTGGATAATCTTTAGTTTAATGAATGATTAATAAAAAATTATTAATATACTTCCATCAAATAAGTTTGTGTCAAAGTTATGAAGGTAGTAAGATTGACACTTATCAATATTCAAAAATGATAAAAATATGTTATAATATTAATATCATTTACATTTTTTATTACTTGTACAATGCTTCATATAATTACAATCCACCATTGATTGTTTTGATTGCCCCAGCAATCTTCTTCAGAAATATAACAAATTAAATACAAAAAACATCAATACAAATATATATGAAAATATAATTTTACATTTTATATATAAACATATATTCTATCTTATAATCATTATTTATATACCCACATATCTTTATATATATCTGTATATAATTATTTACATTTTTATATATATTATACATTTTAACCTTTTTTATATTTTATATTTATCAATCAATATTTCCTATAAACCATCAATAGTGGGGTGTAATTGTATGAAGCATTATAAAAGTAATGAAGAATGTAAATGACATTAATATTATATGGATTTAGCAATACAATAAGAAAGATAAAGATTTGCATAAGAGATAATCTCTAATCTAATGAATAACTAATAAAAAGATGAATGGAGTATTTTGATGCAAGAATTAATATGATTACTTTTAATAGTATATATTCATTTTAAAATTAGACAAAAAATATACAGCATAGTGACATAGATGTAATTATTTAAGCTTAAAAATAGAAAATCTGTGTTCTTGATGAAATACCTGAAGAAGTTTTAAAATAAGAAGATGATAGATTAACTTTAATAATATTGAAATTTTAAGAATACAAGATTTCATGAAATTGTGTCATCTGCTCTTAAGGATGTTTATATTTTCAAGGATTTTGTAAAATATATTGCTTCCATTTATAGATAAATGGTTGCCATAAATTTAACATGGTTTAAGAGAATCATGAACATTACAAACTTGTTTTTTGACATTCAAATCGGGGGGAAAAACTGTCCGGTCATATAATTATGATGTCACCCATTTACAAGTGTTGCAAATGGAGTTGAAACCAATCCCTATTTTGCGTAGGAGTGGTATAATGAAAATTACATTACAGACATATTATTCATTAAGTGGATAATCTCTAATCTAATGAATGACTAATAAAAAGATGAATGGAGTATTTTGATGCAAGAATTAATATGATTACTTTTAATAGTATATATTCATTTTATCTATTCATTTTAAAATTAGACAAAAAATATACAGCATAGTGACATAGATGTAATTATTTGAGCTTAAAAATAAAAAATCTGTGTTCTTGATGAAATACCTGAAGAAGTTTTAAAATAAGAAGGTGATAGATTAACTTTAATAATATTGAAATTTTAAGAATACAAAGTTTCATGAAATTGTGTCATCTGCTCTTAAGGATGTTTACATTTTCAAGGATTTTATAGATGAATGGTTACCAGAAATTCAACATGGTTTAAAAGAATCATGAACATTACAAACTTGTTTTTTGACATTCAAATTGGGGGGGGGGGGACTGTCAGGAATAAACAAGTGATTTATATCTCAAGTTTATTGATTTGGTTAAGACATTTAATTCTATCAATAACACATGTCCATCATATTATTTAAAGTTAGTTAGATGTTTACTAAAGTTTAACCATTTCATACATCTTTCTACATGGTTAGTGTTTTTTTAATACAGATGGAAAATCAGGCATTTGAAATAAAAATTGTTGTTAAACAAGGATATGTGCTAGTTCCAATTTAAGTTTCAATTTTAATAATAGTGATTTTTGGAACTACCTATAGGTAAGTTCATCAAACAAGAATCAAGATTCAATATAATTTTAGCAGTGGAATTTTAATTTAAAATAATTAAAAGCAAAAATAATTTCATCTTGTGTTACTCTTGTGAATTCAAAAACCAATCTACAAAATTTACATAACACTTTGAATACAGTCTATAAAGATTTTGATTTAGGGAATTAATATTCAAAAAAATTCATTGTTCTTTATTGGACAATGATGGAAAAAAAAATTTCAGTAACTTTTAGCTTGGTTGTTTATTAATCTGAGAATGTGAGACAATTTATTTTGGAAAAGCAGAAAGGTTAATTTAATACTGAATTATGACACAGACTCCAATGGGTTGCTGCTGCCTTATAATAAATTAAAAGATAGGAAATTTTATCAAAGTGATGTGATTACTGGTATTAAATTTGTTGTCGCTTTAATCAGTTATTATACAGATGTGAGACTTAGATTTTTTACTGATATAATATAAAGACTTTAGAAAAATTCCATTTAGGAAAACTGTAAAATTCTAAAAATACGATGCCAAAATCATAAGATCAATCAATATATTCCTCAGTTTAAAGAATGTGGTATTATAAAATTAATCATTAAAAAATTATATCTTTGTATTGAAAATATGAAACAAATAAACAGTAACAGACTTTTTAAAAAAGTAAAATAGAGATTCCTTTGCATAAAAATTTTTCTCAAGAAGACTAAACAAGTTGCAATTTTGATTGTTTTCATTAAAAAAATACAGCTGAGGTTAAAATATAATGGAGAGCTACAGTTAGATAAGATGTTGAAGTCTTTTATAAAAAAAAGTTTGTTACAAAAGAAGTTAGTAGACAGCAGTATAAAATATCAAATAAATAGAATAATTGATTAGTATATTTTATATTGTCATTGCAGAACTTATTTCTAATGTATCATTATTACTATATATTTTTTGTTTTTTATTTGCAGTTATCTACTGTTGCTGATATATAGATGTGTTTGTTTTTACATATCAATCTGTCATTTCAACTAATAATTGATAAAACAACAAAGCACCAGGTATATTTAGCACATCTCAATGAAAAGATGACTGCTTTTCACTCCAAGATCCCACCACTATTTCTAAATCAACAGATTTTAATGTAGCAATATAGTTTAGCTATTCATTATAAAAATTTTAAGATGCGAGTATGTCTGCACCATAAATTATGAAATGAAATGTGATAACATGTTTCATATTTAAACAAAGGCAAAACTCTCCATACAGTAGTGCCACCCTGTGCCAAACAGAGTTTTGCCTTTGTTTATAACAATTATGTGCTAGTATAGCGATGATGATTATGTGATGCTTCATATTTCCATAGACCACATATTTTCTCTGCTATCATGAAATCTTGCAAAACATTTGAATATACTTTTACTAATTATAACTTCTCTGCTATACATAGTTTAAATCATTTCGAATGTTTTAGTATTGTTCTATTATGTGTTAAGATATGAAACATACAATTCTACACTTTACATCATAACTCTTAATCAGGACATGCTAGATCTTTAAAATTTTTGTGGTTAGCAGCTATATTAAGTCATTATGGAAAACATGCATCAAAAAAGAAATAGCACTGCAGATAACCTGGAAAGAGAAACAATTTATGTTGCCTTTTTACCATTACACACTGATTATTTAATTATATAATGCAATGTGTAGTTGTAAAGTAAAGTTGAAAATTAGGATAAATAATTTTATTAGAAGTATATACTCTTATTATTCTCTTTTACTTTCTTTGCATTTCTTCATATATTCATATATATTGCTTATAATAACTCCTCTCATATACACTTTAATGCAAAAAAAAATTTTTTTAAAAATAAAACTTCTTTATTTTCCTAACAGTTTATGTTTAATGAATATATATGTATAAAATTTGTCATGCATATGTAGTATAGTTTATATATATAGGAAGTAATGGTTATGTATTTATATCATTCAAATATGGTAGCTCTGATGAAGACTGATGGACAGTTGAAACTGTCAGAAAAATAAAGAAGTTTTATTTAAAAAATTTTTTGCATTAAAGTGTATATGAGAGGAGTTATTATAAGAAATATATATGAATAAATAATTCTACTTAATTTATCAACTAAAGCAATCAGAAATGAATCTAAAAATTAAAATTAATAATATATTTACATATGCAATAACTTCCTACAAAGAATTATTGATAAAATAAATAAATAAAAGCAAAAGATTATAGTTGCTTTCTTTTTGAAGAGATTCAAATGTTGGATTAAAAATAATGTGAAATATTTTAAACAACTTTGGTGCGCTACAGTCGCTTAGAAACTGCCAATCAATCAATTAGTTTATTTCATTGTTAATTTTTGGTTATATGAGCCATTCTTCTGATAATTTTACTTTAATCTGGCTCTAAAACCATTACATTTTAAATGTTTTAAATACAATATACTAAAGACTTTGATTTAATAATTAATGTTCAAAAAAGTGAAGTGCTTTTCAGTCAGTGATGAAATAAAAATCTTTAGAAGCTTTTAATGAGATGGTTTTCAGTTTGAGAAAGTGAATCAATTTAAATATTTTCATAGGTTTGTATATAGGCAGATGAAATTATATTTTTAGCACAATGCAGAAGATAATGTGTTGCTGTTATATTTAATAAGTTAGACAATACAACATTTTTAGCACAATAATGTAAGCACCTCAGTAAAATTAATTGTATACAGTGCTGCAATTTTATCAAATTCAATATTATTTAAAAGTGATACATAGGCTCTTATTGATATAATGTAAAGACACTAGAAAAAGTACAAAAGATGCTCTGTACGATTCTAAATATATTTTATAGCAATATTGTTATATTCTATAGTTTGTCGAATATTAATAAGTTGATCTACTATTGATAAAATCACATTTTCATTGAATTGGATACATAAAATAAATGAAAAGCAATAGGTTTTCTAAAAAACTATTCATGAAGAATTTGACCATGTTTTCTGTTTTTTCATGTGTCAAAGCATCATCCGGGAAGCGAACCCGCAAATCTGGGACAACTGCTTGTAAGGCAGCTGTGTTGACCACTTGTCTATCAATGCTTGGCATTGTTTTCTGTTTTTGTTTTGATAAAAGTAGACTCCATTTGTTTTATAAAGATTATCTCAATATGGTACTTTAAAAAAGTGTAACATGATTACTTTTGTTAGATAAATATGCTGAGGATAAATCTAACAGAGCTACTATTAGGTAAAGTGCTGAAATATTTCAAAAAGTAATGTTTGTTGTACAATAAATTAAAAGATAATATTGTAAGCTAAGAAATAGACTGAAGAATCAGCATATTATATATATGGACATATTTACAAATTTCTTTCTAACTTTTTGTTTATTTCTAATTTTTTTTTTTTTTTAGTTAGAATGGCCACATTCATTCTAATTAACTGCTAATAATAATGGCAAATTCAAGTATATAAATTCATCTACATATTCTAATAATAACAACTTATATAAATTTCTTATCAAAATTTAATCTAAAACGATATAATTTTAAGTTAATATCCAGAAATCATTATTGTTTTATCTTTGTTTATAATATGACTTTATTTCATATCATTTCCCAGAAGTCTTTGTTGATTACTTTTACTTCTTGAATAGAAAAACGACGTATTTGTTATTACATTTATAGAATAGTTTCTTGTTTAAATTTTAAATAGTTCAATATTTTCATATATAAATATTTTTCTTTTTTTTTTAAAAAAAATCTTTAATTAACTAAAGGGAGAAGAAATTTTTACAAAAGAATCTTAGATATATTGAACAACTATGAATAAACTAAAAGAGGATTCTTTTTTTTATTTAAAAAAAAAAGTTGTTTGAGAAAAAAATGTAATTATGTCACAGCTCATTACAAGTAATTTATTTTTTGTTTTCACTGCTAAAAATAACTTATTACATTATTTAAAATTTGATTGTTATGCAGAATGCCATTCATATAACTATCAGGAATCGGTGTCGATTTAACACCACCTAATAAAAACAGAAAAGTTTTTATTTACAAAAAAAAAAATTGAGATTGATTTTCAAAATAACAAATATCAAATTTTTATACTGGCATAATTAATGATTTAAAGCTTTCAAAATAGAAGAATTTCAAGATATAATAATCATTAGTGAATTTGCCTGCTGTGATTATAATCTGAGGTTCAAATCAGGAATAGAGCTTAGAGACTCTTTTTTTTTTAGATAATGAGTTTTTCCCAAATAAGTTCAAAATTTTATTAATTTATCTGCCTTCATGGTCATTGCATGCTGATGTGCAGGTTGTTGTCGCATAAAGGTACTTTATCACAGTGGCACTAAGATGTCAAGATAAATAATAAAATTTACATGTAAATGAAAATGTTTACATTTTTGATTCACATCATTGTTAGAAATACATTCTGAATATAAATATTTTTTATTTAAATATGAGAGGAATACTTCTTTAATTAAACTTATTGTGACAATTGCCCGAGCCTCAAATTTTAAGACTCAAACTCGAAACATACTACATATATACTCTTATTATTGTGCTAAACCAAACAGGCTGACCCATTTTGTCATGATAATTAATAAAACTTACATGTAAATATTTAGATTTCGAATCATTTTATTGTTAGAAACACTTCTGATTGTAAATATTTTTTATTTAAATACAAGAGGAATATTTTTTACTTACATTTGCTGTGATAATTCCTCAAGCATCGAAATATATTACATATAAACTCTACCATTGGGCTAAACTGAACATGCTGACATTCTTTAGTCACTTTAATTAATAAAACATATAAGTAAATGAAAATGTTTAGATTTCCCAATCACTTTTATATAAATATTATAATTTATATATATAAAAACAAAATATTGTTATTAATAATTTATTTAAAAATAAAAATTATTTTAAAAATATTGTCTCATAATTACAGAAATTTTGCATATGATGAAATTATCTTTATCAATGATATTTTACAGAACTTTAATGTGTTTTACTGTTTAGATAAATAGTAGAATGGCTGACTCTGGAATGATGGGTCCTAGGATTGATTCTGCTGTTGTCTTATATAAAATTGTTTTAATAAAAATCTTACTTTTTTTATTATACTGTATTATCTTTTCATTATTTTACTAAATAGCTTTTCTTATTTTTAATAATATCATTTTTTTAAAATGCCATATTACTTTTTTGACATTTTACTGAACAGCTTTTCCTTGGATATGGACTCAGGTTCTCTAGCTAAAACTCATAATGATCCATAATTCACACTATAGTCCAAATCTAAGGAAAACAGAATGAGTAAAAACATTTTAAAAAAGATATAGCATGTCAAAATATTTAATTCTTAACACATTTCATGATAATGATATGTTTTAATGCAGATCACACTAATGACAAATTCTAAAAAATGTATCTAGTGGAACAAACCAAGTGTTTGATTTTTTAATAGTTAGCTAACATAACCTATAAATAAACAAAATAAAGTGCAAGATAATTTAATGGCTTCTAAAAATCATTGAATAAACAATCTAAGTAAAATTTATTCCCTTAAATAAATCCTGGCCAAATCCCTGATTGTCAAACTATATAATAAAGTATAATATATATACCATGAGGTTAATTATTAAATAAGTATTAAAAAAATAAATAATAAAGTAATCTAAATATTTTATTATTGAACAAAAACTATTTTGTTAATAGAAAACGTAAACAAATTATTTGTGAGAGGTTCTGAATTAAAAATAACTAATGGATTTTCAAAACAAAATAATTATTTTAACAAGAAGATGCTAATGAAATGAAAGAGTTATATGAGTCATGTTATTTAAAGGTGACCTAGTTTAGTAATCTTAATGAACTATAAAAGTTACATCAATAAACAATGTAAGAAAATTTAAAATATTGGACTATGTACATAATAAATTATAGGTATTAATGATGGAATAACAGAAAATTAAATAATTGTGTAAATATTTTATTATTGAAGGACTATAACTTTGTTAACTATTTTTAATTAATTGTTGACATACTAGTTAAAGTTGATCTAAATATTAGTAAAGAAATCTAGCTTTTACAATTATTGTATTTCAGAAAGAGATAAGCCAGACTCTCTTGTATCCTCACTATGCAGGACAAAGCTTGCAGACAAAACATTTCAGAAAATCATATTCTTGCTACAGATATTTTTAAAATAAGAAAACTAGAAGTGCAGAACTGGGTAGGATGGTGAGGGGAGTAGTGCAGTGTTTTCATAGCTGTGTGTCATGGTGTTCTTTTAAATATGAAAAAAATACTTAAATATTAAAAAAAATCATTATATTTGCAGATATTTTCTATCTCTATTAGCGGTTATGCAGGATTATCCAAAAAATAATATATTTTTAAAAGAAAAAAATTAAAAATTTTAAATTTACTAAATAAATATATTTTTTAAAAGATATTATTTAATTACTTTTGAAAAATTACTTTTTAAAATGTTAATTTGTTTTATTTTAGCATGTGTTTTAATCTATGAATAAACATGTAAAGTGATTACTATACATGTTAAAAAACTAAAGCCATATTTTCAAGTTTTTCTTGGAAAAGCATTGGGGGAAAATGTCCTTTAATTTACAAATTTTAATTCATAGAATGTGAGGGGGACAGTAAAATATACTTTGCACAAAGATACTTTTTATCCTTATAGTGGATCTATCTATCTTATAGTTGTTTAAGAGATCATGTAACATGTAAACACCAAAGTGGTAAATTGAGAATAACAGTGACAATAAAACAATCAAATTGAATTTAATTATTCATCTGAAGACTAATTCACAAACTTTTAGCTTTTGAGCCCACCACATAACCACTTCACTAAACTGCGCAAAGTTTTACTAAATGGGTATTTATGTATTTTTAAATGGAGGTAAAGACTCTAAAACAAATTAGAAAAACACAATTGTAACATACTAATCTTCACTATTGCTAAATGAAATGCCAGACATACAGCCTATGACTTAATTTTACTTCATTTAGTAAGATTTAGTTTAAGAAGTGTAGACATATGATTAGAATTCATGCTATAAAATTTTAAGCTAAAGTAAATCAATTATGAATGTATAAATGCATTAATTAACTCCCTCAAGAAAACTACTATCCAGCCAAAAGGAAGAGAAAATAAACATAAAAAAATAAAAGCAGGCAATTTTTTAATAGAACTTAATGTGATTCAGAGAGCTGCCTAAAAAGTTTAAAAATGAAACACAGAAAACTGTAACTTATTAAAGTTGAGGACTAATTTTTTTAAAATTATTTGTTGTTAACATGATTAAGTTAACAATGAATAAAATAATCCTGTAGTTATTTGTCCATGAAATAATGTGATATTTGAGCACATAAGAGACCGGTTAAATACAACCATTCCATTCAACACATGAAACTTTTTTTTTAACTTTTTGAAGTAGGAATCCATCCAAGGGAACCTCAGACGTTCTCATGTAATTATGTCAGGCTGGTACACTTTAAATTAATCAGCAATGTATTTTCTATGGCTGTATCAACAAATAATAATAACAATAATCCATAAAATCAAGACTTTCTGTTTCTGGTAATGATTTATATCTGATAAATCATTTTGTTTCAATACAGTGATATATACCAGTCACAGTTATAGTTCACAAAGGAAAAAAAATATCCTGCTCTTTTCAATAATCAGAGCTACACTAGATTACCCAAATTCCAAGTACATTAGATCCAAGTTCAAAACAGTCAGAAACAAGTCTAGGAATATGGATAGGACATCACTAGTTGTGGATTTAATAAGCAAACACCATTTACCATATATTCATTATGCAAAGTTATAATAGGTAATTAACATGAAGAAATATAAATAGTTTACTTCTAAATATTTCTACTTTGATCCTTTTCCCCACAAACTTATCAATTTTCTTATATGATTTGTTTGTAACATCAGAATAATTGGTATTTGCTTAAAATATAATTATTTTAGCATATTATTTAGAAATTTATTTTTAATTATATTTTTAAAATGCATTTTTTCATTATTTTCTTTCCATAAACATTGTTTTAAATGTTCATTGTCTCATCAATATTACTAGTACAAGACAATATAATATATATATATATATTGTAACAGGATATATATATATATATGCATTACATTTAAATTCTAATACGTAATGTTTTGCAAATATCTAATACTGAATTAAAAACACAAACATTCAAAATGCACAAATAACGAATTATTAATTTATTAATGTTTGATTTAAATATAAAGATAAGCTTTAAAAAAAAATTATAGAATCGAAACAAAGATTCTAATCTTTAAATAAAGTATAAAATAAAACCCTTTTTTTAATAATAGCGAAGATTTTTTTAATTTTCAAATATAAAAATTACAAACAGATCCTTAGGGCAAAATGACAATTAAAAAAAATGATTACAAAATAGATAAGAGTTCCCGCCCAGAGATAGAGACACAGACCTCAGTGGAAAACCCAAAATCTTACCTTGGACTCAAAGAATAAACCAATAAAATACAGATATGAAGTATGTTTGATGAATCCTGCATTCCAGAGATAAGGTGCCTAGGGACTATAAAAGGAAAATTCAAAACAATAATTAGTGGGTTGGAGATTTAAAAAATTAAACATTTAAATTCTTTCATCTGTTGCTGAAAAGTTAAAATAAATATTATCGCCGTCACCAAAAATGTAATGAGCTTCATCGTGCTTCCTTCGGTGCGGCCGGCCAAAGGTAGCTTTCCTATTCACGGATTCCAGGATCGAACCACTGGTGCTGTATGCAGAAATTTTCATAAATGCATCTTCATAAATCGTCATCGCCCACAAGAAATGGATCTTTTATAAATTCAGATCTTCATCGCGAAGGAACGAGCCCAGAGAAAGAAAGGAAAGTATACATTATAAACAAAAAAACATTATAAACTCTTAATTTAAAATCTCAGAACTTTATTTTCCTTTAAAGATGATTTATAGACTTTCTCTCTGAATCAAATCTAAACTCTATAAACTTTAAAAAATTTAAGTCTTATCAAAATGAAACATAAACTCTCTTAAGTTTAAAATCTTCAAACTTTATGTGTTTTTTAAAATGAACTATAGACTTTCTTTCTGAGCCAAACCTGAACTTTTATCTTTCTATAAACTTTGCGATTTTAAACTCTTAGCTAAAGTTTTCAACGTAATCTTTTAAAAAAATGTATTGTATTTTATTTTTGTTTATTCGTGTTTAATTAATATCTGTTTGTAATAGGGTAGGGGTTTGCGATTGCAAACTTAAATTTAAAAAATAGAAACACATTGTTATTTGTGCATTATTAAATTTAAAAGAAAAGTAGGTTATATAATATTTGTAGAAAAAAAATAAGTTAAAATATAAATGTTATCTTAAAAATGATTTTAAAACCTTAATTAAACTAAAGATTTTTTGTTTTGAATTAAATTAATAAAATGATTTAAATGTTACTTGAGTGTAGATGGCTGCCAGACTAGTTTAAATGTGTTACTTTTAAAGAGGGTTTTGATTTCGGACTATTTGTTTCTTGGTTGTGTCAATGCTGGTGAAGAGATATATGGACGTTTATATCAATGTAATGTGAAGTGTGTTAGCACCTAGGGTGACGAGTCCAACTGAATGCATGACCCCAAAGAGGTAGTCATATCATTGAAAATGGACACAGACGTATTTCCTGTGCCATTGACCCATTCCAGCTCTATGGATTGAGAAGATAAGTTGGCAAGATAAGACCGCTCTCCCATCCATACGTAGCATGTTCTCTTTATATTACATACATGATTCCTTCGCCAGATAGAAGCACATTCCTATACTGGTTGAAGCTCATGTTTTCTCCAATAATGTCATGCTGTTCAGACGCACATTCCTGTCAGCATGATTCTATGCTAACATGTTCATATTGCATTGGTTGCTGATATATATCTGGAAGCGAGCATTGGTGTGGCTGCAGATTTTTAGCCCGGAATCAAATGTTTGAAAGTCTTTTATGTGCGTGGTCTGGGTAGTTCATCTATACTCAACATTTCTAAGATTAAAAATTAGAGTTAAAAACAAATAAAATAATAACTAATGAAACATAAAATATAATTTTTCTTATATAATAATTTTAAAGTTTGTGTCGTCACATATATATATGTAAATAAAATCTTTTTTGTGTTATTAATACTGACAGCGATTGTTTTTTTTATTTATTATTAAAAATATATTTTAATAAATATATAAGTTTCTGTGTCTACTTGAGCTAGTGACTAGGGCTGGCGGACGTGGTCTTAACAGCACATATCTGTCGACTTTATAAATTTTCTAGGTCCAAATAGCCTAGTGGCGCCCTCATACGGCAGATACGGTAAGACTGGATATTTCATCATCATCCCCGACTGTTATAATATATATATATATAAGTTTCTTAGTGACATAAATATCCTTATAAGGGCTGGACCCACCCACAATTAAGGATTTAAAAAAAGTGGAACTTAAAATTTTGTTTCAAGTGATTAAACTAATTTAGAACTTATCCCTAGTTGGTGACCCATAGAAAATCATACTAGCTAATTATTGGACAACCAATGAATATCTAGTTATTTTTAATTAAGACTAAAATGAAAAAGGTAAACAATAAAAATTCTCCCAAATGGCACTGTTCCTTCCATTATTGTTCTTATATATAGAGATTCTGTGAAAAAAATTTCTTTGCTCTGAACTACTTGAAAGTTTTTAAACTTATCCAAATAGTTATTATATATTAAACTAATAAAAATTATATATCTTTTCAGTCATTCGAAATTAAATTGTGATTATGAACTAAACCAATATTTTTCAACTTTTTTTTCATTGTGAATAGCTGAAAGATCAGATAACTTTTTGTTGCCAGGATTGTAAATATATTGTACTTTTACTAATGTATTTATTTACATTTCATGTAACACATGATACATAAGCATAATTCGATTTTGTGGTTATTCCTATTCAACAATCAAATCAATGTTTGTTCATAAATTTGTTAAAGCTAGATAATGAAATAAACTTATAGTCAAATTTCATTAGAGGGAGCCAAGGATTCCAGTTAGCACTGTTACTGGCTCTCTGTTTCGTTCCCTTTTTTTTAGTTTAGAGAATTAAATTTCTCTAAAACTATCCCTATTAAAAAGGGGAGTTTTTTAGCTCTCTTTTCATACCCAAGCTATATCAACAATGTAATCACAAGTAAGAATAATTTCAACTTTTATAAAAACGCTATGTAAATATATGGCAGCACTGAAATTACAAATGATTTCTATAGAGATTTTACCTTTTAATGAAAATTTTCATTTCACTTAATTTTGTTGAATGAATGAGAGAGTCCGGTTGTTGGGGGGACCCCAAGGGGTCTAAATCCTAGTTCTTTTGAGGGAGGGGGATGGGATGAGGGTGCTGTGGTGATCATTACCAATGTTAGTTTTTATCATTCATAAGATAGAAAAAATAACGTTATTTATGGTGATTCTTTAATGTTATCGTTATAAGTGATTTTATCCATGTATTATTGCAAAATAAGTTGCAGTTTGGCCTCATGATTCTAATTGCAAGTGATGCACCTTATTTAATTTTATTATTTCCAATGTTGTTATTGATAGGGCTGGCCTTTTGCTGTTCATGTGATTTTCATGATGGATTAGAATGGTTTTCAGCAGAGACATTTTGAAGCTTGGATTTTTTTTCCTTGTTCTCCATAGTTTTTCCATAATTTTTCCAAAGTATTTAGGATTGCTCTCTTGTGAAGATATTCAAAGCCATTTGGAAGAACTGAACAGTAGATTGATTTAGTCCATATTTTATGTTATCTTCAAGTGTTTTCTATTTCTCAACTTATCTACTGCAAATTGGATTTCCCAATATTGTACTCCTAAAAGACTATTCATATTTGATTTCTTGACTTTACAAATAATTCCTAATTGTAACATTCATTTGTCTTTAATGGTTAATACACACCCTTTCCACATCCCTTTCTCTTTTCATATGTATCCTTCCCCTTTCACCATGTTGCTCCTGAATTTCATTTTTACCATTCTTTGTAAATCTCTTATTTAATTGTATTTGCACCTTTTTTGATAAATAAACTTTCATCACTGAGAAAAAAAACTTATAGTTAAATGGTTTCATAATTTCATTCCATAATCAACCAGGAAAAGGAAAAACATTTTCTAATTTTAAATCATTAATAATCACATACATTGATTTTAAAAAGTAAAGACTTTTTGATTTATTAATATAAAATTACTGAAAAATATTGCAAATATTCATTATCCATATTTAGAAATAAATTTAAGAAAGATATTCTTTTCCTAGAAAAAATTAAGAATGGTTTTAAATTTATAGATAAATTGTTAATGGGGGAAAGAGAAAGAAAGATAACATTATCATTGTCTTTTTTTTTTTATTTGACACCTTTTTTTGTGTGTATATGTTTATTTAATATAGGTATGATATATTATAATATTAATATTTATGGAAGCAAAAGAATATTAAAATTAACTAAAAGGAATACATAAAAATCTAAATACAATTACAGTACTTGTTTATAAAACGGTTTAATATTATTCATGTAATGATTAAATATATTTTATAATAATTTATAAATATTTTAAACAGGTTTTAACCTGTGTTCAATACACTTTAAAATTCGTAATAATCAAGCATGTGCGCTCAATAAATTAATAATTTATAAAATAAAAGTGCCACTGTTTTATCGGACCACTTTTTTTAGTCTAAAGTTATAACAACTTTTTTTTGTGGACTGGAAATTGGTCTAAAACCTTGATATCTATTTTTAATATGTTTATAAAACATATTTTACATCAACTTCTCATGAGCATTCAATTACATTTGAGAATCAAAGTAGTTTTTCTGAATCAACACTTTTTCCATTTCACATTTTTTCAATCAGGATCTAACCAGAATTTTTTGATTACTCTATCATATAATAAATGTCTACTTACATTTCTTTTTAACTATTTTTTGCACAAATTACACATAGAACTTTGATCATAGCCTGAAAAGTCAATATTTTAAAAATGAAGTAAGTAGTTAATCATACGACAAAAAATCATTGAATAAAATAGTGTTATGGCATAATAATTTTAGGGCCAAATCATGAACACTAATGATCAAAACTCGTTTATCACTTATAGGAATTAGGTGTAGAATGCCTCCTTCTTTGAATAACAATTATAAGAAAAGTATAAACATAAAAAGATTTAAGCAATAAATCATAGATTTATGTTTTACGCTTATCAATTATATTAATAATAAAGTCATGCTAACACATGTATAATGTAAAGCTGTATAAATCAATAAATTAATTGTGAACAAATTAAAATGGCTAAGCGCTTTTGAGAAAGGGTATTTCTCATAATCATAGCCTGTTATGACTCTCTCATTGGAATCATTATATATGTACAATATGCAAACTTTATGCAAATGAGTCAATTAGCCCGTCTTTTGGCTATAGCAAAACATGATTCTTTGCAATTAATGGGAAAGGAGTCTTCCACTTCAAGGTAAGCTTCCTTTACTTTATGTTTAACATCATGCCTCTCAGTGCAAAACCTCATACTAATGAGACCAGAGCTTCCATTAGCTACTAGGTTGTCACAGCATAAGTATAGATATAATAAGTCTCATACTAACCCAGAATGAACTTCAGTTTTTGCACAACATCAAAAAGTATCTGGACACAAGTTCGAGCCTGCCTCTGCAAAATTGGTGTGTACTGAGAGAGGCACAATGTTAAACATAAGGTAAAGGAAGCTTACCTCAAACCAGAAGACTTCTTCGCCATTAATTGCAATGACTCATGTTTTGTTATATCCAAAAGATGGACTAATTGACTCATTTGCATAAAGTTTGCATATTGTACATATATAATGATTCTACTGAGAGTCATAACAGGCTACGATTATGAGAAATACACTTTCTCAAAAGCGCTTAGCCATTTTAATTTGTTGTTTACAATTAATTTGTTAATTTATACAGCTTTACGTTATACGTGTGTTAGCACGACTTTATTATTAATATAAAAAGATTTAATGAATAATATTTCTGTAGTGTATCACTCTCATACATCTTTTCTACTGTTAAAAGCGATAAAAATCAATCTCTACCTTGCATGAGTGGGATGTAGTGAAAATTACACTAAAGAACTATTATTCATTTTAATGGGTAATTTCTAGTCTAATAAATGACAACAAGAATTATTAACATAAAAAAATTTACTTTTGATTATTGAGATTACTCCATTGTCTATTTGGTGATCTTGATGATGATACATAGACATGTTTTCAGGCTGTGTTGGTATATAATGACAACTTTAAAGCAGTCAGTTCAAAACCAGCTTAACTGGTGATTTGTTAATAAATGGTATCCAGATGTTCTTAGCTGGAGAGCAAAAATCTCAAAGTAATCAATTAAGATTGGTCATGTGAGTATTGATAAACTGATTACAAAAGAAAAACATGATATAGCTTCATTATTGACAAGATAGGTATAGACCTGAGCCCATGTTTTATTTTTATGTTTTTAAAATCGTTATATATATTTATGTTGCATCATAACATGTTGAACATGCAGTATATTTGATCAGTTAATTAAATTAAAATAAAAACTCTGACTTTGAAGATACCTCATGGTGTTATGGTTTGTGCATCTGTCTACTAAGGCTATTTTTAAAATAGGAAAAAAATCAGGTTACTGAAAATTTGTCAACCAGTTTAGGATAAAGGCCTTACAATAATTTGGGTTGGTTAGACAAATGTCTGAGCTGCTAATATAAATCAAAAACATGACTCTAATACAAGTTTTATCACTACGAGGGAAGGGTTTAATATTATACATTAACATTGAACCATACTTTTATTTTAGCTTTACAATTATGACAATATTATTCAAAGTTTTTATGTGCGTGTCTATATACATTATATAAATTATTATTTTATTTTAAATACATTTTTGTTCATTCATTCAGTCCAGAAAAAATTATGAAACATTATTTTTAAATATTTAATGGGAAAAAAAAGAAAATAGTCATCATTAAAAAAAAAAAAAAAATCTTTTAAGATTAACAAATTTAATAATATATTTATACTCTTATAGAATGAATTCACAAATTATGTATTACCTAAAGGATTAATATTGTTTTGTTTTTTTAAAAAACAAAAGTCAGTTATTAATCCCTTTATCTAAATCATTTAAAAATGCGAATCTTGCAATCAGTTTTCAACATATCGACTATAGTGACATCTGAAGGTTCGCGTATGCAGCTTCGCTTTGCTTCTGCAGTTAAATGAAGCACCCGGGTTCCGAGCTTTTGCATTCAGAATTTACTATGTTGTGCATGTCTTGTCGATGAAATATTAGTTTGATTAATGACAGGTAAGTAATTGTACAGGTGTTAGATAGAAATTGATAGTCTGATTTAAAATGACATTATAGTTAAATGTCTAATCTATTGTAAGTATTATCTCGTGGACGAAAAAAATGCCGACATATTTGATGGATGCGGCACTACCGAGCATCTTTGTTTCATTAATCTTGACTACACTCCGCAAAATTATTGTTATTATTTTGAATAAATTTCAGCTATTTTATTTTACGAGTTAATAGTTTAAATTTGTTCGGCTGCTTGTAAAATTATTAGCTAAAAGATAGACAGGTTGTTTGTCAGTGAAGATATTTTTGCGATACTTTGTATTTTTTTAAAAAATAAAAATATTAAATTGGAAAACAATAAAAAGGTGAAAGAAAAATAAGCTTTTATACTTAACTAGATTGCATTTTTCAATATTTTATACTTGAAATAAAAGTGCAAAGATTTATTTGAAATCTGCCGTGGAAATAAAAAAAGGTGAATAGTGGTTTTCTTTTATCGTTTGCATTCAGTAAATTATCCAAAATATTGCAATTTTTAATTTGGCCGGAAACAAAGATCTATATATTTTAATTACAGTGTTTTTTAAACAAATCCTGAAGGAAAGCTTTACTGTGAATAATTTTTTTTTCGTCAAGCTATAGCACATTGTTAATTTTATTTGAGATTTGATCGAATTACGAGCCGTAGGGCATTGTTTTTAACCCGATAATGGTAGAATTGTTTTGTTTCTGGATGTATTTCATTAAAATTAATGACCTTGAGGTTTTTTTTGTTATAAGCCACATTGTTTTCTAATGAATTGATTAAATGTTTAAAATATTTATTCTTTATTGCCATTAAGATATTGTAAAGAAAATAATGTCTTTAAAAACTTTTTTTTTATTTAATACATTATCTGTGTCAGTATGTGTATACATATTTATATTTTTAAAATTTCAATCGAATAGTTATTTTCATGCATGCTTTAAAGGAATTAAGTACAATAACGTCCATTTTAATATGAAACTGCTGTGGATAATTATTGTCAATTACTTTTTAATATGTATTACAGAATGTACTATTTTATTATAGATTAATTAATAGCAGCTATGTCGTAAAGAATATAAAAAATGTCTGCCTTTTTACGATGTCTGTATTCCATATCTCTATACACATTTTACGTATATACAAACATATATAGTAGAAATTTAATGAGATTGTTTCATAAGTCCAGCTTCTAAAGTTAATTAATTTTTTATTTTTTTAAAAAATAATTCAGTGATAGAAAACTAGTGTTAATAAGAGATTGCCGCAAAATTTAATCAATTGCATTTAAACCATGAATCAATAACATGGAGTTATGTTAGATGTTGCAGAGTTTAAAAACCAGAATACATACTTGTTTAAAACAATTAGTAAACCACTGACGAGATCTACCGATGATAATATGGTAAACACTATTCTTGCATATTGCAGCATGAGTTCCAAAAAGTCTGTTTGCTGAGTTATCAAAGCTTTTCTGAGTTATCAAAGCAAGAATATAATTGTTGATTGGATAGGTCTATATGTATTGGAAATATTGGTGACATTTTGAACAAATTTTGTAAAATGAATATTATTTGTTTGTTTTTAAAACATTCATGTGATGCTGGACTTTAGGACATTCTGCATACATATTAAAAATGTTAATATATTTACTTGGAACAAAAATACATGTTTATATGTCATCATTGTTAGTTATCTGCCAAAGATAGATTTTGTACATTGAACCAGATCAATCTTTTCTAAGCCTTTATCACTTGTTCTATTTCTCAAATATTCATATCTATACTACTTTTAAGATCATCATCATTTTTTTTATTATCTTACATTCTACAATCTCTTTCAGCATATCTTTCATAATTGATCTGCTTTGAAGTATATATCCAAACTAATTTTTTTTCCTCTTAATAATTTTCTCAAAAAATTTATTATTAAATACTTTTTATATAAACTTGCCCTGTCTCTGTACATTTCTGCCTGTATGTTCGAATGTCCACATTTTTTAATTTTTAACAATGAAAAAAAAGTTCCTATTTAGAACTTGAACTAACATCCTTACGCTTCCCAAGAAAACTCCTTAACAATTGAACTAATGGAAATATTACATTTGTAGAATAAAATTTTTTTAATATTGATTTAACTCGTACTTAATTAAATTAATTAAAAAGCCAATACATAAATAGTTTTATATAGTAGATGATTACATGATATTTAAATTTAGAATTAGTTTGTTAGTGGGCATATTTTTTATTTTCACATCTTATTATTAAATTATAATTTTTGTCAATTTTTTTTATAGTTTTAACCATTTTTTAAAATAATATGTAAGTTTAATGAAAAAATTAAAAAATAATATGTAAATTTTTTAAAAAAAAATGCTTTTATGGAAATAACCAATTAACAAGTAGAAAAATAACAAAGTAATCTGCTTCTTGGTTAATTTGCCATTCTTGAAAAATATTGGAGTGCTTAAGAATATAGACTTGTTATAAAACAATTAGAAATTACATGAATATTGTCATTTCAGAAAGGCATTTGATGCTCAAATAAATCATAAAAATCAAAAAGGCCTCTAATGCTTTTATGAAATGATAATATTCCTGCAATTTCCAATTGTTTTATAACAAGTCTAGATTCTTAAGATCTCTGATATTTTCCAAGAATAACAAATTAACCAAGAAGCAGATTACTTTGTTATTTTTCTACTTTTTAGTCAGCTATTTTCATGAAAGCATTATTTTAAATAAAATTTTTTAGATATTATTTTTCATTTACTCTTGTCAGCACTTCTACACTGGCACTAATCTTATCTCTCAACTTTTTTTTTTCTGTTTACTATATCCAAATCTCTTAAGCTACCAATTTTTTTACTTAACTTTCTGTAATTGTCTATATTTTTGTTTATTATAAAAATCACTCTTTTAACAAAATAATGAGCCTCTTTCTTGAATCTAATTTCAGTGGGCCATAGAATAAATAACATGCTATTTTTATCAAAATTGTTTCAGTCATTACAATTTTTATTGTTAATTTTAGTATTGTTGCTTCTATTTTTAATCAACTTTCAAATATTTTGATGCTATTAACTTATTTGTAATCTCTTCTTCTGACCATTTATTTTCATTACTTTAATAGTTCAAAAATTAAAATATTATTGTTTAAGGTGGAAAGCAATAGAAGATTATAACTGGCAATATTTAAGTATAATCTATCATTTGGTTGTAGTTGTCCAATATGGTATTAATTAAACTACTTTCGGGCAATGATGTTAACATAAATACATATATATATATATATGGTTTTATTTGCCTTTATAGTAAATTACTGGCTATAAGTACTATCATATCATCAGCCAGTAATGGATTTTTGCAAATGCCAGGAAGGTGGATATCTCTGGATCCATATCAAGAGAGTATCCAAAATTTCAAAGACATACTATTTAAATTTTATTATAGGAGTTCAATAATTGTATTTATATAAAAAAGGGAGATAAATTAATTACAATAGTACACTTGTGTTCAAACATTGTATATATTTAAGTCGACATACAACAATATAATCCAAACTATTGGATTCTGTTAAAATTATTGATAAATTTGTTACATTAAAAACCTGAATAGTCCTGCTATAAAAAATATATGTTAAACGATTCATTTATTCAATAAATATAAACCATTATATATAAAATAAAAATTCATTATATATTTATAGTCATATTTTTTTATTATTGTATTTATTGTTACTATATAGAGCTCGCAAATAAGTTCTTAACAAACTTTGCAGAATATCCCCAACCCCAGACCGGTTTCTGCTACTGGCATCCTCAGTGAGGTGTTAGGATATTCAAGCATTAGATTCTGCAGAGTTTGTTAAGAGCTTATTTGCAAGCTCTATATATAACATTTGTAATATAAGCTTATTGAATTAGGTCATGTGACATCTGACTTGATTTTTTTTTGTTATTGTTACTACAATTAAAGAAGGAAATAAAGTTTGTTGTGTTATACAACTTATTTTTTCTATACACAACCCATTTTTAAAAAATACTTAAAAAGTAATGTATGGAGGAGAAAGTACAAGATTGGCTAATAGAAAATTTTAAATTACAAATGTTTGATTTGTCATTTATATTATTTCTACCTAGAACTGAATTAATGGCACTATTGACCTCGGTTATCAGCAAATTTAACATAATAAACCTAATGCTAATTTTATTCTAATTAGAACAAGATTCTTTAATAAATCATCTAAATGTATATTAAACACTACATATTTCCTGATAAAGATTTTTCTTTTCAGCATATATCCAACAAATTAAACAAATTCAGTGTATCAAATAATTTTTCATGATCAATAAAATGAATATTAACCTCTTCCCATCTTATTCTAAATATCTTATTACTTCATTTTATGATAAATAAATTCACATAATCAGCTAAAAATATAATAGTTATTGAAATTTTAATTTTTATTATTATGTGGAATAAAAAAATGTTTTTATTAAGAAAGGAGGCAATTTAACATGAATTTGAAAGTGGTTGCTTGCAGTGTGTTATTTTTCATTTGCAAAATAATAAAAAAAAACAATCAATTTTTGGTTACACTACAATTTTCTAATTTCTCAATCATGATAATTTCAGACTTGCTTTTAGTATAAAATTGTTTTGAGAAATTACTATTTGTAATTATATAAAAAAAGGAATGAATGATTTTTTAGACAATTTAATAAATTTTTCTAAGATTTTATTGTTTTTAATTGTATTATTTAAATTCGTAAAACAAACTCATTTATTTTAATCCATGAACAATCCCCCCCCCTCCAGCATATTCATTTTTAATATACACACACATATATATATATGTGTATACTTAAATATATATATATTGAAAAATTGTGTAAATATAGGTATATATGTGCACTGTGATCAAGAAAAAATAAAATAGTTATTTTTTATATATATAATTTTCTAACTTTTTAATATTTTATTTACTTTTTTTTTTTGAGTTGTGGATAAGTGAATCCATGAATTAAACATCTAAAAATTATGGGCATAGGATTGAATGGGATGGTGAGAGAATATTGCAGTCTTTAGAGAAGATTAGTAATGATGTTTAATATTAGTAAATGAATTAAGGTTATAATAAAGCAGTGAAGTTTATTGAATGATTTATTATTATATGCCTTTTATAAATGCAAAAATGTATCATTATTATTTAAAGTTAAATCTATAAATTTCTTCTCTTTTCCATATCATAACAGTAAATTTTCTGATAACATCTACCCATTTCACATATGTTTTTTTTTAAGTTTTATAATCTCTTCTGACATGATTTAAAACTTTAATTGCCCATTTACTGTAATATTTCCTATGGTATGTCCAGCCCAATGTCATTTCAGCATTTTAATTATTTTAATGATGTCAGTGTTACCTGATTGTTTTCTCATCATACTTACTTATGTATTAAGAAAACATTTATTAAATACCTCCCCCCCCCCCAATATATAAGTGTATATACTTTTAATTTGAAATTATTTTTCCCAGAAGTATTTTATCTTTAAACCTTTATTGCTTTTATTTAATAGCTTCTCCAACATTTAGAAGAAATCTAATTATAAATATACTATTATAAATTATGCTTTTACTTACAATATAAAATTAAATCTAATGTAAAATTAATTTCATTATATCAGATTAACTAAACCTCTTTGTACAAAGAAGCTACTTTTTTTCATTGGCATGAATTTTGTTATATATTTATGTAATGAGGAAAAAATACAATGTTAGAATGTAATTTCAGTGTTTATTGCTTTTATCAAAATGTGAACATGTATATGGAAATTAAAACAAAATTATGAAAATATAATTATTAATGAAATTTTTGATATTATGCTGAAGTAATCATAAATTTTGATCAAGTTATTTATTTGGTAAAGAATTTTTGATTTTATGATATTCATATATGAAAAATGCTGATTACATTAAATCAAAGATAGGCAAACTATAGCCCATGGGCCACATATTGCTTATGATGATGATTTGTGCACTACAACCTGTGCACAAGTACAAGATATTTTTAAAAATTTTATTATAGAAAAAAATTCAACTAAAAAAAATATTTAAATTTCACTTTGATTATATTTTGTTTAATAATCTTTTTCTTAAAATATACTTCAAAAAATGATTTGTCATAAAAAGTTTTTTTTTTTTTTTAAATATTTCAAGCAAAACTTATTAGGTTTATAATTCTACATAACCTTTGTCAAATAAATTTTTTCATAAAATGAATGCTTAATGAATTATCACAAGTCATAAATTTTGATGATTATGTGATATATTTTAAAAACAATGCATTTTATGGGGAAATATTTCAGACAAAAATGTCTTAAATTTTAAAATTGAACATTTTTTTTTGTTAAATTTGTTTGCATATTACATTATTTTTTGAGATATCAGTATACTGGGAATTGAGCTGTGTCAAACATTACATATAGTTGCCCAACAAGTGTCTTGCAAAATTTTGTTTCATTCTTGTGTTATTGTAGAAATAAAAAAATCACATATGAATATGCACACACATACATATAACATCAAATAGTATCCTAAAATTACCTGAAGGAGATTTTAAAAGCTTTATTTCATAAAAATTTGTTGAAATAAAAAATCGATTTTTGATATGATTGCACTACTTTTCTTTACTATGAACACCTCATGTATTAGATGCATATAAATCTAAGAGATTTTCTTATGATATCCAGTCAGAACAGCTCATCCACTTCTGCATTAAATACTTTTAATCAAAGTAAGACATCTCTTTACTTGCAATATTTTTGTTATGGTATCATCTAACAGTCAATAATTAAATTGAGTATTATATGTGTATATTTCTTGAATTTTAATTTACTGACATAAAATTTTTTTTTTTATGATTTACGGTATTTCAAGCACACAATTTTTTTTATATGCTTAGAAAGTTGCCTATATTTACCTTTGTTCTGATTATACAGTGAAGCCATGATATACACTGTATCAATCAGGGATGAAGCATCCATGTATTGAACAGAATGAGTCCTTCCATAAAAAAAATCACAAAAACTTTCAACAGTTGAATTGTTTTTATACAAGGCAAGTAATGAGTTTGACCAGCACATTATTTGTTGATTAACCTGTTGACTATCGTCTTTGGCTCATGACAAACATGACTTTAACTCACTTTAAAACCGACAGTTTTTATCTTATCATAGCAAATTTACCTCATTTTAAAGCTTAAAAAGTACCATAAGATGATGCCCTCTTTAGAATTATTTTACAAGTAAAAAATCGATAATATTTAAAGTTTTAATAATAGGAGAAGGCAGACTTTCCTAGGTGCTGCTTGGTTGTTGCTCATATTGAACAAAAGGGAGTGCTTGGTTCACCGCTCCAACTTCTTTGTTTTGATTTTCAAAATGAAAATGAATGTTTTAGAGTATTTTTTTAAGTATTTTTTTTTACATATTATAAATTATTTTGATAAAATATGCTGAAAATAAAATTATTTTAGAAAAATAGTTAAGATTTTAGTTAAAATTATTTACTTTTACACAAATGTAAATTGAGAAAGAAAATCAATGACGTACACAACATTTTCTAATAGGTTACAAACTTTCTTTTTAGGTTCTCTGCTATAAAATATTTTTATAATTATAAATAGAAATTTATTTTTGAAAAAACTTTGGTTCACTTTCATAAGCTGACAAATTATTAATTTGCTTTTTACAAATGAAACTAAAATGAATATAATATTAAAAGACGAATATATTTTTACTGCTGATTTTATAATTGACAAATCAAAAGTTTAGAGTTTAATTCACTTGACTAACTGGAATTTTTGACAACACAAAGATTATAAGAAGTTCAAACAATGCTAAAATGTAATTTATAATTAAAAACTTGATAATGTTAAAAACATTTAGAAAATAAACATATCTTGATAATTTATTTTCTGATTTACAGGTAAGAGAGTTGCAGATTTTTCTCTGAACTGTTTTTGCCAAACATAAAAAAGAAGAATGACTAATTCAAATCATTATTTTGTGTATGGAATTTCTATTGATTTCCAATTTTTTTTTACCAACAGTTGAATTGTTTTTATATAAGGCAAGTAATGAGTGTGACCATCATATTATTTGTTGATTGTAAGAAGTTCAAACAATACTAAAATATAATTTATAATTAAAAACTTAAGAATGTTAAAAGCATTTAGAAAATAAATATATCTTAATAATTTATTCTCTGATTTACAGATAAGAGTTTCAGATTTTTTTAGATGTGTGTAATATGTATATATTAGGCACTATTACATAAAAATTGTTGCAGCAAGTAAAATAAAAACGTACTGTACTTCTAGATGGATTTTGTGACCGAGTGAGCTGCACCACTGAAGATGCCAAAGTGGAATGCAGACCAATATCTTATTATTATTTTGTACACCATAAGGTCAGATTATGTAAGTGACTATATTACATTATAAGTATAATGGTGTAAGCATAATTTAATTCGTATGTAGCTTATAGGAATAAACCTCAATAGATATTAATTTAATAGTGTTATATTTATTCTGTCTGTCATTCCATCTTTACCATGACTGCGAATTATTGTGGGTGAATAGTATAGATCAGAAATAGATCATTTTGCAATGGAAGAATAGAGGATTGAATTAAAATATAAAAATTAATATTTTCAGAATTTAATTATAAAATAATATACTATATTAATTAACCAATGAAATAAAACAAATTTTGTTTAATATGATTATATTGTTTTATTTATATTAATTTGTTTTATATGAAATTTTAAACTATGAATGAAAAATAAATAAAAATTATTATGGCAAGTGAAATAAAAACATTATAAAAAAAGATTATGTAGTGTGCTTCCATTCTTAAAAAAGTCGCGCTTCATTACTGGTATCAATATATACTACTTCAAGTAAATGCTATCCAAAAAAATATATACAAACAAAAAAATTGTAAATAAACAAAAAAATAAAAGCATCAAAATTCTTGAACTTAATAAATTTATGATATTTCAGCAGCCATTTTTTCATCTCTAAGTGGCACATATATATATAGCATTTGCATAAAAGCAAATTTTCTGATTCATTATTTTTATTCTTTATGAATTTCAATGTGTTACAATATTTTGTGTAATAAAATGTTTTACAAAATTTAAGAAATTTCATAAAATATTTTCCTCAGGTGATAAAGTAAAAACTAGCAATTTAGTAATGGAAGTTAAAAAGAATTGTAAATTTTTTTTTATTGTATCAGAAAGATTAAAATTTGAAGAGTTTAAAATAGGTAATGGCAAGTAGGGATGAATGTATATATTCTGAAATCAATATAGACTTTAAAAACATCAAAATAGTCTGCGATGGTGAAACTGCTACAAAGTTTCTACAAGGGAAAAAAAATATTGATGAAAAAAGATATTGTCCAGAGCATATAATTGTGATAAAAATCTAATACTTCACTATTCATTTTATTTATAAAAAAATATATATATATAAATAGAGATACAGAACAATAAGCTTTTTATTATTTTTGTTTTTTAAATTAATGTGAATGAATGAACACATAGTAAACATGTATATAAATGTACTCTCAATTTATTATTAATAATTAACTACATTATTATCATCATCATCATTATTATTGTTTTGTATATATTATAATATTGATTGATTTATGCATACTCTACACATAACAAAAGCATCTCTGTTTTATATATGTTATGAGAAAAATATAGTATAATTGCATTTCAATAAAATAATATGTATTCTATTAGAATCAAAGCTTATCAACAAATTATGAGTTATTATGCAGAATGTATAATGTACATGAGGGAGGCTTGGAATAAAATAATAAATATCATGGCTTCTGTTATACATTTTATATATTTTTTATATAATAAAAAGAAATGGCATTCTCTCTCTCTTATTAATTGAACAGAAATCTATTTTTAAAAACTGATAATTTTATGCTGCAAATTAATTTACAGATAAATGTCTCTGTCTTCTGCCATTTAATTATTTCTCATTTTGCTATTGCCTTTAAAAACGAAAAAATTTTTAGTTAGAAGAAAAAATAAAACATTAAAATAATTAAAAAAATTTTTTTTAAAAATTTTATTTTATAATATGGAAACTCTTCATTTATCAATTGTGGCCATTTTGTTTTTCTATATTTATTATCTGCTTTCTTTTGCCTATATAATAGCATTATAAAAATACACATTTTTTTTTTCATGGATTCATAATTTTTCAATCTGTCATTTTTTACATCTATTATTGATAAATCATGGTACTGTTTCAATAGTTTTCCATATGTATATATATATGTATTTAATATAAAATAACAAATATTTATATATAGACCTATAATAAGTTTGCTCATTATTTAATAATGTTCCTATAATTAAATTTTTATAAATTCTAAAATATAAATAAATTAAAATACCGACAAAATATTTCTAAAATTTTCCAAAAACATTTTTATTATTTCAGTACTAATAAATTTTTCACATTTATTTATTTAGATCTGGATTTTTTTAGAGACTAACTATTAACAAATATTATGAAGTAAAATAGGTTCACTAGTTGGATAGTTTTATTAAATTTTAGACTAGGATTTTATTGTAGAAATTTCAAAAAGAATCATAACAAAAATTTTCTTTCCTATGGATAACATCTCTAAATCAACCCCTTATACATTAAAATCTATATTTTTAATAGAAGCAATGTATATAAGAAACTTTAAATAAAATCAGGCTTCTATAAAAATTAATTTCTTTTTACAAGATTGTAAAAAAAAAAAAACTATGACAAATTAATAACTGTATATAAATTATAATGATTTTAAAATTATTTGGTATATTCACATATTTTTGAATTATAAAATTTGAGTTGTATTTTACAAATATTTCAGTGAATAATCATTAAATTGTTTTTCATCTGTAATTTTTAATAGGATTCTGTTTTATCATTTATTTATATGTTATTTTCTTCATTCCCTTGAAAAATGATAGATTGAGAATTTATTGTATTAGTTTATTCACTATGTAGTAGAATCTCACAGTAATGGCTACTTGCTTAACAGAATGCTTTTAAATTATGTTGTTTCACTAATTAATTTTATTAGTCAGTCACAAATATTATTTATTGGATAATCTCTAGTCTAATGACTGACTAATAAAATTAATTAATATATTTTCAATAAGTGATTTGTATTAAAATTGTGAGGGCTGCATGTTTGTTACTTATGAATTAAACTGTAGTAATTATTATCTCTCTATATATTGAATAATGGTAAAGATATGTATAAGAGATTATAGTCTGGGCCATCTGATGAGTGGTTCAGCATGCTGAAATGCGTATCTTTGGGATCAGATCTCTTTCACATGTATTTTATCATATATTTATGATTACATCCCTCCACAAGGTGTTAAAAGTGGATAGAAAATATTTCATACCTCGTGTGAGAGTGGTGTAATGAAAATTATAGAAATTATATTATGTATTTCCATTATTTTGCTAATTTTTTTTTTATCAATTCATGCTCAGTATTTGAGGTGAAAAGTGTTCTGAGTGACATTTTCTTTTTCAATTATGACTCTATGTATAAGTTTGCAACATTTGTGCATTTTAAAATATATATATACTTTATCATGCATTACATTTATAATATTTTTGTGTTAATTAAATGCAGAATCAGTTCAAGGTAAAATCAAATGTTGCAATTATATAGGGCTGTAGTTTAAGTGTGCAACATTTTTAGAAATATTTTAGTTTTTCATTTTTTTCTTAATTACTTTTATGTTTTTATCTTAATTTATTCAAAGTTTTTTAATAAGCATTTGTTTTTAATATATTAAGTTTACTGATATCATAATAAAATGTGGCTGAAAATTAAACAATCTCATATCAATCAATTAAAAAAGATCTGTTTATAATATAACTAAACATCTGCATCTTGATTTGTACACAAAGATAATTTCTTATTTTTACGTCAGCATCAGTTGTTTCATTTTTTAAAAAAATTTAAAATATCATTATTATCCTATAAATAAGAATCTGGTCTGTAGATTATTTTTAAAATATAAAAAAGAACTAAAGGGATTAAAGTCATTGCTTACTATATTTCCTTTACAGTTTTAATCTATCAATTATTTTTAAATCTTTTTTTTTTACTAGTTAAACTTTTGTTTTTAAATCTTTGTATTTATGAAGCTCCAAATTCGATTTTATTATTCGTCAAGCACAAAATATGTTAATCAAGTGACTAATAATATAATCATTATCAGAGAGTTAATCAGGATTCTTCTTTTTAATTAACCCCAAAAAACACCTTAAAAGAATTCACTGCCTCAGTAATATGAAAAACTTGAAAATTCAAATTGGCAATTTTAGTATTTAAAAGACAGTCATTAAAAAAACGAACATCAAATTTTTATTAATATGATTAGAATGTGTTATTTTTTTTATTGCAGTTAATTTTGGAGCATAAACAGTCTGCTTGTAAATGCTTATGCAATGTGAACTTCTTTTGCATTCTGACTCATAACTATAATATAATCCATTTTGTGCCATTGTTTTGAGCATAGGTGCATCAAAGTTTTTCATAGCAAATTATTCTGCCTCATCAAAATTTTCATGATGGTCAATCTATGTATTTGCAAAATTTAATAATCAGATTATTATTTTTAAAACTTTGGGTTAGAATTGAATTTTCCTACCAACTAGTCCATTAAAGTCTCAAGAAGAACAATTTTGTCTTTTAATGGTATTACTTGTAATAATCTTGCCCAGAAAGATCTAAAATTTTTCTGTCTGAATCTTTTTGAATCTAATGTTGGAGCATGAATAGTGATAAAATATTCATGGAGTCCATTCCTGATATTAAGTTAGACATCACAGCAAAGTTCAACTAGTCAGTCTCATTTTAACTTCTTACTCATACAAAATGTATAACCATCTATCTGTTATTTCACTCTCAAATCTTGACAGTTTTTTTTAGCTACAACTACTTCCTTTTTGGCCATAAAGAATTTACATTAACAAAAGTTTACCCAATTTACATTATATGTATATAAATTAGATTAAATATTTTTATGGATTTATCACGATGTAAATAAAGGGAAGGGTTATTTTAAAGATATGCTTAGCAGTAATATGTCTAGAATAACTATCAATTACTATTGACAGCCTTAAGGCTAAACTACTTTGCTCTAGTATCTAGCCATTAATATTTTTGTTTTGAATTTAATTATAAGCACCTTGAGACAAAAATGCT
Source organism: Epiperipatus broadwayi (assembly GCA_028023455.1). Classification (NCBI taxonomy): domain Eukaryota; kingdom Metazoa; phylum Onychophora; class Udeonychophora; order Euonychophora; family Peripatidae; genus Epiperipatus; species Epiperipatus broadwayi. The sequence continues at coordinate 10,452,073 of JAQFVV010012396.1, forward strand.
ATTGATGCATATTAGAGCAAAGTAGTTTATGGTAGAACTGTCCATAATAATTAATAGTTACTTAATAACATCACTACTAAACATATCTCTAGTTATTACTTGGAAATAATGTCACACTTTATTTTGTTTACATATATATACTAAAATTATTTATATTGATTTAATGAATGGTTTGCCTGGAATGGCAATATAATCAGATCATGTGAATCAGGTAATACAACTTCTTTATGATAAGGAAAAGGATCTTTGCCCATTTGGAATTTCTATCCTGAATTTAGTTCTAACAAGACTCTATTGATTCTATGTTTGTAAAAATCATTAGTAAAGATTCCCAGTTTACTTAATCCATCCTTTCATTGCTTTCTTTATATTGAAGGCTTAATGTATAAGAAAAGAAATATTGGCATCACAATTCAGTTAGTTACACACACACAATTCTATTATTTCACTTAATGCAAGAAAATGACATAATATAAAAGACTTATTGTGACCACACCCTACACTACTTTAAAGGATTTTAAACCAGTAAAGTAAAAAAAAGACAAACTTAGAAGACAGGAAAGACTGTATAAAAACATTATTTAGCTTTTGATGAATAGATATTAATTTATTCTACAAGGCAGTATAGGATGCTATTTATTGGGGACTGCTTATTAGTTATGCACATTTACTTTTATGTCCGAAAGTCATTTCAATGCCTGAATAAAACAGTCAGTGTATATTTATATATTAACACACACATACATCATTTGTTCTATATTATGTTAATTGTATTAAATTGATTAATTAATTAATTGAGTTAAATTTTATGTGAGAAGTGATTATAAATTATTAGATAACTGATAACATCTGACATTAAGTTTTTTATGAACATAAAAAAAAAAATGTATGAATCATTGTTAAATAAGTTTCCTTAGGAAGCTGAAATAAAAAATATTCACAGAAGTTAAAACTACTCCAAATGAATCCGCCAAGTTCTAATTAACTGCGCACACACCCACACAATTATAGCAAGCAAATGGAATTTTGTATTAAATGTATATAATGAAAAATTATATATGTAGATATGTACACAGAGTTGAAAATGATATAAGAAAGTATAACTGTGAAATAGCAAGGAAAGCTGTAGAAGAAAATAGAAGTCTCAAGAATGTAAAACAAAATTTTGATATTGTTAGAAAATTTATATCTGCAATAAGAAAAAAAGATGGAATTATTACTAAAAATGGAGATGACATCATGAAATGGATAGAAGACTTTTATCAAGAATTATATAGTAATAAAGAACAAGTACCTCCTATATCTATTACATCTTCCGAATTGCCCAGAATTTTAAATGAAGAAGTGAGACATTCAATTAAATATATGAAGAAAGGAAAGGCTCTAGTTAATGATGGAATTACAATTGATATATTAAAAGAAGCAGGTGAAGAAATAGAAAAAAAAATTAGCAAAGTTATATATCAAATGTCTAAATGATAAAGATGTACCAGATGATTGGAAGAATGCAGTATTAATATTAATATTTAAGAAAGGTGATAAAGAAGATATTAGAAATTACAGATCTATCAGCCTTTTATCAGTTTTATACAAAAATTTTTACAACTCGTCTACAGAGAACATTGGATTTTCATCAACCAAGAGAACAAGCTAGATTTAGAAGTGGTTTTAATACAGTAGATCATATCCAAGTATTGAGAGAAGTTATAGAAAGGACAAATGAATATGAGGTGTCATTATGTTTTGGATTTGTAGATTATGAAAAGGCATTTGATTCTGTAAACATTTCTTCAGTGATTAAAGCATTGAATCATCAAGATATAGATCCAGGATATTGTTATATTTTAAAGAATATTTATAAAAATGCAACAGCAACAATTAAATTACATAATGACACTGGGAAAGTGAACATTGAGAAGGGTGTAAGACAGGGTGACTCCATATCTCCAAAACTTTTTATAGCGGTGTTGCAAGAAGTATTTTATGGATTAAAATAGGAAGCTAAAGGAGTGGAAGTAAATGGAGATTATTTAAGTCATTTAGATTTTGCAGATGATGTAGTTGTTTTTGCAAATAATGCTTTAGAACTGCAGGAAATGTTGCAGGAATTATCAGATGAAAGTAGAAAAGTAGGACTAAAGATAAATGTTAAAAAGACTAAAGTAATGTGTAATCGATTTTCTCAAAATATGAAAATAAAGATTGATTATGATGGGTTAGAAGAAGTTAACTGTTACAAATACCTTGGTCAGATTTTTAATACAGATGGAAACATAATGGATAAAATTAATCATAGAATTAAATTTGTTTGGAGTGCTTTTGGTAGAAATAACTTGATACTAAAAGGAAATATGCCTATGTGTTTGAAAAGGAAGGTTTTTAACAAATGAGTTTTGCCATTACTTATGGATCTGAGACTTGGACATTTAATAGAAGAACAATACAGAGACTTCAGACTACTCAAAGAAATATGGAGTGTTGTGAGTAACAAGAAGAGATCAAAAACATAATGTATAGGTAAGAGAACAAACAGTTGTTACTGACCTCATTGAAAAAATTAAAAGATTGAAGTGGAGTTGAGCTGGACATATTGCTAGAAGAGATGATAATAGATGGACAATTGAAATCTTAAACCGGATTCCAAGAGATTGTAAAAGAGCCAGAAAGAGACCACATGTTGGATGGATGAAATAAGAAAGTGTGCAGGGGTGATATGGAGAAGAGAAACTAAAGATTGGAGAAGATGGATTGAACTTGGAGAGACCTTCATCCTGCAGTGAATTGATAATGGATGATGATGATAATGTACACAGTTAACTTGATCATATTCAACCATATTTGATCCGTTACAGGATGAAGTTTAATCTAGTTTCTCCAATCCATTGCTTAATCTTTTTCACATAATACTAATAAAATTTCTTATTTCATCCAACCATAGCACATATGGTCTTTTTCTAGGTCTTATATAATCTTTTTGGATCCAGTTTAAAAATTCAACTGTCTATCCATTATAATTCATTCTATCTATTATCATCTTTTCTAACAATATCTTCAGCCCAGATCCATTTCTGTCTATTAATTTTTATAAAGATATCACTGATAGCTATTTATTATCTCCTTTACATATTTTGCTTTTGATTTCTATTTATTGTTGTTAATATATATATATATCTCCATACTTTATTGTGTGGACTAAAGTCTCATTTCTACTCTTCTGTTAAGAGTCTATGTCTCATCTCTATGTAAGAAATAGCAAAACATATTGTTAAATTATCTTTCTCAAATATGTAAACATATTTCCTTTTAATATTAAGTTATTTCTACTAAAAATGTTTTATCCAAGTTTAATTCTATAATTAATTTTAGCTATTAAGTTTCCGTCCATATTAATAATATGACTAAGATATTTATAGTTCTTAATTTATTTTAATTCATGATCAATCTTTTATTTTCTATGATAAACCATTGAATAATATTTTTTTATTTTTTATTATACTGTGAAGCATTATTTTCAAAAACAGCTGCAGAGCCTTAGCTTCCCATTTTAAATCATAAAATATATTTTTAGCAAAATTGTTGTAAAAAGTTTTGGCAATATGGAAACAACATATCATCAGTCATTATCAATGTTACTCTTTTTGTTGTTAGCATGTAATCTGATCACTAATGTTACATTTTGATAAATATTCATCAGAATATGACAGTATCCTGGTTTTGTATCTTGACAGTCCAAAACTTTAATAATTGAGGTATTGCTTATAGAATCAAGTGCCTTTTCATAATCTACAAATTCAAAGCATAATGACAACTCATATTTATTGATTCTTTCTATAACTTCTATTAATACCTAAATATTATCTGCCATGCTAAAAGCAGTTGCCAAGAGCCTTTTGGATAGTTATAATAGCATTCATGTACCATAAAAAATTGAATTAAAATTAGACTGCTATATTTGATTAAAAATTTAATCAATTTACCTCTATTAATTAATGGCACACAAGCTTTTCAACTGACACTACTGTATAGAGTTGAACTATTTTAACAGTTTGTGTTAGCATAAGAAATGGTTATCTTATGATGTTTTGATGGTGTAGGATTTTAATACATGTGTTATAAAAATAAATATCTATCATATGAGTGATAAAAAAAAATATTGATGCTGATAAAAATAACTTTTTTTACCCAATGATAGAAGTTCATGCAATAAACCAAGCAACATCACTTGATCATCATCTGTGGTAATTTGTCATCCTTATATTTTTAAAACATATATATTGAGCAAACATGCATTTTTCTTTTGAGCTTTAATTATTTACAGATCTTTTTTTTTTTTGCTTTAAGTAAATTATCCATTCACTTTCTAAAGTTTCAGGTTGCAGATTGAAAATTTAGACATTTTTTTTTCCTTGCTAACTTTACTTTTTTTTTTTTAAATGGATTTGCTTGTAAAAAAAAAAATGAAAATTTTCTCATTCTTGAAATCAAATAATTCAGACTAGATAAACTACTTATGAAATATCACCCCATAAATAATTTTAATCAGTTTATTTAGATTATAATGGAATTGAAAAAAAAAAAAAGCTTTAGTACATATACCATAGTTAAAAATAAAAATTGGTGAAGAATAAATTTTGCAATTATTATCTTCAAACTCTTAACAAATATTGTTATCCACTTAATGTATAGCCTAAAGTGTCAATTGCTAAGCATGCTGATAATTTCTTTTCATTAGGTATGTATTGTGTTTTATACTTCTAAAATTGGTTTCTTCACACAACTCCATCTCCTGCAGTTTATCGTTAACAGTTTTCTTATCAGTTAAACCTTGGCTTTTGTAGTAAATTTATACAATCATAAAGTCAAATACAACATATACTAAAATAAAAAGGATTTCTTTCTAGAATGGGAAAAAACCCGAATTATATATTTAATCAGTATATATACATGTTATTTTCAACAGTTATCAATTTATTGCAGGATAGTTTTCAAATTTAATCCAGTTTTACCTATTCATAGCTTTTTATCATATTATATATGCAAACTTTCTTTTTCCATCATCTCCCACATTATTTCTTTCTATGATTGGTACATCTTTTTTAGCAAAAATTATAACATATATCTTGTCTAGACAACATAAAAAGATAATGAAATAAACATTTAACTGATTAAATTTAATCAAATGAAAATTATGAGAATATACAGTACTTTTAAATATTAAATGATTATTTGAAAACCATGCACTCTTCACAAACCTGGAGTTTAATTGTAAATACAAGGGATTTGAACTCAGACTTTCAAGCACCCACCAACTGCCCACACTATCATACAACTGATATACATGACCACACACATGTAGAAAAAATAAATAATCACCAATATACATATTTCATGCTAAACCAGCACTCATCAGTTGATCCAGATTATCATCTCCCACACACATATATATATATAATCAGTGTTCAGTTTATATTAAGATAGCAAATCCTCACACTTTAATGGACAGGCTTCAATCTACTCCAACTTTTCAGCCATCCATATCATTGAAAATCTGATGATGGAAAGCCCAAATCCCATGCTGATGCCAACATTATTACCATGCCCATGTTGACCTGAAGTCACTTTGACCCCTCATATATAGGACCTTATCCATTTAAATTATGGGCATGATTCAAGCTTTATATGTAAATATTTGAAAACCAGGCACTCTTCACAAACCTGGAGTTTAATTGTAAATATAGATTTGAACTCAAACTTTCACCCACCAACTGTCCACACTATTTCATACAACTGATACACATGACCACACATGTAGAAAAGATAAATAATCACCAATATATGTATTTCATGCTAAACCAGCACTCATCATCCAGATTATCATCACCCACACATATATATAATCAGTAATAATATATTAATAATAATACATATATAATCAGTAATAATATATATATATAATCAGTAGTAATGTTGGCATCAGAATGGGATTTGGGCTTTCCATCATTAGATTTTCAATGATATGGATGGCTGAAAAGTTGGAGGTTGGAGTAGATTGAAGCCTGTCCATTAAAGTGTGAGAATTTGCTATCTTAATATAAACTGAGCACTGATTATATATATGTGTGGAGATGATAATCTGGATCAATTGATGAGTGCTGGTTTAGCATGAAATATGTATATTGGTGATTATTTATCATTTCTACATGTGTGTGGTCATGTATATCTGTTGTATGAGATAGTGTGGACAGTTGGTGGGTGCTTGAAAGTCTGAGTTCAAATCCCTATATTTATATTGAATGACTAAATAATATAAAAACTCTGTCAGATAATGAAAATTATTCTACACGAATAAAGCGTGATAAACAGAGCACAAAAACATTAATTATAAACAATTAGCCAATAATATTGAATGATTATGAATTAGTATTATTATAATCACACTCTACGCTCCAGTCATTGTACATCACACCTCATTCACAATTAGTAAAAATTACATCCTACAAAAATCATGTTTTGTTTTTTTATGGTTTAAAGAAATTGATTCAGATTATTTTGCATCTTTATACTTAGATAAGAATAGTATTGAATGGAAAATTATTCAACTATAGTTTTGAAAATACCTGAGATATTGGAAATGCTGTGTATTATGAAAGCAAAATTGTGTATTGAAATTTGTTAAGATCTGGTGACAATAAATAACCATTATATGAAGAGATTAGATTTTCTGTGGTAGGATGATTAAAGATTACAAATTATGCATCAAATATACTTTCAAAAATTTTAGTATAGCAAATATTGTTTAATTTTGGGTTCAAACAGAATATAAAAATGTTATATTGAATTAACTGCAAAATTAATACACTTTCAAAATAATTTTTCATTGCTCAGAATAAATATATTTTAAGTGAAGATTTATATTATACACGTATAAAGCTTCACACTCCATGCCATCATTTATAATGAACCCCTAAATATTATCATTACTTAATGACATCAAATTGGAGCCATTTTTGGTAGCATTCTGTGTAATCATAAAATTTTCACTGATCTATCGTAGAATAACTTACGATTGCTTTCTCCCATGCAACTTATAAATGCATTTTATAATTTATTTGTCTGATTAACTAAATTAATATTATGATATTTATTGCTGCTGCTAAATATAAATATTAGAAAGTATAATAAATCACTAACAGAAAGACTGTAAACTAAAATAAAGACAAAGAAAATAATTGTGATCCATATTATGAATGATTGTTTGAGGAGTAAAGTAGCATTTTTTTCACACAAAAGTACCTGTGATGTTTTAGAGAAGAAATACTAAAATTCATTATAAATTTCATGAAGACTAGAAAACTGGCAAAGTACTATTATTAATTATTAAACGTCTCATTAACTTGATTGTAATACTTTTATTATTTTGAAAGTCTGGACTTATTTTTTGGGCAGGTAACTTAAAATGCATCTATGACAAAACATAGTACTTTTACAATGAACTCTTGAATGAACTATGCATATATTGTTTTTTATATCCTTTTTTTTTTATTTCTTTTCATTCCAAATTTAGATCCATAAAAGTATATATTATAGAAATATGCTAAACTATTGCATTTTGGCATCTTACTATTGACAAATCACAGTCTGACACAAATTTTTTTGCATACATAGTTTTTTTTTTAAAATTTGATTTACACATTATTTTATTAAAAAACAGTTATAATAATAATCATATCTTTACTCTCTTTAAATCTCATTATTCAGAGATATAGACACTCCTTCCCCCAATATTTTCTAATTTTTCTAGTTAAGAAAGAGGCATTTTTGTTTTATTTGTAATATACTATTAAATATCTTAACATTTTTTCCAGAGATAATTGAAGTAATAAAATTAATTAATTAAATAAATGTCACTATTATGTTTTTATTTTTATAATAAATTAATAGATATGATTTATTTAAAAAAATCTAAGGTCTATACAATATTAAAGCTGATTTTTTAAACATATGTAATTATTGTAATAAAATTATTTAAATGAATTGTATATATAAACAAAAACACAAACAATTATTTGATTTTATTTGTATATAAAATCCAGATTCTGATATTTTCTTTTATCCCATCTGATGAGAGTCTTTGAAAATGCTCAACCTTTACTACTATATAAAATCTTTATATTAAAACTCAATAAGGTTTACTTGATTTTTTATTATTATTTAATTTTATAAGTGAACAATAGTTTAAAAATCACATTTTAATTTTTTTAAATATTTAAAAACTGACTTATAAGTCAGAGCAGTGTATTCTAAACATCATTAACTAAGCTAGTGTAAACAGAAAATGAATGAATTATTTTTTCTTAAATTTTTTTAAAATGTGAATGTTAAAGGTAGATTTGTGATAAATCTATCAAATCCTGTTTTAAAATCTGATACTTGCTTTATAATAATTATAATATTTGAAAATATTTTAGCAATGTATCAGTTTTGACAGATAATGACATAATAGATGCTGTATTTTTTTTATCTTTACAATACAGCCAAGTTTATTAAGTTCTACTGCTAAAATAAAAGATAAATTAATAATTTGAAAATGTACTTGTGTATTTATTTTTGTTTTAAATAATAATTAACCAATTAGTGTGTAAAAGTAATTGAAAATGTTTTATAAACAAGCAAAAAATCATATTTCTTTTACTCAAAAAACTTTGCAGGAAAACTAAACCAGAAGGAAGTAAACACCTTCTGGACATTTTTTTTTATAAACAATAGAGGAATGCTTTAGATTTAAGGCAACTGTCTAATTTTTTTAACATTAAAAGATCAATAAAAGTAGCACTTGCTATAACATCAAAACAGCAATGTAAAGTGTCAGATCTATCACACTTTTCAGAAGTAAACAAACACATTTTCTAACAAAATTAAAATTTATTAAGTTAATACAATAATTACATTTATAACACTTCAATGAATTCAAATTAGAACTTGCAAATCATTTAAATTTTTAACAGGGGACTTTGAAATAATTCAGACAACTGAAATCAATAAGAAGATAACTGATAGACTATTAAGAACTACAATAACTGATAGACTATTAAGAACTACAAGAAAGATAACACAAAAATGCAGCAATTTACTAGAAATTTTTTTTCTTTCTACAAGACAATATAAAAGAAAAGAACGATTCTGAATTTTTTTAAAACCATGATCGATTAAGAAGAATTGAATATCTAGAATTTTGTAAAAAAGTATGAAAAACTATTAACAACAATATGAGAAAATATAATTGTGAATTGACAAGGAAAGATATAGGAGCGAATAAAAGTCTCAAAATTGTAAAACAACATCTTGGTATTTGTAGGAAACTTATTTCTGCAACATGAAGAAAAGATAGAAGGATTATTAAAAAGAGAGGTGAAATGTACAGAATTATATAAATGATTGATTGTATATACAGAGTTAAGTTTTAACTTTTCTTAAAAGCAATGTAATTCAATAATAAACATGTACATTCTGTATACTAAGGAAAGCTTAATGTGCTAACTTCTATTGATATAGTATCCTTAATATACTATGGTTAATAGTTAGCATATTAAGCTTTTCTTAGTATACACATTGTATGTGTTTATTATTGAACTGATTGTATAGTAATAAAGAACAACAAAACAAAATATATTTTACAATTATTACATTTTCTGAATTGCTCAGCATTTTAAATGAAGGCAGACATTCAATTAATTATATATCAAATGTAAATGATGAAAATGGACCAGATGATTGGAAGAATGCAATAGTAATACTGATATTTAAGAAAGGTGATAATTAAGACATTAGAAATTACAGATCTGCCACTCTTCTGTCAGATTTATACAAAAATCTTTATCAAGATAATTGCACTCATCTACAATGAACATTGGATTCTAGCCAATGAAAAGAAAATTGGATTTAAAAGTGATTTTAGCCCAATGGATCATACCTGAGTATTGAGAGAGGTTATAGCAAATCCATTGTCATTAAATTGGGATTTGTGGATTATGAAAAGTCATTTGATTCTGTAAGGATTTCTAAAATGAATAAAACATTAAATCATCAAAATAATAAATATTTTGAAGCAGGGATATTGTGATACTATGAAGATTAATATTGAGGGGAATAAATGATTGTATGATTTTATATCTCCAACATAGTTTTACAGCAGCTTTACAAAAAGAATTTTGTGGATTAAAATTGGAAGCTATGGAAGTAAAAATAAATGGAGGTTATATCATGTAGATTTTGCAGATCAGGTTCAGCTCTTCAGGAAATGTAAGAAGGAAGTAAAAAAAATGAGACTAAAGATAAATGCTAAAAAAGATTAAAATAATGTTCAATGGATTTTCTCAAAAAAAAAAAAAATAAAGATTGATAATCACGAATTAAAAGACGATAATAACTGCAAAAACCTCAAACAGATTGTTAACATAGATGGAAATATAATAGATGAAATTAATCATAGAATTAAATTTGGATGGAGTGATTTTGTTAAAACTAAATATTAAAAGGAAATATGCTTATATTTTTGATAAGGAAGATTTTTAATAGATATTTTATCAGTTCTTATTTATAGATCTGACATTTGGCACATATTAGAATAGCAATACAGTCTTTTAGATCACTCAACAAAATATAGAGATATATGTTAGAATTAACAAGAAGAGACCAAAAGCTAAATACATGTCTGGGATAACAAACAGATATCAGGGACATGACTAAAATAATTAAGAGACTGAAATGTTACTGGGCTGGAAATATTTCTAGAAGTGATGATTATAGATAGACAAATGAAGTCTTAATGAAAAGATTTAAAAGGGCTAGAAGGAGATCAGATGGGAAATAGACGAATAAGAAACTTTGGTGGTGGTTTGTGAAAAAGAAAAACTAGGGATCTGACAAACTGGCTTAAACTTGGTGAGACCTTTATCCTGCAATGGATAAATAATAATCGAAAATGGTAATTATTATATATTCACCCATTTTGAAAATAAGTGTGCAATGTTTTGATTGTAATATTCAATTTATATATAAAACCAAAGGTTAAATTATACTTTGTGTGTATTACATTTTAATGAGTAATCATAAAATTGCTTTTTTTTATAAGTAGGTAGGTATATAGTTTAAATAATAGATAAATGTGTATAATAATAATAGGTATACATAATAATTTATTGAATAACAAAGCAATTAATTACAATCTTTTATATATTCAAATTGATGACTCTCACTTTTTACCCATTGCACTAATCTAGTTTTTACGCTCGAGCACACTGGCACAATTTTTTTTTATTGGCATTAAGTTTTTGTCATGCTATTTTATAAATCAAATCATGTTATCAAGTATGCATATTTTTTTTAAATGCCTTATCTTTGATAACTTTCTGAGAGAAGAAATCTATCAGGATAAGATCTGGTGATGATCATTCAACTAGATTTTGTTTACTTATACACTTATTGGATAATTTTTTTTATCAAAAAAATTATGCAGTACTAAAGCATAGAGGCCAGGTTTCATCTTGTGTCTTTATTTTAATGCCCCAACTACAATTGTGGTATGACATTTTTTTTGGAGCATGTTAAGCTTCAGATCTGAGATTATATTGCAAAGAATAGGTCCAATTATCTCTTTACATGAAAGGGATGCTCAAACTGTAACCCCATATTTATTAACAGTTCTTCAGTTATTGCTTGGGGATTTTCTGTTGAATAATAAATACATTTATGTCTACTAACAGCTAAATTTTGAAGTTGACTTTGTCAGTCCAAATTATTTTTCTAATCATATCATCTTGTGTTTCTTCATTCAAAATTATCTCAGAATTGTAAACATCAATATGAATCATATTTTAATAATATATTTATTAATCTTGCCTTCTAACATTTTCAGCTCTAGACATTGCATTTAGATGATTCAAATATCTACAGAAAATGTCCTATTCTTTAGATGTTCTTTTTTTTCTATTTCTTTTTTTTTTTTTTAATAAATTCCAGTGCCATCAAAATTTCATTTTCACCAATAATAACATTTACTAGTTGACCACTTTTTAGTGCATTATAAATGGAACCAATTCTGTCAAATTTTGTTGTGTATTTGATATTTTGTTAACCTACTTGAAGTTGTTTCCAATTCTTGTTCCCATTTTTGCAGAACTTTTTTAGCATTCCTTGTATTCCAGTATTGTGCCATTATCCACTTTCATTGTTTTTCTGTAAAATTACCAGCCATATTTAATTATCTGAAAAAATATATATACTATAATGGAATAAAAACTATACAATTATCTGAAAAAATAAAAAATAAATTATAATGAAATAGAAAGTATGCTCCTCTCTATGTTTATATTCAATTGTTTTTATGTATCAGTCATTTATTTTTATTGGTCCTCTAAAAAATGAATTAAGAGTTCATTATACATCAGTTATATAATATTCTCAGTGATTATCTCTAAACGCATGATTAAATCTTGATGCTATTTCAGATAGTTTTGTTTATATGCATTTTGTACTATTCAAAACTATTCTAAGTATAGCTAAATATTTTTACAGTCAGCTTTAATAGAATAAGTATTATTATAAGAATCCATTATAGTAAAACAGAATTTTAAAATGGAATTCAATTCCAAAATGTTTATTCTTTTTGACTTGTACTCATTTAATGTCATAATACTAAAAAACTAAAGAAAATTTATTGAACAGTGCTTTCATTATATATGGAGTCCTCATTCATCGCATCTATAGCTGAACATGATTTCACATAATCACAATTAATTATAGAACAACTTAATAAAAGCATTTATTGTTTTTTGGACCAGAAGCTCACAAAAGAAAACCTTCACAATATACTAATACCAAAAAAGAAAAATATGACAATTTAAAAAATATTATGGTCATCTTTATATTGGATATTTGTATACAATCATTGCCATAATTGGATCAATAGATGAGACAACCAATAAGTAACAAAATGATGTGTAATGTTTATTAAATTGATAACAGAAAAATATTTTTGATAAAATAAAAGTTTTGGGAGCACTGAAACTTCTGGTTTTTAATAAAAAATAATTCACTATAGTTAAATAGAAATGTAAACAAATGTATTCGGGAATCTTTTTTTATTTAGCTATGAAATAAATCTGATTGATTCAGCATTCCAAGATTCACAAATGATAATATGAATTAAGTTCCTGTATGTTAAAAGATAAAAACTAAAAAATGCTAATCCAGTTATAAACTAATTTAATTGGGCCTGTGTTTTGTGAAACCAGAAAAAAATCATTTGGGTTACAAATAAACTTTAAAATTTTACCAAAATCACCCTTTTCTTTATTTTTTGTAAGTGTTAAAAATGGTTTGGATAAATTGTAAACTTTAAAATGGAAAATAATTTATATTTAAATATTTTAAATTAAAAATATATTTGCTATGTTTTAATTTAAACAAGTAACTATTTTCATATTTATAAAACAGATCTATGGAAAAAAAAATCAATTTCTTTTTTTAAAAACAGGAGAAAGAAAATAAATGAGGCAATTCCTTGCTGACTTCAATTCTTTCATTGCAAAAGTTTTGTATTTGACAGTCCATTGAAAAAATGTCTTCTTATTGCCTGTGATCTTAACTATGTTTATTTTTTATTGATGAGCACAACACATTAAATAATGACAGAATACCAATTGTAGATTAAGTATAATTTAATGGGGAAATCATTTTTTTCATATGTAAACATTTTAAGTTAAAATATATTTGTTATATTTAAAATTTGTTGTTTTAATTCAATTAAATAATTGTTTTCAGGATGTGCTCAAATAGATTTACAAGGTAATTTGATTTTTTAAAATTAACTTAATGATAAATAAAATAAAAGGAAATAGTTTAGTGATTCAATAAATAAAAGAATAGACTTGAATGTGCCAGCAATATTTTTCATGTTGGTAATTAAGTGAGTACTCAGAAGTGTAGTGTGGAAATTTTTTCTCCAAAGAGGGTAATGATATTCAACAGTTGAATATACTAGTACTAAGGAAATTGTTCATAAAGTATTTCCACAGAACTCAAGCATTGCCAGCCAGCTTTCCTAGAATTTATTTCTACAAATTAATTTAAATCTAATATTAGACAAATGAATAAAATAAGTCAGGTTCAATCTAAAGTTACTCCTGCAAGTATGGAGTAAAATTGTGTTCAGTCTTATTGCAAAAGATTGTATTCAGATTATGAGATGTTTTCCTATTGTTTAGATAAAAAAATTGGGTCTAGTATCTTCATTGGATTAGGAATAAGAACCCAATCTTTGAAAAATATTTTATAATCTTTTCACATTCTCATTGAAAAAATTTTCTACTTCAAAAAAAGATCTCTTTTGAGAAGTTAAACATATAGCTTCGATATAGCTAAATTTTTTGCATTCTGTATATGAAAGATCACTGCTGGATATATTAAATGAAATAGATGAGAAAACTGAACGCTGTGGTAGTCCATTCTTAAAATTTATATCTTTTATGATTATCATTTAGTGTCATTTGAATTTTTCTATTGGAAAACATTTTATCAAATAAGTTAAATGTTTTTTTTTTTGTTGTTGTTTTTTGCATTTAAGAATTTTAGAAACTTTAAGAAGTCCATTTTTTCAAACAGAATCAAGTTAGATCAATAAAGATAGCACTTGTTTTTAATTTATTTTTGAAGCCTATGACCCTCATCTCTCTATCCTGGTGTGGCTATCCTCCACAATACTGAGTTCCCATTAATAGTTTTATTTTGTATTTTTATAATTTGATGTATTTAGAGTTTTATGAAGATGAAGTCTGGTTTCTATATTGCAAAGAATTCATTTTGCATGCTCTTTTCATGGAGGTCCAAAGGAAAGACTGTTATTTATCCATTCCCATAAAGTAATTGACAGCACAATAAATCTATAAGAAATTACCCCCCCCCCCAAAAAAAAAATAAATAAATAAAAAAATAAAATAAAATAAAAGGTTTCTGTGAATAATGAAGAAGAAGAAAAAGAGTATGTTGTAAAAAAAAAAAAAATTCAAGTGAAAAGTTTCCATAAGTCACAAAGTGAATAAATTAAAATCATGGGAGAAATATTTTAGTTGTGAGACCAAATAAATGCAAGGTCAGTATTCCTAGATCATATTTAGCCTATTAAATGAATGAAATAGAAAATTTCTTCTTGTGATAGGAAAGTTGGGAATTTACTGTTTATGGAAGTAAAGACACTTTCTGTAAATTATACTCTTTTAACAAGAAAAAAATAGATGACTGCTGTTTTTATACATACATGGTTTCTAATATCTGATAAAATAGAAAAATTATTGTGAAAATAGTGTTTAATTATTTGTTGATGATTGTAGCTCTTATTATAAATTTTCATAAAAACAAAAACAATTTGGCATTATGTGAGAATGATGGAATTGGGTAATGAAATTATCATAAAAAGAAAACTGTTTTTGTAA
This sequence comes from Epiperipatus broadwayi, assembly GCA_028023455.1. Lineage (NCBI taxonomy): Eukaryota > Metazoa > Onychophora > Udeonychophora > Euonychophora > Peripatidae > Epiperipatus > Epiperipatus broadwayi. The sequence goes on from JAQFVV010012396.1 coordinate 10,467,561, forward strand.
ACAGTAAAATGCTCACTTAATTATTTTTAATTTTTATTTTTTAAATATTGAAATGAAAATAATTTTAAGAGCAGCATCTAATTTAATATATGAACAGTATTAAATATCTCTGCATTTTGTCTTAACAGAGATTGACTTATACTTAACATATATATATATTACATCATCTTAGTTCACAAAAATTAAGGTTCTGCAAACTTAATAATATTGGTCATAATCCAATTTAAACCAAAAAAATAGTTTGGCCAAATTCTGAGAATGATATGAATAATATGTAAACAAATACTAATTAATATTTAGAAAAACATATAAATATATGTTTTAGTGTAAGAACAAGTTGATTATAATTACACAGCTTGAAAAATATCTGGTCTATTTAAAATAATTAATTAAATGAATTTATAAACTTTCCTACTGCACCATAACATTTTTTTTTCTTTTTTCATATGAATGGAGAGTACATAATGTGTGACATGAAGTTGTCATAGACAGCATATATATATATATATATATTGCTGAATTAAATTTGAGTCACTATAGCCTAATGCATTTGACTTAAATTTTAAGGGTCTTCACATTAAAACCCCCATTACTTTAGGAGACAATCAAGATTTAATTCATAACATATAGAATATGATAAGACAGTACCAATAATAAAAAGGAAAAAGTGAGATGAGGATTTCTTATTTAAACAAATAACTATCTGAGCTTGGGGAAGGAGTCATCAAATCAATTTTTTTTTGTGAGACAATAACCAGATTTAAATAATTTAATAAATCAATAGACACTTTAGTCCAAACTTAATTTTTAATTTAAAAATGTTTATTAATAAAATAATCAAAACAAATATATATATTTAGCATTCTTAATCAATTTTATTATTTTTACTTTTTATATTTGCTTTTCATTCTCTCATATCAGTAACTTTTAATATAAAATATAATCATTGAATTTCATATTCTCAAATCATGCTCAAACAAGTACTTTTAAATCTAATGGAACACACGCACATTTATATGTATAACCACATTTTTTAACCTAATTTTTCTTTATTTTAAAAAGTGTAATAGTTATTGACTGTAATCATTGTAATTGTTGGTTAAATTTTTTTATATATAAATGATAGCACCCAATAATAGCTGCTTTTAACAATGCTTTTTCATTATGCATTCTCATTTATTTGGCTGATAAAATGCTGTTTCCATAAGGTTCATGTATTCATGAAAATCAATAAAACTGAAAAGAGAAGATTTTTATTTTAAAAAATATATATAACAACAAAGAATTTAAAATTTTTTTAAATGTTTAATTTTGTATTTATTCGTAAATTATAAATTTTTATACATATAATGTAAAATTGATGTTTTAATGATACTTTTATTACATTCTTCAAAAAATTACATTTAAAATGATATAGTTCATGCTATCAATAATCGAAAACTAAAAGCACTTATATATTCTATTTTTTACACTGCACCTATATATAAACAAATGATATGTGAGCGATATCATTTCTTCTCTAACAAAACAAATAAAATGAGTATCAATCATGCAATAATTGGTTCTAAAGTATTTATTAAAATAAAATTGTTAATGTGTGTGTGTTTTATGTATATGCATGCTTTTGTGAAGAATTATTTGCACAAATTGATAACTAATTTTTAATTAATTATTAATTATTTTTTGAGGTTAATATTATAATAAATTCATTTTTTGAAAAGTAATTTTGAAATAATATATCAGAGCCTTTATAATTTTTTTTAATTTTATTACAAAAAAAAAAAGATTCTAAAAAAACCTATCATTAAATTGTAAGTTGTTATTGCACATTTTTTTTTGTTCCAAAAATAGCATCTGCTTGCTTGAAAACAGGAACTCTTCATTGATTAAAAGGAATTATCTTTTTTATTATGTTAGTTATCTTTAATTATTTAAATATAGATTTGCATTCTAGAATAAGTTACCTAAGGAATACTCAGGAATATATATCATAAACAGGATATAGCTTCCAGATAAGTAGTCTATGGTCAGCACTGTTATAATTACTGTAAATATATATATATTAATCTGCTTTTAGTTAAAGAATAAAAATTTTCTGCCTGAAAACTGATTAGTCTGATAAAACTTACTATCTTCAATATTCATCTGTCAATTGATCAGGAGAAAATTTTGCTTCAAAATAATTTATTTGAGGTTGTTTTATCCTTTATCCTTATTATAAATTTTAATAATTTTTATAAGAACTATAATTCAAATGATATTTAATAAATTAGTTTTCTTTACTCAACATTCCCAAATATATGATGGTATTATTATAATGTTTCCTAATGATTGAGTTTAATTAATAATAATTTCTGCATGTTCACTTGTATGTCTGTATGTAAGAGTGGGAGGGGTGTGTGTGTTATAAACAAGCGCTCATGTTTAAAATTTTGTTGTAAATATGTATGAACGTTTTTACCCTCACTTAATTTAAAAGGGAAAATTCTCATTTATAAGCTTTTAATGTTATAAGAAAAATAATTTCAGAATTTCTTATTACAGTATACTAAAATAAATTAAAAAGATTTGAATAAAGTGATATTTATCAAATTGACTTATTTGTGTTGATTGTTAAACTAAAAATAGTTCTTTTGAGAAACATGATTGGATTTGACATTTCAGAGTTTAATAGTTTTCAAGTTGGATCAATGGTTGGTTGCAAGAAGTTATCTAGTTTGAAAGCTAACCTGTTTGCAAATGCCGTATGTTTGAGAAACTTTAAAAAAGATAAACATGAACTTAGTAATAAAGATTAAGCTTTGTTTGGAGTTGTTTTCAATATAGCATAAATATCGCATCACAAGTTTAAAGCGTACATTTAAATTTTCTAATGACAATGTAATTTAAAACATAACTGAAGAATTTATTAAACAAGCAATTCTTTTACGATCTAATGGATTTAATTTTTCATTATATAAATATTAACTTAGTTTTATTGTTTATAAAAATATCCCAGCTGCAATATTTTTTTAAATATGAGGAAAGATCATCTATATAATATTAATAAAGAAGTATATAAATGTAATCTATCTACATACATAAATAGCTTGTCAAAAGCGTGAAAGGTATTTTTAATTGCTTTCTTACTTATAATTATTTTCTATCTGAGAAAAATGACTCAATATCTTATTTCTTTTTTAATTAATATATAAAAAAAATTGATTTTTTCACATCCTGTAATTTATTTCTATACTTGGCATTCAATTATGTTAGCAGAATAAATTGGTTAAGAATATGTATTTTTACTATGACCTAGTGATATTGGGATTGAGCCACTCCGCTGGTCCAGATTCTTTTAATTCCTATAGGTCTACAGTTATGATTTGTAATGACTAAATTTATATTTTATCAAGTTTCTACACTGCAATTAGAAATATGGGCAAGTCTTCTACATGTAGAATATATTGATTTCATCTTTGAGCATAATGTTGATCAGCATATTCTATTGACAATATTTATAAGATATTTTATTGAGTGTTTTAAATATATGTAATTTAAAATAATTTTACAAATATTAAAGGAATTAGCATCATTTAATGGTCTTTTATGTATGTTTAATTCACCATAAACTGATTTTTGTTTGAAAAAAAAAGAAGAAAACTTTAATCGAAGACTGGTGTCATGTGAAGTATTTTACCGTATATTATAAAATTTGTTATTTTGTGGCATAACAAATTTTTCTTTTTGGAATTTGTTTGTTTTTGGGTATAATAAGAAACAAAAACTGTAAATGCATCATAAGTTGGTGAAAGTATATTCAGGGTTAGATAAACCATGGAAATTTGATAAAGTAACAAGTGGAATTATTATTATTATTTTTTTAGGCAATTAGCTAATAGCCAATTCAGCTAACCATGCAGTATTGGTCAATAAATAAGAATAAAGCAATTATTAAGTAAAGGATAAATGTTCTGTAAAACCTTCATATTTATCAACTGTTTTATTCTTGCCAGTTTACAAATGGATGTCATTCATTGGCTATCTACTCATATTTATTAAACTTTTTCATGATGTGACAGTTTTTCATAATGCTGTGCTAGAATTATTGATAAATATGAATATCATAAGAATTGTCTTTTTATCTCCAGTTTAAATTCCTACCCCAGTTGACGTTTTTTATTTTTTTGAATTGTTTATCAGTAATCAAGGAATTCAGTAGTCAAGAAATTCATCAATAATAAACACCTAGGTGTTACAACTACTTATTTATTATACATATTATATAATGCTTATTTAAATATTACATATATTAATTCTTTGATATATATAATAACTATATAAATCATTTTGAAACTGGATTACTCAGCAAAGAATGTATGTTTAAGCAGATCTATTTGAGATCACCCTGCATATCATGCAAGGGAAATAACCTAGAAAAGATGGTCCAGTGAAGTATTATGCTCCTAGAAGTGCAGAGACCATTGTTGCTTTCATTTTTTTAAGGAATATGTTTCTATTAATTTTTTTTTCAAGTCATTTAACTTTATGAATGTCCTGAGGCTTTTTTTAAAAAAGTATTAGTTAGAATATTAGTTAGCATTTAACCTAATATTTAGTTGATGTAGAAACTCAGATAATGTTTTTTGATATCTTTATTGTGTATCAGGTTATATGTGGTTTAGCTGTAGACACTGGAGTTCAAGATCCATGGATTGTATCTGTAGTTCTGTCACTTCTAGTGTTTGAACTTCTTACAAACTTCAGAATAATAAAAAATCCCTCAATTTATTATTATTGTTGTTGTTGTTTTTATGTGTGAACAGATATATATATATATTACTTTTAATGAATGACTCCACCCTCCCAGGCTCATCCCCCATAGTTCAGTGCTACAAGGCTCCTCATTAAGCACCCTTCTTTTCACAATATATATTAATTCTCTGCTAAAAACAATTAAAGAATTTTTAGTATATGTATATATAACAGATCTTAAAATGAATATTAAATATTTTGTTTACTGATATCTCAATTTTTCTATCCAGAAAACAATTTTCATTTCCAAATACATTACTACACAATTATGCGAATAAATATAAATACTTTCATTATGGGGGAGTTATGTACAGGGCAAATTTATATTGAATTCACTATTAAAGACCACTTTAAGGGAATAGCTCTTTTCTCTGCTTCCTATTTTACCTCAGTCATGAACGAATGAAAACAAATATGTACAGAAGTACTATGCTAAAAAAATAAAGAAAATTATTAATTTACTTTCTGAATCATATCTCTTTCTCCACACAATGACAATAGCTATTTATTACACACCAATAATAATATTTACATAAAAATTATTAACCAGAGGCAATCTCAATTAGCCAGTTTTAAAGACTTTTATCATATAATGGACTTGAGTTTTATTCACTAGATTTATTTATGATTCAAAGGCATTTAATACTATTTCAGCATGTGCAGCATCTTATCTTGAGATAGTATTTAAAATCATTCCAATAAATAAATCACCTATTATTGATTATTTAAAATCCCTAAGAGATTTATTAATAAGGATAAAGAATCTGATTTATTCCTCTTTTAAAAATAAACAACACTGTCTGTAAATATATATATATATTACTTTACCCAGTTGCATGCCAAAACAAAAAAACCTATACTTAACTTGAGAAATAAACAACTATGCCACAAATTTAGAAACTGACCATTTGAACCAAAGTTTTTGGGATTTTTCTAAAATTAAACTTAGAAGCATTACTCATGAACCATGTTTACAATACTGTATAGAAGATATCTTCAAATAATGGAAGATTAATGTAATCTTTGCCATAAAGAATCAGAAATACAATCTCATATTTTTTCATTTGTACTAGTCTTGACAAGTTTTTAGGGCTGAGATACCAACTCTATTTAAAACAAAAAAATAGAAATGACATATTTCCTAGAAATCTTTGGTAAAGATCTTTTTTCACATATTCATGCAAGTTCATTATTCTCTAGGAATATGGGCACTAGATCTATATTTAGACATTAAATATAGCTCAATGTATATGTAAACAAAAAGAGTAAATCATGATTCTTCAGCCTTTGAATTAAACACACTTTAAATTTGAATAAAGTATCAAGAATAGAATGAATTCACTTATTCTTGAAGCTCTGATATTTATAAGCATACATTAGTCAACATTTAGAGTGTTTTTAATTCATAGATTTATATTTTTGTATTCAATAATAATCCTGGAAGAGATCCAAATACATTTAGAAATAAGCTTAATAATAAAAATAAATAAATAGAAGAGTTGTTGAATGCAAAATTTGCATTGAAACCTGGTCAATTTTTTATCAATCATTAAGACTCTTACTTCAGATGGACTTAGAGGTTTTTCCCAGTAATGAAAACTTTATTGTTGCATATGAAATAGTTGGAAAAAAATTAATGTATATATTTAAATTTTATGATTTATATTTAATTTCTGATTTTGTTTAAATATAATTAACTCTGATGAAATAGTTGGAAATTTTCTATTATTTTTCATTTTACTCTTGGATATTACATGTTGGAAAAAAAAGCAAATGAATTAAAATTCAATAAATTAATAAAGTATCTTTGAAAGATGGTGATGATGATTATGTACTGTAACTTAGAATGGGAGCACAATGCCATTATATAATTAAATCATGCAAGTTAAACAATCAGCAAGATTGAATAAAATAAATAGAATTTGGATATTAATGTTATGGAATAATGACTTTAACATTGTTAAAATAAATTTAAAAAATATAATGATTCATTTTATGATGCATACATCTTATGTATATTTAAGAAATAATAATACAGATATGAATTGTTTTAATAGCTTATGTTATTAGTTCATAGTATTTATTAAAAGCTTAGCCTGAAACAATATTGTTGAACATGATATGTTATTTTCAAGTAAAAAGAGGTACATTCTGTAAAATATAATTTAGTTTATAGAATTTTACATTTTCATATGTCAAAGATTGCATTTGCAGTATTAAATAACTCCAAAATGTTCTTACTTATTAAAATTTATATTAAATACACAAAGTACTTAAAATAATTTTGTATATATATGTTAGTATGCCTGGCGAAGTGGGTTATTCTTTTTTGTTTGGCTAAGATATACAATGAAGTGAAAATAAAATAAAATATTTTAAAAATATATTTTTTTAAAATCAATTGTTAAGCATGATAAAACAAGTTTGTTGTAAACAAATTAGCACATTTTGTGGAATGATGTAATCAACTCATTTGGTAAACACTTAAACTATTTATTAGTAGTATGATTTTTATCAGTAAATATCCTGGACAGATGGAAAAGTTAGCATGGGAATTTAAGAAAACATGTTTTTTGGATAACAAATTATTTACCTATAAAAGCAGGAGAAAAATAATTTTTAAGCAGGTATTATTAATAGCTGGAAAATATTTGTTGAAACAAGGTTGAACTAGGTCTTTGAACTGAAATTTAGTTGAATTAAGAAATAAAGGATAATCTTATAATGCTTCCCACAAGTTTGAGCTAATTATAATATTGAACATTAATCACTGAGATGGAAAGAAATAGGCTAACTTGAGAAAAATAATTTTTAGTATATTACTTAACTAAAACTAAGGAATCTTTCATTGAAGATGTTATGGCTTATAAGATGATTGACTATCGACCTTATACTATGTACTTTCTTGGAAATGAACCTGCAAAGTTCTAAAATGAGAAGCTGTTGCCTGACTGATTCTTTGACATGTTAATCTGAACTACTCAATCTGACAAAAAATAAGTCTGTAGCTTAAAAAAAGAAGACACAACAGGATTACCATAATCTGGATTATTATCTGATAGAGAAATCAAATGATTAGCATCTGAACAATAAATTATTAGATTTTATTTATTATAGTATCATGAATGATATATTTTAACTGATCTAGATGTAAACCAAAGCTTGACAGTTCCAAAACCAGTTCTACTGTTATGATGTTTTAGTTTTATGTACTAATTCATTCATAATTCAGACTTACAGTAAAATCTTAAGTCCCTTGTGTAAACTTGAAATCTTACAAATAAATGAAAAATACATTTGTGAAATATGCATTAGTTAATATTAACCCAAGTTTTCTCCAAACATCAACCTTTTTAATAGTTTCAGATTGTGGTTTTGATGATTTTTTATGGAATTGTAATATATTTAATAAAATGAAAAGTTCAATTCTAATGGCTTTATTATAGAGAAAGTCAAATATTTTTGATAGAACTTATTTCTAACAGATAATTAAAAATAATTTGAAAGATAATTTATATGAACTCTATTTGAATCCTAATATTTTAGAGTTATGTTTACTCTTTTGAAACTAACATGGATTCAAATCATGACTATTTCTAAAGAGGGATTTGAATTTAGGATTTTCCAGTCTATATTCATTCCCCACTCCATCTCATGCAATTGATACACATGGCTACATGCATATGAAAAAGATAAATGATTCCCAGTATATGTATTTCATACAGAATCAGCACTCATCAGTTGGGCCAGATCATAGTCTCCACACATATATACAATCAGTGCTCAATTTATATTAAGATAGCAGTTCCTTAAATTTAATGGACAGACTTCAATCTTCTCACTCTTCCAACTATTCAATCATTCATTTCATTGAAAAACTTGTGATGGAATGATCAAAGCCCTTATTGGCATATATTAGGGATCATTTATCTTTTTTGCATGTATGTGATCATGTGTATCAGTTGGTTGAGATGGAGTGGGGGATGAATATAGACTGAAAAAGTCCTCTACTTACATATACAAGAAACATTCAGAATAAGCAAATTACATTTAAGCAAATTACATATTATCTTGGAAATAGTTTACATCATAGTGTAAGTTCAGCTCATCCTTCTATTAATATATATGGATACATAATGGTTTGGTGGTGTGAGGGATTAGATTAACATTATGTCTACATGGGTATGACTACAATAAGCAAATCCAGTAAGGGTTTTGAAATGCCATCATTGGGTTTTTCAATAAAATGAATGGTTCAATAGTTGGAAGGGTGAAAAGATTAAAGCATGTCCAGTAAAGTTTAAGGAATTGCTATCTTAATATAAACTGATTGTATATATGTGTGGGAAATTTTGATTTGGCCCAACTGATGAGTGCTGGTTCTGCATGAAATATGTATATTGGAGATCATTTATCCTTTTTCACATGTATGTGTTCATGTGTATCAGTTTTTTGAGATGGAGTGGAGAGTGAATATAGATTGAAAAATCCTACGGTCAAATCCCTCTCTCTTTCTCTCTATATATAAATATTCACTAGAATAAAAACTACAAAATTTAAAAAAATGCTATAGCAAAGAATTTTAATCTTTAATTTTATATAGGCATTTTTTAAAATTTTGTAGTTTTTATTCTAGTGAATATTTTTATTATATTTATATTATTTGATATTATATATATATATATATTCAGTATAAGGTAATATTTAATAAGTAATAATCCTTGTTAATTAATTGTGGAATAATCAAGGTGATTAATTTGTTAACTCAATTTTTTTTTTACAAAATCTTTTTTGAAATTTTGCAATTTATATACCATATAATTATTTTTCTTCAAAATGACTATTTTCATGTCTTGTGTTTGAATCTTCAAAATATCCAAAACTTTTCTTTATTTATCAACTTAATGGCCTCATTTTCCTCCCTGGTAATCATCAAAGATGATAGCAATACAACATTATTGCTCATTTATGTGATATATATATATGTGTGTGTGTGTGTGTGTGTTGAATTAAATATTTCCATGGATTATTATTATAATAAAAAATAGAAATGAGATTATATTCATGTAAATAAAGATACATTTTAGCCATTAACATTGCCAAGAAACTATCAATTACTATTAATTAATAATCTCTGAAGATAAATAAGTTTTCTCATTAGCTCTTTTGTTGGAGTTTTTTGTAAAGTAAATATAATACAATTAAATTAACCAGTTCTAAGTAATATGTAATATTAATTAATGGGATTTCACATGATCACCATTTCTTATACTTACACAATCTTTAAAACAGTAACAACTCTCTTCAGATAGAAGGCATTAGATGGGGATTTTTATGCAAGCATTTATTGATTATGGACTATACTGTATGGAGAGAATTGCTACTTTTTATCTTCTAATTTTGGTTTACGTTAATGTAATATACTCCAGCAAAGTTGTTAATGTAATGAAGAAAATGAATCATTTTTATCATTTTTCCAAACTTTTCTGTGAACATTTAAACTAAATTAAAGCAGGCAAAACTCTCTATACAGTAGTGCCACTCAGTGCAAGCCAGAGTAATCAATGGATTCCATAAGGCTTGTGCATAGAATCCCTATCCAGTGCCTACTCATCCAATATCGCCAGACTAGTTTCTGGCTTGTGACCTTCATCAGTGAGGAACTTTTGATCTGAGAGCACTGCACCTAGATCTTAAGATCTAATGCAATGAAGGCCACAGGCCAGAAATTAGTCTGGGGATATTGGATGAGTAGGCACTAAATAGGGATTTTATGCACAAGCCTTCTGGCATCCATTGATTACTCTGACTTGCACTGAGTGGCACTACTATATAGAGAGTTTTGCCTATTTTAATAACAGTTATGAGCAAGCATAAGAAATGGTCATCATGTTATGTTTGGTGGTTTAACATTTAAACTAGATAAGTGGTGAAATTTAAATCAGAAGTGACATTTATGCAAGTCTCACTCAAATTGTTCATAACTTGAATATTGAAGGTCACTGTATCAATGTGACCAGCACCTAAAAGTTAGATTACCTCTCTAATTGATATTAATATATATATAAAGAAAATGCCCCTTGCAAAAAAGAAGCAATATTTTGTTCTAAATAATAAAAGCTATTAGAAAAATAAAGTGACGATTGAAAAAAAAAAATACATAAAAATAAACTGATTACAAAATTAATGCTTTCTAACAATAATACTATTATCTTTCATTCACTTCAGGAAAACAGCAACCAAACATAATGATAATAGTTCATTTTGCTATGAATATGAGAGTGGCATAAGTTCTGGAAAGCGCTGTCATATTTAATTAATAGAAATAACAAGCTTCTCTATAGTTGCGTATAAGCACACTTATTACATTTATTATATATATGTACTATATTTGCATTAAGAAATATATAAGTTATTAAGGATAAAAATTTACACATTTATTTTAATTCATTATTATTTGTATAAATTCAGAGGATATGTAATATATTGCATATTATGTTTACATTATAAGGCAAAGAGAATTTTCAATATATATAGTAAAAGATAATAATGTTTTGATTTTGTAATTTATTATATTACTATGTTGTGAATTCTTTGATAATAATATCTTATTGATAAGCAAAATGTGATTGGATTGATTCTAATTGAGAAAACAATAAAAGAAAAGGAAAGAGGGGCCCCGATGAAATCTCAATATAGCCAATTGAATAGAATTATTGTGCTCAGCTGCTGTAATTCATTAATTGACCACATAATGATCTGACATATCATTGACTATACAGTAAATAAATCAATATCAGGAAGCATGTCCTCAGCATTGTGTGAATTCATGATTCCTTTATCATTCTGCCCAGTGTTTATCATTCTCTTGCATAGAATCTTCCATAACATTCTATTTCGTCATTTGTCCATGTTTTATAATGTTTGTGAAATAATAGAAAAATAGTATTTGTAGTTCCTAATCGTTCATTCAACAGATTTGTCTGATCCATTTAGTAAAAACTTTGCATCTCACGAATTTTTGTTCAATTTTTTTTAATTACAGAATCTTTTTATATTGTATGTTTCATATGCATTTGATTTGTCCATTAAATTCTTATGTCCATCGAATACATCTAATTTAGATTCTAATATTAATTCTTTTCTTTCTCAAATCTTGTCCATAATCTGTAAAACAATAAATATAATAAAAATAAAAACACATGGAGTTGCTCAGAAGTTCAAGCACTGGGAGTGTTGTATAGAGCTGGGGCCATAATTCATGGGCCTTGAACTTCAAAGCCTGTCAATAGGGCATTGCTCAAGAATTCATAAGAAATTTAAGCACCACAAAGACAGAGCTGGGGCTATGACCTATAAGTATTGAATTCCAGAGTATGCCACTTTACCACATTATTAATTTGCATATTAATTTTATTTTTTTAAATCATACCATAATATCAATACTCTGATAAATTTTATCCACATCCATAAAATAAAAATCTTCATATTGTAAAAATTAATTGAATATATATATATGCTTTAAACTCGTTTCTTTTTTTTTCTCCACTTAAAAACAAAGTAAAAAAAAAGCTTTGTTGATTTAATTTTCTAGCGAACGTGAGTCATTGATGTACTAAAATGAGCAGTCGTTATCGAAATAGAAATTAAATTTGGAATCAACAATCTTTGGTGATTAATTTTTATCTGGTTATAGAAAACAAAGAAAATTGATCATAATACAAATAATACTTTAATTTACAATATAATGCTCAATTAATTTCCATGATTCAATTATTTGCAGTTATGATTATTTTTTCAGAAATTATTTATTGTTTTATTGCCCGGAGATGATACTGTATTGCATTAATTAAGAAGAAATACTAATGTTTATATATATAAATTTAATCTTTAAATTTATAATACTATTAACATTTAAGATTTTTTTAAAAATAAATATTTAGAAATAAACTTTAATATTTATCAAACGGCTTTTAAATAATTAAGAAGGTAGCTAACAGAAAGTGAAGTGGAAAATAATTTAGAATAAGAATTGCAGTGGCTAAACAAGCCAATAAAACAATCAATCAAATCATTGAAGTTTGAATTAAAAGGCTTATTAAATGTTTGGAAAAGAGGCAAAAAAAACAAACAAACTTAGAAGCATGCATGATTTGTTTGGAAGCAAATGTAAAAGATAAGTTGCTTGAATAAGATAAAGAATATATTTATTGTACATACAGATGTTTTTAAAAAGAAAGATATATATATGGTGGTAAGTTAGAAAAGAAGAGGGAAAGTCACATTTATACAGACAGAATTCTTAAAGACATCTAAAAAACTATTAATTTTGAAAAGATAACAGAAAAAAAATATTGATAGATTACATCTCTCCATTCTAGATATTAGAATATAAATAGTGAGAACAAGAATCCCGCATAGTTTAGTAAAAGATTACTCTGGATGAATCTTCATGTGATCTCATGAACATTAAACCTTTTGATTATTTTATTTTATTGCAGCTCAACTTTTTTTGTGTGTGATTATTAAATATTTTGATAGGAGTTTTGATTTTAACTATACCCAACTTAGTAACTGTACTTTTACTCATATTCTGCTCTGCTTAATCTTCATTATTGTGAAAACAATAAATTTAAAAGTTCAATATTTCTGAATTGTTTTTAGCTGATGAAAGGTGATTTAAAAAAAAAAAAAACTTAGTTTGATCAAATGATGGTCTTTTATGTTTATTCTGTCACTTTAATGATCAAATTTGTGCTGTTCCAACAAATATTATGAAAAGTTCAAATACTTTATAATTTTGAATCTAAATCAATTAACTTACATAGTTCTAGATCTACGCTAACAAGAAGAAAAGTGTCATCACTGTTTAGTTAGATATTAAAAGTATACTCATCAGTATTCAAAGCCTAGAATGGTTTGAAGTTGATCTGAAGTAAAGTATGAGAGTTTCCTGATGACAAGTAATTAGTGATGATATTTAATAAATAGATTTTGATTAATTTTGTTATATTTTTAATATATATTTAAATTAAATTCTAAGCACCAGGAACATTATATTTTAAAGCATACTTTATTGATTAAAAACCAATGATTACATTGGTAAGATTGGGCTTACACAGTAAGCATAGGTCAGTTCCTATGTCTAAACAGTTTTGCTGTGCATAAGATTGTTTACAGATATATAGGAGATAAAAAGAAGCTTTCTCTTGAGTTCTTTAAGTTGTGTTTTTGCTATTCTTAAGGCATCGAAAGTTGCCTGAATTCAGCTTGTCTAATTTTTTTTATACATTATGTTGATGGACCCTGTCATGTGTGTCCTGTTGGTTTTGGTGTATTGTGTGTTTTTTTTTTTTAGCTGTGTTATTCTGTATCTCTTTTCCTGTTTTTTAACTATAGTGCTGATTTTAGTTTAAATAGTGACCAAATTTCAGCAAAAATATCTGGTGGTGCTAGCATGCTATCCCTTTCTTTTATTTTTTCTAGCTTGTGGTGGAACATGTTGAGGTTTTGTTTTGCATTGTAGTCAAAAGTGAATTTACATCTGGTGTACCAGTATGCATACTAGCTAAATGTTGCTGCTCTTATTGTTGGAATTGCATTTTTTTGTCTACCTGGAGAATTTTTGCCATTGTTGTGTCTTTCTGATGGTAATTATTTATCATTATTTGTCTTACCCTTTCCAATCCCAGACAATCACTTAGAAAATGATATTGTGTTTCTTCTTCTCTTTGGCACAACCTGCACAGTGGGTCTATTTTCATAAAGAACCTTTTAAAATGAATGAAGTGGTTTGTAGGCAAGCTATTCAGATTTACTTTGACTATGAAGTTGAAGAATTTAGGTTCCAGGTACCATTTTTTATATTTTTTAGAAGCTGTACATTATTTCAAGGACCATTTTGTTGTTATCTTGTTGTGTCTGCTCTATTAGTGTATGTGCCAGTATGTGTATTTAATTGGGTTAGGATTATTTTGTCCCTTTGATTTCTTATGCTATCTAAAAGTGTGGCTATATAGTTGTCTTTGGGAGGTGGTCAGTCAGTGGGTATTATATCTATTATTTTTGGAATATTTGGAAACTTTGTAAACATTGTGATCAGCAGGTTTATTATTTTTTTATGTGTAAAAAGAAATTGTATATAGCTCAAACCCATTTAGTTTTTTGGGTTGGATTAATTGCCTCATTGAGATGGCTACCATCTTTTTATTCCAAAGTAGTTTATTGCACAGGGAGTTTATTGTTGATATGAATTTTTTGGTAAACTTTATCACTGGTAGGTAGTTTGTGATTTTTGTTATTATCAGTTGGTTGAAGAGAGTAACCTTTGAGTATAGAGAAAGGTATGATTTAGCAAGTGAGACTGTGATTCTTTCTGTTTGTGTTAAGATTTTGTCTTGTATTGTTCTTCTCATCTGCTCCATTCCCAAATGAAATGGGAAATCCAGAAACTTATTTGGTTTTCCTTGATATATTTGTGTGTTGGTTTTCCCAGTAAAAATTGACCACACAGCTGATTTATTAGTATTTATTTTCAGATGAAATTTTGTTGTATAATCTTCTATTATTTTTTGAAGTGTATGTAGTTGTTTCTTTGAAGTTAGATGAACCGTAATGTCATCCATATACAGGGTATGTAAATATTGGTATTTGTATTCCTTGTAATTTTTCCTTGATTTTTTCAAGTAGAGGGTTTATGTATAGTGTGAAGAATAGTGTACTTACTGGAGATCCCTGGGTAATGGATTAGTTATGGTAGAAAGTGGGTGATGTTCTTCCATTTAACGTAATATGTATCTCCCTATTTAGGAGTAGGTTAGCTATCATGTATAAGATTGTTCTTGGTATTTTTTTTTTTTTTAATTGATTGATCAGTTTTTTGTTAATGGGGACAGAGTCAAAGGCACTCTCAAAATCCAATTGTACTACCATGGGCCCTTGTTTTTTTATTGTTGAGTTTACTTATTGTTTTAAATATTAGAGCTTCTTGGCTTGTTGAAGACCTTTTTTTAGCATATTGATGTTTGGATATTATTGGTAAGATATAGGGTTCTATCTTTTCTTTTAGTACTTTTTTTAGTATTTTGATTCCCAATGGCTCCATTGAAATGGGTCTTAAATTTGTAATTTCTAAGATGGATTCTATTTTTTTCATGAAAGGGACCATTGATATCAGGATTAGACCTTGTATGTTATATAATTTTTGTGAAAGTTGATTTGCTAGTTGACATAGTAATTTATTTATAAATTGACTTAGGTGAGATAGTACAAATTTTGGGATCCCAAGTGGTCCTAGGTGACAAGTACTTTGTAATTTTATGAGTATTCTTGCAAAATCTTCTATTTTATAGGGAGTTTCGTTTTCTGTTTTTCTAAAGCAATTTTCTGGGATCTTCCATTGGTTGCTTGTTGTGAGTTTACTTCTGAAGTATTGAAAGATGGGTTCTATCATGTTATAGCCTGTTATCACTTTATTTCCTGTTTTAATTGCCATAGGTACTTTGTTAGTTGATGGGTATCCTAATGTCCATCTAATGTAACCACGAGTCCAAGTATACTGTTCTGTTAAACATATTTTTTTCTTTTTAATGGCAGTATATTGTTTTAATTGGTTACATGTTTGATTGTATAACTGTGTAAGTTTAACAATGATTTCTACCAATATTATGAGTTTTGTTGGTGGAGTTGTTTTTTGTGTAATATGATTGATATTATAAGATATGGTTTCCGTGAAAGCTATATATTTTGTTATTGAGTCAAGATCCATTTGATTTAGTTTGTTTATTGCTATGTATATTTCTGAGAAAAAAACTTCCTGTGTATTGATTGGCTGTAGACTTCTTATGGTTTTCTGTAGGTAGTATTTTTGGTTATAGTTTGTATCTAAATTTATTTTTATTATTTGCATTGCATTATCTGAGAAATGTGTGGGGGATAGACTCATTTCTATTGTTTGATGTAGCATTGGGAAATAGAACATCAGGTCTATCAGAGTTCTCTATCTGCTGTTATAGAAGGATATGGAGTTTGGTGGTAGGAATCCTTCTCTACTCATAAGTAGTATTACTAATTGGTGAATCCACTTTTTAACAAACTTTTGGTAGCTCATGTTAAAATCCCCTGTTAATATTGTTGGGTAAGGGTTGTTTGCTAGCATTGAGCTTATTGTTGCAATTATTCTATTGATTATACTTGGCCCTGGTGAATATATACATATATGATAATGATTGAGAGATTTTTATGGTAAAATGTGATTATTAAGTTTGAGTCTATGTAGATTATTTTGGAAGTAGTAAAGGGATAATTCTGGCTTATATATATTCCTGTCCTACTGGCTGGCGCAGATGAGTCTCTTGAGCATGCACAATATTTTTGATCTGTTATGTATTTTGGTTTCAAGGAGCTCTAAGATATTTGGTTGTATGATTTGTATCCATTTGTTTATATTCTGTATTTTTGTCCTGGAGTTTATACCTCTTACATTAACTGTGGCTACCTTTATAATCATGCTGGTTCCTGACTTATAGATTTTTTGCTTTGAGTTGTGTTGACTACTTTATTTATTTTTTGTTGATATTGTCTCTGTGTCTGTATCTTTGTTTTTTTAAACTTGGTGTTGTTTGTGGGTTGTAGATGTCTGTGTTTATCTACCTGTGTTTAAAATGATCACTTTCACTGTCGTATTCTGAATCACTCGTTCATCATGTTTCCATTTCTATATTCTTTTCTTTTTCTTGAACTTTTCTTTTTGTTGATTAGAGTTCTTTTCCATTAGTTTTGATTTTTTTAATTTCTCTTTTTCTTTTGCTTTCTTTTGTTATATTCTCAATTGCTGGAAGGCTTTTTGCAATTTTATTCATGATTTCAGTAGTTGTCTTGTTTGGAATTCTGTGTTTGTCTTAGCCAGAGATATATGTTTTATTTTCTATTGCTTTTGTTGTGTCATCTTTGATTTTTTTTCCATTAGACTGTGAGTCTTAATTTTTATCTTTTATTTCCATTTCAATTATTTGTTCTGTGTTTACAGATGTACAAGTGTTTGCATTTTTATTTTTCTCTGTTGTTGTATTAATTTTGTTTAAGTTGAGTTTTTGAAGGTGTGGATTTAGCTGTTGTGTGTTATTATCTGTGTTTACTGTAATTTTTTCTTGATTTTTCCCTTACAAACAGATGCTATGTGTCCTCTTTTTCCACATGCAAAACATCTTGGTTCTGAGCCCTCTTATATACAGATGAAGTGTGGCTTCTTAGTCCGTGATATGTGTTGGGATGTTTTCTGGCTCTATGTCTTTGTGTAATTTACTTTGTATTTATAGCTGTTTGATAATATTGGGATTGCTGCTTCTTTGATATAGATTTGTTGGAAAAACATTACTTTTCCAAAAGGGTTCATCATCTCCTTTGAAAGTTATGTAGATTGTACCCAAAGTAGGTATTTTATCACTCCGGTTATATTTTTATATTTGTTTTGATCAACTTGTATTACTGCAAAATTTCCGATTGTTTTAATTTTTTTTAAAACTCTTCTATTTGTTTGCTGCTTTTGAATTCTAGTGCCACATATCTATTATTGGGATGGTCAGCTATACAACTGACTGAGTTGATAATTTTATTTTTTTCTAGTGCTTCAAGTAGAAGTGGCTTAGGGAAAATATATAGTGAGCAGTGATTGTCTGTTGCTACTAACACTATTGAGTTGTCCATGAAGAATCTTTTAAACATTGTAAAGAGTGTCCGAGGGATCGTGTTGTTGAAATTTTCCCCAATTGTTTCTAGCATTTCATCTGACCATTCTGTGAGTGGGGGGGGGGTAATGTTTGATCTTGTTCCGATATATTTAGATTCTTTAAATCTTCCGCTGTAGTTCTTCTGAATCTGTAGGATTTACTCTGATTTGCGTTAGCACTAGACCCTTGCAATAATACTAGATTTTTTTGCAATTGTAGATATGTGTTACTTAGACCCTGTGCTGAGTTGGCTGCTAGACTGTAATTTTTATCAGTCTTCATAATGTTACTCATTAAAACTTTTTTTCTTTTTTTATTATATATGGTAACTGTTTCTTAATTGTACTTTTAACAACTCTATAATTGATTTATTGTTGTCTTCTATTTTAAAACTTTTTCGTTAGTTCAAAAAACATGTTATTTTGAACCTCTATTATTTTTCGGCCATGTCTCTATCACAGTATTAGATAATCATTTGCTTTTCCTACTGAATTGTCTTAAAAACTTTACTATTTATCTTCTTAATCAAAAGGTTATGTTTGGGCTACTTAGTGTGCGATTATTAATCAGAAAAAAACATAATTTTGATGTTTTTGATTTATAAAAGGTTAGAGCTAAATTAGCTTACCTTTATGTAGGAGAGTACCTAGGTGGTGTTAGCACCAGGAACATTAAATAACAAAAAGCTTCAGTGTTGTCATATCTTAAATTGAGTTAAGCACTTTCAATATCTTGGTTATATCATATTCATAGCAATAGTTAGTGGACAGGAGAGTAATGGGTATAAATAGGATGTAAATTGTATCCAAATGAATTAGATAGTCCACTTTTTACAAAGGGGGAATTGGAATCCCTTTTTATTTATGGAGTTTGAGTTATTGGCGATGTACCATGTCTCCTTTATCTTATGCTTAGAGTAATTTCATTTGATGTGCACAATGCTGGCTGATGTAGGCTCAAATGTAGGGCTAATTGTATTTTGATGTTCCAGAAATATGGATTGTGTTCTGGATAGTTTTTAGTTTTTTTGTAGGGATACTGGTGTTGGGACAATCTTGTTTCAAGACTGGTGTGTGCTTCTCCATGGTAGACTGCATTTTTGTTATTATATACCATCAATAAACAATTGCATAGAATTATAGGACTTCAGATTAAAATTAATACAGGAGATATAAATGAAATATATTACTTCCAGTTTTTAATCCCAAGTTATCATTGATAAAGACAAAATGCAAAAATTGTCTATGAATGGGAATTTAAATGCACTACCATTTGGTAATCAGTGATTACTCGAATTTACAATGAAAGGTACTAGAGTAATCTAAAGAGTCAAATAAAGTTGTATTGGTATTGACATTTGTTGACCAAAGAAAAAGGTGCACATGGTATAAAAAGAGAGGTTATTAAAATGTATAATTTCTGACTTAAGGTCATATTTATATAACTATACATGCAGTTTGGCTTGGATTTAAAACCATAAAGTTTTTTGAATTTCAAGCTTTTGACTTATAAGTATTGCTAGATGCATCTAGCAAAAGGCAAAATTCAGAAAACAATTAGGATGGAGATTTTCACTACTATCTGATAAAAAGCAATTAGAATAGGAGACTGGTGTTAAATGAAAAATGGTTGTTTTCTCTTAGCGTGTTGAAACCGCTTAGAGGGCATAATTTCTATGCAAATGCACAGAAATATGCTGTTCCAACAGCACAGAAGTAGGATGTTTATTCTGTGGCAGTGGCCACTTATTATGAACTTTATGTTATGCAGTTTCTATGAACAATTTCATTGTATATTTCGCTATGGTATTTTGTGAGGGTGTCTGTAATTGAGACTGTCAAAAGTCTTCAAATTCGCATGCCCAAGTCATTATTTTCCAAATCCAATGATGTAGTATGAGGTAATAAAAATTGTGGAAACTTTGCCCCGGAGACAAGGGTGTCACTTTAATCAATTGTCAAAGGGGAGGTGAAAGCGTGATTTTTACGAAATCACACTAAAAGTCACGTTTGTGTGAGATAAATCGTGAGACCAATCGAAAATATCGGCTTTATTTTTGGCCCCGATGTTGTTTTGAATAAATTCTTTCTTTTTATTCTTATTAAAATTACAAATTATATTTGCGTGGCCACATGATATTTTCTAGCTTCTGTTAACCAGCATTATTAATGAAACAGCAAGCATATTTATTTTGATTTAATAATACTCAATTATTGTTGCTTAAATAAACTCCAATAATTATGGAAATTAATGCATTGTGCAATTTCTCAAAGATTTAATAACTATTTTTTTCTATAATTTCAATTAAGATTTCTATTTTAATTCTAAATTTTGTAAATTTAGCATTTGTATGAAAAATTATAATAACACTAAAAGTCATAATAGAGACTTCCATTAAACTGTCCTACTCTCATTAAATCAATTGATCTCCTGCAAACCAAAGAAATTCTGTCTTCTTATTAAAAAAATCTTATTGAAGGACAACCTAACAAATAATTATTTTTTTTTTTAGCTTTTTCCAGTGAAGATGTTTGACATATCTCTTTCTCATTTGCAGATTATGGAAGTACTTCCTTAATAATAAAAACAGTTATGATGGATATAAAGATGACTTCTAGTGCTATAATGTTTGAAAATGATAAGTTTTAAATTTGTAAATACATTTTTTTTTTGCTCTTACAAATATATCTACAAATCATGTTTTCCTGAAGGTTTGTGATAATGATGTTTTAGTTGTATTTATTGTTTGGACTATTTCCATCATCTAATATGAGTATTGAATGTCTTTAGAAAAATTTAACTTTATTTAAATATTCCAAATACATTCAACTGTTAGTAATAGCATGTCAAACAGGTTAGTATGTGCACAATTTTTTGAAAGGTATTATTCTCCCCTCTTCTTTAGATGTTGCTGCCCTGACCAGTGACAATACTAGCATGGGAATTGAACTTGGACCCTTAGATTCTTGATTATTGAATTTTAAGGTAATCATCTAACCAACTGAGCCATCCTGCCAAAGGCAATAGTCAATAGAAATTTTATATACTTATCTACAAGGTTCCTCCTGATTTCCCTATTTATCAAGAGCAAAGTTGATTAGTGGTTTGCATATATTATATATAGTCATACTAGATTGACTTATGGGATTGTTTGCTATTGTCATATCAGCAGCTTTTATATTTTCTTCTTTGTATCTTTTTTTCTCTATCCAATATTTTTGTGTTTTCCCAATTAAATATATATTCATTGATATATACATGGACTGCTATCTTAGACTCATCTATTTTCTCTCTTCTAATCATCAATTTGTGTTCTTGAAATGCTGAAAAGAAAAAAGTGCATCTATGAAATACCCTTTGAATGTGGAAGAATATATATTGGTGAGAACAGTCATCCAATTGAAAAGCATTTGCAAGAACACAAACTGATGATTAGAAGAGAAACAGATGTGTTTAAACAATAAATACATGCCTACAAATAAGTTATGAAATGGGGAAAAAGCAACATCATAAATAGTTTATAAATAATTGGTGCAATCATGACTATCTTTGCATGTAAAAGCCTCCATTTTATTTTGCCCTAATTCTTATATTATTTGAAAGGATTCTTGATTGAGTATCCAGAAAATGCAGCTTGATTTAAAACTATATTTTGTGTTAATGGTAAATCTAATTTTATATTTTTTTGTGAGGCAGCTGATCTCATATCTAATGAAGGTATATATGAATGAATGAGAGGCTCCTGTAATTACCTATACCAAATGTTAGTATGAGCAGTTTTTTTTTCCAAAGAAGATCACAGTATTCATCAATGGAATAATTTAGTGTGAAAATTAGTGTGTCCTTAGAATATTTGTACCACAATCTCAAATAATGCCACTTTTCTAGATATATTGTTTCAAAAATTACTTCATATCTTTGATAGATGAAAGAGATAAATTAGGCTACAAGTCAAGATCACCAAGTAGTATGTGATAGGATTATGATATTATTTTGTTGCAGAAAATTATAACCAATTTATAAGATATTGTTTAGATAAAAAGTTGAATGTACTATCATTGAGAGTTAAGATGTAATCTTTGAAAAATATTTCCATATTTATTCTTATTAAAAATACTTTTGTATTTCTAGGAATGACATCGTTTGTAATGTAAAGCAATAATACCACCAGTTCCTGTGTTCTGATTTAATTTTTCCATTGGAGAAATTTTGTTATGTAAATTAGTGGTTTTTATGCATTTAGAAATTTTATTGATTTTAAGAAAGAAATAACTTTTCTTAACAGAATTATAAACTAAAGTTAGATCAATAAAAGTACAGATTTTAATTTTAACATTGTTTTCGATTTGAATTGTTCTAAGGAACTTCAGTTGCCCTAATCCAGCCTAATTTGAAAATAGATGGTTTTCAATTAGGTATTATTCTTACTAAAATTAAACTTTTTAAAGCTTGCAGAGAATATGAAGTAGTGATATTGGATGGTAACTTTGGGTCATTGTTAGATTTATTAAGTTTTAAGATTTATAATTTTGCATTCATGCTAAATTTTTAGAATAGTTCATGTATTAATAGTTATTGAATAACTTTGCTAACCATGCTTTAGCTTTAGTTGTTAAAATGTTTAAAACCTCTGGAAATATTATAATGGCTAGTAGGACTTTTTCAAATTTAAAACAATCAAAAGCAAATTTACCAATTTCTAAGATTCTTATTAGACCAACATTGTGAAAGGAATCTTGCATTTCTATTTTAATAATGCTTTTTTTACTTGTGTCTGGAATTAAAAATTTGAAATTTAAAATTGACAATATCATTAGAAATGATAATTGTAGTTCTTTTAGGCGTGCTTTAGGCCTTTCAATTAGATTCTGTAAAGTTTTTTTTTTTTTTTTTAATGGTCCTTTTACATTTTTTTTTAAAACAATCTCAAAAGATTTTATAAGTTTGTCAGCACATTCTGAATCTTCAATAAATAATTATTTACCATAAAAAACATTGTTGATTTTATTTCAGTCTGAAATGAATTACTTTCTATATCTTCTTTGAAAATTGAATTTTTAGGAAGCTATAGTAATAAGGTTTTTAAATATATCATAATAAGAGGTAATGGATCATATTCAATATATTTCTCTCCAATTAGTTATTTTTAAATTCTGTCTCAAGACTAAGTAGTTTTACAACTATGCAAATGTTAATTCCAAGAGTAATTAAATTAAATGAAGTCACATTAATAATATATATTTTTATTAATAAATTTTTATTTATATTCTTAAATATTATTATTATTAGAACCTTATTTATTTATTGTTTCTAGTATGAAATAATGATAATAAACAATTACAATAATAATTTTAAAAAATCTACAGCATCATGCACAAATGTACATACATACATTTATAATATAAGACAAAGTAACAAATAATAAAACATTGTAATTAACTCCACAAATACCATACATATATATAATCGCCCTCTCAAATATGATATTTCAGCAACACCTGTGAATAAATATAAAATCTGAACTTCAAACAATTGTCTCAAAAGAATAAAAATATTAAAGTATAACAGTGATAATATATTATCACTGTTATACTTCATTATTTTTATTATAATTTTATTACAATAATTATTCTATAATGTACATTTTATTTCATATATGTATAAATATATAAATAAAAAATATAGCTAGCTTAGAGCATAACTGCCATTTTGAATCAGAATGGCACACATGTTATAATCTGAATGTAGTTTTTATTTATATATGGATTTTTGGAACTAATTTCAGCATTTTTGCATATATATATAATCAAAACTACCGAAAATCCAAAATTCAACCAGACCAGCATAAAAATAATATTAAAACGCAACCAAAGGTTTATATATATATATTGTACCGGATCGATCCACAGAATGAACTTACTTACATGTATATATGTTTTGGCTGGTTTCAAACTTCTTCATAATACATTTATAACCTTATTTAATTATAAATGTTACGTGAACGAACCGGCACGTTTGAGCAAAATGGGAGATATTATTGATAGCTTTAACTATCAACAATGGCCCACCTCGGCTGCTAGATTCAAACCCCGACTATCCAAACTTTATTTGTTTTGGAGTAAACCCCGAGTGCCAGCTAGTCTCAGACTAACGTATTTGGTCAGTAGGCTCATAATCCAGCACTCGAAACGATCCCAAAACTAGCCCAGTCTAATTTTAATCAATAATAAAATATAGTTTAATTAGTGGTGATTGAATTGATAAAAAATTGGTAAAGAATAGGTAAAAGAGATTGAAAAAAAGAGATTTATAAAAAGAATTGACCGACAAAGTTTAAGTTTTAAAGACCATTTATTTTAATTAACATTTACTAATTTGAAACATTTTCTAAATCTAATATAACACATGCACATTTTAATTTAACACAATATAATATGTCTTATGAGCAAGCAAAATAATATTTGACATTGATAAATTATCTAACATTCGCAAACACGCACATCAATAGTTCATTTTATGCATGCTTAAGAGTTCAAATTACTTGTCTCTGTAGGATTTACGAATTACAGCGGTGGCTACTATGTATAAATGAGAATAATAAAATGTTTTACCTAGGATTTTTGGAACGTGGATATTGCTTGTTGTTGGCTGCTTCTGATGGAGTATATCTAACTGGTTAGATTTGATGTTTCTTGAGGAGATTTGATGCTAATCCATTGGTTTTATTCTTGGAGACAGTTGAATATTGACGGAGGATTTCTGAGCTGTTATGCAGACATTATTTCACGGGCAGGTCTTGATGATCTTGTTGGACTAAAGGGCTGAAGTAAGAGTGTATATTCCCAAAAGCTGCTCAGCACTGCATTTCTGTTTCTGGATGCATAATATAAACTGCACTGTTATCTGAACTGAAACAAGACTGACATTGAAAACTAGGCTGAAACTGAACGTCCGATAAAAATCTGGCTATTTATATATGTGAAGTGTTTTTGTTTTAATATTCCCCGGTAATGTGTGTTGTCGAAATTCCTTTAGTAACTAATCCTTTGCCAACGTGTTTTTGAAGATTGTTTAATTAGTAGTAGCCATCACAAACGTGTTGTTTTTATCTCTTTAATTAGTAGCCCACCGCTGTGTGTTTTTAAATATAATTTCTTTTTAACTTTCATTTATATATTTTTTATATTATTCTAACATGCATACATTTATTTACACTCGCCTGCACATATATAATTTATTATAATAAACTCGAATGAAAAGAGATTTATATTTTAACTTTTAATTTATAATAATCACAACTCTTTAACTTTTATGAACTCTTAGTTTTTTCTATAAGAAAACTCCCCCTCCCCTCTTTTAATTAATCAATTTTATTTCAAAAACTAATAATAGAATGCTATCTGACTCTTACTTTTTTCGAAAACAACTGCATTTCATTTAATAATGACACTTTAGATTTTTACAACTTATTTTTTTAGATAAATTAGTATGTGCTAATTTCAATATTGGTACAATATATATCAAATAAATAGTATTTACTATTATTTTTAAATATTAAATAGCAAATCCAGCTTGTAACAACTACTATAATGTGTTCTTAACAGTATAGTATGTAAAATTAGGTTAAATACTGTAGCTAATAAAGCTTGATTTTAGCTGAAATATAGCTATTATAAATATATCTTCACAGTGCTTCTGCCCTATTTATGCTAAATAATATTATTGCTTACAATTCCACATGCTGTATTAATGGTGCAACCTATCTTTTCTCTTTGTTCTCTAATCTTTTTCTCATACCTTATCCAGTTTTTATTTTTTTTTATTTCCCTCAATTACTTAGAATAAGTTTTCAGATATAGCATCTTTTGTCCTTCTATTATCTTTAATTATATATATTATTAAAAGTATGGAAATAAAGAGAGAAAAAGTATCTACTAATATTGATAAAGCATACAATTCAATTGATGATAATTAGGTATCATTCAATTAATAGCCACATATTAGTGCTTATTTCATATGTATGTGATATGAGAGAATAAAAGAGAGATAATTAAGATGGTGTCTATTGTAATTTTTATATTGGTTTCAATAATCTAAATAAAATCAAAGAATAAAATACGTTAGCTGACTAGCTAGATTATCTGATTAAATGATAAATATTTCTATAGTATGTATTTACTTTGCACTATATACTTAGGGTATTCTTAGTCATATAATCTTAAATAGGCATCATACCTTCAATCATGGAGGTATAAAATAATATCCATTGCTCTTTGATCAAACTATGGAACACCTTACTATTAAACCACTTTAATATGGTTTATTATCTCCATATCTAACTAAAACTAATGTGAATAAACATAAATATTTAGACATTGACATAGAGTATATTGTTTAATAAATTATCAAAATTCTCTAAGATAAAATCAATTATCAACACACACATACTTACTAGAATATAATTAAAATAATTTAATGAACACAACCATTGCATTTAGATAGCAAATTTATTTTTTTTAAAAAAATTTTAATTATTTTTTTGAAATTACATTCATGATGTATTTCTCTCTCTCTCTCTCTCACACACACACACGCGCGCGCGCACACACACACACATATATATAGACTTAAAAGTCCCAAAAAAATTTTTTTATAAATAATTATTAAAATAACCTTATTTTAAAATAAATTATTAAAGTTGTTTGTATGCATATATATGTTAATGTCATAAATGTATTTGATATAAGAAGAATTGCAGCAAGAAAAAATTAAAATTGTTATATAATTAAGAAATGTTAAATATTATTTATTTCATTTATTTGAATTGGTAGATTTAGATGAATTTTAAGTTACAAATTGCATCAGTTAAAAGTTTTCTTTAACATTAAATTTTTTTATTCCTTAATTAGGTACCATGATCTTTTTCCAGAGCAAACTTTAATGAAGTTTCAAGGTATCTTTTTTAATGTGAGTTGATTAGTCCTTGGGAGAAGCATAATGATAGGGGATAGCCATCTTTCCAGAAATGCATAAACAACTTGGTTATAAAGTTTGCTAGCCAATACTTTGAGATAATTGTCTAATCAAAGTCTAAAGGATGTATTATTAGTTGCAACTTAGTAACTCTTTGAATTTTTAATCACCATTGTATTTCTCAGAATTTTTAACATTAAATTTATAGTTTTATTTTATATTCTTTCAAGTTAAAAATAATTTAAAAAAATATAAAATTTAGAATTTTAAATCTAAACAAGTATAAATTTCAGGATCTTTTGGATCCAGTTTCAAGGAATTCAAGTCTTTTTTTTTAAAACTGCACATACACAACTGACTGTGATAATATATATTTATATAAATTTTTTGATTTTGTAATGCTTTTCTAACTTTATATATATTTTTTTTACTTTAGAGTCATGGCAGCTGATCCAGAGAATCTGAAAGTATTGACAGAAGCTGTTGTATCAAATGATTCTAATACTGTAAAGGCTCTTATTAACAGAGGCTTGAGTCCAGATTGCTGGATCCCTGAGGACCATGCAGCTGAACGTTACCAAGAAGTTACCCCATTGATGCTAGCTTGTCAAAAACACTGCACATCAATAGTGAGGATATTGATTAAGGCAAAATGTGATGTCAACTTGCAGGACAAAGATGGAAACACTGCCCTTCATTTTGCCTGTTCACAGGGATTCAAAAAAACAGTAAAGAAGCTGGTCGATGCTGGCTGCAACATTAACATTCCAAACAAGGAAAGTCAGACTGTGATTCATTACATTTGTGAAAGTGAGAATCTTGATTTAATAAAAATGTTGGTGAAGAAAAGAACTCAATTAGATATTCAGGAAAAGTCTAAAGGGCACACCCCTCTGATGATTGCCTGCAGTAAAAACAATTTGCCCATAGCCAAAATCTTGCTGCGGCGGAAGTGCAAAATCAATATTTACGATTTTGATAACCTGACAGCTCTGCACCATTTGTTTCTGCATAATCCAGAACCTAATTTCCATTTAGTTAAGTTATTAGTAAAAGCTGGAGCAGATATTCATGCTGGTGAGCAAATGGAAAAACAAACCCCACTCTGTTTAGCTTGTAAATCAGCTTCTCCAAAAATAGTTTCATTTCTTTTGAAAAGTGGTGATGATCAATCATGTGATTGGTGCAGTGAAATGTCTTTAAGACAGGCTCTTATTTTTAACAATATGAGTGTTATGGAAGCCATTTTAAAGTATGGAATCAGAAAAAATTTCCCCAAAACCACAGGCAGTTCTTTAATCATTCAAGCCATCCAACTTGGTCGTAAAGAAGCTGTCAAACTTTTGTTGAAGCACAATTGGTCAATAAATGAATCCAATGAGGATGGCTCTACTGCCATTCATATTGCTTGTGCAACCAACCAGCCAGATATGATTATGTTTTTGCTTTCACAAAATTGTGATCTCAATAAAGCAAACTGTCAAGAAAATACTCCATTACATGATATATGTGAAAATGGAAATTTTGAAGTTGCAACATTACTTGTAAATCATGGTTGCAATGTAAATATTTACAATAAATCAAGAGAAGCTCCATTGTATCTAGCTTGCAAATTTGGTCATATAAATATTGTAAAGCTTTTATTAAAAGCTGGCAGTTACCTTAATAACTATGGTGCCACTTCTCCATTCAAAGCATCCCTAGAACGCCAAAAGTCAATATCAAAAATACGATCATCGCGACCTTACATCTTTGACAAAGATATTCCATTGTTACTATTAGAAGCTGATTTTGATCTGAGCCATGATCCAACAATTCAGCCAATTGAAGAATATATCCATACTTTTGACAGAACTGTCATTGAAGACAATGAGGAATTTTTTGAATTACTGGTCAAATTAAGTCACTGCCCACTAAGGTTACAACAATTAACTTGTAATGTAATTAGAAAGTGTATTGGAGAGCAACTTGCAAATAAGGTTCAACAATTAGATGTCAAACAGTCATTGAAAGATTTAATAGCATATGAAAAAGAGTAAATGTTGCTAATAATAATTTTTTAAAATTTCAGTTTACATTTTAAAATTATAGTAAAATGATGTTAAATTCCTACTATGGTCTAATGTAAGCATTAATTTATAATGAATATATTGTATTTTTAATTTATAATTTAGATTTTGGTAGGGATTGTTTATAGTGTTGCTACCACAACAATTTTTATGCTAATATTTAGCTGGGTATCATTTTGGGAAAATATTTCTCAAATTAATATCATTTAATTGTCTCTTAATTTAAAAGATTTGATTCAAAAAAATTCTTATATTGAATATGTTTTCAATAACTAAATATTATATATTTGTTAATTTGTTTTTTTAATTTTATTGCATTATTAATGATTATTTTCACTGTCATGTTATTATTAGTTAATAACAGCTAAATTTAATCTTTTATATCCATTTTTTAAATCTAATTAAGGATAATTTTAACAAAAGTTATTTCTCCTTTTCTTAAAATAAAAATTATTTAAAATGTGTATTTCCCAATATGATATTCGACAACTCAAAATAACTGATCAAAAATTACTCCACTGCCATTTGTAAAATTATATTTCAAGAATGCATTTAATTCAGTTACTTCTAATTTTTTTTTAACGTTTAAAGGTTGTAAAACTTATTATTTATTAAACTGAGAAATTATAATCCAAATTTATTGAATAATGCCGTTTTGAAAATGATTAAACATTATTTTAAAAAGTTGTATAAGTTATATATTTTTAATATTTATGATGGTTGTGTTAAGTAACTTTATTTTTTAAAGACTTTAATAATTCTTATATAACTAGAACTTTGATCACAATTTCTTGCCAATATTTGTCTTCCTTCAAATGATAATGTAGTTACGATCAAAATATGATAGACAGAGATATTTCTATGATAATTATAAATAGTAATATAATCAAATTTTTCCTATATATATATTTTTTATCCAAAAGTCAAATACCATAGGCAACTTATTATATTAATTAAATGTTTTGAATTAACTGCTATTTTTTTCTCAACAATTTTATAATTAGTTCAGTCAGTTGATTTCAGTAACCAATTTTAAGTAGCCTCTTAAGAAATAATTAATTGAAGAATCTAGATGATTATACATTGAATCCACTTTCTCTAATTTATTTATAAACTTGAAATTTTTTTTTGCAAAAAATTATAAACCTTGTCAGATTTTATTAGCATTAAACATTTGAGTAACTACATATTATAAAACATCATCTTTCTAATGATATTTATTATTATTATTATTATTATTATTGCTAATTTATAAACCATAATCTGTCAATTTGGAAGAAAAAATATACACATAAAATTATAATAGATTGTCTGAGAGCTGGCTTGTAACACATTGTATATATATTTAATATTCTTTCAGGTGTCTGTATGGATCAATAGGTGAGAGTTTGATATTTTGATAGTTATAATCTTATCAAAACACTGGTTTCTTGCCTTTCTTAGACTCTGGAAAATCTAAAGAAACATTTGGCATCTTTTATCCATGAAAATATTTATGCAATATAAATAATGTTCAATTTCAAAAATATTTTCTCTAAGAAATTATTTGATATGGATATTAAAAAGTCTGCATAAAACAATAAAGAAAAAAACATAAATTGAAGAATCATTATTCAGGCTAATAAAATATTAATACAATCCTAGAAAATGCTTTTTCATTACATTAGAACTTTAATGCAAACTTCTATTAAGAATAAGTTATCAGTGGATAAAATATAATTTTAAATATGATGATGTCATTAAATATTAAACACATTGAAACAATATTTAATAAATGATGATACAAAATTACAACTATTTAATTCTATCAGAATTAGAATTAGTAATGATTATAATATTTTATTAGAAATGATTAAAAATATTTATATTAATGCACTTATAAAAAGTATCAAGTGCAAATTTACTTCAATTCATAATAGAAAATTATAATAAAATAGTCATTACATAAATTATTAACATCCATAATTCCTGTTACAATAAATAAAAGTCATATTATTTATGTACAGCAAATCGAAAGGGGTTGCAGTTTCTTTGTAATCTCACTTGGAAAAAAAACAATGTCCTCAGATTTTTTTTGTTAATTAGATTTAAATTCATGGTTGAAAGGCCAAGCTGGTCAACTTTGTTACCAAATAGCCTTAAGAATACATTTATTATCATAATAGTAATTAACCATTAGCATTTTTTCAAATTACAGAAATTTTAAAAACCTGCCATTTATTATTATTTGTGTAAACTAGCCAAGTTTTTACATTAAGTAATTATAGATTTAAAAATTAATTAATGTCACTAAACATTTCAGAAGTAGTAGTTTCTTTATAAAAATATATTTGTATAAATAATGTAATTTCTAGAACAAACTGATTATAATAAAGATTTAAATGTCCACATTTAATCAATATATATTCTAAATCATCAATAGTTTTTATTAAAGGAAAATGATAATATCTAAGTTTCACATAATTTGAGAAATTTCAATATTATATCTGGACATATAAATAACAAAATCATATTTTCATTAATTACTTTGTAGAAAAATTATAGTTTTCTAGTTTTTTTTCCCTTAAGGTTAGATTTTGTTAAAAAGATGGCAAATCAGTGAAATAAATGTAAAAAAAAAATAGTTCTCGTGTTTTTATTAAAATACATAAAAAATTCAAATTATAAACATTATTTAGTAATAGAAATAATAATCAAATGTAATAATGTAGTATATAATATTTGTAAAAAAAAAAGAAAAACTTGTAAAGAAAACAAAATCATGAACAGGAAACATTTTTTTCAATAAAGTGTAAAATAGGTTTAAAATAAGTCAGAAAAATTAGAAAATAACTGAAGACAATCAAAACAATCTCATTATCATTTTTAAAAATATATTTATTTCCTAATTTGTTTCTATAAATATAGAAATATCTCTGTAGATATATTATTAAATACAATGAAAAAAATTATTAGGAACTCTAGTGGCATGGAAAACTATTTTTATACTTTGAATTTTATGAGCTCCAATATAATGAATAAAATAATTTATAGCACCATAGATTTATTATGGTGCAGTAAGTAAATTTTTTATTTTTACTCTAAATCAAATAATAAAACAATTTAATAATAAATTGTTCATACTTTATGTATTAATTTATTAAAATTAGGCCATATATATATATATATATTTAATTAAATAATTTTTATGATTTTTAACAAATTTTTAATAATTTTTTTTTATTGATTGATATGCTTATTTAACAACTACCAAATTTAAAAATTTGTTCTCACATTATAAAAAATATAATATTGAAATATTAATTTTAAAACTTTGAAACAATATATTTTATTCATGAATATGTAATTAGTTCCTAAAGTAATTAGTATTATTTATTTCTTCAATGATTAAATGAACTAAGTTAGTATTTTATATTTATAGTATTTTTTACATTTTTAAAAAATTATATGTAATTTTTGTTATTAATATTTTCTTAATTAATATTTATAACGAACAAAACCCACCGAAAATTATATATTCCTTATACATCATTTGTATATTTTGATATTTTAATTCTAATTATTATATATGTGTAAAATGAATATGGATTTATTACATTTGCATTTACTTTGTGTCAAATATTTCAGTGCTAATACAATTTTTGTTTATTTGATAGTATTTATGAATAAAAAAAATATATATAAAAATAAAATGCATTTGAAAATAATCTTAGTATTGTGATCAGACCTATTTTCTGATCTGTTTAAATAGTAATCATTAACATAAATATGAAATATGTGTCAGATTTATCAATGTATATAAATTATGTTCTATGGAAAAAAAAAGTTTCTTATTTTAATGTTTTAGAAATTTGAATTAGCATAAAATACTAGAAAATTAGGCTTATTTTATTTTTAAAATATTAATATAAATTTTTATTAATTTGTGGGTGTATATATATACTAAAATCAAACTTCTAAGTTTTGTGTATGTATGTATGTCTAAATACATTCCACACATTATTTTCCCAAAGAAACTTTTATATATTTTGATGTAAAAAAAGATATTCTTTAAAGAATGAAAATTATTAGATGGTTCAAATAGTTTTATAGATTTATAGTACCTAACATAAGTTATAATACTTAAAAACCAGGTAGATCTTTATATATACATATATATGCATTATTTTGATATGTTTACTCAAACAACATGTTAATTTATTATCATAATTGTTTTGTTTTTTATTGATAGTGAAATTATTACAGTGATTTAAACAACTATGAAGACATGTTATTAATAGAATATCAGAATGAGTTGTAGAAATTACATTTTTAAGGAAAAAATCTTATGCATGTTAATTCAATGAAATTTTTTTAAAAGCAAAGTAAATACATATACAAACATACATATATAATATATCAAAGCAAATTATTATTGCCATTGAACTTGTTCTTATGGATGTGATGTAAATAATAATAACTAAATACATAAAAATATGTAAATATTTTATATTTTTATAAGAATGATAACTGTTTCTGAAACTTGAAAAAAAAAATCATTAATTTAGCATTTAAAATTAAAACAAATAAACAAACATCAAAAATGATGGTTTAAGTGAAATACAGGGTTTCTCATATATTCATATTATCAGGTTAATGTATACTTTTCCAGATCAAAATGTATCTAATGAAAGACTGAATCTACAGTATTTTTTTGGAGGAAATCAAAATTAAAAAAAAATCTGAAAAATTTAACAGACTGCATCTAGCACAAACCAATAACAAATTTGTTTAGTAGATTTGTTGAAAAAATTTAACATAACCAGATACATGCATAATTGATAATAATATAATGACTACTATTTTTTTTCATAACAACAGAAATCCAGAAAATATCTTCACTTATTGTCTGCTAAAACATCCATATAACCTTTAGCTCATATAGAAATTATTTAAAGCTTATCCAATTGAAAAAATGAAATTTTATGCAGCATATACAGTGGAAAAAAAATTGGAATATTGAACATTTGTATTAGCTCATTTCTGGGGCATGAACTATCATTATTTGCATGTTGGTAAAGTTTAATGATTGGATAAAACTTCTAAATTTATTGTTTTTTGGTTTTTTTTTTTTGTAGAGGGAGAGGAGAATACTGACTTATGAGACCCATGTATTATGAAATAAACATTTTCATCATTTATATACATGTGTGTTCACATATGCACACATAAGGAAATTGAACATGTCAAAAAAACTGCAGCATAGTCATGGAATTTGATGACTTATTTCTTTTACAAATTCATTTTTCAATTTTTTTATGTTAACTGACATTGTTTTACAGTGACTTTATCTAAATTATAATTATAGATAACTTTGTATAACTGCTTTATTATTATTATTATTATTATTATTATTATTATTATTATTATTATTATTATTATTATTATTATCATCATCATCATCATCATCATCATCATCATCATCATCATCTTATTAATACTTATGCTATTTGTAAATTTATAAAAAAAATAAGTATCTATCTTTATAATGAATGAGATATCATTATTTTATGTTGAAGATCTAAAACTGTTTTAATAAAATATCTTACAGAGGTGGAAAATGTTGATAAAGTACTATATAGACTCTAAACATTTCAATATCTGTCTTCTGGCAAAGAACTTAACATACATACAAATAATAATATAGACATTTATGTAAAAAACAATGTTAAGGAATAACATAAAAATTAATATAAGATTAGTACATTTCTATTATTGTTAATCAACTGAAAAGTTAGTATATAATTTTTTTTTTTATCTAGTCAAGACTCAAATTAATGTAGACAAATATTATTATGTCTAACAAACAGGTCCTTAAATAATTGTATGATAACATTTTTTGAAACAAAACATGAAGATATTGTTTTATATATATGATTGCTATTGGATTGTAAAGGATTATGAAAGCTGATGCGATATTTGAAACTATTATTATTGTTTATCTGTTCTTATGTTAACTTTTTGATAATTAACTATAATGAAAACTTATAAACCTTAAAAACAACTTTTATATTATAGTTATTCAAAAATAATACTATATATATATATTAGCAAAAGTTACATTGGAGTGTTTTAAAATTAAAAAAAAAAAAATCTAAAAAACTCAATGAAAATTGATATTTTTATTTTTAATTAAAAGTTTATAATACAAAAATATTTAAATATATATATATTTAAAGATTCTAAGCTTACAAATGCAAAATGAGTTTCTGCATTAATATTTCTATTCAAGACTCATATTTTTACTTGTTTGGAGAGAAGAGACCAATAGTCAATAGTTACAATTTAAATATCTTTATTTGAATTTTCAAACATTTATATTGAAAAAGTATTTATTTTTGTGTAGGGCTGTTTATATAGCTACTTTATGATCATATATATACTTCCATGAAATATTAAAATATATCTTATAATCTCAAAAAAAAAAAGAAAGAAATAAAATAAAATAAGTACATACTAAGCTTTAAATATAATACAGCATGTAATATGTTTACTGACCCTAGAGAAGATTTCAGTACAATTCATTAATAGCAATCCAAATAACTTTGTACTATTGCAGGACCATCTATTTAGTCATGTGTAACTAGTGAATGCAAGGTAGTGATAGCAAACAGATTCTTATTAATTTCTGACTACTAATCATGTTTTGCACATCTTTGTAATAATATAAAAATGTAAAATTTCCTAAGATTTTGAATTCAAGCACATCTACTTGTATAGGTAGATATGTAGGTACGACACTAATTCAATAACTAAATAGTTTAAACACTATAAGCTAATTGCAGATATCTTAGAACTTTTTCAAAAAAGGATGATATATACTACAAGTGATACTATAATTTAAGTTTAGTGAATGTATGTAAATATCTTTTTTAATATATACTTATTATTTTAACTATAAATTTATTTTAATATTTCTAAAAGTTAATTGTAGCTAAGAACATGTATTTGTTGAATATCTAAATCATTAACAAAAACAAAGAAAATAAAAGTTTGTGTAAGATTTTGTAGAAAAAAATCTCATGGTGCAAATTAGCATATCTGTCATTCCTATAATCTGGGATTCAAATCCAAGATAAATAAAATTGTTTTCAAGAGACTAAGTTTTTTTCCAGATAGTTAGCCTATAGTCTAGCTAACCTTGCAATATCAGTCAATAAATGACTATCTACCTATCTTAATTAGAGAATAAAATAATGTTGGAAAAGTGTTCAAACCCTCACCAATTTGCAAGCCTGATGCATATCAGCTTCAATTTTACTATTCCTCTATGAGGGACAGTTAGAGATATCTTTGCTTTACAATCAGCTATTGATTAAAAAGAGCTTTATTATTTTTTTTAAAATGATTTTGGAAAATGAAATTATAGATATTATATTTATTGCTATTAATTAGTAAATGGAAGAGAAATTGCCACATATTTCAAAAACACTTCTGATGTATAAATATTTGTAATAGCATATGTTGAATGCAAGTAGAAAAAGTTGTATGGTGCTTTTTTTTAAACATATAGTTATTGAATTAATGTCCAATCTATATTACTGTAGAAACATATTGTCTTGAGTTCAAAATCCTTAGGATATTTTTAAATATCAAGTTATTAGCATGAAAGTATAAAAGGCTTAAAAATGATAGCCTGTTATTTTAGTTGCAACCTTTCTCTTCAATCAATATGCCAATAGCTAAAAAAAAACAGCTTGGTTATGTTGATATAACATTACCATTGGTGTCCATTGATGGCAATAGATAATTCTGGAATAGAGTAAATAAAATGAGTTACTACCTCTAAAAACATATGATGAATATAAACAGAATTGAGTAAAATAATCCTTCATAGAGTTATTTGGCTAATAATAAGAAAATAATTGTTAAAAATAAAATACTAACAATCTGCTTTTTAAAAATTCACTATCATTAAAAAAACATCTATGGTGTTAGCCTTGACTGTGTTCAACTTTTAAGAGAATGAATATAAAGAAATGAACTGTTTTATTCTATCACAATGATGCTTGACTGCCCTTAGATCTCACAACCAAATTAGCTATATGATTGAATAAGTAAAAT
Organism: Epiperipatus broadwayi; assembly: GCA_028023455.1. Classification (NCBI taxonomy): domain Eukaryota; kingdom Metazoa; phylum Onychophora; class Udeonychophora; order Euonychophora; family Peripatidae; genus Epiperipatus; species Epiperipatus broadwayi. Next base: position 10,505,227 of record JAQFVV010012396.1, read on the forward strand.
TTTTTTTTTCCAATAAAATATGCAAGAAAAAGTAGTTTTCATTTTAAATAAATAGTATATAAAAGTCAGCTTTCTTAAAAATAAATTTGTCTTCTGAGCTAAGAGTTTTCAAACTGATGAAATTTAATTTTTACATAATACAAAAAGATTAATTGTAAGTATGAGTTTTATGATATTGCACATGATAGAAGAATGGACTACATTATGCCCATGTATTTCTGATTGTCATCTAATTGTCCTCATGGATTAGTAATTAGTGCCTCCATCTTCATACATACAATCTATAGGTATAATTTGTCTGGGGAAAGTATGGATATTTTTTCAAAATTTAAATAGCTTTAATTTTTTTTTTAAGTAGCTATACCATATCTAAACTAGCTACCATCTGGTTATTGTCGATAAATATCTAGTTATTTTTAGTAGAGTTAAAAATTTTCAATATCTAATAATTGGCAAATCTGTTGAAATATGCCATCTTTACTGTTGGGGGAAGGGGGTAAAGACGGCATTGCACTGCTATGGGCTATTTAAAAACTGTTTATCTTAACTGATTTATGCTAATAAATGAAATCTTAATCAATTCTTTGAGACAATTTTAAACCCAAACAATTTAACTGAGGATTGTCATTTTTACTCATAGCTTAAAATAAACAACTTGATACTAAATAATTAATATTTCTGTTCAATGAATTTCCTGTGAACTTTCAAGCAATAAAGATATTTTATTATTAATTGTTAAATAATTAATGATAATATCGGAGATATTATTTAAAGTTTTCATAGTTTTTCATACAAGATTAAGTTAAGAAAAAGTTTAGAATTAATTCAATTATGTCTTTAAAAATTCAGAATTAATATTTTTGATCTATGCAATCAAGTGGTAGTTTAGCTTTAAATTCTATATAATTTCCAATAAAAGGTATTAGAAAAAGTTTTCATTTATAAAGGCATTAATAGAATTATATATAACTAAAAGATTTTATTAAATAATGTCATATTTAAAATTATATTAAGAAGTTTAAAATAAATAATTATATATATAATATTTAGTTTTTAGTAAAGACAAATGACATTTATTAATTATACATAGTTTTTTTTTTTTTCTATAGCCATTAAGCTATAACAGTTTGAAATATTTTAAGTATTTATTATACTATGTTTATTTAAATAAAAATAACAAACATATATTTTATACTTGAAAAAAATCTACTACTACCAAATCTATTCATGGGTTTTCTAGAACTCTGTACAAGTTGCTTTCAACATTTTTTTAAACATAATTTACTATATTTATAATTACATTGAATTTTGAATATATATTACTAAATTTAGAAAGATTCATTGTTACAGCAGATGCATGACAGGTGCTTAGAATGACTTTCAATTTGCCAGTATTTTTTGTCTGTATCTTGAGCCAGCTGTGTCTGATATTCACATACAAAGTTATATATTTCTATACTTTAAAATTTCTGTATATATCAGAAGCATGTCTAGATATTATTTCACCTGAAGCAAAAATATAAATATACATTCTTATATACAAAATTATACAAATAATGTATATATTAAAAAAATCTGATCCCAACTCTGTTAAATATTTGTAACTGCAAGCAACAACAAAAATTAATCCATTTTTAAAAAAAACAATCCCTACTTTGCATAAATAGTTTGGCAACACTCCTAGCTATTTACTTGAGTTGAGTACTTTGCTCATTTTAGTTTTGTCTGACCTTGATGTTTATTCAACTAATCAAGATTTAAAATAATCTTAAGATAAACTATTTTATTAAGATTTACAGAACAATTGTGATTAACACAATAATAGACTCCTGATTAATCAGTCCTTATGGGATCAAACCTCAAATTTGATAAATAAAAAGTCAGTAATCCAAAGTACATAAAAATATTTTGATAGGTTTATATTATACATATCAAATACTTAGGTTTAAAAAAATTGAAATCTTCATTAGCCTTTTTGATTTAAATTAGTTTTTGAAGCTAAATCATTCCATTTTTCCATAATAATTTTTCCATAATAATTATCTCAATGTTTTGCTGTTCAATATATTTTATCATAATTTTAATTGCTTCCTTTCATAACTTCTTGATTATTCATCTTCTGCTATTTCTTTTTGACTGATAATTTCATCATCTACTAATATTTCATTTTTAAGACTATAATTATATGTAAACAATTTATCACTGTCTTTCTTTTAGGTCTTTGAACTGTTATAAATGTTTCAATTTGTTAAACAGAATAATATTGTCATAATCTCTCAAATTCTTAGCACTTATAGTTTTGTTTTAACAATTAACACCTATCTCTTTATGTTTGTTGAATCTATCATTAAAAAAATAATCAAAAATTAATGATGCATATATATATTGAAATGAATGCGTTCACCAGCAAAAGATGTTCTATAAATCATATTTTTGGGAAGTAAATTATCTAAATGAACAATTAGAAAAGATGAAATGAAAAAAAAAAGGGAGGGGGGGGGATTGTTATTCATTTCCAGATTTTTTTTTTTTTTAACAGAGTCTATGATTTTTCTGAATTCTTGAGAAAATATGGAATATTAAAAAGTAAACTGGTTAAAATTATAACAAAAAAGTTTTATTTATCCAAATGAAAAGTCATATTTAAAGAAATTAAAAATTGAATTAGAATTATTTGTGTACTTGGATTGATTATGAATTGTATATTAGAAAAAACTGTAGTAACAAATAGTAAAAAGTACTAGAAGTAAAGAAATATTATTTGATTTTAATAAGGAATAAATTATAGCATGAAACCAGAAGTTTAATGGCATGATGGTAGTGAGTTTTGAGAAAAAAAATCTATCAAGAAACATTTTATCTATGTACTTTACATGTATAAAATAGAAATGAAATTTAGCCTGTTTTCATATATATTTAAAGTAATTGCAACCTGGATAATTACTATTGATCATTAGCTATCAAAATTGCATTAAAATAATATTTATTTTTTAATAAAAACTTGTTTCAAAGGCAATTTAAAAATTTTTTTTTCCTCTTATCAACAATTAGTTATAGGAAAATTACATAATGTACTATTATATATATATGACTTAATATATGTATATGTGTTACGTTCTCTGCCATATATTGAATTATATATAAATTATTAATATATATTACTTTGTTTTTTAAAAATTAATTTCATTCTCTTGTATTAATGTCTAGTTTCTTGCAATGCCTTGCCATTGCATAATATCTTGATTTAGAGGTTTTTTTAAAACAATTAAATTTAATGCAAATTTTAATTATATTGATATTTATTAATTTTGTTTTTATACAAATCATTTTTATAATGTTTTAAGAGTAGATAAGATTTCATTTGAAACAATGAGACTGGTAATAGTCAATTCCAGTTAAAAGTAGTTTTCAAATTATTATCATATAATGTATAACATAAACTATTTATGGTAAAAAATTAAATTTTAAAATCATTTAATCAATGGTGATTATTAATAATTATTTTTAAGATTTGTTTCCATCAAGGTAGTTGTAAATTCGGTGCCTATTTGAAATGAATCTATGCAATATTTATATAAAAACAAAAAAAAAGCTACCAAAATATATTATAGTAATGATAATTACTTAGTAATTTATTTTAGAAAATTTAATCCTTTAATATTACCATTCTTATATACTATACTACCTCATTTAAAATAACATTATCTATATAATTACTAAATAATTTATTAAAATTTTAATAGATGTTCACTTTAACTTAATCAAAATTTTGTTTAGGAATTCAATAGTTATATTATGACACTGAATTTCAAACTATCATTGGTTATACTATGGACCATTCTCATTTCAGAACAATTTTTTATTACGTAACCTTTTATATGTAAAAACATTTTTTTAAAAAATTTGTTTTTTTAAAAAAAAAATTAAAACTTTATATTTATCTATCATAAAACTTGACCAAAATTCATTATTTTACAAATGTAGAAAATTCAAATGATTTAGTTTGACATAATTGCAATCTTAATTATCATTTAGATTATATAGTGAATAAAAACAAACATTTATGTATATAAATCTTTATGTTTGTAGATTAAAATTGCATTGTTATGGATATTAGTATTACAGAGTTTGTTTTTTTTTACAAAAAAAAAAGTACTTGAAAAATATAAAGAAAATATTATTAAAGTTGATGATTTGGCTGTTATTTAACAAATATTTCTTATAATATAATTATATCAAGAAAAAATAGTTTAATTTATTTATTTGATTACATTCTATATTGCAGTTAATTATTTTCATCTAAGGAAAAAAAAAATTTGTTTTTAAAATATTAACAATTTTAAATAGTAAAATGTTAAATTCATCATAAATTGAATTAACTCTTTATTGTTAACAAAATGTAAATAAATCTGTATTTATAATTATGCATATAGAAGAATAATATTTTAGTAAAACTCATCTTATTACTATAAGCACTTGGTTCAGTGGTTAAATTGCTTGCTAAGGGGGACGGGGTGACAAAAAGTTTCTAGATTGATTTCTGATTAAGGAAAATAGGAAAAAAATATCTCAATCTGATGATTTATAAAGGAAATATTCATCAACTTAGTGTTCAAACATCATTTACTGTTATGAACAATTGTCTTTATGATGTAGCTACACTGATTTCAGCTTTATTGGATATTTTGAATTTGTTTTATCTACTCAGGGTTACATTAATCCAATTATAATTAGACATGTACATATATATATATATATATTAAATACTGCCTACCACTGTACCAATAATGATAAATAAAATAAAAAATTGTGTAAAACTGCAATACTAGCCCCCTCCCTTTTTTTTTAGTAAAATTTTTTTACAACCAAATAGACCTTTTCAAGTGAAATTTAACAAGATACAAACTACATATATATATACAAGACAAAATAATTTCCTGTCATTAACTTTAAAAACAACTTCCTTTAACATGAAAGGATGTCTTCTTAAAATTGATGTCTTATATTATCAGCAGAGTTTCTTTACTCTTCTTTTTAATTCATTTCTTTCATAAAAGATAATCTTTGCATTATCAAATAATATATTATGGCCTGTATTCAATTCATGAATATATAAAACTGAGTTATGATATCTATTTTTAACTCTACTCTTATGAACTTTAACTCTTTCATTAAGATTTAATTTACTTTGACCTATATAAATTTTATGACAACTGCGAGGAATCTTATAAACTACATCAGGAATAAATTAGCTATCAATTGACTGTTTTGAACTATTTAATAATGAATTTAAATCAAGATGTTTCTTCCAGGCCACTTTCATACCATCCAATAAATAAATATTCTTATAAATCAATTTATAAATTAATGATTTAAACTAAAGAAATAAACGCTTTATGCTCACTAACAATTAAATTTTTATTATTAACAGACTTATAGATAGTTTTATTAAATATAATATTTCTAATAAATTATGATTGTAATGTAAATCAATATAGTCAAGCAAATTCACTCCTCTGAATATAACTTATTTTGAAAATTATTAAGCCTTATGTTTCTATAACAAAAATTCAATAAAGAAATTTAAGTGTAATAATTTTGAAAATAATGGTTATATTTAGATGAATCAATTTGCTTCTGACTATTTAGGTTGTAATCATGAATTTATTGAAAATATTATATTTAATAAAAATATCTATAAGTTTATTAATATTAAGAATTTAATTGCTAGTGAGAATAAAGATTTTATTTCTTTACCATTTAACTCATCAATTTATTTATAAGAATAGTTATTTATTGGGTGATATAAAAGTGATACAGAAGAAAGGTTTTGGTTTAAATTCATTATTAAATAGTTTAAAACAGTCAATTGATGGCAAATCTATTCATGGTATAGCTTATAAGATTTCTTGCAGTTGTAAAATGTATATAGGTCAAAGTAAATTAAGTCTTAATGAAAGTGTTAAAGTTTATAAGAGTAGAGTTAAAAATAGATATAACATAGCTTTGTATGTTCATGAACTGAATATAAGTCATAAAATATTATTTGACAATGCAAAGGTTATCTTTTATAAAAGAAATGAATGAAAAAAAGAGTAAAAGAAGTGAAACTCTCCATACAGTAAGCATAAAGAATGGTGATCATGTGAAGAGTAAAAGAAATTTTGATGACAAATTTTTTTGAAACTGAGGCCATCAATCTCATGAAGACATTCTTTGATGTTAAAGGAAGTTGGTTTTTGAAATGAAATAACGAGAAGGCTATTTTGTTTTGTATATTGTTTGTATCTTATTGAATTTCATTTGAAAATGTCTATTGTTATAGATGATACCATGGTTGCGGAAGAATTTTAGTAATTTTTTTTTTGGCTAGTTTTGTAATGTTATATCATTTTCTATTTTATCTATGTATATGAAAACAAAGAATGCATCATCTTTCAGGTTATGAATTAAAAGCACTTGAACAAAAGATCAAGAGTAGAATGAATCCACCTATTCTTGGAGCTCTGATGTTTATGAGCATACCTCTGTCAACATTAAAGTAACCCACACATCAATTTCAAGAATCTTCAATCTGCTGTCAAGGCAGTCTTTGACTTATAAGAAAAATGCCTTAATAGCAGATTGAAGATCTTTGATGTTGATAAGCATGGGCTGCTTTCATGTAATTTACATTTATAAACCAATCTAGCTTTGAACAAAGTCAGCTCTATTATCTTAATATTTAAATAATACCTTTTTACTGAATGAATAGGCTAATTAAATAATGCCTTGGAAATAGGTTACATCATAGTACAGCTCTATCCCATCCCTTTCCTATTAATATAAATGGATATATAATGGTCCGATGATATGAGGGATTAGATTGACATAATGTCTACATGGGTATGACAATATCAAATCCAAGGGCTTTGAGGATCCCATTATTGGTTTTTCAATGAAATGGATGATTGAATTGTTGGATTTAACCTGTCAATTAAAGTTAAAGGAATTTATATTTTAATATAAGCTGAGCACTGATTTTATATACGTGTGGGAGATTATGATCTGGTCCAACTAATGAGTGCTGATTCTGAAAAAAAATATGTATGTTGGGGATTATTTACCTTTTTCACATGTGTGTGGTGTATATCGGTTGTTTGAGATGGAGTGGAGGATGAATATAGACTGAAAATCCTAAGTTCAAATCTCTCTATTTATAATACATTTTTGTTTCTGCATATGAGAACAAATAATTAGGCCATTTTCTTTATGTTCGGGGGGGGGGGAGATATATTCTCAAACTTTTTATTACCTATCCTTTTATAAATATGCAAAAAAAAAAAAAAAAGAAAGAAATGAAATTGCAATTGTAAGAAAAGTAAAAATGTTGATAATGAAATAGTGCATTAAAAGCTTTATCTACTACTATTAGTTTTAATACAATAGTTTTAATTTTAAACATTGTTTCTTAGAGAAAAAAAATTGAGTTATTGTTTGAAAGAAAAATATTCATTTTTTTTAATTTTAAAAAACTACTACTTAGATATGTTGACTTTCATTTGTGGAGTAAAAATATTGAAGACTGGCTGTTTTAAGGGGCATATTTAAGAAATTACTCTTTTTAATAAAGAGATGTTATGTCATAATTTATAAAAGGAAAAATTAAAAAAAAAACCTAAATAATTGTATAGGGAGACTATTTGACATTTGAGCGTTCAATTTTTGAGCACAATAATTCCATTCACTTGACCAGATTTTATTTTACATTATTCAGCTAAGAATTGATATGGAAACCATTATCGCTTAAAAGCTTGAATAAAAATGTTTATCATCTAATACAGAACATATTTTAATTTATCACATGTTCATTATGATTGCACAGTAATAATGATCAAGCAGGTATTTAAAATGTGAGTTAATTTGCAGTATATCAAAATATTTATTGAAATATAGAAAAATATTCTTGTATTAGAAATTAAGCATAAAAGATGCAAGTTTGTATTTTTATCAAAAAGAAACAATTATTCATCAAAAATGTGAATGTATATGTTCTTAAAGTATACAATTTATTATTCTTAGTTTTGGTTTTAAAACCTTAATTTATTTATTTATAGATATACTATATAATTAAATCATACAGATATAGCATTTATTGCTATATATGTAAATACATACTGTACATATCACATTAATGATGCGAAAGAAACCAAATAATTAATTAAAAGGATTGAAATGAATAAATCTTTAAAAGTTTTTAATCCACATCTAAAGAAAGTAAAAACAGTATATTTGATAGATTATTAATAATGTAAATTTGTCTAAATAAATGAAGTAATAATTAAATATTGTATATAAAAAATATAAATAAATATTTTCTTATAAATATTTATGCAAGTATGTATATGAATGTCAAGTTGACTATATATATATATGTGTGTGTGTGTGTGTGAAAGATTATTAATCCAAAATCTCCCAGAGTTGCTTTTGTTTTTGGATTTGTGAATTTTTTGTATTTCAAAAATATATATTTTATATTCTCTTTGTAAATCCGAAATCTGATGTTATAAAAAACAAACAATTGACTACAATTAAGCTTATTAATTTATAGGTATTTAATTAATGTTTCTCTCTCTTTAATTTTGTTTATAAATGTGTACTGAAATTAATTTATTTACTGTAAAAATTAAATGATTATTTTTGAAATTTTTTTTTGGATAATAGAAGATCTTGAAAAATAGGTATATGCCTGATATCTATATTTTATTTCCATTTTGATTCTATCAGAAAGAACATAAATGAAAAAATTTGAAATACATCATTAAAAAATCTATTTCCATCTTAATAATTTATTTCATTGTAAAACAATAAATATTTATTTTTTTCTTTGAGAAATAACATTATTTGTTTGTGTTTTTAAATAAAATCTTTTTTATTTTAAAAAGTAATTATTTTATTTTGCATCTAAGGAAGTAGATATTGTATAAGTATATATATATATTTTATCTACAATTTTATTTTATAAAAATCTTTATATGAGGTTTTGGATTGTTGAAGTACTTGTAATCTAAAAATGTCTCATAAAATTAAAATATTTTAACTATATATAAATATAATTTACAGTTGTATCTGATAGTATATTTTAGATTTAAAATATTAAAAGCACAGTACAGTATTTTCAATTTTAAAAACACTATTAAGCTTTAAATTTTTAAGTTAATGATGTTAAGTGATTATATCATTAAAGCATCATTTTCTGATTCAGAGTATGTGGTGGGACTAAAAAATTTTAAGATTTATTCATTCATTTTGACTGATTAAAAATCTGTTTTCACCATTTAAATTGAATGAAAAAATACCCAGGCATTCAAAAATAATCCTGCAATGATAAAATTATGCTTATTGTTATATATTTGCATATGAATATATAAATATTTAACAAGTGTTTTGCTAAAATAATATTTCAACTTTTTTTTCAAAGCAGTGAATCAATTTTTCCATATTAATAGTTGGAATAATTCATTCCTTAATATATTTTTCCCTAACTACCCCAATACTTCTATTTTTTATGTCTAATAATCAAGAATCTTTGTACATTATATATTTACATGCAAATATTAATATATATATATATACTTTCAGCTTAAGTATTCAAATTATTTTATTGTTTAATTTTTTTATTTATTTATCGTATGGCATATTACATAATATTTCCAACTTAGATATTTTGAGTTTAATCATTGATTACTTATTATTGTTTATTTAAAATAATAATAAAAAAAATTAGCAGCTTCCTCTTGCAAACAGTATGTCTATTCCAATTCCAAGATAGAAAAAAAAAGATAGAAAAATAATAATATATCAAAGATGAATTTTGTGCTAATTATATAAATCAATCCATAAAGTACAAATATGCTATATATGCAAAATGCTGGTCTTTAATTCTGTTTGTTTGATATTTTTCAATGATGTCTTTTAACTTTTTCTGTCAACAAACTCTTTTTTTCTGAAAAACTTCAATAATCTTTTCTAATTACAGCTCTCTTTTGTATTCTATCTTCAACTTAAAAAAATATCAAAAAAACAACAACTATATTTTCCAAATGGAAGCCGTCAATATTGCATTATTTAAAATGTTTAACAAATTTATATCATGTCTTAACAATTTTGTTAAAGTAATTGTGGATTATTTAATTATTCTATAATAATTATTATAATTTTGATCATTTTATTACAAAATTAATTATAATTTAGAAATATAATTACAAATTAATTTTTAGATATTAAATCATTGGAAATATTAGTGTAATATTTATAAAACTATGGTTAGTTAAGTCTCAGTTTTCTGTAACAAATTATAATGTAATGGTAAAAAACAAAAGTAAATTATAGTCTCTTGATCACTGGAGAATGACATCTCCTTCTTCAATAATAAAATCTATATCATATTACAATTATATTATTTTATTTTATAGTTAGCTCTTTGTTGGTTATCTATTAATTTAGATTATCAAATGATTATTACTCTCTAGATTAAATAAATAGTTGGGTTGATTATGCACCAGATACATAGGGAAAAAAAATCTAAGCTTGCCTGGAACTTGAAAATAAATCACCAATTTAATTGGTTTAACATTTTTTTTTGAAAGTAATTCTTATTGACATAGGGTATAAATGTATGTATGACTGCTTATGTATGTTAAATATGCATAAAACACTAAAAAATATTACATTTGAATAATAATTGAAAATATAATGGAGTGACAATATGTGTATTTTGTTCCAAGAACTCTTGTATATATTATACACACACACATATATATAATAGACACTTTTTAATAAATATAGAATGTATATTTAAATGAAAATTATGATATGAACAATTTTTAAAAAAAAATAATTATTAATAATTAATTGAGAGGACACATTTATATATATTTACTGAATGTGTGTTTCCTTATTCATTCATTGAAAAAACAAGAATAAAAAACAATTCATCATCATCATCATTATCAACCATTATCAATCCACTGCAGGATGAAGGTCTCTCCAAGTTTAATCCATCTTCTCCGATCTTTAGCTTCTCTTCTCCACATCACCCCTACACATTTTCTTATTTCATCCATCCATCTTACATTACTATACCATAATTTTATTTTTTTAATAAAATAACTAGCGAAATGTCTGGCTTTCAATGCATTTAAATATGTTTAGACATTCTTTTTTTTCTTTAACTTTTTTATCTTATAGACATATGATAATAGTCTTGTTATCAAAAACTATGATTTCTATTTGTTTTGATGTTTTTAAGGCAGTATTAACATTAAGTATATTTTTAAATTTTGTAAAACTTTTAGCATTATGCTTAGAAAACATTTTATTACATCAAATACTGAACATCAAATTAGAAAGAATAATAAAGAAAAAATAAAATATATTTTAACATAAACTAAAGCTTTTATTAATAAATATGATCACATAGGGTGCTCCAAGATGGAAAAGTGATTGCTGGCATATTGTAAAATTCATTTACAAATTTTAATTGTTTTTAAACATGATCACATGTCATTCAGAGATGGTGAAATGGCTGCTCATGTATCATAAAAATGTATTAAATTTACAAATTTTAATGGGTTTTTTTGTTTATATTTTTGTTAATTATTATATTTTCGGGAGAGGATGGATAGTGTATAATTGAAATCATGTATATTGTTATAGCTTAATTTGCATCTTCACTATAATATCAATAATAGTAACAAATTTAATGAGAAAAATAAAATTGCCAGGCAGAATATTTTGTTTGTAAATGATCACTAAATTATATTTGAAAATTATTATAATATTTTTATACTGTTATAATTTTTAAAAATATTAAGATTAAAAATGCTAAGTTTGCAAAAAAAGATAATTTTTTTCTTTTTAAAATCAATTGCTTTTTGATTCTTGGCAAAGGATGAATTAAATTTTTATTTATTTGCACATGTATATAAAATAGTAAGCTGGAAAACCATAGAATCTGACTTCTTCAATAATCCTGTTCCATTGATTAGAACTTGAAAATCGTATTTAAAATTCCCGTAAAAAGGAATATAAATAAGAACTTAGAAGATAGGATACAAAAACCTGAGATTAATCTATAAGAAAACTAATTCTTGGTACTATGGTTAAGATCTTGATAATTTAATATAATGTTAATAATGGAAGTCAATCAAAAACTATTAAAATAGTATTAAATAATACTTTTCTTAACTATTGAATTGTATGATAAACTACCATTTCCACATTTCTTCAAATCTCTGTATACATAAATGATTATCGTTTTGTTTTTCAAAATGATTTTGTTTAACTAATTTATGCAAAATAAATCTGCAGAAATTACTTTTGTAAATTAAATTATTTTTGCTTTCTGTATTTTATTTCATAATGAAAAATAAATATACAGTTAAGTGTGTGTATTGTTAAACTTTATTAAAAATAATTTTATAATATATAAGTTTACTATTTAATAATAATGTGGGAGGAAGAAAACATTCTTGATTTAGTTATGTAATATTGTTACAGGAAATGATAACAACACACCCTCTCTTGTCTCATTATACTTGATTATACTTGAGAAACTACTATATTTTCAATAAACTACATCATACATTGTATGAATGAATATAAGTATATGCATGAGGAGAGACATGCATAGTTTGTAAATACTGAATATATGATTGTTCTTATTAACATAAATTGTGTGAAATTTGACCTATATAATAAAATAAATATGAATTATGTCCATTATACAACTATAGCATTCACTAGCATTTTAAAAATATATACATTTGGAAATGTGATCAACTCGGTAACAATATGTTCAATTTATGAAATAAGAGATATAAACTTATATAGATAAACAGTTATTTATTTATTTGGTTATTTGATTATTATTATTAATTTATTTTTTGTAAATATTATTTGCATTAAAACTTACAATAAATTATTTTTCAAATTAATATTTTTTAAAAATATAATGCATATTTCATTCAATACTTGGTCTCAGTTACATTATTTGAAGCTATCATGCTCTATATTTTACATTTATACTCTATACTATTATATGCATCATAATCTTTATTGGAAATAAGTCTAAGCATGCCTAATATTATTTGTTATATGTTTGATAGACCTAAGTATTTCTGACAATAGTAAAATGAACTAACAACCAATTAGTTTAGAAACAGTTTCCCATTCAGGGTAGATGGGCAAATTTTATATTCTAGTCCATGAGAGAATTAAATGGACTAATTTAATTCAAGATATCTGAGAAACAAGAGGAATATGTTGGTATGATTTGTGAGAATAGTGATTAATTATGCTTGCTGGAGACCCAGATGTTATTGTTATATAGAAAAATAGTTAATTGTGTTAAATATGCAAATATCAGATAGTAGTAAAATGTATTTTCAAATATTCTGATATTCAAGTGAAAGAACATAAAAATATTTGCAGGTATGATATAAATATAATTACTGTTAGACCATTTTCATTAATGTTAGATAAACCTAAATATACCTTCTATTGTATTGAGTTTCTGTTATATATATATATATATAATCAGTAAACTAATTTGATAATCTAAGAGTTTTAAGGGTTGTCATTATTTATTGTTGACAAAAATATTGTAGACAAAAGTAAAATAAAATTATATATATAAAATTATAAAAATATTTATAAGAAATAAAAGTACACACCAATTACTACCATATGAACCAAAACAGTGTAAAGATGAATTATCTCATATTATTACCTCAACTTGTATAGAATTGTTTTATTAATTTATTACTTTTGTTAATTATTTTATGGAGGTTTTTGGCAAGGGTTTTTCATTAATGATATGTATACATATTATATGTTTATTTTTATGTATGGATTCTTAAATAAATTTTTACATATATGTATTATATGTGACTTGTGTAGCCGACGTTATTACTTATATTTAAAGTGTACTTTGCTCAAAAGCTGATTGGTTCAAAACAGAAATCTTTTTACCATTAAGTTACTGTGCATTTGATCTTTAGGAACAATAATCGCTTTATATATTTTTTAATATACAGTATACTATAAATCTCTATTTCAAATGTATGTATTTTTGAATTTATATAATTTTTATTTGCAAATATTTTAACTTTTCTTATTTAATAATGAGCCTCTGAATGTGTTTTTAAATTAAGATGTATACCAATTTAACCCTTTGAACCAATGCTGATATAAAATGTTAAATGGGTGTACATTATAGCTTCAAAATTGTATATAAATACTTTTTGTATAATCAACTTTTCTTTGTTGCAAAATAATGTTTCTTAATGATGTGGAGCCTATTAACATGTAAAATGCAATGATTGTAACACTTCACAAGTTTAATTAATTTACCTGGTTTAGCAGAAAACTTAACCTGCCTGGGTTGCAAAGTGAATAAACATCCAATATCCATTTTTTAATTTTTATTATATATTTTAAAAAATTATTTAAAATAACAAAGCTAGAATTTTTATTTTTTAAAAGTGACAATAGCTATTTACTATTTAAAGTTGATGTTTTATGCAGTGAATGTTGCAAGGAATGCTGGTTAATTTTTGTGGAACTCTTAATAAAATGTAATGGCTTACTTATAACTTACAAGTATTTAATTATGAATTATTTGTTTATGAAATCATATACTGGAGATTATATATCTATTAAAATAACTTATTCAGTGATATATATGTGAATATAAAAAATAAATTAATTTTCATACGAAATGAAATTTAATTTATCATTATTTCATTACTTGATGAATAATTGAAAATTATTAATAAATGATTTAATTTCATGGTTTTTATTCTGGGCAAATTAAATATTTTGAAATAGAAATTTAATAGAATATATACATAAAAATAATAATAATGATGATTTTTTTCAAGGAACTGAAAATGTAATTGAAATTGCTATTTGAAAATTCACTTCTTTAATCGACTTTATTTTAACTGATGGAGATAAAATGGGTGAAGTTTAAATGTTTTGTGATTTGAGAAATTTAATTAAAAAGATATTTATCTTTACATTTTTTATTTTCGTCCCTTAAAAACAAAATGAGAATCTACCAGTATTGATTTAATATATATATATGCAAAATTCTAAAAAAAAAAAAAAAAAAAAGGTTAACAAGTACAGTAATGTTTTTTTTCTTGCCATGTGAGGAAAATGTTTTTTGTAAAAAGATTTGAGCATAATGTATATGCTGCTTGTATATAGATGTATTTTTTTTTTTTCAAAATGGCAATCTATATAAAGTTTTAATCCTTTCAAATAATATACTTTAAGTCCCCAAATGACTTTTCCCATACTTATTTTATTAAATATCTATTTTAAATTTTTATACTTATTTAGATTTTCATTAAAAATGCTCATTGCTATTTTGGAAGAAAAAAAAGAAGTTGAGATGTATGTATATTTAGAAAGTATTTGTATCTTTTTTCAATAAACTTTTAAGATACTCTAAATGGATCTGATTTATTTTACATCTAACATAAATACTAGTTTGGAATGACATTAAAAAAAGTGTTTGCTAAAATATATTGTTCCTGACCTGGTATAAAAACTTTATAAATATGCAAGCAAATTAGTTTGGGTTCAAATCTTAAGATGTTTGACTCTTGAGTTATTAGCTAGAGTAGGATAAAAGAATTAAAGAAAACTTTTGGAATATATGTGCAATTCCAATACAATTCAACCAATAGCCAACAACTAGTTTGGTTACCAAAGTAAATTGCTACATAGTGCCTAATGATTTTCAATTTTATATTAGATAGTTCTGGAATAGAATAAAAAGACTGGAATTACTGATTCTAACCCAAGTAATTGAGTTACAAAAATTTTAATAAGTCATTTAAACTCTCCCCTGAAAGTATAAAGTGCATGATATCATTATCATATAATTCTGTCTAAATATATTCATTGATAATTTATTATTTAGGAAGGCAGTTCAAATATTAATTAAAATTTGTAATTACCGTACAACATTGTATTTATTCAATATAAGATCTATTTTTTATTGAAAAGCAATGAATGGCAATTTAAAGATTCAGAATACAAGAAATAATAAAATCATTAAAATAAATATTTTTTTTTCTTTCAAAATTGGCCCATTAATTCTACTATATAAATTATATTCCATATGATTGGCTAAAGGTGTATAATGATGACATTTTACTTATATGTTGGAAAATTTTTTTATTAAATATTTTTTTTTAAAAAAAATCAAACTATATTTTTCTAAATACATTCGTTAATAATAACTGACAGATTACTATAGAACAAAATGTTTCTTAACAATTCTTATTTATGAACAAAAAAATTCTATATATATATATATAATCTTAGAATTCCACATATATTTATATAAATAATATAGGTATATAGATGGAATTCTAGGATTATATATATATCAAAAACTTTTCAACCTCATATTGTCATCACTTTCAAAATATTCTTAGAAATATATATAAAGTTTTATAAATTATTCAAAGATGTTTTAAATTATAAATAGAATAATAATTTTCCACATATACAAATCCAACTATATTTATAGTTTAAAAATTGATTTAATTAATTGGGAAAATCATTTTTGTAACATAAACTATAAATATAAGTGAATTTGTAAATTTTTGGGAAATTATTATGTATTTACAATTTTAAAACTTTGAATATAATTGATTTTCAAAATGATAATAAAATATGGTTAAAATGTATCTGTAGACTAATATATGAATCTAAAGAAATTTTGATTCTTATAATAATCAAAATTTGCAAAGAAAATTAATATATAAAATACAATTTACATTTTAAAATAAATTAAGTATTTTGCTTACCTCTTCACCATTTACAATGTAGTATATGGTCCCTGGATAATTTTATGAGCATTTTCAATACTTTTGAGGGTAATAACTTGCCCATGTAGTTGTCCATCTTTTGACAGAATAATTTATTCCAAAAAAAATATGATGTCAATAATTTGGAATCAAAAAAAAGTACCCCAATTCCAAGTTATCAAAGATAAACACTCATTTGACACACAATACCGAAGGAATAGCTAGTATTATTTATGAGCCAACCATCTAAAAAAATCTGGAGCTTCCTCTTTGTAATTTTTCCTACTTTTAAAAAATTTCAGATTACATCTAGATTGAATTTTTTAGCATGAACATACTATGCTAATAAATTGTAAAAGATGATGTCAATACATTTGGAACCAGAATTACCTAACTTTGAATATTTAGTGACAAATGTAAAATCATGACTTTAATTTGGAATTTTTTATTTTATTCAAAAAACTTCTGACTCAATTCCAGATACTGAAAATAATGCTCAACATGTTTAGAAAAATGAAAACTACTATAAGCAAAACTAAATAGGTAAAAATTCTTGAATTTATATTACTGAATAATACTCTAAGCATTAATTACTCTGTGCAGAGATGCTGTTTTAAAATGTCAAAGCATAGAATTGATCTATCAGAACGTTATTCATGAAAACAAAAGGTATGAGCATGATCAGCATGATAGAGACCATGAAAGGTACTGAGATCAGAGTAGGAATAATAATAATATAGCACATTCAAATAAAAAATCTATGACATTTAATCTATTTACTGGTCTGCCTTTTACACTTCGATACTATGGAATACTGAAAAAATGAGTAACTTATCTGTCTGTGAATATAAAGATAGCTTGATCGAGGCCACCCTTCTTTAATCCATTTTTTTTAACTAATTGATAACCAGGATCTTTTTTGTCCATTTGATTACAGCTACAATATTATATCAGTGGATTATCTCTCATACACATATCTGGCACTCTAGACAAAATGTCAGCATGACTAGTTTTCTTTTCCAGCTTGCATATAAGTTCAAAGTCATAGGAAACTGATATATTTATTCATCTGATTATCCGTTGATTTGTATAATTTAGAGTTGTTTTTAAATTTCCCAATATTCATAGCAGAGATCAATGGTCTGTATAAATGTTATATGTACATCTATATACACTGCAAATGTGATTGCTAGAGTTTCCTTGTCTATCTGGCTATTGTTTTTTCAACTGCTATTCAAGTTCTGAATGCATATGCAATCAGACCACTTCAATATACTTGATGTGAAACAATTGCACCAATTACATATTACATATTTAGAAGTATCAATAGTCACAATTATCTATTGGTGGTTTCTAGAATTTACTAATAATTGACTCAACATTAACAATTCTTTTGCCCTTTTAAAGGCTATATCTTATTAGATTCTCCACTTCTATTGCTGTTTTTTTCTTTAACAGATCATATAGCAAAGTTGCCACATGAGAGTTTTTTGACATGGGATTTTACTTTCAAGAAACTCTCAATAAAGTTTAACAATACTAAAAATGCTTGCAAGTCTTTAATGTTTTTTGGTTTAGTGCATTTTTAACAGCCCTCATTTTTTCTGGATTTAAGCATTTACCTTTTTAGGTAACATGTTCCAAAAAATTTAATTTCACAGTGGTTCATATACACTTCATGGTATTTTGTCATGCACTAAATCTCTAGTCTTCCACATACTTTGTTTATATACTCTTAATTCACTTTCCATTTTAGTGGTTATCAAAATTTCATACAGGTAAGGAATGATTTTCTATTCTCCTATAGCAAACTATCCATTTTAAATTGGAACATGTTCAGGGTGATAATTATACCATAAGGAAAATCCCACATGAGTATTAATTGTTAAAAGTTTGGCTGTTCCTGTTATTATTGAAATCTGATAACTGTACATCAATCTTAGTAAAATACAGCACTTTTGTAGCAGTGCTAAGACTTCCCAAAGACTAGGTATAGGATATTCTTTTTTATTTATATATTTATATAGAGTTACTTGATAATCACTACATAAATGAACCCAAATAGTTTTAATATTATGATGATGGATGCAGCCCACATTGATTCCTCATGTTATAATACCTTTTTTAGCAAATTGTTGAACATTTCTACATCATTTTTCAAAGCAAAAGGGACTTTCCACAATCTGAAAACAACAAATTGAGTAAACACTATTAATTATATATCAACCAGCTGTGAAATTAAGGCTGCAGGACTGAACTTAAACAACCATGGATATTTTTCACAGACTCCCAATTCCAACTGCCCTCTTTTTATTATTTTTATTTTAATTTCTAATGACTTTAACTAATTCCTGTCTAGAATCAGACTTAAATCTCTCTTTACAATTTACAGATAGATGTTTCAATCTTGTATTTACTCTCACGAGCACTATTGCAATCCCATATATATATATGAAAAACAAAAACAAGTTTTATATACGTAAACTTGCTATCACTTGTATTTATGATCAATAGATGGAGCTTTACCAAAACCTCCAAACAAGTGTATTTTTGTTTACATAAACGTCAGAGTCAGAAATCATTGTCTCTTTCGTTGGCTCCACCTTCAGATCAGCTGATTTCAAGCTGATTTGCTATCATCAGTGAAGAATAGGAGTTAGAAACTAGGCTTAAACACTAACTCCAAGTGTTTATGCAAAAGGTTTCTATCAGTTTAGACACATAAATGTCTTCAAACTCAGCTTAGTAAACCAGATAGCTATATGGGTCTGATATCAGTTCAGTTTCTCCACACAGTCAAAGCTTCTGTAATATATATCATTGCAAGAAATCTTAAAGGTACATTTACAAAAAACAAAAACAAGTTTTATGTACATAAACCTGCTATCGTTTGTATTTATGATCAATAGATGGAGCTTTACCAAGACCTCCAAACAAGTGTATTTTTGTTTACATAAATGTCAGAGTCAGAAATCACTGTCTCTTTCATTGGCTCCACCCTCAGATCATCTGATTTCAAGCTGATTTGCTATCATCAGTGAAGGATAGGAGTTAAAGTGTGTAACTCCAAGCGTTTATGCAAAAAGTTTCTATCAGTTTGCAAGCATGAATCTTTTAAACACATAAATGTCTTCAAACTCAGCTTATTAAGCCAGATAGCTATATGGGTCTGATATCAGTTTCTCCACATAGTCAAAGCTTCTGCAATATATATCATTGCAAGAAACCTTAAAGGTACATTTATGAAAAACAAAAACAAGTTTTATATATGTAAACTTGCTATCGCTTGTATTTATGATCAATAGATGGAGCTTTACCAATACCTCCAAACAAGCGTATTTTTGTATTTTTTTATATATTATATATATATTAGATTTATCATCAGTCATTAACTAAATCCATTTTAACTACAGATATAATCTTATATCTTGTGAGATTTGACCAATCTCTTTGCTACATGAGATCCACCTCCACTATTGATCTCCATTCTAACATTCTGTTCGCAAATATGAACATTCAATGCAATGTAATTTTTATCAATATTTATCCTTTACACAACCATTTCCTTGATTTATAGTCAGGTGATAATTCTTTACTCTTTCTCAGATTAATATTTACAAACTCATGATGAATGTCCCACCATACCAAATATATGGTATCAATCATTTTAAAATTTACCCTTGTTTTTAATATGGCTTTTTATACTACACCAATAGTGTGTCCAGATGCTGTCTGTATTCTTCAAGATCATAGTCTCTGCTAATGCTCTATTACAATCATTATTGGTTTCTTTACATTTATATTATTTTGAAACTATTGCATTACTCAACACAGCTTCATAAGCTATCTCAGCAACAGTTATTTGAGCTTGTTCACAATAACTGGTTGAGAAGCATGCTGTCCAACTCAACATTGAAATTGCATTATTAGCAAGCATTCACAATTTTGTCATATTCCTGTATCTCTTTACATCATGCCTGTCTTCTATTTTTAAAGTGCTGAAGTGCTATGTGTTACATGTAGTGGTCTAGAAATGCATATTTAACTTCTCTTTTAATTCTTCATAACTTCTGGAACTTTTAGATCAAACAATCGGTTAGCTTTCCCTGCCATCCATATTAATTTCACTATCTTTAGTTTATTATCAACTATATTATTAATAAAGATATAGCTTTTTCATGTGTTATATAGATTTGTCATCCTGGCTGCATTATTTAGTAGTTATTTTGCAGTGCCATTTTGTTTCTCTTTATTAACTCTTTGCTATTTTTTTTCTTTACCAAGTTCTTTCAAAGTGTCGGAGACTGTGCCAATCTGCTATATACAGGAATAATCTTATTATTACCATCTGAATATGCATCAAAATTTAAATAAAATAATACTCAGTGCAGAGGATAAAACTTCACAATTCAGAATTTTCTAACGCTGTATAAATGAATAAGTGTACATCTTCATTTATGCAACTAGTTTGCTTGAAAGTTGTTCTTCCATTGAGCACTTTAGAAAGTACAATTACACATCTTTTCATCATAGATACCGATCATCATTTCCATGGCTTAATTCTACTCTCATCTCTTCTCAACACTGTACATATACCCAAACATTGCTGCTCTTTCATTTTCTCCCTCTAGCCATTTTCAAAAAGTTTTTATTTGCATCAGCGTAATCTGCATAACGAGGAAATATTTACATAATTAACATACATTTGTATGTTTTGCATAAATTAATTTTCTAGAGTGTCCAACAATGAAAGTTTTAATCAATATAACATTTGATTATTAGTTACATATAACATTTTATTTGATATCACTTTGTACATACATATATACACATATTTAGTCGGGATATTACAAAAAAAAAAAACGTCATAAATTTACCACATTTTTTTTTAAATGTTGTTTTTTCGTTAAGTATAAAATTTGAACTTTTAATTATTATTAAAACTATGACTTTTCAGAAAAAAACGAACGTTTTTCAAATTTTGCTCAAATAAAATATATTCTAATCTTTGTTAAAAAGTTATGTGAGTTTTTAAAAATAAAAGGAAAAACCTATAACTGCTACAGTCATATGCTGATATTATCTGTTATCTTTTTGTCTTCCTTTTTTTAAATATCGGCCCATAAAAATCTGGTGAAGGTATATAATTGAAGATGTTTTTTTTTTTTTTTTTATAAATCAAAAACAAATATATATATAAAGATTTCGATTATATATTGACTCCAGCTGGCATGATCAAAATTTGGATTCAAGTCCTGGCTAGATAAAATTTATCTTTTTTTTTTGCATAATTTTTCTTTCAGGTATCATACCTACCGTTAACCTAGTTAACAATATTAGTTTATTATAAATGAGCAATAGCTATTTTTGTCAGAGGGTAAACAAGATTGGACAAATACTCAAACCTTCACTATTTGGCATGCCTAATAAATAATATCCTCTCTTTTGTCACGAACGCTGGTTTACCTTTATGTAAAACATGTTTCTTTTAACTTGGATCATAAAAAAATATATTTTATTTGTTTTTAAGGAGAGATTGTTTTTCGCACAATGCATATATACGATTTTCAATAGTATTGGTTTTGTCTAGCTACATAAATACTCACTCTTAGAATGATTTAATATCACTAAACTTTGAAGGACAAAACCTTAGCAAGCAAATAGTACTTACTATACTTTAAATTAATTAAGTATTATATACCTCAAAACTATTACTAAATTAATTAATAGATAAAAATGTTGTAAGTGGAATTAATATAAAAATCAATTCACATCCTGAAGACAGCATATACTAAATGCAAAAATAAATCAGGAATTGCCCAATGACTGTTTTTGAGAAGAAAGTGTATCTTGATAATTTAAGAATGATAATGTTAACTGTTAAATTATTACAATTAATATGTTTTTTAATTTCATTGATACATTTTAAAGCTACTAATGTCTTCCTAAGGCTCATTACTCCAAATAGCTTTTAATATTTATTGATAAATACATTAAATGCTATTATTAATTTAATGCAGAGGGGAATATGGCAAAGTTTAAGAAATAATTAAATAAAAGTGTTTTACTCAGTCTGTCACTTCGAAAATCAAATATTACTAGATCTTCTAAATACCTGAGATGAAGATTTATATTTGCGATTCAGTTTTTATTTTCAGCTACTTTATTGTTTAAAACCTCATTTTGCCTTTTAAAGTTTTAATTTTTCATATGAAATATAAAAGCTATCAAGGTGATAAGTACCAGAGCTATATTTTTGATATTGTAGATGAAATTATATGTTAATATACATGATCGTGTGTATCAGTTATATAAGATGGAGTGAATAGTTGAAAGTAGTTTGAAAGTCTGTGTTCAAATTTTCTCTACTTACATCTAAAGTTCAGTATATACTTTACACTTGTAGTCAAATAAAATTGTTTCATAATAAGACAAACTAAAATCTTCCAAATATTTATAATTGAATACAAGTTAAAGTACACAAATGTTTTGCAAAATTTTTTAAATTTGAATAAATGAATATTTTACGATTATTGATAAATACAACTGACTAATTAATATAAGGATGTGGTAAAAAAAAATAGTATCATTTATAATATTGTTAGTTAAGTAAAACAATATTTTAAGAAAATTGTCAAAAATGGAAATTTAATCCATTGTACGATTTTTTCATATAATTAAATAAATCTCACAATATTATATAAAATAAAAGATTATATAATAGCAATAATTGTATATATATATATTATAAAAATAATACAGAAAAATAGAATTTGACATTAAAATAAAATATGTAGATGTAGAGATTAGTATAGATAAGGACAACAAAATTATATTAAAACATTTCATTAAAGATGATAAATTAAGAAAAATAATTTCTAAAGTTTATATCAAGTATGGATTCAAAAGATAGCAGTTATTAAAGATTTTAAACATGAAAATCATAAATATAGTATAGATAAAATAGGTAATTTACAAAAGAAAGTTTATTGATTTATAAAAAAATTATGCATATAATCCTAAGAGTATTAAAAATATACTTTTTAATTATAAATCATCTAAATTAAATAATAATTCTATTCTAAATAATAATAATTGTAATAATAATAGTTCTAATAAAAATAGATAAAACTTTTGTATTTCTTTAAAATTTATAATACATTAATCAAAAATATCTAAATATAAGATGGTCAAATAGTAAAAATCTAGATAAATTAATATGTAATTTTTAAATAAAAGATGATATAAAAAATATATAAAAGTATATATATAGTCAAGTGTTGGTGGCCGAGTAGTCAGCACAGCTGCCTTACAAGCAATTGTCCCGGGTTCGCTTCCTGGCCGATGCTTTAAGGCATGAAATAAAATAAAAAGTATATATATAAAATTAATTCAGGAAATTTTAATATGGTTTACTATGAACATATGCAGAAACAATTAGATGAAAGAGCAAAAGAACATAATGTATAAATTGAGAGAAGAATTGATAAATCTGTATTATATGTTCATTATTTAAAATATGGATATAAAATGGATTATGGTCTTGCATTGGTGGTCGAGAGGTCAGCACGAGTGCCTTGCACTAGCAGGCAGTTGCCCGGGTTGCAGGTTCACGTCCAGGCTGATGCTATGACACTTTTTTTTTTTAAAAAAAAATGGATTATGTAAAAATATAAAACCTTAAACTATATTTTAAAAAAACCTAGAAAAAAAAATATTAAATTTTTTTTTATATTAACTACAACAAATAATTGTATGAATATATGTAATATCAATTAACTAATAGTTTGCTAATTAAAAATGAGTTGAAGATTATCTATTATAAGATGGGATTGGGGAGGAGAGAAAAAGAAAATAAAAACCTTGTATGTAATCTAACCATCTTCTATAGATATTTTTTATATTACAAAACTTATTAGACTATTAATAACCAATTCTTTTTATTATAACCCCCCCCCTCTTTATGATTATATTTATTTATTTTACATCTAAAAGTAAATTTAAAAAGTACATTTTGTAGAAGAAATCTGCAATATTTTACTAGAAATTGTTTAAAGAAAAAATGTTTATAACATAGGTAAATAAATAATCACATTGTTAGCTGCTTAAGAAGTTATGTGATATTTGAAAAACCAATGGCAAGTTGAGCATAAATGCTTTTAGCTGACCAATCTAAAATTACTCTAATTCTGCCACTCTATCATTTTGCATGGCAATTATGTAAATGTTAGCTGTCCAGTAGACAATTTTCATAATTTGTATACTAATTGTAAAAATGGTTTACTTTCTACCTATAAAAAGAAAGGTGATTTATAAACATTCACATAAATGATTTATTTTATTTTTTCAAATATTTTAACTAAAACAACTAAGAAACTAAAAATTGTAATGAGTACATTTGCTATTTTGAATCACTGTTTCAAACACCTAAAAGAAATCTAATAAAAAAGATATTGTGGTCATTAAAATTTAAAACTATTATATGAAATTTTCCTTTTTTTATTATTTGGCATGTGATAGAATTGAAGCATAATTTTCCATAAATTATTAAAAATCTAAAAGGAAAGGTATATTTTCTATACTTTGAACATTTTTAAAATGATTTCACAACTTGAAAAATAGTTTCCTTTTTGTTATTTTACCTGAAAAATGAATAACAGGAACTTATATTTTTAAATCTTTCTTCTTAGTACATCTTTTTATGTTACATATATTAAATGCGTTGAATGAAACAATTGTTCAAACTTGCTTTCATTTTATGTATAATTTTGTTTATGAATTGCCAAAAAAAATTTTAATTAAAATTCTACTTTTTAAACAATTATTAAATAATTTCATATTCAAATGGAATAACAATTTTGTTTAAAAAGCAACACAAAGTGGACAACAAAAATTAGAAATGCAAAAAAAAAAAAAAAAAAAAGAAGAAAAGCATAATTCACATGAAGAAAGTTTAATAATCTTTTATATTTCTTTCCAAGACATATCACAAATATTAAAATTCCTGCATGATAGCAAGCTATATCATAATATATACTTTATCATTCACCTACACACACACATATATATAATTATACATGTATTTAAATATTATATAATCATATCACAGAATCCTCTCATTCCAAATACATTACTCAGAACTATTTTGCAGGAAGACTCATAATTAATCATTTTAATAAACTTGCAAATGTAATTTTACTTTTCATTTATCGATGCCCATTCATTCAGTCTGATAAAAGATTTTCTCTTTCATCTGATCTCCAACCATATATTGTAAATAAATAAACATTGATATTCAAAAAGGTGAATACTTCTTATTAGCAATGATCTTAGTTCACAAATTAACCAAGCCAATTACCCATTTTATATATTATTTTAAATTATATATTACTAATTTCAACAGCACATAAATAACTTTTACTGCTGCTTTAATATTAATGTTTAGGATTATAATCATATCACAGAACACACTTGTTCCAAATACATTACTCAGATAAAAGATAAATTCTCCTTTTGTCAGACTGAATGAATGGGTATTGATAAATGAAAAGTAACATTGTATTTGCAAGCTTATTAAAATGATTCATTATGGGTCTGCCTGCAAAATAATTCTGATAACGTATTTGGAGTGAGAGGGTTCTGTTATATAATTATACACGTAAACATTACATATTTAAGCAATAGTAAAAGTTATTTATGTGCTGATGAAATTAGTAATGATGCTATATATAGTGACAAAAAAAATTAAATGGTAGAATATATACATATATTTTAAAAAAATCAAGTCATATATCACATGACTTAATAAGCCTGTATTACAAATGTAGTATAATGAGTGTGCTAATAGCTCTGCTGTCTCTTCCAGCATTTATTGGAAAAGCTTGCTAAGAGCTATTAACTCGCTCATTATAGTACATTTAAATATATGTATTATATTGTCTTTACTAAACTTAATGTAAATATAAGGACTTGAATTCAGACTTTCAAGCTCCATACATCTATTTAATCCATCTTATATAACCTATACACATGGACCACAAACATGTGAAAAAGATATATAATCTCTAATATATGTATTTTGTGCGGAACCAACCCACTCATTAGATGATCCAGATCACAATCTCCTACATGTATATATATGTTAATTTCTAATTATATGTACTACAATGGCTAATAAATCAAACTGCTACTATGAAAATCATGAATAGAATGGTAGTATATATTAGAAATATTTAAGGTTTTTGAATAAAACTTAAAATATCAATTGATATTAGTGTAAATGAAACATATTGTAAGACTCAAATATTAAATGAATATCTATAAGTGAAAAACGTGATTAATGAACTTTTTTTTTCTGATTTGGACTTATTTATTTATAAAAAAATGTAATTAACAAAATAAAAATTATGTATTATGCTAATCACCCATTCATATTTCTCTAATAAAATCAGCAATCTTCTACCCTCTGTCAGATGCCATGATTATGACTAATATAACTTAGTCGAAAGTGCACTAGGCAAAAATTGCAAACTATATTCAGATTTTAAATGTATCTTATATACATTTTTGTGTACACTTATTTTTCATATTTTCCATAAAATAAAAGTTAATAACTTAGCAAGCGATTAGGCATTTAATAACATAACAGGTTTTTCAATGTTACAAATATTTATCTTATTCATCTAAGTGCTTTCAATATTAAACATATCATAGTCATAGCTTATACAATTGTATAATGCTATGTCTGTAATATGATAATGCTAGGACTAGTATACATTTAGTATTGAAAGCGCTTAGCTGAATAAAATAAATATTTGTAACATTCAAACCTGTTCTGTCATTAAATGTCTAAACATTTATTAAATTATTACAGATAATGCAAAAAATAGGTAAAAAAAATTATAGAAAATAAAAGTTAATAAATCAATGCATCAAAATTCTGAAAGTGTAAAGTCAGAAAATTCAACAGGTTCAATTGGAATGGAAAAAGATAATTTGCTTTACCTTACAAAAAAATCAAAACAAAAAAAAAAGAGTCCTTTATCAAGAAGAAAGTTAATGGCAAAAGATTTACCATTATTGGAATTATTAATTAGAATATTGCATGACACAATGCAATCAGTAATCAATCATTTTAGAAGTGAATTTGTGATATATTTATTTAGCAAATGATTTATTTATTAAGTGCATCATCGAGCTATTGTATAAATGATTAATGTGCATATGTGAAAAGTTGAAATCCTTTCTCTTTAATTACATACATCTTATGTGTTTAATAAATAAATTTGGACATTACAGTTTCTATTAATTCTTAATATTGACTCATAGTAATTCAAAAGATGTCATGTATGATAATGCATGAAAGAAAATAATGGATGTAAAAGTGAACAGAGTAACATCTTTATGCTCTCAAATCAAGACACTTTAGACTGTCCTTTATAATTAAGAATTTAGATTAAATATAAAATACCACTCATCTTTATAAAGTCTCTATCTTGTGTTTGGGTTTGAAAATTTTCTCTATACTTAACACAACATTGTTGGGCTATTATATAAATTATTAAGGCACATGTGTGAAAAAGTGAAATATTTTCTCTTCAATTAACAAGTGATAGTATATTTGAAAAATTCTATATAGGAATTTCTTGTTCACTACAAATGTGAAGCATCTAAAAAAGATGATCTGAAAATGGCTGGTATAGCGCAATCTGATTTTCATTATTTCTGGAGTACCATTCATTTAAGCAAAAAATTGTAATATCAGAGATGATAACAAGTCAGGAATTAATGATAGTAATAAAGGACAAATATCTTAATTTATTTTTAAATTTTATATAAGTATTTAGAATGTGTAAACTTTGCTAAACGGGCCCTCATCACAACATGAAAATAGGACAAATTTTGTAGCTAATAAGTTATCAAGATTTAAGAATGACATCAATATGACTTAATGTTCCAAAGAAAAGAAATCTAATTAAACAGGTAGGTGGCTATCATTTTTTTGTAAAGGAAAACTGATTCTGTGAAAAAAGACTACATGGTGCCAGATTTGCAGTGATATCTACAATTATTGTAATTTCTAGATATAATAGTATTAAAGCTCATTTTCTACAATGTTAGATTAAGAAATTTCATAAAAAAACAATTTTCTTTTGGAGACTTTGGTGTATGAAGTGTTGGAAAAATCATTATAGTTTAAAGTTCTTGGAAAAAAATAATATTGGATTATGAACAAATGCACTGTTATTATTGAACTTTTTTTAATGATTGGCTATCTATCTAAACATTATTAATAAAATGAGGCAGGATGTTAGTGGAAAAAACAGCAACTTCAATTAAAGTAAATAGTACAAATTCAAACTGCAATATATATATATATATATATATATATATATATATATATATTTTTTTCTCGGGGTGGCCCCCCGGGGGGCTGGGGGTTTTTTTTTTTCTAGGTGGCTGGGTTTTTTTGTTTTTTTTCATTTCTTTTTTTTTGTCTTTTTTCTTTTTTGGGTTTGTTTGGTTTTCCTTTTTGGTGGTTTGGAGGGGGGTTTTTTGGGGTTTTTTTTGTTGTTGGGGTCTGTTCTTCCGTTTTTTAGTTGTTTGGCTTTGGCGCCTTTGGCTTCGTCGGGGGTTGGGGTGGGGAGGGGGTGGCTTTTTAAGGCGGAGTTTTTCGGAACTTTGAGCTACGGCGTTGGGGTGGGGGTTTGGTGTCGTTCTTGGGGGGGGTGTCCCTGGGGGTTTCTCGGGTGTAGGGAGACCGGTGCTGTTCTCTGCGATTATGGGGTTCCCCCCTTCCGGGGTTTGTGTGGCGGTTTTTCTTTTTCTTTTGCTATTTTGGTTTTTGTTCCTTTTTGTGGTTGTTGGTTTTTTTTGGGTGTTTTGTTTTCGTATTTTTTTTTTTTGGTTATTTTGTTTTGGGATTTTTTGGATGGGGGGGATGGGTTGTTTGTTTTTTGTTCGTTCGTGTTTCGGGGAGGAGGGGGGTATTTAGTTTCTTTTTTTTTTTTTTTTTTCTTTTCTGTTGGTTTAGTGTGGGGTATTTTTTTTTTTTTCTCTGGGGAATCTGGCTGGGCCACTATCAAATACTTTGAGGGAAAGGGGGAGGGGTTTCGGGTTGTATATATCTTTTCTTTTTTTCTGTCTTTTCTTTATCTGATTTTTGTGTGTTGACGGTATTTGTTTGTTTTATTAACGGGGTATTTTCTTATTGGTCTGTGTAGGGTTTTCTCTCTCAATGGTGATATTGGTTATTTAAGATAGTAATGATAGTATTATGATTTCTTTATAAATTTTTTTTGTTCGGCTGTCCTAGGCGTGTGCCCTTGTCTTTCGTTTTTTCTCTCTCTCTCGTTTTATTAGCGTTTCGTTTGGCCTAAATAATATTGTTTTTATATTTAGTGATATCTTAGTATTATTATACCTTCTCATTTCTGGGTGGGTGCATCAAATGATTATCGGCAGAACTAAAAACTTGAAACATTGGTAAGTCTGAGAATGTTTATGTCTATTCCCCTTTGGTTTAAAGTGTTTCTTTACCTACTATTAGTGCTTATAGTGATTGGTCAAAAAGCAAATCTCTCTTTTTATTAGAAAGAAAAAGGGATTCAAAGTGGAAGGTTTAGATAGGTCAGTAATCTGGCCCTGGTATTCCTTAGTATTTGTTTACTCTTACATCAAACAAGAAATGAAAGGGGATAAGATCTACTGCTGTATACCTGAGTTATATTTTATTGAATTACTAGTGTACTCACTTCACGTGATTTCATATAATACTGGTTATTAATAATTTATTAATAATTTACTTAATATCTTGATAGTGTTATATTTTGAACCTTTACTTAGTTATTTCTATTTGAACTCATTTATTTATGTTACAATATATATATATATATATATAGTAACCAGATGACTACATAGTTGCATTAAAAATAATTAGATTGTTGACAGCATGCTCTTCAAGTTTAAGTATAGAATTATTTAATTAATGGGATAAATAGTATTTAATTTTCCCATGCATTTTTTATAATAATAATGGGTCTTCAATTAAATAAATATTTTAAGTCCCAATGTGATAATATGAAAATTATCAAACATTAAATTTGTTAAATAATAATATGATTTTAATGTAGAAATATTTTAATAAATTATAAATGATTGTAGAAGGGAGAGAAAACTATAAAAGAATGTAAACATGTTTTTTTAACTCTCTCTTTCCGTATTTATAATTAATTAGTAGTTTTAATTTAAACTATGAAAATATACCAAGGGAAAAATAATTTTCTCTTTTTTGTAAATTATTTAATAGATATTAATTTTAATCTTAGAAGAGAAATAGTTTTATTTTTAATAATATTTTTAAAAAGAAAAAAAAGATTTAATACTTGTTAAATTTTATTTGTAATTAGTCAGAATTGTTTTTTTCTTTATCTCTCTTCAATGCAAAAATCAAATCAGTGCAATTAACTGAATATCTTGTTTTTCTTTTGCAAGAAATTTTTTTAAATTAGAAAGTAATGTCAAGAATTTTATGATGTTAATTTAAGTTCTTGACTTGTTTTTCAATGTCTAAGTTTAAGGAGGAAAATAGCTGAACAATTGTATTTATAAAAATTATCTAATTGGTTGTTATAAAAATTATCATGTTAGAGACAGATTGTGATTGGCTTGTAGGCAAGATTGTTCTAAAAAAATAAATGGGGATGTGAATAAGTCAGAAGACCCAAGTGTCTGGTAAGAAGTGATGATTCCTAACTTAGCTGTTGAAGAAAGAGCAGTCAAGTTTTAATCCAGCTGATAAAGAAGAAAGAAGCAGAAGTCTTTACCAAGTGTTTATAGTATAGAAGTTTTAAAGCTATTGCATAAAATAGAAAAGTTTTAATCAAGCTTTTAGCATACTATGAGTTTAGTCATAAAAATGGTTTGTACAATGAAAACCATGTGCTAAATTCAGCTAAAAGCTAGACATCATCTTCTTCCATGTAACCTGCCTTCACTGGAATAAAAATGTAGAGAAGTTACCACTAAAGTAATCTGCAACCTTGTCTACAACCAAAACATGAGCCTGTATATATGTTAGTCTCACCTGAAAAATTTATTAAGAGAAAATGGATAAAATTTTGCTGTTGTTAACCTGGAAATGAAATATTACAAACCAGAAAAAGGACAAATTAATCATGTTCATGTATAGATGCCATAAATTAAGAAAATTCAACTGGAAAACTGAAATTATAATTGGGAAGGACTCCACAGAAAAACAATAAAACTATAGTTAAAAATATTCTTTGTGTATGCACACTGTATTTTTTATTAATATATAAAAAATTTTTTTATATAAAAGTAATATTTTTTGTAAGAATTGATAATTTTAAATATTTTTATTAAGTTAATGTTTTCAAATTGTGAAACATTTTTTTAAACTTAAATTTTATTTATGAAACATTTTCCCCTTCTAAAACTTAACAAAAAGTTAATTAAGCTAAATCAAAGATTGTTATCTTTGATTTTGAAAATGTTGTTTTTCCAACTCTTAGTTATTTTTAAAAAATAACTTAATTAAAAGTTAATTTATGAATAGAAATCAACTGATTGATTATAATTTTTATGAAAGTATATTTTTGTTGAAGTGAATGTTTAAAATTTCATGCTATCATGTCATTTTTTTGTTTATTGTTAATCAATTAGTTATTAAATAATTGTTTTTAAAAATTTTTTTAGTCTTAATTTCTTTATTCTATCCAATTCCTCATTCATAAATTGCAGTGTGTGTGACTTTATTTCATGACAATTTAATAATCTAGGATTTTTTAATGATACCAATAAAACTATTTACTTATAGTAAGGTAAACCTAGGAATTATTTAAAGTGATTTATAATAAGCTACTTTATTTATTTATCTCTTGCTCACAGTAATAGTTTATAGAGTTCTTGCTTCCTGAGGTAGATTTGTGCATAACAGTTATATATAGTAGGGGTTTATGTTTAGTGTTATGGACATCCAGATGATGATGATCCTGGTTGGCACAAAAGGGATATCCTTTAAAGTCCATGCACTACATTTCATTTTATTTATTATTTCTTTAGAAATTTAGTTTATTGTTGGGCAATACATTAATGGTACTAAGTGACCAGAGCATTGATGATGGTCAGGATGTTTTTAGTATCTCAGCATTATTTGACTTATTGTTATATTTGATGGAATAGCACCTAAGTATGTGCATCCAGATAATTATTGTTTGTATTCCTGCCCTAGGTTTGGCAGTGGCTAAATGATTAGCCTGGTCTCTAGTGGATCACTTTCAAATCCAGTCACAAGATTGACTGTTGATTTATTTTTATTGTTGATCATTCATGATGATGAATGATTATTACTTTTGTATAATGCTGGTGAACTTATAGTTAGTTCTGTATGGATCTCTCATGCTCATTTCTTTTATATTCAATTTTATATTTTGTTTATTTGGGGATGGTTTCTCATGACCTCATAATTCAGCCCTAATTTGATGTACTGTTACAAATGGCTATTCAATTGGGGACATTGTAACCACAGATTCCCTCTTATTAACTTCTATTTTTCATACAGTTACAATTGTCATCCAACTTGTGGGGTTACAAATTGTCATCTCACTTGTAGGACCACTACTTTCAAGCTGTTACATTTATATATTTTGTTATATAGAGAGTTAATATTCAATATTTATTATTATTTGACTTGATTCTCAATGCAACAATTATTAAAATAAGACACAGTTCTTATTTTCTATTTTGTAAGAGCCCTATTAACATCTAATTCCACTCTGAAATTTCAGCATATTTATCAAACTTAGCTTTATTTACATCTCAAAGTATAAAAGTATATGAAATCCATTCTATTCTTTAGTTACTGTCGTAATTGGTGGATTTGTTTAATTATTTCAAAGCTGGATGGATCTTAATTACTTTCACTCTAATTTTTTATGCATTTAATTCTGGGCAATATTAAATTTGTATTTGATTATCAATGCAGGAATTGTTCAAATAAGCCATAATTTTTATTTTCTTTCTAACTAGATATGATTTCATAATGAAGAATGATATATTTGTTTGGTATTAATATATATTTTATTCTGAAATGTTAACACGTTTATTCAATTTAACTTTTATGTGTATTCTTAAAAGCCTTATGCTTATAATACATGAGATCTGTTCTATTCTTTAATTTGCTGATACTGTATAGTAGATTTGTTTAATTATTTCATTGTTAGATAAAGCTTAGCCATTTTATTCACTCTATTTATGTACATATGTATACACACACACACACAAAGTATATATCAAATGCCAGAAGCTAAATTCGTCAATATAATAAAATAAATATGGAAATTGAAAATTAAATTACTGATCAACAAATTAAAAATGGTTTGCAAAGCATAACAAGACTTCTCAAGTGCAAAATAATCTAAAAAAGTTAGTTTGAATTGCAGGAAGTTAAGATAGTGTATATATAAACTATATCTATGTTTGTTGTTTTATGTTATTTTTGCACTTGAAAAGTCTGCTTTAGCAGAAAAATCTTTGGAAGTGAATTTTTAATCTAATTGTTGACTAGTAATTTCATTTTAAATTGGTGTATTTGGTTTATATATATCAAATTATTTCATTTTTTTTCTGAATTGGGAAATTATTGGAGCAGTTATAAAAACTCTTTAAATCATATCCACTGCATCTGGTCCAAATTGTTTATGCAGATATCTGAAATTGTAGATAATAGCAAATGTTTAACACATACAATTTTTAGAATATATATATATTAGACTTCAGAAAAAAAATAGAATAATGCAATAATAAAAAAAACAAACCAATAATAAATCGAAAACAACATAAATAAGTACTCATTTAGTACGCAAGCTAAAAAAAATTTTGATTGAGAGAAGATTCATCCCCGTCTGTTAAAGGCAGGCATTTACAAATTCGGCAATTTTTTATTTAATATTTTTTCAGAGTATGAATTTCTTATATCATGGATGAAGAGTTTGGATATAGGGGGATCATTGTATTTTGAAATGTAGATAAAATTATTGTGTACAGAATCATTTGAAAGAATGATGCAAAAGAAGAAAAGTACACTGAAATATCTAATATATAAAGATACTAATGATAAACATTTATTTTGCATATAAATATATTAGACATGTATTTTAAAATATATTGTATCTGAAAATTATTCTGATCTTCAATTTACTGAGATATATAAACATACAAATATTAGAAATAATTTTTTTTAAAAAAAAATCAATAAACAATTATAACTAAACATAAAAATGTTTTCAAACTGAATATTTTATTGCTAATAGGAGAAAAAATATAAAAATTATATTTGAAAATAAAAATATTTAGAATAACTTCTGAAAAAAGATATCACTAATAATTCATTTAAGATAAGAAAACAATCTCTGAGAACTTTTGAACTTTCAAGCTGTTACTATCCAAAATATTATGACTATTAATTTATAAAACATTCTATCAAAAATGGTGGCTGATGAGAATACATTATGGAACTGCAAAGATTTCAAGTCTTTATGCTAAAATATAAAGTTAATCAAGTTTTATAAAATTTGTGAAGAACAATTGAAATAACTACACACTAAACAACTCCACATTCTGTTTCCAATGGCTGAATCACTGCATAGTAGACTCTCAGTAATGAAGTTTGATATATTTTTTGATACTTAAGGATAATCCTAGACACCAATATTGATTATGGATAATTTTGGACACCAAAGTGGGAAGCCATGTTTTTTTATTATACATTTTGAGTCACATAGTTATCATAGTTATAATGTAACCATAATGTTTTAGTTGTTACTATTAAAAAATATTCAATAAATCGATTATAAATTCTTGCTAAACTTTAAAAAATAGCAATAAACATATTATAAATTCCATTCACAGAAATAATACAAAATGGTGAAAATAAATTCAAAATAAAATAAATTTAATAATTTAAGCTACAGAAATTTTTTTAAAATGCCTATATGAGGATCCACAAAGTTATATCTGTGATTTACCCTATAATGTTAATGCCTTCCAGTTATCATAATAAATCCTAGATCCATTGACATTTTCTTTAATAGTATTCAAAACAATAATAGCTCTTCTCCCTGGAACAGTTACTATAAAGCATTTGCCTGTCTCTCTGCACAACCACTGAATAATAATCACTGCTTTTGAAATATTTCCCCTTGTTGATTTTTTTGCTTGCTTAAAAAACATTAGCATTCATATGTAATATAATATATATATAAGATAATTACATGTTGTGAATGGAATTTATAATACATTTATTGCTATTTTTTTAGGTTAGCAATAATTTATAATCAATTTATTGATATTTTTAAATATTAACAAGTAAAAAAATATCCATTATAGTTAGGGGATAACTATGCCCCTGAAAATGTATAATTAAAAAAACATGCCTGCCAACTTTGGTGTCAGGAATTATTTGGAAACAATCTTGGTGTCCAGGATTATCCTTAAGTATGTATTTTTTTTTGTAGTTGATAAATAAAAATTATAGACAAAGATTACATCATCTAAAATTTCAAATTAATTGATAAAGATATTTTTACCTCTTTATCCTATTCCACCTAAAAGTTATCAGTATGATTTTATTCATTGGCATCAAATTAAACGTTATTAATTACAAATTTGTTGATTGCAGGATACTATTTACTTTAAGTGGTTTATGCAATTAGTATAATGGAAAGATAAATTTTTAGCTAAAGAATATAAAAAAAATTCACTTTGATCAACAAAATGGAACTATTTTGTTCCTTCTGATAACTGTCTTTTGATCTCTTGAGAAATTTATCCTAGAATTATTGTTTAATTTTTATTACTTTAAATTTTACTAGTAGAAATTTGATTTTTCAAATAATACTTTTAAAATGAATTTATTTTACTATATATGTAATAAATTTGTAATATATAATAAATAAAATTGATATGTTTCAAAGGTCAAAATAGAATTTAACATGTTACATTTGATAAATATATTTTATTGACTATTATTTTTTATGCATGTTTCTCAAGATAAGTATTTAAATACATTACTACATAGGAACTAGATCTTAACTATTAGTTATATAGTAATGAATTTGCATTTCACTTAAAATCATAGTGGAACCCATGAATTAAACCATTCCTGAAGTCATGTTACAAATTTAATTTTTTTTTTGTTAGGTAGCTTAAGCTTTTATAATATTGTTTCCAGCAGTATTATTGTAACTATTGGAAAAAAATAACAGTGTTTATTTTAGAAAATAGCTTTATAATATAAGCTTTATAAAAACATTTCAAATATGGTAACATATCCTACAAATACAATTACTGAAAGAAGATATACTTTAATACATTATTCCTTTTACCTTTTATGCTACTTAATATATATATATATAAAATTAAATATTTTCATGGATAAAATATAAACATGAAAAATATAACAAGAAATCTGATAAACTAAATAAAAACCTCTCAAATATAAAGTATTCAGGCAAACAGTAATTAAAACAGGTAATGCAAATTAAAATCATTTGATTTACATATTAAAAATAGCATGTCTCTGATTTACATTAAGCTAAAAGTTGCATCACTGCTAACTTAATACTCAAGCTGGTATGTGGGTAGAAAATCAGATTACTTACTTTAAATAGATCAAACAAATACTAGTGTTGACATAAGACTAATAGGTTTCAATTTGCAATACCTGTTTTTCATTGTGGATTGCTGGATTAAATTATAGATGAGATGTTCTCTAGTTGATAACACTCTCTCATTATATTTTCAAAATTTACTACTTAAAACCATGAAAATATTTAATGTATATAGTTCTTTTTAGGAGATACTTAATTAATGTTAAAATTCAGAAAAGTTGTTTACTTCAGTTCTGATATACTATTCATATATCAACCTGAGGATTAATCTAGAAATGATCTCTCTCTTAGTCTACAGATCAGACAAATGCTATTGTTAATATTAAATCATGTGAGTTCAGTTTGTATTATCTGTTTTAATTGGTGATTTCCTGGATACATAATAAGCTGAGCATTTATTTGTATTTAATCAGCTAAATTTCCATTATATTTTTTGATATATATATTATATTTAATGTTTTCATGGTTATATGATGTAGATAATACAATATTTTTGGGTATGAACCATGTATTATTTTGCATTATAATCCAATATTTCGACGGACTAGCAACCGCCATTATCAAGGTTAACTTTTGAAAGAACAATCGTTAGATTTCAAAGAATAATGTGACTCAGTGCGAGATGAGAAGTGAGATTCAACTTGAAGTAGTTCAGCATTCTCATCTTGCACTGAGTCACATTATTCTTTGAGATCTAATGATTGTTCTTTCAAAAGTTAACCTTGATAATGG
Organism: Epiperipatus broadwayi; assembly: GCA_028023455.1. Classification (NCBI taxonomy): domain Eukaryota; kingdom Metazoa; phylum Onychophora; class Udeonychophora; order Euonychophora; family Peripatidae; genus Epiperipatus; species Epiperipatus broadwayi. The sequence continues at coordinate 10,543,520 of JAQFVV010012396.1, forward strand.
CGGTTGCTAGTCCATCGAAATATCGGATTATAATGCAAAATAATACACAGTTCCTACCCAAAAATATTGTATTATATATATATAATAAAAAATATTATAGAATTATAGTTTGTGTAATTATTTTCTGTGCCCATGACTTAGGATTCCAATAAGTTTAGAAACTTGAGATTTTCTTTTAGATAGTTTAGAATTTGCAAGAGATTTAGAATTTCTTTTTCAAATAGTCAAGCCAGTAGACATTCAATTATTTTCCAATAGATGGGTATTGAATTATTATTAGTCAGAACACTTAAAAAATGAGGAAAACTGTAAAATACTTACCATCTTGTAGGTGACTTATTTATGTTCATCACTAAAAACTTTTATTTTCTGATCACAGTATTCTTTTCCAAAGACTTCATAGAGACATAAACCTGCTTACTAGAATAGCATTTAACTTACAAATCATTTTATGATATTAATAGACTTTAAATATGGTTTAGACTTAAATAAGATTAACAAGAAAATAACTGATACTTTACCAAGCTACACAGATATCTAAAAATAGCCAATTTAGAAGTATTTAATATCTTGAAATCTGTAAAACCATATAATAAAGAATGAATAATGAAATAAGAAATTATAACTGTGAAATAGTAAAGAAAGATCAAAAATCTCAAAAATATAAAACTATATTTCGGTATTGAAAGGAATATTATTTAAGAAATAAGAAAAAAAAATCATGTTATTATAAAATGAGATATTTTGAGTTGTGTGGAAGAATTCTTCAAAAAACTCACAGTAATAAAGGTCAATAAAACAAAATATTCTCACAATTACAGCATTTTTCAAAATGTATTTTAAATGAAAAGATGAGTTATGCCATTAAGTCTATGAAGAATGGAAAAGCTTCAGAAAATGATAATATTATTAGAGATAATATAAAAGAAAACAGGCATGAGAAATGTTAAAACTACATATAATATCTAGGTAAAAAAATATTCTAGATAATTGGAAGAATGCAAAAATAATATATTTAAAAAAGTAATATATATTAGAAACTTTGACCTATCAATTTTCTATCAGATCTATACACTCTGTATTAAAATGATTAAAATTCATCTATAAAAAACTTTGAATTCAAATCAACCAAAAAATTAAGTAGAGTTTAAAAGTAATCATAGCATATCATATCCAAGTATTAAAGGAAATTTTAAAAAAAATGTAATGAATATAATTTCCATTTTATATTGCCTCTTGTAGATTATGAAAAAACCCATTTATTCTATTGGCATTTTGCAGTGATTAAAACTTTGGAACATTATTCATACCCAGAACATTGACAATTATGATAGAATATTTATCAAATTTCAACAGCAGTAATGAAATGTTTTACATCAGTTTTATAAAATTATTTTTATGAATTAAAGTGGAAAATTAGAGGAATAAAAATAATGGACATTACATAAATTACCTAAATTTTAAAAATGATATGATTGTTTAAAAAATGGTAATGGCAATTGAATGATGTTATTACTTGAGAGTGCATAGAAAGTTTGATTGTGGGATGTGACAAGATTAGTCACAATCCATAAGCCTTAGACTCCACAGTCTGCCATTCCATCACACATGCCTTTAAAATATTGCTTCAGAGCTTCAGGAAATGTTACAAGAGCAATATTTAGCCCTATTGTCTTGTTTTCATTTGAAAAAAAAAAAAGAAATAAATCTAATGATAACAGCTAAAAAGTTCAATGATTTCTAAAATAGAGATTAGTGATTATAAATCAGAATCTAATAACAATAAATATCTGATCAATACATAATAGTTGATTAATCGACTAATTATACTTGAATGGATTTCTTTTGATAGAAATAACTTTAAAATATGCTCACAATGGTAGTTTTTAGTCAAACATTGTTAGCTGAGAGATCAGTGCAGCTGCCTTGCAAGAAAAAAAATGGTTGCAGATGGTTGTTGTGGGTATGCCTCCTGGCCGATGCTATGACATATGGAAAAAGGTAGTTTTTTAATAATTATATTTTACCAGTACTTAGTATAAACCTGAGATTTGAATACTAAATAGAAGAGCAATTTATACCACTCATTGAAATTGGAGAGATTACATTGGGATTAACAACAAGGGTTTGAAAGAAAAATACATGGGAGGATGAAATAAATTGATATTAACAACATCACAATCTTGTTAAGTTTAGTGCAGTAGCAGAGTATCAGATCCAAAAGCTGCAGTGTTTAAATCAAAGCTTAACTTAGCGTTTATAGTATTTGAATTCCATATGACCTCCCAAGCAACAAATTATTTTATTATTTTTTATCTTTATTGACAAATTAATAGAATTAAAAAACTAAAATAAAATTAAGTAGATACATTAATAAAGGTGATGATATATGAACAACTGAAATCATAAACTGAATCTAAAATGCACAAAAAAAGACTATGTGTAATATGCATGGATGAAGTAAGGAAGTTTACTGTAGTGGACTGATAATGATTTAAAAGTGTAGATGCTCTTCATATAATCTGCCTAAAGCTTTACTAATAAATATAATCAAAGTAGAATTGAATAATTATAAAAAATTCTAGCAAAATCAAAAATTTACAAAATTTTCTAAATTTTGATTTTTCTAGAATTTTATTATTTGATTCTACTTTGTATAAATATAAATTAAACAACAATTATATATAACACTAGTGACAACAATAGCATACAAAAAGCTTTCAACTATGAATATACGTTTCAAACTATATATGGTATTTATATTTTAAATACAAGAGAGAATGTGTCTCTGTCTGTAGTGCTTTTTTTTAAGTTTACTTATTACAATACTTTTATTTGATCTCAACTATTAACAGTTTTGGTGACTCAGTTACTAATGATATTAGTACTAGAAATAATATTGTGGAGAATTTGTTATATAGTTCAGTCGTTAATTATTTCATCCAATCTGAAATTCCAAAAAGAGTCTGATTAAAAAATACTGTGTGGAATGTTGGATAATTAATTTGTGTATTCTGTTGCTTCATTATTTTTATTAATGTAGAAAGTTCTTTTAGATTCTTAATGATTTGATCCACTGATCTCTAGTAAAATGTGTTGCCTCTGGATAAAATTTTAACAAAACCAACGTTTACATCATGGTTAGTATTTAGAATATATAGAATAAATATTATCGGTTACAAAGGTTTTATTACATTATCAGGTTCTTTTTATTTTTCGAAGCAAGCACAGAAACTCAAAAAAAGACGTTCAGTCACTATAGATTTTGAGAAGGAAATAGGGTTGTAAGGCTTTTTAATGTAAATATGAATAGTCACTATACTGGCATTAGAAGAAACATAATAATACCATAAAACAATCATTATCATAATCCATTCTATGCATTCTAAACTACCAGAGAACAAAAGTAATAATTTCAGTAAGAAAAACCTTACTACGTGATACAGTAGAACTTTTTATTCATAGAGAAATTTATATATATAAAACATGCTTATAAAAAAAAATGTAATTACACACATATGCTTTAATATGAACTTGTCTGAATTTCACTTTGGATAAAATAAATACAGCTAAATTATATGGCAGGTGATATGCTGTTTATTTTTCGTTATGTTTCAAATATTATCTACTAATGATGAGCCATCTATATTTTTCAGATGATGGTAGGTGACATTCAACCTAAATGTTAATGTTAAAATCTCAGTAAGAAATGACATACAAAAGAGAATTCAAAAATTGCATTAACATTTTTTCACTTTAGAAACTTTACTTTTAACATATATAGAATGTGTATAAATGCCTATACATATATAGTAGTATTTGATATCTTCACACGTAGTTTTAAAAGAATTATCAATTATTTTTCACAATTTTTTTTATTACATCTGATTGTAACTATGAAAACTACAGCGTATCTATCTATTCGGCATTATCTTTCTTTCAATGCAGTTGATTTGTACTTTCTTCCAATCTTGCTGAATTATTTCAAGTAAAAATCATTGTCATTAACAATTGAAATCAAGGCAGTATTCCAGCTAAAATGCCCATTTACCAATCACGGAGTTCTTCAACTTTTAAAACTTTCTTGCTCAACAAAACTCTACACACATGAATATTTATAAATATGCATATATCAAATCACTGTACTTTATATAATAAATGTTGTTAGGATTTGTACTTTTTTTTTCTTCCAGATTGATTTTAACTGTTGTCTCCATTTAAATCAATACTCGTCTTCATTGCAATGACCTACATTGTGCGAAAGCAGATATAATTGACGATTTCCCGGGAAAAAGCAGCCCTCAGCATAATTGAATTTTTCTACTTGTTTCATCTTCATATCATTTTAAATAACATTTTAAATTCTTTTATGAAGTTCAGTAATTAAAAACGATATTCTTATTTTCTTAAATAGGTGAAATTGAATATAAGAAAGATCAGTTTACAGTATTTAAATAAAAAAAAACATTGTTAAGAATATATATAAATGAATACATAGATATGAGGTTACGGTTATGGGTATAACTTTCAGTTCGCAATAGACCAAAATTTTAGAATGAATCATGATATGTAATATCTGTTGTAGAACTTTTTATATTTTTTAAATCGGGTCATTGTCAAACTATTATCAATTCTTAAAAAATAATGATTCATCACTAAAATATTACATAAGAGTAAGAGTTTCCTAATAATATTCATAAAGACAGAATAAGAAAGAGAAGGTAGGATAATGGAGTCTTGCATTGATGGTCGAGAGGTCAGCGCGACTGTCTTGCACTTGCAGGCAGTTGCCCGGGTTGCGGGTTCGCGTCCCGGCCGATGCTATGACACTTTTTTTAAAAAAAAAAGGTAGGATAATGGATTTAGCTAGAGGTGAAACCAGTAGCTGTAATGGAATGCGATTAGTAATGCAAAGAAAATAATAAACAATTATTCTCATAAGGTCTGCATGTCTTTTAAATCCATACAAAGAGTATAAATACTCTGTAAGAAAATATATGGCAACACATACACACTCAATGGCATATAGCAAATAGCAGTTAACACATCAGTGTAGAGTGTAAGCTATGGAAACAGGATAGCTATAGTTATGGATACTACAATCCTAGCTATAATTGTACAAGCTAACCATCACATATATAGATCAGAGAAAGATTGAGCCTAGATTTGAAAACATTGCTGTTGGACTGACACTCACCATGTAAAGTATCACATTGGAAAGATTAACAAGTCCATCTCCAACACTAAAGGTGGGGTAAGGTAACACATCTGTACATTGTATGTATTTATTTATGTTATGATTTTGCAATTAGTGTTTGACCTTAGCTGGAATTGTTAAGATATCAGCAGAAGTGGAGTAAGAGAGGACAAGATTCAAATACAGAAGAGTACAAAACAGATTTCAAGAATAGAAGAAAATGACAGATTTTTCAAGTATCGAGACAATATATAGCAATAAACTCATGATCATATGGAAGTCAAGGTCATCAAGCCAAAGTGACACCAGATAATAAGTAAAGCACCAGACTGAAGCAATTCAAACCAGATAAATAGCAACCTGACAATCTTCTGTTGTATGAGCAAAAACCCGAGAAGCAGCCGTGGAATTATGAACTGCACTTTCTATACTATAATTGTGAATAATAAATGTTATATTATCATTGACAGTTTGTTTTATAGATCTTAAGTTGCAGAAAACAACATAAAATAATCTTTTTTATTGCAGAATTTATGCTAAAATAAGTAAAAGCAGCCTTTTAATACCTTTTTATGAAAATTATGGCATCTACCATACACTTTGTGCAAAATTGTGATTGTCATTATAGACATTCAAGTGAATGCAAGAGAAAAGTTGATCCTGATCACCTATAGATAAACTGCCCTGTTTATTAGCTCAGAATTATTAGGGAGTCATGAGCAAGCTCATCAGTACATAGGCAATCTTGTAACTATGGGATGGTAGGTTAACTAAAATGAGCTTTGTGTTTGGAATTAAAAATTGTTATATAATTTTTACCTGAAATGAATAATTGGACCAAGTTTTTATTTCTGAATGTCTCTCAGTCTTAACATTAGATACTACAAGAATATTCATCATATTGAAGATTTTATTCACCATTCAGCAAAAGTAGATGAGATGTTTGATGATATTTCATATTGAAAAGGTACTTTTAGCATTAGAATATGTTATTAATTAAGAAGTGAGAATTTTTATAAAGGCTAGAAGCTTTATTTGATATTTCAGAAAAAAATATTTGCACTGAAGACAATTTAGGTTCACGGGAAGAGGTTTCTGGAAAATATCATTTAATAAAATCAATAATCATTTCACTATGTTCTTAATAACCCTATCATTAAGATCATACAAACATGGGGTGATTGAATATAAAAAAAGATCATCTTATATTCTCTAAATAAACAAAAAAAAAATCTACAAATATTGTTCATTTTTTTTAACCTACATATAAAATATGAATAAGATATATAAGATTTGAAATACAAGCATTCTTATATCTGGAACTTAATTGTAAATATAGGGAATTTGAACTCAGACTTTCAAGCAACTTTCAACTATCCACACTATCACATACTACTGATACACATGACCAAACACACGCAGAAAAGATCAATAATCATCAATATACATATTTCATGCTGAACCAGCACTCATCAGTTGGTCCAGATTATCATCTTCCACACACATATATAATCAGTGCTCAGTTTATATTAAGATAGCAAATCTTTATACTTTAATGGACCCTACTCCAACTTCCAACTCTTCAGACATCCATAACATTGAAAATCTGATGATAGAATGCCAATATTGTTATGCCCATGTTGATCTCAAATCACTCTGATCCCTCATGTGTAGGACAGTATCCATTTAAATACACAGAAGATGGATGGGTAGAATGCAGGCTTAATGTGTAAGATTTGAAATACAGGTATTCTTATATATGGAACTTAATTGTAAATATAGGGGATTTGAATTCAGACAAAGTCTGAGTTCAAATCCCTATATTTACGAATAAGTATATATTAATGATACAGAATCTCAAATTGTTGCTTAGATAATTAATTTTAAGATCAGTGTCTCCCTTTTACTAGTGAACTTGAGGCTGAATGACTATTAAGACTCTTGGTAGCAGGCCAATATAGAAAAGTGGTAAAACAAACAAACAATGGCTGTTCTTAAGTCTGCTGATCAACATATAAAAATAATTTATAGCTTTTGCTTTTTTACATCACTCATCAATAACAAAAAATTAGACTATCAAGAAATTTCTCACATTGAACATTGTAATTATCCAATCTATGGTATTTTCTATAACTGGATATGAAAATTGCATACTATAAAAAGAATAGAATAATAATGAAGACTTTTAAGAGCACACCGACAAAGAATAGAATATGTCTAGACTTGAACTTTTTGCTTCAAGAAGAAACAATCACATTTAATTGCTGTATTTTGGAAAGAAAATTCTGAATAATACATAGAAAGATTTAAAAAGAAGAGGGCAATTAGCAATGATGTGGATAGGTTCCTTCATTTCAATAATGAATATGTAATTGAGGAAACAGGTGACAGGCAAGTTTTAAAAAATGTCATTCTTATGATCATCAGGAATCAACATCAGTATTAGCAGCCACTCATGAAAATATATGACTTTTATAATTTCATAAGTAGAAGAATATTGAACAAGTTAAAGATAGATTTGTGACTAAACAAACCAAATCCATGAGCCACAAATATATTTATTTGATTTTTTGCACTTCTCTCTTTTAACTTTATCTGTGGCAACATTTCTTTGAAAGATTTCAATATGTTACACTTAATTCTAGCTCTTCATTGATTTCTATCATATATGTTATTTTAATGAAAGCAATCATTTTACATTTTTTTCTACTTGAAATAATCATTATGATATAAAGAAAATCTGTCCTTCACATAAAAATTATGCTCAAGTTTTTTATAGGACACTTATTAGGTCATCAAATATTATTCATTTTCACTACACTTCCAAGTCCATTGCAGATTTGCTCTTGTATTCAATACCATCACAATTCTAAATAACATGTTATGAGGTCTACAAACTTGCCATGATATATTTTCGGAATCTCATGAAACATTTTAAATAGAATTTTCTAATATCTTTGTTACATTATTAGATAATTCAGACTAATCTCTTTCTATTAAATTTAACAGAATCATAGAACTACATATAATACTTAGGTACTTGTGTATTTCTCAGTAGTGGAAGAGCAGAAATGGTTTTTTTTGTTCTAATATACAGTTTCAAGGGCACACCTCTGCAAGTATCTCTTTATGATTTTTTTTACCAATTTTATGTTAAGGAATATGTGTTAGTTGTTAAGTTGAAAAAAAATTAAAAATTGATTATAAATTTCATTCAGAAGAGTTATTTGTTTTTTTTCTTTTATATATATTTTGATGTTTAAATGTGACATGTTAGAATTATTTTTGCAGTTTCTTAAAGACAGTGTCTTTCTTTTTGTCACTATCATTTTGGCAAAATGCTCAAAATTTGGAATCTTCTTCAGATGGAATAGCATGTCTTGGAGTATTTTCAAACATATGAAATCCTGTCTTCCCAAAAATATGTATTAATGGCCATGATATGACAGTTTACTTTCAAACATACACTAAACAATTTTCAAATAGCCTAACTCTTAAATAAGCAATAACACGTTTTGTTTAAGTACTTTTTTTTATATTTGCATTAATATTTCTTCTTCTTTTTTTTCTTAATTAAAAAAAACAAAAAAACCCAATAAAATGAAAATATTCTAAAAAAATGTGCACCAAAATTGTCTTTTCTTAAAAAATAATACTAAAAAAAAGAAAAACAGCAATACTGGAAGTATTGAATACAATTGCTTCTTTTCAGCCACTTTATTGTAAATGTATGCCCATCAAAGTATATAATTGAACAAAAAAATGCTTCTGCCCTTCAGCTACTGGGAAATTCCAAAGTACCAATATTTATATTTTTGAATAGGAATTTTCATCAATGTAAGCATTGGAATTACATATATGACTTACTTATAATGAATACAAATAGAAAAAAAAACCCCAATAATGTAATCTGAGTTCAGATGTCTTGCAGATTTTTTGTTTGTATAATATATATATATATATTATAGATTAATAATTTTTTTTTTAACAGATATAATTGTTGAAATATTTTAATATGTGAAAATATGTTATATTTTCATATTAAAAAAGAAATACTGTCAGATGTTAATAAACAATAATCAACAAAATAACACCTGATAGTAATTTTTTTTTAATATGAAAATATAACAGATACTTTCACATATAAAAATAGATGAACAATATATATATATTGAAACAGTCGACCTTAGTTCAAAATCGAGTTTCACTGTTCTACCACAGCCCATGTGTCATCCTGCTCCTTTTTTTTTGTAAAATGTATATAAACTATACATATATTGTCTTGCATTGGTGGTCGAGTGGTCAGCGCGATTGACTTGCACTTGCAGGCAGTTGCCCGGGTTGCGGGTTCGCGTCCCGGCCGATACTATGACACTTAAAAAAAACTATATGTATATTTCTGAGAAGCATCTATGAGATTTATAAATATAAATTTGAAATAAAAATCTTTAATTATTTTAAATATTAACTTTTATAGATGTGACTCAGATATATACAGGTATTACAGGAGCTTATATATATATATAATTAAAAATACTAAATAATTTTTTTCATCTTTTAAAATTGTATTTTTTTTACTTTTATTTTACTACTTTATAATTACTTTTTTTGTCATAAAACTAAATAAAAATTCAAGATGGAAGGTGCAGTCATTGACTGTCCAAATGTTTCATGATTTTAAAAGGAATTTGTAAATTAAAGTTAAGGAAAGTAAAAGCTAAAACAAAGCTAATTGATTTTAGTTAGCTATTAACATTTTTATCAAATCCATTTTTAATCTGGAAATTGGTTTGAATTAATTTTAGACAGTTATCTCATGATTGCATCTCCACTAACAATAGAGAAAAGATTTTTGTAAATTAAGGATCCATTAGAGTCAAGAAGTCTAATTGAAACAAACATTCTTTGAGTGGCTAAAAACTGACATAAATAGGGCTAAAAAATCTATTGTGTCAGAGTTTGGTCAATCATTGCTAGCCAATTTCATGTCCGTTTAATTTTTGAGGAGCCTAAGCCACCTTCCCCTCCATCTTCAACCTGACTCATGCTGAGATGTAGCTCCTACTGCTCAAGAGTGATAGTGCCATCAAAGAATGCCACCTGCCATAGAAGATTCGTCAAGACTTTATAGAATCCTGAGGTAACCAGCCTGAAGACAATATAATTGCATTAGCCAATTCTAATTTGTAATTTAATTTGTAAACTAATGTTATGTTTAATTTTTTTTTTCAAAAACTCTCTAATTGGCAAGTATGTTAACCTTTTTGTATCAATTCTCTATTATTCAATCTAACATTACTACTAAATCTTTCATCCAACTCACACTTATTGTTTTTATAATTTAGTGTGGTTATAATTTAATTTTAATATTTTTATATTTTTCACTCAATTTTATTTGTAAATGCCAATCAAACCTAATCTTATGAACTTCTATATCCTGCTGTGGAATAGAAAAAGGGTGGGGTTAATGGGCTCTTGTTATTTATTTCTAAATATCTTGTAAGATTGGGTTTGTACTTTAAATGAATACCTGCTTTTTTTAAAATAAATGTTTTATCGTAAATTTATACAAAATGTATAAATACTTTGCAATCTGTGGTGGATATTGGTGTCCATTAATTTGATTAATTTCTTATTGGTCATCATTGCCAAAAGGCTGGTGACTTAAATCTATTTTGTAATTTTCACTTTTAAGTGCATGAATTTTAGATTTTTTTAAAATATGTTAAACAAAATATTGATTCAAGAAGAGGGAGCAATACACGCTTCATTAATTATAGTTTAACTTATGATAAATGACTTTAGCTTACATGGGTCATTATTTTAATATATCATTACGTATTTGTTAAACCATTTAAGGCTTTGCTTTAATATTTAAATTCAGTGACTTTATACTATTATGATAGTGTTGCTGGCATATGTCAAATTATTAATAAGCCACATAGGGCTTTGATCTGAATCACCTGTACTTCATTCCAGGGAGTCATAATCCTCTTTGTTCATCATTCTTCTCCTCCAAGTATATATTAATATACTGCTTTTAGTCACCTGTACCTCATTCCAGGGATTCAAAGCCTCCCATCTTTAATGTCCTTGTTCATGATAGAAGTCTACATCTACTTCTAGAACATGCAGGTTAGAGTAGATGAAGCTCTGTATGGATAAGCTATGGTCCGGCCCATAGAAACTTCATACCTACCTTTTCTTTCTGTACTGCTCTAGCATAAAGCTGGTGTGTACCACCTTTAAAAAATTGGAGAATGATCTTGTCCTGGCCAAATGTGCCATTTTCTCTCACTGATATTATGCTAGCACTGCCATTTCTTATAGTTAGTTTTCTAGCCTGTTTAGCAAAGTAAATCGTAATGATATGTGATAATAAAACGTCTTTTCTTTTTGTAATATTTTTTGTTGGAGTTTAAATCCAACTTCTCATGAAGCTGCCCTCCTCTTTATTGAAATAAGACATTCCTGCAATAATAGAGTTTCACTATATTCTATCGTTAAATGCTGAAAATGTAAAATAAATAATGTTTTAGTCTACTTACTGATCAAAATGTATTCTTATTTTAATTGTTATAAATAAAGTCTCTAAATGAAAATAAACTTATGTATCAAATGCTAAGGGCATTATATTAAAATCGTATAATCAGTGAAACTCTATTGTATCTCTATAAATATATTATTTTAAATATATAAAACGTCCACCAAACCACTCAGATAAATCCATTTTTGTAACATTGAATAAAATCCTATTTTTAAATATACGTTCAGTATTGTAACTGCCACACTAAATTAATATTTGTTGAAATAAAAATAATTGTATCAAGTTTCTTAAATGTTTATAATGAAAATAGTTTTAAAAGCATGAAGTTGATTATATATATATATATATATATAAAACTCATCTTGAATTTGTCCGAATAAATATTTTATATTTTAAACTTTAATCCAGTTGTTCGAATCTCCTTAATATAGTTATCTTATGTTTTATTTCTTTACTAATATCTCGGGTTCACTCAATCTCATCATCATCATCACCAGTTGAGTTCTCATGTAAAACGTTGTAGCAGCGGGCCGGGATATAATGAATTTATGTGGTATCACCGGAGGTGTTGTCCATAGTGTTATAGATTTTGGGAATGGGCAAATAGGTTAGAATTCATGATTGCTCCTGACCTGTGTATCTCGGGCATGATTGGATTCAGGGTACTTTTGCTTAGCTTCTAAATCTTGTTGGATGGATATACATTTTCGACCGGTACAATATATGTGTGTGGGGTGTGAGTGTATACAAAGAAATAAATGTGGGAATTATCCATGCAACCATGCAAATAACAAGAAATATTTTTTTTGCAATACTATTGATAGGTAACAACCAACTGAAAATTAAGAACCTCAAGATAAACCACTTTCTTTAGTGATCAACAATATCTTTTTGTCAGAGTTTATATGCAGACAAAAGGAAATCCCTTTTAACTTAAATGCCCAAGGCCTTATATGGTACACAGATAGATACTTCTATAATAAAGTGCTGAAAACTTTGAAATTATTAAAATGGAAGTCAATCTCTGATAATGCACTATTTTTTAAATATTATAAATCTCTGTGCCGGCAGGAGAGTATGCGGAGATTTATAATATTTAAGAAATAGTGCATTACTGGAGATTGACTTCCATTTGAATAATTTCTATAAGTATAAGGACTTTAAAGAATAACAACTTTTCTGAAATCCTAGAAATAATAAATCATCTCTCTCTTAAACTTTCTAAATATTAAGTATTTTTAGATAAAAACAATTGAATATTCAAAAAATGATTCTTATAATTTGTTTCTCTTATAATGGGAAGGCAGTTAACATTTTAATCTAGCAACTTGCTAGCCAAAAAAATGGGTATAATTATTCTTACTGGTGAGATACCTTTCTTGGGCTATTTAATGATGCACATAGTCTTTTCTTTTTCCAAAATTGGCCATAATATCTATAGATCTGGGGCTTATAAAATAAAGACCTCAATCAGTTTGCTTGCATATAAATGATTACTAATGATTGCTAGTCTCTCCAGCTTATTTAAATTGCTTACCCCAAATAATTCTTTTAAGCTGTTCAAGTATTTTCAAAGTTTTTCATTACAGTCACCCTTGAATACTTTTATACTAATTAATTTAATCAACCTGAACTGATATGGTAAGGGCATCTTTCAGTTAAACCCTCCTAATCAATTTCCTCAAGTGGTGACAAATCCTATTTTTTAAATTTTGTTTTTAATTCAACATTGGCATTCAAGATATATTTAGCCAAGATTTTGGCTGTATTGATTTGTATATTAGTTAATTTATCTTCTAGCATTATAATATGGTGTTTTTCATTTATTATCTTCAAATTCTCAACACAGTCATTCAACTTCAACTTATTCTGATTAAGCTTTAACTTGCATCTATCCATAATGCTACCCATTTCCTAATCTATTTCTATCATTTTTCTCCCAGTAATATCTAATTCTGTTGCTGATTCTAAAGATCAATTAAATTCCCAAGTGAACCAATTTCTTATTTTATTACCAATAATTTCTTCGGTATGTTTATTGATTTCCATAACTCTTCTGACAAGTTTATTTATATTCTCCTGACATATGTCACAGTATCTTTCATGAATGCTATAATAATGTCTACTTGGTCCTTTAATTCTAGGGATAGACAATTAACATCAGCATTAGTTTTTACTGACATACTTTGGCATTGACCCTCAATGACAGTGGGATCTTCTTTTTGTTTGTTAATATTAACTTCCATTTCTTGTCTGAAATCTTAGTGAATGCTTTGGAATGAACATTTAACTTCCTTTTTGAAACCTCCCAATTCATCATATAGGGATTGTTTTTTCTCCAGAACTTGTCTTTGAAAGTCCTTATATTTAGCTTGGGATGCCTCAAATTTTTGGTAAAATTCTTTAGATTTAGCTTGAGATTCCTTAGATTTTACTTGTAATTTACTCTGAAATGCCTTAAACTCTTTGCAGAAGTTATAAAGGATCATTAATATATCTGGTTATTTTTAGGCCCAACCAACAAAACCTTATTATTACTAGTAGTATTTTCCATAATATTTAAAGCTAATTAAAAATAATTCTAATAAAAAAACAACTAATACTACAGTATAAGCTAATATCTAATAACTATCAAATTACTTCAGTATTGTTCTGCTGAGATCCAGTTTAAAACCCATCATTTAACTTAACTATCTAAAATATAAACAAACAAAATAAAATAAAAATGTTTTTTTTTTTAAATATTATTTTCTCATAAAAATACAAATGCATTTAATCTATTTTTATTTTAAAATTATATAATATAATTTAATTCCTAATAATAATATAAGCTTCAACAATTCAAAATATTATGTCTGTTGCCTGATAAATATAATTGACAATTTTTTTTACAAAACTTTACTCAATTTTAGTTTCATCAAAAATATTATAATACAAAATTGTCAATGGATTAATTATTCATCATAGCAAAATGATATGTATCAAGCCTTGGATGACAAATGTATCATATCCACAGTCAATTATATAGAGAGGAGTAATACACCAGAAGGAGTACAGAGTAAGGAGATAAATGATACATTTTATTACATTCAAATATTATATATTCTAAATCTTCATGATATCTGTGCTTGTATTTAGCCAATTAGAATGATAATTAGAATTATAGAAATATCCACCTAATATATCTTGTTGTATGTTGAATCAATATAACAGTATATTAAATCTGCTAATATATTATGTATCTTCTAAAAATATGTATGTGTGTTTTGTATATGAGTATGAAATCTAGTTGGGTGCCTAGATAAATTAAATATTCTGTAACAATTATATCACCTATTCTCCAATTATCGTCTTCCACAATAGAACATTATTTCAGAGTTCTAATATATGTTGCATATTTGCGAGGCTACTCAAAATTTTATTCTTATATTTCAAATAAAATAAAAAAATTATTATCTTGACTAAAAAACAAAAAATAAAATCTGATATAATAAAAAATAATATAGCGATATTTATTGTAGAATTGAAAATAAAATATAAATTTTAGAAAATGACAATATTATTTTCAAATGAATGTCCGATTTCCTAATCTTTTACTAGTTCCAAAAACGATTACAAACATAAAATAACCTTTCTCTCTTAAATCTAAAACTAAAAATAATAATTATGAAATGCAAAAAAAGTATGTGTGTGAGTTTAAGAACAAAGTATAAATATAACATGTATGTGTGGGGAATAAATTTAACTAAATCAGATTGTTTGTTTGGACATAAAACTTATCTTTACTAATATAAAACAAAATAGTAAACATGTTTGAGAAGTTCTAGCAAAGGATAACTAATTATCGGTCTTCAAAAAATATTTTCTTTTAGACATAAGTATATTATCAAATGCTATATAAACAAACTAAATTAGCTAACTTAATTAATCTTGAGGCATTTGGGATAATGGTAGCACTCTTTGATCCACGATCTATTTCCTCTTAAAATTTTAAATACTTTATTCATTTCAACAGTAAGGAGAGGGAGCTATCTTCTCATACAATTCAGGATCTCCTTTTTTGTAGTATAGAAGAAGCCATATATTTTTAAAATTGTATATTTCTATACTGACACAAACATTCATTCTGCTTTCAAGAAAACTCAACTGATTTCAGTCAAGAGCCATCAGGCATCTGAGAAAAAAGACCATGATGTTTTTTGATTTTAAAACTCAAAGGTAAAAAGCCAACAAACTCACCACACTTGCTAATGCTTGTTAGTGAGAATCCCATTCATGTTTGTAGATTATATGAATAATCACATAGTAATAACAGCTGCAATGAGAAGAACATATTAAAACGGTCTGGGTAGAAGTGAACATTACCAGACTTACCATATCTGCCATACAGGGAATCACTAGATTACTCGAACCTAGAAAATTTATAAAGTAGACAGATACACGCTGTTAAAGATCACGACCGCCAGCCCAAGTCACTAGATCATTGAGTAGCAGAGGTTTTGAACTATATTTATTAAAATATATTAATGATGATTAAAAAACAAATGAATAATTAGATCACTGTCAGTATTAATAACACAAAAGCTTTTATTTACGTATATATGTGATAACACACAAACAAAAAAAAAAGAATTTATATAAAAAAAAAATTATGTTTTATGTTGTTTCATTTATTATTATTTTATTTGTGTTTAACTTTAATTTTTAAACTTAGAATGTTGAGCGCAGGTAGCCCACCCAGACGACATCTTTAAAAGATTTTCAAAACACTTGACTCTAGGCTAAAGGTCTGCAACCACGCCAATTCTCTCTTCCAGATATATATCCGCAATCAATGCAATGTGAACATGTTAACATCAAAACACACTGACAGGAATGTGCATCTGAACAGTGGGATATTATTTGAAGAAACATGACCTTCACCAGTACAGGAATATACATCTGTCTGGCTAAGGAATCATGCATGTAATATATAAAGAGAATAACGCTACGTATTGATGAAAAAATGGTCTATCTTGCCGGTTTATCATCTTAATCCATAGAGCTGGAATGGGTCAATGGCACAGAAAATATGTCTGCATCCATTGCAATGGTATGACTACCTCTTTGGGGTCATGCATTCAGTTGGACTCGTTGCCCTTATCTGCTAGCACACTTCACATTACATTGATGTAAACGTCCATATATCTCTCCACCAGCATTGACACAACTACTAAACAAATAATCTGAAGTCAAAACCCCTACTTCAAACGAGACTAAAGGGTTACCCACACTCAACTTACATTTAAATTAATTTATTAATTTAATTCTAAAAAAAAATCTTTAATTTAAGGTTTTAAAATCATTTTACGATAACACATAATATTTAATTTATTTTTACTACAAATACTACTTAACCTACTTTTCCTTTCTTTTAAATTCTATAATGCACAAATAACGATAAGTATTTTCATCTTTAAATTTAAGTTTGTAATTGCAAACCCTTACCCTATTACAAACAGATCTTATTAATTATAAATAAATATAAAAAAAACAATACATATTTTACGAGATTACGTTTAAACTTTAGATAAGAATTTAAAATTGCAAAGTTTATAAAAAAATAAAGTTCTGGTTTGATTTGGAAAGAAAGTCTATAGTTCATATTTAAATAAAATTAAAGTTCAGAGATTTTAAATTGAAGAGTTTATATTTCATATTTATAACTTATACTTTCCTTTCTCCGTGCTCATTCCTTTGCGGCGAAGATCTGAGTTTAAGCAAGGGTCATTTCTTGTGGACGATGATGATTTTATGAAGATTTCCGAAGATGTTACTAGTGGTTCTATGATGGGATCCATGGAGATGAAAGCTGCCTCCGGCCGAACTGAAGGAAGCATGACAAAGCAGATTATATTCTTGGTGGCGGTGACAATAGTTTTTTTTTTAATTTTCTTACTTTTAGTAAAGACAAAGGAATTCAAATTTTTAATTTTTCTAATCTCGAACTCTTTATTGCTTTTGGATTTTTCTTTTTATAGACCTCAGGCACCTTATCTCTGGAATGCATGGATCTATCAAACATATTCTGTATCTGTATTTCATTGGTTCATTGAGTTTGTGGCCAAGTAGATTTTGGGTTTATGGCTAAGTAAATTTTTCCACTGAGGTCTGTGTCTATCTTGGGCAGAAAAAGCAAGCCTTTTGTTTCTATTTCTCGACTCTTATCTCTTTCATAATCATCTTTTCAATGGTCATTTTGTCCTAAGGATCTGTTTGTAATTTTTATTTTTAAGATTAAAAACTCCCTTTGTTATTTTTAGAATTAAAAGGGTTTTTTTTTATATTTTATTTAAACTATAGAATCTTTGCTTTGATTCTACATTTTTGTTTAAAGCTTATCTTATTTTAATATTTCAATCAAACATATTAATAAATTAATAATTTGTTATTTGTGCATTTTGAAAGTTTGTACTTTTAATTCTGTATTAGATATTTACAAAAAAGTTGTGTTAAAATGTAAATGTAATGCATAGCATATATATATATATCCCATTACAATATTGGATTAGAAATTAGCATGCTTGGTTTCTTTAAGGCCTCTAAGAGAAATCAAAGGCTCTTCTTTCAGTTAACAGCAAATTCCTTTCTGCACTGTACTACAAAGGCACAAACATTGGAAGTACAAGTGTAGTAGGATTTATTATAAATAAAAAGTGGAACAACAATATTGTGAAGATTGATGGTGTATCAGACAGAGTGGCAAGACTAATTATAATTTAACAACAGATATCAAATGCTGATAATACCCCAACAATTTCTCATTGTAATGACAAAGTAAAGGATTTTTATGTGGATGTACAAAAGGTTTTTGATCAGTCAAAACAAAATTTTAAAATTGTCATGGGAGACTTTAATGCTAGAATTGGTAAACAATTGAAAGATGAAAGGACTGTAGGTAAATTTGTCTATGGTGATAGAAATGAGAGAGGTCATAGACTTGTGGAGTTTGTAGAAAAGAAAAACTTTATATTATGAACTCTTTTTTTGAGAAAAATGTTAAACAGAAATGGACATGGAAGCACAAATCAATACAGGAAGAGATCATTGATTAATGAGATATTAGTGGAAAACTAGAGAGACAAAAATTATTAAGAAAAACAATATTCACAGTTGATGTTCCTAATCTTCAGAAATATTTTAAACAATTTTAATTGAAATTTGCAAATCATTTTCAAATATTAACAGATTTTGAATATGATTTAGATTTGAACAAAATCAATAGGAAAATAACTGATACACTTTTAAAAACTGCATCAAAGATAACTGATACAAAAAAGCAACAATTGATCAGTAAAATTTCTATTGAGACTAAACAATTTATAAAAAAAAAGAAATATGAAATATGAATTTTGTAAAATGGTATGAAAAAGAGTTGATAATGATATAAGAAAAATAATTGTGAACTGGAAAGGAAAGCTATAGCAAAGAATAAAAGTCTCAAATCAATATCTTGATATTGATAGGAAACTTGTTTCTGCAATAAGAAAAAAAGATGAAACTATTACTAAAAAGAAAGATAACATCATGAAATATGTAAAAGAATTATATTAAGAATTATATACCAATGAAAAACAAGGAAAAGTACCTCCTACAATTACTATATCTCTTGTATTGCCCAGGATTTTAAATGAAGAAGTCAGACATGCAATTAAATTTATAAAAAGAGCAAAGCTTTAAATAAGGATAGAACTATAATTGACATATTAAAAAAAGCAAGTGAAGAAATAGAAAAAAAATTGAAAAAGTTATACACTAAATCTTTAATAATAAAGATGTACAAAATGATTGGAAGAATGAAGCATTGATATTAATATTTTAAAAAGGTGATAAAGAAGAGATCAAATTACAGACATAACAATCTTTTATTAGTTCTATACAAATTTTTTACCAAAATATTTACAATTGATCTGTAGTAGATTTTGGATTTTAACTAACCATAAAAATGAGCTAAATTTAAAAATGGTTTTAGTACAGTGGATCATATCCAAGTATTGAGAGAAGTTATAGAAAGGACCAATAAATATGAGTTTCCATTATACTTTGAATTTATAGATTATGAAAAGATATTTGATTCTATAAGCATTTCTTCAGTGATTAAAGCATTGGATCATCAAGGTATATTCAGAATATTGTATATTCTGAAGAAATATTTATAAAAATGCAACAGTAACAATTAGATTACATAATGATACTAAAAAGATTAACATTTAGAAAGATGTATGACAGGGTGACTCCATATCTCCAAAACTTTTTACAGTAGTTTTTCAAAAAGTATTTGTGTAATAAAATGGGAAGCTAAGCGAGTAAAGGTAAATGGAGATTATTTATGTCATCTAGATTTGCAGATGATGCAGTTGTTTTTGCAAATAATGCTTGAGAGCTTCATAAAATGCAAGTGTTATCGGATGAACATAAGAAAGCATGATTAGATAAATGTTAAAAAGTCTAAAATAATGTTCAGTAGATTTTCTTAAAATAAGAAAATAAAAATTGATAATAATGAGTTAGAAGAAATTAACAACTACAAATATCTTGGTCAGATTATTATTAAAATGGAAATTAATCATAAAATTAAACTTGATTGGAGTGCTGTTTGTATAAATAACTATATGTTTGAAATGAAGGTTTTTTAAAATAAATATATGTTGCTAGTTGTTACTTACATATTTGAGATTGACACTTAACTAAAGAGCAATACAGAAACTTCAGATCACTCAATGAAATATGGAAAGATTTATGTTAGGAGTAACAAGAAGATATTGAAAATGAAATACATGGCAGGAGGATAAAGAGGTGTTGCAGACATCATTGAACAAATTAAGAGACGGAAGTACAGTTGGTCTGGACATATTGCTGAAAGAAATGGTAATATTTGGACAGTTACATATCTTAAACTTGAGTCTAAGAGATTGTAAAAGACCTAAAAAGAGAGCACATGTGAGTTAGATGGATAAAAGAAGGAAGTGTCCTGGGTGATGTAGAGAGGAGAGGCTAGACAATGGAGAAGATTGATAGAACTTGGAGAGCCCTTCATCCTGCAGTGGATCAAGAATGGTTAAAAATGGTAATGATATTTTTTATACTATAATAAATATTTAATAAATAAAATAAAACTCTTCCTGAACTAAAAAACATAATTTAAAATAAAAATATTATTTCAAAATTTAATATTAATAATAATAATGGTCAAAACATCTTTTTAAAATTAAAATTGGATTCTTCTAGTAATCTTCCATGCAGAACATTTATCAAATATACATATAATTACTAAAATTTAAATGAATATATTATCATATAACAATACAATCTAACTAGTTTTAAATATATTATGTACTACAAAAATTATTCTGATTAAATAATTATAAAGGCAAAATTCTCCATACAGTATTGCCACTTAGTGGAAGCCAGAGTAATAAATGGATGTCAGTAGGCTTGTGCATAAAATCCCCATCTAGTACCTACTTATCCAATATCCCCAGACAAGTTTCTGGCTTGTGGTCTTCATCAGTGAGGAGCCTTGGATCTGAGAGCACTGCACCCAGATCTTAGGATCTAATGCAACCCTCTAGCAGCCACCTTTTATCTCTACTTAACTACAAAACTTTTAGTCTTAAATTGAAAACACAATATTTTCAGTCCAAGCTCATTAGTTTATATAGTCATATATGTATGAAGTCAGTTTAGTACCCATACATTTTGGTGTCTTTGATTCTTTAATAACCATAGCCACCACTATCATATTAGGCAGGATTGGTTTTAAGCCAGTAAACATCACATGATCACCATCATCTATTATGCTTGCTTATAACTGTTATTAAAACAGGCAAAACTCTCCATACAGTATTGCTACTCAGTGCAAGCCAAAGTAATCAATGGATTCCAGAAGGCTTGTGCATAAAATCCCTATCTAGTGCCTACTCATCCAATATCCCCAGACTAGTTTCTGGCTTGTGGCCTTCATCAGTGAGGAGCCTTGGATCTGAGAGCACTGCACCCAGATCTTAGGATCTAATTCAACCCTCTAGCATCCACCTTTTATCTCTACTTAACTACAAAACTATAAGCTAATAAGCTTGGATTGAAAATATTATTGTGTTTTCAATTTAAAACTCATAGTTTTGAATATACGAAGAAATGCAAAGAAAGTGAAGGAGAAGAATAAGAGTATATACTTCTACTATATCAATATAGATTGACACTTAAAATATATTACATCATCATAGATATTGTGACTAAATATAAAATCTTATTAAAAAAATAAGCTCTTCAAAGTCTTATAGAAGAATTGCAGGATTAAGCTGAGAAGTAAAATCAATATTTAAAAAGTTTGACTTACAAATTTAGATCAACATTGAATAATGAGAAGCATTGCTTACAGCAAGAAGTTTATGTGGCTGAATAGAAAAATAAAAAAATTATCAAGAATATTGTTAGATTACATATTTGAACTCCCTGGTTCCAGGCTTTTTTGGATTTGTGAATTTTTTGAATTTCAATAATACCCTTCATAAATATTTTAATTTTACTATTTACAATTATATATCTATATACTTTTTAAATATTAAACTAGATTTTGCATAAAGCTAGATGGTTCACAGATACAAATCACATTATAATAATCTAAGCTGTTGTCAAGGAAACTTCTATGAAATCCATTTATTCATAGAGGTTGCCTTGACAATAGATTGAAGATTCCTGATATTGATAGGCCCAGGCTGTTTCAATGTGATGCATATAATCTTTTTGTATACTGAATATATCAATTTTATTAATAATACAACACTTTAATATAGAAAATATTCTTACTCAGCAAAACAAAAAAATCCAAATAATACTTCATAATTTTATTTGGATAAAGATGTTTTTGGATTAGAGATTTTCAGATTAATGGTAGTCTGTCTGTATTTCTATAGCTATTTGGACAAAAGATTAAAAATTATTACATGAGAAGAAATTGAATAAAGAACACATAAATGAAATGCACATATAAACATAATCTAAAGTGAAACTTTTTTGCAATAGCCTGATAACTTCTTTATTTCTCATCTTTTTTAACAAAATCCTTATATAAAGTTTTCAGTAAGACTACTCATAAATATCAAACTGATAATGATTGAAGTGAAATTGTTTGAAGAAATCCTATAAGGTCTCAGATTTATATTGTACAGAATTAAATAATAATATTTCAAGCCTTAGAAAATGTAAATATGACTTTCCTGCATTTAAAAGCAGATAGATATTCATTAATATTTTCAACCATTACTGATTCATTTTATTAAAATGATCATTCTAAGATTAATCCAGTTCCTTTAATCCTCAGATTTTCTTCATATCAATTTATCAAACTTCTTTATCACTTCTTGACTGTTGGATTCAAACTCCTGCCATACAAAACATTTAATCTATTTTGAGGATCAACCTCAGGTACCAGCCAACCATAGGTTATATAGTCAGCATGCTTCAGAAGACAGGCACACAATCCAGTGCTTCTCATGACTAGCTCATACTCTTACCAGAGTCCAACACATTTATCTAACACATAAAAATAACTATACTCTTAAATTACTGGTGGCCCAGTGACAAAAGAGAAAAAGAGAATAGACCAAATAATATTTAAGCAAACTTAATATTTATTTATGCACACATATATTTAATATAATATAAAATAACACAATATAATATTTACATATAAATGATTACTTTAGGCTATAGTTACAATAGTCTTTATTAAAGTTTATTTCAATTAAAATAAATTCTAGACTGTGATCAGAATATATTTAAAAGTATCTTTACCTATGTTTTCATTTGTTTTATTTTCCAACCAGTTGGTCTCTTGTTTCTCCAATGATGGCTTCATGGCTTTCCTTCCAGGTTTCTGTTGAACAATGAGAGAGAGCATGCAACAACTTCTACTTCACAATCTTGGTATTTGTTCCAGGTTATTGATCCAGGCAGAATAGTTGATAGCTGTGGGCTTTGGACATGAAGTCCTGTTAAACACTCCTATGTTGATGACAGCAGTAATGTCTGGTTTGTTACAGCATTTAAATTTCTCCAAAACTCTGAATCTGCATTATTTTGCACACCGTATAGCTAGACTCTGAATTGAATGAATAATATGAACAAGACTGCATAGCAATAACACAAATAACAATCCTGATTAAAGAACAATAGCCAAGATGCAACTTTTATATCCCTCTCTAGCTTTGATTTTGCATCGTAATTTAAATGTTTTTAATTAAAAATTTACATTTACATTTTATATAATCTGTTTCTTAGATTAATGTACTATCTTGATGACAACATAGTTTACAGTTTGTAGTTATTGTAATTATTGATTTCAATTTTATTATCAGCTAGAAATCTTTTAAACTAATTACATTTGTGAAAGTTTTCTTTTACAAACAAATTTTATTCTAATATTTTACATTTGTTTGTTTTTAGCCATTTTATTTTTTTAACTATTTTAAAAAGGTGAAAATGAATTTTAAACCTTTTATTTTAGATTTCTCCTAAGATTTGC
The DNA here is from genome assembly GCA_028023455.1 of Epiperipatus broadwayi. NCBI lineage: Eukaryota > Metazoa > Onychophora > Udeonychophora > Euonychophora > Peripatidae > Epiperipatus > Epiperipatus broadwayi. Next base: position 10,567,829 of record JAQFVV010012396.1, read on the forward strand.
TTTACACATTTATTCCCTTAAATGATTTTTACTTTATAAAACAAAGAGAGTTTTCTTTAAAAAAAAAAAAGAGATTTTGAATCTTTCCCTATCCTGTTCTCTTTTTAAAAAAATATAACACAATGTTTTTTTATAATTTTACATAACTATATTTTAAACAAAAGAAAACTACTCTAAACATATTATACTTTCTTTCTATTTTCATTTTTATTAATAATTTATAATCTTTAAAGTTTTTTTCGGATTCAGTTTAAAACTTCTGTATTTTATTCTTATTTCTTTTACTAACATGTTTAGTCCAGCTCCATTTTTATTTTTTCAATGCTATTAGTAATATCTGTTTGTTCTCTCAACAATGCATATTGCTTTTGATCCTTCATGTTAATTTTAATATACATCTACCCATACTCCACTGCATAGTTATAGTATTTGAACTGGGCTCTTTTTTGTTTGAAATTCCATTTAAATAATGACTAATTTCATTCATTATGCTATGTTTGCATTAATTTTTTATTCAAGATTTTTGTACTATTTTTTATAATATAAGGATTAAATGTTAACTTCTTAGAAATCCATCTGATATTCACACACTAAAGGTGAGATATATAGCTTCAATACAGGATCTTGAGAACTGAAAAGTCCTCCATCATATATTTGTAATAAGCATCACAGACCAAAATTACTGTCTACAGAACTCAGAACTACTAGATATTGACTCATCCAATTATAACTATGCTTAATAATGCTTAACTTTGGTGATTAATATTAACCAATATATTTAAAGGAATTGTTATCAATTTTTATTTATTTTTAAGTCTATCTTGTTTTCATCTCATAACTCATAGTTCTAAAACACTAACATTAGCTGCAAAATCTAAATGATTAAAAAAAGTCTCCATTTATTTTATTTTGCTTTCTCCTCATTTTTATTCATTCAAAGTTTCCTATAAAAGTATTGTAAAAAGTTTTGGACAGATCAAATAATACTATTACCAATGTTAATATTTTTCAGATTATTTTATGTAGTGTAATCACAGCTGTTGAACATTCTTTAGAATTTGAAATTATTCTAGGCACATATGACTTGGTGTTTCAAAACTTTAATCACTACAGAAATGCTTATTGAATATATTATTTTTACTAATCTGCACATATAATGCAAAATTGATCTGAAACTTCTCTTAAAACATGAATGTAATATGTTTTGTTATAATTTTTTTAAATTCACTTTGTTGTTTTGCAGACTTGACAGATGCTTTTTAATGATATCATTTTCCATAAGCTTTTTTATTTTTCATATTATCACCTTTTCATTTAAAACATATGACATATTTAAATATTTGTGATTGTATGGATAATTTTGATTTACTACTCTTTATTATTATATAGTTTTTGGACATTTTATTCACATATGCCAAACATTCCTATCTTTAATAATTGCCAACTTTTTTTTTACTAAAATAATTTTTCTTTTTATGTTAAGAAAGTTTTTTGTTATATAGTTTCTTAGCCATTTCATTACATTGTCATTAAATTTTTTCCCTACCATTTTAAAAAATTTCACATATTCATTTCTAAATAAATATTAAAAAATTATGTTTATATGTTTTCTGCATACACTGCTTTATTTCAGTTAAAAAATCATTGATGAATTGCTACTTTTTGTATTGCTAGTATTTTTTTTTTGCAGAATTTTATAAATAAATAAAAAAAAATCAAATGGTTTGTTCAAACCTGTCGTAGACAAGGTGCATTATGGGATGATTCTAAAAATAAAAAATAAGTCTAGATCTTATAAAGTAACATTGCACATGTAAAATCCGCACTTATGACTGTGCCAAGGTTATAACTGCAAGTCATACTGTGCGGTCAGCAAATAACGTTATACAATTCCCATGCTGTTCTTTTCCAACGAAGCTCTCCAACGAATTGGTCTGCCACGAAGCTCTCCGAACGAATTGGTCTGCAATGAAGCTCTCCAAAAAATTGGTCTGCAATAAAGCTCAGCCATGAATGCTCTCCAACGAATGGTCTGCACCAACTGCTCTCCAATGAATGGTCTGCAAGCAGATGCTCTCCAAACGCATGGTCTGCAACTTGCTACTGCATGACTGCTGTCTATATTTCACTGCTCGATGTTACCCAGTCTTCTTATTGCTCTCTGACAACTGCAACAATCAATCAATGCACTGACCAATAAGGTAACATCTCTTATCTAGAAACATTTGTAATTAGCAAATATTTCTAGGAATTGTCGATCGCCATTACGTCAATGCACTAATTAAATTCCTCAGCTATCAGAGCGCGATCTAAAAACAGCCTTACGAATAAATTCTAGTTTTTCTGGAGTGCACAAAAATGTCTGCCATTTTTACAAATACTACACACCTCCCTCCACTCCAGAAAAACCCTTGTTGCAATTCCTTGATGTTTTCCTGTAATTTCACTAAGAAATGTACGATTTAACTCTGCTGCCGAAACTTTTTCGCCAGTAACGTTCAATGGTGACTGAGCAAGCGTGGTGGAACTCAGCTTCCGATATTAACGTTATACTAACTGGATTTTCTATTTTTCAGATTTCTCCAACTGTAGCTAAACTTGATGTAATTAAAAACTTATTCGCTACTCACAGGTTCAAATGCGACTGCGCCATTGTAAAATCCGCACTTACGACTGTGCCAAGGTTATAACTGCAAGTCATACTGTGCGGTCAGCAAATAATGTTATACAATTCCCACGCTGTTCTTTTCCAATGAAGATCTCCAACGAATTGGTCTGCAATGAAGCTCAGCCATGGATGCTCTCCAACGAATGGTCTGCACTGACTGCTCTCCAATGAATGGTCTGCAAGTGGATGCTCTCCAAACGCATGGTCTGCAACTTGCTACTGTGTGACTGCTGTCTATATTACACTGCTCGATGTTACCCAGTCTTCTTATCGCTCTCTGATAACTGCAACGATCAATCAATGCACTGACCAATAAGGTAACGTCTCTTATCTAGAAAATGTCAATCGCCATTACGTCAATGCACTAATTAAATTCCTCAGCTATCAGAGCGCGATCTAAAAACAGCCTTACGAATAAATTCTAGTTTTTCTGGAGTGCACAAAAATGTCTGCCATTTTTACAAACACTACAGCACATACAAAACAATTTTAATTACTAATCAGAAAAGAATTATTTTTTAAATTCTGTATTTATTCTGTAAATACGTATTTATCACCTATCTTATTTTGAAGTGATTAATTCAAAGCAAATCAGTAAAAGTTTTCACTTCCATTTTTTAAGCCTTGAAATTTTGTTATTTCTGAAAATTGTTTTCATCAAGAAAATTCATTAAAGAAATGAATCTGAATCAAATTCAAAAAATGCTCTTCTTTCATGAACTAACTTAACCACATCACTAAAAGATGATAAAAACAAACCAGTTTCAAAAATCACATTTAAATTAGCATATTTAAATTTTTTCAATAGTACATTATGAAAAAATGCTAAATATTATTTACCTATATTAACATATTTTATACAAAAATTGAATAATAACATGAAAGTTGTATGGTACATTTGAACTTATATGTGAAAAATTAGTGCGTGAACTATAAAATATTAACTATTCCTGACATAGGGTATATAGCATTTTTTGTTTCCTTAATCTCATTCAACTTTGAAAGTATTACTTAATTCTTAATATTGTAAAATGATTTCTAAATTTTTGCATAAATTTATTGATGTATTTTTTGAAACTTAGGAATATTTAATATTGATATTGTCTTTCATAATAGCCTTTGTCTTTCCAACTTTTTATTAGCACGTATCTTTTATTTTACTAATATAGATCTATTTCTTATATCAAATCTATTCTGCACTTTACAGCATTGAAATATTCATTTTCTGATGGACAAAATTATACTTTGACTTCCTTAAATGCTTCTTTGACTATTTCCTCTTCGGATAATTCCTAAGTCTATATCCACTTTCTCCACATCCAAATTTATCCACAATATTTTCATTTTTCAAGAATTTTTCAATCCTAGCTTTAAAATTTCCCATGACAATTTAAACATATTATTTGATCTTTTCCATAAACATTCTGCACGTCTGCATAAAAGTCATCTAATATGATGTGATACTAAATAGCTTCCTATGTCATAAATGGCAGTGCCATCTATTGAACTCTTAGAAAAACTTTTACATATCTAATTTTTAATACATACTAATTTCTTGCATGGGCTTGATTATGTCATAAGTTTAACTTTAATATAGACAATTCGTTCTTTACTTCTGAAGTACTCCTTCTGCTCATTGTTTTTTTAAAAACATTAATAAATTTTAATATTTTTAAACAAATATAATAAATATTATATGATTTTAAAAATACGATGAAATCTTAGATTTTTTTTTTTTTGTATTTTTAACTTTTCTTTCAAATGTTAAATAAATACTGTTGCAAACCTCAGTCAAAAAAAAAAAAACCTGTCAAAATTTGTAAATATAAATCGATATTTTAAATTAAGAGCCTTTGTGTATATATGTGTTGAATGCATTTATTGAACAAAAGATTTTTTATTTAAATTGAAGTAGAAAAATAAAAAGAAAAAATTAATTATAAAATGTAATTTTTAAAAAAAAATCATATTTAAATTATAAAAACAAAAACAAACAAACAAAAAAAAGAGAAAATAATTTAATTACTTCATTATAAGTCATTAAAATGATAATGAATCTTTGCTCAACATATTATAAATATTATCAATTCAAAATTAATTTATATTCTTTTTCATAATGAAATTTTGAAATAAATTGTTTCAATAGTAATTAAAACCCATTTTAATTAAAATAAATTTTCTTATAGTAATTACTATTATTTATTCAAAGATTTAATAATTTTTGTTTTTGATATACATCTGTTTTTATTTTTGCTATGTATTTCACATATACTTATATATAGGTAAGTTATATGTATACAAGAACTATCTAATCTTTTTATATTTTCTCTTGCATACTGTATTTTATTTGCATATTAAAACTGATTTTTAAAAATGATTACTTAATTGTATAATTTTCCTTAATTGGCATTAGCTAATACAATGTTGATGTTGTTTATTTATTTATATACTTACACAAATGTAAAGAAAATATAGTTGTTTCTCTATGTGTGTAAGTAAAAAAATAAAATAAGGTTTAAATAGCTAATTTCTGGTCAATAGCCTAATAATTCTATTATTGTTTTACCCTTTATCTAAAAATAATTTGTCAACTATTTACCAATCAATATTTAGCTACCTAAAAAAAAGATTTCTATCTTTTACAAATTTAAAACTAAATCAGGAATGTTTTCCTGAAGGTTTGTGATGATGGCGTTTTAGTTGTATTTATATATTGGACTATTTCCATAATCCAATATGAGTATTGAATGTTTTTAGAAAAAATTAACTTAATTTAAATATTCCAAATACATTCAACAGTTAGTAGTAACACACAGGTTGTTTCAAGAGGTATTATTTTCCCTTCTTCTTCAGGTGTTGCTGGCCTGGATAGTGACAGTAGTAGCATGGGAATTGAACCTGGATCCTTAGATTTTTGAGTATTGAATTTTAAGGTGATGCATAGTCCAATGTATGCACCTAAACAATACCAAATAATATTAAGAATCTCAATCTGTTTGTTGTCAAGGCAGTTTTTATGTTTATATAGACACTAAAAATTGACACTTGACTGGAAGAGATGGAAATTTATAATTCAAAGATGTTTAAATAAATTCAAATATATCCCAGGAGGCTGTAAAGTCATCAACCAAGGCAGCGGTTGGTGGCCGAAGGCAGAGGGTGCTAAGAATCCCCTGATTGTGGACCCAGGCTGCAATTTGATGATGACTTTTTATTTAGGTACTTACAACTGCAGATCACTTTCAAGTGAAGGAAGATTGCAAGAATTAGAAGAAGAACTCTCTTATATTAAATGGGACATTATTGGACTTTGTGAAGTTAGAAGAAAAGGTGAAGAGACAATTGATTTAAAGAGTGGACATATACTCTATTATAAAGGCACAAATATTGGAAATACAAGTGGAGTAGGATTCATTATAAATAAAAAGTGGAAGAACAATATTGTGGAGATTGATGGTGTATCGGACAGAGTGGCAAGATTAGTTATACAACTTAATAGCAGATACCAAATGCAGATAATTCAGGTTTATGCCCCAACAAGTTCTCGTAGTGATGAAGTAGTAGAAGATTTTTATATGGATGTACAAAAGGCTTTTGATCAGAGTAAACACCATTTTAAAATTGTATGGGAGACTTTAATGCTAGAAGTGGTATAAAAATGAAAGATGAAAGTGCTGTGGGTAATTTTGGTTATGGTAATAGAAATGAGAGAGGACATAGACTTGTGGAGTTTGCAGAAAAAGAAAAACTTTATATTATGAATTCATTTTTTGAGAAAAATGTTAAAAGGAAATGGACATGGAAGCATCCAAATGAAGGTACAGCAGAATTGGATTATATTTTGACTAACAGGAAATACATATTTCAAGATTGTAATGTTCTTAATAAATTTAACACAGGAAGTGATCATCGATTAGTAAGGTGTAAGATACGTGTTAATGTAAAACTAGAGAGACAAAAATTATTAAAAAAAACAGTATTTACAGTTGATATTCCTAATCTTCAGAAACATTCTAATGAATTTAAATTAGAACTTACAAATCGGTTTCAAGTATTAGTAGATTTTGAACATGATTCAGATTTGAATGAAATTAATATGAAAATAACTGATACACTTTTGAAAACTGCAACAAAGATAGCTGGTAGAAAGAAACAGCAATTGACCAATAAAATTTCTACTGAGACTAGAGAATTTATGAAGAAAAGAAGGAATATGAAGACATACAAAAATGATGCATTAAAAAGAATTGAATATCTCGAATTTTGTAAAATGGTGTGGAAAAGAGTTGAAAATGATATAAGAAAGTATAACTGTGAACTAGCAAGGAAAGCTGTAGAAGAAAATAAAAGTCTTAAGAATGTAAAACAACATTTTGGTATTGGTAGGAAATTTATATCTGCAATAAGAAAAAAAGATGGAATTATTACTAAAAGGAGAGATGACATCATGAAATTGGTAGAAGATTTTTATCAAGAATTATATAGTAATAAAGAACAAGTACCTCCTATATCTATTACATCTTCCAAATTGCCCAGAATTTTAAATGAAGAAGTGAGACATGCAATTAAATGTATGAAGAAAGGAAAGGCTCCAGGTAATGATGGAATTATAATTGATATATTAAAAGAAGCAGGTGAAGAAATAGAAAATTTTTTAGCAAAGTTATATACCAAATGTCTAAATGATAAAGATGTACCGGATGATTGGAAGAATGCAGTAATAATATTAATATTTAAAAAAGGTGATAAAGAAGATATTAGAAATTACAGACCTATCAGCCTTTTATCAGTTTTATATAAAATTTTTACCAAGATAATTACTACTCGTCTACAGAGAACATTGGATTTCCACCAACCAAGAGAACAAGCTGGATTTAAAAGTGGTTTTAGTACAATAGATCATATCCAGGTATTGAGAGAAGTTATAGAAAGGACAAATGAATATGAGTTGACATTATGCTTAGGATTTGTAGATTATGAAAAAGCATTTGATTCTATAAACATTTCTTCAGTGATTAAAGCATTAGATCATCAAGGTATAGATCCAGGATATTGTCATATTTTAAAGAATATTTATAAAAATGCAACAGCAACAATTAGATTACATAATGACACTGGGAAAGTCAACATTGAGAAAAGTGTAAGACAAGGTGACTCCATATCTCCAAAACTTTTTACAGCAGTGCTGCATGAAGTATTTTGTGGATTAAAATGGAAAACTAAAGGAGTGAAAGTAAATGGTGATTATTTAAGTCATTTAGATTTCGCAGATGATGTAGTTGTTTTTGCAAATAATGCTTCAGATCTGCAGGAAATGTTGCAGGAATTATCAGATGAAAGTAGGAAAGTAGGACTAAAGATAAATGTTAAAAAGACTAAAGTAATGTTTAATCGATTTGCTCAAAATATGAAAATAAAGATTGATTATGATGAATTAGAAGAAGTTAACAATTACAAATACCTTGGTCAGATTATTAATACAGATGGAAACATAATGGAGGAAATTAATCATAGAATTAAACTTGGTTGGAGTGCTTTTGGTAGAAATAACTTGATACTAAAAGGAAATATGCCTATGTGTTTGAAAAGGAAGGTTTTTAACAAATGTGTTTTACCAGTTCTTACTTATGGATCTGAGACTTGGACACTTAATAGAAGAGCAATTCAGAGACTTCAGACCACTCAAAGAAGTATGGAGAGATGTATGTTGGGAGTAACAAGAAGAGATCGTAAACGCAATGTATGGATAAGAGAACAAACAGGTGTTACTGACCTCATTGAAAAAATTAAAAGATTGAAGTGGAGTTGGGCTGGACATATTGTTAGAAGAGATGATAATAGATGGACAATTGAAATTTTAAACTGGATTCCAAGAGATTGTAAAAGACCCAGAAAGAGACCACATGTGAGATGGATGGATGAAATAAGAAAGTGTGCAGGGGTGATGTGGAGAAGAGAAGCTAAAGATCGGAGAAGATGGATTAAACTTGGAGAGACCTTCATCCTGCAGTGAATTGATAATGGTTGATAATGATGATGATGAACCTGTTTTTGAAAGCAGACTACAAATAGTCATTTTTATCTTTCCAAATTACACTGAAACCATATATTACTTAGAAAATAAAGTAATAATGATCAAGGCATAAAGTAATAATGCTCAAGGCTAGATTGGTTTATATATATATCGTCAACATGGCCAAAGTAACTGAGAGGTTGATAACTCTATGACACTACACAGATTATTAGCCAAGTGAGAATTAAAGAGTATATTTAGGCTAGATATACTTTTTAGTTTAATGAATTATCATTAAAATAATTTTATCAATTGATTTGTGGCAAAGTTGTGAGTTAAAAAAAAGTGAACTGGATCTTTCAAAAACACATCCAGATTAAAAAGGTTGGTCTGACTTCTGAGCTAATGGATGATTGTGATATAATTGAGCTAAAGTGAAAGATGCACTGAGATAAGAATAAAATTTCAATATATACATATCATTAAAACCAGTCGACACTTAAACAACCCCAATATCAATATCAACCAACAATCTCAAACTGTTGTCAAGGCAACCTCCTTATGAAACTCATATATATATATATATATATATATATATATAATACCTATTCATAGTAATTTTATGAGAGACATGAATGGAAAAGATTAAAAGTAATGAATAGAGTGAGGGGATTTTAAATAATGCAGCTAATAGAATCTGAAACTGGATACATTAACTCAATGCTAGCTTCAATTTTTTATAAATATTTTCTTGGTCAAGTATCATATATGAATAAAGAGGGGGTTCACATTATAAAGTTGACTGATTATAGCCACATATTTTAGAAAGTGAATATTACCAGATTCATAATAAACCTAGGTTAGAATAGAACTAATTAACTTTCATTACAACTTCCCATTTGTGATTAGGTGTAATTCTTCGGTACCTATAAATATCTATTATGAAAATTATTAAATACATGATAAATAAGATTACAATATTACACAATTAACATTCAGAATGATTCCATGTGATATCATTTCCATAGTCCCAATTCCAACTCTCTATGTGGAATATTCAACTGATACTAATATAAAGAGTTGTGCTGGAGAGCATTTCTGGAGTAGAACGTTTGTTCCAACTCAGCTCTAATACTCATTTAATTTTTGTAGTATTTATTTCTAAAATAATTCTTGAAAACAGTTTTAAATATTAAAAATAAATAATTAGTTAAATGAATTCCAAGCTATAATATATTTATTATTATTTCACAATCTTTATTTATATGTTCTCTCTGTTAATCATGATCTAGTTTATTGTATTTAATGTATCTTTTTTCATCTAAATAAAAAAATAGAAATTTCTTGGATTATTTAAGAACTAATCCTATTATTAATCAAATTTATAGATCTAAACTATTATTAAATAAATATCCCCAAATAATTTTGTGTTTAAAAATTTCATTTTCTAATTTATTTAAAATAAAATGCTTAATAAATTTTAACTTAACTATGCCTGCTAGTTAATTATTAATACTTAACCCTATGTTTGGACTTCATATGTATGTGAAATGACTGCTTATTTTAATACTGTTTTGCTATTACAGAGTTTAGTATTTATGCTTATACAGAATGAAATAATGGAGATAGTTGGTAAAGTTGCATTTTATAAATATGAACAAATATCTATAATAGTCTTGAATTATTTAGTTCATAAAAAGGTATGCAACATTCAGTTGATAAATGTAAACTTCATTAATAACTAAGAAGATACATACATTCATTATCCATATCATCTTTATATTTTTAATAAAACTTTTTAATATATATATTCATTGGCTTTTATAAATACATAAGATCAGGATTTAAAAAACACTCCAACAATAATGTTCCATGTGGCAAAATATTTCACAATGCATTAATGTATAAATGAGAGATCTCTAATGAATCAGCATCTTTGTTTTTAGTGATCATTACTTTGTGGAACCAATATCTTTCCAAATAACAAGTAATTCAATGAGTGAACTTATCATCTAAATTATAAATCCAATACTTCTGTTATTATCAAATATAAATCACAGCCTAACAATATGACTATTGTATAAAACAGAGAAACATTAAAATAATATAAAATATTACAGTATTTCCAAGCACTTTCAACTCATTTGAGTTCTTATCAAGGCTGTATAAAAATATTATACTATACTAAGCAATAAAAAGAATATTGTTCAAGCTATAACTTTATAGTTGAATAAAGTATCTGATGTGCTATAGGAAGCAGTGAGCATTGACAGAGATTATTTTATTTTTAAATGATAACCAGCTTATTTATTCTAAAGAGAATAAATCTAGTAGATTTGTTTTAAAGGACAAAAGCACATATGAAAGTAAGCTTCAACAACAGATTGAGAAAATAAACTTTATACAAATTGAAGGCTATCATGAAAGATCAAGTTTGTATCAAGAATATTAAGATTTGCCGGATAAAAACTTTCTTAGTAATAAAAAATACAGAGAGCTTTATCCATTGAATACTTTTATTTCACAAAAGTTTGCTAATATAAAAACACACAAGACTAATGCCCCCATTGAGATTAATGATTGATTTTACAAGAGCATATTACCAAAAATTATCAAGGTTTATAGTTAAGTGAATTTTGGATTGTACTGGGTTAGGTGAATATATATTGAAGTCATTTGAGTATGTGGATAGGCATAAGACAGCTATAGTGGAGGGATATAAATTGATGTTCTTGGATGTAATAGAAGTATATGGTTCAATAGATTGTACTGCATCAATTGCAATTTTATATGATAGACTGATGATTAATGATATGCCACATAGAAAAGTATCTTTTATTGTGAATGTTTTGAATTGAATAAATAAGGATATTATGATTCCACATGGGAATCAATTATATAGAATGGAGAAGGAATGGCCTATGGGTCTGGCAGTGAATAGTGTATTAAGCAGTTTGTTGATAGTATAGAGCATTGTGCAGTGAGGTCTATATTATTAAAAAGTGTGAATATACTGTATTGCAGATATGTAGATGATGTTTTGATATATGAGGAACTGTATGTTATAAAATAAATTTATGAAGGTTTGCAGAACCAGAATCGGTTGGTATGGACCATGGAAGAGGTTGACAATGATACTAGATGGTATTGTATATAAAATGATGTTAAAGCATATGAATAATAGAGGCTTTATTTATCCAATGTATAATGTTCCTTGAACATACAAATTGATTCATTTTAGGTGTTTTTTAATACACAAACAGTGGCTATGTTCAAATGAAGCATTTTGGAAAGATAATATAGATTGTTATATGCATAAAAGTTGGGTATAATAAGCAAAGGTTGTTATCAATTGTGTTAAAACATTATAAAGGACATAATAGTACTAATGTAATTGTAAATAATAAACCATGGATGTCATTAGCTTTTATTCCTAATATTAACAAACAATAAAAATTTTAACCCAAGATTTCAGGTTGGCATGGAGATAGGTTAATAAATAGTTCTAAATTGATAACTAGAAAAGAGGATAAAAGCAGTGTTGGGTATTCTGTTAAATGCCTACAATCAGGTTGTAATGCAAATGAATATTGGTAAAATTAAGACAAATATTAAGTATCATATTCAACAACATAAATGTACATATAAGAATGCAATGGAAGATGATAGTTTATTCATGTTGCTATATTCATCAAAGTATTATGGGGCATGTATGTTATCCATGAGAGTTTAGTGCTAATATATGAAACACATGATAAAAAACATAAGATCAAGGAGTCATATGCTATAAAAAATTCTTCTGGTGCTATAAATGCAAAGTTAACCAGTTTTCCAATTAGTTGTTCCTGGCCAATATAATGAAATGTTTAAGTTTATCACTTAGTAGAGAGTATAATGATTTTTATACAACCTTAATAAGAACTCAAATGAGTTAAAAGTGCTTGGCAATAATGTTTTATATTATTTTAATGTTTCTCTGTTTTATACATTAATTGTATTGTTATATTGTGATTTACATCTAAATTGTAATGATTTTATATTAGTATGAATAAATGATTAAATATGTATTCAAGACAAGGTCATATTTTGTCTCAAACTAAAACTTACCTACATTTTACAACTAAATGAAAATTCAAATCATTTTGAATTCTCAAAGTAAGATTGTAGGTCCTACAAAATAATACCATATTTTATTTATATTACAAGGCTTATCAATTTTCTGGGGTTTGCTAGAATTTACTAACAATAATCAAGAAAAATCACTATTCCAATTATATGCTTAAATACAAATGATACTTAATATTATTTTAAGATGTATTCATTTAAAAATTTGAATATATTTATTAAAAAATTAATAATCAGCAAAAATATATGGCAAGTGAAATATTTTATATTTCAAATATTTTTAAAAATATGAAAATATGAACACATTTTAAATAAGTGTATTCTCTGAATTTATGACAACAAAACCCTTTAACTTTTGGATTTTATGAAAAGTTGTACCAATATGTAGTTTTGTGACATATAAAATAAAGCTTGAAATTAAATTTGAAATTAAAATACATTTGCATCTAGTCTTATATATATTAAATACAATAATATACTATAAATGAAATTACATAGTTTTTTTTTCATATATCAAATGCGTTGACCGGGAAGCAAACCCGGGCCGGCTGCTTGAAAGGCAGCTATGCTAACCATTAGGCGCCAACGCTTGACATATATATATATTAATTCCACAATAATACCAAATAGAACAACAACAATAATAAACATATTCAAATTCACTATCTTTGTTCATGAACCTTCATAAAAACATATACTTATTTTTATCTTCTTGTTTTTTTTTTTTTTTTTTGGAGAGGGTGTATGTGTGTGTATGTAAAAAATAAAATATTTAGAACAAGTTATTCATCACACTTTATTTACTTTAGAAACAACAACCATTTAATATTTCATGGATGACTTATTTATCAGTAACAATGATTAATATCTGCATAATTTAGATGCAGGAATCCTTAGGATTTAAATTAATTTCTTCACTTCCTCCATATTTATAGAAAAATGACTTTTCTTCTTTTTAGGAACAATAATAATGAAAATATTTTGATGAAGGCATCCTTGAAATTCACTTCTCTAAAGAATAGAATCATAAATAATGTAGAATTGCTGTAAGTAAAGTGCTTGACCATTTTCTGATAAATGAAGATTTTATGATGAAAATGGAATTTAAAATATTTTCTCGTAAAATGGATTCTTAGATTTATCTTCTTTTTTTTAAAGTTTTAATATTAGATAAAATATAACAATTCTTTAAATACAGAACACTTTAAAGTTTAAACTCTGTATTTAAAAGAATTAAAGTTCATATATTTAAATTTAATTCCTCGCTGAAATAACGTTGTTTTTAATCGAAAACAATTACTGCTGAAACATGTTTAAAAGATGATAATTCTGAAATGAACTTTTCTTCTATTTTTGTAGAATTTTATTTTATTTAACGAATAAACAGCAATGCACTTAACAAAATGCTTTATTCTTTTGGCATACATTTTCTTATGATGGTTTCTTTTTAATTAATTTTGGTAAGCAATTTAAAACTCTTTATAGGTTTACGTTTCTAAAAAATAAATCACATATTTTTGCTTTGATAATACTGAGATGTGGCACTGAGATAAGAATAAAAATTGGAAATATATTTTTTTTATTGCTAATTACTATTGATTGATTGGAATTAATCACTCTCTTAATTCTTTGTAGAGGCTACTTATAGATGATAATCAATTACTCATACTTTAATTTCAGAAAACTATTTCATTCTATCAAATAATATTTATCAAGTAAATTATTGGATTTTTTTGCGAGATGTATGCACATTCATATATACCTTTCAGTTAGATATATTTTATGTAATAGAGCTAATATTAATTAAGAACTGTTATTTCAATAAATAAATGTAATTATTATATATTTATTGTAAATAAATAAAATCGATTATTATATATGTACATATATCATTTCCAACTTTCTTAAACACTTCAACAATAATATTTTTTATATCAAAACTTTATTCTTACAGTTTCAACTGCCCTGCAGTCTTTATCAGAGCTACAATATCCAAATATTTAATTATACAATTAATACATTTTTTACACATATCTATATACATAATTGAATACATAATTAATACACATACATTTAAATCTCATATAAAAAATAGTATTGTTGAAGTGTTTAAGAAAGTTGGAAATGGTATGATATGTAAATATAGAAATCAATACATAAGGTAAGGAAGAAGAAAATTATATTATTTTATATGTATAAAATTTGTATTAAATAATTAATAATACAAATTTTTTACATATATAATAACTGGTTTCATTATCATTTGATGGCAAGATAACTAACTATTCTAAGGATTAATTGATACTATATAAATTATATGAACTTTTAAACATTTTACTAATTTTTCTTTTTTCCTCTATTATTTTTGTTTTACAGCTTTAGTTTATTTACTTAGCTGTATTTAATAAAGATTATTTATTATTGTGATGTGATGTACTGTGACTTCTCATTATACAAAGTCAGGAATCTCTCAGCAACTATGCCCAGAGAAACCTATTAGCCACTATGTCTTCTCTTTCCATTTCCCAATCTAAGTTTTCCATATTCTGCTCCATCCCATTTCCACAACATAATCTTAGTCAACTCCATGGCCTTTATATCTAACTCCCCCTTATTGTTTCCCAAACCCAGCATAAAAATCAATAACCCACTTTCTGTATAATCACTTTACTTATATTTATTCTTCCACAACTTTATTATTTGTATCCTTTCTGCTTTCAAGCATTTACATTCAATTAACAAATGCCTAATATTTTCTATGCCTTCCTTACACAACTTGCAGACTATATCACCCACCTTTTTTTATTTACATGTATAATCCCCTGTTACTAAATATCCCATTTGAGCCTTAAACAATAAACTACTTTCCTCGCTATTATCATAAATTAACTCACACCTAATATTCTGTTTACTTCTATGTATATTTAAACTCTTTTTACTCTCCATACTAGTTCTCCATCTCTCCAACTCTCTATTCTTTATTAATGCATCTATTTTTATATCCCATTCCTTACCACTATAACACTCAACAATTCTTGTAACACAATCATCCCACCTTTTGTATTATGCCCACATTGGTAAGGTGGCTCCAGTTATCACTTTAGTGTTTAAACTTCTTTCGAAATTCTAAGCAGTAGACCATTTGATAATTTATGATTATTATTATTCTTTATGAAGTATTATAACTTTATCTTTCCTATTACATTGCCAAATACATATAATATTAATCTCATTTATGTTTTTTATTACTTTTTACAATATTTTTTACAACTCATTATTGACAGGTTCGATTGCAATACAAATACATGAATACACATATACATGAATATATAATTTTCATTATAATATACAAATAACAAGTATATGGTCTAGATCTTTCAAATACAGTCTGATTATTTCAGTTTTAATATATATATTAAACACTTCGATTTTTGTTAATTATTGAAAAATTAAAATTAAACATGATTATGTGGATAATAGTGATAGAGATTTCCATTTATTAATTTTTTTTATAGTAGTTTATGGAATCAGAGATTAATGATTTTAACTTGAGATTTTAATTCATGTTCTCTGTATAAAGGATGCCTTGTTATATCTCAAAGGTTTACATAGATCAATGCAATTCTATCATTATAAAATATTTATATAAATATTAAAAGAATATTTCAAAGCAAGTATTTCATGCTGTAAATAAGTAACTAAGGAAAGAAAAAAAGGGATTATTCAAGACATCTAGATTTTTCAGATGATGTGATTATTTTTGTGAAAAAAGCTTCAACACTTAAATGAATTTTCAGATGACAGTAAAAAAGAATGAATAAAGATAAATACCAAAAATACTAAAGCAATGCTTAATACATTTTCAAAAAAGAAAAGAAAATGAAGATTAATAATAATCTATTAGAAAAGATTAGCAGTCAAAAATATCTTGAATTATTAAAATAGGCAAAACTCTCCATACAGTAGTGCCATTCAGTGCAAGCCAGAGTAATCAATGGATGCAAGAAGGTTTGTGCATAAAATCTCTATCTAATGACTACTTATTCAATATCCCCAGACTAGTTTCTAGCTTGTAGCTTTCATCAGTGAGGAGCCTTGGATCTGAAAGCACTGCACCTAGATTTTAGGATCTAATGCAATCCTCCAGCAACCACCTTTTATCTCTACTTAATAACAAAACTATGAGTCTGAAATTGAAAACACAATATTTTCTATCCAAGCTCACTAGCTTATATAGTCATATATGTCTAAATTCATTTCAAGTACCCATACATTTTGGTGTCTTTGGTTCTTTAATAATCAGAGACATCACTATCCTATTAGGTAGGATTGGTATTAAACCACTAAATATCACATGATCACAATTTCTTATGCTTGCTCAAGCTGATAAAACAGGCAAAACTCTCCATATAGTAGTGCCAATCAGTGCAAGCCAGAGTAATCAATGGATGCAAGAAGGTTTGCAAATAAAATACCTATCTAATGCCTACTCATCCATTATACCCAGACTAGTTTTTAGCTTGCACTGAGTGGCACCACTATATAAAGATTTTTGCCTGTTTAACAGCTTGAGCAAGCATAAGAAATGGTGATCATGTGATTTTTAGTGGTTTAATACCAATCCTGCCTAATAGGATAATGGTGGCTATGGTTATTAAAGAATCAAAGACACCAAAATGTATTGATAGGGACTGAACTGAGTTCAGACCTATATGACTATATAAGCTAGTGGGCTTGGATTGAAAATATTGTGTTGTTAATTTCAAACTCATAGTTTTGTAGTTAAGTAGAGATAAAAGGTGGCTGCTAAAGGGTTGCATTAGATCTTAAGATCTAGATGCAATGCTCTCAGATCAAAGGCTCCTCAGTGATGAAAGCCACAAGCTAGAAACTAGTCTGGGGGTATTGGATGAGTAGGCACTAGATATGGATTTTATTCACAAACCTTCTTGCATCCATTGATTACTCTGGCTTGCACTGTGGCACTACTATATGAAGAGTTTTGCCTGTTTTAACAGCTTGAGCAAGCCTAAGAAATGGTGATCATGTGATGTTTAGTGGTTTAATAACTTGAATTATTAATGCAAATAAAAATGTAATGTTGAATTAATCATAGAGCTAAATTCAGATAGAATGCCTTTGGTAAAAATAATATATAAAAACATGTTTAAGTATTTGAAAATGAAGATTTTTAATCCAATTCATTTACCATTGCTTACATGTGATGATATTAAGACATTTAATATAAGAACAAAACTGAGACCTTAAATCTTATAGTGCATTATGGAGAAGTATAAGTTGAATGTAACAAAGAGAAAATAAAAGTAAAATATATAAATGGAGGACAAAGAAATATCATTAACATTATTGAAAAAAATTAGTGACTGAACTTGGGCAGAGTGGATATGTTGATAGAAAAGATAAACAGTTGATAAATTGTTTACAGAGATTGCAAAAAAAAAGAATAAACCTATTTAAAAAGAAGTTGTTAAGACAGTTGGATAAGGAAGGGTTGCTGAAGAAGAGAAGCTTTATGTTAGAGAAACTTAGAAAGATTTTTATTTAATTTAATCATTGTTATTTAATTGATTAAAATATTTTATAAGAAAAAAATTATTATATATTGTATTTTTAGATACCAGAAAGAGTTATGATAGGATGAGTTTCTACAAATATGTTGTGAATAAAAGATTTTTTTTAGATTTGTTTTACTCTTTACAAGGATAATTAATTTTTTAGTGGATTAATAATGTTTGAAAGTATGTTGATTATAATGAGGGCAGAATTTTGGCTGAAAGAACTTAAAAACTTCTGGGAAATTCAAAATGGATGTTTTTTTTAAAAAAAAAAACAGATGATAATTTATTCATTTTTATCAGTTGATTTAAGTATCTTGGAGAGGATAAATAATTATTTATAGCATTTTTAGATATAAAGAAATGCTATGATAGCATTAGTAGGTATAAATTATATAGAAACTTGAAAATATGGTAATAAGTTTGTTTTTGTTAACAATGATGAAAGGATAAATTTTTAAAATATAAATAATATATAATTATTTAAGAATGAAAATACATAATATAATATATAATGATGATACTAGAAATTATTATTATTTGGTGCAAGGTCAGGTTAGGATACCAAGAAAAGGACACAAAATTTTGGTTACACATACAATTTATGTTAAGATGAGAAGGAGAACACTTGAGTATAGGATGAAGAATGAGGATTAGAATAATTAAATGAAGAGAGAGAGAGAAAAGTAAAAAAGATTGATAGTTTTTGATTTTTTGTTAAGGTATTTATGACAAAAATATGAAAATAGAATAGTGAAACAGCTTTTATTAAAAAAAATAGAAGAGAAAAAAAAATAGTATTGAGAAATTGATTTTGTTATTGTAGATTGAAGAGGAATAATAGGGAAAAAGTACATAAATTTACTTTGGCCATGAGTTACAAGGTATCTGAGGTACATCAAACTCTTTACATCTTGACAGATATCATTGTCATACAACTAAAACAACTTAAAGAATGAATTGCAGCTGATCTGGACATATTGCTGGAAGATATAGTAATAGATAGTCAATTGAAATTTTAAAGTGAATCCCAAAAGATCTAGAAAGAGATCACATGTAAGATGGGTGAATGAGATAAAAAAGGGGTAGTGATGTGGAAATAAAAAACCATGGATTGAAGAAACCATCATATAATCTATACAAAGAAGTCTCTTAAATAAAAAGATTTGTTGGTTAACCATAATTACTATGAAGTCCTGTGTGATTGATGCAGTAGTAAGGTCATAAACTCAGGAGCTCAACATATTCCAACTCCATCATTTCCATTCCTTCAACTTTTTATGAAGTTTTTAGCAATCTACCATTAGATTATTTTATTATTATTAACTCAAAAAACTATAAAGCCATATTCAATCTGGAAGAAAAACAATTGAAATAAATAATATGTAAAAACATTAAAAAAACAACCAATCATAGTAAAATGAGAAAGGATTTCTGAAAATCACACATCTTGACTTCACAATAACAAGGTCAAACAGCAGAGTCTATTTATAAAAACAAAAGTTTACTATTGCAGAAATGAAAGAAAGCAGCACTGCAAATCCATGCTTCTATCTATCTATCTTTATATCTATTGTAAGAAGAACTTTTGTATTAAACTAATCTTAAACTTAATTAGTCTTTTCTTTATCAACTGAATTAGTAATGAAGTTAATCACAGATTGGATAGGATTTGTTATTGGTTACACAAAATCCAAGTTTTTTTTTTAGGAGCAACAAGATTAAAATTTGAAAAATGATTTACATGAATTAAAATTGACCATGATTCTTCCCAAATGCTTATGCAGATCAGCAATTTCTAAAAATAAGATAGTTCAGATTAATAATGTTTAATAAATCATAATGCATTTTGTTAAAAAGAAAGGCTACAATTTTATTTATATCTTACAGTTCTTTAAGATTAGTATATACAGAAATTTATATATTTTTATATCAGACTTAGCAAAGAAGAAGATAGAGCTCTGATGAAAACTGCTGGATAGTCAAAACTGTAAGGAAAATAAAGAAGTTTTTGAGAAAATTTGTTGCATTAAAGTGTATATGAAAAAAGTGTTATAAGCAATATATATATATAGTGCCCTTGAT